>CM062527.1:40383333-42783333 GCA_031439595.1 Pterocarpus santalinus
ATTATTTTTATTATTCTACATTCTTGTATTTATGAATTTAGTATTTATTAATATGTAACAGTGTTAATTATACACATGGTTAGATCGAGGAGTTACACTGTGATATGATGGGGCGATCATTTAGTGGTACGGGTGGTGGAGTAGGGGTAAACATGGTGGCTGGAATGGGGGTAGACATGGTAACGGTGGTGGTCGGATCCAAAGTGGCAGAGGTGGAGTCCAGTGTGGTGGAGTGGGTACTATTCTTTTTTGGTTGACCCCTGCCTTTACCCACCATATCTAAAACAAATATATATAATAATTAATTCAACAATTAATGAATTTGGCAAAGTCTCCTCTAAAATTAAGAGACTGCACAATAAATAATTCAACAATCAAATCCAATATTCAATAATTTCAACACAATTTCAACATAGTCTCCTATTAAATTACGAGACTCCACAAAAATTAATTTCGGATTCAATATAAACACCATACAACTAGTGTATAATAATAACAATCAAACTACAAACACCATGCAAATAGCACATGTATAATAATAACAACAACAATAATAATGATAATAAAAACTGACCCATCAAGCCAAATCATAAAATTCCAACAACCCAGTACCAGAACCTCAATTTAGAATCAAACTAACACAATTAATTTCAACACAATTTGTATTCTATTACATGAAAAATATAATAAAAGTGAATAATAATAGTAACTCATAAAATTAAAATATTAAACTAAGAATGAAATAAATAATTGCTTTTTATTGAAGAGGAAGTACTAGCAACGGCAGAAGCCGGTGGTGGTGTCCCCGACTTGGAGAGAGAGAGAGAGAGAGATAAAGAGACATGAGGGCAGTAGTGGTGGTGAAGGCATCGGTAGAAGGCGGTGGTGGTGTGGCTGGCATGGGGGAAGAGAGAGAGAGAGAGAGGCACCAAGAGACAAGAGCACTAGTGGCAAACGAGTCGGAGGTGGCGGCGGTGTGGCGGTGAGGAGAAGAGAGAGTATTGAGAGAGGAAGAAGAAGACATATATGAGGGAGAAAAAAGGGGCTCACGTTTAAGTTCTAAGTCCTAATATTATCAACAGATTTTTCGTCAGGATCCATTGGAAATAAAAAAAAAAATGAAATGCACTATTTCACTTACTAATATTATCAATGGATAACTTGTTAGTAATATTTTGGTTTCTCTCTAAAGGTTATTAATTTGAATATTGACGGAAATTCTAAGCAATGTCTTAATTTCTCGCCAATGGTTATTAATTTGATTATCGATAGAATTTTCTGTCAGTAATAAATAAATTTTTGAAAAATAAAAAAAAAATCAAATATTACTGATAGATTTTTTTGTTCATAACTCTAGCATAGACAAGCTTGATTGTGGGGACAGATATTTCGTTAGTATCTTTTTCTCGCCACATTTCGCCAATCAGCAACGAATTTTTTTAATAGAATATCTATTCAGTCAATTTTTTTTTGTTTTATAAAATTATTTATTTGGTTATTGTCGGAATGCAAACCCGTCAATAATGTCAGCGGATATTTTCCGCCAGAAATTTGCGTGTTTTGTAATTCAGCTTCTTCAATTGTGAACTGGAATAATTCTCAGTGAATGGGTAACGAAAAACTCGACACTCAAATTACGCTATTACTTCTTGAACCCCCCGGCTCCCGGGGGCCGGGAAAAATAAAATTATGCTATTATTTTATAATTAAAATAATTTCTGAGCCTGAAATGAATAAACAAAACGAAAGCATACAACAGCCACATGTATGTCTCGTTGAAAAATATCCCACAACACGCCCGGAACGCAAGCCGCCACACAAGACCAGAAGATAAAAAGTAAACGCAAAGTTGCAATTGCAACCCCCCAAAACCAAAAAAAGGGCAAGTTGCTGTTGCTACGCGGCATCTGCCATCCGTGTTCAACAGTGCAAACCTTAAAATCACCCTTACCCATTCATAACATCTTGAAGGTCTGCAAAGCATTATTTCTTGCCTACCAAAAAAACCTCTCACAACACAATGGTCCGCTTCCAGAATTTTTCCCTTGCGTTGTTGGTCATATTTCTGCTAGGGAAGCCTGTGACTGGCAAGGGTCGGTGCACGGATAAGTGTGGAGGCGTCCGCATTCAATTTCCATTTTATCTCAAAAATAGCGAGCTGAATCACTCCAATCTACCTGGGTTTGAACTATTATGCAATGATAAAGATGAGACTTTGCTGGAACTGCCTGCTGTTCCAGTAACATTTTTTGTCAAGCACATTGATTACCGATCTCAGCTAGTTCAGATCTATGACCCTGATAATTGCCTTCCCAGCCAGCTTTTAGCACTCGGCAATTCATCAGTTTCTCCTTTCTAATTCGAAAGGCCAGACTACAATTATGATGAAAAGAATAATGTTTCCTTCTTCAGCTGCTCTACAAGGTCTTGCCCAATTTCGCAACTTGATTCTGGCGGCGACTTCCTTAATCCTCAATTAATATCTTGCACCAAGGTGCGTGATGTTTTATCTGTCGAGTGGATCATTCCGGAATGGAGCGATGACCAGAATACTTTGTTTCTGGTATGGTCGACGCCCGATTGTAGTCACTGTGAAGCACAAGGCAAGAAATGCAAATTGAAGAATAATGGTACCCAAGGTGAAACTGAATGTTTCGTTTGCAAAACAAACACGATTCCAACGTCAACTGTTGTTCTAATCGTTGCTGGTATGTAAAATACTTACCCGTGATATCCTTTCTGTGTTATAATTTTTTTTTTATTATTATTATTACTATTTTGGGTAAAATAATATTTTGGTGTCAACTGTTTCTACTGGTTTTAGTTTTGGCTTATATATTATTTCTTTTAGATATTAACCTGCAGTCCTGCACAATATCACTGATTTAATTTAGTATTTATAATTAACCATTGATGATTATATTTTTCATTTTCCAACTTTTAGTCTTGATAATGTAATTTTATATGAAAGATTAATATTTATTTAAGTCACAAGAAGTGCAGTAGTGATAAGGGATTTGACTAGTTCATCCGAAGTCATAAGTTTAAACTTTATTATCACTGATATACTAGAAAAAAGATTAATATTTATTTTTCATAAAAATTGATGCCTACAGTTTAATTTATTTTGTTTTTAATTTTTAATGGATCAAACTTTAAACAGTAAAAATTTGTAAATTACAGAGACTAGTTCTGAGTATGGAAATGATATTCAAACCTATTATTTATTTTGTCTGATTGAAGAAACACCATATTTCATCAACAGGTGCGATAATTGGTTTGACGCTTTTGCTGTTATTGGCCTTTGCAATGTATCATATCTATCGGTATTTTAAGACTAGAGGAGAAGACCAGGATAGGATAGAAAAATTCTTGGAGGATTACAGAGCAATGAAGCCTACGAGATTCACTTATGCTGATATCAAGAGAATCACAAATGGTTTTAAAGAATGCTTAGGCGAAGGATCTCATGGAGCAGTGTTCAAGGGTATGCTCTCAAAAGAAATTCTAGTAGCTGTGAAGATACTCAATGATACACAGGGTGATGGGAAGGATTTCATAAATGAAGTGGGAACCATGGGCAAAATTCATCATGTCAACGTTGTTCGCTTGCTTGGATTCTGCGCCGACGGATTCCACCGTGCTCTTGTCTATGATCTCTTTCCGAATGGTTCACTGCAGAAATTCTTAGCTCCACCAGATAACAAGGATGTTTTTCTTGGTTGGGTGAAGCTGCAACGAATTGCTCTTGGTGTTGCCAAAGGCCTTGAGTATCTCCATCTAGGTTGTGATCATAGGATACTCCATTTTGACATAAACCCCCACAATGTGTTATTAGATGACCACTTCACCCCAAAAATTACTGATTTTGGGCTTGCCAAGTTATGTCCCAAAAATCAAAGCACTGTATCCATGACGGCAGCCAGGGGGACCTTGGGCTATATTGCCCCTGAAGTTTTCTCAAGAAACTTTGGGAATGTGTCGTATAAGTCTGACATTTACAGCTATGGAATGTTGTTGCTAGAGATGGTTGGAGGAAGAAAAAATACAAACATCTCAGCTGAGGAAAATTTCCAAGTTCTATACCCAGAATGGATCCATAATCTGCTTGAGGGCAGAGATATCCACATTGATATTGAGAATGAGGGAGACATGAAAATTGCAAAGAAACTTGCTATTGTAGGACTTTGGTGCATTCAGTGGAACCCAGCGGACCGTCCATCCATGAAATCTGTGGTACAAATGCTTGAAGGGGAGGGAGACAAGTTAATGGCGCCCCCTACTCCTTTTGACTCTACTGGTTCAAGTAGAATAAATGAAGCTATTCCATCAAGACATCTAAATTTCGAGTTGGAAGTTATTCATGAAACAGAATAGATTCGATTACTTTCCGGCTTGACAAATTGTACTAATACCTGAAAGTTCGGTTTCAGCACCATTGCCTATGACTATGTGGAGGAAGCACCATTGTACTTCCTTATTTATTTTAAATTTGATTTTCGAAAGTAATTTTCTAACACTTTTAAATTTGATTTTCCAAAAACTATCGAAATCTAATGTTGATTTTCTACGTTAATTCTTGTCAAAATTAAATTCACTGCTTGAACCTCACGCTTCCGAAATGAAATCTCAAGCATGTATTGAATTTTTTTTTTTCAATGATTCATTTAGACTCTCTAATCTAAAATACTTGTTAGTTAGGCTAATATGTTCGATAGTATAAGACTTAATAATATAAAGTCTATTAAAATTTTAATGTTATACAATACTTTGATATAACATTATATAAAATATTGAATTACTTAAGATAACATTATTTTTTATATATCACAAGCAAAAATCTTTGAGGAAGTAGATTAATACTTAATTGCTTCAAGTTGTTTTGCACTTACTCTCCTTAAGCAATGTTTTGAAATCGAGTCTTACAAATGGAAAAAAAATTGGTATTAAGAGAGCTTTACTTCCATAATAGACTAACCCAACTATATAAAGTTGATTAGTTTAAGTTTAATGGATTTTGAATACTAGTAGATTAGACAAAAATAAAATAAAATAAAATCTAACAAGAAAGTAGAAGGCTATAATAAAAATAGTATTTCTATCAAGTATTGAAATATATATTTAAAAATATTATTTATATATTTATTATTTTGAAATTATAATTATTTTCAATTTTGTAATTATATATAATTATAATTTATATTAAATATTATCGACTATTTATTTATATATCTTTAATTTTTTTTTTGGTTATTTTAGTCAAATATAAAAAATAAATGATGGAAAGAGAAGGAGAGAATTGTTACACGTTAGCATCCAATCAAAGTTTAATATCACATCCCATGATTTGATTAAAATATCAATCATTCAATGTATAAGGAGAATTTTAATAGAAAAACTAATTTTTTGATCTAAATTAGTAGTATAAAAAATCTATTAGATTCCAACTAATTTAACTCAAGCGCTAATTTTTTTATTCATAAAATTCGAATTTAAGATCTTGTTTAAAGGGAATAAATACCAAATCACTTGAACTAATAAAATAATAGTTAAAATATAAGTTAGTACAAATACATTTGCTTGTATTAAACAACAGATAAAATCATGATGGAGTACATCAAATTATCTTATCAAGCTTAATACATATTCTAAACAAACCCTTAATGATGATTTTCATATAGATTTTTATGACTAAAAAATTTAGATTAATGAGAAAGTTCGTCCTAATCCAAGGTCAAGATAATAACTTCAAGCTCATCGAGCACTTCAATGCTTATATATGAACCACCAACAAAAATTAGGAATCAACACTTTGAAGTAAAAATGAAAGACTTACAAGGAGATTTAAAAAAAAAAAAAACCACAATACAGAATAAATAGATTACAATTTGTTTGGAATTTTCTCCCATGATAAAAAATAAAAAAGACAATGGATACTAAAAGAAGATATTTGGCATAGGGTAATTCATTTAAATTACTGGCAATGTAACTTTAAATTGCTTGTGCCCGTCTTGTTTGGTTGAGTCTCATTACTTGTACTTCAAATTTCCAATCCACTTTTTCTTCGTACTAGCAATATACATAATCTCAATGGGATTATCTATCTGGATTGTCACCCATGTAGTAATTCTCTAATTTTCTTTTCACAAAATACCCTAATACCTTATTTGCCTCCATCTCTCTGCAACTCTAATTCTAGCCTTCTTTGCCTCATGTCTCCTCCTCCCTTGGCTCTGATGTCTACCTCCTCCCTTTCTCCCCTCATAGTGTTTTTTAAAATGCTAATTCAATTTATAGGGGAAAGTGCTAACTTGTATATTCTTTTAATTTCTTTTTTGCTCCTTTTTGTTTTTGATATTATTTATTCTTAGTTTGTGTATAGTTATTTTTATAAAATATAAATTATAATATTAGACTTTGATTTCATTTGAGTTCAGTTTTAATTACTTTATTTGTAGTAATTTTTTTAAAATAATTATAAGATTGAACATTATTTTTTTATAATTTCATTTAATAAAAAATTCTTAGTTTATATGTGTTTGGGCTATTTTCGGCTATGTTCGTATTGTGTTAGATACTAGGCGTGCCAGACCTTAAAATCGGTTAGCCAAGACCCTTGATTACAACAGTCAAACGATTACTCAAAGGAGGAAAATTTGTCCATTGAATATTGGTTCCCAAATTACTTAATGGTAAGTACTTAGCTAAAACTAAAAAGAGAAAGTAACTAAAACTAAAGGCAAATCAAGATGAAAGGTAATTGGCAAAATTTGCATTGATAGTCAAACCAATTGCAATAACAATCCTATAGGATTCGATTGGAACTCCTTATGGAAAGTTGGATGAAGTAACATACAGTATACAAGGATAAAAGCTACAAAGCAAAAAGACTAAAAGCTAAAATGCTAAAAAGCCAAAATGCTTAAGATAGAAATGCACAAATAGACATGAATAGAAATAAGATAAATTGGTGTATTCTTGATTCGGGGATCCTTTGCAATGACTAAGCTTTCTCCTATTTATAGACGAAGCCAATTCCAAATTTTCCCTTTCAGTAATCACGTTAGCTATCCTCGGCTATTTCCTTGGACCCTTGGACGACTGTTTTAAACAAATTGACTATGGTGGTATTGTCGCTTGTGTTCGGCTATGATTTGGGTGGTAACCTCTCTTGCTATACTGGCCTTTTCTCCTTTGGCTCTTTAATTATAATTCGGCTATTATTAGAAGCATAATCAAAGTTACTCTTAGCTAAGTCTTTTCCTTGGCCGAGGGCACTTATTAATTTTTTGATGCCAACATATTGCCTCCTACATTAGCCGACCTTACTACTGAGATTAGTCTCAGGCAACGACTCAATTTTAATCACCTTCCTATTTTAAATAGTCGCTAGCTATATACACACTGTAAATGAGCTACAATAACGTCTAGTTTGTTGCCAAAATGGCAAGTATAAAATCTAGCTAATGAACATTCTTCATTTTACTTTCACCATTGCGCCTTTCTTTTCTTCTTACTTAACTTATATTCACCTTGCTCTTAGTCACCTTACCCTACCATGTCTTTTGCTTCTTTGGACTCAATAAATCCTAATATCTCTCTTGGCCACAACAATTTTGCACGTGAATCTCCTTCTTCTCATCTTCTTCATCCATTTCCATCAAGCTTCTCCCAGCCAGAGAAATGGCTTCGTCCCTCTCAAACCCTCATACACTCAAAGTCTTTGATGAGAAGAACAATAGATTCATCCTTGATCCCACTCTTTAGAACTTTGATTGGGGTTTAGCTGAGGCTAACTCCTTTATTTCACAACTATGAGTAGCCATTGGCCACTCCATGGTTTCATATCCACAAGTATCCTTTCAAGGGTTTTGCCTAGCTGAGCCTTTTGGATCCATGTATTTAATGGCTCGATAGGGTGACTAACAAGAAAGGTGAAGAATGGAGGAAATTAGGAATCTATGATATGATCCACCTCTAGAAGAAAGAGATCTTGCCAAATTTTGGGCTTTTGTACAACTTCCTCATCCTTTGGAATATGTCAGTGAATGCTTTTATCTTGCTGTTTGTTAAGATGAGCCCCACGTTACATGACGTGGCGGCTATCATTGGCTTGTCAGTGGATGGAGATGAAATATGTTTCCTGCATGATATTCTTGGCAATGACTTGAGCTTCCAAGTTAACAAGAAAAACAACACCTACTCCACATTGATCAATATCTTCAACAGGGAGAGTAGCTTGCGGGTGAAACTGAACACAAGGCTTTTTTTGTTTTGGATTAGTTGTTTCTTCATTTGCACTAATTTGGTGGCTGTGGTGGGGGAGTTCACACCTTACGTAATTGCCATCTTCAACCAAAACTATCTCAACATTGGAGCCCTCTTTCTCTTGCTGTTATAGAAGGCCCACTTTGCCATCATTTCTTGGATAAAGAAAGGGGAATCTGTGAAGTTGGTGTTAGGCCATTTTGGTTTTTGTAGCTTGGATTCAACACTATTTCCCAGAGTTCTTTGCAAGGATCTTTGACTCACACCATCTAGCTGAGAATCTATGGTGACTACTATGCCACTTTCCCACTCCTTTCTCTCTCGGCCTATGAAATGGCCAACATCCTTGTCAAAATGAAGACTCTAACATTCCTTCAATTTTGTCTATATCAAGATCGGGACTGTGGGCCTACTAGGATTTGGTAAAGACTTCACTTGGCTAGTGATTTGGAGCTTTCATATGTAGCCCTTCAATGGAGTAGTGTGCTAATGGCTCATGATCTCCTTAATGGAGTGAAGTTGAGATCTAGGTATAGCAAGACCTCTTCTGAGCCTTATAATCCTCATTATTTGGCTAGGTAGTTTGGTCTAGTATAGGGAATCACTCTTCCCTATGAATCCCATGCCAAGTTCGATGAGAAGGCCAACTTTTACTCCAATAAGTCAGCTAACTGGGAGCTGAGTAGTAACAAAAGGATCAATAACTTCCATTTTGAAAAGTTTAGGGTAGCTCCCTTAGTTACACTCGAGTTCATCTTATGATGGGAAGTGATGCTCACGAAGATGTTGGGTCAGCCTCCAAGTATCCTCCTACTGAAGCTCAAACAACTGAGTGTTCCAACATCTCTTCGGCATCCACCACTACTTCCAATGTAGAGGAATTTGGCTCTTCTACTCCTTCTAAAGCTAACTCTACCAAAAAGCATCAACTTTGAAGAGTAAGTACTTTGTTCACTTTTTATTCTCTATACACACCTCTATGAACATTAACTATATCTTCTACTAATTGTGTTTTTCTTTTGGAAACCTCCAAGAAATCCAAGGGTGTAGGAGGTAGCAAGCTTGTAGCTCAAGAAAGTAGCGCCCTTAAGCCATGAAAGAGGCCTGGGTAGCCAATTTATCCCTAGCCAATCAACATGGCCTCTCCAAAAGCTATTAATCCTTTAGTTAGGATTCGGCCAGAATCAGTTGGCACTGTAAGTTATTTCTCTTTTCTTGTTGAAATGTATTAGTATTTCATTGTTCTCCTTTGATATGAGTTTTATCCTTTTTTGCAAAAAAAGAGAAGATCATAAGTTGAAGCCTTGGCTAGCCTAATTGAAAAAGACTAAGACACACTCTCCCCAAAGAAGGGTCATGATCTTTCTTTCTAAGGATGAGGAAGAAATAGTAGATCTAGGAGTTCCTGAGCCTCAGGTCACTTTGGAAGTGCTAACATCTACTACACCTATCAGCCGACTGACTTCAACTGCTATAAAGGAAGAGGAAGTAGAAGTATTAGCTGAAGAGCTGGAAAAATATTTTTCTATCCTTCAGCCAATCTGGCTTCCTCTCCCCTTGCCAAACATTTGTAAGTGATGCATAAGCAACTTCATGTAGCCTTCCCCACAGACCCTGTAATTTTTGGACAATTACAAAAAACTCTCCTTAAAGTTGCTAAACGGTTGACACCTCTTTTACACCTAAGGTTAAAGAAGCTTGTCAGTAACTGGCTGTGAGGCTAGAAATGCTAACCTTCAACCAGAAGATATGTCTGAGGGGTCTACATCGGTTGTCAGTGCTAAAGGAATAGAAGGAAAGCCTCAAAGCCTAATTCTAGGCTATGGACATCAACCGAAAAACAAAGTAGTAGCAGCAATAGTCAAACAACGAAGGATCACTGAAATCCATGCAAAGATTGCTAAGCTCCAAGCAAAATTGGACTAGATCTAACCAGAGCTTATTGTTGTCACAGTCAAGCTTAAGGCTGATTCCAAAAGCAAGCTTTAACTATATAACAAAGCTAGGGCTCTGGATGGAGAAATCCACCTCATCGAAGAAAAAGAGAAGATTTTAGAAACTGAAGTAGAAAGTAGCATCTATGGCCTTATTGAAATGGGTTGGCATGGGCTGAAATCCACTTCATAGAAGAAAAAGAGAAGATTTTAGAAAATGAAGTAGAGAGTAGCATCTATGGCCTTACTGAAATGGGTTAGCATGGGCTGAATGCAGAAATTTTCTAGCCTCAGTCGAAGAGAAAGTTACAACGTAGTCATGACTCTTGTGGTGACTGATATCATCAATACATCAGTCTCCCTTAAGCAAACACAAATAGAGACCTCAGCCCTTGAATCGACTGTTATTTTATCTGAGCCTAATATTACTCTACAAGATATTCCATAAGCCAATGAAGGGGAGCTTCCTGGAGATGTTCAGCTTAGGGAGACCACTCATTTTGTGGAAAATGCTACGACCAGGGATCAACTCGCTAATTCACTTGTGGATCAACCTTAGTAGCCTAGGTTTTTCTTCTTTGGTTTAACTTATACCTTTCTTAGTTACTTAGCCGGCTTATGGCTAACACTCTAATTTTGATAAATATTGATTACCTCCAACATGGTTAGGTAACATTTTTTTAAATATTTTCCATGTATGCTTCTTGTTAATTCATCTCCTCCTAGAATAGCTAGCTTATATGTTCCGCCATAAATAGCTTTAGAAATAATAAAAAGCCTTTCCTAATTAGGCAAGCACTTGCCAAATTTAGTGGTTCTGGCTCCAATAGGTAGCATAACTTTCCATACTGAATGTTCTTTAAGGCCATTAGCTTGTCTTCATTAGCTAATTCTAGCTCTTGAAACATGGCTTGAGAATGTTCCTCTTAATGTAGTTTGTGTTGCTTTGCTACTCCGAGAGAACTCACAACTAATAAGAGGTTAAAGCAGTGGCGTTGTTCTTAAACTTCCTATAGGCCCATAGGACCTTGAATAAGATTTCATACCATCTTCTCAGCTTGTCCTCTAAAGCTTTTTTGATCATATCTATCATGATTTTATTAGTAGCCTTCACTTGCCCATTTGCTTGGGCATAACAAGGATAAGAATGGATTAACCAAAAGCTAAATTGTTAGGCAAAAGCTTTTACCTTTTCCCCTATGAACATAGTACCCTGATCCATGGTTATGGCTTTATGGACTCCAAACCGATATATGATCAAAGTCTTGATGAATCTACTTGAGTTACACTGACTGATAGCTAAGCTTCCACCTATTTGGTAAAATAATTTATGGCTACAATGATGAATGTAGTGCTTAGAAGATGGAAGGTGAATCTTGTTGGTTAAATCCATAGCCTAGCCCATGAGCAGCCAAAGTTTACAATTGCATACAATTCCTTGGCCAACATTCTCTGCAGTTATCCATGTATTTGGCAAGCCTCATATCCTCTTACATAGGCAAGGCAATTGGCTAAGGTGGTAGGCTAATATTATCTATATCAATCGATTAGCCATCTCATCTTTGGGCCCAATTTATGTGCCCTACAAATCCCTTCATGCATTTCATGCATGATTCTCTTGGCTTCAGTGTCATTTACACACTTTAACAATAACTTCTCTTAACTTCTCATGAACAACTTATCATTAACTAGCACATACCATAAAGCCTTTTGCTTTAACTTGTATGCAGCCTTAAATGAAGACGTGCTCAAGTATTGCTTGAGTTCTTGTATCCAGTCTTTGTTTTCATTTGGTTATGCTTCTTCGGCTTCCATGTGGTTGATTTCACTTTGGTTTAGCTGAAATCCCGAAGCTTCTTTGCTAATTCGTTAGCAATTTCATTGTCTCTTCGAGGAATATGGGAAACCATTACCTTGGCAAATGCTACAAGAGTGCACAAGCCAACTCCAATGATTCCATTAATTTTGAGTTATTATCTCCCAGCAACTGTTAGATTACAACTTGGGAATCCTGCATGATTTTGATCACCTTAGTGTCCATGGCTAAGAGTAACTTCAAACCCAAAATCAAGGCTTCGTATTTGGCTTGGTTGTTGGAGCACTGTAGATATAATGAACACATATACATAATCATAATGACATGTACATATAACTGAAAATCCAAGTTTCAAATGGAAGAATAAGAGAAAATAAAATGTGTCAATAATAGTTCAATTGGAAGCATAGACTACAAAACACATATAATTTGTCCAAAATTTAGAAAATTTACCATGACTCCAATTTAAGTAATTTTGGATTCAAATTTTATAGGGTCTAACTTCAAATTCCTTTGGTTCCACTCAAAATGATTTTGTATAATTCAAGGCGTGTAAGTTTTTCTACTACTTGTCCTATTATAAGATAGATTCGGTCAGCTAATTTAAGAAATTCATCGAAAATTCATTTCTTATTATTCTACCTTAATGAGCCCCCTTTCAAACAAAAGAAACTTTACTCAAAAATCCCAAGCCAAACTCGAGATATAGGCTTCACAACACAACATATAGGCTTCACAACACAGCTATCCTGTTTTTGGTACTAATAAGGCAATAGTAAATTCATGTAATTACTGGGGCCTCTACAAAGGGAATTTGGTCATGATATTTTACAAGGTTATTCTTCTATGTCTTAGCTTTAAAAAAAAATGGTTTCAATCAAAAATGATTTATATAACTGGAGATATCAAGTTTTGAACATAGGTTGCTCAATTGTGTTCTCTGTAGAACATGGCCAATTTGTAGAAATCATAAATTTCTTTCCTGAACTCCTATGAACCTATATTATATATGGATAGACTTCTGTCTAAATTAACTTTCATTAAAATTTGCCTCAATTCACTTTAGATTTATTGGCTTCAGATATGTGGGTCAAGTTACTAACGGCCTAGATTTTATATTATGAACTAACTCTACTTCTAGTTTTTCTTTAGTTACCACAACAATAACTTATCAATAACTAAATCAAAAACTTTAAAATATGAAAACACAAGGCTACATATAATCAAATTCTAACTTAAATATTCATGTGAAGAAGACTAATAAATCCTAGCTATAATTACTCATAACCACACATACAAGAGCAACTCAAGTCTTAGCATTGCCTACCTCACTTCTATGCTTGTAGACTTCTAGTTTCGTTTTCTTGAAGCTCTAGATATCTTCAATCAACCTAAGATATCACTACTCCTCGCACCCTTTGCTTTGGCCAAAAATTCTATATGGCTAAAAGGGAAGAGTTTTGGTTTAAGTCTTGTATTTTACGAAGGTGATAGTAGTTAGGAAGGAAGGATGTAGTTTCTAAGAGGTGTAATAAGGATGTAAGAATGGATGAGTAAGGAAGAAAAATGGAAAGGGAGAGTGTGTGTGTGAGAGAGAAAGAGAGAGAGAGAGAGAGAAGGGGGGAAAGGGTTGTGGCTGGAGGAGAGGAAAAAATGAGAATTTTTGTGTTGTTTTTAGAGAAAATTTTAATTTGTTTATGGTAAGATAGGTAGGTTTTATATGCGGTTCATATTTATTCTTATTTCTCTAGCTATGTGGTTAAATTTTTAACCACTTAACCTACCAACTAATTAGGTGGTTAAATTTTTAACCATATATTAACTACATTGTTTCTTATATAATTTTTGCCCCCTTTTTACCTCTTTTTTTTCTCCTTTTTCTGTCTATAGTTAATAGTAATAATCTTTAATAGTGTTTTTTCTCAGTCACGGCTAAAATAGGACGTTACATTTTTTATATACCAAACAACATGGTAATATAAATTGCTAGCTAGATTATCTATATATAGTAAATACTATAATGTACTATTACTAGCAATCTAAAAAGTAACAAAGTATGTATGAAATCGTAAAAGCCGGTAAAGACTTGTCTAAAATATTATATTCAAAAACACGTTTATTTTATCCACAAATAGAAAGGAGGGGGCGGTGGTGGATGTTAAACAACTAGCTCACTTCAACCATTGAGCATCCTGATTGGGCCTCATGATTTAGGCCTAACAACTCCAGCTTTTATTTTTCTAAAAGTTGTTTGCCATAGACATGGAATTGGGCCGAACACTTCTCCTCGTTAATGAGTTAGATTTGGCTTAACAAAGAAGATTGATGAACTCTAAGTTTACAAAGACCCATATGTTTTCCCACCTAATTTAGGCTTAGCCTAATAAGGGAAAAAACAAATCCCTTGCTCATCTTTCCAACCTCAATCCTTCCCCATTTGGTTTACCCTATTAAGGCAAAACATAACCCAAGATGAGAAGACCCAATGACTTCTCCTTCCTCATGTTACTGTTGGTGACTTCTCCTCCACCACGGTCCTTTACTGCGTTGGTGGCTGCCAACATAGTTGCGAGCACCAATGTTGCTATGAAACAGCCATCATCCATCGCCTTAGCGTTGGCACTGCCGTTACAGCCATTGTAGTTGTTGAAGACATACGCCAATCATCGCTCATGGGCCTTCGATAGTCGCCCTGCGCCGTCTTTTTTGGTGACTTTTTCCCACACTTTGTACTATCACTGCTAGTAGCGCTACCAACAACACCGCCCTCTGTCGGATCTGGATCTACCAAGTTTAGTAATAGGGACTCAATGATTCAACCCCATGGTTGACATATTGTTCCTCTAGTTCCATGTGAACCTCTTTCTTTGATCATTATAGTTCCTCTACATTGCCACATATCTGCCATACCACCCATAGCCATGGCCCACTTCTTGACTTCTTAATTGTCTCTACTTCTTTGGCATTGGGTCTCCTTTTGACTCCATTGGGGGTCATCCAAAATCCGTAGCAATTCTTGAAATTTTTCCTCGATCCCTATGAATCTTGCATCTCAAACCTCGTGGGTTTTTGGTCTCTTTTCCATCAGTTGGTTTAGCAACTCGATTGATCTATCTATATTGTCCTCTATGTGTGCTTCCAAACTTGTCTCCATCCCGGTATGTACTATAGAAGCTCTCCTTGGATCAGAAAGAGCTCTGATACTAGTGTTAGAACTAGTAATCAGGTAGAAAAAACTTGTATTATTGAAATAGGATTAATGGCAATGTAAAGAACCCTGGAATGATTACATTGATGTGAGGAAGAGTTAGAGCTCTTCAACTCCAAGACTCACTAACAAATGCCAAAGACACTAACTAGTCCCCTCTTCCCTTTATTTATAACCAACTAGCTCCCTTAACTGACTCCTAACTAACAAGATCTTAACATTGCATACTTCCCCCTAAGAGATCCACCATGTCCTCAAGATAGGAGTATAAGGACTTATTACTAGACATACACCAAGAAATTCCCCCTGAGTCCCAAATCTTCGAATTTGCTCGTGTTTCATCATCCTTTAGCCCCCTTTTTGGCCAGCAGCAACCAATGCCCTTGCTCTAACTCACAACACTCTGTTATTCCTAAATGGCCCTCATGATTTAGGCCTAACAACTCTCACTTCTATTTTCGTAAAAGTTCTTTCCCATAAACACTGAATTGGCCTCAACACTTCTCCTTGTTGAAGAGTTGGGTTTGGCCCAACAAACTCCAAGATTGTAGACACCTATCTATTTTCCCACCAAATTTGGGCTTAGCCCAGTAAAGGGAAAAAAATAACTCCCTTGCTTATATTTCCAGCCCTAGTCTTTCCCTATTTGGGTTTAGACCATTAGGACAAAACATAACCCAAGATGAGAGGACCCCAACCAAGCATTTGTCTTCTTCCTCATGTAGCTACTAGTGACTTCTCCTCCCTCACAATCCTTCACCATGTTGGTAGCTGCTGTCATAGTTGTGAGCACCATTGTTGCTACTAAACACCTATCACTAGCTACCTTTTATGTTGGCACCACCAGCAGCTATCGTAGTTGTTGAACACATATTATCAATCACTGCTCTTGGGCCTTTGACAGTCACCCTACTCTATTCTCCTCCGTGTGGACTAAGTAACCAAATCACCCCATAGTTGACATATTGGTTCCTCAAGTTCCATGTGAACTTCCTTCCTTGAATCATCATAATTCCTCCACTTTGCCACATATTTGTCGTACCACCCATAGCATGACCCCAGAATATGTCGCCTTCTTCTTAGCTTCTTCGTCACCTTTGCTTCTTTTGTGTGGGTCTCTTCACGACTTTGCTAGCAGTCATTCACCCTCCATAGCAATTTTTGAAGTCTTGCCTCAATCCTTGTGAATCCTATCTCAAACCTCGTGGGTTTTCGTCTCTCTTCCACCATTTGGTTTAGCATAGTTGGTTTAGCAACTCGATCATTTTGTATACAGCGCCCTCCATGTATGCTTCCATACTTGTCTCCATTCTCATATGTATCGCAGAAGCTCTCCTTAGACTAGAGTGAGCTCTGATACAAGTGTTAGAACTAATAATCAGATATAAAGAACTTGTATTATTGAGATAGGACTAATGGCAATATGCCAAGAACACTAGAAAGGTTGCACAGATATAAGGGAAAGTTAGAGCTCTTCAACTCTCCAAGACTCACTAACAAATGCCAAAGACAATAACTAATCCCCTCTTCCTTTTATTTATAGCCAACTAATTAGCTCCTAACAAATAGGGAACTAACACTAATAATTAAAGGATGAATCGAATTCATGCATAGAAAATGCAAACTCTCATTTCCATTACTTCAACCAATTGAGCTAACTCGCATTGATATTAATTTGTTTGGAAAGTCAAATGGGATTCCATTTAGAATAGATTAGTTGGTAAATAAAAAATCATATGAGAAATATTTTTTGAATTGTATAAAATTTAAAATGTTGCCTTTAAAAATATGCATCAAAAAGTAATTAATTTATCAGAATGAGTTCATTTTGATTATTATTAAGTGACATCATTACACGTCCAAAATGACTAAACTATGAAATAATATAATAAGCAAAGAAAGAAAATAAATACTTTGACAAGTAAAATTATTTTTTTATGCCTTGAATATATTTCAAAAGTTACACCAAAATGAAGTCTTATCTTCAAAATGAATATATTCACTCCAAATTTAGGTAAAAAATATAATAATAGAATGAATAACACACACAATCTTTGGCATCAGTCCAGGAATTCCATCGCTGTCAATTATGAACGTCCGGTGAAACTTGGAGAACACATCATGGCCATACTTAAATAAGAAATAGATATACTCCGTGTTTGTCAAGTGTCATCCTCCAGCGAATGATTCGTTGTGGTTTCGTCAAGGCAACTAGTACTCGTTGAATCAGTCCCTGATGTTTGGTCAGAGTTGATTCCATCATCATGTCTAGATGATTCATGTGAATAGAAAGAAGGCTTTGGAGGCATTTCCAGGCTTCCAATCTCTCCTTCCAGCATCTCTACTACCTTGTTCATTGAAGGACGATCACTCGGCTTTAACTGTATGCACCAAAGTGCAACTATGAACATCTTTTTTGCTAGACTCTTCTCCTCCTCTGAGGCATCTTCCATTCCAATATCTCTCTCTTCATGAATAAGTTGATCATGTATCCAAAATGGGAAGTAAAATTGGCTTGAATGCTCGGCGTGAGGATTTGAGTTTCTCCTCCTACTGGCCATTTCCATCAAAAGCATTCCAAAGCTATAGACATCAGCCTTATAAGACACTCCTCCAAGGTTTTTGTAGAACAACTCTGGAGCCATATAGCCCAGAGTTCCTCTTGCTGCAGTCAAAGTGACAATGCTATCATCTATAGGATATAACTTTGCAAGTCCAAAATCTGAAATCTTTGGGATGAAGTTGTCATCTAAAAGAATATTGTGAGGCTTGATATCAAAATGCAGAATTTGCATCTCACAGCCTTGATGTAGATATGCAATTCCACGAGCCACCCCAAGAGATATTTCATATATTTTCTCATAACTCAAGGGGACACTTCCTTCCTTGGCGAAAATGTATTTATCCAATGACCCATTAGGCATGAATTCATACACTAGAGCATGCTTTCTCCCCTCAACACAATATCCGACAAGACGCACCACATTAACGTGATGTATTCTTCCAATCGTACCTACTTCACTAATGAAGTCTTGTCCATTAGTATTGGATTGGCTCAACATCTTTATTGCTACATCAGGCCCACTACGAAGCTTTCCCTTGTATACAGAGCCGAAGCCTCCTTTACCCAATTTCACTTTGAAACCACCGGTCATCTTCTTGATTTCTTTGTATTTATACCTTATGGGATTTAGGTTGCTGCCTAGCAAAAAATGTTCAATGTTTTCATATATTGACCAATGTCTTCGTCGCCATATATAGATCAATAACACAAGCAGAAGTGCGACTCCAAGCAGACATCTAACTGCCACGACTAATGGTATAATATTTCGCCCTATGTATACTCCTCCATCAAAAAATTGGAGCCCAACTACGTTGTCCAATTGTTTTGTGTTAAATGTTACTCTACTGCCAATTCCTGCATGCATGTGTCAACAAAAGAGTCAGCAAAAGCAGCATGCTTAGCATTGATTAGAGGTGACAATGGATATGTTAAATTAGGCTTGACCTGAAATAAATCTGACACATCGTTTAAATATATTATTGGTATAAATATAAGTTTATTATGATTTGGCATAAACTAGAAACATATCTAAAGGTTTGTTTAACAATAAAATATTCAATTGAGTTAATAAACATACTTTTAAATTGGCTAATGGGTCCATAGATAAACTAAAAAGCCTATATATTTCAAATAAACCCATCGGCCTTTAAATGTTAATCGGCATATAATTTTAAATAAGTAAATAATTCAAACTTTTCGTATTAAATAAATAATTTATCATATGTAAATTCATGAAGAATGATAATAATATATCATATATTATATATTATTTAATTAAATAGTTCGGCTACTCAAGCTTAAAAGGAGCTTAGCCTTTTTAGTTAAATATAATTTTTAAAAATCTAGGTCTACGTTATTTTTTATATAGACTAGATTAATGCGGGTTAGACGAAAAGCCTTCAACATATCACCTACCACATTTCCAGCCTTAAGTGTGATCTTCTATAACTTTATAATCTAATAATTATTATTATATGATGCAAGTAAACATTTCAAAATTTAGACAGACTTACCAATTATAATGCCTTTAAGATAAGCTGCAAAAAGTTAAAAAAACAAAATAGTAAATATAAGAGATGATATGAGAGATAACTTCAAAGAAAAAGACATAAGAGAAGATATCGAAATAACAAAGACAAATAAAAGAATAATGGACTTATTCTACGAAATGCAAGTTATAAAATACTTCACATTATATCTCCTATGGAAACATTAATTGCCGTAAATAAACATATGAAAATTTAAATTACAAATAGTTTTGTTGATAGTCTGTTAGTAGCGAAGACAAAGCCCATCAAATCAGACATGTGCCATAAAAAATGGTAAGTTAAGATATATTTTGCAACTCTTTTTCCCCTTTTGGAATTCATATCAGCGGGTATTGCAACTTGTTTTTTAAGGTGGATTATTGTATAAATGCGTCTTGCAACATGGCATAGCAAGTTGACCTATCAACTTGCTAAAGAAAAATCACAAGTTCGGTGGATCAACTCAACCTGATATTTATATCCATTTTAAAACCAATATGTTAACATAGTTTGACTAGCTAATTCTTTTTTTTCTTTTTTTTTTAAAAAAAATACTAGATAACTCATCTTTATGCTTCGTTTTTTTAATTATTATTTTTAGCAAGTTGATAAGTTCATTTACTAGCTCGCCATAAAACGGTACTAGCCATCCCATACCATTTTTAGGCTCACATATGAGGGGTTTGGGAAAATTGTCTCGTGTGCCATATTTAACTATTAGAATTCCCTCCGTAGATAAATGTAAAGCGAGGCATATTATTTATATTTATATACTATCCACTAAGGGTGGAAACATGTTAATGTAAGACTCGGCTTTGTGTTAAATAGTGTAGCGTGTTTTTTAGATACAAAGTTTGCATCTAATTTATTTATCAGTATTTTTTAAAAGTTTGGTCTAATATTTTTAAAAGTTTGATTTGACTTTTTTAAAAATTTAGCTTAATCTAAAAGTCTATTTAAGGGGGCGTTTTCATTCTTGGAAATAATATTTCCAAGAATGTTATTCCCATGAATAGCTTTCCCAAGCATGTCATTTTGGTAGCATTTAGTAGATGGATCAAAATCTCAAGAATCCTGCAAAATATGTCCGAGAGTGAACTTTTTTGTGTTTAGTTGACAATGACATTCTTAGGAATATTATATATTTTTTTCCAAAATACCCTTGACAACATAGCAATGGCAGTGGAGGTCCGACGGCTGGCGAAGGTGGTTAGCGGCTGTCATCAAAGTTTAGGGCAATCATTGGTGGTCAACTAGCCGGCAGTGAATGTCCGACGATCGATGGCAATGGTTTGACGATAGTCGACAGAGGTCTAGTGGTTGTTGTTTGAGGTCTAGCAGCCGTTGACGGTGGTCCGGTTGGGTGTCGGTGGTGGTTTGACTACCATTGTCGATGGTTTGACGGCCGTCGACTGAGATCCGAGACCATCGTCGATGGTCAAGTAGCCGTTAGCGAAGGTGCGGTGGCCATCGGTAGAGGTCTAGCGACTGTCTGCAATAGTCCAGCGACTGTCATAGCAATGGTCCAACATCGCCAATGGTAAGCTAATGGTGGTGGTGGTTTATATCAGGGGTAATTTTATTTTTTTACTTTTGTGGAAACATTCCCTTTCCATGGGAGACATTTCCATGGACAAGGTAAGAATGAAAATGGGTTAATTTTTATTCCCAAGAATGCAACTTACCCAGAATAATTTTTTTAAATCGCCTACCAAACATAGGAATCTTGCATTCCCATAGTAACATTCCGGGGAGTGTAAAAACATTTCGTCTACCAAACGCCCATGCTTAAATAGGGCCTTAAATAGACTAACAACCTCATTCTTACATAAGTAAATAATTCTAAGCATGCTTGCATTATTCTTTTAAAAATATTGCCAAATTATAGAGGAAGAAGTGGTAGAGACAGCTTCTAACCTTTTAAATAAAGGAGAGAGTTGGATAAGGATTCAAACCAAACTTTTATTGTTCTAAACCCAAAGCTTGGATTGCATAGCTCAATTTAAACCTATTTCTCTATGCAAAGCAACTTATAAGATTATCCGTAAGACTTTTACCAATTAGCTAAAAGTTGTGTTACCACCTCTCATTTTAGATTCTCAAAGTGCTTTTGTGCAGAATATATAAATTACAAATAACATCCTAATAGGTTTCAAGCTTACTCATGCTCTAAGAAACAAGATAATAGGAAAGCAAGGTACATAGCTATGAAGCTAGATATGAGCAAGACATATAGTAGAGTAGGATGAACTTTCTTTGAGAAAGTTATGAGGAGAAAGCGCTTCCCAAAATCTTGGTCTTTAGGAATTATGAATGTGTCATCACACTTTCATACTCAATCTTGTTAAATGTTTGTCGAAGGGCTTTTTCTCAACACATAGGGATTTTAAGACAAGGTGACTTTTTATCTCCCTGTAACACCCTAATAAACCCATACTACGCTTAAGTCGTATTACGGCGTTTTATTAGTTGTTACTTATGCTCGTGGAAAATTAAACTTCACCTGAAATTAAATTACGCAGAAAATACGATAGGATTTTTTTTTTTGAAATACGTCGTCGCTTTGCAGCATTTTGAAAGGTAAAGCCTTGAGCAAGAAGTCAGATAAAGAAAGAGCGTGTCGCATAAGATACATAACCCAATCTCATAAAACAAGAGAAAAATAAATAAATAGTAATTTACAAATACATTGCATTGCATAACTAATCATTACATCTATATAGGTTCATAATATTTATATATATACATATATATAACAGCATTACATCGAAGGAAGCTCATGGTCATGCCATGACCCAAGTACTAGGTACTAACTACAAACTTCAATGACAAAGCTCCTCTCAAAAGGAATATGCGAAGATGTAGAGTGACGGTCGCTATGAGTCCCAAAATAGCTTCGTTTGGCATCCCACGTCGTACGTCCGTTCGTAGTGCGGTGGCTCCAGACTCCACTCCATTGGATATGCCAACAAAATCTGGTGACGATGCGGAAAGGTAACTAGAGTGAGAAATAAGATTTCTCAGTAGGACTCGAGCCCGACACAGAGGTGTCATCATCATCATCCCAGCCACTTCGATTTTATAATGAAAACAGTGAGCATGCATAAGGTTCAGTTCTTAGGTTTTCGAAAACATGAATATCCGAAGTGGATTCAATTTTATTATAGTCTTTAATCATTTACATCATAACATACGTGGGCATAAGTATAATCACATAAAGCATGCATGACTGTACTATAAGCTTCTCTTAACTTTCTCTCTTTAAGGGTTTGGACCGAAGTCCCTTTTCTTTTCTTTCCTTTACTTGACTTATCTCAAGTCCTTTTCTTTTCACCCACTAAACATAAATGGTAATGAGCTCATACCGTGGCCGTCGCCACCATAAAATTTCGGTACTTACACTAGCTAGGTCATGTCATACCTCATGTAAGCCCTATCCCCTATACTCACACTAGCTGGGTCATGCCATGCCTCATGTGAGTCGTGGGTGAGGGGAACTTACTTTGGGTCACCTTTCCTTTTGAAGGATCACGTCCTTAGTTACTTTATCTTCTTAGTAAGGCTGATAATGCAAAATTATTTTAATTCTTTTTCCACATTTAGGCATTACGTATCGCCGTCCCCAAATGTGGTTCCTTTAATGTATATCATTAACATATCATATTTGTGTCATTATCATATCACCATCATATCACTATCATAACCATCATATCATATCATCATTATCATTATCATGCCATCATCATCATCATAGCATACTATCATCATATCATATCATCATCGTCATGATCATCATCATATCATATCATCATCATCATATAATTGTCATCATATTAATACATGGAGGCATACACATCACACAAAGTTTTATGAGCTTATCTTAGTAAATTTGGTGCAAGCTTTTAATTGGGGTTGTCTCTTGTATAAATTCTTTTATTAGGCCTAGGGCCAATCTTATCTATTATCCTCTTTAAAACTTTTTATGTTGAATTATAAAGGTTTTCCAATACTTAATATAAGGGTATTAATATCTTAAAGCTTATTCTTCATTAACCTTTAACTTTTACCGTAACTAGTTTTTACTTTTACAGTGGGGCAGTAACTTCAAAAATTCACCATAATTTCATCTTTTACTCTTTTGTTTCGAATTTTGATATGCTTACACTTCTCTGAGTCTATTTTTAAACAAAAAAAACCCCACTCAAAAATTCATTTTGTAGCTTGAGTTATGCATATTTTATTCTGACTATTCAGACTTAAAAGTTCATCTTGGGTCAGTGACTTTTAAACATTACTGTGAACTCCTCACAAGGAATCTGCCAAAACTGTTTTATGGGGATGTTCCTCTATGTCTTAGCTTTCTAACAAACTTGGTACCACTTAAAAATATTCTGTATAACTTGAGTTATGCACGTTTTATTACCTACTGCCCGGACAGAAACCCATCCAGGAACAGCAAACTTTGAAAATTCATATCTCTCTCGTTTTAAGGCCAAATCTCACATATTTTATATGCATAAAAAGCTCTATGAGTCTATTTTCATCTAAAATTATTTTCATTCCATTTGGAGTTACATAGAAGAAGTTATTGGTCGTGCCATACAGACTGCTAGAGTTTTCCAGTTTCCAAGGTTTTATTTTCAAGGAGTTTTCTTGTACAAACATTTACTCTTTTCTTCAAGTGACCATTTTACATATCCAAACCATCTTTAAACTTTGAGATCTTGCTAAAAATCAATATTTTGAGTTCTAAAAAGTTGGGTTCAACATAAAACAAAATGCACAACCAAAGACATTTGCCAAGAAAAGAGCAAAATCACAAACAACCTCATATAATAAAAGCATGGCCATGAGGCCTTTAGAGCAAGCCTTAAAATCACCTAGCTATGGAGAGCTTAGGAGTTCTAAAGCTTGAAAAACATAGAAGAAGGAGGGGTTAGAGTCACTACCACAAGGATTCTCTTGACAAGCTTGAAGGGTGAAAATGGTTGGATATTGCCTCC
This sequence comes from Pterocarpus santalinus, assembly GCA_031439595.1. Lineage (NCBI taxonomy): Eukaryota > Viridiplantae > Streptophyta > Magnoliopsida > Fabales > Fabaceae > Pterocarpus > Pterocarpus santalinus. The sequence goes on from CM062527.1 coordinate 40,407,655, forward strand.
TTCCTCTTGAGCTAGCAAATGAGGCTAAATGAGTGTTTGTTTGACTCTACCAAAGACCAAAGAATGTGGTCCTTGATAAGTTAGTGAGGGTGGTGATAGAACATGAGAGTGATGGTGATGGAAAAGTGACAAGAACAAGAAGAGAACTAGGAAGAATAAGGAGAGGTTGAGAGGAAAAGGAGTGGCTACTTGGTTTCTTTGGGAAAGAATGGAAATCACAAATGAGAGAGTGAGGGAGGGGCTTAGTTGGCGCAAAATGGGTGAGGGGGGGCTGATTGGTTTTGCTTCTCCAACAAGCAAAGGGAAGTATGTGAGTTTAGCTTCTTTTTCAAGCAAGAAAGCTAGGGACCTTGGGGTAAAAGAGTAAGTTGTGTTTTCTTTGAGTCTTGGCAATTGGGTAAAGACCATGTAGTGTGTTTTTCAAGTGGTTAAAAGCATGAGCTCTCTTAGGATTTGGCTTGGATGGCTATGATCACTCCAAGTGTCACCATCTTGATGGAGGAGAGTGCATCTCTTGTCATGACTTAAAGAATACTACTAACATAGACTCTTGATCTAATGGTGCATGATGAGAAGGCAAATGGATGGTTGGATTTTGCTCTTGTCCTTGGCCAAGATTTGGTGCATCAATTAGGAGAAATTTTTAAATCTTCAAAGTTATTAGAATTACCTAAGTTGTTAATTCAATTTGATTAGTTAAATTGCTCTTTGATCGATTTCGGTTAATCACACTTTTAAGACTTGTTCCTCTAAAAGAATTGACCTTATGAATTATGTAATTAGGGTGTAAGGATTAATCTATCTCAATCGATTAAGGTAAAACAATTGTCTTGTACTTAATTAATAGGATTGGATTAACTTAATTATATTTCTAAGTTACGAATTAATGAGGTTCGAATAATTATGTTTTAATTAAAACATTTAGTGTGTTATGATTCAATTATTGACTCGATTCAATTTACTAAGCTCTTGCTCATCAAGATTAGCCGATTAGTTTTCAATTAATCATTAACCTCTCTAATTAGCCAGGATTACGGAGCTAATTAGTTTAGACAAAAATTGGGGATGTTACACTCCCTACCTTTCATCATCGTTGATTTATTGGGCTAAAATAAAGGAAGAATTCATGCAACTTTGAATTTTTTTAATTAGGCCCTATGATTTCATACCTTTTTTCTCATAAACGATAGTCTATTTGTTTTTTTAAGTTACTGAGCAAAATGTGAGGAGAATAATAGAAATATTAGAGAGTTACGGGAAAGCAAATAGGTAAAGAATCAACTTTGATAAATTAACCATCACTTTTAGCCCAAATGTTGCTAGAGAGTGTATAAACACCCTCCTTAACTTCTATAATATCCAACAAATGGCTTTAAAGGTGAAGTGCTTGAGTCTACCAACTATGATTAGGGAAGCAAAAAAATCAATCTTTTCAATCATTGAAGAACAAGATATGGAAGAGAATTCAAGGATGGAAGGAGAAGTTACTTTCTAGTGGAGGGACAAAAATTCTAATTAAAGTAGTGGCTCAAGTAATTCATACCGATACCATGATAGAATCCCAATAATTCTATACATGAGGAACTTGGACAAATGATTGTTAGGTTTTGGTGGGGAGAAAATATTGGTGATAAGAAAATTCATTGGGTAGTTTGGAATAAGTCATGTTGTTCTTAAAATAGTTGCAATTTAGGATTTCGAGATTTGCATAGGTTCAACTTAGCCATGTTAGTGAAGCCAGGATGGAGAATCCTATCACACCCTAATTCCTTAGTCTCCCAAATTCTTAGAGCCAAATATTTCGCAGGTCGAAATTTCTTGTAGGCCTATTTAAAATCCAACCTATCATTCACGTGGAAAAGCATTGTGGAGGAAAGGTTGGTGCTGGAATAAGGGTTATGTGAAGGATAAGGGATGGCAAAAATGCTAGAATCTAGCAGGACCATGGATACTAATCTAAGGCAAATTATGGATAAACAACAATAAAAATATAGGCTCCAATGAAAAAACAGTGGACCAAATTTTACACGAGGAGCCATGGGGATGGAATGAAAGCTTAATTAATGATTTGTTCTCTTTAGAGCAAGCTAAAAGCCATCCTTAATACCCCACTTAATAGCATTCCTAGAGAAGATTCATTGTGTTGGTTCCCTGACATTGACGGTTGTTTTTCGGTTGAGTCAACCTACAAAGTGGATTGGGATCAGAATATTGAAGGAAAATTTAGCATGGAAGCCTATGGGTATAATAAGCTCAATGAATTCAAAAGACATAAGAGATATAGAAAATAATTTGGTAGCTAAATGTATAGCCAAAATCCTGTATCTTCTTATGCATAACCTATAAGAATATACTTCTCATGATTCTGATATTGCAATAGAATGGACTAGTCATCACATGATCATGTTACCTGTGTTGAAATGATGAGGAAACTTGCAATCATTTTCTATTTCACTACCGATTTACACTGAGTACCTTGGACTCAGTCTTATCTTACTTGAACTACAACTTGAAGAATTTAGTAGCACAGAGGTCACTTTGGCTATAGAGACATCTCTACATAAAAACCAAAGAGGGGTAATGGCTTGTGCATGTGCATGTGTGGCAATTTTCATGGAACCAGAAGGGGTCAATATGGATAGAGAAGAGGCCTCAACCAATAGCTAAAATAGCTCAGTCGATTTGTAGTGACCAATCTTGGTGCTATCCATAGCATGAGAAGATTGAAAGTGCTATAAGGAAGAGATAAGGTGAAGGGTGATAGGTTATGAAACACAGACACTAACACTGACACAGATACAAGACATGACATGACACGAACATGAGGACACATAAAAAATTATTATACAACATTATTTATATAAACTTCACTTATGTCTTATTCTCTATATTTAATATTAGAAACTATTTAAAAATTCAAAATAAACTAAAAAATTATGTATTATTTCCTTTTTCAAATTGTAAATGACCTTATCTATATTATGTCTTTTTAATAAATGTGTCATGCAAAATTTGACACAAACACGTGTTTGACATGTAGACATGGCACCCAAATGATGTGTCCATACTTCATAAGCAATAGGTAGAGGACCCAAACACGAGTCATATAAGGTAAAATGTGGATTTTGCATGTGATAGCATTGGTGGTTCGTATGGATGAGATATTTTTATCAGAGATGGAAGAGGGAATTTTTTAGGAGGGAAGGCAACTCATGAATTTGGAGTTATAACCCCTAAAAGAGGGGATCTTATGACTACTTGAGAAAGAACTCTTTTCATGGGGGTGAAAGCTACAGTGTACCTCACTTTACAAGGTGCACCACACACTTGTAATCTAAAGGGAAAGATGTGCTGGTGCATCCATGTTTTGCATATTTGTTATACACTCTAAAACTCATATTGAACTCGGAACTCAGAAAAGTTAAGTCGAAACTTAGTAACCTTAACATAGAACTCGAAAACTTTAACTCGGAACTTGAAAAATAGTGTATCCCATCTATAGTATACCATAAATTCTCTTTGTTCTAAGTTCTGATGCATAAGATAGGTTCAAATTCCAAGTTAAAGTTTACCATAGATCGGATATACTATCATATCCTAGCCGTGGGATAAGAAGGTGTGTTATGCACTTTGTGAAATACAGTGTATTGCAGCCGTTTCCTTTCGCGAGATGGGTTTGTATGAAGGTCTACTTGGAAGGTGACTCACTAAGGGTAATTAATGGAATCAATGATGGAAATCCATATCTCTAACACAATGGATCTATTTTGCAGGACATCTAGACCTATGCTTCTTTGTCAAACAAATTAGATGGTAGACACACTCCTCGCATTTGCAATAAAGTTGTAAATGCATTAGCTAAACATGCTTTGAGGACCCACCTAACTTTTTAATCCCTTTCTTTAGTTTTGATTTGATTTCTTAATAAATTTGTATTTTCATTAAAAAATTAAATTATTGTATACACTTAAAAGAGTAAATTTTATAATTACAATCAGCAATGAGAGAAGTAATAAGTAAATTATTGCATATATGTTCTTGCCTTGTACTTGTACTCTGAGATAGGGTAAGCTGGTGTTTAGGTTAGGAATGTCTTGTCTCCCTCATATGGAGGGAGGGCACATATATGGCTTGGTATCATTATGATTAGCTAAAGGGGGCCCAATGAAGGAATCTCTAACGTAAGGAATCTCTAACGGATTGGGGTAGAGGAAAGGATTCGACTAACAACATAAATGTTATAGTTAATGAGGTAATGTTCGTTCTTAAACCGGGCACCTTAGGGTCGGTAGATTGACTCCCAAGAAGATCGCCTTGGGGAACAATCCTGGATAGGTCGACTGGACAATGAAGGTTGGGTTATACGGGCCGAGCCATAAGCCCCCCAGCATCGAACTTAGTAAAGCAATAAGGCTTGGAGAATGAACTTGAGTAGGTTGGTTGGACAACTAAGGTTGGGTTATTCTGACTAGGCCACAAGCCCCCAAACTCAAGCTCGGTAGAATGATGAGGCTTGGAGAACAAGTCTGTATAGGTCAGGTTGTGCCAACCGGGCCACAACCTCCCTAGCCTCATGCTCAATAGAACGATAAGGCTTAGAACGAGCCTGGATTGGTTGAGTTATGCCGATCGGGCCAACATATATGATCTATCATGTAACTAGTATCTTATAACATGTTAAAACTCTTAATTTCTTGGTTATATAACTATAATTATACACTTATTTTTTCTAGCATACCTTGTACTTTAAATATATCTACTTTTTATTAAATACTAGAGTAAAAAGGAAAAAAAAAATGACAGGAAGTATAAAGACGCAAAGGAATATCCTTACCTCGAATATAACCAATAGCTTGCTGTGAAATTCCTAAAACACCCAAAACAAGAAGATTAGTGTATATCAGGAAATGAAAGAAATGATTATATGTAACAATAATTAAACATTGATTAGCGGAAGTAAATAAACATGTTCACTTCTGGGGAGGTGGATAATCTTGATTGATGAAGAACCGAAATTATTTTGCATGAAGATTGACTTTTCTTTTTGGTGTGAGTTTTCATTTTGATGTCATGTTTATTTGTTTGTTTCTTCCTGTTAGTGAACCCTTGTGCTCTCCCAGGTTTGGGGATCGAGTCTTTTGCTATTAATCGTAAAAAAAAGTTACAGAAGGAAAAATGGGGTGGTCCCTAATCAATTATAATATCACGTTTCTTGCATAATCAAATTTTGCACGTCAAATTCACCATTTTCTGTAATAACAACTATTGTCTACTATACTTAATCCTTATTTAATAAAGAGCAAACTACGAATAACCAATTTAGTTTTACTATAGTCAGACCGTTAAACCCATTTTCATCAAGTCTCAGATTTCAATTGAATTCTTTCCACTGCAAATATAATAGATCGGAATAGAAATATCATATTCTTATTTATGCTTTTTTACCACATACAAATGAACATGAAAGGAATTAAATCTAAATTATATGTCGAACAAAATCAAATAATAATTAATTTATTCTTAACTATTAAGCATCGTTGTACCCAAAATAAAAATTAGAATCGCTAATCTGTACGTCCTTTCAATAAAACAGTAATATATGTTTCGCGAAATTAAGAACAAAAAAATATTGTTTTACGCACTTTTTCTACTAATTAAACAGGGAATTTTTCATTCCTATAAAATAAACATTAGAATACGGTTATTATCTGCATGCCAAAGTATAATATTAGTGAATGAAATTATTTAAATGATTTAATCATTGTCATTCCTTGACGAGATGATTTAATCATAGTCAAAATACGAAAACCCGTTTCCTACATACTTTCGGTGTAAACTTGATAGGGAAAAGTCAGCAGCCGAATCTGACCAGTTTCTGAGGCTCATAAAGGATAACATTTAAATAATGACTACACAAATAAAAAAACTAGAAAAGAAAAGAGAAAATGAAAATTCCTAGATCCGCATTTATTTTAGAGATACGTTTTGTATATTAGAATGAGATAGGCATAATAAAATTAATAGTAAAACAGTGAATATATGCAAAGTTGAATTATAAAAAATGGTTATTGCTGTCATTCATACCACACTTGTCGGTTGTATGGTAGGCGTAGTGGCAATACCGCTTGTCGCATTGGACTTTTCCGGTGGATTCATCGATAACCTTGCAATTGGTCCTCTTTCCACATCGATCCTCACAAACAACAGGTAACCACGACACGGTGAATCCCTCAACCATCACCCTATGGATTTCATCGTAAGAAACGTTCCCATTTCCAATCCCCGGTGGCCCGCTACTTGCCAACGTAGCCACCATCAGAGCGCACCCAACCTTGATGTCGTTCACTGCATACCCATAAAATGATGACTCTACGACCGCATAAACATGCCCTACGGTACCACAATGACTGGCATCTACCTTAACATATGCAGGATCATTAGTCACTGGATTGGTACAGTTGAAGTATGCTACTCTTATTGGATCGAAGTGATCCAAAGTGAATGGCTCCGATCCAAAATCGTCAGGGCCAACTATGTCCTTGAAGCTGCCGCCGTATAAGAAAGAGCGAGGGATGAAGGAGCAACTAGCGTCCTCCACCACACCCGCATCGCTCAACGTGATGCGGTACCTCTTGTAATCGATATGTTGTATATGGTATTTCCCGGAGAACAGAGTTAACACCGTCGCGTTGTTCTCGCAATCGAGTTCGTATCTCCTGTCCCCGCAGTGGCTTGGTCGCCTTTGAGTCGAAATGGGTAAGTTATGTTGGGAATTTTGCCACAGGAAGAAGGAGGGCATGGTGGATGATGCTTAGCTGTGCAAGTTTGTTGGAATAAGAGAAGGAAGGCGGCGAAGATTGACACAAGTGTGCGTGCACGGGCGGAGCAGGAGGTGGAGGCTTCGCTTTTCATCCTTATTTAATATTATTGCTTTGCATTTTGGGAGTTTATAGATAGAGAAGTGATATGTGTGCGTACAAAATGGACGAAAGTGCTATGCACGTATTGAAGACCGTAGAATGGTGCAAGTTTTTATTTTTATTTTTTTTGAAGAAAATAAAAAGTAGAAACCGTGTCTCCCTGTTTTTGGTGCATGTGTCGAATATTCCACTTCCGCGTACATTTATTTCTTCTCTTATAAATATCAGCGTCGTTGTCGAAGTTACGCCCCAACTTGCTTCAGGCTTTTAGCCCATATGATTGATCTGGTCTTTTTCCTTTTTTTTTTTTTTTTGGTTGATGAGATAATGTAACTTTAGCTGGTGTTATGGTTGCTTTATTCTGTTTATATTACATTACATGGATACTAATATAAATTTTTTTATTATTAATGTATATAAATTAAACTCTACTTGTAATATTCTTTTGAGATCATTTTCAAAGAATTCTTAAATATTGATTGGAAAAAATTTTGAAATTTTCTTTTAATTAATATTTAAGTAACACCTCTATTTATCTATTTTAATAAAAATTTAATTTAAATATACTGGCAGTATAAAATAGTTTTATACTATCAGTTAATAGAAATTATAGAAAATATCAACTCATACAAATAATCACTCATTATAATGAGGTGTTCACCATAATTTATCACTTTCCAGTATTTCTATTGGTTGACAGTATAAAATTATTTTACACTATCAATATATACTAATTAAACTTTTTTAATAATATTTCTCTTTTTTATTTTTCTTATTATTCTATTTTTTTTTAATGGAACCTATTATATTAAAATTAATATTTGTGTGCCATGTTATGTATTTGATATAGAATAATATGAAACAACATAACTACAAATTTAAATAATTATGACCAGTTTCGAATTGGATTCGATTGACCGTATCCAAAATTTTAATTTAACCTGACCAAACGGGAGGTGAACTCCACAAAGACCAAGTGATTCTCCCAGGGATTAGCAACTATCAGCTCACAATTATAAATAGTGGTGTAAACGGGTTCGTTTGGATAGGATTTAAGTGAAAAATAAACTCAAATCGATCAAATTTAATTGAATTGGTTTTGTTTGGATTTTAAATTTTTTTCAACAAATCCGAACCAAACCAATCCAATTAAGACCGGCTTGGTTTGATTCGAGTCATTGGATTGAAGTAAAAAATAAAAAATTATTTTTTAAAAAAATATTTTTATAACAACTAATAATAATATAAAATTTGATTATGATGTACTTAATAATAGTATAAATAGAAAAATTTCTTAAATAAATATTAATAAAAATATAAAAAAATAATTGTATTATTAAAAACTTAAGTGCAAAACTTTGAAATATAAAAATTAAAAAAAAATAGTTGATCGGGTGGTCGAGTTGGGTGTTTGGGTAATCGAGTTGAAAAATCATAAATCTGAAACCGAACCAATAATAATTGATTTGGTTTGATTCCACCTTGAAAATAAACTAATTACTCGAACCGATTCGAACCAATTTTATTGGTTTGGTATAGATTTTCGAGTTTTTTGGACCGATTCAATCTACTTACACCTCTACTTATAAATCGACAAAGATGACTCTTTTCAAATATTTATTCTACATTTCTACTTCATATTTCGTATTTCTTGTACCCACTGTAACATCCTCTCTGATATAAAATATTTGTGTAGAGCAAACTAATTTATTTAATTTGTTAAATATATGACAACAGTTAATTAATCAAATAGTTAAATCATATATATAGATATATATATATATACACACACACGTGAAAACTGGGGCATAAAATTCTAACCAATGTATGTAAGATAAGCAAAGTCAAAAAGAAAAATTTATTACCATGGCATAAAAGTCTAAACAATGTATGGCAAAATCAAGAAGCTTAAAAAAAAAAAAAAAATTGGATAGGAGGAGGAAGTATTGAGGACAGAATGAGTAAATACTAAGTTAGAAATATATGTATATGAATCACATCACCAGTGACATGAAAGAGTAGAAAGTGAGTTTTACAACCTATATATAAGAGGGTAAGGGATATGAAATGCCGAATAGGGAAAGGAAAGAGAGGTTGAAAGCATCATCAGAAAAACAAACAAAGTGGAGTAGCAAAACACAAAGACAAAGAAAAATAAAGACAGAGGGAGAAGAAAGGAAAAAGCAAAAACGGAGGGAAGAAGAAATAGATAAAGAGTGAAAGAGCTAGGTACACATACACCTTTTATCCCTGCAATAATTTTAAGTTAAGATAATAAAATTATTTGTTAAGTAAAATTATAGCTATATTTACTCATTATAAGTCATGTTATTTTATATTATTACTTATTATTATTTACTATCATAGTTTATTTTATGTTTTAAGTTATTTTATTTATTCAAGTTGCTCAGTATTACTTTTGTTGCAATTTATTTATCATTGTCATATATTCTATTTATTGTTCTAATTTATTTCCACTCATGTTAATTTATATTATTGCTTATTATTATTCCTATTTATTTTATTCATCTTGTCAAGTTAATTTATGTAACAATCCTTTATTATTATTGTTATTATTATTATTATTATTATTATTATATTATTTTTATACTAATACATTATTTTGAGTTGTTAATTTTTATTGTAATTTCTCTAGAGAATCAATATTAACAATAAAATATTATATCTAACCATATACAAAATTTATTATATATGACCTTGAGCTATTAAATTATCAATACTTTTGCTTGGAAATTTATATCTTGATTTATGGATATTATTGTAACTTTGTACTGACCCTTGCAAGGACATGACCTATATACATTAAATGTGCTATAATGATAAGGACAGACTCATAGACCATAATAAGAAAGTTTAAAATAAATTAAATAAATATGATCTTAGATTCAGTCATTTTAGAAATTAATATTTAGAATTGATAACTCTATGTTTTGAGAAATTTTATTGAGATATTATGCTATTTATTTTACTCAAGTCTTATGCACTTTATTTATTTTATGTTTATGAATTAATTTATAACTTCTACACTTTAATCCATTTATTGCTTAATTTTATGTTTTATTATTTAATTTATTATGAGATAAATTTATATATATTATGCAACTTATTATTTATTTTATGCTACTTGAGTCTTTTATTTAAGTTATATTTATAACTTAAGTTTATGCATATGGATATTTATTATAAATTTATACATAATAGTAAGTAAGTAATTTGAAAAGAAAATATTTAAAATTTACCAGTAACTGTCAAGAAAGTAGATGGATCAAATATAAGATTCTTTTTATGTTGCTTGCTTTAATTAGTGTGACATAAAAATCTCAATTTGCGATTATGATATTAAGAGTAACACCAAAAAATGAGAATTCTCTAAGAAAAAACCTTCGAATATGTATGAGACAAGCAAACAAAGAAAAGTAGAACTTAAAGCAAAGAGATTATAATCATATTAATACTTACCGCTTTATTTATTGCATAACATATAATTTTTTTAGCATTTAGCGCTCATAATGTTATGAAGTACGATTTTCTTGTAAGTAAGGTGATGAGATTAACAAAGTATCTGTACGAATTTCCATGTTAAGACACGGCTGAAATCACAATAGTTTAATTGCTTTAAAACTTTGCATTATTTATTGAGAATTTTCAATTTTTACTCTATTTCTGGTAGTTTTAGATAAAATAAGTAATACCTAAGGAAAGACAGACTCCTCTAACTACTCTCCTCTAACTACTAGGGATATACCAAAGTTGTACTTAAATAAATTGTAATGTTTTAATATGATCCAAAAATATTTAGCTTATAGCGATCAAAATTTTACCCCTATTCTTTAACTCTGTATTGTGTGTATATTAATTGACCACATTTAAATTTTCTATATAAAGTTATGCCTATAATTCTAAAAACTATACCAGACTGATTGGTCCAACTGGTTGAACTAGGAACTGACCAGGTATCCACTTCGGGTGTAACCTAAAAAATCATTTTATTAAAAATCGAGTAAAAACGGTTCGAACCGCTTGAAAACCGCTGAATCTGTGTGAACCGGCTTGGTTCAAGGGATTGGGTGGTTTTGTTTTTTTTTTTTTTTCAAAAAAAACCCATTCCAAAACGGCACCATTTTGGTGAGTTTTCAAAAAAAAAAAAAAAAAAAGAAAAAGAAAAGAGGGGCTCTGATTCAGAAACGGTGGAAGGGGGACAATATAGAGTAACTAAATACAGGGGTGAGTGGGGGGAGCCCTAACACGGTAACACCACCAAAAGCCATCGATCCTCCATCCCCTTCCACCGTCACACGTTGCGCCTCCACCAGGCTGTCCTCGTCAGCCGTTCTCCGCGTCATGCTGCAGCACCCACAGCGTTGTCGCGCTTCCTCCATGGCTCCTCCGTGGCAGCACTGAGCCACTGACAGCCATCGTTGAATCCTTGAATTGAAGGCACTGCTGCTTGCAACAATGGTTTAGCTTTTAGTTTTTAACTTCTTATTTTGATTGAGTTCTTCTTTCTCTTTGTGTCGAAGCTGCTGCAACTTTGGTTTTGTTTCTAATTTTTAGTATTTTGCTTATGAAGATTTATTATTTAATAAAATTTGTGAATTAATATAATCATATTCATTTGAAGTTTAATGATCTCTTCTTGTATTGGGAATCTGGAATGTTATGTTGTTGGCTGAATTTATGATGTTTAATGTTGTTTCTAAGAATGAATTTATATACTTTGTATCCATGTAAGTGCAGGACAAGTGTGGTTTTATATGGATTATATTGATTTTAATAAATTTATTATGTTATGTTATATGAGTGATATTAATAATTTATTGATTTTTATTTGTTTTATATATATATATAAAATTCTGATTGAACCTCAATTAAATCAGTTAAACCACTAAACTTTTGAACTAGTAACTTATCCAATTCAATATTCGTTCTGATTTTTAAAATCTTGGTTATGCCCTTAACTTTACTATGAACGGATGTTACACTCACGTCTAATTTGAGTGTCAAAATCCCTATAGTGCATTTCAATGTTGGAGTTGCTAAAAGCTGACATCACTTGCATCATGATCATCACTTCAGGTTCGGCTAATCCCTTTCACATTGGATTAATTACTTGCAAACAATGAGTAAATTTTTAATATAAATAAATATTTATTGATCTAATTTATAATCATAAAATTACCTAAACATATTTAAAATCTAGAAATAATTAATAAAGCATTAATATACTAAAATTTGATTATAAATATGCAATAGAGTAATTATTTTCTTATATTCAGATTTAATATTTTATTTAAAATTTATATTATAATATAAAAAATTTAATTAATTATATAGAGCAAAAATATCCACTACTCCTTTTTTTTTTTTAAGAAATTGTGTGATGCAATTTTGGGCGGGAAGATAATTAAATAAAGTCTCCCCCAAAGTGATGATTTCACAATTCAAATATCTAATATTGCAAATAATTTTTTCTATTTTTTTTTTTAGTGTAAGAGTTAATTTCCACTGCAACCAACTTTTTTTCAGTATTCAACAATATCTTAAAAATATAGGAATTAAATTCTACTTTTGGTTTGAAATACTGAAATTGTCATAAAAATTTGTACGTTAATTCTTTTTTTCTTTTCTTTTCTTTTCTCTGTTAGTTTTTATTGTGAAATGCATAACAAGATAAGATTAAAGTTTTTATGTAGAAATTTGATATATAAACTTGTTGAGTAAAAAAGATTGTCAATGAAATAGCATAAAGATAGAAAATTGAAATGAACTTCTTAGTCTTAAGAGACCAAGCTACTTTAAAGTAGTCTATTTTAATATTCTTATCCAATACAAAAGTGGTTAGCTGTAGTAAAAGAAGACTGCAATTCAAAATTATTGAGTCATCACTTTACATTAGGATTTATTTAACTACTACCCTCAATTCAAAATTATATGAACAATTTCTAAGTTCAGGAAAAAAGTCCTAATTCAAGTGTCATTTATGTAATATTAATATCTTAATAAATTCATTATATTCAAATGATAATGACATTCATAATTGGTGAAATATTAAAATTTAATAAATTTTAATAGCCATTTAAGAAAATATAGGTATTGATATGGTTGCAAAAGGAAAGTATCGGTACTTCTTAATTACTAGCAGCTTTGATCACATAATACGTACAAGTAAACAAGCAATATACGGCTATTGAATCATTTAAAATACTTGTTTTTTTTCTCTGATAGTTTTTTTACATGGGCTTGACCCACACAAGGTGAGGAGCAGAAGGGAGAATAGCGAAAAACATCAAAATAGGATCAACAAATACATCAAGACAACAAAAACATCAAAACAAGATAAACAAATAGCATGAAGGTTCAAAAAACTCAAACAAGGGCATTCACCCAATACTACATAAATGGTTTCTTGCTTTCAGCGCCTGAAAGGTATCAGCATTCGACCATCAATCGTTGCATTATTTGGGGACCAGATGACATATTTGTCTGTGGCTAGAGAACACATTTTATACCATCTGCTTAGCCTTATGAACTTATATCTCCTACTGTGGACTACGAAAATATACTTAAATCATTATGTGATATCTCAGTTCTTAACATAGCATTAGAAGTCAAACCTTAGTTCTATGGTTGAGTTAGGAAGGGAATGGACCTAATTTGGTATTTGAAGCTCTTGAGCATCGCGTTGGAGCATGATTAATTGTGCTGGAGCGTGACTGCCTCTGCAGAGCATTCTACCAGGGGTCGTGCTGGAGCGAGATCGTCGTGCTAGAGCGTGACTGGGACGACACAAAAATAAAAAGGGGTCGAAGCCCCATTTGTCACAGACATTTTCTCTCTCTAACTTGATGGTCTCTCCTTCTCTCTAGCTTTTCTCTTCGTCTTTTTCTTCCTCAATCTTTTTTCTTCTTCCTTCTTCTCATTTTTCCCCACCAATCTCCCTTATTTTCTTCCTGTCTCTCTCTCTTTCTTTGGAAACTCTATTGTTGAGGAGCATAATGCTTGGAGGTGGTTTTGGCAAGTAAGTAAGGCACCCACTTTGATTTTCTCTTCTCTTGGCTCTAAAGATAAATCTTTAAACCCAAATCCTCTTCCATTCTTAGAGTTTAATTTCTCTTCTTCATGGGCATGGGTTTTATGAAAGGTTTGGGGGTAATTTATGTTAATCCCTTGCTCTAATGGCTAATGTTTGGATAAATTGTCATGTTTATATTGTCAGATCTTCCCAAGGAACAACCCTGTGGCTCCGTGGCTCCGAAGAGTTAATCTATCACTTCTTGGAGTGTACTGTGAACTGATAACGTACCTATGGTCTAGTTATGCTCTTATCTTTATGTGTGTATATTTGTTGTTTATGTGTATGAAAAATGAATTGTATTTTGTTGTTATGATGTGTGGTGTAAAAAGGTTAAGGGAACTAGTAGGTACTGTCAGTTAACTTATTTTTTAGAATGAGGATATTTGAAGCTTTGTTAATTGAATGATGATGATTTTAATGGTCGTCATCTAGTTATTTTTCTGTACTGAGGACAGCCAAAGGCAACACTCAGTTTTGGTTGTGACGCATCCCAGGGATAGCTAGAGGTAGCGCTTAAGGCGTGACGGTGTTAGCTATATGTTTGCCCACCGGGGATGGTCATAAGTAATACTCAGGTGCTGCCTGTGTTTGATTATGATTGATGCATATGATATGCTTCAAACATAAATTATATCCGTGTTGTATGCATTAATAAAACGTAATGAAGATGGGTATGTGGCTTATTCTATGAAGCTGTAGGCATGTTATCTCTCATTGAATCATATGTCTCACCTCGCTGTCTTTCCATGTTTCAGATTTAGGTGTAGATATGAGTTTAGCTCCGCTTGCTCCGTAACAATCTAGCTCTTTTCTTCATTTTCGTGAGCCCAACGTTCTTGTCTGGGCCTTTGTATATTAAACTTTGATATTTTGTTTACTTTGGATTTTTTTTAGTGGTGCTTCATTGACTTACAAGCAGAGTCTTGCTTTGGTTATATTCATGGTTATATGTAAACTCATATATGTATATATATTTTTCCATTAAACAGGAACTGTGAGTATAGGTATATAAATTATTTTCTGCCATCAAGAATACTGTCGAAATTGACTAGGAGTTTTATTATGTTTAGTTAAAATATTTGAGATACTATGGATGATTATGGATATACAGAGCTATATATATATTGAGATATGGTTTAGTTTTCAAAGGAAACTCTCTATTTTTTAAATTTCTATAAAGGCTTGATAAGGAGCCTAGGCTTCCTATGCACTGGTCACGGCCTAGATTGGGTCGTGACAATAATGTTATCCAAGATTTAGATTATTTTGTAGTTAATGGAGCAAGTATTTTTTAGTAGGATCATGATTGTTTAAATGAAAGCCAGCCAATTTCCACAAGATATGATACTATTAGAGGCCTATACGAATATCCTTCCTACATGTATACCTTTGCTATTTGTCCTTGTTCTTTGTCATTCTAAAATTTGATGATGTCTTAATCTAGCTCCTTCACTTTGATAAGTGGAGATGCCACCTAGAATTTGAATTCATACTCAAGGAAGCATGGGTCATGAGGCTCCTGATGCTGAATCAATGATGCAAAACCCCAAGAATATTATGATCCCTAAATCCTGGATACATACTTTGATAAGAAACAAGCAATAGGATAAATATATTTTCTACTAAATCCCTAAGAAACTCGTTCTTAGAAACTTAGATAACTAGGATAAAAGATAGGTAAAATTAAACAAATATCACAAGAGAACTTACCTTTGCAATAGCCTATTCAGTTTCTTAATGCAACAAATAAAGATGATCACTCCTCACTTGTGCATACTTAGGAGTTTCTTTAGAAGAAACTAGAAAATGTAATTTTCATTCAACAAAAACTACTCCAGTATTAGTTTGAGGTATTTATACCTTTTACATTAAGTTAAAATATTTCCTAAGTCTACTAGAAAAAGGCCCAAGTTACTAAACTAATAATTGGGCTGGAAAAATACCTCAAAATAAATCATGTCTTTAAACAAAAAACCAACAAAGTTAATAAATAAAACTAGGTCCAATATGAACTTAATGCATTTTATTACCATTATGCCACAATTAGAGTTTTGTGCTGTGTACTTTCAATATTTGGCCTATTTAGTTTTGTTTTCTTTTCCTTTTCCCATTCTTAATGCATCTATTCCACAAATGACTTGGTCAAGTTCTTAAAGCTTTCTTTCAATGTTTTTGCTCTCCCCCCTGTGATAGGTCCTATGGGCATATTGAAATTCCCATCTTGTCTTCTAGTGTTGGAATGTCCAATTTGTCCTCCTGAGCTCATATCATTCCCTTCTTCCTCAAAAAGATTTGTCTTCCAATTTGCATCCATATCAAAAGGAGAAAGATCAGAAACATTAACGGTAGCTAAAACATTATACTAATTTGAAAGGTTACAAGCATTATCATTGATCCTCTCTAGTACTTAAAATGGACCATCTTCCTCAGCATCAAGCTTGGACTTCCTTTGAGTAGGAAACCTCTCCTTTCTCAAATGAACCCAAGCCTCTCCTTTGCTTTTTTAGTGTAGGTCTCCTCGCGACTCTGTTGGAGGTCGTTCAACCTCCATAGCAACTCTTGAAGTCTTGCCTCAATTCTTGTGAATCCTATCCCAAATCTTATGGGTTTCCCGTCTCTTTTCCACCAGTTAGTTTAGCACAGTTGACATAAAAACTCGATCATTCTGTCTACAACACCCTCCATGCATCCTTTCATACTTGTCTTCGTTCTCGTATGTATTGTGGAAGCTCTTCCTAGACCAGAAAGAGCTCTAATACCAGTGTTAGAACTAGTGATTAGATGGAAAGAACTTGTATTATTGAGATAGGATTAATGACAATGTGCCAAGAGCACTAGAAAAATTGCACTGATATGAGGAAAATTTAGAGCTCTTAAACTCTCCAAGACTCACCAACAAAAGTCAAAGACACTAACTAATCCCCTCTTCCTTTTATGTACAGCCAACTAATTAGCTCCTAACAAATAGGGACTTAACACTACTAATTAAAGGATGAATCGAATTCATGCATAGAAAATGCAAGCCCTTAATTATTTCCATTACTTCAATCAATGCATTGATATTAATTTGTTTGGAAAGTCAAATAGGATTCCATTTGGAATAGATTAGCTGGTAAATAAAAACTCATATGAGAAATATTTTTTAATTGTATAAAATTTAAAATGTTTCCTTTAAAAATATGCATTGAAAAGTAATTAATTTATTAGAATGAGTTCATTTTGATTATTGTTAAGTGACCTTATTTCAGGTCCAAAATGACTAAACTATGAAAAATCGTAATTAGCAAAGAAAGAAAAGAAATACTTTCACAAATAAAATTATTTTTTATGCCTTGAATATATTTTTAAAATTACACCAAAATGAAGTCTTATCTTCCAAATGAATATATTCACTCCAAATTTGGGAAAAAATTATAATAATAGAAAGAAATAACATGCACAATCTTTGGCATCAGTCCAGCAATTCCATCGCTATCAATTATGAACCTTCGGTGAAACTTGGAGAACTCGTCATCACCATACTTAAATACAAAATAGATAT
Source organism: Pterocarpus santalinus (assembly GCA_031439595.1). Taxonomy (NCBI): domain Eukaryota; kingdom Viridiplantae; phylum Streptophyta; class Magnoliopsida; order Fabales; family Fabaceae; genus Pterocarpus; species Pterocarpus santalinus. The sequence continues at coordinate 40,425,212 of CM062527.1, forward strand.
ACTCCGTGTTTGTCAAGTGTCATCATCCAGCGAATGATTAGTTGTGGTTTCGTCAAGGCAGCTAGTACTCGTTGAATCAGTCCCTGATGTTTCGTCAGAGTCGATTCCATCATCATGTCTAGATGATTCATGCGAATAGAAAGAAGGCTTTGGAGGCATTTCAAGGCTTCCAATCTCTCCTTCCAGCATCTCTACTACCTTGTTCATTGAAGGACGATCACTCGGCTTTAACTGTATACACCAAAGTCCAACTATGAACATCTCTTTTGCTAGACTTTTCTCCTCCTCTTAGGCATCTTCCATTCCAATATCTCTCTCTTCATGAATAAGTTGATCATGTACCCAAAATGGGAAGTAAAATTGGCTTGAATGCTCGGTGTGAGGATTTGAGCTTCTCCTCCTACTGGCCATTTCCGTCAAAAGCATTCCAAAGCTATAGACGTCAGCCTTATACGACACTCCCCCACGGTTTTTGTAGAACAACTCTAGAGCCATGTAGCCCAGAGTTCCTCTTGCTGCAGTCAAAGTGACAATGCTATCATCTACAGGATATAACTTTGCAAATCCAAAATTTGAAATCTTTGGGATGAAGTTGTCATCTAAAAGAATATTGTGAGGCTTGATATCAAAATGCAGAATTTGCATCTCACAGCCTTGATGTAGATATGCAATTCCACGAGCCACCCCAAGAGATATTTCATATATTTTCTCATAACTCAAGGGGGCACTTCCTTCCTCGGCGAAAATGTATTTATCCAATGACCCATTAGGCATGAATTCATACATTAGAGCATGCTTTCTCCCCGCAACACAATATCGGACAAGACGCACCGCAATAACGTGATGTATTCTTCCAATGGTACCTACACTACAACAAATACATCCTATAGCCACACTTAAAAAATATGCCCTATAGTCATAAAAAGTGTAGGCTTTGATCAAAGACCACACTTTTCACCAAAAGCCCACGCTTTTCTTGTCGTGGCTTATGAAATCGTGGCCTATTCTCTATGGCCACGCTTGTTTGGAACAAAAGCCACGTTTTTAGTTAAAATGTAGCTTTTGACTTAAAAAGTGTGACATTTGATCAAAGCAACGGCAACACTTTTAACATGACCTAAGGCTACACTTATTAGTGTTGTCCATGCCTTGAACTTATGCCCACGCTTTAAAGCATTACCTATTGTGTATAGTTAAGGCCACGCTTTTAAGCGTTGTCTTTTATGTAAATCTAAGGCCACGTTTTTCAACCATGGTCTGTTCTTCTCATTTAAGGCCACGCTTATAACTGTGGTTTGTTTTTCTCACTTTAGGCCACACTTATAAAGCGTGGCTGTTTAGATATATTAAGCCAACAATTACCATTATTCACAACCCACATTTTTCAATCGTAGTGCATAATCAATTTTCTTTCTTTTTTTGATCCCCAAATTGGCTCCAATTTTGGAATGATAAACTTTTGCATTAAGCAAAAATTATTTTTAAAATTTTCATTATTTAATAATAATTTGTTATGTTTAATTTAAATTTTATTATTCATTTTATAATATACACAAATAATTTGGACTAAGCCAACATCCACTAAGTAATTTTCAATTATATACATATTCATATATACTCCTAAGGTGTATTCTCAAAATAAATTGTTCAAAGATAATAATCAAGTTTAAACAAAAAGACACATCAATAATTCATTAATATTGTCTAAAGTACTATCGTGATCCAACATTGACATTATTTTAAATAAGTATAAGAAACAAATTTAAAATATTTGTCTAATTGAGGACTAGCTAGAAACAATTTTAACATATTAGTCTAATTATAAGTCTAGAAACGAGATAAAAAGGAATACATCGATAGATCACAAAGTGTATGAAACATCATGATCTTTAATCTATCTCTCCTTACAAAGCCAGAGATCAAGATACGCCATTGCCATCCAATCCATCATCATTCACATTATTCTGCACACAGTGAAAAACAAATTAAAAATATAAGAATGAGAAAGATGAATATTCATTTGTCAATTATATGAGAAAAGATACGAATGCTAAAGAAAAAAAATTCATCCAATCATGGAGCTAATAGGAAACTGAACAGGAACCTACAGTAACTATCCCATAGATTCCTCAACACATAATTCCAATTCAATTTACACTCATTTACCCTACTTCAAAAAAAAAAAAATGCTTAAAAAACAACTTTTCCCACATCTGATCCATTACATTAGCAAAATTCTTTTAGGGTTCTGCAAAGTCACTTTAGCTTATTTTATTTCCCATTTCGGGGAAGGAATTCTAAACCAGTACTGATTTGGATTTTCTTTCTTTCTTGTTATATAGTATCCAGGAATTTCTTTTAAGGGCAAAAAATGAGAAGAAAATCTTGGACTATCATCATGTGTAAGAATCTTAAGATTCAATACCTTAAGTCATGCAAAAATTTCATTGCCGCGCCCAAATTCTTGCTGTCTCCTCCAAAATTGTCAGAACCATTTCACATATTTAGTGGGTTTGATATCAATTTTGCAGCTTTTGTGTACTAATTTTAAAGTAATCTCTACAATATCTCGAAGCACAACTCTTCAAATTCAAAATTCAACCATAATCAACAACTAGTATTTTCAGAGAAAGACTTTAATTAAAATAGTTTCTATAATTAAAATAGTGAACAGCAGCATTTCCAAGAAAATCAACCAAATTAGCCAAAGAAGTTGATCATTTTAACATAATTTAACTACAACATAATGACTAACCTCAATAATGAATATCGTGTTGATTTATCTTTATTTTGCATTTCATGACATGGTACAAAAGGCACAACCATCATAACTCACTTGTTCCTAGCGACCCTGAGGGAAATAGAAGGCATCCACCGGTGGTCCCACACAGGCCTTCCACAGCTGCTCAACTGTGGGTTCTCTCTCATTCCCTCTTCCTTTTGGCTTCAACTGCAACTTTTGCTTTGACTTTCCTCTGAGCCTCTTCTGCAGCCTTTGCCTCAACAGCTTCGCTTGCAATCAAGCTTTCTCTAATGGTGCACAACAAATTAAAAAATAAAGGCAGAGTTTGAAAAACTAAAGCAAAATTTTAATATAAATAAACTTATACCACAGAACAAATATTACAAGGTTCAAAATGACAAACATCTTTCTGCAGAGTCCATGCAAGTTTACTTTCTAATCACTTAAATGAAACTTCCTTCGTAGGTCCTATTTTTAGAATAACTCTTTAATGTCATAAAAGAAACATCTCACAATATATTGGTAAATTAGAAGTATCTATATTTAAAAATTAAGATTTAGATAACATGACTAGAAGTTTACTTGATTATGCTATATATCACATGACAATGACATTAATAAAAAGTATCTAGTAACCTTAAGGTCACTTGCCATATGTTTCCAAATTATATCTATGCACAAGAAATGGAATATACTTTTACATGGCTGTATTGATGAATTGCCAAACCCGAGTTCATTCAGAAGCTGCATAAAGATCTAGCAAGCAAAGAAAATTATAGCTTAGATTATGCTACACACACAAGACTCAATCTCAGACTTGCTCCAAAGAATGAATTTTTATAAATGCTAACTTTAATCTAGTCAAACTTACAAATGTCCACTTTAAGAATTAATCATGATATACTCTATTTTAAAGTCTTATATGATTTTAAAATATAAATATCAACAATTCAATTAGAAACTCACAAATGTCCTCTTTATCTCAAATTTTATACCATGACACATTTTTCAGCACATAAATTAGTGGAATTTATAAAAAAAAAAGCCAGTCCCAATTGTATACATCTGTCTAAATTGTAACACAACTTCAAGAACTTTAAGAAGCTCCTCAACACACAACAAGCTCAATCATGCCTTATCTTCCTTTTTAAAAATAAGGCAATGTGGCATACTTTACATTTTACAAAGTCAGGACACTTGAGCCTTGTTCAGGAAGGCTGATGTTAGGAACGATTGCTTTATTGTCTCTCTCCTTTGGAAGACTTGAAAGTGCAATACTATCCTGTTGGGGTGGTGGATGAGTGGTTTAAATTGCAATAGGCTTCTATTCCTTTTTTCTTGCTTTTAGTGCTTGACTTCTTATCTTAAGGTCTTAATTCTTGGAAAAAGTTCAAAACTTTTTAGTTGCAGAGTTTGAGTGATACAGTCTGCTCATTAATATTTGCACACAGAGGAAACAAAAAACAAGTAGGCAAAGAAAACTAATGGATGAAACAAAAAGTGCAGGAAACATTCAAAAGGGAAAAAGAATCATGCAACAGAACCTATAATAATTTGCTAAGGAAATAATGAAACTAAATGGCACGCTAAATTCATCTATTTTCAACGTATACAGATGGGGAACCATATGATATAAACAACTAATAAAAGAATTAAAAAAAATTAAAATGTTTTTTTGCATGAAACAAATCAAATAAACCAAGAATGAATAATTCTCCATGAAACTAATCGGAATATGCTCAAACTTGAAGAAGATTGAGGCTGTACTAACCAAAAACTATTGTTCCCCTCTCTCTAATACATCCTCCAATGTCTCGAAGCCCTCTAAGTTTGGCCCACCCAGATCGTTCACTCCGAAATCTTAGAATCTGCTCTCTCGCTCTCGAATTGCATAATCTCTATCTTTTTTTTCTCTTGCCTTCAATTGAATAATAGAGAAATTACCAAATCCCACTTTAAGTCTTAACCCATTTGCCACAAGTCCATCATATACTTAAGAAAATTCACACTAAACAAGGATTCACAATTATGCCACAGCAACATGCTCCTTAGTTTAAAACCCCCTCAATAATTATTGAATATTTACAATCACACTCAAAACTTGCACAACAAAAATCAAAGAACACGAAAAATCAAGAGTCAAAATTGGGGCAAAGTACACAAATTGTAGGACAAACAAGAAAATAGAAAAAGCAGAGAGGACCTGGAAGTGGAGACATCATAGATCTGGCCTTTAATTGTCATCAAGAGGGGCTTAGTGGGGTTAGAGCCATTGTAGGGTTGCAATTCCTGTTCGGTGATTTCGGCCAACTAAACCAGTTTGAGTGACGGTTCCAATAGGAGAACTCAAAAACATTCAGATACACAGAATCATGCCCTAGCCAAAAAAATAAAATAAAATGAAAAACGAAGAGAAGAAGCAAAACCATCAACCATCACCATCCCCAATTGCTGCAACAAACATCAAACCCAACCACTGCTTGCACCGCCGCGTTGCCGCAAGCTCCGACCCTATCACAATGGCCGCGAGTTCCGGCCTCCACCACCATCAACAAGCCCGCACCACCGCAAGTAGCCCCCGTTCCCAATCACATCTCAACCATCACTATCACGAGCTTACATCCAGAGACCTCACCACTGCTTCATCTTATCCCTAATCTTCAATTTTTCGGATTCAATTTCAAGAAAATGTTTAAAAAACACCTAAGGCAGTAACTATCAATTTCGAATCCTAATTTTCAAACGATCTAAGGCAATGAGGCACGCACCCAGCGACATGCAAAGAGAGAGAGATAGAGAGAGAGGGGGGGACACACCTGAAACAAAATGAAAATGGCAGTGCAGGGGGAGGCGGACTCGATGGCACAGAGGGTGGTTTGATAGTTCACTTTGTGTTGCCTCTCATTTCTCAATCCATCGAGACGCCTCTCATTCCAGTGGAAGAATGAAAATGGAGAACGAATATGGAAGTGCAGAATAATGCCTGGAGTTTTTCTTTGGGTAAGATTGAAAAATGAGTTGGGGTTTTTTAATTTTGTTTAAGAAATGTATTCTTTGCATTTGTTTGGGTTTTTGCTTGAGTATCATTTCATTTTTTTTCTTTTAAGTTTTTATTCTCACTAAGTTGTTGTACGCTAAATAACTGCTGGGAACGAAATATTATAGTAGGAGTTTTATGGACCACATTTTGAAAATGTAGCCCAAATTAAAAGTATTAGACACAGCTAAAAACTGTGGCCTATTCACTATGGAAGTGTATGCTTTTTGCTTTGAATAAGCCACGTTTACAGAATGTGGTCTTTTTACTCTAAGACCACACTTTTCAAGCGTTGCATTGCAAGTGATGCCGAAAGGTGTGATTAAAATCCACATGTAATAAGTCTTTGATAGTTATAGGCCACATTTTTTAAGCGTGGCCTAAAATAGCGTATCCATAAACGATATTTGTTGTAGTGCTACTTCACTAATGAAGTCTTGTCCATTAGTATTGGATTGGCTCAACATCTTTATTGCTACATCAGGCCCACTACGAAGCTTTCCCTTGTATACAGAGCCAAAGCCTCCTTTACCCAATTTCACTTTGAAACTGCCGGTCATCTTCTTGATTTCTTTGTATTTATACCTTATGGGATTTAGGTTGCTGTCTAGCAAAAAATGTTCAATGTTTTCATATATTGACCAATGTCTTCGTCGCCATATATGGATCAATAACACAAGCAGAAGTGCGACTCCAAGCAGACATCTAACTGCCACGACTAATGGTATAATATTTCGCCCTATGTATACTCCTCCATCAAAAAATTGGAGCCCAACTGCGTTGTCCAATTGTTTTGTGTTAATGTTATTCTACTGTCAATTCCTGCATGCATGTGTCAATGAAAGAGTCAGCAGAAGCAGCATGCTTAGTGTTGTTAGGGGTGACAATGGATATGTTAAATTAGGCTTTACCTGAAATAAATCTGACACATCGTTTAAATATATTATTCGTATAGATATAAGTTTATTATGATTTGGCATAAACTAGAAACATATCTAAAGGTTTACTTAAAAATAAAATATTCAATTGAGTTAATAAACATACTTTTAAATTGGCTAATGGGTCCATAGATAAACTAGAAAGCCTATATTTTTCTAATAAACCAATCGGCCTTTAAATATGTTAATCGGCATATAATTTTAAATAAGTAAATAATTCAAACTTTTTGTATTAAATAAATATTTTATTATATGTAAATTCATGAAGAATAATAATAATATATCATATATTATATATTATTTAATTAAATAGTTCGGCTACTCAAGCTTAAAAGGAGCTTAGCCTTTTTAGTTAAATATAATTTTTAAAAATCTAGGTCTCCGTTATTTTTTATATAGACTAGATTAATGCGGGTTAGACCAAAAGCCTTCAACATATCACCTACCTCATTTCCAGCCTTAAGTGTGATCTTCTATAACTTTATAATCTAATAATAATTATTATATGATGCAAGTAAACATTTCAAAATTTAGACAGACTTACCAATTATAATGCCTTTAAGATAAGCTGCAAAAAGTTAAAAAAACAAAATAGTAAATATAAGAGATGATATGAGAGATAACTTCAAAGAAAAAGACATAAGAGAAGATATCGAAATAACAAAGACAAATAAAGGAATAATGAACTTATTCTACGAAATGCAAGTTATAAAATACTTCACATTATATCTCCTATGGAAACATTAATTGCCGTAAATAAACATGAATTTAATTTAAATACACTGACAGTATAAAATAGTTTTACACTGTCAACCAATAGAAATGGTGAAATGTGCCAACTCATTCAAATAACCACCCATTATAATGAGGGACCCACTATGAATTCTCACTTTTCCCTATTTCTATTGGTTAACAGTGTAAAACTATTTTACACTGTCAATGCATCCCAATCAAACTCAATAAACATATGCAAATTTAAATTACAAATAGTTTTGTTGATACAGTCTGTTAGTAGCGAAGACAAAGCCCATCAAATCAGACATGTGCCAAAAAAAAAAATGGTAAGTTAGGATATATTTTGCAACTCTTTTTCCCCTTTTGGAATTCATATCAGCGGGTATTGCAACTTGTTTTTTAAGGTGGATTATTTTATAAATGCGTCTTGCAACATGGCATAGCAAGTTGACCTATCAACTTGCTAAAGAAAAATCACAAGTTCGGTGGATCAACTCAACCTGATACTTATATCCATTTTAAAACCAATATGTTAACATAGTTTGACTAGTTAATCCTTTTTACCATTTTTGTTTTAAAATACTAGCTAACTCATCTCTATGCTTCGTTTTTTGAATTATTATTTTTAGCAAGTTGATAAGTTCATTTGCTAGCTCGCCATAAAACGGTACTAGCCGTCCCATACCGGTTTTAGGCTCACATATGAGGGGTTGGGAAAATTGTCTCGTGTGCCATATTTAACCATTAGAATTCCCTCCGTAGATAAATTTAAAGCGAGGCATATTATTTATATTTATATACTATCTACTAAGGATGGAAACATGCTAATGTAAGACTCGGCTTTGTTTTAAATAGTCTAGCGTGTTTTTTAGATACAAAGTTTGCATCTAATTTATTTATCAGTAATTTTTAAAAGTTTGGTCTAATATTTTTAAAAGTTTGATTTGACTTTTTTTAAAATTTAGCTTAATCTAAAAGTCTATTTAAGAGAGTGTTTGGTAGACAGATTGATTTTTTATTCTTAGAAATACTATTTTCAGGAATGTTATTCCCATGAATGGCTTTCCCAAGCATGTCATTTTGGAAGCATTTAGTAGATGGATTAAAATCTTAAGAATCCTACAAAATATGTCTGGGAATGAACATTCTTGTGTTTGGTTGACAATGACATTCCTCGGAATATTATATATTTTTTCCAAAATACCCTTGACAAAATAGCGATGGCAGTGGAGGTCCGACGGCTGGCAAAGGTGGTTGGCGGCCGTCATCAAAGTTCAGGGCAATCATTGGTGGTCAGGTAGCTGGCAATGAAGGTCCGACGATCGACAACAATGGTTCGATGATAGTCGACAAAGGTCTAGTGGCTATTGTTTGAGGTCTAGTAGCCGTAAACAGTGGTTTGGTTGGGCATCAGCGGTGGTTCAACTACCATTGTCGATGGTCCAACGGCTGTCATCGGAGATCCGAGGCCATCGACAATGGTCAGGTAGTCGTTAGCAAAGGTTTGGCAGCCCTCAGTAGAGGTCTAGCGGCTGTCTGCAGTAGTTTAGCGACTGTCATAGCAATGGTCCGACATTGTCAATGGTAAGCTAGTGGTAGTGGTGGTTTATAACATGGGTAATTTTATCTTTTTACTTTTGTGGAAACATTTCCTTTCCGTGGGAGAATTTCGATGGATGAGATAAGAATGAAAATGGGTTAATTTTTATTCCCAAGAATGCAACTTACACAGAATAATTTTTTTAAATTGCCTACCAAACATAGGAATCTTGCATTTTCCATGCTAACATTCTCGGGAATGTAAAAACATTTCATCTAACAAACAGCCATGCTTAAATAGGGCCTTAAATAGACTAACAACTTCATTCTTAAATAAGTAAATAATTCTGAGCATGCCTGCATTGTTCTTTCAAAAATATTGCCGAATTATAGAGGAAGAAGTGGTAGAGACAGCTTCTAACCTTTTAAATAAAGGAGAGAGTTGGATAACGATTCGAACAATTTTATTGTTCTAATTCCGAAAACCCAAAGCTTGGACTACATAGCTCAATTTAAACCTATTTCTCTATGCAAAGTAATTTATAAGATTATCCGTAAGACTCTTTCCAATTAGCTAAAAGTTGTGTTACCACCTCTCATTTTAGATTCTCAAACTGCTTTTGTGCAGAATATATAAATTACAAATAACATCCTAATAGCTTTCAAGCTTACTCATGCTTTAAGAAACAAGAGAATAGGAAAGCAAGGGACATAGCTATGAAGCTAGATATGAGCAAGACATATAGTAGAGTAGGATAAACTTTCTTTGAGAAAGTTATGAGGAGAAAGCGCTTCCCAAAATCTTGGTCTTTAGGAATTGTGAATGTGTCATCACAGTTTCATACTCAATCTTGTTAAATGTTTGTTGAAGGGTTTTTTCTCAACACATAGGGATTTTAAGACAAGGTGACTTTTTATCTTCCTACTTTTCATCATCTTTGATTTATTGGGCTAAAATAAAGGGAGAATTCATGCAACTTCGAATTTTTTTAATTAGGCCCTATGTTTTCATACCTTTTTTCTCGTAGATGATAGTCTATTTGTTTTTTTAATGTACTAAGTAAGGTGTGAGGAGAATACTAGAAATATTAGAGAGTTATGGGGAAGCAAATAGGTAAAGAATCAACTTTGATAAATTTACCATCACTTTTAGCCCAAATATTGCTAAAGAATGTATAAACACCCTCCTTAACTTCTATAATATCCAACAAATGGCTTTGAAGGAGAAGTGCTTGAGTCTACCAACTATGATTGGGAGAGCAAAAAAATCAATCTTTTCAATCATTGAAGAACAATATATGGAAGAGAATTTAATGATGGAAGGATAAGTTAGTTTCTAGTGGAGGGACAAAAATTCTAATTAAAGCAGTGGCTCAAGTAATTCATATTGATGCCATGATAGAATCCCAATAATTCTATACATGAGGAACTTGGACAAATGATAGTTAGGTTTTGGTGGGGAGAAAATATTGGTGATAAGAAAATTCATTGGGTAGTTTGGAATTAGCTATGTTGCTCTTAAAATAGTTGCGGTATAGGATTTTGAGATTTGCATAGGTTCAACTTAGCCATGCTAATGAAGCGAGGATGGAGAATCCTATCACACCCCAATTCCTTAGTCTCCCAGATTCTCAGAGCCAAATATTTCTTAGATTGAAATTTCTTGTAGGCCTACTTAAAATCCAACCTATCATTCATGTGGAGAAGCATTGTGGAGGAAAGGTTGGTGCTGTAATAAGGGTTATGTGAAGGATAAGGGATGGCAAAAATGTTAGAATCTGGCAGGACCATGGATACCAATCTAAGGCAAATTATGGATAAACAACAATAAAAATATGGGCTCCAATGAAAAAATAGTGGACCAAATTTCACACGAGGAGCCATGGGGATGGAATGAAAGCTTGGCTAACGATTTGTTCTCTCTAGAGCAAGCTAAAGCCATCCTTAATGCCCCACTCAATAGTATTCCTAGAGAAGATTCATTGTGTTGGTTCCCTAACATTGAGGGTTGTTTTTCGGTAGAGTCAACCTACAAAGTGGCTTAGGATCAGAATATTGAAGGAAAATTTACCATGGAAGCTTATGGGTATGATAAGCTCAATGAATTTAGGAGACATGAGAGATATGGAAAATGATTTGGTAGCTAAATGTGTAGCCAAAATCCCATATCTTCTTGTGCATAACCTATAGGAATATACTTCTCACGATTTTGATATTGCGATAGAATGGAGTGGTCATCACATGATATGTTACCTGTGTTGAAATGACGAGGAAACTTGCAATCATTTTCTCTTTCACTATCGCTTTACACTGAGTACCTTGGACTCAGTCTTGTCTTAGTTGAACTACAACTTGAAGAATCTAGTGGCACAAAGGTCACTTTGGCTGTAGAGACATCTCTACATAAAAACCAAAGAGAGGTAATGGCTTGTGCATGTGTGGCAATTTTCTTGGAACCAGAAGGGTTCAATATGGACAGAGAAGAGGCCTCAACCACCAGCTAAAATAGCTCAGTCAATCTGTCATGACCAATCTTGGTGCTTTCCATAGCATGAGAAGATTGAAAGTGCTATAGGGAAGAGATAAGGCGAAAGGTGATAGGTTATGAAGCACAGGCACTAACACTGACACAGATACAAGACACGACACAACATGAACATAAGAACACATAAAAAATTATTATATAACATTATTTATATATACTTCACTTTTGTCTTATTCTCTATATTTAATATTAGAAATTATTTAAAAATTCAAAATAAACTAAAAAACTATGTATTATTTCCTTTTTCAAATTGTAAATGACCTGATCTATATTATGTCTTTTTAATAAATGCGTCATGCAAAATTTGACACAAACATGTGTTTGACACGTAGACATGGCACCCGAATGATGTTTCCATACTTCATAAGCAATAGGTAGAGGACCCAAACACATGAGTCATATAAGGTAAAATGTGGATTTTGCATGCGATAGCATTGGTGGTTCATATGGATGAGATATTTTTATCAGAGATGGAAGAGGGAATTTTTTAGGAGGGAAGGCAACTCATGGATTTGGAGTTATAACCCCTGAAAAAGGGGATCTTATGACTACTTGAGAAAGAACTCTTTTTATGAGGGTGAAGGCTATAGTGCACTTCACTTTACAAGGTGCACCACATACCTTGTAATCTAAAGAGAAAGATGTGCTGGTGCATCCATGCTTTGCATATTTGTTATACACTCTAAAACTTATGTTGAACTCGGAACTCAGAAAATTTAAGTCGAAACTCAGAAACCTTAACACAGAACTCAGAAACTTTAACTCAGAACTCGAAAAATAGTGTATCCCATCTATAGTATACTATAAATTCTCTTTGTTCTAAGTTCCGATTCATAAGATAAGTCCGAGTTCCGAGTTAAAGTTTATGAGTTTCGGGGTTAAAGGTTACAAGTTCTGAGTTCAGAGATAATTTTATGACATACCATAGATGAGATATACTATCATATCCTAGCCGTGGGTTAACAAGGTGTGTTATGCACTTTGTGAAATACAGTGTATTGGAGCCATTTCCTTTTGCGAGATGGGTTTGTATGAAGGTCTACTTGGAAGGTGACTCACTAAGGGTAATTAATGGAATCAATGATGGAAATCCATATCTCTAACATAATGGATCTATTTTACTAGACATCTACAACTATGCTTCTTTGTCAAACAAATTAGATTCTGGACACACTCCTTGCATTTGCAATAAAGTTGTAAATGCATTAGCTGAACATGCTTTGCCACTTGACTTTTTAATCCCTCTTTTAGTTTTGATTTGATTTCTTAATAAATTTGAATTTTCATTTAAAAAATAAATTATTGTATACACTTAAAAGAGTAAATTGTATAATTACAATCAGCAACGAGAAAAGTAATAAGTAAATTATTGCACATATGTTCTTGCCTTGTACTCTGAGATAGAGTAAGCTAGTGTTTAGATTAGGAATGTCTTGCCTCCCTCATATGGAGGGAGGGCATATATATGGCTTAGTATCGTTATGATTAGTTAAGGGTGGCCTAGTGAAGGAATCTCTAACGTAAGGAATCTCTAACGGATTGGGGTAGAGGAAAGGATTCAGCTAGCGACATAAATGCTATAGTTAATGAGATAACGTACGTTCTTGAACCGGGCACCTTAGGGTTGGTAGATTGACTCCCAAGAAGATCGGCTTGGAGAACAATCCTGGATAGGTTCTGGACAATGAAGGTTGGGTTATACGGACCAAGCCATAAGCCCCCCAGCATCGAACTTAGTAAAGCAATAAGGCTTGGAGAATGAACCTGAGTAGGTTGGTTGGACAACTAAGGTTGGGTTATTTTGACCAGGCCACAAGCCCCCAAACTCGAGCTCAGTAGAATGATGAGGCTTGGAGAACGAGCCTGGATTGGGGCCACAAGCTCCCCAGCCTCAAGCTCAATAGAACGATAAGGCTTAGAGAACGAGCCTAGATTGGCTGAGTTATGCCGATCGGGGCAACATATATCATCTATCATGTAACTACTTGTATCTTATAACATGTTAAACACTTAATTTCTTGGTTAATAACGATAATTATACGCTTATTTTTTCTAGCATACCTTGTGCTTTAAATATATCTACTTTTTTATTAAATACTAGAGTAAAAAGGAAAAAATAATGACAGGAAGTTTAAAGACGCAAAGGAATATCCTTACCTCGAATATAACCAATAGCTTGCTGCGAAATTCCTAAAACACCCAAAACAAGAAGATTAGTTTATATCAGGAAATGAAAGAAATGATTATATGTAACAATAATTAAACATTGACTAGCGTAAGTAAATAAACATGTTCGCTTCTGGGAAGGTGGATGATCTTGATTGATGAAGAACCGAAATTATTTTGCAGGAAGATTGACTTTTCTTTTTGGTGTGAGTTTTCATTTCGTTGTCATGTTTATTTGTTTGTTTCTTCCTGTTAGTGAACCCTTGTGCTCTCCTTGGTTTGGGGATCGAGTCTTTTGCCATTAATCGAAAAAAAAAGGTTACAGAAGGAAAACGGACTGGTCCCTAATCAATTATAATATCACGTTTCTTGCATAATCAAATTTTGCACATCAAATTCGCCATTTTCTGTAACAACAACTATTGCCTACTATACTTAATCCTTATTTAATAAAGAGCAAACTACGAATAACCAATTTAGTTTTATTATAGTCAGGCCGTTAAACCCTTTTTCATCAAGTCTCAGATTTCAACTGAATTCTTTCCACTGCAAAAATAATAGATCGGAATAGAAATATCATATCCTTATTTATGCTTTTTTACCACATACAAATGAACATGAAATGAATTAAATCTAAATTATATGTCGTACAAAATCAAAAAATATTTAATTTCTTCTTAACTATTAAGCATCGTTGTACCCAAAATAAAAATTAGATCACTAATCTGTACGTCCTTTCAATAAAACAGTAATATATGTTCCGTGAAATTAAGAATAAAAAAAATTTGTTTTACTCACTTTTTCTACCAATTAAACAGGGAATTTTTCATTCCTATAAAATAAACATTAGAATACGGTTATTATCTGCATGCCAAAGTTTAATACTAGTGAATGAAATTATTTAAATGATTTAATCATTGTCATTCTTTGACCAGATGATTTAATCATAGTCAAAATTCGAAAACCCGTTTCCTATATACTTTCGGTGTAAACTTGATAGGGAAAGGTCAGCAGCCGAATCTGACCAGTATCTGAGGCTCATAAAGGAAGACATTTAAATAATGACTACACAAATAAAGAAACCAAAATGGAAAAGAGAAAATGAAAATTGCTAGATCCACATTTATTTTAGAGCTACATTTTGTATATTAAAATGAGATAGCCATATTAAAATTAATGGTAAAACAGTGAATATATGCAAAGTTGAATTATAAAAAATGGTTATGGCTGTCATTCGTGCCACACTTGTCGGTTGTGCGGTAGGCGTAGTGGCAATACCGCTTGTCGCATTGGACTTTTCCGGTGGATTTATCGATAACCTTGCAATTGGTCCTCTTTCCACATCGATCCTCACAAACACGGTGAATCCCTCAACCATCACCCTATGGATTTCATCGTAAGAAACGTTCCCATTTCCAATCCCCCGTGGCCTCCTACTTGCCAATGTAGCCACCATCAGAGTGCACCCAACCTTGATGTTGCTCACTTTATACCCATACAATGATGGCTCTATGACCGCATAAACATGCCCTACGGTACCACAATGACTGGTATCTACCTTAACATATGCAGGATCATTAGTCACTGGATTGGTACAGTTGAAGTATGCTACTCTTATTGGATCGAAGGGAGCCAAAGTGAATGGCTCCGATCCAAAATCGTCAGGGCCAACTATGACCTTGAAGCTGCCGTGGTATAAGAAATAGCGAGGAATGAAGGAGCAATTAGCGTCCTCCACAACACCCGCGTCGCTCAACGTGATGCGGTACCTCTTGTAATCGATATCTTGTACATGGTATTTCCCGGAGAACAGAGTTAACACCGTCGCGTTGTTCTCGCAATCGAGTTCGTACCTCCTGTCCCCGCAGTGGCTTGGGTCGCCTTTGAGTCGAAATGGGTAAGTTATGTTAGTAACTTTGCCGCAGGAAGAAGGAGGGCATGGTGGATGGCGCTTAGCGGTGCATGTTTTTTGGAATAGGAGAAGGATGGTGGCAAAGATTGACACAAGTGTGCGTGCAGAGGAGGAGCAGGGGGATGAGGCTTCGCTTTCCATTCTCATTCGCTGTTGTTGATTCGCATTTTGAGAATTTGTAAATATTCGGATCGTGGTCAAGTTGCGCCCCCACTTGCTTTACTTTAGCATTGTTGTCGTCTTATTTTTCCTTCCTTCTTATTATATTAAAATTATTGTGTCTCGTGTTATCTGTTATGATACAATACCAAGAGAAATTTCTTCCACCACATATCATCTACACCATTCATCCTTGAGTATCTCAGCACTTTTTACATCTCTTACAATCATTTCATTGGTACAAGATCGACCTCCTCCACAACGATATAAGAATTTTTCCAATACCAATTAGTAGTTACAGAATGCTATTATTTGTAATGCCATAGTGAAATAGAAAAAGTGGAATCTTTTACCCTCACTTGAAGAGGGGTTCTATCTATCAATTAGTGCTTTCGTACGTAGTGCGACAACATTGGCCAAAGGAACTCAATTTACACCAAGACCTTGGTTCGCAAAAATGGGAGAACAATTAAATGCCGAAGGGGGAACTTGCATGGAGAATTGAGAAAATACTTTCAGAAATGGCTGAAGAAGCTAGAATGTGGCGAAAGACGATGCAAAAAAGTTTAAGGTGCATAAAAAATTCATGAATCTCCAATTCTAGAGGCAAAGGAAGACTATTGTGGTTTTATGTCTAGAAATCACGGATGGAAAGAATGTTACAATATGAGTTGTGCAACTAATGAAGAGCTTGAGCCTGCAGGAAAGGATGCTGAAAAGTTGGGGAAAGATGCAGCAATGCTCACACATGAAGAGGAAGTCTCAAGAATGAGGTGGAGGAGGCAAGAACTATGATTGAGGTGGAGGGCCTTGAATCAGAAAATGGTGAATTTGAGATAGTGAATCTTGTGAGGACGGACGCAATATATGGAGGACTCAATGTATCCAAGGCTAGAAAATCTGGCCATGGTACCATGAGCATAACCAGATCAATTAGATGAATGAGATAGAGATACAAAGACAACTGCCCATGCCCCATTTGACAATACCACAAAATTAAAATTTGACCCAGAAATTGAGTTTCCTTTTTATATTTTAATGGCAGAAACAAAGTAGAACAAGCAACTGTAAATGGGAATAAGAAAAAATGGACAATAATAGGTTCTCTGTCAATCACAATCTCATGGCTTTCGAACCTTCATCGACAAATGTCAAATTTTAATACTAAAGAAGTCAATTAGTAGCTTCAACCACATGAATGCACGTGCATAGTGGATGCAACATGAATCACCCAAGAAATTTGGTGAGAATAGATTCACGTCTTTGATCTTGAGGATTTGAGGTTCGACAATGGATGCTTGACACAGTGCAACAATTTAGGCAATTGCTAAACATTCCCCTGCCTCACAGTGCATCAACTCCAGAAACAGAACCTTTGTTTCTTGGTCAAGAACCACATGATTCATTCCTTTGGCAAGGTATTTGCTATTTCTGATATTGTCTTAGGAAATGGTTGACATGGAAGTGTGAAGTGACTTACGAACTATTGTTGCTTGCTGTCATATGGGAAGTGCACGTATGGGTTTAGTAAAAGGAAGGAGCAAGATACCGTATCACTAAGGTTTCTTGTGGCTTTTTCATTATTTCCATTTTATCCCATGACTTGTCACTTCTAGGAATGAAATCACATGGCTAGCATCTGAATTTATGTGAATTGTGACAATATTGAAATCATTTAGACAAACATTTTGGGCTGACTTCATATACTGGCATTAAAGAGAATAGACTAGGGAGAAGCTATTATAGTGTTGCGAAAATGTTAGTAGCCCTGTTCCATAGGATCTAAAATGTGAGTCAGTCTAGTTTAGATGAATGAGACAATGTTAGTCAAAGGTTCACTAGCCTAAGTATATGCGGCAGATTGCTTCATCCACATGTGAGACTAACGAGGCCTTCATGCAAAAAGATCACAAAGAACACGATAGGTTTTAGTGCTGTGGCAGTTTATGTTTCTGATTGTAATTGCTTTTAGTCGATGTGCTTATGTTTTTAGCAATCTTGAGGAGAAGTTTGGTTTGAAGGGATGGATATTGATACAATAACAATTAGTAATTAGAGAATGATATCATATTAATTATGCGTAAATAAGAGAATATTATAATTTGCAATGTCATGGCTGAAAGTGAATAGAAAAGTTAGGGTCTTTTCCCCTGATTTGAATAGGGGTTCTATCATGTTAATATAAAAAATTAAATTATGATTTAAATAATAATTCAGATAGTTTTATATTAAAAAGGGTAATTAGCAATCATATCTCTCGAGGCTTCAAGATATAGTACTAAATGTCAAACTTGTGTAAATATTATATTCCACTCTAAACTTGAGTGAATTGCACTCCAACTCAAGTAGGTGACTTTTAACATGGGGACACAATATTTGGGTCCTTGATGGATCTACTCTATATTAAATCTTAGATTTCACGAAAAATATCAACAGTTGTGATAGCATTTTAAGTTTTTGCATCTTCATCATTCTTATTCCATAATTTCATTCTCCTTATTTCTACATTTGCACACACACACCACCAATACACCACTAGCCTTGCTCGTGGCAACACAACCTCATGTCCTTACAACTCAGCTACCATGATGACGTTACTTCCTCCACCCTCTTACACTAATTCCTTCTCCATGCAGCCTTCGCAATAGCCATTGCCAAATATTCATTCTCCCACCGCAACCCCACCTCCTCTGCCACTTTTCACTAAGGGCTAAGATTGTGTTCTAAGTTTTTGCAACTTAATTTTTCTCATTTTTCAATTTTATTTTCCCTCTTTCTGCATTGCCACCAACATCTTCTACACCTTCTCAATCGCCTTTAGTCTAATTTTTTTAATTACCAAATTACATCCTTGATAGAGGGGTGGGTTGCTTATCGTAGGGTTGTGAAGTGGGTTTTACATGGAATGACAGTGCCACAACACTAAGTATTAAGCAACTTTTAGCTGATTATTGTTTCACACAAAACTTCTATAAGAATGACAGCCTTGACAATGGCTATATAAAGGGGTGGGAATTAGTATTTTGAGCAATGGAAACAAAAGAGAGTGTGAGATTTTGGAGAGCTACGTGACAGTGCTGTAGACAATAAGAGACAGAGTGGGGGAAAAAGGAAAGAGGAAAGAGAAAAGGGAAAGAAAGAGAAAGAGGAAGGAGAAGAGTAGAAGATTTTGACACAAACATATAATTTTAAGGTAAGAAGTGAATTTATTTTTGAAATAAAACCATGACTACAATTTTATAAAGTTACTCTTTATGTTACAATGATTATTTTTAGGTTCAAATATATTTTTATTCCCTATAAAATTAGCCAATTTTGGTTTTAGTCCCTGTAAAATTTTTTTTATCCAAATTTTTTTAAATAGTGTGGGTTTAGTCCTTGCCGTCAGTAGGGTTCTGTTAATTGCTGACACGACTTATGGAACTCCATGTCATAATTGCCACATCACTTGTTCCTTTTGCCACATCACTCATCCCCATCCTTCTCCTTCATCCCCCCTTTCTCTCACTATCACCATCATCACCACCCATTCTCTCACTAACCCTCCCTCCACTACCTCACCATTACACAGCCACCACTTACTGCTAGGAGTGTCAATGGGGCGGGGCAGGGCCAGGGGATAGGCCCCCATCCCCCTCCCCATGGGTAGGTATCCACCCCTATCCCCCGCCCCATACCCGTACGAGTACCCATGTTTAGAGGCCCCCGCAGATAAATGGGTACCTGCAAATATCCATGGCTACCCATATATTATTACAAATTTTAAAAAATTAGAAAAATAAAATAAATAAAAATGATTTTAATACCATAATTTATCACTTAAAATACTCAAAATAAAAATAAAAACATAATAATAAAATAACTTTCACAAAAATTAAAAAAAGGAAGCAAATTACTAATGATACTTGATAAGATGTCTTTTAACTTCATGTTTGGTGTCCAGTCATCTTCTTATGGATGATACGATGGAGTTCAAATTCAACAAGTCATTCTTTCAATGTGGCAACAAAATACAAAGAAACCAAATCATTAAAACAACTTGACAAGGATCCCATTCCTACCAACTCCAAGGAATGTAGTTGATTTTCCTCTGATAAATATTTGGCTTTTTGTACATTTTTTTTTTGGCATATATATATATATATATATATATATATATATATATATATAAAAGAATAATTTGGTAATATTATAGCAGGTACCTCCGGGTATGGGGATCATGATCCACGCCCCCACCCTATTTAATAAATGGGTATTTGAATTCTCCATCCCCGTTACCCGCGGGGGGAAATTCTCCCCCAATACCCGCCCCATCACGGGTATTATCTGTTGGTATCCGCGGATGTGGGTAAAATTGACATCCTTACTTGCTCTTCCTCCTTCAGGCGAGTAAAGTGCAATTTTCCCAAAATTTTATAAGTTAGTAAGTGAAGATGTCTGGTACAAGTAAGCCAAAAATCAACTCAAAATACATAGGTTTGGTAGAGTAATTAATTGCAAACATATTCAAGTGGCCAGTAGGGATAGATTAGATTTTTGGCAAGTTAGTATATATTTCAAATTTTTTTTTAAAAAATAACCTAGAAAATTATGAAATATTACAAGTACACGAAGATGTCAACTACAATATAGTGAAAAATCAGCTCAAAATAAGAAGGTATGCTAGGAATATAAATTAAAAATCGAGATGACTCCCTACAGAGACTACCAAATTTTTTTAGCAAGCTGTTGCAAATTTTTGACATAGTTACAGATATCGAAAAATTACAAAATTTTGCAAGTAATTATATGAAGCTATTGTCTACATCACTCCAAAAATTAGCCCAAATATGAAGGTTTGTCTACCTCAAAAAAATAAAATCGAAAATCACTTGGTCAAGCATAATCAAGAGTTTTTCTAACTCATCATGCTCTAGGCTTCAAGGATCAAGCTATATGACTTATGAACACAAGGAAATCAAGTATTTCACAAACTAAATGATAACAAAACAACCATCATATATCCAAAATCCATGAAGTAAATAAGGAGAAAACTAGTCATAGATTCAGAGAAGAAAAACCATGGGAGGTTTTAGGATGGAGGTGGGGAGTAAGAGCCCTCAGTGATGAAGAAGATGGAGGAATTGGTGGCGGTGATGATGGTGGCGGTGATGACCATAATGATGGTGGTAGTGATGAAGATCCTTGAAAGAACTTGAAGAATAAAGAACACACACAAGAGCTCACAAGTGTATCAATCACTAAATCTCCTTCTTGATTTTGAAAAAGATTAAAGGGAAAATCTCTTAAGCTCACTCTCTTTACCCTTTCTATAGTGGTGTATATCTAGGAGAGAAGGAGTTTATGCCTTTTTATTTTTTAGGAGTTACTTGGAGAGGTAGACAAGCTACATGACTCTCATTAATTGCTAAAACTTGGTAATTAAACTGCCTTCCTTCAATCATAACCTCTTAGTCATAACATGTAGGGGTGAGAAGAGTGGTTTGGTGTGTTTATTATATTAGGGAGTTGCTTGGAGTAGGAGTGTTGCTACATAGCTATTACACTTATTAGAATTAAATGAAAATTAACTCCTTAATCAATATACATATTTAGAAGATCAATCAATTAAAATTCGACTATATTTAGAAGTATAGAAGGTTTCATAAAAATTTTCTTAAACCGATTTACCGATTTAAAAGAAATCGGTAAGATTACGGTATTTTAAACTGTCTGAACCGAACCAATAGGATTTTAAACTTAATAACCCTACATCAAGTGACTAAGAACTCAACAATTTAACCCATAAAAGTGGCGCAAGAAAGGCCACAAAATGATGAAGGTTGGCTGAAATGTGGCCACAAAGTCTCCTCCAATCAAAACCCTCCGTTCCAACTACCTCATGAAGATTTTTATAATACATTTCTTTCTTTCTCCCTTCAGCAAACTTGCGCCCTCTCTCTTCATGTTCCAGCCTTCTTCTTCTCTTTTCCTCTCAACCAACTCCATCAAACCTTCAAGCTTTGTCAAGGTTCCAATAATCCAAACTTCAAAATCTAGCAAGATCTCATACAAGGAGGTAGGATTCAATTTTTGTTCTTAACTTCTCTGAATTGTGGCTACATGAAATTTCACTCTTCTTCATTTATTTGATGATATATTGGATGTATTTGATGGCTTATGGTTGGATTAATATGGAATCTTGAGTTGGAATTAAAGTTAGAAGGAGAAAACTAGAAGAAGTGGAGATTTAGGATGCTGTCTAGGGGAGAAACCCCACAGTAGTCCGTATGACGGAGTGTATGGCTCCTCCTACAGCTATTCAAATTCGATGAAACTATTTTTATGCGGAAGTAGACATTCACAGCTTTCCATTACGTATGAAAATGAAAGGATATGAATATATTAAATGTGGGTCCCTTCACCTAGAGGCAGTTATGAGATCCCTCCTTGTGAAGACAGTTAAAAGATAAAGATGTGGGTCCCTTCACCTGGAGACAGTTATGAGATCCCTCCTTGTAAAGGTAGTTAAAAGATAAAGATGTAGGTCCCTTCACTCAGAAGCAGCTACACATTGGGTCCCTCCCTGTAAAGGCAGCTAAAACTTTGGGGTCCCTCTATATTGGAGGCAGATGGCCAACTGAGTCCCTCCGACCTATAGGCATGTGGGTCCCCTTGTGGGTCAATGCTGTGTAATGACGGTCATGGGTTGAGCTGACGAGCTCACTCCTAGATCAGACTACCCAAGGGCAGTAAAAACTAAAGATTAAAACATATACAAGCACCCTAGGGACGGCGATACGTAACACCTAGGTGTGCCAAGAAAAGAAAGTAAAGAAAGTTAAAGAAGAATGCTAATGCATTTGTATGAATTCAAGTATGAGTATTTGCATAATTATATTCTATGTTTTACTGATGCTGAGCCTGTTCTATTTATTTATGCCGTGATGAGTCCATATTCCTAAGGAATGTGACATGGCGATCACGCTCTGATGGGGTATGACATGGCGATCATACTCTGCAATGTGGCATGATGGTCCCACCCCTAAGGATGTGACATGGCGATCGCACCCCGATGGAGTATGACATGGCGATCACACTCTAGGACGTGGCAGGATTAATATATTCCTAAGAAGTGTGACATGGTGATTGCACCCTGATGGAGTATGACATGGCAATCATACTCTGGGATGTGGCGAAAAGAACATATTCCTAAGGAATGTGATATGGTGATCACACCCCGATGGAGTATGACATGGCGATCATACTCTGAAATATGTGTAACAAGTAAAGGAAGATAAAGAAAGAAAAGAAAATTTTGTGTAACTGCATAAGTTCAAGTACAGGTTGCAACATCCCCATATAACGTAATAGAAAATAATAAAAATAAACTTTTATTATTCACAACTTTGCCCCTAAACTTTTTAGAAAATGACACTTAGGTCCTTAGATCAGTGGAATTAGCAGAATAAAGTTTTAAATGAAGTAGAATCACGTAGCGAAAACATAGAAACCTAAACCTCGGCCGATTGAGCCACGGGGGTATCCATATGTGAAATGACAAGGGATACCCCTAGACTTACCCATAATTATGAAAATGCCATTAGCCATAAACAACAAAAACCAGAAAGGCCCTCAACTTGCAAAACATTTAATTTACACTATTAATCGATTTATTCGATTTTATTGAATCTTTAAGCTTGATTAGCAATTAATTAAAGGTTGATCAAGAGTTAATTAGATGTTAGATTAGAGATAATTAGAATAGAATCATATAAAATTTCACAACTTTCTTCAAAACCGTGTTACTGATTTGAAGGAAATCGGTAATATTACGGTATTTTAAACTGTTGGAACTGAACCAATAGAATTTCAACTCACAAACCCTATTTTAAGTGGCTGAGAACTTAGCCACTTAACCCCTAAAAGTGGTGCAAATAAGGCCACAAGAAAGGACGAAGCTTGGCTAAATTTCAGCCTCTTGTGCTCCAACCAATCACATTGCAAGAAGCCAACTCCCACCATCATGAAATCAGATTTTTTTCCTCCTTTCTCCACCCAATTTTCGAGCTCCCTCTTCCAGCAGCCTTCCTTTCCTCTTTTCTTCATCCTCTTCATCTCATTCTTCCACCCTCAAGCTTCTTGCATCCAAATTCTTCACTAGAACTCAAGACTAGCTAGTTGATACATCAAAATAAAGGTAGGATTCCAATTCTTGTCTTGATTCTCTAAACTTGGGTGGCTGGTGGTGGTTTGTTCTCTCAGTTTTTGATGTATTGATTGAGTGATTATGATGATATATGGCTGGTTATTGGCTGTTTGTTTGGTTAAAACCGAATTGGAAGCAAGAAAGGATGAAAATAGGAAGAGCTGAAAGGTTGGAGAACCAAAAACCCTCGGCAGTCCGTACGGCGGAGTGTACAGCTCTGCCTACTACCGATTAAATTCAATGAAACCATTTTTATATGAAACTAGACATCTAGAAATTTCCATATATATATCATATAAGGTTTTTGGGTTAGTATTGAGAAAGTTATGAATTTTTGAATTTTGACCTAGGTTTTTTATTTTGATTCTAGGCAGACTGGGTTGTTCAGGGTAGAACTCGCCCTATACTACTTGGAAATGAATGAAACTAACTTTTTTAGAAAGCTTACACATAGGAGAATGTCCCATAAAAATTTCAGAATTTAATAAGGTCCTGTTTGCTCCCAGTGATCCAAGAAATTTGCCCTATATCCAAATGGGCTAGAATAGGACAGTTCAGGAAAGTCATATGTCGGGGCTTATAACTCGAGCCCTACTAAGTCGAATGGAATGAAACTTCCTGTAAATGAAATATTGTTCTGTTAGCTTTAATATGAGACCAATTTCGTATGATTTGAATCATTTTTCGATTTTTAATGGATTTTTACTTTTAAGTGTCTGATTCTGGCCAGCCACTGGGCAGGCCGGGATAAAACCTAAATAACTGGAGCTATAGTTATCAAAATTTGATGGGACCAAAGAGGTTAGAAAATAGACACATAACACTTCAACATATCAAAATTTAGGTCTAAATAAGCTAAAATGATTTAGGGCTTCATTTCTAAAAACCGAGCAGAATTGATATAATGAGTAGAATTGAATATAAGGGTCTAATCCCTACATGATTGATATTAATATGATACATAAGGGTTCAATCCCTACATGATTTACATTATTGTGATATGTTTGTTGCTCTATGTTGAACTTTTGCCTGATTGGTTTTACTAGTAGCCTGGCACTATTCATGGGGAAGCAAACATATTCCGTTATGCTGCCGAATTTTTGGCAGAATTATATGAAGCTATAATAGCTTGTGTTATGAAATTTTAAGTTATGAATATGAAATTTATATGCAAGGATATATGAAAGTAAATGACGAAGCATATGTATGATTGTATTCAGAATGTCTATGCTTGATTATGCATGAGAACGAAAAGACATAAGTATACTAAATATGAATCCCTTCACTTGGAGGCAGTTGCACTTTGAATCCCTCCCTGTGAAGGCAGTTAAATAAGATAAGATATTAATCCCTTCACTTGGAGGCAGTTGCACTTTGAATCCCTCCCTGTGAAGGCAGTTAAATAAGATAAGATATTAATCCCTTCACTTGGAGGCAATTGCACTTTTAATCCCTCCTTGTGAAGGCAGCTACCCTCTACCTTGGAGGCACATGGTCAAATGAAATCCCCTTATATTGAAGGCACGTGGTCAGATGAGATCCCTCAATTTGAGGCACGTGACCAGAAGAGATCTCTTCAATTAGAGGCACGTGACCAAAATGAGATCCCTCCATGACTAGAGCCACGTGAATCCCCTTGTGGGTGAGTCGGTATGACGACGGTCGCGAGTCGAGCTAACGAGCTTACTCCAAGGCCAGGCTACCCAAGTGCAGTAAAGGCTAAAGACTAAAGATTAAATCATATGCAAGCACCCCACTCGCATGAGGCATGGCATTGACCCAGCTAGTGTGAGTATAGGGGGATAGGGCTTACATGAGGCATGGCATGACCCAGCTAGTGTAAGTACCGAAAATTCATGATAAAGGATATGATGAAGGTCCCATATTCCTAAGGAACGTGACATGGTGATCACGCTCTGATGGGGTATGACGTGGCGATCATACTCTGGAATGTGGCATGATGACTCCACACCCTAGGGAATGTGACATGGCGATCACATCCCGATGGAGTATGACATGGCAATCATACTCTGGGACATGGCAAGATGGACCTATCCCTAAGAAATGTGACATGGCAATCACACCCCGATGGAGTATGACACGACGATCGTACTCTGGGATATGTGCAACAAGTAAAGAAAGATAAAGGAAAGATATGTGTATTCTACATAAAATACAAATACAAGTAAAGGTGTGTATAGATTTTATGTTTTCAGTACATTGGTGCTATTATAAGTTAACATGTTCAGTTATTATTCATAGTATAATTCATGAATTGATTTTTTATTGGCTTGTCCAAATTACAAGGGTATGAATAAAATAAACTTTGCTTCGGATAGTATGTTTTCGAACTATAAAATTAAACAGCTTATATA
The DNA here is from genome assembly GCA_031439595.1 of Pterocarpus santalinus. NCBI lineage: Eukaryota > Viridiplantae > Streptophyta > Magnoliopsida > Fabales > Fabaceae > Pterocarpus > Pterocarpus santalinus. Next base: position 40,451,549 of record CM062527.1, read on the forward strand.
ACATGTTCACCCTTTTTATAATAAACCGAAGCAACTGGAGATGACAACGAAGACATTATGTATGACAGTGAATGAATCCTACTGAGAATTTATAATTCTCACTCCTATGTTTATTTCTGTGTTATCTCCAGATAATTCAAGAAATGTTGGGAACAGCCAGAGGTTGCTATCAGATAAGGTCCGATCAGGTAACAGTAACAACTTCTGAGTGTAGTGCTATGACTTAAGAATAGTACTGTACTTGGGAGGGTGTTACACAGGTAAAGGCAATGTGCAGATTTTATGTTTTCAGTATATTAGCTCTATTGTATCTTAATATGTTTCAGTTATTATTGATAGTGTAATTTATGAGTTGATGTTTTGGATTGGTTCACCCAAATTACAAGTGTATGAATAAAATGAACTGTACTTCGGATAGTATATTTTCGAATTGTAGAACTAAACAGTTTGTATAACATGTTCACTTTTTTCATAATAAACCGAAGCAACTGGAGATGACCTCGATGACACTATGTAAGACAGTTATAGAATCCTACTGAGAATTTAAAAATTCTCACTCCTGTTTCCGTGTTATCTCCAGATAGTTCAGAAGTTCCAAAGAAGGTCCTCTGAGGCAGAGTTGACTATTGAGACTGAAGGTGGCCGAAGGTTGCTGCTAGACAAGGTTTGAGTAAGTGACAGTAACAACTCCTAGGTGAGGTATTATGACTTAAGCATAGTACCATACTTGGGAGGATATTATATCTTTGATCTTGATATTGATAGATCTTGATAGAACTTTTATACCAAGTTGTCTAACACAGGAAGAAAGTGCCTAACTTGAAGCTTGATCTTATGAGTAAACATCACATTTGAGCATTCTGTAGAACCATTTTTTTTCTTAATATCAATGAGAAAAGTAGAATTTGAAAGGGTTATTTATAAATAGGCCCATAAGCATATTGGATCAAGCTCTAAATTTGTCTATTATTACTATCAAATGCAACGCTTGAATGGGCTTATACTTTGGTGATACAATGGGCCCCCACTGTTCTACTCATTATTCTTTCCACATTAAAAAAACAAAATTGCTTTAAAATATGCTATAGCTGAGGAATTTGCCTCCCCCCTTCCCACAACAAAAAAAAAAAGCTGAGGAATTTGCCAATTTGGTAGTCTTATCATAGTGAAGTCCTTTTTAGTAAAATAAATTAGTATTTGAATGCAAATACGTCGGTAAAATACGTGGCAAATTAGAGAGGTTTTATTCATCAACATTTTGCTGAACTATTATAAGGTAGTATATAGTGAAACCTAGAACTTCATCAGTTCATCACATTCAAGCTAGTTGAAAAAATGTTGGATTGATTTAATAATTTGAATGATTCATCATGATCATATTCGAATAAAGTAAATAGCATGTATATAGATCTTCTTACCAAAAGAAAAAAAATGCTTTTATATCTCGCAAAGGCATTGATCGAGGCATAATTGCATGGAAGGCACACATAGGTATCAACCCAACACATCGTGAGGTATTCTTATCCCATGCACTTTCTGGTAATGATTTTTATACTATGCACTATTTTTTTTTTTTTTTTGAAATCATAGGTATCTTTTTATCGGAGGCAATTCTTCTCAAGGCATATAGGACCATTTGAGCAGTGTTGATAACCTAAACCTAAAATTAGTATTAAGTTAACGAATAATTAATCATGTAATTAAAGGATTAATTAAAATATAAAAAGTGGCTAAAAGGGAGAACATGGCCATTCATAGAATATAGGGCGCTTAGGATGATGCCTTAACTAGCAAATTTCTAGAAAATGACTATGTTGTCCTTTGGAAACTATTTGTGCTATGGATTAGAAGGATTTTGGGATGTTGCTTTATCCTATGGGGTAAAACCCCTAAAAAGGGACATTACCCTCAGCCCAATGGTAAGTTAGTTGAAACCTTACGAGACACCCCCCAAGACCTGTCCTTTTCAAGAGCTACAAACTAGGAAGATACAGTATGAGGTTTGCATCCAAAAGGAAAAACCTTTGACAACCTACCCTTCCTATACACTCTTTGCCATAACCAAACTAGGTTATTTGATAACCAGCCACCCCAAAAAGTGATGCATAGTTTCCTAGGACAAAGACATGTCTCTTTCATGTTAGTCAAAGGAACTCTGACCCCTATTACTTCCTAGGTTCATGTTAACTTCTTGGAGGCCAAGGTCCTAAGAAGACCAATGATAATAAGGGAGCCTGAGGGAGATATATTTACAAGACGCACAAGAAAACACAAGCTATTGACTCCCACCAACAACTCTCCAACACATATAGAGCTCATCAGCCCACACTAGATACCAGTTTTCTTTCCAGACCTACAAACACTCACCCACAACTAGAAAACATAGAACCCAGTATCTTAAAGTGAATCTTGCCATCAAGGGGCATCTCATGGTCCAATGACAATACCCTATGATCCCTCAAAGGGTTGGGGTAGTGGCAGCATCTATTTTTCTCCAAGGCTATAAGACGATTGTTTCTTCTTAACCTCATTGTTCACTCTGTCCTCCAAAGTTTACAAATCTAGATCTCTAATTCTTGGTTTAGAGTATAAACTCTTGCTGAGAGAAAAACTGGTTCGAAACATTTGGCGACTCCATTGAGGAGGATTTGTAAGCAATAGCATTTTTTGATGATTAGCATCACCAACTGAGTGAAAAAGGTTCATGGATGTCAGGTGAAGAGTGATAGATAGCGGTGTTTAACGCAGAAGCAACGTCGTCAAGGATAAAGGAGCTACCCATCAGTAAAGAGTCATAGAAGACAGTGTTTGACATGAGAGTATCGTTATTAAGGGTGAAGGAGCTCAGGGGAAGCTCTAATCTTGGGAGGACATGAAGTTACAAGTGAAGGGCATTGCAGGTGAAGGTGCGGCTGATGTTGATAGTTAATCATGAGCAACAGATCATCGATGCTCTTTTCTCCGACCTCGCGAAGCCCCTTACTTGAAATTGTCGTATACAAGCTTGAGCAATGGTAGGACCAAGACAAACAACAAATTCTTTGCCAACCACCTATTGTATGTCATCGTTCACCCATTGTGTGTCATTGTTCAACTTAGAGGAACTTCCAGGATAAAGAAACGTGGATGCTAGTGGTACAACATGAGGAAGAATGTGCTAGCAGAAGAAAAGCATGGATAGGGAAAGTGTTGTTCATCTTCTTAAGCAACTTGGAAGCCTATTTACAAAGGCAACTTATGAGCAAAGATCTGTGTGAAAAAGAGAAAGATGAAGCAAGAAGAAAATGGAAGAAGCAAAAAAAAAAAGGGGGTATCTTGAAAGCGAGTGCATAGGAGAATTTAGTCCTTCTAGGAAGTTTACTACAAGTAGCTGATTTAGAGGAGAAGAGGAAACCAAATGCAAGGCGTCCATAGCAAGACGCTTAGCCTACAGTTTAGTAAATTAGCTATCAACAAGGCTTAGGCATGATTGCTGTCATCTTGGGTCTACCAAAAAACTAAGTGTACAAAACTCTTGATTTTATTTTTGTTTTAAAGGAGGGTGAACATGATAGCCAAGACTTTAACTTATGTCTTAGACATTATTCTCACTTGCTACACAATCTTTCTATGGTTTCTTCCCCCTTTTATGACTTTATATTCATTATTACCGAGCCATGTTTAAGACACATGCTACATAGTTGATACTTATATCTAGATCTAACATTATATTATCAATAGTATTGATATGTGGGAAAGGAAAGTGAAAAAAGAAAAGAAAAGGAGAAAAATGGTTGCATATTGATTGTAGTTCTACACTTCGATTCTTGTTGTTACTATTTGTAACACCCTACCAATTTAATGTTATGCTTAAGTCATAACATGAAATTAAGTAGATCGTGTTACCATGTTAATACTCTACTTACTATTTATTTATCATATCACATCTCTCTTTTGTTTGTTTGTTTGTTTTTTTTTTTTTTAAACGGGCAGAACAGCACGTTGTATATAATAAACATGGTCAACGTTGCAAAACGTAACAAAGTTTAATAAAACACAATAGAAAAGGTAAGAATAAGTGATATATCGTCAACTGTATACGTATATATATATAAATAAGTCAGAAGCCAACGCTTCAGTTTATGTACAGATGTAAAATAGGATACATAAGTGGGGCTGGTGTACCAAAAAGAAGGCCCGTGTCAGTCAAATCGATCCTATGGGGTCCTCAGAGGACATTTCAAACTAACCGATATACATGTGACTAAGTCTATAACCCAACACTGCACACAGCCAAAAGAAGGTCATGTTGTACAACAAAACTCTCGGTCGGGACTTACTCGGTCAGGTAGCCGTTGGCCACACCAGGCCCAACTGGGGAGTAGTCCATAGTAGGTCCCGAGGAGGAGGATGATGAGCCAGTAGCCTCTGAAGGATCGCTCTCAGAGCTGAGCCGAATGTGTGGAACCATCTACAGAGGTGACTCATGTGGAGGACTGGCAGGTGCGGCAAGTGCTGCGGGCACTGGAGGTGCTGGAGGAGGGTGTGCCACATGCAACGGGACCGTAAAATATGGAGCGGCAGGGTCAAAAGCAAGGTAAAATAGGGGAACGGCAAAATTCCTATTGCTAAAAAGGTAGAGACGGAAATTGCAGGAGCTAGCTATGTACAGTGAATCCACTATGGGATCATGGTGGAGCTGTAGGTTGGGAATCTCAATAAATAGGGTGGCAGTCGAGTCCATCACCAAGGTCTGAGAATGATGCGGAAATGTAAAGTGAGGTGAGAATTTAAAGAAATTCTCAGTAGGATTCATGTATGGTATCTAACTGTCATCACATTCATTCTCAGTTGCCTCAGTTTTTATTTAATTATAAAAACATGGGATCAAATTGAACTATCCATATTTAATAAGTTTAAGAAAGCGTCTGGTCCGAGGCAAGATTCTATTTTACTTAGGATAGCCTAAGAAATAGAATAATAAGCAGAATAAATGAACATACAACAGTAAGTAAAACATAACAGTTAAACTGTTATCAACTTATAATGACTATTCAATGTGATTATGCAAAACTCATTCTTGAACTTATCTTCATAAACTTTTCCATTTCTTGGTCCCCTGGGAATTCTTGGCCATTCAGACTCCTGGGTAATAGTCTACTTTTCAAGATCGAGCTCGTTCCTATAAAGGAATGCCGTGTTTACTTTCCCCGACCTTCCCACTGATCTATTCCCCTTAACTTTAATCCGGTGCTGGCCCAAGTATTATGGAACTTTTCATCATAACATAACCTTTATGTTCATCATAACATAATCTTTGAATGTAGATTATAACTCATGCATAGGCTTACCGAAATTTTGGCAGTATAACGGAACGTGTCTACTTTCTCATGAATAGTGCCAGTACTCAGACAGTCAATTGTACAAAGATATCATAACATTTCATTTAGAATTCAATCATCAAACTCATGGGAATAAATGTTGCATTTAGAACATAATTGTTGTCTCAGCACATTCATTCAACCCGATTTTGTAATCAAGCCAAAATTTCTACTTAACTTATCTGGACCTAAATTTTGATATGTTAGAGTATTATGTGTCTATTTTCTAACCTCTTTGGTCCCATCTAATTTTGATAAGTATAGCTTAAGTTATTTAAGTTTTATCCCGGCCTGTCCTATAGCTGGCTAGAATTACACACTTAAAAGTAAAAATCCACTAAAAATTGAAAGCCAGCTCAAATCATACGAAATTGGTATCATATTAAAGCTAATAGGACAAGCTTTCATTTTCAATAATTTCCATTTCATTTGCTTTAATAGAGCTCGAATTATAAGCCCCGAAATTTGACCTTCCTGAACTACCCTATTCTGGCCTGATTTGGACATAGGGAAACTTCTTTGAACCAGTGGGATCAAACGACACCGTATCTAACTCTAAAATTTTTATGGGATGTTCTCCTATGTGAAGTTTTCTAACAAAGTTGGTTTCATCCAATTCCAAGTCGTATAGAGCAAGTTTTGCCCTGAACAACCCAATTTGCCTAGAATCAACCTCAAAAATCTAGGTCAAACTTCCAAAATTCATATCTCTCTCAATACTAATCCAATGGCCTTATATGATATATGTATGAAATCCCTGAATGTCTAGTTTCATATAAAAATAGTTTTATCAAATTCGAACAGTTGTAGGTGGAGCCATATACTCCGCCGTACGGATTGTCGAAGGAATTTGGTCTCCCAGGCCCTCACATCTTCCAATTCTCACCCTTTCTTACTCCTTAATCAAATTTAAACACAAAAGCAGCTAAAGATAATCATATTCATTCACTAATCACATCAAGAAGTGAGAAGATAAAGCCAAAATCAGCCACCCATAATCAGAATAACAAGAACAAAATTGAACCTCTACCTCTTTGTATGTGATTTTGTGAGAGGTAGTTGACTTTGTGAGTTTTGATTGGCTGAAATTTTGTGGGTAAAGTTCAGCTATATTTCCCTCTTTTGTGGCTACAAATTATTCTCCATTTTGCCTCAAAATTGGAATTCATTTTTATTCTATATGAAATCGAAACTCGTCTCCATTCTGCTTAAAGTCGGAACTCATGTCCATTTTATTTGAACTTGAAGATTAATTCGGATATCGAAACCCATGTCCATTTTATACCTAATGTGGAACTCGGAACTTAGGGAACACATAAAAGTCTTGGGAGACTAATTGTGGCTTAAAGTCAGAGATATGAAATCACACAGTAAACAATTCACCTTAAAATCGAAAGTCAAGGACAAGAATATGAAACCTAAAATACTTAAACCCGGAAGTCGAGGCTCTTCAACATAAACTTGGAAGTTAGTACCAAAACATAAAACCTTATACCCGTATCTCGGAAGTCGAGAACTAGGATGCTTTAAAACTCTTATTATACATAATTCTAAAACTCGGTTTAGGATCAATCTCGAAGATCGATTCACAACCTCGGAAGTCGGGAATCAAAGCATTAACCTTATGCACCGGGAAGTCAAAACTTACATAATCTCGGGACTTAATTCAATCTCGGAAGTCGATCCTAAGCTCAAACTCGAGAACATCAATAGAAATGAAAAGCTCTTGGAAATAAATTCGGAGATCAGAACTTGTGTCTAACTTGGAAATCAATTCGGAGGTCAGAACTCGTGGTGGATGTTACATTACTACCCTCCTAACAAAAAAATTTTGTCCTCAAAATTTAGTACCTGAGAATAGTTGAGGATACACTTTCTTCATGTTTGACTCTAATTCCCAAGTGTAATCCTCAGCATCTTCTTTTCCCCATTCTACCTTTACTAACTGTACAATTTTGTTTCAAAGTTGCCTGCTGCTTCTGTCTACGATCTGTGCTGGCTGTACATGGAAAGTCAGGTGTTCTTTTAACTGTATTGACTCAGGTTCTAGAAAGTGTGTATCGTCAGGCTGATACTTTCTGAGTTGAGAAACATGGAAAACATCATGAAATGTTTGACAAATGTGGAGGAAAAGCGATTCGGTATGCAACTTATCGATTTGCTTCAAGATTTGGAAGGGACCGGTAAAGCAGGGACTTAACTTCTTGACCTTAATGGCTCTACCTATCCCTATTGTAGGCGTAACCTTTAGAAATACGTGGTCTCCTTTTTGAAATTCCAGAGATTTCCTCCTGGTATCTGTATAACTCTTCTGACGGCTTTGAGCGGCAAGCATCTTACTTCAAATTTTCTTGATCTGCTCAGTGGTCTGTTCAATTAAATTAGGCCCCAATAGAGTTTATTCTCCTACTTTATACCAACACAGTGGAGATTGGCACTTTCACCTGCACAACACTTCGTAAGGAGCCATGCTGATGCTATTATTGTATGCAAATTCGACTAGCGGTAAGTATCGATCCCAATTTCCACGTTGCTCCATTATATAGGCTCATAGCATATCTACCAAGGTTTGAATTGTCCTCTCCGTTTGCCCATCCACTTGCGGGTGATATGCAGTGCTTAGGTACAACTTAGTACCAAATGCTTTTTGTAAGGCTCCCTAGAACCGTGAAGTGAATCTTGGATCTCAATCAGAGATAATGGTGGATGGGGTCCCATGCAGTCTTATAATTTCTTGGATATATAATTGCACTAACTTTTTCAATAGATAATTTGCTCGAATGGGTAGAAAGTGAGCAGATTTGGTTAATCTATCCACGATAACCCATATGGCATCATATCCTACTAGCATTCTTGGTAATCCCATTACAAAATCCACGGAGATACTCTCCCACTTCCACTCAAGGATTTCCAAAGGTTGTAGTATCCTGGAGGGTTTTTGATATTCCGCTTTCACCGTCTGACAGGTTAAGCATTTGCTCACAAAGCTCGCCACGTCTGACTTCATGCTTGGCCACCAAAAGATTTTCTTGAGGTCTTGATACATTTAGGTAATGCCAGGATGTACGATAAATTTACCTTTATGTGCTTCCTCCATTATTCTTCTTCGGAGATCATTTCCCTCGAGTACACACACCCTGTCACGGTGTCGCCATATGCCTTCTTTATCCTGAGTAAAACCCGTTAATTTCCCTGATTGCACAAGATTAATGGTACGTTGAAAATTAGTATCTTGTTGTTGTGCTTGCCAAATCTGCTCCTTAAAACTACTGGTTGCCTTAACTTGGTGTAACTGAATGGTCTTAGGAGTCATAAGGATTCCCAAATTAAGATTTCAGAAGCTCTCAATAAGCTCTATCTCTTTCACCACCATCCAAGCTACAGTCAACAATTTTCTGCTTAAAGCATCTGCCATAATATTTGCCTTGCCTGGGTGGTATTTCAATTCAAATTTGTAGTCCTTAAGAAGTTCCATCCACCTCCGCTGCCTCATATTTAATTCCTTTTGATCAAAAAAGACCTCAAACCTCACACCATAAAGGTGATGTCTCCATATCTTTAAGGCAAATACTACTGCCGCTAATTCGAGATCGTGTGTAGGATAATTCCTTTCATGTGGCTTTAATTGTCTGGAGGCAAACGCGACCACATTTTCAGCTTGCATTAACACGTATCCTAATCCTTGCTTGGAAGCATCACAATAGACCTCAAATGGTCCATGAAGTTCTGGCAAGGCTAACACTGGTGTCGTGATTAACCTTCTTTTCAAGTCTTGAAAACTCTGCTTGCAGTTCGATGTCCATTCAAATGAAACATTCTTCCTGGTTAGCTTCGTCAAGGGCAAAGCTATTCGAGAAAAATCCTTGACAAATCGCCTATAATATCCCGCTAAGCCTAGAAAACTCCTAACTTCAGTGACTATGGTCGGCCTTTCTTAATTTAATACTGCTTTTACTTTGCTGGGGTCTACGAAGATCCCCTCATTAGATACCGCATGGGCGAGAAAGTTCACTTCTTTAATCCAAAATTCACATTTGGATAACTTAGTATAGAGTTTCTTCTCTCTTAAAATTTGCAGAACTAGCCGTAAGTGTTCCATGTGCTCTCGCTCCGTCTTCGAATAGGCAAGTATGTCATCGATGAAAACAACTACAAACTTGTCTAGATATGGGCAGAATATCCGATTCATATAATCCATGAATACTGCTAGTGCGTTTGTCAGTCCAAACAACATTACAGTATACTCGTAGTGTCCGTAACGAGTTCAAAAGGCTGTCTTAGGGATATCTTGTTCCCGGACTCAAATTTGATGATATCCGGAATGCAAATCGATTTTAGAAAATACCGTTGCGCCTTGTAGTTGGTCCATGAGGTCATCAATCCTTGGCAGTGGGTATTTATCCTTAATCGTCACTTTATTCAACTGTCTATAATCCACACATAAGCACATGCTCCCATCTTTCTTTTTAACCAACAAGACTGGAGCTCTCCATGACAATGCACTTGACTGTATGAATCCTTTCTCCAAAAGTTCTTCAATCTGTTTCTTTAGTTCTATCAACTCCAATGGTGACATTTGATACGGAGCTATAGATATTGGTCCTACACCTAGAACCAGCTCGATGGTGAACTCAATTTCTCTCTCAAGAGGGAATTCAGGAATATCTTCTGGAAAAACATTGAGATATTCCTTAACAACTGGGATCTCCTCTAGTTTCTGTTCAACTTCCGTCACATTGGCTGATAGGAGGATGTATCTTTGACTCTTCAATCTAGTATAGTTTATTAATAAAGAGTCCAGATAGAAGAGTGTTGAGACTTGGGATTCAGAAGATGAGCAAAGGAGAATACCACCGTCTTATTGGAACAGTTGAGCATGACTCGATTGGCGGAAAGCCAATCCATGCCTAGAATTATGTCAAGTCTAGACAGAGGGAGACAAATCAAATTAGCTGCAAAGTTTCTACCCTCAATTTAAAGAGGAACATTGATCCAAATTTGACTAGTTTTAACAGGTTCATTGGTAGGAGTAGATACCAGTAGACCATAAGGAAATTCAGAAATTGGTAATCGCAAAGCAGCCACACAGTCACGAGAAATAAATGAGTGGGAGGCAGCCGAATCATAAAGTACAGTTAAAGTCTCACTGTCCACTTCACAGGTACCTTGGATTAGTCCTTCGGACTTGTCAACTTCTTCTGCATTCATCCTAAAGACCCGTCCTTGACGTTAAGGTCGAGACGGCTGTGGTGGATTCCTGGTTGGACACTCATAAATTTTGTGGCCTAACTTGCCACACCCATAGCAAACGTTTTGGCCTGCTAAACACGACCGATCACCATGGTTCTTACCACATTTTGTGCAAGTTGAATTCGAGAAAGGCTTCTGGGGCTGCTGATAATTGATTTTTTATCACACTTTATTTCTGCAATTGAATAATGATCATGGGGCAATTTAGTGTGTAAATATTGGTTTTTGGTCTAAATTGGATTTTGGGCTCTTAAGTGGAATTAATTATAAATTTTGTTTCAGGTTCCCAATTAAAGGCCAAATTCGGACAACAAGGCAGTCATGAAATGCTGGAGCAAAGTTTAGTTAATTAAGCGTCCAAATTGCAAGGGACCAAAGCCATTAGTTTTCAGTTTTTTTGTTCGGTCCGGTTCTTGTCTTTTGAACCGGTTTATTTTTTTGTTTTTAAGAGTTGGAAAACAAAGGGACAAAAGGCGGATATACTTAGGAGGAACGATTCATTTTTTTGGGGATTCCAAGTTCTGTATTTCGCATGTTCAGTACATTCAACCTTTCTTTCTTTATTTTCGGTTTTTGTTCTACCATGGCTGGCTAAGGCACTAATCGACCAACCCATGAATTGAGTTTCTGCCTTCAATCTAGAGGACGTTTTTGCTTCATACTGAGTTTGTTCTTTTCTTTTCCCTTCTATATTTCGATTCTGTATAACTTAAGGGAAGGGGTGTTGAATGTTAGATTTAACATTTAGGTTGATTAATCGAAAGCGCTTAAAATCGGAACGGGTTTAAGTGAGCACTGTACGTTGAATAAGTGAACACGCCGAGTTTCAGATAAAATGCTAGGTGATCGCCTAGTAGATTCGTTTTTCTAAATGAATGCAGGGATTCCGATTTGTTTAGGATCAACCACGAATTGATGATTCATTGTCCAATGGCGGATTTTAGGAACTCAAGTCCGGGTTGGTTGCTTTTGAATTGTTAATTTACGTATTTTTCATCTACTATCATTATCATTAATTGAACAACCCCCCGAGTTTTCCTTTCTGTTGTTAATTCTGTATTGTGCTAATTGGTTCATTGCGAATTCCTTGGGAAACGATTCAGGTTGCTCTATATTACAAGTTTTTCTTTATAGCCTGATTAATTTGAGTGAGTTCGGCATTCACGTCAAATTTTGGCGCCGTATTCTAATACTTTCAATCCTGGCTGGAGAGATCATCCAAACTTCAGGTGGAACCAGAATCAGCAGTACCAGCAGAGGCAGAATTTTACACAGCAAAGACAGAATGTCCAGCAGTCTCCACCTCCACCACCAGCACAACAGCAGACTAGCAGTGGTGGTGGTCCCTCATTGGAAGATTTGGTGAAGCAGCTTGCAACAAATAGTTTGCAATTCCAGCAAAGAACAGAATCTTCAATTCAGAATTTACAAACTCAGATTGGGCAGTTAGCAACTTCACTGAACCAACTGCAACCCCAGGCATCCAGTAGCTCTCTTCCTTCCCAGACAATTCCTAATCCGAAGGGGAATGTCAGTGCTATATCCCTAAGGTCTGGCAAGCAACTAGAAGAGCCCAAGCAAGCTGCTGCTGAAGCTGAACCAACCTCAGAAAAGGGGAGCAATGAAACACTGAAGCAGGGTAATGATCAGTCCAAAACTCCCATCCCTCTACCTTTCCCTCAGAGAGCCCTTCAATCCAAAAGGTTGGCAGAGAAAGCACAAGAGAAGGAGATCCTTGAGACATTCAGAAAAGTTGAAGTGAACATTCCTCTCTTAGATGCGATCAAGCAGATTCCCAAATATGCCAAATTTCTGAAGGAGTTGTGTACCAACAAGAGGCGACTACAAGGGAATGAGCGAGTGAGCTTGAGTCGAAATGTGTCAGCACTCATCCAGCCCATGCCTAAGAAGTGCAAAGATCCAGGGACATTTACTATTCCTTGCATTATTGGAAATTGTAAATTTTCTGATTGCATGTTAGACTTAGGTGCTTCCATAAATGTCATGTCTGAATCATTTATAATACTCTTGGTCTTGGCCCTTTGCGTGCTACTGGTGTTGTCATCCAATTAGCCAATAGGAGTAATGCTCACCCTGCTGGTTTGATTGAAGATGTTCTGGTTAGAGCCAATGAGTTGATATTTCCTACTGATTTTTACATTTTAGAGATGGAGGGTGAGTCTCTTAGCAGTGGACCCCCAATTATTCTTGGGAGGCCTTTCTTGAAAATAGCTAGGACCAAGATAGATGTGCATTCTGGTACTCTTTCCATGGAATTTGGTGATAGTATTGTGCATTTTAATATCTTTGATGCCATGAAACACCCTAGAGAGGAGCATTCAGTTTTGTGCATTGATGTGATTGATGATGTGGTTGATGATGCTTATCTTTGAGTTTTGTCTTTGATTGTCCAGATTTTGCATCTGCTAATGACACTGTTGTTTGTGGTTGTAATGATAACGAATGGTGTCTTATTTGCACTAATTTTTCATGTTTTTCTAATTTCTGTGATGCACTTCATAGTGATGATGATGTTGATGATAATTCTAATGTGCCATCTGGGCAGAATCTAGATGTTTTCAATTCATTTTCAGGCACTACAGGTTCAATTGAAGCATATGCTGCAGAGTTGGTGCAATCGCCAACCTTCTTCCCTCTCTTGAACCGCCTAAGTTGAGCTGAAATCTGCCGATCACTTGAAGTATGCCTTCTTGGAGGAGAATGAGCGATTGCAGTCATTATGGCAAGGATCCTTCTACCTGATGAAGTGGAGCAGCTGCTGAGATTATTGAAAGCAAATAAGAAGGCGATTGGGTGGACCTTAGCTGATATTGCTGGCATTAGCCCTTCCAAGTGCATGCATCGAATTTCATTGGAAGAAGGTGCTAAGCCAGTGAGACAACCTCAAAGGCGCCTGAATCCTCTTATTCTGGATGTGGTGAAGAAGGAAGTAACTAAGCTCACGCAGTCGGCATTATCTATCCTATCTCGGATAGCGATGGGTTAGCCCAGCAGTAGTTCCTAAAAATGCGGGTATTGTTGTGGCCAACGGAAGAATGAGCTAATTCCCACAAGAGCTCAAAATAGCTGGAGAGTCTGCATAGACTACAGGAAGCTCAACCAGGCCACCCGCAAGGATCACTATCCTTTACCATTTATTGATCAAATGTTTGGAGCGGTTGGTGGTAAATCTCACTATTGCTTCTTGGATGGCTATTCAGGCTACTTCCAAATCCACATTGCGCCTGAAGATCAAGAGAAGACTACCTTCACATGCCCCTTTGGAACATTTGCATTCAGTAGGATGCCCTTTGGGCTCTGCAATGCACCTGGAACCTTCAAATGGTGCATGGTAAGCATCTTTTCTGAATTTTTAGAGGATTGCATGGAAGATTTATGGATGATTTTACTATTTATGGGTCTTCTTTTGATGCATGTTTGGGTAATTTGGCTAGAGTTTTGAATAAATGCATTGAGACCAATCTTGTGTTGAATTTTGAGAAATGTCATTTCATGGTTGAGTCAGGGATAGTTTTGGGACACATTGTATCTAGGAAAGGCATTGAGGTAGATCCTGCTAAGATAGATGTTATTTCTACTTTACCTTACCCCGCACGTGCGGAAGTGCGTTCTTTTCTTGGTCATGCAGGATTCTACCGGCGCTTCATCCAAAACTTCAGCAAGATTGCCCGACCCTTGACCAACCTTTTGCAGCACGACACAGATTTTGTGTTTGATGATGAGTGTAAGTCGGCCTTCAACCATTTGAAGTCTTTGCGCTGACCATGACTCCATTGATCCGATCCACCGATTGGTCTCTTCCATTTGAGCTGATGTGTGATGCCTCCAACTATGCTGTTGGTGCTGTTCTTGCTCAACGAGTCAAAAAGGCTTCTCATGTCATTGCCTATGCATCTAAGACTTTGGATTCTGCCCAGTCTAATTACACAACCACTGAGAAAGAACTTTTGGCTGTTGTTTTTGCACTTGATAAATTTAGGTCATATCTGCTAGATACTAGGGTTCTTGTCTTTTCGACCATGCGACCTTAAAGTATCTCTTGAAGAAGCGGATGCTAAGCCCCAACTCATTCGGTGGATGTTGTTGCTCCAAGAATTCGACATTGAGATTAAGGGCGAAGTGGAAGCAGAACTGGGTAGCAGATCATTTGAGTCGAGTCACTCACCATTTTGACTTCTCTCCCATTCGGGATGATTTTCCTGATGAGCAGTTTTTACAGCTACAAGGTACACTTCCCTGGTATGCTGATTTGGTAAATTATTTGGTTCTTTGGTGTTTTGCTTGATACCACTAGGGCCCAGACTTTGAAATTGAAAAGTGAATCTAAATACTATGTTTGGGATGACCCTTATCTGTAGAGATTTTGTAATGACCAAGTGATTAGGAGATGTGTGCACGATAATGAGTTTCATTCCATTTTGCATTTTTGCCATGCTTACGCTGTGGTGGTCACTTTGGACCCCAAAGAAGCGCTAGGAAGGTGCTAGATTACGGTTTATTTTGGCCTTCCTTGTTTCATGATGCATATCTGTTTTGTAAGTCATGTGAGAATCTGTCGTGAGCAGGAGTATTTCCGTAGGCATGAGATGCCCCAACAACCCATCTTGTTTTGTGAAGTTTTTGATGTGCAGGGTATTGATTTTATGGGTCCATTCCACTGCTTTCTCATGGTTTTACTTATATATTCTTGGTTGATTATGTTTCAAAATGGGTTGAGGCAAAAGCCACCCTGATGATGATTTCTTCTTTGTTGTAGATTTTGTTCGGTCTCACATTTTCTGCGCAGTTTGGTGTTCCTAGAGCTATCATCGGTGACCAGGGCTCTCACTTCTGTAATCGAAGCATGAGTGCTTTATTACGAAAGTATGGAGTGATACACAAGGTTGCCCGTTGCATACCATCCACGGACCAATGGCCAAGTGAAATCTCAAGCAGAGAGATTAAGCAAATTCTTCGTAAAAACCGTTAACTCTAAGGAAAGATTGGAGTAAGAGGCTAGATGATGCATTGTGGGCATATCGAACTGCATACAAGACTCCGATTGGGATGTCTCCTTTTCGGCTTGTTTTTGGTAAGGCATGTCATCTTCCGGTAGAGTTGGAGCATCAGGCATATTGGGCCATTAAGCAGTGCAACATGGATTTGGCCAAGTCAGGGGTGGAGAGGAAGCTGCAGTTGCAAGAGCTGGAAGAGCTTAGATTGGATGCCTATGAGAGTTCACGTTTATACAAAGAAAAGACAAAGGCATTTCATGATAAGCACATTCTGAGAAAAGAGTTTGTTGTGGGCCAGAAAGTTCTTTTATTTAACTCAGTCTTAAATTTATGCCTGGTAAACTTCGATCAAGATGGGATGGCCCTTTTGTGATTACTAATGTTTTTCCTTATGGTGCAGTAGAGTTATGTGATGAACAAACCAGGAGGATTTTCACTGTGAATGGACATCGCCTAAAGCATTTTTATGAGGGACCTCAGCAGCAACCTGGGGAGACAGAGATTAGGCTCACTGATGCTACATACCCTCCTTAAGGGAGTTTTCTTTCCCTTTTCTCTATTTTTCTTTGTCGCTTTCAATTTCAGCTTTGATTGTTAATAAAAGACCCTCCTTCTGATAATTGTTGAGTTGGACATACTATTATTGGACTTGACTTGGATATTTTGTTTTTGATAGATCATTCTGTTGGACTGAATTTCTTGACTTTTGGATTATCTGACTTGGTAGTTGATCTTGTGATGCTAAACGTGTGTTGGTATTGACCTTTGTGAGATTTTGGACCTATATATGTGAATGGAATAAATTTTCTGCATTCTTTCTTTCTTGTGTGCTTCTGCTCATGATTCTGTTCTCTAGAACTTGCTCTTAATCTTTTTGAAACTGCATTTTTCACTTGTATGCATGAATATGATAGAGGCCTTCTTTCTTTTAGTTACCACTTTGGCCAGATAGCCTTCCCTTGCATTATATTCCCGTTGGTTAGCCCCTTTGTGCTTTTATTGAGTACCATCCTTGTCTTAGCCACATTATAAGCCTAAGTGTAAAACCATTTCATTCCGCACCTTGGACATTTATTGAGCATTGGTTGCACCTAGTGTTGTGTTTAAGTGTGGGGGTTGCCCAGGTGTGCAACAAATTAAGTGTGGGGGGAAAGAGAGCTATTACGGTGCTATTTGATGCCAATTGTTATCTAGTTTGGTTTCTTGTTATTTTGTTATGGAATATAAATCTTTTCTTTTCTTTAAAAAAAAAAAAAAAAGCAAAAAAAAAAAAAAATGCAAAAAAAAAAGAAAAGAAAAAGAGTTATTTGTTTGTAAATTTGCATTTCATTACTTAGTTGGTTTTGAGCACACCTTGGTGTACTTGACTAATGCTCTTCTAAATTTCTTGGGTGCTTAGCCTTTCATTCTTTTCATTCCTTGTCCATACCTATACCTTGACCATACCCCCATTACAACCTTGAATAATAAGTCCTCTTGATTCGTGTATGCATGTGTTTTGAGTAGTAGAGAAGTAGAATTTGAGCAAGCTTATGGTAGGGCAGTTTTGTTGAGTGGAATTTGAGTGATACACTTGCTACCCTACACACCTGAGAGATTGATTGAGAGCATACCCTGAGAGACCATCTTGCGTGATTAGCATCATCAGTTGAGATTGCCATGTTTTGTAATTTGAGATGAAGAAATTTCTGTCATGATTAATGAGTTGATCTTTTGACGTTTTTGTGTTCCCTGTCCTGTCCAAATTTTGCATTCTTGACAATTGTTAGAAGGAGAGGTCTATCCTTTGGTCTTTATCTTTGAGTCTTTGAGTCTTTATGTTTTGTTGAGTTTTTAATTTTGCCCCGGAGTGCAAAAGGGATAAGTGTGGGGGGATTTGATAATTGATTTTTTATCACACTTTATTTCTGCAATTGAATAATGATCATGGGGCAATTTAGTGTGTAAATATTGGTTTTTGGTCTAAATTGGATTTTGGGCTCTTAAGTGGAATTAATTATAAATTTTGTTTCAGGTTCCCAATTAAAGGCCAAATTAGGACAACAAGGCGATCATGAAATCTTTGGAGCAAAGTTTAGTTAATTAAGCGTCCAAATTGCAAGGGACCAAAGCCATTAGTTTTCGATTTTTGTTAGGTCCGATTCTTGTCTTTTGAACAGGTTTATTTTTTTGTTTTTAAGAGTTGGAAAACAAAGGGACAAAGCGGATATACTTAGGAGGAACGATTCATTTTTGGGGATTCCAAGTTACGTATTTCGCATGTTCGATACATTCAACCTTTCTTTCTTTATTTTTGGTTTTTGTTCTACCATGGCTGGCTAAGGCACTAATCGACCAACCCATGAATTGAGTTTCTGCCTTCAATCCAGAGGACGTTTTTGCTTCATCTTGAGTTTGTTCTTTTCTTTTCCCTTACGTATTTCGATTACGTATAACTTAAGGGAAGGGTGTTGAATGTTAGATTTAACATTTAGGTTGATTAATCGAAAGCGCTTAAAATCGGAGCAGGTTTAAGTGAGCATACATGACGTTGAATAAGTGAACACAGGAGTTTCAGATAAAATGCTAGGTGATCGCCTAGTAGATTCGTTTTTCTAAATGAATGCAGGGATTCCGATTTGTTTAGGATCAACCACGAATTCAGTGATTCATTGTCCAATGACGGATTTTAGGAACTCAAATGCAGGTTGGTTGCTTTTGAATTGTTAATTTCGTATTTTTCATCTACTATCATGTTATCATTAATTGAACAACCCCAGAGTTTTCCTTTCTGTTGTTAATTCTGTATTGTGCTAATTGGTTCATTGCGAATTCCTTGGGAAACGATTCAGGTTGCTCTATATTACAAGTTTTTCTTTATAGCCTGATTAATTTGAGTGAGTTCGGCATTCACGTCAGCTGCTTGCCTCTATTGCCCCCTGGTTGAAATTTTCTCTGTTGTTGAAAGTTGGGCTTGAACCTTGGGCCCTGTGGTGCCAACCCCTTCTTAAAGCTGCCACCAGATGCCTTGGCTATAGCCAGTTTCAAGTTGTAATCTTCCACAAGTTGACATTTATTTACCAATGTGGGGAAATCTCTGATCTCTATTGGCCTTATTGCGATAAGAATATCCTCTCGTAACCTTCCTTCGAATTTGACACACTTCCAAGCTTCATCAGGATTCCTCTAGTAAATTGTAGAAAATTTACACGGCTCTTCAAACCTGGCAATATATTCGGATACCATCCGATTTCCTTGACGAAGTTGCATAAACTCTAGTTCCTTAGCATTTTGAACCGAGGCAGGAAAGTACTTTTGGTAGAAAACATCTCTAAATACCGTCCAAGTGACTGCTGTTTGAGATTCCTCAAATAATCTTCGTATGCCATTCCACCAAAACTCTACATCTGCTTCGAGCATGTAGGTGGCAAGGGTCACCTTCTGATGATCCAAACAATCCAGGACAGAGAAAATCTTCTTCATACCCTTGATACATTCATCAGCTTTATCTGGGTTGTAAGCTCCTCAAAAGCCGGGTGGGTTTGCCTTCCTGAACTTAGCAAATTTGAGATAGTCTAGGTCAGCTCCGGGGCCATGTGGATTTCCTCTACTGCTTGCCTCAAGCCACCTGCTCAATTGATCCATCATCTGGTGAGCGACCGCGACCTATTCTTGCATCACATGAGCCATCTCTCGTATTGTGTCAATGAAGTCAGCCGAGTCCTCTTGAGCAGGTTCTGTGCGTGGCCTATCTCACCTTCCGGAAGCCATTAAGTTCTAAGCACACAAAACAAAAGTTACTGAGTTGATCAAGCTCAATACTAAGTCTAATGTGCTAGTAAATAACAGCTCACACGGTTAGACACCTCATACACATGCACATCTATATCTCAACTTTTAGATAAGATTTAGTGCATGCCATCATCTAAAAGTACAGAATATGCGCAAAGTATAATCAGTCCAATCCTCAGGCCTTAGCTAGGATGAACTGCTCTGATACCAAAAATATAACACCCTACCAATTTAATGTTATGCTTAAGTCATAGCATGAAATTAAGTAGATCGTGTTACCGTGTTAATACTCTGCTTACTATTTATTTATCATATCACATCTCTCTTTTGTTTTTTTTTTTTTTAAAAAGGCAAAACGACGCGCTATATATAATAAACGTGGTCAATATCGCAGAACGTAACAAAGTTTAATAAAACACAACATAAAAGGTAAGAATAAGTGATATATTATCAACTGTGTATACATATATAAGTCGGAAGCCAACACTTCAATTTATATACAGATGTAAAATAGGATATATAAGTGGGGCCGGTGTACCAAAAAGAAGGCCCGTGTCAGTCAAATTGATCCTATGCAGTCTTCAGAGGACATTTCAAACTAACCGATATACATGCGGCTAAATATATGACCCAACACTGCATACTGCCAAAAGGGGGCCATGCTGTACAATAAAACTCTCGGTCGGGACTTACTCGATCAGGTAGCCATTGGCCACACCAGGCCCAGGTGGGGAGTAGTCCATACTAGGTCCCGAGGAAGAGGATGATGAGCCAGTAGCCTCCAAAGGATCGCTCTCAGAGCTGAGCAGAATGTCTAGAACCATCGCAGAGGTGACTTAAGTGAAGAACTGGCAGGTGCTGCGGGCGCTGGAGGTGTTGGAGGAGGGTGTGCCACATGCAATGGGACCACAACATATGGAGCAACAAGGTTAAAAGCAGGGTGGAATAGGGGAGCAGCAAAATTCCTATTGCTAAAAAGGTAGAGACGGAAGTGCGAGAGCCGACTATGTGCAATGAATCCACTATGGGATCTTGGTGGAGTTGCAGGTCGGGAATCTCAATAAATAGGGTGGCGGTCGAGTCCATCACCAAGGTCTAAGAATGATGCGGAAATGCAAAGCGAGGTGAGAATTTAAAGAAATTCTCAGTAGGGTTCATGTATGGTATCTAACTGTCGTCACATTCATTCTCAGTTGCCTTGATTTTTATTTAATTATAAAAACATAGGATCAAATTGAACTATCCATATTTAATAAGTTTAAAAAAGCGTTTGGTTCGAGGCAAGATTCTATTTTACTTAGGACAGTATAAGAAACAGAATAATAAGCAGAATAAATAAACATACAGCAGTAAGTAAAACATAACAGTCAAACTGTAATCAACTTATAATGACTATTCAATGTGATTATGGAAAATTCATTCTTGATCTTATCTTCATGAACTTTTCCATTTCTTAGTCCCTTGGGAGTTCTTGGCCATTCAAACTCCTGGGTAATAGTCTGCTTTTCAGGATCGAACTCATTTCTATAAAGGAATACCTGGTTTACTTTCCCCGACCTTCCCACTGATCTATTCCCTGTAACTTTGATCCAGGGCTAGCCCAAGTATTATGGAACATTTCATCATAACATAATCTTTGAATGTAGATTATAACTCATGCATAGGCTTACCGAAATTTTGGTAGCATAACGGAACATGTCCGCTTTCTCTTGAATAGTGCCAATACTTAGACAGTCAATTGTACAGAGATATCATAACATTTCATTTAGAATTCAATCATCAATCTCATAGGAATAAATTTTGCATTTAGAACATAATTGCTGTCTCAGAACATTCATTCAACCCGATTTTTGTAAATCAAGCCAAAATTTCTACTTAACTCATCTGGACCTAAATTTTGGATATGTTAGAGTGTTATGTGTCTATTTTCTAACCTCTTTAGTTCCATCTAATTTTGATAAGTATAGCTCAAGTTATTTAAGTTTTATCCCGGCTTACCCTATAGCTGGCTAGAATTATACACTTAAAAGTAAAAATCCATTAAAAATCGAAAACCAGCTCAAATCATACGAAAGTGGTATCATATTAAACGTAACAGGACAAGCTTTCATTTTCAATAAGTTTCATTTCATTTGCTTTAGTAGAGCTTGAGTTATAAGCCCTAAAATTTGACTTTCCTGAACTACCCTGTTCTGGCCTAATTTGGACATAGGGAAAATTTTTCGAACTAGTGGGATCAAACAGGATAGTATCTAACTCTAAAATTTTTATGGGATGTTTTCCAATGTGTAAGCTTTCTAACAAAGTTAGTTTCATCTAATTCCAAGTCATATAGGGTAAGTTTTGCCTTAAACAACCCAGTCTGCCCAGAATCATCCTTAAAAATCTAGGTCAAATTTCCAAAATTTATATCTCTTTCAATACTAATCCAATGGCCTTATATGATATATGTATGAAATCCCTGAATGTCTAGTTTCATTTAAAAATAGTTTCATCGAATTTGAACAGCTATAGGCGGAGCCATACACTCCGCCGTATGGACTGCCGAGGGAATTTGGTCTCCTAGGCCCTCACATCTTCCTATTCTCACCCTTTCTTACTCCTTAATCAAATTCAAACACAAAAACTCCCAAAGATAATCATATTCATTCACTAATCATATCAGGAAGTGAGAAGATAAAGCCAAAATCAGCCACCTACAATCAGAATAACAAGAACAAAATTGAACCTCTACCTCTTTATATGTGATTTTGCTAAGTTTTGGAGTTTGGATTGATGGAATCTTATCAAACTTGAAGGTTTGATGGAGTTGGTTGAGAGGAGAAGAGAAGAAAAAGACTGAAGCAAGGAGAGAGTGGCACAAATCAGCAGGAAAGAAGTGAGAAAAATCTAATTTAAGCATTGGAGAGGTAGTTGGCTTTGTGGGTTTTGATTGGATGAAATTTTGTAGGTAAAGTTCAACCATGTTTCCCTTTTTTGTGGCTACAAATTATTCTCCATTTTGCCTAAAAATTGGAATTCGTTCTCATTTTGTCTGAAATCGGAACTCGTCTCCATTCTGCTTAAAGTCGGAACTCATGTCCATTTTATTTGAACTTGGAGATTAATTCGGATATCAGAACCCATGTCCATCTTATACCTAATGTGAAACTCGGAACTTAGGGAACACATAAAAGTCTTGGGAGACTAATTGTGGCTTAAAGTCGGAGATCAAAAATCACGCAGCAAACAATTCACTTTAAAATCGAAAGTCAAGGACAAAATATGAAACCTAAAATACTTAAACCCGGAAGTCGAGGATCTTCAACATAAACTTGAAAGTTAGTACCAGAACATAAAACCTTATACCCGGATCTCGGAAGTCAAGAACTAGGACGCTTTAAAACTCTTATTACACGTAATTCTAAAACTCGGTCCAGGATCAATCTCGGAGATCGATTCACAAACCCAGAAGTCGGGAATCAAAACATTAACCTTTTGCACCGGGAAGTCGGAATTTACATAATCTCGGGACTCAATTCAATCTTGGAAGTCGGTCCTAAGCTCAAACTCAGGAACATCAATAGAAATGAAATGCTCTTGGAAATAAATTCGGAGTTCGAAACTCGTGTCTAACTTGGAAATCAATTCGGAGGTCGGAACTCGTGGTGGATGTTATACTATTCTTGTTGGCCACAAAAAATCTGTACATAAATGCAGACAAGATAAAGAAAGGGGTAAAAAAGTATAAAACGAGAAGATCATGTGAATGCTTATGTGCAAGTTGAAGTTTGAGGAATATTTAGTGGTTGTAACACATGAATCTTTCTTCTTTACATTGTGTTGACTGCATAGAAAAGGTATGAATACAATGAAAATTTGAGGTATTTAAGTGAAAGTATGTGAAACACCTATGCTTCAACATTTTCAATGTAAAGGGAAACTAATCTTATGATGCTAAAGGAGTGGAAAATAGCCCTGCAAAAAGTAATAGAATTTCAAAAGTAGAGGACTATACATAAGAACATATAAAGGATAGGAACTTCTTTTAAGCTGATATAATTTGAAAGAAGCTTGTCAGGTCCAATGTTTAATCTGTCATGAGTAATCAGAGCATCATTTATAATGCCAAAATTCTAATATGTTAGTTTTATTGTCTTTCTGCCTTGTTATTATTCTGTGATGAGCTGATTATGATGCTTTATCTTTCTTGGTCTCTAACAATAAGTGGTCAGTTGCTTCTATTATAACTCTCCTTGCAAATATGAATGTTTTGTATATATAGCATAACTAATTCTCTATGGACCAAGATTAAACATCACTATCAATGCTTTGACCCTAATGTGTAAACCAAAAATGGTTAGGTCAACATCCTTCATTGGGTGAATTAGTGACAAACTAATCAAAGAGATGAAGTAGTAGAAGAGGCAATAGATATCATAAGGAAAAGTAAAATGAGTGCTAGAAATTGCAATGCAGTTCTAGACGCTCATGCATTTTGTAACACTCTACTAATTTTATGTTATGCTTAAGTCATACCATAAAATTAGTTAGTCTGTGTTACCGTGTTAATACTCTACTTAATTTTTGTGTTTAGTGTCTCCTCTGATTGTAACAGTGTATTTGTTATATAATAAAACGTGAATGGCGTTATAAAATGTAATAAAGTTTAACGCAATCTAACAGAAAAGATATAAATAAGTGATATATATACTCTCAATAGTATATGTACATATATAGGTCGGAAACCGACGCTTCAGTTTATACATATGGATATATATTAAAACAGATAAAAAAAAGAAACGTCATAATTCCTATTTGCTAAAAGCAGAGGCAGAAATAACAGGAGCAGACTGTGTCCAACGAGTCCATGCCGGAGTCATAGAGAAGCTGCAGTTCTGGGATCTCAAGGAAAAGAGTGGCCATTGAGCCCTTTACCAGCATCTGAGAATGATGTGGAAGTACAACACGGGGTGAGAATTTCGAGAAATTCTCAGTAGGGTCTATGTATGACGTTCATCTGACGTCACATTCATTCCCAGTTGCCTCGGTTTTTATTTAATTATAAAAACATGTGTTCAACTAGGCATATCCATTTTAATGAGTTTAAGGAAAATTCTGGTCCAAGGCAAAGTTCAGTTTTACTTTAGTTGACATAAGAAACAGAGTAGATTACAAACAATGATACATAGAAATATTAAACAGAATAAATGAACGACAATAGATAAGTATAATAGACTACTGTAAACATCTTGGCATAAATATTCCATGTAAGCATGCATTCATATAGTCATGCAACCTTAATCATGAACCTTTCTTCATAAACCTTTCCTTTACTTTTCATCATTTTCCATCTCTTGGTTCCCTGGGATGCCGGGTTTACTTTCCCCGACCTTCCCACCGATCTATTCCCCTTAACTTCTTATCCGGGGCTGGCCCAAGTAGCATGGAATTTTCATAGTAACATATTCCTCATCATAACTTTTATATCTTTCTTGAAATGCACATGCATTAACATGTAACTCATAACTTGTGCATGGGTTCTACCGAAATTTCGGCAGCATAACGGAACGTGTCCGCTTCCCCATGAATAGTGCCAGCCAATCAATACATCAATTTATCACCAAGATCACAACATCACATTTATATTTCAACATTAAACTCATATCAACATCAAATTCATTAAGGCAGAATTCCTGCCTCAGCATATTCAACCAACCCGGTTTTTATAATTCAAGCCATAACTTCATTTTAACTCATTTGGACCTCAAATTTGAGTATGTTAAAGTGTTATGTGTCTATTTTTTAACCTCTTTGGTCCCATCTAATTTTGGTATCTATAACTCAAGATATCTAAATTTTATCTCGGCCTGCCCAGTGGCTAGCCAGAATCAGGCAACTAAAAGTAAAAATCTACTAAAAATCGAAAACTGACTCAAATCATACGAAATTGGTCTCATATTAAAGCTAACAGAACAAAGTTTCATTTAGAAAACTTTACACTCAATTTGGCTTAGTAGGGATCGAGTTACAAGCCCCGAATTCGGACCTTCTTACACTGCCCTGTTCTAGCCCGGTGTGGACATAGGGCGAATTACGTGGAGAACTGGGAGCAACTGGGACCTTATTAAATTCTGAAATTTTTATGGTATATTCTCCTATGTGTAAGCTTTCTAAAAAAGTTCTTTTCACTCATTTTCAAGTAGTATAGGTCGAGTTCTACCCTAAACAACCTAATCTGCCCAGAGCCAGAGTCAAAATCCTAGGTCAAAATTCAAAAATTCATATCTCCCTCAATTCTAATCCAAAAGCCTTATATGACATATCTATGGAAAGCCCTGAATGTCTAGTTTCATATAAAAATAGTTCCAGCTAATTTAATCGGTTGTAGGCGGAGCCGTACACTCCGCCGTACGGACTGCCGAGGGGTTTTGGTTCCCCAGCCCCTCAGCTCTTCTTATTTCTATTCTTTCTTGCTTCAAATTCGATTTTAACCAAACCAACAACCCAAAGCCAATCACATATCATCATAATCCTCCATTTAACACATCAAGAATCATAAAAATAATCCAAGCTCAGCCAGCCAAATATCACAAATCTGATGCAATTAATAAACTCCTACCTTTGATCCAAGTGTTTGTGCTGGATTCTTGAAGTGTGGATGAATAAGGCTGGACTTGGCTTGAGTTTTTGGTGTGTGAGGAAGAGAGAAAGAGAGCTGAAGGAGAGGAGGAAAGTGGCGCTGGAATGTGGTCAGATTATGTGATAAAGGGGTGCAAAAATTCTGATTGTTTGAGTGGCTATAGTTGACTCACTTTGGCTTGTGATTGGCTAGAGCTTGTATGGCTGAAATTCAGCCAAGCTTGCCTCCTTTCTTGTGGCCAAAGTGGTGCCAACTTGAGGGATTAAGTGGCTGAGTTATCAGCCACTCAAGGTAGGGTTGATGAGTTAAAATTGTATTGGCTCGGTTCCGACAGTTTAAAATACCGTAAAGTTACCGATTTCCTTTAAATCGGTAAATCGGTTTTCAATAAAAAGTTTATGAAATCTCCTATATTCTAACTTAATTCTCTCTTATCTAAACTCAAGTAATTGTTAATCAATTGAGTCTAAATAATGGTTTAACCGAAATCTATTTATTTTCAATTATTCGATAAAATCGAATAATTAGGCGAAAAACGGTGGATGTTACACGTTTACTAAGGGGAATGAGACTCTAGGATAAAAGCAATTAATGGACGATAGCAGTGGATGCTATAATAAGAATTGCAGATGTTATGATGCTGCAATGATAGCAGCATATGCTATGACACCGTAATGAGAACAATGGACACCACGACGCTGCAATGAGAATGACAGGCGCTACATGTTATGCTAAAAGTGATAGATGCTATATTAAACATGTGTTGAAAGCGATGGACGCTACTAAAGATATGACAAAGGTGACAAAATGATGTGCTAAAAAATGTGTCAAAAGTTACGGACATTGTATCAAAAGTGATAGTGCTACACTGTGAAGAAATGTCATGATTGAGTGGACACCTAAGCGAAAAACCATTCACTGTGCTATAAGCTTGCATTAACGGCCGTTATATTTTTGCTGAATCTAGAGGCAAAGAAAGGTATGGCTCATCAATTCCAAGTATGTTAAGGATACCTTATTTAATGTTACACATGCATTCCATTCTTCACATGAACATGCATTCCTTTCCTCACATGAACATCTACTCTATTCCTCATATGAACATCAAGTATGTTAGAAATATCATGTTTAATATTGTAAATGTAGTTATGATATGCTTCTGATAAAACCATAAGGTAGGAGATTTCTGATGTTCATAGCAATATGATTAGCATAATATGACCTAGGTAGGTATAGCGTAATGAGACGAGTAAAGTTAATAGAGCATGGCCATGGTTTGAATAGGTAAAGCCATAAATAGATAAGTCAAGGAAGATAGGGACAATAAAGAAAAGGTTTAGGAATTCCAGAAGTAAACGCTTATAAGGATGAGTGTTTCGGTATTTATGAAGTCCAGGGCCAAGGGACTCTTAAAGCACACTTACCCGCACACCCAACGTGATATGTGTTTCGGTACTTAAAGTCCCAAGGCCAAGAGGGCTCTAGGAGCACGCTATCATGGTTGCCTAATATGTAAACACCAAGGCATCTTGGCTCCAAGCGTTGGAAGAGATAACATGAGAAAGGGGATTGAATCATGTTCTTATCAAATTTAAAAATAACCTGAAAAGTTAAAATTAAAAATCTATCTCAAGTCCTAGACTTGGATTGCAAAAGTGTTGTGTTAGTTAATAAAAACTTATTTGTTTAAATTAAAGAAGAGAATGAACAGATTGATGTAAAAACATAGATAGAATAACTTATATGATAAAGATAAAAGGCTAAGTAGCTATGAAAGAAACACACAAGAGATTTTTATACTGGTTCGGCTAACCACTTGCCTACTTCCAGTCCCAAACTCTTTGTTGAGATTTTATAAAACCTGAGTATTCTTTGTCCAAGCTTCTCCAAGCTTCTTACAACAGAGTAGTCTTTTCTTAGGCCTCTCCAAACTTCACCTCGAGTATTCTTTATCCTATCCTTTCCAAACTCTACCTGACCACTACTAGGTCTATGTACAAGTTTTGAGATTTGAAAACAATTTGTGAACACTCACACTAACTCTCTTTAAAGAGGATAAACAATATTTTCTCAGTGTGTATGACTTCTCTAAATTCTCAAAGAGAGTATCTTATCAAGTACAAAGCGGAAGAGAAGATTTTCTAATAAATAGAAGTTACAATGAGTAACTTTATGGAGGTTTAGAAGGTTGAAAAAGTTGACAATGAAGCTCTATAAGCAAAGAAGATATTCGGTCATTCTAACCATTCTTTCTTCGACATCCAACCTTTTATAGACATTGAAATATATCTGTTGAAGCTTGTAGATCTTGACTTTTGAAGTTCTCTTTGGACTGCTGGTCTATGACTAGACAGAGAAGCAATAGTCTTCCTTTTTCTCATCCTTCAAAGCTTGTGCAGAGATAGAAAAATAGTCATCTGTTGATATACCAACTGTGTAGACTTGTCAGCACTTCTTCTACGTCCTGTCAAATCACCTTTTTGACTTTTTGAATTTGTCTATGAAGCGTTCTGAGAAAGCTTTGTAGGTATGATACTTCATCAGAAGTATGTTTCTGGTGATATCCCTTCTAAATAGGGTCATCCCTTTGGACAAAGTTATCTTTCTGAATTGGCAAAATTTAGCTTTCTAGGCTTGTCTTTCCTTTCTAAAGTGTAGCTTCAACCTTCTGAATTTTTTTTTTTGTTTCTAATCAAAATAGCTCGAGAGACACAAAGCATATATTCCACATAAAGTATATTCTAGTATAAAGCTATGGACAACGATGCTTTGATGACTTTTAAGCGCTTAAGCCATTTGAATAAATTCTTTTTCATAGAAGAATTTGTTATTCGAATCAGCTTTTTCATGGTCAAACATATTTGCTTGTATTTTGATTTGTTGTTTATCAAAACCTTAAAAATCAATTTGCTTCATGGTCTCAGAATAGCTTATGAGAAGCATTGGAGCTAACATCAAGGATAGGGGAGTACCAAGAATGTATGCTTATGTAGAAAAGATTCCTTCCAAGATGCAAAGGTAAAGTGCATGAAGGAACGTTTGATGCAAAATCCCCAAAGGTGCAAGGTATGGTGCATGAGACAAGTCCTCAATAGGTGCAATGTGCATAGAGGGCTGACAGGAAATACAAGAGGGGAGGAGTTACATGGGGCAATGATGCTCTCTTTCCTAAAAATACATAGCCCAGCCACCCAGGCTATCATTAGTATTTGGTAAGTCTAGGGGAAAAAGGCTTATGAAAGCACCCCTGTGCCAACCCTAAACATAGGATGGTCTTGGTATATAGTATCGCTGGGCTGAAAAAGGGATTCTCTAGTCACCTCCTATGGATTGCTTCTCCAAAAAAAAAAAAGAGAGAGAGAACGAGAAAGAACAAGAAAATAAGAAAAGAAAAGGAAATAGAGTCAAAAAAAAGAGAAAATAAGAAAGAAATTTAAAAGAAAAGAGTATTAAAAGGAAAAAAAGAAAAAGAAATGGGAAAAGAGAAAAGAGAAAAGAAAAGGGAGAAAAAGGAAAAGGAATAAAGGAAGTGAGAAAGAAAAAGGAAAGGAGGAAAGGAAAGGAAAAGAAAAAGAGAAGCAATAACCGTCAGCTACTATGGTTGAGTGTTACACAAAGAGTGTCATGCGGTATTTGTAAGTCTGGGGACAAGAGGCTTACAAAACACAGTCACCCACCCCAAACATATGAAGGTTCAGATTTTGGTATATAGAATTTTGGGGCCGAAGTTCTATAGTCACCTTCTTATGGGAGCCCACCTATTTCACTTAAGCATCATGGTATTTAAGGAGTCCAAAGCACAAGGGATATCCTTACAACTCGCCTAAGGCACTCTGTCCGTAACAATCGGTAACCTCTAGTCTAGCAATTTGGGACCAAGAAATTAGCCAGAGGAGGCATGGTTCATCGTCCCAACATATGAACACTATGGCACCCTGGATCTAGGGGCACAGGATACCAAGGGCATGTTCATGGTCCCATCCTTTCCATGGTGCTAGGAAAGGAGCACGAAGGAGAAAACGACATTAATCCCTCAAGGTACTAGGCAAGAAGCACATGGATTAATGTTATAAAGTTCCTCAAGGTGCTAGGCTAGGAGCATAAGGACTCAAAGCATGCAAGTCCTCAAGATGCTAGAAACAAAGCATAAGGACACAAGTTAAGAAAAGCCCTAAGGTGCAAGACGCTTTCTGCATAGGACAAAGCATGAGATCAATGCATACAAGATCATAAGAGCTTAAGGGTGCAAAACGATATAGGTAAAAGTAAGGACATATCTACATGCCCATAGGTACATGCAAAACTAGAAAAGCACAATAAAAGGTTGAGCTTGTATGAAAAAGGAGTCATGCTACCAAAGATGCAAAAAGAAGACCATGGGCAGTCCTAAAAGTGCCAAATACATGAGGAAATATGAACTGGAACTATTGATGAACATGACAATGCAAAAAAGGGAACCCTTGTTGGTTCCAAAAGTGCAAAGGATGAACATGAACATGAAATGATGCAAGTAGATCCAAAAGTGCAAAAGATGAGTATGAAATGATGCAAAAAAAGAGCCTTTGACAGTTCTAAAAGTGCAAAAGGTCTAGTGAAAACCAAGCTGGACATCTCAATAGTTCCAAATTGACAAGTATTGAAAAATGCAAAAGGGAGCTTCTTGTGGTTCTAAAGTGCAAAGTAATGAATGAAACATGAACTTGAACCCTTATTGATTTTAAAAAAAATTACAAAGTGCTAAATCAGAAAAAAAAAAAAAAAGTACAAGGTTTAGCATCATGAGCAATAAAGCAAGAAAAAAAAAGGTGCAAAGCATAAGGCATAATCTTGTTGGATTCTGAAGGTGCACACATGCATTAAAGAGAAAAGAAAAAGAAACACAAAGAGATTTATGCAAAAGGCAAATGTGAAAAAAAAATGTGTGATGATTTAAAAAAATGAGAGTATAAAAGGCCTATAAAGAAACAAAATTAGAGGAGCAAAAGAATGGAAAGCCAATCAAGGGCCTTAGGGCCTCTGTCTAGGTTACATGGATTCATTATTGATGCTATAGGAGTAGGCAAAAAATAAAAGTTTCGTTCAAAGTGCCACAAGGTAATACAAAAGGGGCTTAAGGCTTTTTTACAAACAAAGTTGGATTACAAGTTACAAAGAAAGAGAAATGGTATCCTTGCTATGATCCTGAAACATGCAAAAGAGAAACAAGATTTAGCTAAAACTTTCAAAGCAGCAAATTATGTAAAAGATGCAAGAAAATAGCAAAGAATGAGATGACACACAAGGAAGAGTCATATGAGATTCCTAAAGCTGCAAGAAGGAAATAATGTATGAAGAAAACCACATGAAGGCTTTCAAAGATACAAGAAACAGAAGTGGCACACAAGGGGAGAATGATGTTGGCTCCCACAAGGTGCAAAGATAAAGATATGAAACCAGAGAAGATGTTCGAGAAGGCAAGGCGTCATATAGCTAGCCATATAGATAAAAACAAGGTTAAGACATTTGTGCAGTAAACGAAATAAAGCAAAGCCGTAAGTGCTACCTAAAGGATGCTAGTGAATACAACAAGATACAAAAAAGAGAGAAAGATCCAGATTCCAATATAAGTTAGGATGTCTTGAAGGACAAAGTGAAAAAGTACAAATGATATTATATTCTAGTGACAAGAGGAACATTACAAGTTCATGTTAGTACAAAAGATTGAGTGTTAAGCCTGTTACAAGACCAAAAATAGGCACAACAAAAAGATGAGCAAAATAAAAAGGAACATCAACAAAAACTTGTTTTCATCTGATCAGTAAGATGCTCGAGCTCTTCATCATTATGGCCAACTTTGACTCCACGGTCGAAAAATGGATGAAAAGCTAAGAAAGTTTCTTATTAAAATAAGTAGAGTAAACAATTTTCTTAGACACAAGTTCAAATAAGGCTCCAGAAATCACATGAAGAATAGCCTAATGAAAAGTGAAGACACCCAATAGGCCAGCTTGAGGAGCAAAGTTCCAAAGCTTCCCATATGTTAAGATCCACTACTAAAGTGATGTAACTAGGGCCACATGCAAGAAAAAGTTCAAAAAGAAATGTCAGAAGAAAATAGCATCCTTGAAGAAGTTTGTTGATGAACAACCAAAGGAGACGCCAGCCCGCTCTTGATCCTTGAGGCACTAAGGGGCTAAAAGGTAGCCTTATGCCCACCGCTCATAAGCAAGCAAGGATGAAAGTATCCAGGCAAATAGAATCTAATGCAGCAAGAACAAGAAAAAGCAAAACCAAAGGAAAGATGAAAGATGCCCAGAATGCATGGAGTATGCACAATGAGAGAGCTACGCCCTCCCATCATGCAAGGGGACTTATGTTGATAACCTAAAATTATTATTAAGTTAGAGAATAATTAATCATGTAATTAAAGGATTAATTAAAATATAAAAAGAGGCTGAAAAGGAGAACATGGTCATTAATGGAATATGGGGTTCTTGGGGTGATGCACTGACTGGTAAATTCCTAGAAAATGACTGTTCTCCCTTGGGAACTATTTGTGCTATGGATTTGAAGAATTTTGGGATGTTGCTTTATCCTAAGGGGTAAAATGTCTGAAAAGGGACATTGCCCTCAATCCAATGGTAAGGTTATTTGAAACCCTGTGAGACACCCCCCAGGACCTGTCCCTTTCAAGAACCACAAACGAAGAAGATGCAGTACAACGTTTGCATCCAAAAGGCAAAACCTCTGACATCCAAACCGGGTTATCTGATAACCAACCACCCCCAAAGGTGATGCACAGGTTCCTAAGATAGAGACATATCTCTTTCATGTTAGTCAAAGGAACTGTATCCCCTATTACTGCCTAGGTTCACATTAACTTCTTGGAGCCCAAGGTCCTAAGAGGACCAATGGTAACAAGGGAGCCTATGGGAGATATTTTTACAACACACACAAGAAAACACAAGCTATTCACTCCCACCAACAACTCTCCAACACATATAGAGGCCCAACAATAACAAAGCTCATCAGCCCACACTAGAAAACCACTTTTCTTTCCATACCTACAAACACTCACCCACAACCAGAAAACATAGAACCCAATATCTTAAAGTGAATCTTGCTACCGAGGGGCGTCTCGTGGTCTGGTGATAGCACCTTATCATCCCTCAAAGGGCGAGGGTAGTGGCAACATCTATTTTCCTCCAAGGCTAGAGGACGAGTGTTTCCTCTTAACCTCATATTACTTACTCTGTCCTCCGAAGTTTATGAATCTAAATCTCTAAATCTTGGTTTAGAATATAAACTTTTTCTAAGAGAAAAACTGGTTCGGAACAAGCGGCAAAATTCTTTATTCAAAATTTTAACGCAGCTGTGTATCCAGAGCTTGAACCCAGGACTTTTGGTTAATGTAGACCAACCCTCTCTCAGTTGATCTACACGCTCGATAGTTTTATCCTACGCACTTGATAAGATATGACACTAACACAATGACCAAAAAAGGAAAAAAAAGAAAAGAAAAGAAAGATGTGACACCAACACACACACACACACACACACACGTTGAGTATGGTCTAAGTGGCACATGATGAATTAAGAAACATATGTGATATTAAAATGAAAAAAAAGTAATGCCAATTGACAAACCAATTTAAACAAAGTCAATGTGACTACTAACAAGTCCATGCTGACCCTGTATCATCTTCCCATCATTTCATTCAGCAAAAATTGAGATCTGCCAATATCTTGATAATTTATTTTTTCAAATCCCAGTGTACTTAATTGACAATTATGTTCTAGAGCAAAAGATCAAATGATAATTAGCATGGAGCAAGTACATGCATGCTGGATTTTGACGCTGCAAATCATGATTTCAGAACTTAAATAATTCTTATCCACCAAATTAAACTGTCGGTTTGCACAAATATAGAGTGAATAATTTAATTATCACAATTCAATATCAAATACAGTACCTCACATAATACATATGTATTTCAATATTCATTCGTACCTAAATAAGTACATAATATCTATACTATATCTATAAGATAATACGCATTAAAAAAATCATTTCCTAATATACACTGATTGGTGCAGGACTGAGTTGGCCAGTGGACTGACTAAAATTAAGTTCGCAATTCACATGCTACAGCTCATTCATAGTACATATACGTATTTATGCGATCTGATGCTATGCCAGTTCATTGTAGCAATTCACTCATGCACTTGATAAGCTGCACCTCCAGCATGCCTACTCTGACTCAGTAATTAGACTCGCCAAGACGAATGTCAAACATACAATTTCTTTATTTCTTTTTAAATAAATATTAGTATTAATTAATTTAAGGTAAATCTGTTTTAAAGTTTTCTCAATTTCTTTTTATTTATAAGATTTAAACTCAAAAGCTAATCAATAAAAAAAATTGTCCAAACTCTTATAAAGATTATTTGACCATATATTTAAATAATACGGGACTTTAACAATGTCCATAGCCATTTTAGTGGTAAAAAGAAAGCATAGTATTTAATATATTTTAACAATTATTATATCATGTGGCTACGAAAATTTTGTTCAGAAACCACGAGCCCCCGGAGTTATTTATAGCAAAACTAAAGGGCTGCACTTTGTCAGAGAAATTGCATCTTGCTTAATTGTATGGCTGGAACTCTAAAATTAAGACAAAGATAAACAATTAATGCTAGACATGCACTTAAACTATAACCAGATGACAGATGTATCAATAATCAATCATAATTTACAGGAATGAAAAATTAATACCTAGAGATAGAGATTTGTTGAACTCTCATTGTTAGAAACAAGGGAACTAAAATAATGTACTAATAGACATAAATAGAATTACTATTAGTGAACTGAGATCATATTTCAACCCTAAATTTTAAAGTAGTAGTTAGCTTTATAGATCTAATTATTTATAAAGTCCTCATTTTATCTATTATTTTTTCAATCTGAGATTTCTTTTACTCATATATTTGCTTATAACTCTTCTTGAATTCTCAACACTCATAATATCATATAATTCTCTTTCCTTACCTTCAGTATTAGGTTTGGGCTATTCAATTTTTTATTTTTTTTTTTGGTTTATTTACACTTCCTCTTAATTACATAAAATATTAATTTTCTAAAATGATCTTCATTAATTTATCTCTTTAATAATTTGAACTTTTTATTATTTTTGCTTTAATGTTATTTATCTATACATAAAACTTATTTATTTTTAATTAATTTCTATTAATATAAAATCAAAAAATTATTCATTTAATCATAATTTTTCTTTCAATCTTTATTTCATTATTAACTACATTTTACTTAATTTAACTAAGTACAAAAAATATGTTTCATTTCCTTTTTGACGAATAATAGTAATATTAAATATTTATATGGCTATCACTTTCATAAAATTTTGTTTTGTATAAAAAAAAGTCTATGTTTATATTTTTATCTTCTGAATTTAATTTTTAAAATCACATTCAATAATTTTATATATAAAAAAATTTTAAATTTTTTTAATATATGAATAAAATATAAAAAATACACTTCCATACTTTAAGTAATAATTATTATAATATTAATATAACTTACATTCTTAAATTAAATTTTTATTACATTTAAGATTTACTAATATTAAATTTTTGTCAAGTATTCAATCAAAAGAAATTTTTCATATTGGAAAATATTTCAATAATTTTTATGTTCTAGATAGTTTATTGTTTCCTTGGTGTTTAACTTACTGATCAAAAGTTTTTATCAGACTCTTTTTCTCGTAAAATTTTAAAATCCAAAAATTATTCTATAAAAATATTTTAATTAAAATAATCATTTTTATATTTTTATTTTGGTACTTACAATTTATAAATTTGATACTTATATTTTTATTTCTATGCATTATTATTAATCAAAAATAAATAATTATTATATTCAATTGAAAATAATTGAAGGACAAACAATAAAAAATTTAATTCATCAAAGTGGTAAATTAATGATATCACTTTAGGAAATTAAAATTTTGAGTTATTAAGAAAAAAAGTTTAAGTAGACAAATGGGAGTGCCAATATTTCTTCGTATATAAAATTATGTGATTTTGTGAGTAAAATTAAGAAGATTAAAAATATAAACATATTCAAATGCTTTTTTAAATATAGTTTTATGAAAGTGATTCATCATAAATATTTGATATGGCCATTATTCGTAAAAAAAAAAAATAAAGAATATTTTTTACTTAAATAAATTTAAAATGAAAAGTAATTAAAAATAAAATAAAAATAAAAGGACACAACAAAAAAATAGAAAGAGGAGGAAAAAACATGACTATAATATTAATAATTAGATATATATTAATAAAAATTAATTGACATAAATGCGTTTAATATTAAATAAGTAATAAAAATATTTAATTTGTTGAAGAGAAAAATTAATGAAAGTTATTTTTAAAAAAATAAAAAATTTATATAATTAATAAAAAATATATGAACAGATAAAAAGGAGTGTGAATAGCCCTCTTAGTATTATCCTAAATATATCGGATAGTTATAGTTAGTTATCCTGAAAATTATTGGAGATTTGATCCTAGATAACGACGTCCAGACCTATGAAAGCAAAAATTAAAAAATGGGTTTCTTTATCATATCAGTTGATTATTGGATCGATTTCTACTTTTTGTTTAGTTTTACCGAAAAATTAACAAAATTAAAATATGTCGCAAAAGTTAATTTGGTTAGATGGATGTAGATGTAATAATACATCCATCTACATTGAATTTATCGAGAAATGGACTTCCGTCTTTATCTCGTCTTCTTCAAGAGATGTCCTTTTCTTTTCTATAAGAAACGAAAGCCTTATCTTTCCTTATTGTGGTAAACACATGATGATGATGATATTTAGCTTGGCTTGGTAGTTGGTGATGTGTTAAGGGAGCAGATGAAAAATATCTTTTCTTTCAAGTTAGTTAATTATTATTTGGGGTACTATGCCATTCTTTTTATATAAATAATCATTTAAATGGAATTAAATATTGGTTTAAGGAAAGAAAACCACATTTTAGGTAAGTGATAGTTTTTCTCATAAATTTTAATGGAGAATATTTAACTAAATTATTTATTTATAAAACACATGTGACTGACAAGGATAAAATTTAATTCACATTTGCAAATCGAACTTATATAAAAAGGCTGCCATCACACAGTCATGCAACTTATTTCACAACATCTAATAATCTTATTTTTCTAAAATAATAATTAAAAACTATTTCACAGAAAACTCTGCATGGTTGCAATGCAAACCGTCACTATTTAATTTGTCCCTGTTCCTATGATGTTCATTATGATTTTTTGGCTTAGTAGCCAGCCCTGCATTTACCCTGCAATTTCCGTATATCAGATAACTGGCCCCTACTTCGATTTTCCATTATTAATGTATGTACCCACGGTGCGTGTTCACTAGATTGGAAAGCAGAACCGCACTGAAGAAAAACCTGCTTAATCACAGGGAAAAGAAAAGGCCAAGGTGCTACCTTCTACAACACTATTGTCTTATTCTTTTTGGATGGTTATATGGTTACGTAAACAATTAGAAGTTTACTCTTCAATGGAAGATATATCTGTATCAGAGACCAACAAATTATAAAGCTCTTCAGTTTCGCAATATGGCTTCCAAAGGTTAAACAGTGTTGCCCTAGTTCTAGTTCTCAACCTATATCAAATTGGTGGGTTTTTTTTTTTTTTTTTTAAGGTATCGATACTCTTGGATAATTGAATCGACATTCAGTCACATTTTTTAAAATACATGTATAAAAAATTTATATATTTTAACTTTAACGGCACCATGATTAAATATTAATCATTTATTGAGAAAGAATATTAGGACCTTACAAAAGATGGTAACTTTTTTTTTTTTTTTTTTTGTCTAGGTCGTTGGAGTCTATTGGATTCCAACTAATTTGACTTCAGTAAAGTTGGCCTATTTTAGAGATAAATCTCTCCCAAAACTATTTTTTTTTTTTTGCCCCATTTAAGAGACTTGAATGTGAGATATTATTTAAACACAACAAATATTGAACTATTTAAATCAATCGGACATTGGTACAAAGATAAAGATAGCAAAGAACTTTTTAATAAATGTGTAATTATAAAAACATTGATATATATAGAAATATAAATACAATATAAAATTGATCTAAATTGACAGGCAATGTATAACTTTGTATCCAAATTTCTCTTACTCCAAGGCATTAGCCTTCAAGAATGGATTCCATTGTGTGGTGAACTACAAGAAATTTGATTTTTTTGTGATGACTTTTTTGGTGACAACTAAAAAGTCATCACTGAAAATGATATTTTTGTGCTACTTTTGATAGTTGTCACTAAAATATGTATTTTGTGACAACCTAATAAAGTCGTCACAATAAACCAAGGTATGAGTGACAAGTTCTTAAAATCGTCACACTAGACAAAATTTTTAGTGACAACTTACAGTAGTCATCACATAAATAAGAGATATTTGTGTAATAACTTTTGCTAGTTGTCACTAAATTCAAATTGTCAGCTATATTTTGTGACAATATAATAAAGTTGTCACAATAGACCTAGTCATTAGTTATAAGTTCTTAATGTCATCACATAAGGCTATATTTTTAGTGACAAATTATAGAAGTTGTCATTGAAATAATTTTAATTTTTGTGACAACTTTTGTTAGCTATCACTAAAATCAAATTGTCAGCCGTGTTTTGTGACAACATAATAAAGTCATCACAATAAATCTAGTTATTAGTAACAAATTCTTAAAGTCATCACACTAGATAAAACTTTTAGTGACAACTTATAGCAGTCGTCATAGAAATAATTTTAATTTTTGTAACAACTTTTATTAGCTATAACTAAATTTAAATTATCAGTTATATTTAGTGACAATTTAATAAAGTCATCACACTAGACCTAACTTTTAGTGACAGCATATATAAGTCATCACAGATACAATATAAATAAAATATAATATTTTGATAATTCTAAAAAATCAATTACGTAAGTTGATAGCACCCAATTTTTTATTGAATTTTAACATATAATAATTTAATCAATTTTTCATAAGTTTATAATTGATCTCAAATATAAAAAATAAAAAATTCAGTCCAATTTTTTTAAAAAAAAATGGCAACTCATTTTTTAAGAAAAAATGACAAATATATTGCTTTGAAAGACAAAACCATATCAGTTAAACAAATTAAAATTAAAAAAAAAAAGTTTCTATGCTTGCAGCGCATGCCATGTCCTTTTTTTTTAAAAAAAATCTCAAAACATGCCAAATCTATATATAAACACGCTCAATATATATATATATATATATATATACACACTCAAGTTACGTAACTTTTGGTGTGTATGTAACAATATTTAGTTGTATATGCACAGTGTATAATTTTATCGTATTATTTAAATTTTAAATAAATAAATTTATAGATAAAACAAATATAAGTATTGCTAAAAAAGAGGTAAATAATAAAAACTGCACAGAACAATTATCTCATACTTTATAACCACCTTATTTCAAGGAATGAATAAGATCTAATTAGATAGATATAGATACAAAAATAATAATAATAATTTTGAATCATCCTTTTTTTATGTGTCATGCCCACCTTTTCAAATTTCAAAATAACTGTCTCCCCATATCTCTCCCTTTCAGTGTGCTATTCTTTTCTTTCTAGCTCTTTCACCTCTATACGCTATCTCTCCCTCTCTCCCACGGTGGATGTTTTTCTCCTGTGCAATTCCATGCCTACGACAATAAAATTGTGAGCAGCTTCTTGCCTCCTTTTCTCTTCAAGTAAATCTTTCACTTACTTGCCTGTGATATTTCTTTCCTTTTGATACATGTGATTGTTCTCTCTTTGGTATGCATTTGGCATGGTATTTTTTCACATTTTTTTTCAAGCCCTTGAATTTTCATAAGGTAATCATATGACTTGCAATATATCAGAGCGTCTCTCTTTTTCGGTTTGATGGTCTCATATCAACTATTAAAGAACAATGAGAACGATGGTTATGGTCCCTTTTTTGATAGAAAATAGAAAAGGAGATTTTGGGTGTTATGAACGTATGATATTCATGATTGCTTTAATTCTGTGATGTGCTAGTTCAATGGCTTTAAGAACCCCACTGTGATACGGATTCCACACTATAAAACTTGAAATAAATTCAGTTTAATAGTAGTGCTACAGTCATATATATATATATATATATATATAAGACATGCTCCAACATTTAGCTATCTAACGAGGAAGTGATATATGTGCTTCACAATTTGCATTTGATAGGTTTAGAGTGTTTTGCATCTTATTTTTAGTGAATGAAATTTCAATAATATGAATAAATACTTCAATATAAGACTAACAAGAATAACCATTGTCTCTTGTTTCTTGTTTGACAATAGTATCCCCATTTATGTAGAAAATATTTCAATAGAAAATTTTATCAAGAGTAATCATATTTGTGTCCTCGCATATCTCAAATGTCTTTTAGCCAAACATCATCGAATTAATTTTATCATTAATATTTCCTAGTTATATATGTATTTTTTATTTAAACATGTCTAGTAAATAAGTAGTTAAGGAACCTATATAAAAATTGGTTTTTAACTTAACATTCTTCTGTCTCTTACTTTCACGCATTCTGTCAAGGTTATTATCATTGTGCTTTTCTACTACTCTTTTGTGGAGTTTTCTTGAGGATAACTATTGTTGCTGCAATCTGTCTCTCTATTCAATAAGTTCTTACAGGTAAAACATGTAACTTGTCTTTCACACACACTTTTTTTGTTATAGTATCATCTCTACCTTTCAATATGTTTGGGTGTGTGCTTCTTTGGATATTTTCTCAACCTAAACTTTTTTCTCACTTCATGTGAAG
Organism: Pterocarpus santalinus; assembly: GCA_031439595.1. Taxonomy (NCBI): domain Eukaryota; kingdom Viridiplantae; phylum Streptophyta; class Magnoliopsida; order Fabales; family Fabaceae; genus Pterocarpus; species Pterocarpus santalinus. The sequence goes on from CM062527.1 coordinate 40,492,467, forward strand.
TCATTAGTATTTCACTCTTCATTACATAATGTTATTTCTTATCATTTTATATATAAATGGGTGTGGTTTGCGTGGTACTTTTCTTTGGGAATTTATCAAATAGCTGTATGGCCCATTTTTTATAGCATAGGACAAAAGATAGTAGCCTTAGCCAATACAATAACAATTAATATTTGGATTTTAGAAGCTTTGGTGGAGAAGGACTTTGAGCAAAAGATATCTAGAACTCAATACCAACTTAGTAATAATCATTATATAGGACATAGTTGCATGTTACTACTTACTAGAAGTGATTTTTTCTACTTGTTGAGATAATAGTTACTTCATTTTTACGTCACATATAGTTGCATGCTATTGGTAAAAAAATTTAATTATTCTTGTGATTTTTAATTGCATATTCCTTCCATTTGCTTCAAAGGCAAATAGTATGTAGAACTATTATTTGCATATAATGCAAAATGTGTGTAGCACAAATGCAAATCCGTACTATTAATGCAATTAGTCTTCTTGATTATGTAGAATGCTATGATGGATAAGTCTTAGATAAGGATTAAAAATAGAGTTGATCCAAGGTTCATTAAAGGGGTGGATGCTTTTCTTGATTTTGCATTTAGTCAACCTGGAGTGAATAATAGAATTCGATGTCCATGTAAACGATGTTAAAACACAGAGTTTGCATCTAGAAGAACTATAAGGGCACATATATTTGACAAGGGTTTTTTGGAGCAATATTGTGAGATTTGGAATCTTCATGGGGAAATTAGACAACCCAATAATCCAATTTGTGATAATGAATTGAGCCTAGAAGAACCACTTATTGAGGATGACATTATTGGAATGGTTCATGATGCTTGTGGCTTTGTGGACATGGACTTCACAAGAAATGATGAAGGTATACATGAGGAACCAAATGAAGATGCGAACAAATTTTACAAATTATTAGAAGATACCAATGCAAATCTTTATCCTGATTGCAAGAATATTTCAAAGTTGTCATTCATAGTTAAGTTACTCCATTTGAAATGTCTTAATCATTACAGTGACACGTCTATGGATATGTTATTGAGGTTGTTTAAAGAAGTGCTTCCCGAAGGAGCATTGGTCCCTAATTCTTACTATGAGGCTAGGAAAGTCATTCGTGATTTGGGCTTTGACTACGAAAAAATAGATGCTTGTAAGAATGACTACATTTTATATGTAGAACAATTTCAAAGCAGAATTTTGTCATGTGTGTGGATTGTCTAGATGGAAATCAAGTGATAAGAAGATAGCTCATAAGGTGTTGCGATATTTTCCTTTAAAATCAAGGTTGCAAAGGTTATACATGCAAAAAAACACTGCTAAGGAGATCAGATGGCATAAAGAGGAACATATTGATGATGAAGTATTAAGGCATTTGGCTGATTCTGTAGCTTGGAAATCATTTGATGAGAATCACCCATCATTTGCTAGATGTTATGCTAAAGTTGAGGAATCAATGGTAAAATTGTTTATTTTTTTCTCACTTCTTTTTATATAAAAAACACATTTTAATTAAACTAACGAAGTTAATGTATAGAGAGATTCTGACACCGAAGAAAAAGCAAAAGTTGATGAAGTTTGGTATGTTCAACATACCAAAAAGAACAAAGAGGGGGAAGTTGTGTGGTCTGATCTGAGGTCATAAGAAGTCCATGTAAAACTCGACTATCTTCTCTTGTGATTTAAATCTATTTATTAGTTTAGTTTGTAATACTATTTGTATTATTTATGTAAGAGAAATTGAAGGAACTTGTGTCTCAACCAACCCAAGAGGGTTCTACTCGAATGACTAGGGATGAGATGCTGCTAAGTGTGCTTGGTGAGAGAACGGGGTATTTTAGGGTAAAAGGTTATGGAAAGAAAGCTCCATCAAAGAGGGCAAGAATTCAAGAAGCTGAAATTAATGCTAGAATCAATCAAGTAGTGGACGAAAGAGTTGAACAAGTTGTAGAGGAAATAGTTGAACAAAGAATTGAACAAGTTAAAGCTGAGTTCAATAACAACATAGAGAGTATTATTGAATCTCAACTTGCTTCTATACTTGGCACCTTATCTCAATCAAATATCAACAATATTATCGAGGGTTGTAGTCAGGTATTGATTAACAAAATATTTGATCTTTTGGTTGTGTTTTACATTTGTTTTTACAATTAAGTATTTTTGTTGTTATTTGAGAAATTATGAATTGATTGGATAAAATGGGTACTTGTACTTCTTGGAATGTTGAAAGTGTAGGGGAGATTCTGCCCAAATTTTGGTAGCTTCATATTGATTTTTTGTGTTTTAAGAATGTATACTTATTGGAATGTTAGGTTGCAAATGTCTATCTACATTTATAATGAATTTATAATAACTCTTTGCAGGTTTCTTATCCAGGAAGCAATACACATGAGACATCCAGTAGTCCTAGCAAGGAGCCGCCAAACACTTGACTTTGGATTTAGTATTCTGGAATGAGATCAAGCATTTAACTCTTGAATTGTTATTTTTTTTCTTTTGAAAAGAAACTAAGTATCTAGCTTTTAGATTTTTTCCTTTTTAATGCAGAACTAAGATTTAGCATAGACTATATACGTATTTCTTATTTGTAGCAAGAACTTGACTTTTGGATTATAATTTTATATTTGATCTTATAAATGTTGTTTAATGAATTTGATTTTATAACTATTAATGTTAAAACTAAAGTTATTTATATTCCTAATCATATGCAATTAATATAGTATGAGAAAAAAGATAATGTATCATTCTAAATAAGAATGATAAATTTAAAATGTGTATTGTGACAACTATAAGTGGCCACTAAAACTCCCTTTTTGTTATGTCATCTATAAGTCATCACTAAAAAGTGTTATAGTTACGACTACTTTTAGTAACTAAAATTAAAGATAATTTTTAGTAAAAATATTCAATGATGAAAATTGTTGTCACTAAAACTCTTTTTTGTGACAACCTTTTATGTCGTCACATGTGCAACATTTTAGTAATGACTTTTAGTTCTCACAAAATAACTCTTGGTTTAGTGACAATTTAAATTGTCACAAAATGTGTAACTTTTAGTAACGACTTATGTTATCACAAAATATGTCATCTATAATGTCAACTTTAGACATCACAAAAGGTGTTACTTTTAGTGACAACTATTTAAAGTCATCACTATTAATCTTTTAGTTACGGTGTATACGAGACGACTTTTAGTCATCACAGAAAATACAAAACATTGTCACTAAACGTTTTTGTGATGATATTGAAATGTTTTAGTGACGACTTTAGTCGTCACACAAAACCTTATTTTTTGTAGTATATGTGTGTGTTTTGTTTAGCTATTGTACTTTTTTACATTCAACTAATATATTTTTGAACTGACCAACTCTTGGTTATATAGTTCAAGTAACTTCATCCTTATAAATAAAATAATTAATATTAAGAGAACTTTACTCTCATAGTAAATTGACTTAATTCAAACCAAATCATTTAATTATACTAGAGTCAAAATACTAATAATTTTTTTAAAAAATCTATTTATGAAACTAATAAAGTTGCCCCTTTCAAATATACACTCCTACAAGTTCTAACTCTTTTTTAACGGTGAAGGATTTGTTAGTCTACCCAATGCACCCTATTCTCACCATTGGATGAATTTCATTTAAAATCAGACGACCCTGTGTTATCTCTATGCCTTTCTAGAACGAATTTGTTAATGAGTGTCTTAACTGTTTATTTTTGCAAATCAATCCCATGTGTTATTCGATCGGCGAACGGGCAGTCACACCTCCAATGATTTTCACTTGTGTGGAGATTTAGCGAAGTAACGTTAACTGAGACTGTTACCAGAGGATGCAATTTGTATAACCATTAGAAGTGGTAGGGAAAGCATGATGTTGAGCCATGATTTGATCGGAAATCCTAATCCCCAATAGAATTTAGTGCGGTGGAAAAACAATGGTGAGTGAACAAAAGAGCGAGATTCAATCTTGGAAGTGGCTTATGAAAATTGCATTTGAGGTTCCTCATAAATGGTAAAATATTGTATAACTGTTTGTGAAGAGAGGCTTTTGATTTGAGTTTTGGGTCTGGAGGTTTGGGGTGAGGCGTTGGATTCAACAAAGACAGTGGTTGCAGGAGAGGTGGACTGCTACAGAGGAGAACGGCACGGCAGTGGCATTCCGAATGGGGTAAGGTGCAACAATGGTAGGACAAAGTGGCGACAAGGGCATTAGGTTATTCCTTCTAGGAGGTCTCTTCGACGGACCAAAGTAAGAATAGTAGTACCAACCTCTTGGTCCACATTATTCTTTAGCAATTGGCAGTATCATTCATAAAAAATGGATTCTTTTTTCTTTTGGTGAATGTAACTACTTGCTTTAATGGATTGTTGATATGTTAGCTAATTACTCAGTGATTTTTGGACATAATGTGTATTAGAAATTTACATGATGCTTTTTCTTATTGTTGTTGCTATACATGTTTTGTAATTAGGGTTGTTCTTTTTCTATTTAGGGAGAATGGATATATGCTTGCAATGATGCAAAATAGCAGATTAAATATGCCCACTATATATGCCATTAGTTGTCAAGGCAGTATGGAATTGATGTTGATTGTAGGAGAGATTATCATAGATGAGATTTCTAGCATTTGTTATGATTAACTGATTTGCCTTGTGTTCATATCATCTGGAATAAAACTATACCAGGGTGTCTCTGTCTATTGTAGCAATATTTTTCTAGTCATTCTCATTAATGTGTATATCAATGTTCAAACCAATGTATCGAAAAGCTGTTTAGTGTAGCTTATTGGGGCCATTTTTGAACTAGTAGAGAGCATTATTTGAGCTGGATTAATTGTTGGAAAACTCACACTCCTCATGATACTCACGATATTATGGATTAGCAAGAGAAGCACACTCTCGTTCGTTACACTTTTGACATATGGAGGACAGATGGCATCATGCAAGGCTGAGTGAAGGAATTGGATTTTATTTCCTTAGATTGTCTTAGATTTGGTTTATAACAAAATATATATTACACACTTTTATTCCCATTGAGTAGTGTTAGTTGCGTAACAGGCGCAGACCTTGTGTGCATGAGGTGCACCATCGATTATGCAGCTGTACCAACACTTCTATTATATGCCCTTTAGTAAATGAATGAGATGAGCATCTGATCCTTTCTTTTGCACTAAAATGTTCAAGAATGAACGTTGTTTAATTTCTTATGTTGTCTATATTTACCTGTAGCTTTAGTGGGGTAAGTTAACATGCTTATAAGGTTAAAGTATCTTGCTAATTTGTATTTGGTTTGCATGTGTTAAAATTTGTAGAGAATGATGTTAAATGATGATTAAAAAAATCCATCAATATGTTGAATTAGTTGCGTAGTGGTCATGACCTTTGTGTAGCATATATCTTAGATTTTCTTTCTATAATTTGGATAAGGTATATAACTCACACTAGAACTTTTGAATATTTTATTTCCCTTGAGGAACTAAAAACAAATATCTCCTTGTTTCCTTGAGACATTCCAAAATGCAAAAATATCTAGTTACATGGTATTTACAGCTTGTTTCAGATGGATGATACCTCCATTTCTAATATGACTAGCTCACCACTCATTAGGCTAGTAGGAAAGGTAATAAAAAAAATGAAAAACAAAAAAGAAAAACATGAATGTATAAAAACTTCTCTCATTGAGAAGCCTGCCATATAAATAGAATTCTGCTTGTTTGATACAGATCTCGTTCCCCTGCCATAAATGAATAAAAATTCGAAAACATGTGTAGTCTTGATCTTGTAATTCAAAACCATATAAAATAAAAGCAAAACTATTTTGCCCATCAATTTTGGAAGGGAAGCATGATAGTGCCAATAAATAACAATTGGAAATAAGATAGAAGCTGCCATCAATTGTCCAGACTTCTTAATGAATCAATTAGCATGAAATTGGATCATCTGTAATATTACATAATGTCTAGCTTTACTTTTTGGTCATGACATAAGCCTTTGAAAACTCACGCATGGTGCATAAATGCTAGAAGGTTCCTTCCTCATGGCACATTGATTCACGTATTCAAGCTTGACATGCTACAAAATATGAATAGAAGATTTAGAACTTATAAAATCAAAAGTCTCCAATGGAAGACTCTCTAGATGCCACCTAATGACAGCATTTTCCTCCCTGTGGACAAGCTTTATGTTCACTAGTGTAGAAACATCAAGTCCTCCAGCAATGAGCTTTGTATCTCTTTCTTTTTTAGGTACCTCATTGAACATTCAGAGTTCTGAACCGGATGCCAATAATGTGATACAATACTAGTTAGGAGTATAAATAGGTGAGTAGTTTCATTTGTATGGGGGGAAGCGAATTGTCATCCTTTGGCTAATTATACTTTTCTCTCTGAATTCCAAGCTCTTCTCTCTGTTGAGCTCTCATAGCTCATTTTTCAATCTATTCTTCTCATACTTTGATACTACTTTGTATTAATGGTGCTTTCATTAAGAGTCTCCACCGCCACTAATGGTGGAGAAAACTCATCCTCACTTGCTCGAATTCTGGAACTCATGAACAGTATAAGCGCAGAATTGCGAAGTCTACAGGAAGACTTCCGCGGTTTCCACATACATCCTATCTACATAGATTCATAATCAACACCACCAGATTCAAATAGCGGTGTCGATGATGTTGTATATATATATGGGTCTTAATGTGTTTCAAACTTAGTTTGTCTATGTGTATTTAGCTACGGAAGAAGTCCCACATTGCTCATGAAAATGTTTTAATAAACATTTATATATGATGATATTTAACTGGTAAATACCTTATGGTATTGAGGTAGCATTGTGGACTTGGGCCTTAGTTAAATACACACACGCGCGCCCCGCCCCGTCTCGTCTCGTCCCCACGCGTGTGGGCCTGCCAAGCTTTTACTATCCATACGAATTTATTTTATTTTTAGCCAAAATTCCTTTTTACCGTTGCAGCTCTTTAATGCTCCAACGGCTCTTTTTCTAAACGTTATTCAACGGCTAGTTGCAACAGCTCTTTTTCTGACCGTTATTCAACGGCTAGTTTGCAACGGCTCTTTTACAACAGCTATTTCTTTTTACCTATATAAAGCCTGCTACATGGCTCAACATAGATACAGAAACACAACCATCTCTCTATTTTCTCTTCTACGCAATAGAAGCTACCCCTACTGCTTCTGCTGCGTTTTCTGCTTCTTGCAAGGTCTGCTGCTCAACGTACCGGGATCATCGTGTGGGCGAGTTCCTGTGGAGACCCACGTCTAATCCTGGAGGGTTAACCGTCAACGCCATTCCACCGAGCATAGCTTTGGGTAGGGCGGAATTAAACCCTTAAGGACAGTGCTTTGCACGATTCGTGGTAACCTTATTCTACTACTACTTCTTATTGTTGCTGTTGTCATTTTTTTTTATTCTTATTACTTAAAGCTAAAATACTAGTGTTCAACATAATTTTCTACAACATTCTTAAGGGTTTAATATGGATTCTAGTATTTTAGCTGCTGCTAAGGTCATTCCTGATGCTTCAAGGATTGAATCATTTGATGGAAATAATTTTAAACGATGGCAACATAGAATTTTAGAAGTTTTAGATTTTTCTCAAATCAGTTTTGTTTTGCAAGATCCTAAACCGGAACATGATTCTGAAAATTATCAACAAGCCTTGAAGGATTGGGAATTGGCTGATAAATTGTGCAAACATAATATTTTAAGAGCTTTATCAAATGATTTGTATGATATTTACTGTCATTATGTTCATGCAAAAGATATTTGGGATGCATTGGTTCAAAAATATATTTATGAAGAAGAAGGTAGTAAAAAGTTCTTAGTTCATAATTATAATGCATTTCAAATGGATGAAAATAAATCTGTTGCTTCTCAAATTAATGAATTTACTAAGCTTGTAGATGAATTAGCTAAGGAAGGAGATATTTTGCCTGAAAGGTTTGTATCTCAAACTCTTATTGATAAACTACCTGAATCTTGGAAAGATTATAAAATGAATTTCATGCAAAAGAGAAAAGCTATGACATTGCAAGAAACCATTGTGCATATTAAGATTGAGGAGAAAAATAGGCTAATGGCTAGTGAACAAAAAGCTAAGGAAATGCATGCTAGAGCTAACATTACTAAGGATATGCATTCTAAAAATTCATCTTATGGCTCTAAAAATCATAACATTAGAGTTCATAAACCCCATTTCAAGTATGATTCTAACCAACAACAAAAGAAGAAAGGTGCTTGTTTTATTTGTGGCAAAACAGGTCATTTTGCATCCGCTTGTAGATTGAGGAGGAACAATCAAGGAGGCGGAAATAAAGGAGGAGGATCATCATCAAAGACAAGAGCAAACGTAGTGGAACATCAAGATGATGTTATAGTGGCAGTGGTGTCTGAATGCTTTTTAGTGAAGGAAGCCAAGGGATGGATTGTGGACTTTGGCGCCACAAAGCACATCTGTGCTAACAAGGAGATGTTCTCTGAGTTTTCTCCCATAGAGGATGGGAAGGATTATGTTTACCTAGGAGATTCAAGCAAAATCTCAGTTTTAGGTAAAGGAAAGGTGCCATTAAAATTGACATCTGGGAAAACCCTTGTGCTGTCTGAAGTACTCTTTGTACCTGCCATTAAACATTGTCTAGTGTCGGTCCATCTCCTTAACAATGCCAATGTCAAGGTAACCTTTGATAGTAACATAGTTACCTTATCTAAGAATGACATATATGTTGGTAAAGGTTATCTTAATGATGGTCTGTATGTTTTGAATGTTGTTACTAATGAAGGAAGTTCTTCTTTTGCTTACTTGGTTGATTCTCTTGATGTTTGGCATAGTAGATTAGGACATGTAAATGTTCCTTATATCTTAAAATTAAAAGAAATGGGACTAATTAATAGATTGGATAATACTAGCTTGGATAAATGTGAAATTTGTGTAGAAACTAAAATAACTAAGAAGCCATCCAAACAAGTAACAAGACAAAGTGAATTATTAGAACTAGTACATAGTGATTTAGGAGATTTAAAGCACACAATGACAAGAGGTGGTAAAAGATTTTACATAATCTTTGTTGATGATTATTCTAGATATACTAAATTATATTTGTTGAGAACTAAGGATGAGGCTTGTGAAATATTTATTAAATATAAAAATGAAGTAGAAAACCAACTTGGTAAGAAAATTAAAAGATTAAGAACAGATAGAGGAGGTGAATATGAGTCAAACTCCTTTAATGAGTTTTGTGAACAACATGGTATAATACATGAAATAACTCCACCTTATTCACCTGAATCTAATGGTATAGCCGAAAGGAAAAATAAAACTCTTAAAGAAATGATGAATGCCTTGCTTGTTAGTTCAGGTTTACCTAACTATATGTGGGGGGAAGCTATCCTTTCAGCTTATATACAAAATAGGGTACCACATAAGAAACTTAGTAAAACACCTTATGAGCTCTGGTTTGATAAACAACCTAATTTAGGACACCTGAAAGTGTGGGGGTGTTTAGCTAAGGTAATGTTGCCAGACCCTAAGAAAAGGAAACTTGGTTCTAGAACATGTGATTGTGTGTTTATTGGATATGCTCAAAATAGTAGTTCATATAGATTTCTTGTTGTCAAAAGTGATGTGTTAGAACATAATTCCATAATTGAATCTTGTAATGCATCATTTTTTGAGCATGTGTTTCCTATGAAAACTAAAGAGAAGCATATCAGTAACTCACATGAGAATATATCTAAAGATGTAGTTGATCAAAATGATAATGAATTGAGAAGGAGCAAAAGAACTAGGAAAGAAAAGGATTTTGGTGATGACTTTTATACTTGTCTTGTTTCTGATGATCTTTTAACTTATAATGATGCTATTACATCTATTGATGCTCCTTTTTGGAAAGATGCTATACATGCTGAGATTGAATCTATTATGGCCAATCATACTTGGGAATTAGTAGATTTACCACCTAAGACAAAACCTATTGGATGCAAATGGGTATTTAAAAAGAAATTAAAACCGGATGGTAGTGTAGATAAATATAAGGCCAGGTTGGTAGCTAAGGGATACAAGCAACAAAAGAATCTTGATTACTTTGATACTTATTCTCCTGTTACTAGAATTGCATCTATTAGAGTTTTGTTTGCCATTGCATCTATCTATAAACTTGTTGTGCATCAAATGGATGTAAAAACTGCATTTCTCAATGGTGACCTTGAAGAAGAGATCTACATGGAACAACCTATGGGATGTGTGGTTAAGGGCAAGGAGAACAAGGTATGCAAACTTGTTAAATCTCTTTATGGTTTAAAGCAAGCTCCAAAACAATGGCATGAAAAATTTGATCATGTTATGATTTCCAATGGGTATGTGACAAATGAATCCGATAAATGCATATATAGCAAGTTTAATGATGGTGTTGGTGTTATCATCTGCCTATATGTTGATGATTTACTGATCTTTGGTACATGTTTAGATACTATAACTAAAACTAAGAGATTTTGTCTTCTCAATTTGATATGAAAGATATGGGTGTTGCTAATGTTATACTTGGAATAAAATTGATTAAGGAAAATGATAGATTCATTTTATCTCGCCTCACTATGTTGAAAGCATGCTTAAGAAATTTGGATATTTTGACTATAAACCCAGTATCTACTCCTTATGATTCTAGTTTGCATCTAGTTAAAAACAGAGGTGATAGTGTATCACAAATTGAATATGCACGATAATTGGTAGTTTGATGTATTTAATGAATCGCACTAGACCAGATATTGCATATCTTTGTGAATAGACTAAGTAGATATACTCATAATCCTAGTGATATCCATTGGAATGCCTTAATTAGGCTTTTAAGATATATAAAAGGTACTAAAGATTTCGGTTTAGTATATTCGTTATCCTCAAGATTAGAGGGATATAGTGATGCAAACCGGATTTGACTACGATGAATTAAAGTCTACAAGTGGTTATGTTTTTATGTTGGCGGTGGGGCTATTTCTTGAAGTCTACCAAATGCATTTGTATTGCCAGGTCCACCATGGAGTCAATTTATAGCTTTAGAAAAGACAGAATGTGGTTTAATGGTTGAGAAACCTATTGGTGGACATACCATTATGGGATAGAACACAGACATCTGTTTCTATTCATTGTGATTGTCAAGCTGCCATTGCTCGAGCAAAAAACAAAACATATAATGGAAAAAGTCGGCATATCAGATTGAGACATAATATTATAAGGCAGCTGATTGAGAACAATGTGATATCCATGGATTTTGTAAGGTTGGAAAAGAACTTGGTCGACCTTTGAGCCAAGCCACTTACTAGACGCGGTAAGTGAAACATTGAGGGGGATGGGACTGATGCCCATTACTTGAAGCGGTATGATGGAAACCCAACCACTGTGATTGGAGATCCCATGAAGGTGGTTCAATGTGGTAAACGAAGTCATACAAGCCTCACGAAGGGTATTGTCGCTTCTTATTGATTTCTGCCATTCATATGAGATGCTTGGTGAAGAGTTCCTCCCTATGATGTATGACAGTACCGCTACAGTGGTGTTTGAGGATGAGCAATGGTCTTAATGGATCCATAGCCCTCAATGTGGGGGTGGAGTATCTGCTGTAGCATACTCCTGATGGATGCCACCTAAGTGAGAGTGGAGATGAGGCCGTCTCCCATGAGTTTGGGCATAAAACTCTAGAGCTCTCATGATTCCAGGATAGCGCACGGCCTTAATGCGCAAAACAGCTAAGAGCAGCATATCTTATGGGATGTTGTGTGGTTGGTGGACGTGCTCCAACCGTTATCTTAGAAGTTTGGTTCAAAGAGATTTCTCTACCAAATTTCTTTAGGGTTGTCACCCACCTATACCTAAGGTGAAGTTCAAATCCTTTGGATACTACACTGAAGCATAACATTACTGTTTATTCCTCTAAGTTTGAAACATGTGGGGGATTGTTGTATATATATATGGGTCTTAGTGTGTTTCAAACTTAGTTTGTCTATGTGTATTTAGCTACGGAAGAAGTCCCACATTGCTCATGAAAATGTTTTAATAAACATTTATATATGATGATATTTAACTGGTAAATACCTTATGGTATTGAGGTAGCATTGTGGACTTGGGCCTTAGTTAAATACACACACGCGCGCCCCGCCCCGCCCCGTCGCATCTCGTCCGCGCGCGTGTGGGCCTGCCAAGCTTTTACTATCCATACGAATTTATTTTATTTTTAGCCAAAATTCCTTTTTACCGTTGCAGCTCTTTAATGCTCCAACGGCTCTTTTTCTAAACGTTATTCAATGGCTAGTGGCAAACGGCTCTTTTACAACAGCTATTTCTTTTTACCTATATAAAGCCTGCTACATGGCTCAACATAGACACAGAAACACAACCATCTCTCTATTTTCTCTTCTACGCAATAGAAGCTACCCCCACTGCTTCTGCTACGTTTTCTGCTTCTTGCAAGGTCTGCTGCTCAACGTACCGGGATCATCGTGTGGACGAGTTCCTGTGGAGACCCACGTCTAATCCTGGAGGGTTAACCGTCAACGCCATTCCACCGAGCATAGCTTTGGGTAGGGCGGAATTAAACCCTTAAGGACAGTGCTTTGCACGATTCGTGGTAACCTTGTTCTACTACTACTTCTTATTGTTGCTGTTGTCATTTTTTTTTATTCTTATTACTTAAAGCTAAAATACTAGTGTTCAACATAATTTTCTACAACAGATGATCTAAGCAGTGGTGACTACGACGATCTGAGCGTTGGCTTCAACCATGATCCAGAATTGGATTCAACAAAAAAAGATCTGGATCTAAGAGTTGCAAGTCCAAAGTCAAAATTTGAAGATCAAGACTCAAGTATTAGGGAAGATTCATTACAACAATAACAAGTCAAGAATCAAAGATCACAAAGCAAAAACAATAGATTAGCAAGAACAACTCAACAACTCAAGAATCACGTCTAGAGACTAGGTTTCGAATGAGGCCGTGACACTTGGTCTTCGGTCAGAGATCTGAGCAGAGTCGACGGGGATCTAAGCAGGAATGGCACTCCAAGCAGCGATGGCACATTCACAATGATGAATGTGTAGGACGTGAGCGGGCAACGCAATAGGAAGGATGGCGAGGCGATGTCAACGATCGATCTCTCAGAAAAAGAAGCGAACATCATTTGGTTCTCCCGAACAGCATCCAAAGCCACGTGAAGGATGTGAAGAAAAGGAAGCAGCCGCTACTGGAAGCAAAGATGTCACGACCTAACCCAAGTCGTGACCGGTGCATAGGGACACGTCCCTAGCAAGCCTACTTTAGACTTTATTCTAATAGAAAATCAGACAGAGTCTCTTTTGTATTTAGGACTATTCCCAAATAAGGATCCTCGCCTTGCATAAAACACATAAACATGCAAACTCAATGGGGATCCAGGCATTCTCCGAATCACCCCACAGTACACAAAAATGAGAATTTAAAGCATAATCACTTATAAAAAAATATGTTTACATAACTATTCAAGAAGCTTAAGAACATAATCATTGAGATTGAACTAATTACAACTCAAAACAATTACATGTAACAACATAAGACCCAACACAAGGAGGACCCTGCCTGTAGGTTATTAGAGCACTTCTAGAGATTTTACATTTAAACTTAGATGCTGAAACTTCTAATTAGCTGTGGAAGCTTGAGCACAATCTCGCACCTGTCTAAAAACATAGAAATGAAGAAAGAGTGAGTCATACAGACTCAGTGAGGCATAATATATCTATCTTTAAAATCTCTTTATGGCTTATTAGAGTACCTTTCAGTTCAACTGAATATAAACCTCATTATATCAACTCATATGTATCCTTGCTCATGACTTCAAACATATGATAACTTCAAGGAATTTCCTTAAATTTCAATTTCAACTTCACCTAAATACAGTTTCAACTAGTAAATAAGAATCTTAAACATAAATGCATAATATAGAAATACTTTATCAAAACATAGAAAATAAATACTTGTTCAACCTCATGAAAAACTTAGGGGAGGATTCTATTTTAGAAAATAACTGCCTGACTGGGCTTGCCCAGCAGTAACTGATCTCACGCCTATGCGTGACTATATCTACCGGACATGTTGGCCGACATGCCGGGCTAATAATCACCCTGCTAGCTGGGTTATACGACGTGCACCAAGGCTAATGCTGCTGTCATTAGCAAACAGTTCTGTTACAGTTTCCCCTCTTAGAAAGGCACTCACACTTGCTGGGTCTTTGCCATGCCTCATGTGAGTCCTTGAAAACACATTTCCTTCTAACTCCTCAACAATAACACTTTTCTTTATTTCAAATCATATAGTTTCTTGCTTATAACTTTAAAAGGATAATAAGATTCAAGAATCTTCCGTATTCTTAGTAGATATAGTTATCAAAATTCACCAAATATACAAAATAACTGTACTATCAAATATAGTTTCAAAGAATAATGCTTTCAAATTAAGGCATCTAGAGCTCTTTCTCAATTATCGAAATGTAACTGTTCTTTCTATCCAATAACTCAAAATATTGACTTTAAGAACATAAAAATTTCTAATAACTTGAAACTTCATATTATTTAGATACTATAAATTAGCTTCTATAAGAGCTTGTCCCATACCTCTATGCTTAAACATATATTTATATACACATAACTATCATGATTATGTCAAGAGTCCTATAAATACGGAGTAAAACATATTAATTCAATTCTTTCATAAGCTTCACTAAATTACATTTTTGGCATGTAGCTAGGAAATTAAGAATAAGAACAAGCTATAAATATACTAGCACTCACATATCAAGTTTGGAAAGAAAGGAGCCAAACTCTACGAAGTCTTAGAGCCACCAAGAGATTCTGGAGAGTATCTAACATCATAAAGAACACAATTCAAGCACTAATTAGTTTCTAAAGCTAAGGATTAATTTAAATTACCTCCCAAGGTACAAAATGCCCAATTTAGAACCCTAGGTTTCCAAACCTCAACCTTAAACTTAATCCTCCAAGAAAAACCTTCCCTTCCTATGAAATAGAAGAAGATTTGAGCTTGGAGAGTTACCTTGGGTTGCAAAAGAAGGAAGAAACTTGATGGAAGACTTAGGTCTCCTCCCACCTTAGTTTCTCTCTCTAAAAGAGATGAGAGAGAAAGAGCTTCAAGGAAGAAGAAGATTAATGATGATTATGATGAAGAAGAGGGATTTGTGGAGGATTTGATTAGAAAATGGTGAAAGAGTCATGGCGTCCATGAGGAGAGAAAGAGAGAAGAGATAGAAAGAAGAGAGAGAGGAGTTGAGGAAGAATGAAGAAGAAGGGACGAGATCCTTCTTTTAAATTTCGTCCAGCGGGCGCCTGGCCGCCTGGGCACCCTCCCACCTGAAAGTGCATCGCTCAGCAGCGCAGCCAGCGCTTGGGCGCTAGCCTTGGGCGCCTAGGTGCCCAGCACCCTCTTTTTTTTTTTTTTCCTCTTCCAAACTCTTCTCAAACATCATCATATACTTATTAACATTTCTTAATTTTAAGTTAATGTCTCCATTAACTTTAAAACATAAATGTAAATAAGAGAATATCCCCCATTTGAATCCAATAAAAATATTGAAAAAATCAAACTCCTTAAGAATCAGAATCCAACTTTTGGATTTTAGTACAAACTTTTGAAAACTCGCATTTTCTTAAACTTCGAGCTTGAAAATGAAATGGTTAATAACCTCCAAAAATTCGTTAAAAATTGCTCTTCAATTCTTTGATATCTAATGAACAATTATCGGGACTTTTGATCCCATGAAAATGTCTCAATGATATAGCCCTCCAAGGAGGCCTAGGGTCCAGACTTGGGACTTCGCGGGGTCCGACATAGCAGCACATCACGATTTATATGTTCCTATACTTGGTTATTACAAAAGAAAGGCATGTATGCGGTGGTGAACCAGCAAGCAGTGGCGGAGGAAGATTCTCAAGCCCGCGGAGGCCGACGCGACCATCTATTGGGGGCAGTTCGTGGATATGCATAGGAGTGGGGTGGAGGCGTTGATGAGAGGAAGAGGAGGGAGGTTAGGGTTCTGAAGTGGGGTCTCTTGTTTCTGATAGGCCGAGCCCAAAGCCGAAGGGGGAAGGGTGGGGAGTTTGGCAACGGAGCTGAGTTACCATATTTCATGGGTTAAGTCCAATTTGAGCCCAATTTCAATTTAGCATTCAGAGATAAAGAAGCATATTGGGTGATGGTCAATGGGTTTTATTTTAAGCAATGAGATCTTGGTGGAGTTTCTTTTTTTGGTGCAATAGGATAGAAATAATTAGGAATAATTGCATTGAAAGAAAAAAATATAATAAAAATAAAAATGCAATTAGGATTAAAATTGTGCTTTTCTTTTAGCAACCTTGAGGGCAAGGTTGGTTTTAAAAGGGGGGATAATAATACAATACTAGTTAGGAGTATAAATAGGTGAGTAGTTTCATTTGTATGGGGGGAAGCCAATTGTTATCCTTTGGCTAATTGTACTTTTCTCTCCGAATTCCAATCTCTTCTCTTTGTTGAGTTCTCATAGCTCATTCTTCAATCTATTCCTCTCACACTCTGATACTACTTTGTATCATAATGCTTCCAAAACCTAAATAAGAGGATTTTGAAACTAAAGTCAACAATAAATAAGAGGATTATGAAACTAGAATCAACCATTCCACATTAACTGCCTCTTATACTATTTCAAACAACCATTCGACATGTAAGATACACCATTGATAATTTCATAATCATTGAGTAAAACAACATACACTTTCCATGCCTTGGGGAAAAAAAAATCAATGTACCTCAGCCATTTCAAAATGAACAACTAGCTATGGGAGTCTTCATTTTAACTTATTGCAATTTTCAGGCTGCAACACTTGGTTTATAGAGATTGTCCCTCCAAATGCACTTCTACAATGTCAAATATGCTTAAACCACGTTAAGACACGGGGCATTTGCATAAATTTCAATCAATAAACTAAAACGAAAAATTTTAAAAATATATCAAATCACATCAACAAAGTTCCACGACCTCCATTGCGACAATTGCATAGATTGTTTGGTTAGTTGTGTTAACAACGTCCTCTCTAGCATATTCTATTCCTCCCTTTGTAGATTAGAAACCCTGCTTTCTAGACCAAGCGCAAGACCCTTATTTGTCCACGAAAATGTTGTTCTTTGTAGGTACGACATTGCATAGTGTAAGGCAAACACGACCACCACTGAGACCATCTCTAAGCCCTAATATTCCATTGACCTGCAAGAACAAACGTAACACGCCCCACACGAATTGCTCCCACAGGAAAGGGGAAATCGAACAAGGGGTCTATTTGCAAAAAAAAAAAGTACCATAAGATCCATCTTGCAAACATTCCTGGCGAGGTTCATTTTGTAATTTTTGGGGTGGGATTAACGTTAGTGAGCAACATGGGGTGGACTATCGAAACACTCACCTTCTTTAAGTAGGAGTTCTTAATCAAAGTCTAGAAAAGTGGGATAATTATAGCCCTTTATTTTCAATTAAAAGAAAAAAAAAAACTAGCACAACCTATCTTTTGATAAACAAGTTAACAATACTTTTGATTTGAATCGCTGCATGTGCGTACAATCAAGGTACATAAACAGTGTCCAATTACTTGTGTGTTGCATGAAAGAATGACTCGTTGCATGAAGTAGTTATGAAATAGTCATTACTATTAGCAAATATAAGTTGACAAAATATCCATTTTTGTTCAATTTTAGGGAATAAATTAGTTTCTTAAAACTTGGAAATCTACATATAGTCTCTCACTATTAAAAAAAAGGGACATATTAGTCCATTTGTATGGAAATTTTAAGAATTTTTTTGTTTTAAGAATATTTTTAAATGGTGAGAGACTATCCATGGATTTCAAAATCCTGATGGACTAATCTGTCCTATGAAACTTTTGTCAAACACGAAAATAGGTAATTTTTTTTTATTTATTAAGAGTTTAATTTCTATGCATGATTGTTAATCAATCAAATTGCAAGAAAATTTTAAATTATAATAGTTAATTATCTATTATGATAACTATTATCCATAATTTTGCATTTCCTTACAATTCTATTAGCTATTACACTATGATCTGCACATAGAAATTACTCTCTTTGATTCATAATATATGTCACTTTAACCATTTATATGGGTATTAAGGAACCAAAAATTAAGGGTTGATTGTAAAGATGTTTACCAAATACTATTAATTAATAATTTATTTATTGTATTCATATTTTATAGTTTATAGTGCTTAGAATTGTGTTGAAGGTATAATTGAAAACTTTGTAATAAATTCTTTATAGAAATATAAAAATAACAGATAAATTGAACCAAAGAAATTCAGTTAAAGTAGTAGATATTGTGAAGCAAGGGAGTAATCTCATTTACTAATTTGGAATTAATTTCACAGCGGTTAATTCTATACAAAGGTGTCTCTACACACTATATCATGTTGATAATTAATGTGCCAAATTTATCATCAAAACAAAATGTCATCAAGCAATATGTAATGCTTTAAATTCAAATCAAACTGCTTGATTGAATTGGTTGGATTGTCAATTGATTATGCTTCTATTCAAACATTTTCTAATCTAATGACGATTCAATTATATATTAAAAAATGGTAAATCTTTTTAATTGCTGTGTCTAAACATCTTTCTAATTTAAAATCTCACTCACATAATTAAATAGTCTTTAGATTGTGCGTAAATTACAACTCATGCCATGCATGCGAATGAAATTTTGAATTAGAAAGATTTTTTGATTGATTGTTAGGAAGATATACCAATACTTGTATATGTTTGATGACTGGTTAAATCAATTAAGGGAAAAGCTAAATCCTCCTAATTGATGTATCTAAAAATCCTCTTAGTTCAAAATCTTACTTATATATATTAAATAATCCTTTGGTGTTGTGTAAATTATAACTCATACCATTGTGAGTAGAATTTTGATTTAGGATATTTTTTAAGTTGATTGTTAGAAGAATACATCAACACTCATCAATTAAACCATGATTTAGAAGTTTAGTCGATTTAATCTTTGACTTATTTTTTAAAACTTTGGTCATAACACATTTTAAGATCAGTATTAGTTTGTTTCTTTGGGAATAATTTTTAACAGTATAATCGATAAAGTTTAATCTTCATGCACTGACAATATGAACTATTTTTATACTATTAGTTAATAACAAAATTGTTAAATCAGGATAAGTAATTGATCATTATAATATATATATGAAAGAAATATTGATAAAAAAATATATGGGAGTGAAAATAATGAATACCAATTACTAACTGCACAACATGCACACTTCATACTTGGACTCTAAATTCAAAGATTCATATAACACAATGTCAATCAGTTAACGGGCTTGATTAAGCCTAGCACTTTGAATTCAACTTCAATATAACAGGTATCGCCTACTAAGAAGCCACTTTTTGGGTCTTTAAATTTAGCCAAGGTCACTAGCTGTTTGAAGCCCCACGCTGAACTCGAGTTGCAGAATATACGACAGGCTGTCATCGAAATAAGTCCAAGTTAAAAGTCCCTAATGTCAAGGAAACTGGCATTAATGTTAGAGCTAGGGCTGAGGAAAAAGACAAAACTCAGCATATACTCAGTAACTGCATTTGGGAGGAAAAAGAGTAAGGAAGCAATGGCGTCCAAAATATAGTTGTTTATTTTTGGATAATACTTTTTCAACTCTAATAAATTAGAAGATAAAAATAGATAAAAAGTGTGCAAAACTATTGGATTATATTGCATGTTACTTTTGGCGTATAATATCTAAGTATTGACATTTCATAGCTCTATGTACAAAGCCAATATAAATTCCCAGCATGAAACATGGGCTACTATTAAAGTAGGCGTCTCATGCATGACCCAAAAAACCAAAAAAAAAAAAAAAATTAGGTATCTTCATAATTAGTATCATTTTTCAGTCAGTTTGGTATGAGCATAATTAAAAGTATCAGAGCAAAAATGGTGTAATTTATAGAAAACCTTTATCAGTAAAATTGTTTATAAAGTTATTCACGAACTTTTTACTTCCATACTCGCTCCCTTAGAGTTTTGAGCTTGTAAAGTAAACATGGTATCACTTTTTTCTTCAGCATGATGCCCACCAATTTGGTCTTTTGCGCACAGAGTATAATCCACAAGTAGTTTAGTGTTGGGTTGGAGAGTTGATTTGTCCAAACCTAAAAATGCTGTGATACTGTTGCCCTTGCCCTGAACGTGTCCATTTCGATATAAAAGGATATTCCTGGGAAAAAAATAAACAAAAAAGAGAAGGCAGGTTAACCAAAGAACAAAATTAATATTCTTATTCTGCTTTTATTTGCATTAAAAACAGAACAACCATTTTTTATCAAAAACTTGGAAGCATTTATAATTTTATAATTACCATTTATAGTTTCCAGTGACAAACGGCTCTGAAACATGATACTCATCTTGATCTTTGGAGGAAAAGTTGTCAAACTTCCAAGTATACGAAAGAATAGCAGGCTCATGTATTGCTGATAAACAATCCTCTTTATTCGTAGTCTTGACAATGAAAACCTCAGCCCCGAACACACAGGCATCGTCAATCAGATATCCATTTGAAGGGGAGTTAAATGTGGCAAGGTCAATGAATTTTGCAATACCCCATTCAGTTTTCAGGGCATGGAGACGCCTTATTCTTGTATCTGCATGCATTTTAATTTATTAATAAATGTATTAGATATTACATAAATTTTATCATAAGCTTCATGTATTTTTTTAAAACAATGATGCTATACAATCAGAATAGATTGCCAGAAAAATTGTTTCCAAACACATGCCTCTGGCAAATTATAATTAGAAAGGCAGAAATCATAGGTGGTTACAAATTATCAAGTATCTTTATCATATTGTTCCACCTAGTTTGGACAGCAAAACTCTAACAAATATTTGGGCTGCTAAACAATTTCTATTGTAAAGTGGCATAAAAAAATTTTTTTTTCCTTTCTGATCATACCACATGACAAAAGAGAAAAAGGTAGTAATTTTTTTTTTTTTGGGTACATAGAGACAATAAGATTTATGTATCTTGGAAGTCACTAAAGATGGTCTATATTGAAACGCAATAACTAAGAAATTAACGAATCTTACTAGTATTCCAAGTGTAAATGTTGATAAATTTGTACCTTGGGTTGTAACATACTCGTCCTCAAGAAAATTATATATAGAAAAATTTACAATGGCGTTGACCTCCCAACCAATAGGCAGCGGACTTTGGTCCATAAGCTCCAAATAAATAGAAACATGATCTTGGCCATCTCTTTCTTTGTTCCCAGCTGGGTATATAGACAGGCTCCTGCAACCACGTCCATTGAGCTTCAAATTGAATATATGCGATGGAAAAGTATAAAAGGGGTTCCCACTTTAAAGCAAGAATAGTACTATTGAGGTCTAGTTGAGAAGGTTACCATAAGGTTCTAACCTCTGTATGAGCAAATGAGAGCTAACATAAAGAAAGGGATAAAGAGAGAGGAGGGGAGAAAGAGGAAGGAAGAAGAGAAGAGAGAAGAGAGAGAGAGAGAGAGGAGGGGGGGATGTGTCCGTACCATTTGTGACCCCCAGCTTCAAGCACATCCGAGGCAACTGTTTCTACTGAGGCCTTGGAAAGCGATGAGAAGGACTGGATCTTGAACAAGTATTGACTCGGTGGAGCTTTTCTTCCTAAAAGGTATCACCAAATATATTAATTGGACCCAAACCAACAGGCGGGCGTATACTGTACACGCTTTTTATGCATGTCCTAATATAATATGGAAAAATGCTAAATGTCACTTTCTATTATTTTAAGAGAAATATTATTTATATATATAAAATAAACATAATATAATAGAAAAAGAGATAAAAATATAAAATTAGTAAGTCTTCTACATTTTTTTTTTCAGAACTCACCATCTTGATATTTGTATCTCTTTTTATATCATTCACACTATTTTATGGCGCATTTCATCATGGATCCGGTCCACCATGGACACGGTATTTTACCACATCTTGTGTAGAAATTAACCACACTTATATGATAATTAACCATATTGTTTGGTTATTTAACCATACTAGGTTCATTATGGACCCAAAGTTTTGGGATTCACCCTATTTTATATTTACAAATGGTATTTCATTTATTTTCAAATAGTATACACATCTACTAATTTTGAGAAATATTTCTATATTATTTATGGACATCATCTTAGATATGCATTGGGTAGAAAAGAGATAAAATAAAAAATTGCAAAAGAAAAATTTTAGATTCTTTTTTAAACCTTATATGTCATAAAATATTTAAGATTGATGGCTAATAGCTGTGCCCAAGTAGCATAGCCCGCTAACTCCCTAACTTCTTTGTTAAAAAAAAAAAAATCAGAACAGGTCATTATATATGAAGGGAATGAGACAAGAGAACCGACACCTTTCATGTGGCTGATAGACAATATTGGATTCAAAGGATTCATATCCATGAGTGTTGCATACATTGGTAATTATAGGATCAAGGAGAAAGGATGCTTTTATTAGGCTTTTAACATTTCTCAAAGATTCTAACTTTGCGTGGAGGTGCAGGTGATCCTTCCACTAGTTCAATATTACTTTTTCACATATCTAGGGGAACAAGGAAAGGATTGTGTGTGAATAAGTATTTTGATTATACGTGAGGTGAGGCTTCAAGGTAAGGATTCATTTGAAAAGTTTCTTTAATGTGTTTGACATTGAAAATATGGAATCAACTTGACTAGGATTTTTTTTTTTTAAGAGAAAAAGTTGATAGTAAAGATATGTTACACTACTAGAAACA
Organism: Pterocarpus santalinus; assembly: GCA_031439595.1. Lineage (NCBI taxonomy): Eukaryota > Viridiplantae > Streptophyta > Magnoliopsida > Fabales > Fabaceae > Pterocarpus > Pterocarpus santalinus. Next base: position 40,515,365 of record CM062527.1, read on the forward strand.
CGCAAAAAATAAACGGAAAAGTGAGTGACATCTGTTGGTAACAATTTTACCGATGGAAAATCCGTTAGTAATATGTGCGTCAAAAAAAAGAAAATTGAATATTACCGACAGATATACGGATATTTGTGGGTAATATTGATAATTATATCAACAAAAATTGTGTCAAAAATATAAAAAAATAGACCAGTAAATGAATGTCAAAAAGCATCAAGGAGGCACTTATACCAACGAATTAATGATAATCACCGATGGAGTATTCCTTGATAATTTAAAATTAATTTATAGAATTAGTAATGTTAAAAATAATATTTTAATATATTTTTATTTTAATTATTACCTATGGAAATTCTATCGGTAAGATAAAATTTTTATTTTTTTTTCAATTTTGTATTATTAAAAATTGAAATTAGCATTTAAATATTTTAATTTACTGTTTTAAACATCCATAAACTCATATAATTAGAAATATAATAAAATATAAAATATATAAATTGTCAAATAAAATAAATACTGTTAATAACAAAAGAATGAAACAAAACTATCAATATACAGTTCTAAACACATAAAAAAAAGTCTAAAAACTACAAATATTAATCAGCGTCAGTATCTGAAATGTCTTTAGAGCCATTGGGAATGCGACCATGTGGAGAATGTGGAGGCAATGGAGGTGGAGGCGGAGGTGGTGGAGGCTATGCACCAAACGATGAACTACCACTCTGTATTTGCTTGAAGTAGGTGTGCATCGTTGTTATCCTTTGCTCTATGGACTACAGCTACTAGTTCCATTACTCCTTTTCTTTCGCTTGCTGCTCCTTTAGCTCTATATACCTCATATCGGCCTCCTCAAGAATAAAACAAAACTGTTAATATACAGTTCTAAATACATAAAAAACCCTAAAAACTACAAATATTGATCAGCGTCAATATCTGAAATGTCTTTAGAGCCATTGGGAGTGCGATCATGTGGAGAATGCAGAGGCAATGGAGGTGGAGGCAAATGTGGTGGAGGCTATGCACCAGACGACGAATTGCCACTCCATATTTGCTCGAAGTAGGTGTGCATCATTGTTATCCTCTACTCCATGGACTGTAGCTACTAGTTCCATTACTCCTTTTCTTTCGCTTGCTGCTCCTGTAGCTCTATATACCTCCTATCGGCTTCCTCAAGCCGCCTTTGCATTGATTCATTCAATGCATGCACCTAATCGCAGATGTTCTCTACATCAGCACCAGTAGACCTAACTCCAGACACAGGGGTTAAAGAATAAGACATGCTATATGTGGTCCCCATACCATAAATCTGCCCCTTGTGGCGGCCGCCAACCATCTAGACCCATATCTGGGGGTCACTAACAAGTGGGCCGGCAAAAGTGCTCTCGTCCCTTATTGCAATTGGGTCTTGGTTAATGACTGGATGAACTCATGTTACAATTGGAACAAACAAAACATATTAAATTAGATTTAAATAATAGAAATTATAATAAATTAAAGGCTTAAATGTGTTTTTTGTCCCTGTAAATATTAGATTTTTCGGATTTAGTCCCTAAAAATTTTTTTGCTTGGTTTTAGTCCCTCATTTTTTAGACGTTACTGACGTTAGTCTTTGGCATTAACTCCGTGCCGCTAAGTGCCCAGCTGGCAAATGGCAAGCTTAATCAGCAATTGACACGTGGCAAAATCAATCCAAATCGCCTATACTTTCATTGCCACATGACTTGACCATCATTTTATAATGTCACATGACCTAGATGCCCTTATATCACCAAATGTGATATGAACGCTAATCTGCTCTTTCCTCATTTCCTTTTTGTAGAAAATCTTGCCCCATTCTTGTTGTCACCTTCATCCGCAGTTGAACATCATGACAGCACGAAGATCTTCAGCCTCAACTTCGAATTGTTCAATGTCCTCGCCAAGGAAAATGTGTGGGTGCGGTGAAACCGTGGTTTATCTTGTTTCAACTAGCGTGAAGAATCTTGGGAGACCCTTTTGGAGATGCCTAAACTGGAGCGTGAGCTTCTATCTCTAAGCTTTCACCATTCTTCTTTTCTTCTTTTATTGTGTTTCTCTTGATAGGAAAGTTTCTTTTTTTTTTTTTTGTTCAGAAGAATTGATTTTGTTCTCTAATGTAATCCAATCTTCTTTTCTTCTTTCAGACACCAAATTCATGCAATTTCTTTCAGTGGGCTGATGATGGCATGGAAGCAAGTAAAACTCAATGTGCTTTTTCAACTGAAACTGAAATGTTAGTTGAGCACTTTAGAAGAAGGAATGCAAAATTAGAAATGAAGCTTGAAAAGGAGAAGACTACATGGACCTTCCTTGTGTTCATCTCATTTTTGTCGTGGGCTATTACATTTGCAATGGGAATGTATTTTGCTATGAAAAAATAATTTGGCTAGGTGAATTGTAGTTAGGATGAAATGGGTGTTATTGTATTAGGTTTGAATGTTTTGGGTTTAGGTTAATGGATTAGAAATGGTTTGAAAGGTTATTTGATGTTATCTAACTAATGTGAATTAAATGAGTTATTAGTGAATGAAATGAGTTATTTATGAGTTATTCATCTTCACAAAACTTGTGCTGCTATAACAATTATATAGACAATTAATGGCACTAATGAATCAATGTTAGAAATAGACAACCTCAAACACAAACACAAACACAAACATAAACAATAATGAATGAAAATGATAATAAACATCTAAATTTGTATTTAACATTAATAATCCATACTGGAATAAAGAACAACATCTGAAATTATATCCAATTGTATACAATTACACTATAAGTACTGCATCCCTTAAAACCCCTAAAAAAAGGACACAAATTGTCAACATGAACCTAATTGTATACAATTGATCAGCTAGACACAAAAAAGAAAAAAAGCTTCTAAATGACATTTCGACTTGATCAGTTTGGCTTCCAACAATAGCAGCAACATCAACAGGTTGGCTTCCAGTAACAGCAGCAACATCAACAGGTTGGCTTGCAGTTTTAGTTTCCTTCCTAGGCCTTCCTCTTCCCCTTTGTGAGTCCACCAAACTAGATAAGATTATATGAAAAAATAGAACATGCAAAAATCATATGTTCATGTAATACCTAAGCAATGTTTTGGCTTCCAACCTCTGCTTCAGTTTGGCTGTCAATTCCGGTTTACATTAACCCTTGTGTTAATTCCTTACCCCTTGCTCTTCCTCTACCTTTTCCTCCCTACAAACCAAGCAAAACCAATTAGTTGAATTAGCCCAAATCACAACTATAAGTCGTTTAACAATGTAGGGTAATACTAACCTGAGTTAGACCAGTTGTTTGTTCAATAGCTGCACCCTCAGCACTTGTTTGTTCACTTGCTGCCCCCTCAGCAGCTATTGAAATCCTAAGACCCCTTTCCTTGCCTCTTATTTTTCTCTCTAGAAGAAGTACATCTCAGAGCATTAATGAGTGCATATGTAAATAAATTTGTTTGCAAATAGAAATTAACACCAAAGGAAGACACCTTAGTGTTAGTAGACCTTTGACTATTAACAACATCATGTCCATCACCCTACTGACCATTAGTTTCTAGTTCCTACAATTAAAACAATTGTTAACTTGCAACTGATTCTTGCATTTAATAATTGCTTAAAATTTACATAACTCTACCTCCTCATTTTGATCAACATGCATAGGTGGGTTCTTGCATGTGGCTCTATTGTGCCCATGTTGAAGACAATTTCTGCATTGATTTTAGGTGTGTGTTCTCCTTAGTTTTGTTGGGTTTGCATCTTCATTAGGCTCTCTTCTCCTGAATTTCTTGGGCCTACCAAGCCCTCTTTTGTAATGAGGGGGTAAGATAGGATCATAATCTAATTCGGTCCATTTATCTTGGCCATTAATTGGGCTGATAACTTGCTCATAACAACTCTCATAAGTAGCTATCTTATAGCATTGATGGACATAACTTTCAGGGTTACCACCCTTGTAAGTTATTGCAACCACAGCATGCCTACATGGGATTCCTACCAGTTCCCAAAAGTTACATGAACAGGAATGGGCTTCTAAGTTAACTATGAATTTCTTAGTTAAATGTTTATGTGTAACCTCAAATATTTGGTCCCTTGCCCATGCTGCAAACTAGTTTCCACTACATTGGATTTCCCTATCTAGTCTTTTCCTAGGCTTGGGCATAACATCACCATCATATCTACCTAACTTCTCTTTTAAGGTTGCAAACCTACCCATTATGTATGTTCAAATCCACTCAAACATAGTTATTATAGGTTTGTTTCTAGCTAGGAGAATTGTACTATTAAAAGACTCACTAAGGTTGTTCATCAAGACATCAGATTAGGGTAAAAGCTAAAAGCATGCTTACACCATGACTCTTTAGGGATTGCAACCAACCATTCATAAGCTTGGGCATCAATGTCCTTTATTGCCTGCATCTTTTGTTCCCATGCCTTTAAGTAAGTAGCCTTCGCAGCTCCCATCATTAGGTCTCGCATCAATGTGCCACCACTGAATTTCTTCTTGAAATTGCTATACAAATGCCTCAAGCAGACACTATGCTCTACACCTAGTAGAAGCTCATCAAATGTTGGTATAAGACCCCACAAAACAAAAATTCACTACATTAACTACATTAACACAATGCGAACTATAATAAAATGCATAATTAATCCAAAAATTTAATGACCACATCATCTTTTGTTGATCTTATATAAAAATCCATCTGTTTGTGCTAATGTCTCCAATGTCATCCAAAAGTAAACTCAGGAACCACCTCCAGGAATCTTTGCACTCCGTTTCAACTACAGCAAAAGCTAGTGGGAAGTATTGGTCATTGGGATCCCTTCCCACAGCTACCAGAAGTTGCCCACCATACTGAGTCTTTAGGTGGCAACCATCAACACCTATAAATGGCCTACAAGAAGCAAGAAAACCTCTCTTGCAGCCATCCAAACACAGGTAGAATCTTCCAAACCTAGGCTGCAGATTCTGTGCCAGTCTTTCTACTTGGATTTTGCAAATATTTCCTGCATTGGCCCTTCTTAATTCAGCACTGTAGCTCCACAAGAGACTGTATTGCTTGGTGGCTTTTCCCTCCACAATGCTAGAAGCAATTTGCTTTGCCCTAAGAGCCCCCCATTTGGTAATCCTAGTAGAATACGATCCTCGGATTTCACCAATGATATCTCTTATGGTAACTTTGCTATTATTTCTCAACTTATCCACCATTACCTTGGCAACCCACTTAGAATTGGCATTCTTATTGTCAAACACCCTCCTACATGTGTGTTAGGGGACTAGAGTCTTCACTCTAAAAGTATGTGTACCCGCACATTTACTCACCAAAACCAAAAACCCGCACTTGTTCTTACACATAACCCTACACCTTACAGCATCAGTTTTTTTTTAAATTTTATTTCCTTTCCATTCAAAACTGAATGCTCCATGATTGCTTCCTTGAATTGTTCCAAAGAACTAAACTCCATCCCAATCTTAAATTCAAATTCTTTACACATAAGATCTGCCTTATACTTTATGTATTTTGGTATGTTCTCTCCATCAGAATTTGACTCCACTCCACTATCCAATTCATCACTACTGTATGCTTCATCAATGACATGCATACTGCTACATAACTTTCATCAGTTTCCTATTCACTATCAACTTCATTATCTTTCCCTACACCATTGTCACCATTTTTTAGCCTATGTTCCTTATCTGCACTTGAATTCAGCCCATTACCATTGTTCTTGACTACATCAGTTTCACCATTTGACCCCACATCAGCCACATTACCTTGGTTTTTATCTATAGCACCTTCGACCTCGCTCTCAGCAGCACCCTCAACTCCACCTTGGGCATTACCCTCACCTACACCTTAGGCCTTACTCTCAGTAGCAGCACCCTCATGTCCACCTTGGGCCTTACCTTCACCATTATCCACACACACCAAATCTTTTACAATATAAGGTTGTGAGACAACATGCTCAACATAGACATCAACCTCACATTTTTTACTCTCAGTAAGCATACCCAATTCTAATGCATCACAATCCAATTTAATTTCTCGTAACCCATTTTCCAATGTTAAGCCAGGTATTTTCCACCACATGCCAGCAATATCATCATACCCTAGCTCCCTCACTAAAGACAACAGCTCAAAATACGACCATCTATCTAAATCTAAACCGTGAAAAGCCATCACGTCTCCTCCCTCATATGTTATTCGAGGTTTGTCCACAAATCTACCCCTATGATGTATAACTACTGTAAAACCCATCACTGCAAGTTACAAAACTACAAAACACAAACACAAATGATAAATAAACAGCACAATACATCAACCAAACAATAAAAAATAAGCAAAATAGCATTAGAGAATAGTAAATAATCAACAAAATCTGATAAAGGTCCCCACATGGCATCCCCAACCTCTTTTTTGGTCCCCACATGCTGCGATTATGAGAACACAAGGAATATCCTTACCTCTGTCCAAGAAGAAGAGTACACGCTACACCAATTGGTCTCGCAACCCGTCCTCGCTATCTCAGTTTCGAAGAAGATGAAGCTCCACGTCATCACAACTTGTCACTCTCACTGTTAGGGCTCTTTGAGTGTGTTTTGAACACATAGGCAACTAGCTTGGATAAATGGCATATCTACCTCTAACTCACTTCGTCAATCACGTGACAATCACATGAGTAGCATTGTTGGATGAGATCCAACCATGTGTGCAAGTTATTATGAGTGATTAGATTATTTTGCAACGTGTCTATTACTGATTCGGCTCACCATTTGCCAGCTGGGCACTTAACGGCACGGAGTTAACGCTAGGGACTAACGTTGGTAACGTCTAAAAAATGAGGGACTAAAACCAAGCGAAAAATTTTTGAGAGACCAAATCCATAAAAGCTAATATTTATAGGGACCAAAAACATATTTAAGCCTAAATTGAAAGTATTGGAAACTAAAATTATAAGTACTTATGTATGAGGTCTCCGGCCAAGTATCGACCTACTAGGACTTATCTTGCATCGGGGTGCGGGTCTTCCGGAATAGCTCTCCCTAAGTCGGTAGCCTGTTCATCATCTTCTCCTACATTTCAAAGAATTTGCAAGTGATAATATAATATTTAGTACAAAAATTAAATAAGTAAATAAGTATAAAGGATGATATTTACCATCCTCAGCTGCATGCCCTCAATGGTAGTGGAAACTCCAATATGTAGCAAGCCACCTTAGGCTGATCCTTTACTTGCCTGGGCCTTCACCTACTTTTTCTTATACTCAGGCCAGTCCTGGTATGCCCTCAGTGCTTGGAGGATGTCCTCAGTGAACCAGTGGGTGCTAGCATCATTCTTTTGAATGTTGTGAAACATATCACGGAGCTGCTTGCTGGGCCTGGTCCTCCATGCCTTGTAGATCAAGGCCTCCTCGTGTGGATCAATACTAAAGAAGCACTACATGCAAGTAACAGAATAGTTAGTTCCATTATAATAAATAAGTATCCATAAGAATTAAAAACAAAATAAAAAATAATTATTTTATCTTTCACTCTCTCCACCACATCTACTGTATAACCTCAGGCGCCTTAAAAAAACTCTTATACCAGTCGCAGAAGTTCTCATGGAACATCTTGATAATCCTATACAGGCCTGGAGCTGGTGGAATCCAACTGTGAGAAATAATAGACTAAATCAGGTATCTCTTAATTAAATTTTCTATCACAATTAAAAATTCATAATAAATTTATATTTGAAAATACTTACCAAGATTTACCATCATATCCAAGCTCTACAAGTTGGTTCGTGGAGCCTTGTGAGGGAGCGGACAATGAGGCCTAAGTACCTTGTGAGCCAAGCTGGCTGGGAGTAGGGAAAGGGTGGAATCAAGTACAAGTAAGGTGCGATCCTCGCCTCCTGAAGGTGACGGTAGAGATGGAGTGGGCTGAGGAGGGAGTAAAGGTTAAGATACTAGCTTCATATACCCAGGGTTAGATATTACAACAAACTCCTGGCCATGTGGAGAATGGCTAGGAAGGGTGGATGCAGTAGCAGTGGTGGGAGTGGTGGATGTCGGTGCAATGGAGGTGGTGGGTGGAGCCTGTAACACCCTAATTTTATGTTATGCTTAAGTCATAGCATGAAACTAGTCAGGTTGTGTTACCGTGTTGATACTTTACTTACCTTTCTTGTTTTTAAGTTCTCTTTAAATCGTTTCTATTGACGAAACGGCGTACTGTTATGTTAAAATGAAACAAACAGAATATCACCAAGATAAGTATAGTAAAATAATGTTGTTGCATACGTGCAAACATGGATATGTATCAGAAGTCACTGTTTCAGCTTATGTACAAAGATTTAAAGTAGAAATACATACATGGGCTGGTGTATCAAAAGAACATACTGCCCTCATCTACCAATATACCCTATGGTCCTCAAAGGACATTTCGTAATCTACTACTAACTCTACAGTCAAACCCATGACCCAAAGCTACCTGCCGTCCAAAAGAGGGTCATACTGTACAACATCCCCTGCCGCTTAGCTACTCAGTCGGTAGCCGTTAGCCATGCCAGGCTCGGCCGGAGTATAGTCCGCGCTAGGTCCCGAGGAGGAAGAGGGCGATGAGCCGGGGGCCTCGGAGGGGTCACTCTCGGAACTCAGCGGGACGTCGGGGGCTGCCTGCGGTGGTGACTCAGGAGCAGGTCGTGGTGCTTGGTGTAGGAGGTGCAGCATGTGGGTGCCATATGTAGAGGATGGCAATATAAGGGTAGCGAGGTCGAAGAGGGATGGTGTAAAGGAACATCAAAGTTCTGTCATTGAAGAGTGCAGGCGAAAGTTGCACGAACCGGCTATGTACAAGGAGTCCAACTCCAGGTCATGGTGGAACTGAAGTGCAGGGATCTCAATAAAAAGGGTGGCTGTGGAGTCCATCACCAAGGTCTGAGAATGATGCGGGAAACACAAAACGGGGTGAGAATTTCAGGAAAATTCTCAGTAGGGTTCGGTTATACTTATCGACGTCACATACATTCTCAGTTGCCTCGGGTTTTTCTTAATTATAAAAATATGTGTTCAAACAGAAAAATCCATTTTCACGAGTTCAAAACATGTCTGGTCCGAGGCAAGGTTCAGTTTTACTTTAATTGGCGTAAGAAACAAAATAGATTACTAATACTAATGCATAGAATGATGAACGAAATAAATAAACGAATAGCAGTGAGCAATTGCAACAGACAATTGTAAACATCTTGATGTAACTACTCCATGTATTTATGCATTCATGTAATCATGTAAACTCATTCTTGAACTTTCTTTCATAAACTCTTTCATTACTTTCTATCATTTTTCCATCTCTCTTGGTCCCCTGGGAGTTCTTGGCCATTTTAGACTCCTGGGTAATAGTCTGCTTATCAGGATTGAGCTCGTTCCTATACAGGAATGCCGGGTTTACTTTCCCCGATCTTCCCACCGATCTATTCCCATTAACTTTCTATCCGGGGCTGGCCCAAGTAGTATGGAACTTGCATAATAACATACTTCTTTTCATAACTTTCATGACTTTCTTGAGAATGTATATGCATGCATATGTAATTCATAACTTGTTCATGGGTTCTACCGAAACTTTGGCAGCATAACGGAACATGTCCGCTTCCCCATGAATAGTGCTAGCCAATGAATACATCAATGTATCACAAGAACACAAATTCACATTTATATTTCAACATAGAACTCAAATCCATATCAATTTCATTAAAGCAGAAATCCTGCCTCAGCATATTCAACCAACCCGGTTCTTGTAATTCATGCCACAATTTCAGTTTAACTCATTTGGACCTCAAATTTGAGTATGTTACAGGGTTGTGTGTCTATTTTCTAACCTCTTTAGTCCCATCTAATTTCAGTATCTATAACTCAAGATATCTAAACTTTATCCCGGCCTGCCCATTGGTTAGTCAGAATCAGGCAACTAAAAGTAGAAATTCACTTAAAAATCGAAAACTCACTCAAATCAGACGAAATTAGCCTCATATTAAAGCTAACAGGACAACCTTTCATATACAAAAAGTTCCATTTCATTTGCCTTAGTAGGGCTCGAGTTACAAGCCCCGAAACTTAGCCTTTCTGAACTGCCCTGTGTTGGCCTGGTTTGGACATAGGGTAACTTCTTCAAATCACTGGGAACAACTGAGTTGATAACAAACTCGAAATTTCTTTAGATATTGTTCTCCTATGTGTAAGCTTTCCAACAAAGTTGGTTTCACTCATTTTCATGCAGTATAGGTCGAGTTCTATCCTAAATAACCTAATCTGCCCAGAGCCAGAGTCAAAACCCTAGGTCGAGATTCAAAAATTCATATCTTCCTCAATTCTGATCCACAACCCTTATATGATATGTCTATGGAAAGCCCTAGATGTCTAGTTTCATCTACAAATAGTTTCATCGGATTTGACCGATCATAGGCGACGCCGTACGCTCCGCCATACGGACTGCCGTGGACTCTCCACCAAGACAGCACCTCCATCCATTTAATCCTCTTAGTTTTCTTCTTCTAACTCTACTTCTAACTCAAAATCTTCTATTAATCCAAGCATAATTATTCAATTCACACATCAATCAAGGTGAAACTAATTCAGCCCAGCCAGCCAAGTGCATGGATTTGATGCAAGAAATTGAAAACCCCTACCTTTGATTTAAGTGTTTTGTGCTGAGTTCTTGGAGTTTGGATGAACAAGGTGGAACTTTGCTTGAGTCTTGGATGTGTGAGCAAGAGAGAAAGAGAGCTGATGGAGAAGAGGAAAAGCAACGTGAATAATGGTCTGAATCAAAGGAGGATGGAGTGTTATATAGGCATGAGTGGGAGTTAACTTGGAAGGTTGTGATTGGTTGCCCTCTTTGTGTGGTAGAATCACTCTCCACGTTGCCTAAAGTGGGAGTAGTTTCTTGCATATTCTGGAAACGAAATCGGAACTCGTACGCTCTATAAAGTCGGACCTCGTGAACCTCCTGCATATGAAGTCGGAACTCAGAAAACATCCAGTCTAATTGAAACTTGAAAGCAGAGCCTGGTGTGAAGCCAAGCGCTTAAAGTCGGAACTCGGGAATTATAAAATTTCTATATCGGAACTCGAAAAGATATAGAAATGAGAGCTACTAATATCGAACTCAAGATCGGATCTCGTATGCTGGTGAATCATAATGTCGGAATTCGGAATACATTCAGTTCATTTGAGCCTTAGAGACGAAGTCGGAAATCGAACATTTTACTTTGTGATCGATAAGGTCGGAAGTCGTAAGTGTGCTGAAGTCGAACACGAGCTCGTAAGTTGGAAGCATCAGTCACCTCATTTCAGCTCACGAAATCGGAAATCGTAAGCTTCATTCATTAAATCGGAGATCGTAAGCTGCATGCATGAGGTCGGAAATCGGGAGAAGTCCCTCGTAAGCCTTGAAACGAAGTCGGAAGTCGTAGATAATATGGTGGTTGGAAGCGGAATGTAAGGCAACTCGGAAATCGGAAATATCAACAATAGAGGGGATCGGAATTCGGAAATCGCGGATGTTACAATACCATTCCCCTTAAAAAAAATTTTGTCCTCAAAATTTAGTGCTGGAGAATAGTTCAGGATACTCTTTCCTCATGTCCGATTCTAGTTCCCAAGTATAGTCCTCAGCACCTTCTTTTCCCCATGCCACTTTTACTAGCTGTACAAAAATTATTTTGGAGTTGTCTGCTGCTTCTGTCTACAATCCGTACTGGTTGAACATGGAAGGTTAGGTCTTCCTTCAATTTTATTGATTCGGGTTCAAGGGAGTGCGTAGGGTCAGGTTGATACCTTCTGAGTTGGGAGACATGAAAAACATCATGGAGGTTTGATAAATGTGGGGGCAAAGCGACTCGGTATGCTACTGACCCGATTCGCTTTAGGATTTGGAAGGGACCAATAAAACGAGGATTTAGCTTCTTGACTTTGATAGCTCTACCAATCCCTGTTGTAGGAGTAACCTTTAGAAATACATGGTCTCCTTCTTGAAATTCCAGAGGTTTCCTCCTGGTATCCGCGTAACTCTTACGGCGACTACGGCGACAAGCATCTTGTTCCGTATTTTCTTGATCTGCTCGGTAGTCTGCTCGACTAAATCGGGGCCCAGTAGAGCTGATTCTCCTGTCTCATTCCAACATAAGGGAGATTGGCACTTTCGTCCATATAGTGCTTCATAAGGAGCCATGCCAATGCTAGCATGATAGCTATTGTTGTACGCGAACTCGGCCAATGGTAAATATTGATCCCAATTCCCGCGTTGCTCCAGTATATAGGCTCGTAACATATCCTCCAAGGTCTGAATTGTCCTTTCTGTTTGGCCGTCCGTTTGCGGGTGGTATGCAGTGCTTAGACATAACTTAGCACCGAATGCCTTTTGTAAGGCTCCCCAAAATCTCGAAGTAAACCTTGGGTCTCGATTGGAGATAATGGTTGAAGGGGTACCATGCAGCCTTATAATCTCTTGAATATACAGTTGTGCCAATTTTTCCAACGGATAATTCGCTCGGATGGGTAGAAAGTGGGCAGACTTGGTCAATCTATCCACGATGACCCATATGGCATCGTAACCTGTTGGTGTTCTTGGTAATCCCATCACAAAATCCATGGAAATACTCTCCCACTTCCACTCAGGGACTTCCAAGGGTTGTAGCATCCCAGAAGGCTTCTGATGTTCCGCCTTCACCTTTTGACAAATCAAGCATTTGCCAACAAAGTTTGCTACATCTGACTTCATGCCTGGCCACCAAAACATCTTCTTGAGGTCTTGATACATCTTAGTTATGCCAGGATGTATGGCAAACTCGCCTCTATGCGCTTCTTCTAAGATTCTCTTTCGGAGATCATCCCTTTCAGGGACACATACTTTGTCGTGGCACCGCCAGATGCCCTCTTTATCTTGGGCAAAACCTGCTAGTTTCCCTGATTGCACGAGACTAAGCATATGTTGAAAGTTAGCATCTTGCTGCTGAGCTTGCCGAATCTGGTCCTTGAAACCACTGGTTATCTGAATTTGGTGTAGCTGAAGAGTCTGGGGAGTTATAAGAATTCCTAAATTAAGATTTCGGAAACTTTCGATAAGTTCCGTTTCTTTAATCATCATCCACGCGACAGTCAATGATTTTCTGCTTAACGCATCTGCCACGATGTTCGCCTTACCTGGGTGATATTTCAATTCAAACTCGTAGTCTTTAAGGAGTTCCATCCATCTCCGCTGCCTCATATTCAATTCTTTCTGATCGAAAAGGTACTTCAAACTCTTATGATCAGAAAAGACCTCGAACCTTACTCCATACAGGTGATGTCTCCATATTTTCAAAGCAAACACTACTGCTGCTAATTCAAGATCATGAGTCGGGTAATTCCTTTTGTGTGGCTTTAATTGCCCGGAGGCATACGCGACCACTCTTCCAGCTTGCATCAACACACATCCTAACCCTTGTTGGGAAGCATCGCAATAGACCTCAAATGGTCCTTGAGGGTCTGGTAAAGCTAGCACTGGTGTTGTGGTCAACCTTCTCTTCAAATTCTGAAAACTCTGTTCACACTCCGGCGTCCACTCGAAAGGGACATTCTTTCTGGTTAGCTTGGTCAAGGGCAAGGCTATTCGAGAAAAATCCTTAACGAATCGCCTATAATATCCAGCTAAGCCCAGAAAACTTCTAACTCGAGGCGTAGTTGGCCTCTCGATTGAAGCGCTTCTACTTTCTTTGGGGTCGACAGAGATTCCTCCAGATGACACTACGTGGCCAAGAAATTTTACCTCCTTCATCCAAAATTCACATTTGGATAACTTGGCATAGAGCTTTTTTTCTCTTAAAATTTGCAGAACTAGCCGTAAGTGTTCCACATGTTCTTATTCCGTCTTCGAGTAGACAAGTATATCATCGATGAAGACCACTACAAATTTGTCCAGACATGGACGGAATATTCGATTCATGTAATCCATGAATACTGCTGGCGCATTCGTCAGTCCAAACGACATCACGGTGTATTCATAGTGCCCGTAACGAGTTCGAAAAGCTGTCTTAGGGATATCTTGTTCCCGAACTCGAATTTGGTGATATCCAGAACGCAAGTCGATCTTGGAGAATACCGTTGCACCCTGTAGTTGGTCCATGAGATCATCAATCCTCGGCAGCGGATACTTGTTCTTGATCGTCACTTTGTTCAACTGCCTATAATCCACGCATAAGCGCATGCTTCCATCCTTCTTCTTGACCAACAAGACTGGAGCTCCCCATGGCGACGCACTTGGTCGTATGAATCCCTTTTCTAAAAGCTCTTCGATCTGTCTTTTTAGTTCCGTCAACTCCATAGGTGACATTCGATACGGAGCTATGGATATTGGTCCCGCACCTGGAACCAACTCGATGGTAAACTCAATTTCTCTCTCTGGAGGGAATTCAGGAATATCTTCTGGGAAAACATCCGGGTATTCCCTGACAATCGGAATCTTCTCCAGTTCCTGCTCAGCTTCTACCGCATTAGCTGACAAGAGGATATACCCTTGATCCTTTGGCCTGAAAGAGTTCAGATAGAAGAGTATTGCGGTTTGGGATTCAGAAAGTAAGACAGAGGGAAGTACCACCGTCTTATCAGAGCAATTGAGTACAACATGATTGGCAGAAAGCCAATCCATACCCAGGATTACGTCGAGACCAGATAGAGGGAGGCAAATCAAATTAGCGGCAAAGGTCCTACCCTCAATTCGAAGAGGAACATTGATGCACATTTGACTAGTCCTAACAGGCCCATTGGTAGGAGTAGAAACCAACAGATCATAAGGTAATTCAGAAATTGGCAATTGCAAAGCAGCTACACAATTATGAGAAATAAATGAATGTGAGGCACCCGAATCATAGAGTACAGTTAGAGTCTCACCATTCACATCACAATTGCCTTGGATCAATCCTTCTGACTTATCGGCTTCTTCCGCATTCATAGTAAAAACCCGTCCTTGTCGCTGGGGTCGAGGCGGCTGTGTTAAGTTCCTGGTTGGACACTCGTAAATTTTGTGGCCTGGCTTGCCACATCCATAGCAGACATTCTGGCCTGCCAAGCACGGACGGTCGCCATGATTCTTGCCGCATTTTGTGCAAGTTGAATTTGAAAAAGGCCTTTGGGGCTGCTTGCCTTTGTTGCCTCCTGGCGGAAATCTCCGCCGTTGTTGTGCATTGGGCTTGAATCTTATGCATTGCGGGGCTAACCCCCTCTTGAAATTACCACCAAATGCCCTGGCTGCAGCTAATTTCGAGTGGCAATCCTCCACAAGTCGGCATTTATTCACTAATGTAGGGAAATCCCTAATTTCCATCGGGCTGATTGCGGTGAGAATGTCCTCTCGTAACCCACCTTCAAATTTAATGCACTTCCAGGCTTCATCTGGGTTCCTCTGGTAAATGGTGGAGAATTTGCATAGCTCCTCAAATCGGGCAATATATTCGGATACTGTCCGATTTCCTTGGCGCAGCTGCATGAACTCGAGTTCCTTAGCATTTCGAGCCAAGCGGGAAGTACTTCTGGTAAAATACATCCTTGAACATTGTCCAGGTGACCATCTGAGATTCCTCGAACAACAGCCATGCCCGTTCCACGTAACTTCGGCGTCTGAGCGTGTAAGTGGCAAAAGTCACTTTTTGATGATCCGAGCAATCCAAGACGGAGAAAATCTTCTCCATGGCTTTGATCCACTCGTCAGCTCTGTCCGGGTCATATGCCCCTCGGAAACTTGGCGGATTTGCCTTCCTGAACTCCGCAAACCTGAGGTAGTCCAGGTTAGCCTCTGGGCCTTGTAGGTTCCTCTCACGCGGCCTGCTTTGCCGCCGCTTTGCCTATTGCTCCATCATTTGATGAGCTGCCGCGGCTTGTTCTCGCATTGCTTGAGCCATTTCCCGCATTGTGGCCATTACGTCAGTCGGGTTCTCTAGAGCAGGTTCTGCACGTGGTCTTCCTCGCCTTCCGGAAGCCATTAAGTTCTGAACAGACAAAACAAAA
This sequence comes from Pterocarpus santalinus, assembly GCA_031439595.1. NCBI lineage: Eukaryota > Viridiplantae > Streptophyta > Magnoliopsida > Fabales > Fabaceae > Pterocarpus > Pterocarpus santalinus. The sequence goes on from CM062527.1 coordinate 40,531,396, forward strand.
GTTATTGAGTTGATCAGGCTCAATACTAAGTTTAATGTGCTAGTAAGTAACAGCCCACACGGTCAAGCACTTCATATATATGCACAACTATATCTCAACCATACAGGCAAGATCTGGTGCACATTATCAACTAAAAGTACAGAATATGCGCGAAGCATTGTCAGTCCAATCGTCAGGCCTTAGCTAGGACGAACTGCTCTGATACCAAAAATGTAACACCCTACTAATTTTATGTTATGCTTAAGTCATAGCATGAAACTAGTCAGGTTGTGTTACCGTGTTGATACTTTACTTACCTTTCTTGTTTTTAAGTTCTCTTTAAATCGTTTCTATTGACGAAATGGCGTACTGTTATATTAAAATGAAACAAACAGAATATCACCAAGATAAGTATAGTACAACAATGTTACTGCATACGTGTAAACATGGATATGTATCAGAAGTCACTGTTTCAGCTTATGTACAAAGATTTAAAGTAGAAATACATACATGGGCTGGTGTATCAAAAGAACATACTGCCCTCATCTACCAATATACCCTATGGTCCTCAAAGGACATTTCGTAATCTACTACTAACTCTACAGTCAAACCCATAACCCAAAGCTACTGTCAGTCCAAAAAGAGGGTCATCAGATACAACATCCCCTGCCGCTAAGCTACTCCGTCAGGTAGCCGTTTGCCATGCCAGGCTCGGCCGGAGTATAGTCCGCGCTAGGTCCCGAGGAGGAAGAGGGCGATGAGCCGGGGGCCTCGGAGGGGTCACTCTCGGAACTCAGCGGGACGTCGGGGGCTGCCTGCGGTGGTGACTCAGGAGCAGGGTCAGCGGGTGCTGCGGGTGCAGGAGGTGCAGCATGTGGGTGCGCCATATGTAGAGGGATGGCAATATAAGGGGTAGCAGGGTCGAAGAGGGAATGGTGTAAAGGAACATCAAAGTTCCTGTCGCTGAAAAGGTATAGACGAAAGTTGCACGAACCGGCTATGTACAAGGAGTCCAACTCCAGGTCATGGTGGAACTGAAGTGCGGGGATCTCAATAAAGGGTGTTGTGGAGTCCATCACCAAGGTCTGAGAATGATGCGGGAAACACAAAACGGGGTGAGAATTTCAGGAAAATTCTCAGTAGGGTTCGGTTATACTTGTACTGACGTCATATACATTCTCAGTTGCCTCGGGTTTTTCTTAATTATAAAAATATGTGTTCAAACAGAAAAATCCATTTTCACGAGTTTAAAACATGTCTGGTCCGAGGCAAGGTTGATTTACTTTAATTGGCGTAAGAAACAAAATAGATTACTAATACTAATGCATAGAATGATGAACGAAATAAATAAACGAATAGCAGTGAGCAATTGCAACAGACAATTGTAAACATCTTGATGTAACTACTCCATGTATTTATGCATTCATGTAATCATGTAAACTCATTCTTGAACTTTCTTTCATAAACTCTTTCATTACTTTCTATCATTTTCCATCTCTCTTGGTTCCCTGGGAGTTCTTGACCATTTTAAACTCCTGGGTAATAGTCTGCTTATCAGGATCGAGCTCGTTCCTATACAGGAATGCCGGGTTTACTTTCCCCGATCTTCCCACCGATCTATTCCCATTAACTTTCTATCCGGGGCTGGCCCAAGTAGTATGGAACTTGCATAATAACATACTTCTTTTCATAACTTTCATGACTTTCTTAAGAATGTATATGCATGCATATGTAATTCATAACTTGTTCATGGGTTCTACCGAAACTTTGGCAGCATAACGGAACGTGTCCGCTTCCCCATGAATAGTGCTAGCCAATGAATACATCAATGTATCACAAGAACACAAATTCACATTTATATTTCAACATAGAACTCAAATCCATATCAATTTCATTAAAGCAGAAATCCTGCCTCAGCATATTCAACCAACCCGGTTCTTGTAATTCATGCCACAATTTCAGTTTAACTCATTTGGACCTCAAATTTGAGTATGTTACAGGGTTGTGTGTCTATTTTCTAACCTCTTTGGTCCCATCTAATTTCAGTATCTATAACTCAAGATATCTAAACTTTATCCCGGCCTGCCCATTGGCTAGTCAGAATCAGGCAACTAAAAGTAGAAATTCACTTAAAAATCGAAAACTCACTCAAATTAGACGAAATTGGCGTCATATTAAAGCTAACAGGACAACCTTTCATATACAAAAAGTTCCATTTCATTTGCCTTAGTAGGGCTCGAGTTACAAGCCCCGAAACTTAGCCTTTCTGAACTGCCTTGTGTTGGCTTGGTTTGGACATAGGGTAATTTCTTCAAATCACTGGGAACAACTGAGTTGATAACAAACTCGAAATTTCTTTGGATATTGTTCTCCTATGTGTAAGCTTTCCAACAAAGTTGGTTTCACTCATTTTCATGCAGTATAGGTCGAGTTCTATCCTAAATAACCTAATCTGCCCAGAGCCAGAGTCAAAACCCTAGGTCGAGATTCAAAAATTCATATCTTCCTCAATTCTGATCCAAAACCCTTATATGATATGTCTATGGAAAGCCCTAGATGTCTAGTTTCATCTACAAATAGTTTCATCGGATTTGACCGATCATAGGCGGCGCCGTACGCTCCGCCATACGGACTGCCGTGGACTCTCCACCAAGACAGCACCTCCATCCATTTAATCCTCTTAGTTTTCTTCTTCTAACTCTACTTCTAACTCAAAATCTTCTATTAATCCAAGCATAATTATTCAATTCACACATCAATCAAGGTGAAACTAATTCAGCCCAGCCAGCCAAGTGCATGGATTTGATGCAAGAAATTGAAAACCCCTACCTTTGATTTAAGTGTTTTGTGCTGAGTTCTTGGAGTTTGGATGAACAAGGCTGGAACTTTGCTTGAGTCTTGGATGTGTGAGCAAGAGAGAAAGAGAGCTGATGGAGAAGAGGAAAAGCAACGTGAATAATGGTCTGAATCAAAGGAGGATGGAGTGTTATATAGGCATGAGTGGGAGTTAACTTGGAAGGTTGTGATTGGTTGCCCTCTTTGTGTGGTAGAATCACTCTCCACGTTGCCTAAAGTGGGAGTAGTTTCTTGCATATTCTGGAAACGAAATCGGAACTCGTACGCTCTATAAAGTCGGACCTCGTGAACCTCCTGCATATGAAGTCGGAACTCAGAAAACATCCAGTCTAATTGAAACTTGAAAGCAGAGCCTGGTGTGAAGCCAAGCGCTTAAAGTCGGAACTCGGGAATTATAAAATTTCTATATCGGAACTCGAAAAGATATAGAAATGAGAGCTACTAATATCGAACTCAAGATCGGATCTCGTATGTTGGTGAATCATAATGTCGGAATTCGGAATACATTCAGTTCATTTGAGCCTTAGAGATGAAGTCGGAAATCGAACATTTTACTTTGTGATCGATAAGGTCGGAAGTCGTAAGTGTGCTGAAGTCGAACACGAACTCGTAAGTTGGAAGCATCAGTCACCTCATTTCAGCTCACGAAATCGGAAATCGTAAGCTTCATTCATTAAATCGGAGACCGTAAGCTACATGCATGAGGTCGGAAATCGGGAGAAGTCCCTTGTAAGCCTTGAAACGAAGTCGGAAATCGTAGATAATATGGTGGTTGGAAGCGGAATGTAAGGCAACTTGGAAATCGGAAATATCAACAATAGAGGGGATCGGAATTCGGAAATCGCGGATGTTACAGAGCCCAAGCGTGGAGGGTAGACCATGCCTCATTTAAAACCAGACCCTTGTCTTATCATAAATGACCTGTATAATATGTGTATAAATCAGTACACAAATCAAATAAACATAATATGTATATAAATATAAATGCAAACAATTAAACTATAATAATTATTTATTGTATAATAATAATAATTTAATTTAAAAAATATTCTAAATGATAAAAAATATTTGGGCAAAGTCTCCCCTTAAATTGGGAGCCTCCACAAAAATTAATTCAATATTTTAGCATAAATAATAATTATTTAATGCATAACAATAATTATTTAATTCAAAGCTTATTTTAAATGATAAAAAATATTTTAGTAGGATCTCCTCTTAAATTAGTAGTCTCCACAAAAATTAATTCAGTATTTCAATACAAATAACAAACAAATGCAACCATACAAATTAATCAATTAGTCCTAAAAAATGTTCTAAAGCGCATCCCTTACTTCACATCATGCAAGCATAAAAAACTATAGCACATAATTCAAACAATAGGAAGGAACTCTAACCCTTCCTTCAGTCATACAATCCCACTCTTCTTCTTCTATCCTACAACTCTATCCTAAAAAATTTAAGTCTCTAATATTTCAAAAAATATAGAGTTAAAAATGGAGTACAATATATGTACCTGATACGCCACAATACTTAAATCAACGAATGCACCATACACAGAAGCGCTCCAAGTGCTCCAAATGAGATCTTTAACAATAAACATAACATACTAAGTTAATTAACTAACTAAGAAATTAAAAACTTTGAGTAAAGAAATGGAATTAAAAAAAGGCTAAATAAAAGAACTAAATTGATTAAAATGCTAAAAAACATACCATGAACACAATGACGGTCTTCGGCGGTGAAATGGAACCTCTAGCGGTGGTGAAATGGTGAGTGGACGTGTGGAGAGGCGTAAGAGAGAGTTCAAATGAGGAAGAAGAAGAAAGGGGTTCGCATTTTAACGTTTGGTTTTAAAATTACTGATGGATATTTCGTCAGTAAAAAGCTAATGAAACGAATCGTTTCATTAATCAACCATTACCGATGGATTTTCTATCGATAATGTGGAAACCGGAAAGGCGGTGGCAGGTAATTCAATTTTCAAATACTGATGAAAAAATCCGTCAGTAATATTAAAGAAAAAATAAAATAATTACGAATAAATTATCTATCACTAATGTCAGCATATTAATTTATTAACCAACAGTAAATCCATCGATAACATATTCATTTTTTAAAAATTATATGTTGAATAAATAATTCTATACCGATGGAATTTTTGTCGACAATTTTTTAATTTACTGACAGATATTCCATTGGTATATAAGCAGATTTAAAGAAAATATAAAATAAAAATTCAAAAAATTACAAATGAAATATCCGTTGGAAAAATTGTGGTGCCATATCATGTGAACATTTATTGGCACTTTACCGATGGTTTATTTTTTCCGTCAGTAAAATACCACATCAATTCTTGTTTTACATTTTTCTGACAGTGTATCCATCTATAATACCGACAGATTTTTTTCGTAGGTTTTTTGCTATTTTCTAGTAGTATTACTTTTGATTTGATTAATAAATTAATTCATGTCTAAAGTAATGTAGAAATATAATTGGAATTGATTTTTTTTCACGTTTAAATCATCTTAAAAGCAGATAATTATTTTAATAATTTTATTAAAATGAGTTAAATAAATTTCTTTATATTTGTGACGTTATATTTTGCATATAATATAATATATTTTTATTCTTTAGTCACCTCATTGTTTTTAGAATTTTTATATTCAAAGTGTTAGAAAATAATATATATTATGTTCTCATTTTAAAATAGCATCACACAAACCCTAAGAATTTTTATCTAAATTTTGTTTTAATTTTTATGTATTCATTTTTTGACGAGAGTTCAAATACCCGAAATAAATCTATATACTAGAATAAGTATTTAAATTAACATTAGCCTTATTTGCCTGATCCATAAGTAAGAGGAAGTGTAGTATGTTGAAGTAATTATTCAAACCATGCCTACCATCCTATCAGCAAAGAAATTGTCATATCTTCGAGGAATCCTTAGATGTTCTTATAAAGTAAGAAACAAGGTTTTGTTCTATATAATTTATAATATTTGACACATTAATCATTGTAGTAAACCCAACGGGAAAAAATTAATCATTGTAGTAAAAATATAAACAAATTAGAGATAATTAATAATGACTTACAAAATTATTATATTTAATAATAAAAAGTATAGAAAAAAAAAACATTTTTCTTGCACTAAATTAAAAGAGCGTAAGAATTCCTCCACATTTTGGGGTCAATATACTGTATATGGCTATCCGCTACAGTTTTTTGCTTTCCTTTTTTTTTTTTTTTTCAAACCATGGAGAATCTCGTCTATTTAAATTTTTTTTTTTTATGAAAGAGATATTGGATAAAATTATGAGAGTTATTAATGTCATATATTGGATCACAAACTACTCAAGCCATCAAGAGTGGATTAGTAATAAAGTACTTGAATAATTTGCATGAAATTATAATTTCAAACATAATTGCCAACTAATATTATATATATATATATATATATATTCGCCCACTAAGAAACCACTATTTGGGTCATTAAATTTTGCCAATGCCACAAGCTGCCTGGCGCCCCACCCCGAACTCGATCTTGAGAACTGACTACAACCTGCAATCAAAATTAAGTTAAAATCACAAGTGTTATCACTCACCAAAGCTTCAACTTAGAGCAAGGTCAGAGGAAAAGACAAACACAAACATCAACATATATGGTATTTGCAATTGCATTTTGTGAGGATAATAGTAAGAATTATGGTATTTGTACATCAAAACTGAATGATGAATAGTGAATCCTATGAAAAAATAGACATTAAATTTTGACTTCATTCATCACCATCAAATATCGTGTTTTTTTCTCTTTATGTAGTATGCAATCTATATAGAAAGCCACTATATATTCTCAAGGTGAAACGTGATGTTAAGTTAAGACAAGTGTACTCATTAGAAGTATACATCTTTTTATAGTGAGCATAATAACATAAGAATGAGAATAAAATGATGAGAAAATTATAGAAAAGCTTTCCCAGAAAAATTGTATTAAAAGCTTATTGATGAAATTTTCACTCCCGCATGAAACTGCCATATATATAGTAAAATAGTTTGTAAAACAAGTTGGATGATTTGTCAACCCACCACCCTATGTTTGGGACTAACTTTAGACCTCCTGTTAAAATAATGAAATTGTCGCTCTGCACCTTTACAAATATGGAGCTGTGTAATTTTTTAGGCAAATATATCCCTTGTCCCTTTTTCCCCTTTTTGTCGAAGGATGTCACGAGGGATAGTTTTGGTTTTCTACCAGCAATTCGATTGAGCATTAGGGCTTTATTATAGTCTCGGTGGTGGGCGCGATGGCCCTACAGTAGGCATATTGACTTGCATATTGCATTACTGTTTGTGAAGGGGTGGGACTTTTGATTTGGGTGGTGAGGGTTCAGCGGTTTGGGGTGAGGCTTTGGATTGTACGAAGAAGGTGGTTGGGGGCTGGGTGGGTTGCTACAGAGTTGAACAGTGAGGCGGTGGCATTGCGGATGAGGTAAGGCACTCCGTGGAAACTTTGGTGGCCCCATTGGGTTATTCGCTTTTGCAAGGTTTCTTCCATGGACCAAATTAGAAGTAGTACTCCAGATGATTCTTCATCAATTGACAATACCATTCATTAAGAATGGATTTTTTTCCCTTTTTGGTGAAGATAATTACTTTCTCTAATGGATACTTTATTTGTGATGTAATTAGTCGGTGATTACTGCGTATAATGTGTTTTAAGAATTTACATGATGTTCTTTTTGTTGGTTCTGCTATTCATGTTCTGTAACTGAGGTTGTTCTTTAACTATTTGGGGTGAATGGATATCCATGCAATGATCGAAGCAAAACAGCATATAAAATATGCCAGAGTCTTTGCCAGCAGTTGTAGTTAGTTTTGTTCCCCCATTAATATTGATTGTAGGAGATTATGATAGAGATTTCTTGCATTTGTTATGATTAACTCATTTGCCTTTTGTTCATATCATTTGTAACTCGTTAGCTCTAACAAGTGTTGTTCAAATATTTGAAAGTCGAAATTTTGCTGCTGTCTTCAAAACTCTCACGTGCTACTTGTCCACTGGATGCATTATATTCAAGAAGATGACCATAGCTAAAATTTCTACACCTATAGCTGTCCTAATTTTACTACACCACCATATAGCTACAACTCACTTGTGTTACAGCTGTATTTACATTTCAATTTTGACTAAGATTGAAGCTTCAACTTATTGCACCGCCAAGCATTGTTTCCTTTCGTGCTAAGTATTATTATTTTGTAATATTTTATTCTTCATGTTTGCCTATAAAAGGCCATTCAATGAACGTTGTAATGAATCATGAATTGTGAGTTAGTAAATGAGCTCTCCATATTCTTCCTCTGTGTGTGTGTGCATTATGTTTAGGTGAGTGGAAGAGAGAATTTTGAGAGTTCTGTTTATGAGTTTTGATATCATTATCTTGGTTTGTGTTCTGAAAAAAAAATGTCATTTTAGCTAGCCTCCATTTAGTTATGTATATCACCTTGTTCAATATATATTTGAGTGCATGGGTGAATAATAGGTGAACAATTAGTATTATCGAAATAATCATTTTAATTGTAATATATTTGAATATATTTTTTTAAATAATTTAAAACACAAGAGAATAGATAGTTTAAATGGAGAGAACAAAAATGAAAAGGAAATTTTGAAAGGAGAACAAGCATGCATGATAAGAGTATTAATGTGAGAAATTATTTTAAATTTATTAATCATTTGTGCTCTATATGAATTGAAAAGTGTATGACAAAACTTATTTTAACATTCTCTTCCTCTGGTCTTGTGTGAGCCATAGAATTCCCCATGCCGTTATCACGACTAGCACTAACTATGTCCCATTATTTACACCTAAACATTGGACTTTGAATTATTTTTAATGAGATCATGTAGGATCAAATCATAACAGAATTAGTGTGCAATTGTTATCCAATATTATTAGCCTACGATCATGTAATCAACCTGTATAGTCTAGACATGATCTTAGGAGATTTACTAGGAGACTCAATTTGTATAGCTCAATCTTAGGAGATTTGGTTCTAACTCTCTTGTATATATCTGTGCCTTTGCAAAGCATGAATGAGATAATAGAGTTGTTTAATCATAAAATCCTTTTTTATGGTATCAGAGCCTCCAGGCTTTGATTGAAATCGAGTGGCATGGCTACTTGTGTAGAGGAGACTCCTAAAGAAGAGCTTCGTAAGCAAGAAGAACATACGACGATGAAGAAGACTCCATCACCATATGATTTGAATTCCAACAACAACCTAGGAAACTTGATTACTCAAGTCCAACTTTGAGGGGAGAATTACGAAGAATGGGCGCATGCCATGAGAATGTCTCTACGTGTTCGCAAAAAAGGGGGCTTTATAGAAGGCAACATTGAAGCACCAAAGGAGGGCTCGCCTGAGATGGAAGATTGGTCGACTGTACAATCGATGTTGGTGTCATGGATTTTCAATACCATTGAACCAAATCTGTGCTCCACCTTGTCTTATGTAGAAAATGCAAAAGATCTATAGACAAATAGCAAAGAAAGATTCTCTGTTGTAAATGGCCCCAAAATACAACTGTTGAAATCTGATTTGGCGAGGTGCAAACAAGATGGCATGATGGTAGTTGCATATTACGGAAAACTAAAAACATTGTAGGATGAGTTGGCCAATTACGACCAAATTCCAGCTTGCAGCTATGGTGGGTGCAGATGTGATATACCTCAAAACTATAGAAGCGAAGAGAAGAAGAAAGAGTTCATCAATTTCTCATGGGGTTGGATGATGCAACTTACAGAAGTGTTCGATCTAACCTCCTCGCAACAGATCCGCTACCCACTTTTGAATAGGGTGTATTCAACAATGATTCAAGAGGAAAGGGTGAGGATGATTAGCAGGACCACAGAAGAAAGAGAGAAGTGATGAGCTTGGCTATCCAAACGAATGGATGAGGAGTCAAGAGAAGAGGGGATGGAAAAGACAAGTCTATGACATGTACTCACTGTCATCGAATAGGACATGAAGCATGAAGCTATTTTTAACTCATTGGTTATCTTGACTGTCGGGGGGACAGACCAAAAAGTGAAGGGAAAAGTAGTGGACGAGGCAAGCCACTACAGTGAACGGGAACTGGACAAGGAAAAGAAGGAATGGTACGTGCAAATGCTATGCACAATGGTAGAATAAGTTCAAGAATCGGGATCTCAGAAGGAGATAGTTCAGGTTTGGCTGGGCTTACTACAGAGCAATAGTAGACACTGGTAGAATTACTAAATGCTCAGAAAACAAACTCTAATGATAAAATGACAGGTGAGTGTGATACCAATACATGGATAATTGACACAGTAGCTTCCAACCACATGATCGGAAACTTAAACCATATGAATGAGCTACGTGATATTCAAAGTTGTCCAGTTGGACTTCCTAATGGACAACATATAGCAACGATTAAAGAAGGAAGTGTAGTGCTAGATGGAGGCTTAAAACTTACTAATGTCCTCTATGTGCCTAAATTGAACTGCAATTTGATATTTGTTTCACAGTTGATGGATGAATTGAAATGTGTTATTCATCTCACTAATAAGTTATGTGTTGTGCAGGACCGGACCTCGAGGATGCTGATTGGAGTAGGTGAATGGAGGGGTAGACTCTATTTCTTCAGAGGAGTTCAAAAAATGAGAGCTTACAAAACTAATGGAATGCAATCCATAGACATGTGGCACAAACAGTTGGGACATCCTTCCTTGAAAATCACTCAGTTGATTCCTGAAGTTAGTAAACACAAGGATAGCAATGTAGTGAATAAAGCGCGAAGTTTATTTTAGAGCCAAACAGACTACAGAGAAGTTTCCTTTGAGTGAACATAAAGCCAATAGTGTAATGCCCGGGTCAAGAGTCATATGTATCGTGACACTTTGTCCTATTGAACCTCGCAAAAATTCTAAGTTTGGACTCTATGCCCCCTTGGAGGGCTATATGATCGGGATATTTTCATAGGATCAACAGTCCTGATAATTGTTCTTTAGATATTGAAGAATCGAAGAGTGATTTTAACGAATTTTTGGAAGTTATTAACCGTTTCGTTTCCAACCTTGAAGTTTAAGAAAATGTGAATTTTTGGAAGTTTGTACTAAAATCCAAAAGTTGGATTTTGATTCTCTAGGAGTTTGATTTTTCCAATACTTTTATTGGATTCAAATGTGGGACATTCCCTTATTTACATTTATGTTTTAAAGTTAATGGAGAGTAAAATAAACGATTTATGTAAATAAGTACATGATTATATGAGAGAAGTGTTTGCAAGAGAAGAAAAAAAAAAAAAAAGAAGGGACTGGGCGCTTAGGCGCCCAAGGCCAATGCCCAGGCACTGGCTGCGCTGCTAATAAAGATGGCTTCCAGGTGGACAGGCACCCAGGCGGCCAATTCACGACACCCAAGCGCCTGTTGGGCAGAATTAAAACAAGAAGCATGAACCCTCTCCCCCATTCTTCTCCAAGTTTCTTTCTCTCTTCTTTCTCTCTCATCCTTCTCTCCTCCACATATATCTTGCCAATCCTTTACCATTTCTACTCAAATCCACCACTAACCCATCTTCTTCCATCATCATCATCACCATTTTAGCTTGATTCTCTCTTGAAGCTCTCTTTCTCTTCTCTTTAGAGAGAGAAACCAAGGTGGAAGAGACCCATTATTCTCTTTGCACTCCACCGCCTTCCTCCACTCTCTAAGGTAATTCTTGAGCCAATCCTCCTTATTTTGCCATAGATTAACTAGTTCTTCCATGTATTCAAGGTTTAAGCTTATAAAGAGGGGTGTAGGGTTTTAGAATTGGGGGTTTTTGCCTTATGGGGTTAGTCCTAGTAAATTCTTATAATAGTTAAGTGGTGAAAGTCTAATATATATATTTGTTAAACTAGGCACTCTCGGGGATCCTCTGGTGGCTCCGAGGCTTTGTAGAGCTAGAGCTCCATCCCTGTTGAGCTTGAACTGTGAGTTGATAATATATTTATAGCATATTTTAAGTGTATGTATGATTTTAGAAATATTATGTTCATGATTTGAGTTGTTCAATGTTAAAAGTTGAGATAGTATGGCATTGAATGCCCCATGAGAATTTTCAAAAGTAACGTGTAGTATTCTTATATGTATGTATATATGTATATGTAAATTTTGAAAATGAGTATGTTAGTTAAGTATATGTATGAATATATATGTAGTTGTGGGACAAGCTACCTTGAAAGTTGAATTCCGGTATTTGAATGATTTGATCGAAAGAGAAAAAGTTTTCATGTTACTAGAATTTATGATATACTTAAAGCTGATGTTTGAGTTACTTGATTTTAGGAGATAGTTTAAATTTAATATTTTATGGAATACTCTAGATGCTTAAAGGATTTGAAAGTATCACACTGTGAACCTATGTTGATAGTATAGTTATTTTGAGTATCTGGTAAGTCTGATAGCTATGTTTGCTAAGAATACAGAGAATTCTTGAATCATATTCTGCATTTTTAGTTATGAGTAAGATGTATATGCTTTAAGCTAAAGAAAAATTTTTCTAAGGGAAGGAAACTATATTAGAAACTATTTGCTAATGGCAGTAGCATTAGCTTTGGTGCACCTCGAATAGTTCAGCTAGTAAGGCTCACACGAGGTATGGCAAACACCTAGCAAGTGTGAGTATGTTATAAGATATAGATATGCCCAGGCGTGAAATCAGTTATTTACTACTAGGGACAGGTTGTCAAATTGCTTGATCAGCATACTATTTTCTAAAATAGAATCCTTCCTTAGGCTCATTTATTATCTTGAAATAAGTATTTGCTTTCTATATTATAAGAAAGTATTTCCAGCCTTATACATAGTAAAATTCTAAAAGAAAGTATGCTTATATATATTTACAAGGTGTTTATATTCATTTGAGTCATTTAATGAGTTATAGATGTTTTATAGGAAATGTTTATGGTATTTTATATATAGACAATGCATTTTTTTTTTATTATGAAATGAGGTATGAGGTTTTAAAAGGTTTTCTAAAGTTATACTTTTGCTAAAAGTTAATGTTAAAGCTTGTTCCACTCCTGTTATAGATATTATCTCTCACTAAGTCTGTATGGCTCATTCTTCTCTCTCTACATGTTTTTAGACAAGTACAAAGTTATGCCTATGTACCTCCAGCCTGCTGAAGTCATTAATTAGATTTTCATAAATTCCACCCCCTTATTCGTGTGGCTTCCAAAGTGTATCCTTGCTCAAAGTTGTGTTTATTGTATACCAGTGTGTATATTGTTTCCTGATAGTGCTCCATTAGTCCATAAGCAGGGTCCTCCTTGTGTCAGCTATTATTTGTAATAAAAGTATGTTGTTTTTAGATATGTCAATTTGCATTTTAATGATCATGGATTAAGTTTCATGATGGATACATATGTATATATTTTCATTAGTATGGTTATGTTTTAAATTCCTATGTTGTATGCTGTGGGGTGTATTCTCTGAATGCTTGGATCCCTAATAATTTTGTGTGCTTTTATTGTTTTTGCAGGGTGAGAATCCTTATTTGGAAATAGTCCTAAATACAAAGGAACTCTACCCGATTTTATTTAGAAAAAGGGTCTAATGTAGGCTTGTAGGGATGTGTCCCTATGCGCCGGTCACGTCCTGGGTTGGGTCGTGACAAATAGTGCATTTAAGTTAATTCATTGTGATTTATGGGGACCATATAGAACTCCTTCTACTTGTGGTGCATTTTATTTTTTGACAATAGTTGATGATTATTCACGTGCTGTATGGCTATATCTATTAGCTGATAAATGAGAAGTGTCACAAATGCTTCATAATTTTTTCTCTTTGGTAGAAAGGCGGTTTCATAAACAAGTAAAAATATTCAGAAGTGATAACGGGATAGAATTCACATGCATGAAAAGATATTTTCTTGATCAAGGAATAAATTTTCAGACATCTTGTGCCAAAACACCTAAGCAAAATGGGAGAATGGAACGAAAACATAGACATATTTTGAATATGGCTCACTGCGGTTTCAAGGTAATCTTCCCATTAAGTTCTAGGGAGAATTTATTTTAACTACAAGATATTTGATCAACTAAACTTCTTCCACCATTTCGAATGAAAACACTCCATATGAGATGCTTCATGGACAACAAACTGTATATGAGCATCTGAGAATATTTGGCTCCCTATGTTATGCTCATAATCAAATAAGGAACGATGATAAATTTGCAAGTAAGGGTAAGAAGTGTGTATTTATTGGCTACCCATATGGCAAGAAAGGATGGAAGCCATTTGACTTCAAAAATGAAGAGATTTTTGTTTCTAGGGATGTTGAATTCATTGAGACCAAATATCCTTTTGCTAATGATTGTACTACTAGAAATAATGGTCCTCTTAATAATTTGGAGCTGTGAAGAAATTGTTGATGATGTGTTTGATGATGTAGTAGAAATGCATCACACAAGAGATACTAAAGAAAGTGGTGATATGACAATGGACAATAGGGGGGAGGGCCAGATGAGGGGGTTGATGAACAGGTTGTTATCTCATCAACTGAGCCAATATTAGGTAAAGGATATAGAATAAAAAAACCTCCTACTCGCTTGTGGGATTTTGTGACAATACAACCACAAGATTGAGCCCATCCAACTATTCATCCTTTCCAAAGCCAAACTCAAGTGCACCCTATCCCATAACTGATTATGTGAATTATGACCATTTTTCTCTTGCACATCATGTTTTTCTTGCATCCATTTCACAGGAACATGAGCCTGTTACTTATACTAATGTAGTGAAAGACAGTCGATGGAGAGATGCCATGAAAAGTGAAATACATGCACTTGAGAATAATGGAACTTGGACAATGACACAATTGCCTCAAGGAAAGAAAGCACTTGGTTGCAAATTGGTGTACAAAATAAAGCATAAATCTGACGAAAGTATAGAACGGTTCAAACCATGGTTAGTAATTCTTGGCAATCATCAAGTGAAGGGAATTGATTACATAGAGACTTTTGCACCTATTGTAAAAGTGGTAACGGTACGCACGGTATTAGCCATAGCAACTGCACAAGCTTGGGAATTACATCAGATGGATGTACGCAATACATATTTACACGAGGATCTTGAGGAGGTTGTGTACGTGAAGCCACCACCTGGTTTTCTTCCTTAACGATTTGGCATGGTGTGTAAACTTAACAAGTCTTTGTATGGCCTCAAACAAGCACCTCGATGTTGATTTGCAAAGTTGACCGCTGCACTAAAACACTACAGATCTTAGTAATCTCTCTCTGATTATTCTCTTTTCATCTTGCAAAAACTAGGGGTACATCTTGTAGTGTTGGTGTATATTGATGACCTCATCATTTCAGGCGATAACCATGAAGCTATCACTGAATTTAAAGCCTATTTACACAATTGTTTTTGCACAAAGGACTTGGGGAACCTCAAATATTTTTTAGGTGTTGAAGTGGCACGATCATCAGCTGGTATCTTTCTCTGTCAACAAAAATATGCTCTGGACATTATTGCCAAAGTTGGACTTCTAGGAGCTAAGCTAGCAAATGTGCCAATGGAGCAGAATCATTGTCTGGCACTTACTGCGAATTTGCCTTTTCCTCATCCTGATTAGTATAGGCGGTTAGTGGGTCGTCTTATTTACCTTTGTTTTACCAGACTTGAACTTTCGTAGTGTGCGCATGTGCTATCTCGATTTATGTAGGCACCTAAACAAAATCATTAGGAGGCTGCTCTTTGTATTGTTTGATACTTGAAAGGGAATCCAGGACAGGGTGTTATGTTGCATAAGGATTATGATATGCAATTATCTGGTTGGTGTGATTCTGATTGGGCCAGTTGTCCTTTAACTCGTAGGTCACTTACCGGATGGTTTGTTCTATTAGGATCTTCTACAATTTCCTAGAAAGCTAAGAAACAACAAACAATATATCGCTTATCTGCTGAGGCCAAGTTTCGTTCCATGGTAGCTGTTATAGGATAATTGAAATTGTTAAAAGGTCTTCTTTGCAATCTTGGTATCTCTCATCCTCAGCCTATGCGACTCCATTGCGACAGTCAAGCAGCACTTCATATTGTCAAGAACTCGGTTTTTCATAAGCCTACCAAGCACATCAAAATGGACTGCCACTTCATTTGCGACTAGTATATTACTAACAATATTGCACCGGCTTATCTTCCTACACATGCATAATTAGCTAATATTTTTACTAAGGCTCTTAGTCCCACTCAGTTCACTTCTTTGCTGAGCAAGTTGGGCATATGTAATTTACATGCTCCAACTTGAGGGGGGTTAATGAGATCATATAAGATCAAATCATAACAGAATCAGTGTGCAATTGTTATCCCATATTATTAGCCTACAATCATGTAATCAACTTGTATAGTCTAGATGTGATCTTAGGAGATTTATTAGGAGAGTCAATTTGTATAGCTCAATCTTAGGAGATTTGGTTATAATTCTCTTGAATATATCTATGCCTTTGTAAAGCATGAATGAGATAACAGAATTGTTCTATTATAGAATCCTTTTTTAATTTTCTGAAGATTCGGTTCCCTTTCTCTTCCACTTTGAGTTGAGAAATCGATACTCGAGCTTTTTGTCAAGCATATAGGAGGTGATGAACTTGCTTTCAACAACTTACTTCTCTCAAGTTTCTTGTCAAGCATCTTCTCCAAGCTCCCATCAAGGTGTCTAGCTCAGGAGAGCTGTTCTCTTGATACCACAGTTTGGTCACAATGTGCCTATTAGCTATCTAAGGATGTCATAGAGCAAAAATGGTTTCAATACCTGATAAAAATTATTTTCTTCTGCACACTCAAAGATGTAACTTAATTTTCCATGAAAAATTGCATCAATTTATGCCATTGATTTGGACGAAAATAAGATGGAAGTTCAGACTTAAGTAATGTCCATCACTTTTTATTAAAAAAGAAAACAAGGAAAGTAAATCTCCCGGATCATAAAAGTTAATGTTATAATAGCATATTCTCAGCTATTTAGGATCCTTAATCTAAGACATTAAAACCGGTCAAAGATATGGACATTACCTCCAAAACATTAAGCACGAGGAAGAAGAATAAATGAGCATATGACAAAAGTAAAAAGGATTCAGGTATAATGTAGGGCCCCAGGAGCTCAATGATCACAAAATTTTGTGCATTATGCATTTTTTTCCCATTTTTCCAAACATGAATTACACTTTGTAAATAGCATAGCAACCTACCATATCGAAATTATATATCATATCAATAATTCCACACATCAATGCATAAAATGCCACCAATGGTAGAACCAATATGCATAAAAAGCACTTGTATTGCCTTTCAACAAATTTTCGGCCACCAAATATATATATCTACCATGGAGTGTGCCAACAACAATAAGCCCTTCGTCATATTATCTGCCAAAAACAAGGCTAATTCAAGTAGTCCACAATAAAGAATGATCACAAATTAAAAGGGAAATTCCCCTGAAGTTCTTCACAACATAAAAGCCTTTACTTGTTATTCAACAAAGTAATTTTCATTTTCTCTACTTAACAAAATTGACTTATTAACCAAATCACTACAGTTAATAAATATTACTGAAAGGAACTAAATGATTGCAGAGTAATTGAATCTACTCACAAAAGATCTGTTATCATCAGTTTTACAGCTGCACTTACAAAAACACTCAGCTATATCGTATCTCTATGGTTATCACCAACACAGTCCTCAATCTTCTGCTCCTTCTATGTACAGGTCACTATGTTTACTGCAACAACAAGTAGTCCATATTCCATATTCATTTCAATGGTCATTTCCCACAAAGATCACAATCACACCAAACAAATTCGATAAATTGTGAAACTAGTAGTTGTCCTATCACTATGACACTATTTTTACTGCAATTAATGAATTATTTAAGCCAAATCCATTGCAACAAAATTCGTCAATATATCATTCACCACATCCATCTCTATCAAGTACCAGCAAAATTAACTCTAATATTGCAGCAAAAGAATGTCACAGCAAATCCATTTTTGAAATCTCTGCCAACCACATGGACATTTAATTTTGCCAACAAATTTGACGACTCTTATCATTAGCTACCCTCCTACAATTGTGCTCAACTATTTCCTACACTACTCAGATGTAATAGTGCAATGTACAAACCCCTCTTAACTCACAAAAGAACTTACTTCATTGTTCATATGGCCATAATATCTTATCTAAAAGAATAAGTTTTCTCCACATACCTTCGCTTTAGTCACCACCGCGTCATTTTCGGATTAAGGTTTTGAAAATGCTGCCACTGCTCAAATACCTGCTTCTCCTAAATACCATTGTTCTTTCATCAACCATAGCTATACTCCTTTTCTCCTTCAAGCATTAGTTACCTCTGCGACCCCAACCAGTCGAAGTTCATCGACGGTGTATCTCTCCCACATACGGCTGTGCAACAAATAGGGATTGATCTGCAAATATTAACAATCGTAACATTAAAAAATTATTTTCATTACTAAGAAACACGGGTGCAATAACAGCCCTACAAGTTTAAAAAAGGTGCATATAACGGTCACGTTTGATTCATGCGCGTGGTGGAGTAACGGTAGTCTGTAACTTGAGCGGACTAACGAATCACTTTCCCTTTTTAACATGTTTAGAAGGCGAAACCACCTCCTTGATATGCAACACTATGGTCTATGGAGCAGGGCGGTAGTGGGACTCAATTTAGTACAAGTCCTTATTGTGATATCTTGCATGAATAATGAAATGATAGCCATTTGATACATCACTTTCCGGTGTGATAACTTTATAGTGAGTGGATCCGTGCATGAAGTGGACCAACCTTGGTTACTAAATTTTACTATGAAATTGTCTCATAGTATTTGGAATCCTTCTTCCTTTTTTAATGTATGATTTTATTTTGGTGTGCGGGCATTATCAGTTTGTTTATCTGTTAAATAATGCCACTTGAAGGCTTATTGTTGGTTTGTGATTTGCACTTGCTTGATACCTCTTGGTCGTTCCCCATGTGCTGCTTGCTTTCATCCCAAACAAAAAATTAAGAGATATGTTATTTGGCCCACGGTTCTCCTGACATATACGGTGGACACCGTATAAAAAGAAGGAAAACGACAAAAAGAGCGACTTAGAGTGGACTATCATACACTGGCTATAGGGTAGATTGGCAGAAATAAAAAAAAATTTCAGTAATATGTAATGAAATTAAACACTTTAAAAATAGAAAAATCAAACCCTTAGTCTGCGGTCACCTCCTCCCCACCCCCTAAACTCTCACAATTTAAGAAACCTCAATCCACAAGTCTCATAGTCAATTTGATAGTGGAATTTGAACCAAAGTAAAGTAGAGGGGTTGTTGTATTGTGTTGTGCTGTTTTGGAATTTGGTGGTTACTTTGAAGTGAAGAATGGCTACCTCTTCTAGTGGTAACAGTTATAGGAATGGCGGCACTCACACTCACAAAGCCTCTCCCAAGGTGGATACTCATGGTCACAAGCTGTCAACCTCAACTCTAATTTTAGTTCCAAGGCCCATGTCCCTTCTTCCACCACCCAACGCCGCAACAGCACCACCCCCAAGGACGACACTTCTGGTTAGTTCCTTTTCTGCATTCTCCCCCTTTCTTTTCCCTTCTTCGCTTTACCCTCTAGATCTTTTTCTTTTCCCGTTTTTGTTCCTTTTTTTTTTTAACTTTGATGTGACAAATAATTGTCAATTATGCCTTAATTCCATGATTTTATGATCAAGTGTTCAAATTCCCATTTAGAAAAATTAATGCTTTCTTATTCTGACTTTTGATTTTGAGGAAAAACCTTCTAGGACCAGTCAGGTTGGTAAGGATAACCTATAAAGAAATAAATAAATTTAGAAAGATGTGCAAGTATTTTGTATTTGTTGATTGAAGCTTAATCGAAAGTGGTATCTTTACTTTGATTTGGTCCTTACATGCTTTGGTGAAGTTCCTAGAAGAGTTAGAGCGGCTATTTAGGTTGCAACCCCGAAATGCAGAGGAATATGTGGCAAATGTTGAATATTAAAATAGATTTATTCGGATAAGATTTTCATTTCTATATTATATTCATATTTGTTATTTGATTTTTGTTTTATTCTAATTGTAATTTTAATTTAAGCCAGTGATGAAACTAAGAATAGAACTTCAGCTATTATATTTTGATATCTGATATAGTTATTTATTTTTCTTAGATTTCTTATCCTTAAGTTAGTATATATGACATTTGGTATATTCTGATTTTCTTTTTTCAATTTCTCTAATATTGTTGTTGTATTTACTTTATACTGCTATTGCTTTTACTTTATGTCAATTTTTTGTTTTAATTCCGATGTGTTGAAATAGGTTTCAACTGACATGGTTTAGTTTCAATTTTGGCTTCATTGTACTTTTGATATGTTTTGACCAACTTGAGTGAGTAACTTTTAAAATTCTACTATCAACGTTTCCTTTGTCATGGTTGTCTTTAGTCACCTTGTTCATTGAATCATTGCTATATTTAGTTTATTTGTTTTATTTTTGAATTGTTCCTTTGCTTTTGCTTGAATTTTCTGCATTGGGTCTTTTAGATCCTTATCCATTGAAATACTTAAATGTTTTGTTTTAGTCCTGCCAAGCTTTTAATTTGAGTTAGTCTAATCCATGCTCTTAATCATGAGTTTCTTTTATTTAATATCATTGAGGCATAGCTATATATTAGTGCTTGTACTATTAATTTGTGTGCTAATTATTTGGTGTTCTTTTAGTATGGCCTTATCTTACTGTTGATTGTGCTTGTTTCGATTGTATGTTTCTCTCAAGTGTTGTTCAAGCTTTCTTTTATGTAGTGCATGATACTGCGATGTTTTTTGCTGATTATGTCTCTTAAATGTGTTATGTATATCTTTATAAAGTGCATGCCATTGTAAATGCATTAATTTTGTGTTTTTACTTGATCTTAGTTTCAATGTTATGAATTATGAACAAGGCATTTTAAAGTTTCTACTGATTTTGGCTTCTATTTTTTTGTGCTAATATATTTTAAGATTATCTTTTAAATGCTTTTTTGTGCTAATGCAAAGGAGGAGCTAAAAGAGGCTTTCAACAGTTTTGACAAAGATCAAAATGGCTTTATATCAGCTAGGGATGTTGAAATACCCATGAGCTGCATGGAAAAGTGGGATGCATTATATGAGGAGCATAGGAAGGATATGATTAATGCCTACTCAAAGATGAGGTCAAACATGAGGCAGTTGAAGTCCTTAAAATTTGTAAGCAAGTCAAATTTTCAGGTGCCTTCCTGGTCTTTACTTTCAAAAGTTTCATCATATTTGATATGATGTGCTAATGAGAATATCCCTTTGTAAAAATTGTATGGTGTGGACAAGATGGAGGATAGTCTAGAAGATATCAATAATATTTATAATGAGGCTTTGGCTGGGTATCGCATTACTTATGACTATGCCATTCAAATGAATCAGTTGGAAGATGTGGCCTTGCATGGAAGGTTGCAAGTTCAGCTCTCATGAGTCTTTAGACCATTAAACAAAATCGAAGGGCTTCAACATGTGCCACGTGTATTGCGCGAGATTTTTGGATCATGAAATACTATTAAAATGTGTCAAATTTTGTGGTTGTATATATATCTAGTGTAGCCTAGTCATATCTATACAAGTGTATCATAGCATTTGATAACATTTATGGTTGATTAAATCTTGCCAAAGTGCACCATAGCTATGCCGAGCTTTCCTATCTTGTTGTTATATAATGATATTGGATTTATGTTATAGACCTACAGGATTGGTTAATGGCAAGCAATTTTTGTGGACGGTAACAAGGAAAATGCAATTTTGCATGTCATTAAAAATTTTTACATGGCAAAATATCACTTGGCAATTGATTACCTTTCATTTGGAAAGCAATCGAAGGTGCAAATTTCAATTTTGCTTGATGAGAAGAGAATTGCAATGCCTTGGTGAGCACCACTCCGTCCTGCTCTTGGTTGGTAGCATTGGCCAAAAAGCTGGTAACTTTAGTCTAATAAGCTGGTAACTTTTTCAAAAAGTTAGTAACTTATCAGAAAATTTGGATTTTGATTTTATTGGCCTTGGGAAATAGATTAGTGCATCCAAATACGTTAAAATCACACTCTAGGATATTAGATCACATGGGGAGATACTTCTAAAGCCAAAGTGAGCACCTGTCGATCTTGTCCTTAGTTGGTAACTTGGGTGAAAAAGCTAGTAACTTCAGTTCAATAAGCTGGTAACCTTTTCAAAAAGCTAGTAACTTATCAAGAAATTTGGATTTTGATTTAATTGGCATTGGGGAATAGATTGGTGCATCAAAACACATTAAGATCATACTTGAGGATATTAGATCACATGGGGAGAGACTTCCAAAGCCAAAGTGAGCACCTCTTAATCCTGCCCTTGGTTGGTAACTTTGGCTAAAAAGCTGGTAACTTCAGTTTAACAAGCTGATAACTTTTTTAAAAAGCTGGTAACTTATTAGGAAATTTGGATTTTGGTTTTATTGGGCTTGGGAAATAGATTAATTCAACCAAATACATTAAGATTACACTCTAAGATATTATATCACATAGGAAAAGACTTCCAAAGCCTAAGTAAGCACCTCTCGATCCTGCCGTTGGTCGGTAACTTAGGTCAGAAAGCTGGTAACTTTTTCAAAAAGCTGGTAACTTATTAGAAAATTTGGATTTTGGTTTTATTGGCCTTGAGGAATAGATTGGTGCATCCAAACACGTTAAGATCATATTCTATGATATTAGATCACATGGGAAAAGACTTCCAAAGCTAAAGCAAACACCTCTCGATTTTGCCCTTGGTTGGTAACTTGGGCCAAAAAACTGGTAACTTCAGTTTAATAAATTGGTAACTTTTTTAAAAAGCTGGTAACTTATTAGAAAATTTAGATTTTGGTTTTATTGGCCTTGGGGAATAGATTGATACAACCACATACGTTAAGATCATACCCTAGAATATTATATCACATAGGGAAAGACTTCCAAAGCCTAAGTGAGCACTTCTCGATCCTGCCCTTGGTTAGTAACTTGGGTAAAAAAACTGGTAACTTTAATTCAATAAGCTGGTAACTTTTTCAAAAAGCTAGCAACTTATCAGAAAATTTGGATTTTGGTTTTATTGACCTTGGAGAATAGATTGGTGCAACCAAACATATTAAGATCACACCCTAAGATATTAGATAGCTGGGAGGACCTTCAACCCCATATTGGGAGAGAATAGCAAAGCCTAGGTGAGCACTTCTCGATCCTACACTTGGTTGGTAACTGGGGCTAAGAACTTGGTAACTTCAGTTTAGTAAACTGGTAACATTTTCAAAAATCTGGTAACTTCTCAGGAAATTTGAGTTTTGCTTTAATTGATCCAAGGAACATGAATGTCATCTTGCCCTGCTTCCTAACCTAATCTAACAAAATTATGTCTTTGAAGATTTACCAACACCAGAGAAGTTACCAACTTCCTTAGTTAGTAACCAACTTCCTTTTCTAGTTAGGATGATCGAGGTTTAGTTATTCATTGTATGCGTAATTCCAGTTTAAAACTAGGCTCACTAGGCTAATAACCACCCGGAATGGAGTACAAGAAACCTGTCAATATACAACTTGACTAATTGTTACATATCTACATGTGTCAATTTAAAAACCATTATTTTGCAACTTCTCCTCAAATGCAATTTTAGAAGATCTTATTAACTGTTGAAAATGATCAATCTGCTTGCTAAATATAAAATTTAGTTAATAGTCAATGGTTTAGAAGGTAGTCTACTTATTAACATAATATTGACCTACTTAGTCATGTATACATTGTTGTTATATAACAAAAGCCAATAGTATATTTGACGGCACATATGAACAACCCCAATTACTTGCACAAAATATTTTTGTATAAATACGACTGCCTACATAGATAATTGCTAGCAATCATGTGCCATCAAATAAACAATATTCTCTATTACAACAATACAGCTAGCAAAACAAAAAATGTTAATCCTCCAATTGCTTCTTCCATGAGCTTCGCATATTCTCTCTTGATTGAATGAGATCTCATTACATATTAATTCCAGACTCACCTTTAATGCTTGGCATTGTGTCAATAGTGTCCAAGATATGCTTTGTTTTGTAAAATGACAAGTCTGCATTAGAAAGACTGGTAAGAGGAGAGACGGGATTATTCTTAATGGTCAAAGAATTATGCTATTGGGTCTTTGTTTTAGCTAGATTTTAGCCTAAGAAAAAGAAAAATCAATCAAGAAATAATTGTACACTAGCATAAGTGTTTCTCCTACCAATCCAATTATCTAATGTAATATATTAATAATTGAAAAAAATCGAATCATGTTTGTCTTGATGCATAAACCACACACACACATTGGAAAAAGAAAAATTTTTAATGATAAGCATGATGGATATTTCCATTAATATTAGTCCTTCACAAGGTTTCCATTTATTTTGATGTTATTTCAGTAAGGGATTTGAAAATCATGAATTCCTCATGCCGTTGAGAAATGTTAGTAGTCAAATTGGGAATTCTTAAAGCATTTTTCACTTTCTGCTTTGTATTGAATGTATTATAACCATAGAACTAGGACTATATCCCTTGAAGCTTATAAAAGTTTTCAAGCCCTATCCACAAGCACCACACTGTCTACAATGCTTATTCAGACCTCAAACATCCTTTTAGAAAGTCTTCTCATTAAAAAATAGAAATATATAAAATGTTCTAGAATTAAAGAGAGGCACCACATTAGTGATCATTCTACCTTGTAGAGTTGGACAAACAATCTACTGAAAGCTCTCATATCAATACTGTCATTAACACTAGTATTTTGAGGAGGCTATCTATTGCTCTATCTTGTACTCCTTTCAAGAAAGAACTAAAGATACTAATCAAAATTTCATAAGCCATTTGTCGCCATGGACAAATAAAACAAAAGTGACTCGAAGAACAAGTTCACTAAAAAAGTGTTCAATCAATGCATGGGGCTATAACACAAATGAAACAAGCAAGTGACTTAAGCCCTATCAATATTTAAAGTTAATGAAAAAAATTGGCAAGAGCTCTATCCCTTAAGAGTTGCAAACTAGTTTTGCAACGTATTGGTCCTACTTGCTTTATTTATGTTTGCAGGAACTCTCACTTTGTCAAATTTGTCAGAAAGTCTCGTATGGCTCCCAAATGAATACTTGAGATGACATTGCCATCACACAAAGAAAATTAATACCAAAAAGAAAAATAGAAAGGTACAAAACTTATGCCTCCCTAGCTGATATAAAGCCATTTTGATCTTTGTCAAAATTGTTGAAAGCCTTTTTCAACTCCTCCTCTGCATCAGCATCCTATATGAGGGGAAAAAAACACTTGGAGCTAAATTTAAGACTTTGGTTATTGTATGATGAAAGGTATATGAAGCAATTTGGCATCATATGCAAACATTAAGCGATTAGAACTTGCATAATAATAACGATGATAACGAAAAAGAAAGATCATAACTTACTTTCATTTTCTTCGCTACTAAGTTCAAGAACTCATCAAATTCAATTGTTCCATTGCCATCTGCATCAACCTCACTTATCATATCTTGAAGCTCTTCTTCAGTGGGGTTTTGATCTAATGACTGGATGACAATGGCCTGTTCCTGCATAGTAATGCACCCAATTAAAGATTCAAGAACATGCACACACAACCCAAAAATAACCACTATATACATATGATACCACAAAAAGGAGAAAAAGATTAGCTTACTGACTATCTCCATCTTTGTCAAACATGACTAAAAAGTATGAAAAAGAAAAGATAAGAGAAAGACAATATACTAGAGCTATGCTAGCTCTTTACTTGGAACCCCTTTTCTTCCAAACCCAAAATGAGACCGCGAGCCTCCTACAGCAGTTGGAATCATGATCGCATCTATATCAAAGGATCAAAGGAGCACTGTTGCAAATTTCTAGTATTATATATGGGGCCAACGCAACTAGATTCTGAATGTGAAACCCGCCGTGCACCCAGCAGATCTGAGACATGCGGCGATGGCTACCTTGTTGGCCTTCTGATCTGCTAGGCGGTGCGATTCTGAGGTCCCTCACTAATCCCAGCAGTAGCGAGTGTGGAAAGCTCCATTAGCTTGGAAGATGAAGATAAATGTCGATTTTGCTTGTGATGAGGCAACTGAAATATATGGTTTGGGGTCGGTAATCAGAAACGAGATGGGGGCCTTTGTAGTAGGTAGAACTTACCATGGATTGTGAGATTTTTCAGTAGAGAAGGGAGAACTACTAGCCATAATAGAGAGTTTGCTTTTTGCCCAAGAGATGGGTTGTTCAAACGTGTGCCTTGAGGGTGAATGTAGGAACAATATAGACAGGGTTTCAAGGTGTGAGAGATTCTCGCGGGTAGGTGGTTTTCTTTTTTTGAATTTTTAACTTGCCTCCATCTAATAATTACACTGTATTTATCTTTCCTTCCCTCCACTACAGCTCTTTTGTCTCCTTCTGCCCTTTACATACGGTGACACCGTATATGTCACCAAAGTCTTTATGGGGAATCGATCCTATGAATAGTGACGAAGAAAGAAAGAGAGCTTCTCGAAGAAGAAAGAATGTTAAGCGATAAAATAACATTTGAAGATCCAGTGGGTGTAGGTCAAATGCCAATTAAGGCCTGAAACATAAAGTGACACTCTTCTCCAAAATCGCCAAATTGATGCATCCTAGAAATTTAATCATTTTAACTACTAGGAAAACTTCGCGCACGAGACCTCCCTAAAGGGGCTCACCATAGCAGGAACTCGCCGTATACCTTGAGCTCGGTGCACAATCCTCACATTACGACTGAGCTCAAAGGTTGTGGATTTGACTGACTCCCTAACCCAATTGCTCACCCCATATCAGACTACTCGACTTCGGAGGCATAAGCTCAAGTGCTGTTCCAACGAGTATGAGCTCGCCAAGGCTTACCTCGCCTCCAACATAGCTGTCACTTATCCACTTATATGTTAATACTATCTTGTTATATCTCTCATATGCTTCATGCAATGTTAACATGTATATTAAATAAGGAAACCATGCCATGATCATGGACATTAATGGTAACTACTTCGCGTTAACCACATCCTCATCATATTCATGGAAAGGACCCCAAATTTACTATTACAGGCAATCAAGGGAGATTTTGTCCCAGATGGCTACTCCAAAACCCAAGAGAATATAAGGGCTCTAAGCCTTAAGGTATGATTGAATCTTTTTTTACACACACAAATCTCCTAAATCCATTTTGACTTTAGCGCCAGATTGTCTTTGCAAATACTCCTTACCACCATGCATTGTTAAGACATTGGAGGACTTGCATTACCTTAACCTTCAGGCAGGAGCAACAATATATTTGATGCTTTCAACATTAAACCTTTTATTATCAAATTTATTACCATCTATTTTAGCAATTAAACAAAAAGATTAGTGAATATCTGACACAAAATGCCGAATATCAGACATAGTAAGTAATTAATTGAAAAAATACGATTGACTATTTCATAATACTGACTTACTATCCAAAAACATAGACCACCATTACAGCATGTATATTTTTCTTTGACAAGCTTAATCTCCACCATCCTAACCATACTTTATTTAAATAAATAGTCAACTACTAATAACTAACATATATATATATATATATATATATATATATATATATATATATATATAAGCCAACAATCGATCAGATCATTTATAATCAGAATGTATCTCACAAAGTTAATTACTTTAGGAAGGACCAAATAGAAGAAAACAAATATAGAAGACCACAATCGACTATCCATTATTTCATATAGTTGCTGTCTTATGCTTTGAGATAAGGTCGGCTAATGTTTAGGCTTGGGATATCCCTAGCTTCCACTATAGGAAGGGAGGAGTATATATAAGACTTGATACCGTTATGATTGTCATTATGATAAGGGGCCCTATTGGGGCATAAGTCAAGGGAGAGAATTCTTAATAAATCAACACTGAGGAAGGAATCCTGCTGGAGGTGTAAATATGGTAGTTAATGAGATAATGTATGTTCCTAAGCTAGGCACCTAAAGGTCAATGGGTTGGCTTTCGAGGTCAAGGCCCTGAATAGACAGCCTTGACTCTATAGGACTGGAGTAGGTTGGTCGATTGGGTCATCATGACCGGATCACAAGCCCTCCAACCTCAAGCTCATAAGAGTGGAGCTTTGAAGTACAGGCCGGGTGTGAGAATGTTGGGCACTTGAAGGTTAGTAGGTCGGCCTTTGAGATCAAGACCTTAAACAGGCAGCCTCGACTCCATGGGAATGGAAAAGGTTAGTTGACGAAGGGTAGGTCAGGTCATCATGACCGGACCACAAGCCCTCCAACCTAAAGCTTAGAAAAGTGAAGAGGTTTGAAATATAGGTTAGGTATGGGGAAGTCGGGAGACTGACCAGGCTACAAGCCCTCCAATCTTGAGCTCAGAAGAGTGAAGAGGTTTGAAATACAGGCCAAGTACGGGAAGGTTAGGAGACCGACCGAGCCAAGTTTCAAGGTTATGGGGCATAAATAGTATTGGGTTTATCAAGCTTTTGGATAGAGCCTGGGTTGCTAGGCTTTGATATTATTAATGTTATCAGCTTAAATAATGTAAGGATTTTCGGGCTTTTAGATGGTGCCAGGGATGAGCGGGTTTTGGTGGGCTGATCCAATCTTACAAACTGATGGAAACATTATCAAGCATTGACTTCCTATCCTTATCATTAATATCTTGAAATCATTCAACCATATTGCCATTTCAAAGTTATATCTGAAACAAAAAGACCAAAAAATAGAAAACTATTACAAAAATGATATTATGTCGTTTCTTGACCGAGCAGCTAGGACATTTGTGGGTACATCGGACTGGTTATCATTTCTTTCTTTTTCTTATGAACGCAACCATATAGACGAACAAAAAATAGGAGATTATCACAAAATAAATAATGGTGTAAAGGCATAGTATTATCCCTTCATCATCCTTTCTCTCATAGCTAAATGTTAATTTTTAAGGATCATGTCTCATTGGCCGATTTTGATCTTTGCAACCAAGTATTGGGTTAGACCACCTCTCTTAAGATTGGAGACTTTCCCGATATGACTAGTCTTAAGCGAGTACCAGCTATGACTAAGTTTGGAGACCTTGCCAGCATGGCCGGGCATTGGCGAGTACCAGCTACGACTGGTTTTGGAGACCTTCCTAGCATGGTCAAACCTGGGCAAGTACCAGTTATGGCTTGTTTTGGAGACCTTGTTGGAGTAGCTGGACTTTGGTGAGTACTAGCTATGGCTAGGTTTGGAAACCCTCCTGACGTGGCCAAGCTTTGGCAAGTACTAGCTATGACTGATTTTGGAAACCTTGCCAAGGTGTCCGGGCTTTGGCGTGTACTAGCTATGACTAGTTTTGGAGATCATCTCGGCATGGCTAGCCTTTGGCAAGTACTAACTATGGCTGGGTTTAGAAATCTTCTAGGCGTGGTTGGGCTTTAGTGAGTCCCAACATGGCTGGGTTTTGGAGATCATGCTGGCGTGGCTAAGCTTTGGAGACTACTAGTGCATTTTGGAGATCTTCCTGGCATAGCTGGTCTTTGGCAAGTACCAACAATGGATGGGTTTTAGAGATCATGCCAGCATGGCCGCGCTTTAGAGATCATGTTAGGGTGGCTGAGTTTTGGAGGCTACTAGATGGCTGGGTTTTGGAGATCTTTTTGGCATGACTGGTCTTTGAAGACTACTAGCGATGGTTGGGTTTTGGTGATCGTGGTGGCATGGCCAGGCTTTGGAGAGTACCAGTGATGTCTATATTTTGGAGATCTTTTCGACGTGGCTAGTCTTTGGTGAGTACCAGCGATGGTTGGGTTTTGGAGAGTGCTGGTGATGGTTGATGAGAGCATCGTTTAGCATCAACTTCCTTTCCCTGTTAACATCTTTAAATAATACAACAACACTATTATTTCAAAAGTTAGCCTTAACAGAATAATAAGCTATATAGCTAGCATGTTCTTATCTCTCTTATAATTGTACTAATTTATTGGGATCATCAAATACCATAACTATCAAAATAGAATAAAATGTCGAAAACATAATATTGGCATATTTGTTATATTTAAACAATTAAAATAAGAGGTAGTTATGCACGGTCCATATGATATGTTAATGCTAATAAAACAATGAAAGTAGTAATATAGTAAATAATTGTCCACAAATAATGAGAATGGTAATATGAACTCAGTAACACCCTAATAAACACATACTACGCTTAAATCGTATTACGGTGTTTTATTAGTTGTTACATATGCTCGTGGAAAACTAAACTTCACTTGAAATTAAATTACACGAAAATTATGGTAAGATTTTTTTTTTTTTTGAAATATGTCGTCACTTTGGAAAGTAGAGCCTTGAGCGAGAAGGTAGATAGAGAAAGAGCATGTCGTATAAAGTACATACCCAAATATCATAAAACATGAGAATGGTAAATAAATAGTAATTCACAAATACATTATATTATATAGCTAATCATTACATCCATATGGGTTTATAATATTTATATACATACATATATATAACAGCATTACATCGAAGGAAGCTCATGGTCGTGCCATGATCCAAATACTAGGTACTAAATACAAACTTCAATGACAAAGCTCATCTCAAAAAGGAATATGCGAAGATGCGGAGTGATGGTCGCTATAAGTCCCAAAATAGCTTCGTCCGGCATCCCACGTTGTAAGTTCGCTCACAGTGTGGGGGATCCATGCTCCACTTCACCGGATGCGCCATTGGATTCTGGTGACGATGTGAAAAAGTAACTAGAGTGAGAAATAAGATTTCTCAGTAGGACTCGAACCCGACACAGAGGTGTCATCGTCATCGTCCTAGCCACTTCGGTTTTATAATGAAAACAGTGAGCATGCATAAGGTCTAATTCTTAGATTTTCGAAGACATGGCTATCCGAAGTGGATTCAATTTTAAGTACATATTCTCGTTATAATAACAATATCATGGTAAACATAAAAGCTTATATGACAATTCATAACATGCCTGAACATATTGAGAGTTTCATTCTTTACTTGGGTCGGACCGAAGTCCCTTTCTTTTCTTAACTTGACTTTCTCTTAAGTCCTTTCTTTCCTTAACTTAACTCATCTTAAGTTCTTTTCTTTTCACCTACTAAACATAAGTGGTAATGAGCTCATACCGTGGCTGTCGCCACCATAAATTTTCGGTACTTACACTAGCTGGGTCATGCCATGCCTCATGTAAGCCCTATCCGCTATACTCACACTTGCTGGGTCATGTCATGCTTCATGTGAGTCGTAGGTGAGGGGAACTTACTTTGGGTCACCTTCCCTTTTGAAGGATCATTCCCTTAGTTCATTATCTTCTTGTTAAAGCTTATGATGCAAAATTATTCTAATTCTTTTCCACATTTAGGCGTTATGTATTGCCGTCCCCAAATGTGATTCCTTT
The DNA here is from genome assembly GCA_031439595.1 of Pterocarpus santalinus. Lineage (NCBI taxonomy): Eukaryota > Viridiplantae > Streptophyta > Magnoliopsida > Fabales > Fabaceae > Pterocarpus > Pterocarpus santalinus. The sequence goes on from CM062527.1 coordinate 40,562,799, forward strand.
AATGTATATCAGTAAGCATCATATCATCATATATCATATTCATATCATCATTATTCATTTTCATATCGTCATCATATCATTATCATCCTTATCTTCATCATATCACTATCATAATCATCATGTCATCTCATCATTATCATTATCATACCATCATCATCATGATCATCATCACATCATATCATATCATCATCATCATGATCATCATCATATCATTGTCATCATATTGTTACATAGAGGCATACATATCACACAAAATCTTTTGAGCTTAGTTTAGTAAATTTGGTGCAAGCTTTTAATTGATGTTGCCTCTTGTGTAAATTTTTTTATTAGGTATAGGGCCAATTTCATCTATTATCCTTTTTAAAACTTTTAAGCTGAATTATGAAGGTTTTCCAATATTTAATATATGGGCTTTAATGCCTTAAAGCTTATTTCTCATTAATCTTTAAAACTTAACCATAACTAGTTTTACTTTTACAGTGGGGTAGTAATTTTAAAAATTCACCATAAATTCATCTTTTACTCTTTGCTTCGAATTTTGGTATGCTTATACTTCTCTGAGTCCATTTTTAAATAAAACAAACCCCACTCAAAAATTCATTTTGTAACTTGAGATATGCATATTTTATTCTGACTGCTTAGCTTTTTAGTTTATTCTCGATAAAGTGAATTTTAAACATTACTGCTAGCTCCTCACAAGGAATCTACCAAAACTGTTTCATGGGGATATTCCTCTATGTTTTAGCTTTCTAACAAATTTGGTCCCACTCAAAAATGTTCTGTATAACTTGAGTTATTAAGATTTTATTATATACTACCCAAACAGAAACACATCTGGGAACAGCACACTTTGAAAATTCCTATCTCTCTCGTTTTAAGGCCAAATTTCACGTGTTTTATATGTATGAAAAACTCTATGAGTCTATTTTCATTTGAAATTAGTTTCAATCCATTTGGGTTATATTGAAAGAGTTATTGATTGCGCCACACAAACTGCCAGAATTTTCCAGTTTCCACGGTTTTGGTTTCAAGGAGTTTTCTTGTAAGAACATTTAGTCTTTTCTTCAAGTGATCACTTTTCTCTTCTAAACCACTTTTAATCTTTGAGATATTGATATTAACTCAATGTTTTAACTTCTAAAAATTTAGTTCAACAACTATAAACATTCCAACCGAAAATTTCATGCCAAAGAGAAGGACACAACACATGAAAACTCATCATACCAACAAGCATGGCCATGAGGCCTTGGAAACAAGTTCTAGAACCACCTAGCTATGGAGAGCTTAGGAGTTCAAGGGCTTGAAGAACACATAAAAGAGAAAGATTAGAGTCACTACCAAATGTGTTTCTTGAGGAGTAGAAAGAGTTGATGGGTTGGAGATGACCTTCCTCCTCCTTGAGCTTGATGATGGGGCTAAGTAAGTGTTTGTTTTGCTTCTTCAAGAACCAAAGAGGGTGGTCCTTGAAGGGCTTGTGAGAATGGTGGTGGAAATGAGATGAGTTAGAGTAGGAAAACAAGAAGAACAAGAAGAAGATTAGGAAGAACAAAGATATGTTTAGAGAGAGGTGAGAGCTTTGTGGCTTAGTGAGAGAATGAAAACTTGCAAATGAGGAGAGTGAGGGGGCTAGTTGGCGCAAGAAATGGGGTGAGGGGGCTGATTGCTTTGCTTCTCCAACAAGCAAGAGTGAGTAGGTGAGTTTTACTTCTTTTTCAAGCAAAAGGGCTAGGAACCTTGGGGTAAAAGGGTGGGTTGTGTTTTCTTTGAGTCTTGGCACTTGGGCAAAGACTATTTAGTGTTTTTCAAGTGGTTAAAAGCATGACCACTTTTGGGATTGGCTTGGGTGAATATGATTACTCCAAGTGTCACAATCTTGATGGAGGAGAGTACATCTCTTGGCTTGACTCAAGGAATACTACTAACCTAAACTCTTGATCTAATGGTGCATGATGAGAAGGCAAATGGATGGTTGGATTTTGCTCTTGTCCTTGGCCGAAATTTGGTGCATCAATTAGGAGAAATTTTTAAATTTTCAAAGCTATTAGAATTACCTAAGTTGTTAATTCAATTTGATTAGTTAAATTACTCTTTAACCGATTTCGGTTAATTACACTTTTAAGACATTTCTCCTCTAAAAGAATTGATCTTATGAATTATGTAATTAGGGTATAAGAATTTATCTATCTCAATTGATAAGGTAGAAAAATTGTCTTGTGCTTAATTAATAGGATTGGATTACCTTAATTATATTTCTAAGTTGCGAAATAATGAGGTTCGAATAACTAGGTTTTAATTAAAACATTTAATACGTTATGATTAATCATTGGCTTGACTCAATTTACTAAGCTTTTGCTTATCGATATTAGCCGATTAGTCTTCAGTTAATCGTTAACCTCTCTAATTAGTCAGGATCACTGAGCTAATTAGCTTAGACATAAATTGGGGATGTTACAAACTCCCTGCAGTTATAAGCTAAATGAATTACTAATTAACATTGAAATTTATATCAATATAAATCAAACTAAAAATATAATAAAAACAATTTAAGGATACAAATGTAACAACAATAACCATTCTTTATACCTATCATAAATTGAGAACTAAAGGAAATTGAAGAAATAATGAATAAATAATAGTGATAGAAATAAAATTTGTTGTCATGCCCTACAATCCCTACAAATAAATTGCACTTAATGATGATTGTCATCAATTTTATGCCACCATGAATTTTATATCAAAAATCTTGATACTATAGAATATTATCCAACCAATAAAACATAGAAAAGTATTATACATTTTAAAATTTTAAATCAAATCTGATATAATCTACAAAGATCAAATCTGATTTAAATTAGTTAGGAATAAGTCTTTTAGGATAGAATTGTAACTTGAAGAGCAAGCAATCTAATCATGTTGGAGGCACTACTATCTTGTCCAATGTGTGATAGGATATATTTAGATTGTGTTTAGATTTGCTTTGACTTAGTTTAGGTTTGATTTAAAATCTTAAAAGATAAATTGATTCAATTCAAATTTAAGCAAATATAAACTAAGTCAAAGCAAATCTAGACACAATCTAAATATATTCCATCACATATTGGACTAGATAATAGTGCCTCCAACATGATCATATTGCTTTCTCTCCAACTTACTTTAATTAAGCTTGATTCCTTGATTTCCAAGTAACTTGAAATAAGCTTGATTCCTTTGGCTCAAAGCTAATGTCATTGCACTTGAAATAAGCTCTTAGGTTGCTTGATCTCCAATTTATCACCAACAAGCTCTTTCCTAGTGTTGGAAAAACCAAAATCACCCTCCTGAGCTCATATCAAGGTCAGTGGGTTGGCCTTCGAGGTCAAGACCCTAGACAAGCAGCTCTGACTCTTTGAGACTAGAGTAGTTGGGTTAGCTGGGGGTAGGTCGGGTCATCACGACCGGATCACAAGCCCTCTCAAGCTCAAAAGAGTGGAGGTTTGAAATATAGGCCGGATATAAGAAGATTGAGCACTTGAAGGTCGGTGGTTGGGGCCAAGACCCTGAATAAGCAACCTTGACGTGTGGGATTGGAGTAGGTCGGTCGGCCAAGGGCTGGTCGGGTCATCATGACCGAAGCACATACTATGCAATTCGGGTATATGGTTGCCAGAATAGTGACAGAGAACTAAATGTATACAAAGAGGAACAACTATATACAAAGACTTACGTTAGTATGGCATAACCTTATTAATTGAAAATACTCACACTCTACTAGTCCACTCGTTTAACGCAACACGTTTATCCAAAAACTAACATTTGAAATGAATAGGATTCCAAAATTCTAGAAATTTACCATCCGATGAAAGGCTTCTTCATATCGCTTCATCATCCATAAAGTACCGACATTCCAATCATCCATGTTTGCTCTAGCCAAGATAAGGCAATCATCTGCAAATAGGAAGTGGGATATCTTTGGCATCAATCTACGTGCTTTTAGGCCTAAGTGCATTTGTGATTTCTCTACTTGATGGAGTAGTAAGGAAAAGTCTTCAGCACATATGACAAAGAGATATGGAGACAATGGTTCACCTTGGCTAAGTCCCCTCTATGGTCTAAAAAATTCCCCTAGAAAACCATTAAGAAGAATAGAATATGAGACATCTTGTACACATTTCATAATTGTGGCGATCCTGCACTCACCGAAGTTTAGTTTCCTCATCATAGCTTCCAAGAAATTCCATTCCACTCTATTACACACTTTGCTTGTATCTAGTTTTCAAGCCATATATACTTCATTTTCCATATCTCTTGCATCTTAGATCATGAGTAAGCTCATAAGTAATAAGGACATTATTCGTGATGTGACGGGTTTAATCAAAAGGCACTTTGAGATTTTACAATAGTAGAAGGAAGAATAACGTTCAACCTGTTAGCCAATACTTTTCTAATTATCTTGTAGAACACATGACATTGATAGATAGACCTAAATTATTTCATCTCCTGTGGGGATTAAATTTTTGGAATAAGTATAATAAATGTCTAGTTGATTTAATCCGAAAAATCTTCATTATTAAAAAAATTCAAAACAGCACTTGTAACATTAAACCCCACAATATCCCAATATTTTTTGGGGAAAAAAAAAGTGCAAACATGTCGTCAGCCCCTAATAATTTTGCAGCACCTATCCAAACAATATCTTCGTTTGCCTTCACCCTTGTAAATGACATGTCAAGAAAATCATTCATCTTTAATGGTTCTTCCCTCGGCACCATCTAAACAATTTTCAATCATACAGCGGTCTTATAAATTTATTTTCATATAAAATTATAAAAACATAGTAGTTGATGGCAAATATAAAAAGAAGTTGGAAATTTGTTTTTCATATGTAGAAAAAAATTATAACCTTTGCTATTAAAGTATGAATTTAATTTTAATATATTATTAATATAAAAAAAATTTAAGCAAACATCCAATCATGTTTTATAGCATTAAGAATAAAATAATAATGATTCAACCATCTATTATTTTAAAAATATTTTAAATAGAAGCATATAAGCAGATAATAATGTAAAACTCTTTTAATAATATATAAATGATCAAATTGTGAAAGAAATCTTTTACATTAAATACTTATTAGGCCTAATACAACCTTCCTATATTTGATAAGTTATCTATTATTTTGATGGATAAAAGAGATTACAATGGATAAATTTATATAACATATTCCATACACCAAACAATAAATAAAGGCAAGATATATAATATTAACTTATCCTACCATATCTAATACATTATATCAAGCATATTAACACACCCTTAAGGTATTACTAGTAGACGTACAAGAAAAAAAAAATCACTTTTTTTTTTTCGTTTTTAACCCAAAATCGAAGCCCGCACGCACGCCCTGTGGACTTCTCGCTCTTGGTGCGAGTCTCAACTTCCGTGACAGACCTCCGCGTAATAAGGACGTTTTTATTATTAATTTTTTTATAAATATAATTTTAAGATGAAGAGATAGCACTTTCATCTAAAATAAAAAAAGCCTCCAAACTTGAAGAGTATTTATAGATAAATTTATATTTATCTTACACTAAAGAGATGAACAGAGGCTCAAATATGTGATTTGTCAACTGTGAAACAGTGTGATGCTCCACTTGGCGAACCTCTTGAAGACATTATTATATTCTTCGGTAAATAAATATTTCGAAAATGAGCGGATTCTGCATATTGTAAGTTCCGCCATCACAAATGTTAATTTGATTTAACTCTATATTTATTGTCATTATGTTCATTTAATTAAAGTGACGCAATCAGGACAATAAAATAAAGGCCGCAGAGCAAACAAAAACAAACAATGGGCCAAATCCCAAATTAACAAAGTGCATATATTTAAGGTCAGCAAGTTCGAAGAATCAAAGTTCCGGACAGGTAGTAGATGCAAATGAATTGTATATAAAAACTAATATTCACAATTGCAAGATTTCTTAAAAACTAATATAAAAAGTAATAATTCGCATATAAATTGTATATGCAAATATACAATTGTAAGATTTTATTTCTTTGTTACCTTCTAAGCTTATAATTAGTACAAATATATTAAAGTATCGAATAAAAAAATACAAATATATATTAAAATTATCATCAATGCAATTGTAAAAATAAAATAAAAGAAAAGCTGTAAATCAAAAAATTAAAAGAAAAGCTTTGTCCCCTCGGTCGACATTGTTAACTTTGAACTTTGGAGCACTTTATGTGAAAAGCACGGTGCACTACACACACCGAATAAATTAACATGTACTGTATATGTTTATTACTTGGATGTCAGTTGCATATCTCGTTGTCCATCCCACAGGCTGAACACATAGAGAGATCTGATATTAGTTGTTTAATAATCCATAATCCATTACTATAATATTTTGGTTAGTTTCTCCAATCTCAATACCACAGTCCACGAGAATCTTGAATTACGAGTAACCACTTCGAGGCAAAATCATAATCAGTTTTTCTAACAATTTAGAGGTATCTGCATCTTGCTGTTTAAGAAATAGATGTGGCCCCTCTTTTCTCCTTTTGGAAAGTTATACAATGCTCCTCTCAAAAGGGAAATATTCAATGTTGACTTAACAAAACCTGTTATACCAGGTTTTTCTTTTATTTATTTGTTAATTTAAAAACTATAAAAGACTACTTTACCTCTTATGTTAAATTAAATTTTTTTTTTCAAATCGTAAATAGAACAAGCAACACATTGATTAGTTATATAGAAAAACAAGAAACTCTCATTTTCCACTTCGCGTTCTTGCCATTTATTTGTTCTTATGTTGTTTACTATGGATTTAAAGAACTCACATTTGCACTCTCATTTGTAGATCATCCAAAACTTATATCAAAGCAAAAAGAAAGGAAACACTATTGATAAATTAGAATTAGAGTAAATATATACAACCCAATCAAATATTTGCAAGCCAACATTCAAACAAAAAATTGATCTGAAACCAAAGATAAATCCACCACAATAAATCCCAAAAAGAATCAATCACTAATACAAAAAAATAAAACAAAGAATTGTTCTTCCTTGAACTATAGTCACATCTCTGTCCCCACCACCGTGAACCATTGTGATCTTCATGCCAACTGCCAAGCCATGGTCAATGTGATCCCTTGTCCATTAGCCTCATTGACTATTATGGGGCACTCTCCTTCACCGCCACCCTAACCCATAGCCACCTAGCCACTGTGGGTCATCCTCCTTAGCCAACAGCCATGAGCTGCCTCAGACCTACACTATGCTCCAGCTGCCAGTCATTGCCTTCGTCCATCATAAAGTGGAGTAGTCTCTCCAATTATGACAATGATTTCTCTAATGATCAGTTCCACGTTTCCAGTGACAACATCTCGGAGATGGAGAGCACTCTAGCAATTGTCATGGCAAATTTGAAGTGGAGTAAGGGCTCCAGCTAAAGTGTTGATGGTGGAATTGGAGGTTGCTTGGTGGGGGAGGAAATAAAGCACTATTCTTGTTTGTCCCTTATTGGAAATTTACTTTTATTTTTTTAATTAATATTTAAAATTTTATCCAAATAAACCTGTTACTTAATGGAGTATGCTTGCTCCAACTACATCTATTATTATATTAAACTAATTCTATCTATCTTGACCATTGGATTTATAGATAACTGTGCCCTGAGTTCCGATTTCTGAGTTTAAGGGAAATCAAATGAGTGAGCTTTAAAATGCTCACTCTGGAAAGGTGAGTGTTGGAAGTTAACTTTTCCTTATCAAGATCGGCTTCTAGTTTCTAGGATTGGTGGACCGAGATCAATTGCCTGAGGTCCGAGATTCGAGGTTGTGTACTAAAAGCGAGATGGTCTAGGTGGGATGGCAGAGTGTTGAGGTGAGGTATAGATTCCCTGTTCTAGGTTCCAGGTTCCATAGTAGATAATGACATTTCTGTCTGAATGTGGCAGAGTATAAGGAGCAATTTACCAAACTATCCATATATGCTTGTCACCTAGTGTCCACAATAACCATGAGGGTTAGGATATTCATCCGTGGCCTAGCTAATCCTTTGTTCTTTAACCTGCTTTCTATGGTTAGGAAAATGTCATATGCCAAGATTGTGGATGCTGCCTACGGTCTTGAATTTGGGAGAAAGGAGTAAAGAGCTGCAAAGAGTCAGGCAAGAACCAAAATGGTGAAGCACAGAATTACCAAGGCCAACGCCAGGCACCATCAGTTGGGGCCACCATTCCCGGGCCTGGCCCGATGAGTGTGTCTTCCTCAGGGTCCCAAGCCAGCAATATGTCTCAACCAGGCATGTAAGGATCCAAATAGTCAAACTGCCCCATGTAGTGGTGTTATTTTTGTGAGATCTACCACTCAAGGTTGTGTCTTAAGGCCATTGGAGCTTGCTTTGGGTGTAGACAGTTAGGGCACCTCAAGAAGGATTGTCCTTACTCTAGGGAGCTTTTAGATAGAGTTCCATGCATCTCATAGCACTTCCACCATCTTATTTAACTTTATCTCCAGGCAGTTCATTTAGACCCACAGGCAAAGGGTCAGGCGAAGGAGCTAGTGGTAGAGGTTCTAGTGGTAGAGGATCAGGGAGAAGCCAGCGTAGAGTTTTTGCATTGAATAGACAAGATGCTCAAGCTTCGAGTGCTGTGGTGGTAGGTACCCTACATGTTAGTTCTTTTGAGGCTTATGTGTTGTTTGACCTAGACTCTACACATTTGTATGTATCCCCATATTTTGTTTCTCGTTTTGGCAAGTAACTGGTGATACTGGACCATCCATTTTAGGTCAGCACCCCAATATGGGAATCCTTGATGGTTCAAATGATGTTTCCATCATGCATATTTAGTGTAAATGTAGTAGACACACTGGCTAATTTGATGCTATTGGAGATTATGGACTTTGACATCATCTTAGGCATTGACTGGTTGGCCTCATGCCATGCCATAGTGGATTGTTACTCCAAAGCGATGAAGTTTGAGATTCTAGATGGACCATCCTTTATTTTCTGGGGAGATAATTATTTAATGCCCACTATCTTAATTTCCTCTATGAGTGTCGTGCACTTGGTGAATAAGGGAAATGAAGGTTATCTTATTGTGGTTTGTGATGTTGAGGCTGCAGTGCCTAGCCTTAACCAAGTTCCTATGGTCAAAGAGTTTATGGATGTGTTTCTTGAGGAATTGCCAGGAATACCTCCAAATAGGGAGATTGAATTTTGCATTGACTGCTTCAGGAGTCCAAACTGTCTCCATTCGTCCCTACCACATGGCTTCAGCCAAATTGCGAGAATTAAAGGTTCAATTGCAAGATATGCTGGATAATGGCTTTATCTACCCAAGCACATCACCTTGGGGTGCTCCAATGCTTTTTGTGAAGAAAAAGATAGGTCAATGTTGTTATGTGTAGACTACAAATAGTTCAACCAATTGACTATTCATAATAAGTATCCATTGCCTAGAATTGATAACTTGTTTGGTTAGCTTCATAGGGCACTGTGCTTGTCTAAGATCTATCTCTATTTCGAATACCACAAATTGAGAATTCGAGAGGAAGATGTTCCCCAGTCCACCTTCCGAACTCGTTATGGACATTACGACTTCTTACTGATGTCTTTCGGGTTGACCAATGCTCCAGTTACTTTCAAGGACTTGATGAATAGGGTGTTTAAGCTGTTCCTAGATCACTTTGTGATCGTCTTTATTAATGACATCTTGGTATATTCTACAAGCAGGGAAGAATATGAGTATCACTTGAGGATTGCTCCACAAACTTTGAAGAATCACCAGCTTTATGTCAAGTTCTTGAAATATGAGTTATGGCTAGACCAGGTCACTTTTTTAGGCCATATGGTATCTAAAGGAGGAATTATGGTGGTTCTAACAAGGTGAAGGCTATTCAAAAGTGGCCAAGGCCCATAACTATGATGGAAATCCATAGCTTCTTGGGTTTGGTAGCTACTATTGGAGATTTGTTAAAGATTTCTCAAAAATGTTTGCTCCTTTGACCAAGTTGACCCAAAAGGGTGTACTATTCCAATGGTCTGATGCCTATGAAGAAAGTTTCCAAAGACTCGGGACTTGTTTGACCATAGCCCTAGTGTTGGTTTTACCCTCAAGATCTATAGGCTATTCTTATGATGCATCCCGAGTAGGACTCGGGTGTGTTCTCATGCATTGCAGTTGAGTCATTGCCTATGCTTCATGATAACTGAAGAGGCATAAGTAGAATTACCCCACTTATGACCTAGAAATGGCAGCTCTTGTCTTTGCACTGAAGATTTGGAGGCACTACCTCTATGGTGAAACATATGAGATCTACACTGGCCATAGGAGCCTTAAGTACATCTTCTAGCAGAAGAACTTAAACCTGAGGAAACGTAGGTAGATGGAACTACTCAAAGATTATGATTATACTATCTTGTACCATCCAAGCAAGGCCAATGTGGTGGCAGATCCCTTGAGCAGGAAGTCTATAGGTAGTTTAGCACATAGAGCCCCTACAAGATGACTATTTCGTGGAAGAGATTTATAAATTAGAAGCTGAGGGTATGCACTTTAAGCTTGGAGGCTTCGAGCTACTTCTAGCCCATGTGCGGGCTCAATCTTCCTTGATTGAGCAAATCAAGGTTATCAATATAAAGATCCGAAGTTATGCAAACTGATAGAGGACCCCTGCAATGGGAAAGAATCTGAGTTCTTTCTTGATTAAGCAAGCCTGCCGAGGTGTGGCAACCACTTATGTGTGCCAAATGTAGGTGATCTAAGAAGGACTCTTCTAAAGGAAGCCCACAGTTCAAGATATACAATTCATCCTAGTTACGCTAAGATGTACTAAGATTTGAAGCAGTTGTTCTAGTGGGAAGGCATGAAGAGGAATATAGGAAACTGTGTCTCATTGCTTAGTGTGTTAGCATGTCAAAGTTGAACACCAAAAACCTGCTGGATTGCACCAACAGATAGAGGTACTGAGTAGAGACGGGAGAGAATCACCATAGACTTTGTGACCGGCTTATCTCACAGTTTCAGAGGTTTCAACTCCATCTAGATTATTGTGGATAGAACGACCAAGTCAGCTCATTTTCTCCTAGTCAAGACTACCTACAGTGCTTCCCATTATGCCAAGCTATGCATGGACAAGATTGTTCGGCTTCATGGGACTCCAGTGTCCATTATTTCTGACTGTGGGCCTCAATTCACATCATATTTCTATAAGGCCTCCCAAAAGGCCCTAGGGACCCGACTTGATCTTAGTATGACTTTTCATCTCTAGTAGGCAAGCAATATGAAAGGATAATCTAGACATTAGAAGATATATTGAGATCCTAAATTCTAAAATTTGGTGGGAGTTAGGATAGCTACTTGCCCCTAATTGAATTCTCCTACAATAACAATTATCAAGCCAGTATCTAAATGGCACCATTTGAAGCCCTGTATAGGGGATGTTGTATATCTTCTATTGGATAGTTTGAAATTGGTGAAGACAAACTCTTAGGACCTATCTTGGTGTAATATTCAATTGAAAAAGTTTGATTGATTAGGGAACGACTATTGGCAACGTAGAGTAGGTAGAAAGCCTATATCGATCATAGGAGGCAGGACCTAGAATTCTCAGTGATAGACATGTATTTCTTCAGGTGTCACCTATGAAGGGCGTAATGGGGTTTAGGAAGAAAGGCAAGCCCAATCCTTGTTACATTGGTCCTTGTGAGGTTCTAGGTAGGGTAGGTGCAGTGGCATACCATTTAGCATTGCCAGAATTGTCCTTGATTTACCTTGTACTCCATGTATCAATGCTGTGGAAGTACCTTCCTGATCCCACATATGTGCTTGCTCCACATACTATCCAGCTAGATAAAGACTTAACCTATGATGAAGAGGCCAGAGCCATAGTTGACCGTTAGGTGAAGAAGTTACATTCAAAAGAAATAGCCTCAATGAATGTAATTTAGAGGAATCACTCTAGGGAAGAGGAAACTTAGGACACTAAAGAAGCGATGCAAGCAAACTATCGCTACCTATTTGATTCCTGAGGTAAAGAATTCTTTTAAGGGATAAAATGTAATCCTTATGCCCCGAGTTCTGAGTTCTGACTTTCGAGTTTGGGGGAAACCGAATGATTGAGTTTTAGAATACTCACCTGGGAAAGGTGAAAACTAAAAGTTCACTTTCCTCTATCAAGATCGAGTTCCAGTTTCTTGGATTGGTGGACCGGGATCAAGGGTCCAAGGTTCGGGACCAGGGGTTATGTGCTGGAGGCGAGATGGTTTAGGTAAGATGGTGGAGTGTCGAGGCGAGGTCCGAGTACCTAGTTCTGGGTTCCATGATAGATCACCACATTTCCATCCAAATGTCAAGGATCAATGTCTAGGTTCTGAGTTCCATGGTCAGTTACCATGGTAGCAGGATGTTGCATTATTGGGTCCAGGTTTCGAGGTTATGGTGATGGATTTAGATTCCGGGGTAGAGGCATGTGAGCACAGTTCCTCGAGTATCAACGAAATGGTATACGTTCTAGGTTCTGAGATCATAGAACCCATGCTATAGTGCAAGGTCGGCGATATAGCACAGCGCAAATTGCATTAAACATGCAAAGGACAGTCTGTAATCTCATTTTCTCATTTTCCTTCTCTCTTTTGCCTTGGACCCATCCTTTTCTCTCTCTCTGGAACCCTCTAAATGTTGCCCTCATCATCACCTTCCACTACCTTCTTCTTCCTCTGGCTCCATTCTTCTTAGCATCTTTCCACCATCCGACCATCTCTTGCTGCTGTCATGCATTGTAGTGCTAGTGGTGGTGTTCTTTCTTCATGCTTTGGAGGCTGTTGGGAGTGGGGGCCTCAGTTTGGTGCTGATCCACTTACATCACTCTATCTTTCCTTCTTCTTTTAGCTTCAAAGGTATCTCTTAGACTCCGTTCTTTCTCTATTTCATGGATTTAACCATATTTCTTCATGGGGGTTGTATATCTGAACCTAGGGCTTAAATTTTGGGGTTTTGATATTTTGTGGGTGATTTATGTCAATCTCTGGTTTTAATGTCTAATCTTGGGTTAAATTATCATGTTTGTGACACTAGATTGCTCTGAAGGTTCGGTTCTTGGCTCTGTGGTTCCATGGGAGCAGGATTTCGCTATTAGGATAATATTGTAAGTAGCTAGCATATTCTTAATTAATTTATAACTTAGTTATTTTATCTATAATTGTGTTTTAGTAATTATCAAGACATTATTATTTTAAAACCTTTTCTTTATTCTATTTTTTTTTTTCAAATTTTACGCATGAGACAATGAAATGCTTTATATGGAACTATGTGAATCATTATGTTTGAAGGATATGAGAATGGTATGTATGATAGTAAGAAAAAGGTATGGGAAAGTCTATAACAAGATCTATAGCTAACGATAGTAGATGTTAACTCAGGGGCATCTCGGATTATCATTTACATAGCCACACATAGTCTGGTGCATGACAAACTATGAGATCACACGAAGGTAAGGCTCCTACGTGTGATCTTAATGAATAATCTTGCAGTAGATAGCTTCCCTATTTTTTTTTTTCATGCTTCAATGATGTTTTCGAACAAAAGTTTTTATTTAACTATATATATTATTTTTATTCTAAATTATTATACATTGTCTCATCATGTATGTTAAAGGTATCACATCTCTCATTGAGTTACGTAATTTACCTTATTATCCTTTTTTCTTTTTCAGATACAGATGTGGACTTGAGAGTTGACCCTCCCGACCCTTAGCAGTGATTCTTTACTTCTTGAGTGAGCCCTTCTTGATCAAGTGTATAATATAATTTAAAGCTTTTGTGGACTTTGGGAGTTGTCCTAAGTATAAAAGAGACTCTATCTGATTTTCTAAAAATGCTAGGTAAAGGTTTGCTAGAGGACTTGTTCCCTATGTGCCAGTCACAACCCGGGTTACGTCGTGACAATATCAATGGTATGTAATTGGATGAACATCAAATGTTCACTTTTAGTAGATGGGCATTCTATAACTCTCCTTTGTCTTTATTATCTTTCATATATGGTGTATAAGATTAAGATTTTTCAACCAGTGAAGTTGACATAGTAGTAAACACACACTATAGCTTCAGGAAATATCTTGGTTCAATGCTTGAAAAAAAAAAAACATCAGTTGAAAGAACAAGTTTGATCATGTCTAAAGGAAATTAATCTCCGAAATTACGACCAAATACTTTAGCATGAAAAGAACTAATAACTGCCACTAAATAAGTAAATATTGTACAATAGCCAAACGTATATTACGAACTTTTGTTCTAATATGTGTCAGAAGGTTCTCTCAAATATTTAATTAAGATATTTTTGTACTAAAACATGGTACTGGATTGTCTTTTGGATTCCAATTCTAAACAATTATATAAATGGGCCATTTAGAAGTAACTACAAAAAATAAAATAAAGAAATTATTGTCTATTTTTTCTATTGCATAACCCTTTTATACCTTATTGACCATTCTTTACTTCGAGTATATTGTAGGCTTAAAGTAAAAAATCATGATTCTACCCAATCTTAATGAATTTGGGAACATTGGTTTCATTTATTGTGAGCTTGAATAGTCTACAATAATTGCACATTGTAGAATTTGACAGCCTCCATCTGATCTGTTCACGGTACTACTAGTACTATATATGGACATGTGGCGAAGGATTTGTTCACTCTCAAAGGACTCTCGAGGAAAGGCTGGTGATTGCTTGACTAGGTTGGTAGGATAGGTGACGATGCCAGAGATGGTTCCCGAGATTTTCGCCATGGCACCAACTAAGCAGTAAATTAAGGATTTGAATGAGAATCATGATTACTGGAACAAGGTGGATAATAGGAGCAAATCTCGGAAAAAAAGAAGGTTGCTATTAAGACAGTGAGCAAGGGCATGAGCAAGGGGAAGAATATCATGTAGCGTCAGTTGAGGGATTTTAAAATTAAACTAATGGCAAAAGGAGATGTGAAGCCACAAGGGGAGGGTGCATGGTACGAAAAATGACTCGGCGTGTGCCGTCGACAAACCTAGGAAAGCGACCCAAAGTAGGGTTGTCCCAGCTTAGCACGATGGAGTTGGATGCTGTGATCAAGGGTGGGTGGTCATCGAGAATGATGAAATAAAGAGAAGGGGTGGCTAAGCCAGACTGTTCATAACAAAGGTGGAGGATCCTTCTGATGATCCTATGCTACCACAATTGAGCCTGTGGCAACTAAGAAATAGGAGCATGTTGGGGGAATGATCATAATGGAGGTTGGAGTTATAGGAGAATTAGGTGGGAAGAGGCCAGAAAATGGTTTGACGGTGAATAAGGCTCAATCTTAGGAATTTTGTGTTAGAAAACATACGAGATAAATGCAGCGAAATGATTAAATAAAATTTTAATCACATGAACATATTAATATAGGATCAAATAACACTCATAAAATCATAGATCATGAGTTTCGTATCACCTCGTATCATTTAAACAATGTAAACACCTGAAAATATAAAAGGATCGTTTGAGGCATTCATCTCTTAAAGCAATGTCCAGTAGAAATTTGATGTTTGTCTCACGAACACACAATCGCA
This sequence comes from Pterocarpus santalinus, assembly GCA_031439595.1. Classification (NCBI taxonomy): domain Eukaryota; kingdom Viridiplantae; phylum Streptophyta; class Magnoliopsida; order Fabales; family Fabaceae; genus Pterocarpus; species Pterocarpus santalinus. Next base: position 40,578,372 of record CM062527.1, read on the forward strand.
CAATCACACGACCTCTAGCTTGTCCACATGAACACGATCCGCCAAGGAACTCCTCTTCTTTATCCAAGATCCATTCCTTGTTGCCTTCTTGAAGAACAAGAATCTCAGATGACTTTTTGGAGTGGGTGATGGTGTCAAAGAGTTTTTCAACAAAAGAAAGAGTTTGTTTATGCTCAAAGGTGTTTGTCTGCTTCTTCTGACCCCCAACCTTTTCTCTCTATTTATTGTAATCAATAGTGGCCTTTCATTTTCTTTTCTCTAGGGTTACAATTTTGCAAAATATGGGTTGATATTTATGTCATAATCAATTTCTAATTGATTCCCATAATAAACAAATAAACCATTTTAAAATAGAATTATTTCTCAAATAATTCTTATTTTAAATAGGCCAATTAATATATATATATATATATATAAAAGTCATCTCATGTCTTATATTAACCCAAAATTAGAAAAGACCAAAAAACCCCTTGACATGAGTTTCTAAAATGTGGACCTTCCATTTTATAGAAACTTTCCTTATGAGGATCCACCTTCGCCCTGGACTTGACTTCGGGATGTGTTAGCAACCCTGCAATGAAATTGCAAGTCTAATCCAATAATTAAAATTCTAATTAACTATTTTAATTAGAATTAATTCATTCTCGGCAAGTGCATGTCCTATTTTGTGTGACTAACTAGGTCCATCTTTAATTGGAAATGAGATTATGAAATCAACCTTTTGATTTTATCGGAAACTTATTGCCGTACCTAAAGTAAAATTTCCAAAATACCCTCGGCTCTCATAAGTCATAGGTAATACCTAGCACAGCATGCCATGACCATCCTAATAGGGACGAATATACATTAATTAAAATATTCTAATGAACCAACAATCATATTTTCCATGCACTCGAATCCTTTCATTACAGCATCCCGATCTAGTCAGGGTCATGGATAATGTCAAACCCTATAGCTTAGACCATATGGACTTTCTAGGTTTCTATTCTTTGATCAATAGGACATGAAATAGAAACTCTTTTCATTTAAGTCCAAGTTCCTTGGCCAAGGATTTCATGATCAAGAATAACCTTATATCCATAGGACCTATCCTTGTTTACTCAAGGTAATGAATTCCTTCTTGACTGTTCACCTATCTCCATACGTAACTAACTATAGCCACAAACTGCCTAACGATAATACATAACATAAGTATATAAGCAGTAGCAAACTATAGTTATCTATGTACAAGATAACCGTGCCATCTTAGGTCAAAGGATCATATGTACTAATATGATCTAGATAATGTTTCATTAACATTAGTAAAATACCATGTAAATATTATCTATACGTCATGTTCGACCCACTTATCACATAAGTGTCCACATATCTGTGTTGACATCTAATGTTATATAGCATGAGACTCACTATTCCATCTTCATTAGTACATTCTACTAATCATGGAAACAGATTGAGGTGACAATCTTCCGGAATAATAATGCCCAGTTAATATTCCTATGATAGTAAACTATTTTAAAGATCTTGTACTAGACTACTCCGTCACTCATATTCTCAACTCTTGAGAATGAAGTATCTAACAAGTATCTAATAGACTTATTCTAATAAACATACATAAATTATGAATAAAAGAATAATAAACTGCCATTAATAGGAATTGTTTATACATATATTAGCTTTAGGGCATACAACTAACAATCTCCTACTTGCACTAGAGCCATTCAGTACAGTATTTAAGACCTATCTTTTCAAGATTTTTGTCTAGTTGCTGTTGTGTCATGGCTTTTGTGAGTGGATCAGCAACATTGTCTGCTAAAGCTACCTTCTGCATGGCTATATCGCCCCGCCTGACTATTTCTCGCATGAAATCTTCTTTCAATATGTTTGAACTTCTGGTGTGCTCTAGGTTCCTTTGCCTGAGCTATGGCTCCACTATTGTCACAATGGAGAGCAAGTGGTGACAATATGGAAGGAACTACACCAAGTTCTGTTACAAACTTTCTAATCCAAACTGCCTCTTTTGCTGCATCTGATGCAGCAATATATTCAGCCTCTGTAGTGGAGTCTGCAGTTGATTGTTTGGAACTTTTCCAGCTAATTGCTCCTCCATTACAAGTGAATATATAACCCGAGATAGACTTTCTATCATTCATATTTGATTGGAAATCAGAGTCTGTAAAACCGTCCAGTTTTAAGTCATACCCTCCATATATCAAGACTAAGTCCTTAGTCCTTCTCAATATTTAAGGATGTTCTTGACAACTACCCAATGTTCTAGTCCTGGGTCAGACTAAAATCTGCTAGTTATACTAACAAAATATGCAATATCCAGCCTTGAACACAACATTGCATACATAAGGCTACTGATGGCTGAAGCATAGGGTACTTTAGCCATCTTCTCCCTCTCTTCAGGTGTCTTAGGCGACATCACTTTAGAGAGGTAAATACCGTGTCTCATAACGAGTAAACTTCTCTTGGAATCAAGCATATTGAACCTTTTCAATACCTTGTCCAAGTAAAGACTTTGGGAAAGGCCTATCAATCTCTTCGACTATCTCTATAGATCCGAATCCCTAGAATATAGGTTGTTTCTCCCAAATCTTTCATGGAGAAAGTCTTTGATAACCAGACCTTTACAGTTGTAAGCATACCAACATCATTCCCGATTAGTAGAATATCATTCACATATAATACAAGAAGACGATCTTGCTCCCACTAACCTTTTTGTACACATGGTTCATCTTCATTCCTGATGAAATCAAAGGACTTAATGGCCTCATCAAAACGAACATTCCAGTTCCTCGAAGCTTGCTTAAGACCATAAATGGATCTCTTAAGCTTGCACACCTTAGACCTATCCTCAGATTCAAAACCCTTGGGTTGATCCATGAATATATGTTCCTCGATGTATCCATTAAGGAAAGCATTTTTGATATCCATTTGTGAAATCTCATAATCATGGTGTGCTGCTATGGCTAGCAATATTCTAATGGATTTAAGCATGGCTACAGGTGAGAAAGTCTCCTCATAGTCAACTCCTTCCCTTTACCGATACCCTTTTGCCACTAGTCTTGCCTTAAAGGTCTCTACCTTTCCATCCGGACCAAACTTTCTCTTATAGATCCATTTGTTCCCAATAGGTACTATACCCTCAGGTGGATCAACTAAATCCCAGACTTGATTCGAGTACATGGAATCCATTTCGGACTTCATGGCCTTTAGCCATTTTAAAGAATCTATATCAGATATAGCTTCTTCGTAAGTAGTAGGATCATCTCTATGATCATTATCTCCATGTATGAACAACTCTTGTACATTTTCATGAAGATCAAGGTATCTCGCGGGAGTACGAATTACCCTACTTGACCTTTGAGGTTCTGTGACATTCTTATTCTAAATGAGCTCTTTTACTGGTTGATCAATATCCATTGGTTTGGACACTTGATCAATTTGTTGGGTCGATGAGTCTTCTTCTAGTTTTATTTCCCTTCCTATGCCTCCTTCTTAAACAAACTCTTTTTCAAGAAAAATAGCATCTCTACTGACAACAACTCTTTGCTCAATAGGAAGATAGAAATAATAACCAAAGCTATCATTTGGATACCTAACAAACCTTTCTTTTAAGGACCGATTCCAATTTGTCAGTGTTCAACTTCTTAATGAATGCTAGATAGCCTCAAATCTTAACATGTTTAAGACTAGGCTTCTTACCCCTTCAAATCTCGAATGGAGTAGTAGGGACTGACTTAGATGGAATTCTATTAAGAATGTAGCAAGCAGTATACAATGCATATCCCCAGAACGAGATAGGAAGATCTGTATAACTCATCATAGACTGCACCATGTTTAATAAGGTATGGTTTCTCCTTTCAGAAACACCATTTAATTGTGGTGTTCCTGGAGGAGTGCATTGAGAAATAATGCCATGTAATTTCAGAAATTCATCAAATTCAGTACTTAAGTACTCTCCTTCTCGATTGGATCGAAGAACTTTGATGTTTTTTCCTATTTGTTTCTCTACTTTTGATTTGAATTTCTTAAACTTTTCAAAGGATTCATGTTTATTCTTCATAAGATAAACATACCCATACCTCGACAGATCATCAGTAAAGGTTATGAAGTAGCGATATCCACCTCTAGCCATTACACTGAATAGGCCACACACATCACTATGCACAAGCTCTAAAACTTCCTTGGCCCTTTCCATTTGTCCTATAAATGGAGATCGAGTCATTTTGCCTTGAAGACATGATTCACAAGTTGGAGTGGGTTTAGAACCCAAAGGAACTAATAATCCCATCTTCTCCAACTTGTTTATCCTATCCTCTGCAACATGACCTAATCTTAAGTGCCAAATTTGTTTCAGACTAGGGGTTGAAATAGTTATAGCATTCATTTTGGCAATTCTAGGAGATGCTTTGTTTTTGGTGTTTAAGTAATAAAGCCCATCATGCAAGTAACCAACGCCAACAACATTATTTCCAAAATAAATGTTGCAAACATTATCCTTAAAATAAAAATAATAACCAACTTTAGTCAAACTAGAAATTGAGATAATGTTTCGATAAGCATTTGGTAAAACCAATACATGATCCAAAAACATAACATGATTATTCATTAATAATAATAAAGTTAAACCCATAGTTTTGGCTGCAACACTTGCTCCATTGCCTATCTTCAAGGTCACTTTATTGCTCCTGAGTACCCTACTACTTGTTAGTTCCTGCATAGAGGTACAAATGTGAGAACTTGCACTCGTATCAAGAACCCATGCAGTATATGAGCTATATGGACTATTAGAATTAAAACAACAAGAAATAGACATACCTTCTGAAGGCACACCTTTTCCCTTGCTTGCCTTCAATTCCTCTAAGTATTGAGAGCAATTTCTCTTCCAGTGCCCATCTTTGCCACAATGGAAACATTTTCCTTTGTTTGCAACTTGTTTCTTCTTGCCCTTTTACTTGGACACCCTAACGGATGACTTAGGAACGGAATTCTTCTTATTCGTCTTGTTCTTCTTAGTCTTGCCAGAAGCTATAAGAAGCTTTTCTTTCCCTTTGCTGGTCATAGCCTTTTGGCCTATGACCAATGTAACATCCTCCTCTGTACAGTACTATGCTTAAGTCATAGTACTCTGCTCTGGAGTTGTTACTGTTACCTGAGCGGACGTTACCTGGCAACAACTTCAGCTGTCTTAGAATCTTCTCGATCTATCTGGAGATAACACGGAAACAAGAGTGAGAATTTTAAATTCTCAGTAGGGTTCGCTAAGAAATTCTGTACGGTGCCATCATTATTATCTCCAGCTGCTTTGGTTTATAAGAAAAATGTGAGCATGCTTACTAGACTGTTCAGTTTTATAGTTTGAAAAATACATTGTCCGAAGCAGAAATCATTTTATTCATGCACTTGTCATTTGGGAGAGCTAATACACGAAAAAGTCACGAAGCATATTACGCATAATAATTATAACATATTAAAATAAAATAACACTAACATACTGGAAACTTGAAATTTTCAACTGCCTTCACTTGTACTTGAACTTATGCAGATATACATAATTGTCTTTTCTTTCTTGGTCTTTCTTTACTTGTCATGCACATTCTAGCACATTCCAGAGTATGATCGCCATGTCATACCCCATCGGAGTGTGATCACCATGTCACATTCCTTAGGATATGGTCATCATACCATATTCTAGAGTATGATCGCCATGTCATACCCCATCGGGGTGTGATCGCCATGTCACACTCCTTAAAGTATTTTCACTCTGCCACGTCCCAGAGTATAATCGTCATGTCATACTCGCTCGGGATGTGATCACCATGTCACATTCCTTAGAGGGTGGGGTCCTTATGCCACATTCCGGAGTATAATCGCCGTGTCATACCCTATCATAGTGTGATCGCCATGTCACGTCCCTTCGAAATATGGACTCGTCATCATATCTTTTATTATAAAGTCATAAATACATAGGCTTCGTGCCTTAACCTTGAACAAATATACTTGCTTAATATTCATACACATCACAAAACAACATTAACACAACAACCTTTAGGATTATCACTAACTTTTGCCAGAAATTCGGCAGCATAACGAATGCCAGCCAATCAGTACATCAATTTGTCACAAAGAACGTAACATCACATTTATATTCCAACATTAAACTCATATCAACATCAAATTCATTAAGGCAGAATTCCTGCCTCAGCATATTCAACCAACCCGGTTTTTATAATTCAAGCCATAATTTCTATTTAACTCATTTGGACCTCAAATTTGAGTATGTTAAAGTGTTATGTGTCTATCTTCTAACCCTTTTGGTCCCATCTCATTTTGACATCTGCAGCTAGAGATATTTATGTTTTATCCCGGCCTGCCCAGTGGCTAGCTAGAATCAAGCACCTAAAAGTAAAAATCTACTATAAATCGAAAACTATCTCAAATTATACGAAATTGAACTCATATTAAAGCTAACAGGGCAAAGTTTCATTTGCAAGAAGTTCCATTCCATTTGACTTAGTAGGGCTCGAGTTACAAGCCCCGAATTCTGACCTTCCTAACCTGCCCTGTTCTGGCCCGGTTTGGACATAGGGCAATTTTCTTGGATCACTGGGAGCAACTGAGACCTTATCTAACTCTGAAATTTTTGTGGAACATTATCCTATGTGTAAGATTTCTAAAAAAGTTAGTTTCATTCATTTCCAAGTAGTATAGGGTGAGTTCTATCCTAAACAACCCAGTCTGCCCAGAATCAAAGTCAAAAACCTAGGTCGAAATTCAAAAATTCATAACTCTCTCAATACTAATCCAAAAGCTTTATATGATATATCTATGGAAATCCCTAGATGTCTAGTTTCATATAAAAATAGTTCCACCCAATTTGATCGGTTTTAGGCGGAGCCGTACACTCCGCCGTACGGACTGCCAAGGGTTTTTGATTCTCTAGCCCATCAGCTCTTTCTATTTTCATGTTTTCTTGCTTCCACTTCAGTTTGAATCAAACCAACAGCCCAAAACCAATCACATATCATCATAAACATTCATTTAACACATCAAAGAAGTTGAAAATAATTCAAGATCAGCTAGCCAAGTCCACGGATTTGGTGCAAAAATCAAAACTCCTACCTTTGTTCCAAGTGTTTTTGCTGGAATTTGAAGGTTTGGATGAGCAAGGCTTGAAGTGGCTTGATGTTGGCTGAAGTTGTGAGTGTAAAGAAGAGAGAAAGAGAGCTGAAAGAGAAGAGAGAAAAGTGGCATAGAAGTGGGTCTGAAGTGGGTGAGAAAGGGTGAAAAATCTGATTGCTTTTAAGTGTTTTATCTTGAATTTGATTGGTCCATAATGCTTAGCTGAAATTCAGCCAAGCTTCTCCGTGAAATGTGGCTATTGTTGCGCCACTTTTGGCTGGTAGGTGGCTGAGCTATCAGCCACTCAAAATAGGGTTTAGAGCTTGTAATTCTATTGGTTCAGTTCCGACAGTTTAAAATACCGTAATGTTACCGATTTCCTTCAAATCGATAAAATGGTTTTAAAGAAGTTTGTGAAGTTTTATATGTTTCTATTCTAATTATTTCAAAGTCTAATCTCTCTAATCTAACATCTAATTAACTCTTAATCAACCTTTAATTAAGTTCTAATTAATCTTAAGGATTCAATAAAATCGAATAAATCGATTAACAGTGTAAATTAAACGTTTTGCAAGTTGTGAGCCTTTCTGGTTTTCGTTGTTAATAGCTAATGGCATTTTCGTAATTATGGATAAGTCTAGGGGCATCCCATGTCATTTCACATATGGATACCTCCGTGGCTCAATCGGCCGAGGTTTAGGTTTCTACGTTTTCGCTACGCGATTCTGATTCGTTTAAAACTTTATTTTACTAATCCGGTTGATATCGGGACCTAAATGTCATTTTCTAAAATGTTTCAGGGGCAAGGCTGTAAATAATATATAAGGACCTAAAGGTCATTTTCTTAAAAGTTTGGGGACAAAATTGTAAATAGTGAAAGTTTGCCCAAGGACATTTTCATTATTTCCTATAACGTTATATGGGGATGTTACAACCAACATATTGTGCAAGTTAGCAAGCGTACATTCTATCTTGATCATGTGAAAATTCACAATGAACTGAGAGAATGATTCTGGGAGTGACTGAAGGATCAAATCCAAATGCAAGTTAAAATCCATGTAGAACTCAAGATTCTCAAGCTGCTCAATCAACCTGATCATCCTTTGCACATAAGCTCCTACATCAGACCCTTCCGGCATTTTAGCCTAGAATAACTGCTTAGATATCTCATATCTAGCATACCTGCTTTGCTCACCATATAACTCTTTAAGGCGCAACAAAACCTCACTTGCAGTTTTCATGTTTTCATGTTGCTTCTGTAACTCATTAGTCATAGAAGCTAGCATGTAACATCATGCTTGCATGTCATCAGATTGCCATTTATTATAAGTATATATCTCCTGTTCTGTGGCTCCTTCCACCAACAGAGCAGGCTGTGGAGTGTCTAGAACGTATCCAATACGTTTCGAATTCAAGACAATTTTCAAGTTGCAAAACCAGTCCACAAAATTAGGCCCAGTAAGCCTATTCATATCAAGTATGCTAGCGAGGGGGTTCAAAGATTTCATATTTGATAATACTGCAGAAAATAACAAGATTAAATTAGTGTAATGGTATATGTATTTATGATAATGATCATGGCCTTATAATCAAAATGATCTCCCACTAATTTTTCGAATCCTACACTTCCAAAATAGGAAACGGGAATCTTTGTCGAGTTTGATTCCTAGTAGGTGATTGAATTCCTATAAAATACTAACCCTCCTCAGGTATATCCATTCTTGGAGAATTAATATCCTATAAGTGAACAACTTTTGTTTAGTGCATCTTATATATGACTCAATCTTATTTGGCTCCTAGTACTTTGGACCTCAGGTACATCCATTCTTGGCCCATTATATATAGTTAAGTCCAACCCACTAAACCTTAGATATTAAGTATCTCAGGTACATCCATTCTTGGTAATTGACTATCTATAAACATCTCATATTTAAACATTAACTCAGAATTATATTAACCAATATTCGGGCTCCTATGTTACCATAGCCAATGACGGAATTAGTTAAAATTCTTGATTAATGTTTTAGTGGAGAGCCTAGACATAGTTTCCAAAACTATATCATTTTAGACTTAATATTTTATTTGGAAGATTTTCTATGGGCAACCTAATTACTATTTTGGTTTCACTTTTCACATGCACCCGTATTCAATATATTATACATCACATGCATCTAAAACATCAAAATGGAAATATAAAAGGCATGATCATAGACTTTCTATGGGCCCAATCCTAGCCATAAGGATTGGGTAGGGCCATTGGGATAATATTGGAAAAAGATAGTCTTCAAGCTCCCATTAGACTCCATTTCCATGGACTTCCTTCTTGGTCTTTGGACCTCCACTACTTTTATCTTTTATTTGATATCTCATACATTACAAGAAATTATCCTTGGCATACCAAGGTGAGAATAATAAAAAAAATGGGCTCTCCAAAAGGCCTCTTAACTCAAATTTATAAAATTACATCCCAATGAATAATAATAATAATGATAATAATAAATTACAACCCATTGCAAAATTAATTATATCCCATAAAATAAAAGCTAATCACATCGGTTTCCTAGAATCCATGATCAACCTCATGCAATAAAATTGAATAAGGAATCAAATAGTAAATAAGGAAATATCGATTTTATGCCTTCAATATGATTGTTTCAATTATCACATAATTAAAACTTGCCTTTGATGTAACCTGTAACTGTTACAGAATATATCAATTATCCATATTTAATAGTCGCCATTTAATACGTAATTATTACAGGATGGCTGAATCCCATATTGAAAACTTGCCAATTAATTATTGATTTGAAACTGACCATATTTGACATATCAAAAATGCCAATTTCAAAAAAAATATATCCATATCATTAACAAATATTATATTTTGAAACAAACCAAATCACGCATATCCGGTTACTTATTTCAAAACGTACTATCTTCAATAACGTAGTTTATTTTTGAAACAAACAAATTACTTCATAAGTAAACAATTTCAAAAGTATCCCATATTATATAAATAGTCTATTTTAAAGCAAATCCAATATAGCTGTACGCTATAATTGCCACTTCCGGAAAAGAGCTTACAAATGAAATATCATAGAGTCTATGTATGTTCTGAATATGAAGCATATTTGCTAAAATTACTGAATATATAATATTTATTAACACAAGAACAATTCTTGCAGATTGACATGGACGAAGGAATCACATCCAAAACAATTTTTTTATTTAATTTAAAATATGGCAAGTATCATATATGACACCTCTTCATGATGGACTAAATATCTAATATTTAGTATGCCATAAAATCAAATTCTACGGTTATGGATTAATAAGAAAATTTTGAAAAACTTTGAACACTTATGAACAGGCAACAGAGTTTTCACCAATTCTTTGAACTTTTCAAAAAAAAAAAAATTTCTCATCAAGCCAATAGCATATAGTATGTATCTAAATAATCACGAGGGTAGCTCTGATACCACTGTTAGAAAATATAAGAGATAAATGCAGCAGAATGATTAAATAAAATTTTAATCAAATGAACACATTCATATAGGATCAAATAACACTCATGAAATCATATCTCATGAGTTTGGTATCACCTCATATCATTTAAACAACGTAAACACCTAAAAATAAAAAAGGATCATCTGAGACATTTACCTCTTGAAGTGATGTCCAGTAGAAATTTGATGTTTGTCTCATAAACACACAATCGCGCAATCGCACGACTTCTAGCTCGTCCACACGAACATGATCCGCCAAGGAATTCCTCTTCTCAATCCAACATCTGTTCCTTGTTGCTCTCTTGAAGAACAAGAATCTCAGATGACTTTTTGGAGTGGGTGGTGGTGTTAGAGAGTTTTTCAACAAAAAAAAGAGTTTGTTTATGCTCAAAGGTGTTTGTCTGCTTCTTCTGACCCTCAATCTTCTCTCTCTATTTATTGTAATCAATAGTGGCCTTTCCTTTTCTTTTCTCTAAGGTTATAATTTTGCAAAATATGGGTTGACATTTATGTCATAATCAATTCCTAATTGATTCCCATAATAAACAAATAAACCATTTTAAACTAGAATTATTTCTCAAATAATTTGTATTTTAAATAGGCCAATTAATATATATAAGTCATCTCATATCTTATATTAACCCAAAATTGGAAAAGACCAAAAAACCCCTTGACATGAGTTTCTAAAATGTGGACCTTCCATTTTATAGAAACTTTCCTTATGAGGATCCACCTTCACCGTGGACTTGACTTTGGGATGTACTAGCAACCCTGCAATCAAATTACAAGTCTAATCCAATAATTAAAATTCTAATAAACTATTTTAATTAGAATTAATTCATTCTCGGCGAGTACATGTCCTATTGTGTGTGACTAACTAGGTCCATCTCTAATTGGTAATGAGATTATAAAATCAACCTTTGATTTTATCGAAAACTTATTGCCGTACCTAAAGTAAAATTTCCAAAATACTCTCGGCTCTCATAAGTCATGGGCAACACCTAGCATAGCATGCCATGACCATCCAATTAGGGACGAATATATATTAATTAAAATATTCTAATGAACCAATAATCATATTTTTCATGCACTCGAATCCTTTCATTACAGCATCCCAATCCAGCCAGGGTCATGGATAATGTCAAACCCTATAGCTTAGACCATATGGACTTTCTAGGTTTCTATTCTTTGATCAATAGGACATGAAATAGAAACCTTTTTCATTTAAGTCCAAGTTCCTTGGCCAAGGATTTCATGATCAAGAATAACCTTATATCCATAGGACCTATCCTTGTTTACTCAAGGTAATGAATTCCTTCTTGACTGTTTACCTATCTCCATACGTAACTAACTATAGCCACAAACTGCCTAACAATAATACATAACATAAGTATATAAGTAGTAGCAAACTATAGTTACCTATGTACAAGATAACCGTGCCATCTCAGGTCAAAGGATCATATGCACTAATATGATCTAGATAATGTTTCATTGACATTACTAAAATACCATGTAAATATTATCTATATGTCACGTTCGACCCACTTATCACATAAGTGTCTACATATCTATTTTGACATCTAATGTTATATCGCACGAGACTCACTATTCCATCTTCATTAGTATGTTCTACTAATCATGGAAACAGATAGAGGTGACAATCTTCTGGAATAATAATGCCCAGTTAATATTCCTATGATAGTGAACTATTTTAAAGATCTTGTACTAGACTACTCCGTCACTCATATTCTAAACTTTTGAGAATGAAATATCTAACAAGTATCTAATGGACTTATTCTAAGAAACATACATAAATTATGAATAAAAGAATAATAAATTGCCATTAATAGGAATTGTTTATATATATATCAGCTTTAGGACATATAACTAACATTTTGAGCCCAGTTCTCTACTATCTTGTTACTATGTTACTTGTGCTATGGAATATAAGGGTTTTGATACGGTTGCATGGAAATTGGGAGGGGTGCAGATTAACTTTTCTTGGCATCATGCGAGAAATCTGGTGAGATGCTATAAGCCTTCCCTACTATTCTTGATGGAGACGCATGTTGTGTTTGCTAGGATGGAAGTCTTTTGGAGGAAGTTGGCTTTTGAGGATGTTGGTATAGTGGAGGCTCAAGGCCACTTGGGTGGGATTTGGGTGTTGTCATCTGATCCTTTTGTTACATGCAAAAATTGCTAATAGCAATTGCCATAACATACGCAGGGGGTGCCACAAGGAGTAACTCTCCAATTTGACTTATCTATTGCTTGATTTTCCAATTAGTTTTAGGATTTATTTAATTGTTTTAGTTAATTTTGTTTCATATTTTTGTTAATTAGTTTAATTAGCTTTCTTTTTAGTTTTACCAATTATTTTTGTGTTTTGGGATAGTTATTTATGTTTTCACTATATGTTTAAATTAGGTAGATTCTGCACCCTGTCAGCGCGTTGTAGTGCGCTAGACAAAATGGGCTAGAAAATGGCATCGTGCCACTGCACTGTAGTCTGATGGGGCACGTCGATACAGGTGAAAAAGGAAGGTTTTGAAACTCCTTGCACATTAAGCTACCAAACCTTGGGACTATAAAACCCATTCTAAAGCCGTCATCATGAACTTTTGACAATGAGAGGCAACACTAGGAGGGAGATACCGGAGACTCAAGGATTCCAAAGCCCGGCAAAGAAAAAGAAGATAACTTTCCTCCTCAAGCAACATTAATCCTAGTTTCTATTATCAGTTTCTTATGGCTACTCTCTTTTGTTTTTCTTCTTCTATCTTTTCTTTTTATTTTTGTACATCCATAATGAACTAAACCCTTTTATTAGTAAGTTAATGGATCTAAGTGTGTGATATTACTTATGGATTGATTTTATCTATGATTTTATCTTAATAATTAAGTGTTTGTGATTGTTCTTCATGCCTTTAAATACTTGATCACCTTTTAATAATTGATTTATTGGTTTGCAATAACTTAGACAAAGGATTTGTAAACAAAGCTTCGCATCTAAATTGAGCGAAAACTAAAGATAGATAAATGCGATTTCATGTGGTCATGTTATGAATCTATAGTGCTTTAACTTTTTCCTAAATTAGTTTGTAACTAAGAGATTAATCAATCAATTTAGTTTAAAGAGAATCACTTGACCTTGAGAAAGACTTCAAATTAATTACCGAATCCGCTCATTAATCAATTAAGATAAAAACTAGATAATTGAGATTCATTATAGGTAAGTCCATAATTTAGTGAAAGCATATAGCCCTTCTATCTATCCCATCATATTTTATTCATCTTTTAATTGCATTGTTAATTTTTACTGTTATTTTCACTTTTTGCTCATTTGACTTTTATTATCCAAATAGCAATCCTTATGAGCTATTCCGTATTTGATTGACCTTTATGGGAAAATACTTTTTATCACTTTCCTATTTGCACGAACTATTATACTTGCTACCTTCATATCAATTATTCAAAATTAAAAAAACAAATTGGCAAAATTAATTTTGGCTTAATAGGGAATGCTTACTCTTTCATATTCCCTAGTGCAAAGAGGACTCAAAACGGCATTGTTTTTCTAGAAAATATTGTGGGTTGGTCGCTTTTAATTAGGAAAGAGAAAATGTTTTTTTTGTTTTTTAGAAAAAAAATGTGTTCTAATAATAGTGATCGAAATAATTATTTTATTATCTTTATTGCAGAAAAATAGTAAATATAAATTCTTTTAGAAAAAATTTTCAACTTTTAAAAAGTAAATACAACTCATTTTTTCTAGTTTTTTTTACTATAAAAGTTAGTTAGAATAAAAATGAAAAAAGAAAAGAAAAGAAAAGTAAATGAAATAGATTGAACAAATGCACCTAAATATGGGCAAAGAATTATAATGGCTTCTTACGATGCAATAAGCAAGCAGGGATAAAATATGCGAAGGTACTCTGACATTGAAGTAAAACAATAGAAACTCTGAAAAATAAATAAAGAAAATGATTTCTATTGATACCTTATTACCTTGATGGTTGTGCCCTTTATATAGAGAAAGTTTGTTAATCCATCTAAAGTTTAATTTCCCTCTTTAATAATTTACCAGCGTCATGGAGGATTTAATGATATTACGCAAAATTTGAGAAAAATCTCATCGCTTTATTCTTTGGCGTAGTAAGATTCAAGGTATAGTATCCCCCTTAAAGATATCTAAGGAGGATTTGAGAGAAATTTTATCCCATTATTGCATGATATCTATAGATTTAAGCAGATAGAATTCTCAATTAGATATTTTATTAAAAAAAAAAAACTATTATGAGGTGAGATCACCATGAATGCTAAAGGGCCAAAATTCCTAACACTATTGGAAACATTCGAAATATTGGCATAATAATCGATGGATTTTTTAAAATTAACGACCGATATAATTTTACCAACGGATATTAGGACAAAAGAGCCCGTCCATAATATGTCGGTAATTATATGGATTTTACCGATGGATTTTTTCAAAAAAATTTTCGCCAGTAATTATATGGAAATTTTGAGAACTTTTTCATCAAGATTAATTTAATTGAAGACAGATATCGTAATATTAATTCCATCGGTAGAATTTGCCAAAAATTTTCTAATATTATCGATGAATAATTTATTGGTAAAATAATTAATAAAATTTTAAATTTGGATTTGCCAATTTATTATCGGCAAAAAATCCGTCGGTAATATTAAATTTTTTATTATTTGTTTCTATTTTATTAAATTATTCATTATTTTTAATTATTTTAATTACCTTTTAATTATTTTATTTAATTATTTAAATATTTATAAAATAAAAAGTATAATAATTACATCCTCCTCTCCAACTTTTTCTCCATCGTCTTCAACTTCGCCTCCTTTGTCCGGAACAGTTTTTCCTACTTTACTAGCATTTGATGCACCTCCTTGTTACGCGCATGCTCCAACCTTGCAAGCGCATTTCCAATCTCAAATACTGAGGACAAAGAATCACTATAAAAGGTCCCCATGTAACATCCACCGTTTTTCGCCTAATTATTCGGTTTTATCGAATAATTGAAAATAACTAAAATTCGGTTAAACAATTATTTAGACTCAATTGATTGGCCATTACTTGAGTCTAGATATGAGGAAAATGAGTTAATAGTATAGGAGATTTTATAAAATTTTGTTGAAAACCGATTTACCGATTTAAAGAAAATCGGTAAAATTACGGTATTTTAAACTGCCGGAACCGAACCAATATAATTCCAATCCTTTACCCTATCTTGAGTGGTTGATAACTCAGCCACTTAGCACCAAATGTGGCACCACTTTGGCCACAAAAGTGAGGAAGGCTGGTTGAAACTCAGCCATAGGATCTCCACCAATCAAAAGCCAAAGCAAGACAACCACAACCACTCAAATGCAATCAGATTTTTTTTCACCCTTTTATCACCCAATTCTGACCACTTTCCTTGCGCCTTTCTCCCCCTCCCTTTCAGCTCTCTTCCTCTCTTCTTCACACACAAAACTCTAGCCAACATCAAGCCAATTCAAGCTTTGCTCATCCAAGCCTTCAAAATCCAGTAAAATCACTTGGAACTAAGGTAGGGGTTTAATCTTTGCATCAATTCTGTGGCATTGGCTGGCTGAGCTTGGATTATTTCCATCATCTTTGATGTGTTAAATGAATGTTTATGATGATATGTGATTGGTTTTGGACTGTTTGTGTGATTGAAATCGAATTGGAAGCAAGAAAGAATGGAAATAGGAAGAGTTGATGGGTTAGAGAACCAAAAACCCTCAGCAGTCCGTATAGCGGGGTGTACGGCTCTGCATACAGCAGATTAAATTGGGTGGAACCATTTTTATATAAAACTAGACATCTAGGGCTTTCCATAGACATATCCTATAAGGCTTTTGGACTATGATTGAGAGAGATATGAATTTTTGAATTTCAACCTAGGGTTTTGACTCTGGTTCTAGGCAGACTAGGTTTTTCAGGGTAGAACTCGCCCTATACTACTTGAAAATGAGTGGAACTAACTTTTTTAGAAAGCTTACACTTATGAGAATGTCTCATAAAAATTTCAGAATTAGATAAGGTCTCAGTTGCTCCTAGTGATCTAAGGAAGTTGCCCTATGTCCAAATCGGGCCAGAACAGGGCAGTTTAGAAAGATAAGAATTCGGGGCTTGTAACTCGAGCCCTACTAAGTCAAATGGAATGGAAATTTTTGTAAATGAAACTTTACCCTGTTAGCTTTAATATGAGTCCAATTTCGTGTAATTTGAGTCAGTTTTCGATTTTTAGTGGATTTTTACTTTTAGTTGCCTGATTCTGGCTAGCCATTGGGCAGGTCGGGATAAAATCTAAATATCTTGAGTTATAGATATCAAAATTAGATAGGACTAAAGAGGTTAGAAACTAGACACATAAGGCTATAACATATTCAAAAATTAGGTTTAAATGAGTTAAATTGAAATAAAGGTGGGATATACCATAACTGGGCAGAATAAGGCAGAATGAGTTAAAAGCCCTATTGATGCTTTGTTGAAACTAATGAATGAATCTATGAATGTATATGCATAATTGTTGCTTTATACTGAAAATTTCAAATTGAATAAATGTACTGGTTGGCTGGCACTATTCACAGGGAAGCGGACACGTTTCGTTATGCTGCCGAAATTTCAGTAGAACCCATGCACAAGTTATGAGATACATGTCAATGCATGTGCATTTTAAGAAAGTTATGAAAAGGATTATGTCACTATGAAAGTTCCATGCTACTTGGGCCAGCCCCGGTTAAGAAGTTAAGGGGAATATATTGGTGGGAAGGTCGGGGAAAGTAAACCTGGCATTCTTGTATAGGAACGAGCTTGATCCTGAAAAGCAGACTATTAGCCAGGAGTCTAAATGGTCAAGAACTCCCAGGGGACCAAGAGATGGAAAATAAAGGAAAGTAATGAAAAAGCTTATGAAGAAAAGTTCATGATTAAGTCTGCATGATTACATGACTGCATGGTTACATGAAATAATCATGTCAAGATGGATGCAGTGTCTATTAAGTTTATTTACTGCCATTTATTTATTTATTCTGTTTATTATTCTATGAAGCATATTCATTATATTTCTTCTGTTAACTAAAGTAAAACCGAACCTTGCCTCGGACCAGACTTTTCCTTAAATCCATTAAAATGGATAGTTTAGTTTGAACAATGCTTTCATAATTAAACAAAACCGAGGCAACTGAGAATGAATGTGACGTCAGATGAACGCTAGACACGAACTCTGCTGAGAATTTTCTTAAATTCTCACCCCGTGTTGTATTTCCGCATCATTCTCAGACGCCAGCGATGGGCTCAACGGCCACTCCTTTCATTGAGATCCCAGACCTGCAGCTTCTCTATGACCCCGAGATGGACTCGTTGGACACAGTCTGCTCCTGCTATTTCTGCCTCTGCTTTTAGCTATAAGAATTTTGATGTTCTTTTATTTCATCTGTTTTAATGTATATCTATATGTATAAACTGAAGCGTCGGCTTCCGACCTACTTATGTACATATACAATTGAGAATATATCACTTATTTATATCTCTTCTGTTATATTACATCAAACTTTATTACGTTTTATAACGCTACTTGTAACACTCTAATAAACCCATACTACGCTTAAGTCGTATTACGACATTTTATTAGTTGTTACTTATACTCGTGAAAAATTAAACTTCACTTGAAATTAAATTACGCGGAAAATACGGTAAGATTTTTTTTTTTGAAATACGTCATCGCTTTGGAAAGTAAAGCCTTGAGCGAGAAAGTAGATAGAGAAAGAGCGTGTCGCATAAAATAAATACCCAAATATCATAAGACAAGAGAAAGGTAAATAAATAGAAATTCACAAATACATTGCATTAATTAACTAATCATTACATTCATATGAGTTCATAATATATATATATATATATATATATATATATATATATATATATGAACATATATATAACAGCATTACATCGAAGGAAGCTCATGGTCGTGCCATGATCCAAGTACTAGGTATTAAATACAAACTCTAATGACAAAGCTCCTCTCAAAAAGAATATGCGAAGATGTAGAGTGACGGTCGCTATGAGTTCCAAAATAGCTTCGTCGGGCATCCCACGTCATACGTTTGCTCATAGTGTAGGGGATCCGCACTCCACTCCATCGGATGCGCCATCGGAATCTGGAGATGATGCGGAAAAATAACTAGAGTGAGAAATAAGATTTCTCAGTAGGACTCAAACCCGACACGGAGGTGTCATTGTCATCGTCCTAGCCACTTCGGTTTTATAATGAAAACAGTGGGCATGCATAAGGTTCAATTCTTAGATTTTCGAAGACATAGCTATCCGAAGTGGATTCAATTTTAAGTACATATTCTTGTTATGATAACAACATCATGGTATACATGAAAACTTATATGACAATTCATAATATGCATGAACATGTTGAGAGTTTCATTCTTTACTTGGGTCGGACCGAAGTCCCTTTCTTTTCTTAACTTGACTTTATCTTAAATCCTTTTCTTTCCTTAACTTGACTTATCTTAAGTCCTTTTCTTTTCACCCACTAAACATAAGTGGTAATGAGCTCATACCGTGGCCGTCGCCACCATAAAATTTCGGTACTTACACTAGCTGGGTCATGCCATGCCTCATGTAAGCCCTATCCCCTATACTCACACTAGCTGGGTCATGCCATGCCTCATGTGAGTCGTGGGTGAAGGGAACTTAGATTAGGTCACCTTCCTTTTTGAAAGATCGGATCACGCCCTTAGTTACTTTATCTTCTTAGTAAGGCTTATGATGCAAAATCATTTTAATTCTTTTTCCACATTTAGGCGTTACGTATCGTCGTCCCCAAATGTGGTTCCTTTAATGTATATCATTAACATATCATATTTGTATCATTATCATACCACCATCATATCACCATCATAATCATCATATCATATCATCATTATCATTGTCATGCCATCATCATCATCATAGCATACTATCATCATATCATATCGTCATTATCATTATCATGTCATCATCATCATCATAGCATACTATCATCATATCATGATCATCATCATCATATAATTGTCATCATATTAATACATGAAGGCATACACATCACACAAAGTCTTATGAGTTTAGCTTAGTAAATTTGGTGCAAGCTTTTAATTGGGGTTGCCTCTTGTATAAATTTTTTTATTAGGCCTAGGGCCAATCTTATCTATTATCCTCTTTAAAAGTTTTTATGTTGAATTATGAAGGTTTTCCAATACTTAATGTAAGGGTATTAATGTCTTAAAGCTTATTCTTCATTAATCTTTAACTTTTACCCTAACCAGTTTTACTTTTACAGTGGGGCAGTAACTTCAAAAATTCACCATAATTTCTTCTTTTATTCTTTTGTTTCGAATTTTGGTATGCTTACACTTCTCTGAGTCTATTTTTAAACAAAAGAAAACCTACTCAAAAATTCATTTTGTAGCTTGAGTTATGCATATTTTATTCTAACTGTTCAGATTTGAAAGTTCATCTCGGGCTAGTGACTTTTAACATTTACTGTGAACTCCTCACAAAGAATCTGACAAAACTATTTTATGGGGATTTCCTCTATGTCTTAGCTTTCCAAAAAACTTGGTCCCACTCAAAAATGTTATGTATAGCTTGAGTTATGCATGTTTTATTACCTACTGCCCGGACAGAAACCCATCCAGGAACAGCAGACTTTAAAAATTCATATCTCTCTCATCTTAAGGCCAAATCTCGCATATTTTATATGTATGAAAAACTCTTTGAGTCTACTTTCACAGAAAATTAGTTTCATTGCATTATGAGTTTTGTAGAGATAAATATACCGAATGCCTTACAGACTGCCAGAATTCCAGATTAACCCAGTTTTAAGTTTTACATAACAAACTTGTGGGAATGTTGCTATACCACTTTAAATCACCATTTTTATGTTTTATCTCATTACCATATCCAAAGTTTCAGTCACCAAATCAGTATTTTACCACAAAATAGAGCAAGATACATAAAACCATCATGCCACATAATCTCATTTCAAAACAACACTTTCAACAAGACAAGAAAAACCCATAGGGAAAAGTATGGTCATGAGACCTTGGAGCAAGCTTTATAACCACCTAACTATAAAGAGATTAGGGGTTCTAAAACTTGAAAAAAAACACATGGAGAAGAAGGATAGAGTCACTACCAAAAGAGGTTTCTCTTGGAAGCTTGAAAAATGAAGTGGTTGGAGATGGCCTCCTTCTCCTTGAGCTTGATATTGGGGCTTGTGTATGAGTGGCTTTGTTTCTCCAAGGACCAAAAATGGTAGTCCTTGAAGGGATTGTGAGTGTGGTGATAGGAGATGAGGGTGATGGTGGTAGAAAAGTGAGGACTTAGGGTAGGAAAACAAGAAGAACAAGAAGAAAAGTAGGAAGAACAAAGAGAGGTTTAGAGAGAGGTGAGAGCTTTGTGTGTATTCTTGAGAGAGGGAATGAAATGAATTGAGGAGAGAGGGAAGGCTGAAAGTGGCGCAAATGAGGGAGAAAAGTGAGGTGACTTTTGCTTCTTACACAAGCTAGGGAGTGGGAAAAACCATAGGGCAAAAGAGAGTGTTGTGTTTCCTTTGAGTCTTGGCACTTGGGTAAAGACTTTGTAGTGTTTCTTTTCTAGTGGTTAAAAGCATGATCTATCCTAGGATTGGCATTGGATGATTGTGATCACTCCAAGTGTCACAATCTTGATGGGGGAGAGTAGATTTTTGTCATGACTCAAGGAAGCTACTAATATGGACTCTTGATCTAGTGGTGTATGATGAGAAAGCAAATGAATGGTTAGATATGGCTCTTGCTTTGACCAAACTTTCAAACAATAATTAAAGAGAAATTTCTAAATTTTTTACAATTGTTACAATTGTCTAAATATTAATTAATTCAATTGGTTTGATTACACATTAGCATATTCTCAATGAAAGGATTTTCCTAATTAATTAGGTGAAGAAGATGCGAGGGTTAATGTGATTAAGGTATGGTACTTATGTGCTCATAGTTAATTAGGTTAGTTCACCTTTGATTTTATGTTCTAAATCATGAATTAATAAGGGTTGGGCAATTAGGCTTTTAATTGTAACTTTTAATGCATTATGTTTCAATTGTTGACTTTCACCTATCTTGTTGACTTGCTTTTAATTTACTAAGCCTTTGCTCTCGAGATTAGCTGATTAATCCTCCGTTAATCGTTAACCTCTCTAATTAGCCTGGATCACTGAGCTAATTAGCTTAGACAAAAATTGGGGATGTTACACTACTCACGTCTATTAAGTAACAGCGCGCCGTTTCAACGATTTATTGATACTAATCACGAGGTTTAATTAGAACGTTAACACTGTAACACAGACTACCTAATTTCATGCTATGACTTAAGCATAATATTAAATTAGTAGGGTGTTACATTTTTATATCGTGAGCTTGATTCGTCTAGCTAAGGCCAGAGGATTGGACTGACTATGCTTCGTGCATATTCTGTACTTTTAGCTGATAATGTGCACCAAATCTTGCCTGTATGGTTGAGATATAGTTGTGCATGTGTATAAAGTGCCTGACCGTGTGGGGTGTTATTTACTGGCACATTAGACTTAGTATTGAGCCTGATCAACTCAATAACTTTTGTTTTGTGTGCCCAGAACTTAATGGCTTCCGGAAGGCGAGGAAGACCACGTGCAGAGCCTGCTCCAGAGAACTCGACTGATTTTATGGCCACAATGCAAGAAATGGCCCATGCAATGTGGGAGCAAGCCGCGGCAGCTGACCAGATGATGGAACAGCTAGCCAGGTGACCTGCAGCACGCTGTGAAGGGAATCCACATGGCCCAGAGGCTAACCTGGAGTATCTCAAATTTGCTGAGTTCAGAAAGGTGAATCCACCCAGCTTCCAAGGGGCGTATGACCCTGATAAAGCCGATGAGTGGATCAAAGCCATGGAGAAGATTTTCTCTGTCCTAGATTGCTCAGATCATCAGAAGGTGACTTTGGCCACCTATATGCTCGAGGTAGATGCCGAGTTTTGGTGGAACGGCATACAAAGACTGTTTGAAGAATCTCAGACCATAGTTACTTGGATGGTGTTCAGAGATGTATTCTACTAGAAGTACTTTCCTGCCTCGGTCCGAAATGCTAAGGAACTCGAGTTTAGGCAGCTGCATCAAGGAAATCGGACAGTATCCGAATATATTGCCCAATTTGAGGAGCTATGCAAATTCTCCACGATTTACCAGAGGAACCCGGATGAAGCTTGGAAGTGCATCAAGTTTGAAGGAAGGTTACGAGAGGACATTCTCACCACAACCGGGCCAATGGAGATCAGGGATTTCCCTACATTGGTGAACAAATGCCAACTTGTGGAGGATTGCAATTCGAAATTAGCCGCAGCCAGGGCATCTGGTGGGAATTTCAAAAGGGGGTTGGCCCCGCAAAGCCCAAGATTCAAGCCCAACGTACAGCAACAGCGGAGATTTCTGTCAACAGGCAACAAAGGCAAGCAGCCCCAAAGGCCTTTTCCAAATCTAACTTGTACAAAATGCGGCAAGAATCATGGCATTGGCCATGCTTGGCAGGCCAGAATATCTACTATGGATGTGGCAAGCCAGGCACAAAATTTATGAGTGTCCGACCAAGAATCCATCACAACCGCCTCGACCCTAGCGACAAGGACGTGTCTTTACTATGAGCGCAGAAGAAGTTAATAAGTCGGAAGGACTAATCGAAGGCACTTGTGATGTGGACGGTGAGACTCTAACTGTACTCTATGATTCGGGTGCCTCACATTCATTTATTTCTCATAACTGTGTAGCTGCTTTGCAATTGCCAATTTCTGAATTACCTTATGATCTATTGGTTTCTACTCCTACCAATGGGCCTGTTAGAACTAGTCAAATATGCATCAATGTTCTTCTTCGAATTGAGGGCAGGACCTTTGCCGCCAATTTGATTTGCCTCCCTCTATCTGGTCTTGATGTAATTCTGGTCATGGATTGGCTTTCTGCCAAACATGTTGTACTCGATTGCTCTGATAAGATGGTGGTACTCCCCTCTGTCTCACTTTCTGAATCCCAAATTGCAACACTCTTCTATCTGAACTCTTTCGGGCCAAAGAATCAAGGGTATATCGTCTTGTCAGCTAATGCGGTAGAAGCTGAGCAGGAACTAGAGGAGATTCCGGTTGTCAGGGAATATTCGGATGTTTTTCCAAAGGATATTCTTGAATTCCTTCCAGAGAGAAAGATTGAGTTTACCATCGAGTTGGTTCCAGGTGCGAGACCAATATCTATAGCTCCGTATCGAATGTCACCTATGGAGCTGACGGAACTAAAAAGACAAATCGAAGAGCCTTTAGAAAAAGGATTGATATAGCCAAGCGCGTCGCCATGGGGAGCTCCGGTCTTGTTGGTTAAAAAGAAAGATGGAAGCATGCGCTTATGCGTAGATTATAGGCAGCTGAACAAAGTGACAATTAAGAATAAATATCCATTGCCAAGGATTGATGATCTCATAGACCAACTACAGGGTGCAACAGTATTCTCCAAGATCGACTTACGTTCTGGATATCACCAAATTTGGGTTCGGGAACAAGATATCCTTAAGACAGCTTTTCGAACTCGTTATGGGCACCATGAATATACCGTGATGCCGTTTGGGCTGACGAACGCACCAGCAGTATTCATGGATTACATGAATCGAATATTTCGCCCATATCTAGATAAATTTGTAGTGGTGTTCATCGATGACATACTGGTCTACTCGAAGACAGAGCAAGAGCATGCAGAACAATTGCGGCTAGTTCTGCAAATTTTAAGGGAAAAGAGACTCTATGCTAAATTATCCAAATGTGAATTTTGGATGAAAGAGGTAAAATTTCTCGGCCACATAGTGTCTTCTGGAGGAATCTCTGTCGACCCCAGCAAAGTAGAAGCAGTTCTAAACTGGGAAAGGCCAACCACAGTCTCTGAAGTCAGAAGTTTTCTGGGCCTAGCTAGATATTACAGGCAATTCGTTAAGGATTTTTCCTAAATAGCCTTGCCCTTGACCAAGCTAACCAGAAAGAATGTCCCGTTCGAGTGGACGCCGGAGTGCGAACAGAGTTTTCAAGATTTAAAGAGCAGATTGACCACGATGCCAGTATTAGCGTTACCAGACCCTTATGGACCATTTGAGGTCTATTGCGATGCTTCCTAACAAGGGTTAGGGTGCGTGTTGATGCAAACTGGAAAGGTGGTCGCGTATGGCTCCAGGCAATTGAAGCCACATGAAAGGAACTACCCAACTGACGACCTCGAATTAGCAGCAGTAGTATTTGCTTTGAAGATATGGAGACATCACCTGTATGGAGTGAAGTTCGAGGTCTTTTCTGATCATAAGAGTTTGAAGTACCTCTTCGATCAAAGGGAATTAAACATGAGGCAGTGGAGATGGATGGAACTCCTTAAAGACTACGAATTTGAATTGAAATACCACCCGGGTAAGGCAAACATCGTGGCAGATGCGTTGAGCAGGAAATCATTGACTGTCGCTTGGATGATGATTAAAGAGACGGAGCTTATTGAAAGTTTTCGAAATCTTAATTTGGGAATTCTTACAACTCCCAAGACCCTTCAGTTGCACCAAATCAAGATAACCAGTAGCTTTAAGGACCAGTTTCGGCAAGCACAGCAGCAGGATACTAACTTTCAGCATACAATTAGTGTCGTGCAATCAAGAAAATTGACGGGTTTTGCCCAAGATAAAAAGAGCATCTGGCGGTGCCATGACAGAGTATGTGTTCCTGAAAGGAACGATCTCCGAAAAAGAATTTTAGAAGAAGCACATAGAGGCGAATTCGCCGTACATCCTGGCATAACCGAGATGTATCAAGACCTCAAGAAAATGTTTTGGTGGCCGGGCATGAAGTCAGATGTAGCAAGCTTCATGGGCAAGTGCTTGATTTGTCAGAAGGTGAAAGCGGAACATCAGAAGCCTTCTGGGATGTTACAACCCTTGGAAATCCCTGAGTTGAAGTGGGAGAGTATCTCCATGGACTTTATAATGGGGTTACCAAGGACATCAGTGGGATATGATGCTATATGGGTTATTGTGGATAGATTAACCAAATCTGCTCATTTTTTGCCCGTTCGAGCAAATTATCCACTGGAAAGACTAGCTCAACTATATGTTCAAGAGATTATAAGATTGCATGGGACCCCTTCAACTATCATCTCTAATCGAGACCCGAGGTTTACCTCATAATTTTGGGGAGCTTTACAGAAGGCATTCGGTGCGAAACTGTGTCTAAGCACTGCATATCACCCACAAACAGATGGTCAAACTGAAAGGACGATTCAAACCTTAGAGGATATGCTACGAGCTTATATACTGGAGCAACGCAGAAATTGGGATCGATACTTACCGTTGGCCAAGTTCGCATACAACAATAGCTATCACGCTAGCATCGGCATGGCTCCTTACGAAGCATTGTATGGACGAAAGTGCCAATCTCCCTTGTGCTGGTATGAGACAGGAGAATCAGCTCTATTGGGGCCTAATTTAGTCGAGCAGACCACCGAACAAATCAAGAAAATACGGAGCAAGATGCTTGTCGCTCAGAGCCGCCAGAAGAGTTACGCGGATACTAGGAGAAAACCTTTGGAATTTCAGGAAGGAGACCACATATTTCTGAAGGTTACTCCTACAGCAGGGATAGGTAAAGTAGTCAAAGTTAAGAAGCTAAATCCTCGTTTTATTGGTCCCTTTCAAATCCTGAAGCGAATTGGATTAGTTGCATACCGAGTTGCTTTGCCTCCACATATGTCAAACCTCCATGATGTTTTTCATGTCTCCCAACTCCGAAAGTATCAACTTGACCCTACCCACTCCTTAGAACCCGAATCAATATAGTTAAAAGAGGACCTGACCTTCTGCATACAACCAGCATGGATCGTAGACAGAAGTACCAGATAACTCCGGAACAAGACCGTGCAACTAGTAAAGGTAGCATAGGGAAGAGAAGATGTGGAGGACTACACTTGGGAGCTAGAATCAGATATGAGGAAGGAGTATCCTGAATTATTCTTAAGAACTAAATTTTGAGGACAAAATTTTTTTTAAGGAGGGTGGTAATGTAACATCCACCGTTTTTCGCCTAATTATTCGGTTTTATCGAATAATTGAGAATAATTAAAATTCGGTTAAACAATTATTTAGACTCAATTGATTGGCCATTAATTGAGTTTAGATATGAGGGAAATGAGTTAAAAGTATAGGAGATTTTATAAAATTTTGTTGAAAACCGATTTACCGATTTAAAGGAAATCGGTAAAATTACGGTATTTTAAACTGTCGGAACCGAGCCAATAGAATTCCAATCCTTTACCCTATCTTGAATGGCTGATAACTCAGCCACTTAGCACCAAATGTGGCACCACTTTGGCCACAAAAGTGAGGAAGGCTGGCTGAAACTCAGCCATAGGATCTCCACCAATCAAAAGCCAAAGCAAGACAACCACAACCACTCAAATGCAATCAGATTTTTTTCACCCTTTTATCACCCAATTCTGACCACTTTCCCCCTCCCTTTCAGCTCTCTTCCTTTCTTCTTCACACACAAAACTCCAGCCAATTCAAGCTTTGCTCATCCAAGCCTTCAAAATCCAGCAAAATCACTTGGAACCAAGGTAGGGGTTTAATCTTTGCATCAATTCTGTGGTATTGGCTGGCTGAGCTTGGATTATTTCCATCATATTTGATGTGTTAAATGAATGTTTATGATGATATGTGATTGGTTTTGGGCTGTTTGTGTGATTGAAACCGAATTGGAAGCAAGAAAGAATGGAAATAGGAAGAGTTGATGGGTTAGAGAACCAAAAACCCTCAGCAGCCCGTACGGCAGAGTGTACGGCTCTGCGTATAGCCGATTAAATTTGGTGGAACCATTTTTATATGAAACTAGACATCTAGGGCTTTCCATAGACATATCATATAAGGCTTTTGGACTATGATTGAGAGAGATATGAATTTTTGAATTTCGACCTAGGGTTTTGACTCTGGTTCTGGGCAGACTGGGTTGTTCAGGGTAGAACTCACCCTATACTACTTGAAAATGAGTGGAGCCAACTTTGTTAGAAAGCTTACACATATGAGAATGTCCCATAAAAATTTTAGAATTAGATAAGGTCTCAGTTGCTCCCAGTGATCCAAGGAAGTTGCTCTATGTCCAAACTAGGCCAGAACACGGGCTTGTAACTCGAGCCCTACTAAGTCAAATGGAATGAAACCTTTAGCAAATGAAACATTACCCTATTAGCTTTAATATGAGTCCAATTTTGTGTAATTTGAGTCAGTGTTTGGTTTTTTGTGGATTTTTACTTTTAGTTGCCTGATTCTGGCTAGCCATTGGGCAGGCCGAGATAAAATCTAAATATCTTGAGTTGTAGATATCAAAATTAGATGGGACTAAAGAGGTTAGAAACTAGACACATAAGGCTACAACATATTCAAAAATTAGGTTTAAATGAGTTAAATTGAAATAAAGGTGGGATATACCATAACCGGGCAGAATAAGGCAGAATGAGCTAAAAGCCCTATTGATGCTTTGTTGAAACTAATGAATGAATCTATGAATGTATATGCATAATTGTTGCTTTATACTGAAAATTGGAAATTGAATAAATGTACTGGTTGGCTGGCACTATTCACGAGGAAGCGGAAACGTTAGTTATCTTTGCGAAATTTCGGTAGAACCCATGCACAAGTTATGAGTTACATGTTAATGCATGTGCATTTTAAGAAAGTTATGAAAGTTATGAACAGGATTATGTCACTATGAAAGTTCCATGCTACTTGGGCCAGCCTCGGTTAAGAAGTTAAGGGGAATAGATCGGTGGGAAGGTTAGGGAAAGTAAACCCGGCATTCCTGTATAGGAACGAGCTCGATCCTGAAAAGCAGACTATTAGCCAGGAGTCTAAATGGTCAAGAACTCCCAAGGGACCAAGAGATGGAAAATAAAAGAAAGTAATGAAAAAGCTTATGAAGAAAAGTTCATGATTAAGTCTGCATGATTACATGACTGCATGGTTACATGAAATAATCATGTTAAGATGAATGCAGTGTCTATTAAGTTTATTTACTGCCATTTATTTATTTATTCTGTCTATTATTCTATGAAGCATATTCATTCTGTTTCTTCTGTTAACTAAAGTAAAATTGAACCTTGCCTCGGACCAGACTTTTCCTTAAATCCATGAAAATGGATAGCTTAGTTTGAATACATGCTTTCATAATTAAATAAAACCGAGGCAACTGAGAATGAATGTGGCGTCAGATGAATGCTAGACACGAACTCTACTGAGAATTTTCTTAAATTCTCACCCCATGTTGTATTTCCGCATTATTCTCAGACGCTAGCGAAGGGCTCAACGACCACTCCTTTCATTGAGATCCCAGACCTGCAGCTTCTCTATGATCCCGAGATGGACTCGTTGGACACAGTCTGCTCCTGCTATTTCTGCCTCTGCTTTTAGCAATAAGAATTTTGACGTTCCTTTGTTTCATCTGTTTTAATGTATATCTATATGTATAAACTGAAGCGTCGGCTTCCGACCTACTTATGTACATATACAATTGAGAATATATCACTTATTTATATCTCTTCTGTTTTATTACATCAAACTTTATTACGTTTTATAACGCTATTCATGTCTATTAAGTAACAGCGCGCCGTTTCAATGATTTAGTGATACTAATCACGAGGTTTAATTAGAACGTTAACACTGTAACATAGACTACCTAATTTCATGCTATGACTTAAGCATAACATTAAATTAGTAGGGTGTTACGCCCCATGCTATAGATGTGGCCCTAGTAGGGACTATTGACTGTTTGTGACCATACCATGTGTCAATAGGAGGCACTTGGTAGTGTGGGATGCCTGCTGAGACCTTGCCTCTTGAAGCCTCTGCATATACTCAGCCTACAATTAATTGGAATAAATATTAGTTTTGTTCTATAATATATAAGAAATAATAAAAGTATAAAGTTTAAAAATTACATATGTGGTCTCGAAGTGGGGTCCACCCATGTCATCTTGTTGCTCTTCTAGGTGTGCATCTCCTTAACACTTCTCTATATGTAAGTAATTTAGGAGCCTCGTCTGTATTTCAAATTAATTTGATATGTTTGATCGACATATAATTGAATACACATTATTTTCCTAAATTTAAAATTAAGTGCATTAATTAATTTGACTTACTTACCATATTGTCTTTGGTGCCTTGCAAGGTAGTAGAGCCACCACAATGTAGAGATCCACCCTTAGCAGAGGCCTAATTGGCCTTGTTCTTCCCTAACTTCTCATGGAAGTTAAGGCTACTCTAATATTCTCACAGGACTCACAAGTAAGCCTCTTGCAACTGTGTGTGACACTACAAGAGAAACGTTTATTAGCGGAGGAAAATTTGTGGCAAATTTCTAACAGATTTGCGGCAGAAATCGAACGCTATGATACTAAAGAAGGAAAATTAAAAAAGCTATTTGCAACGGAATTTTTTCATTGCTAACAATAAATTTCATTTTTCTTAAAAGAATAATTTGCGGCAGCATGTGCCACTACTAACCACTAAAATTAATTGCGACAACTAATGGCACCACTAAGTTGTTGAAGTGTATAATTGTGGGAACACTTTACAGTGGCCAATGCCACCACTACTCTAAAGACAATTTCTAGCATCATTCTACTGAAAAAAAAAAAGTGACTGCATGTGTTTTGCAGAGCCATTGACTGCGGCAGCTAAAGCTACCTCTATTCAACAAGCCGCCGCTACTTGTTACATCAATTTCAAATAAAAAATGACACATGTGAGTCAATGTACAATGGCAAGTGTGAATTAGTTTGTGTCGGCATAAAATAATTTTTTTAAAAAAAATGTGAAGCCATTTGTGGCGATAATTGCTGCCGCTAAGAGTGAAAATGATGGCAATTGCCACTGCTAATAATTTAAACGAGCTTTTAAAAAAAACACATGAAGCAATTTGCAGATGCCAAAGCTGTTGCTAAGTTATCAATACATTTTTCGCCGCTAATTTATGGATAGTTTTGTAGTGCAATTATTGCCACTAATTATTAAAGAAAATTAAAAAAAAAAACATGTGACGTAGCTTATGGCGACGATTGTCACTGCTACTATAGTAAGACATTTGTGGCGGTAAAAGTCGTCATAGCGAATTTAAAATCCTTGGCAAATTGAAAGATTTAGAAATTTTTAGATTTAGCCTCACTACCTTTACCATTCTTTTGTCGTTTTTACTAACACTTCTTTCCACCTTAACTCGCCACCAACAAGCAACTGCCGGCCACCATAGACCCATTGCCTCCGCCAGTCAATCCTTGGAGATAGCTGTGTGCTACCCGAAGGATACTTGCTCTGCCACCATGAGGTGGATAATGCTGCTGCTGTTGGTTTAAGTAAGGGCATCGCTATTGCCACTAAAAACTCGTCGCCACTGGCAATGTGTTGGCCACCACCGATGGCCACCCCTTCCCTCTTTATTGTGAGTTTTTTTCATTCACATGTTACATGTATATTTGGGAATTTAAAGGTTTTTTTTTTTGTGAAATTATTGCAAACTTTAATCATATGTGTATATTAAAGATACTTTAAGCATGTTTGTTTTGGAATTATGTGTTGTGTTTACTGATTTCTGTTACATGTTGTATACACTTTTTAATAATGCATGTTAGTTATATGGTTTATTGCTAGAATTTTGAAGTATGTATTATGTGGTAGTTAGTGGGTATTGTGTGATACATAACACTATGTTAAGTGATAATGATACTGTTGTTATTTTGTGGTTGAATAGAGAATACAATTGGAGTATTGATTGGAGCTTGGAGTACTTGGAACATTGGAGCACTTGATTTTGAAGTGTATGTAAGAAATGATAAATTATAATTAGTATAAAATTAGAAATAGTTTTTAATTTGTGTTTTGTGATATATTGTTTAAATTATTAAATATATGTTATGTGATAATGATTTTCTTTTTATTTTGTAGTTGAATAGATAATATAATTGAAGTATTGATTGGAGCTTAGATCAGTTGGAGCTATGAGTTTAAATTGTATGTAAGAAATGTTAACTTATAATTAGAAGCAGATTTAAATTTGTGTTTTTTTTTTTTTTAGAACTAGAGGCTTATGATATCTAGGATAGAGTTGTATGAAGAAAGAAGGAGAATGGGATTGCACACCTTAGCATTTCTTCCCAGTTATTTCAATTGCATGCTATGCTATAATGTGCTTGTATATTGTGGAGTAAGGGGGTGTGCTATAGATTGGCTTTTGGGGTTAATTAAAATGCATGACTATATGTGTTTGTTATTGATTCTCTGATCTGGATGTTGAATTAATTTTTGTGGATAGTTCTCATTTAAAAGGAGACTCGACCAAAATTTTCATTATGTTTTAGGTCTTTTTTAGCATTTGAAAATAATTCTAATATAGTAACTAGAGGCTCCTATTCTAAAGGGAGGCTTTACTGAAGTTTAATATTATGAACATGAACATATTTTAATACAAACGTTAAATTACAATTGCAGAAAATGGTAGTTCCTCCATAAAATCATAGATGAATTATAATAGGCACAATCCCAATACTAGAATAGTTACAAAAGAATATATATTTGGGGTTGATGAGTTTGTAAACTTTACATGTCAATCTTCAATATACATAACTGAACGAATAATTAGGTGTCCACGTGTGAAGTGTAATAGCAAAACATTGCTAAACCATGAGACTATTAAAGTTCACTTGTATAAAAAGGTTTTAAACCTAACTATTGGTATTGGACTTATCATGGGGAAGAAATGCTTGATTCAATAAGTATAGATACTATCAGGGAAGATAACCATCCTATTACGGAAGCAAGAAGATGTGGTCAATAGATATCAACATATGGTTTACGATGCAACTAGAATCGAGTTTAACAATTATATGAGTCACTTTGAATCTAGTTCTGAAGAGCCTCCCCATGTAAAGGATGAAGAGTTTTATGACCTATTGCATGCGGTGGGTCAACCAATATAGCCTTGTTGTCAAACTCATTCTGAGTTATCATTGGCAACTGAAATGTTGAGCATAAAATTGGATTACATGTAACACATGCATGCTTTGATGCATTTATGAACATATTCAAGGAAGTTACTTAACTCAGGTCGAGAATTCTTATGAATTACTATAGAACGAAAAAATTGGTTGCTAAACTAGGTCTTACTTCGAAGAAAATAGATTTTTGCGTGAATGGATGCATGTTGTATACTAATGATACCAAAGAGTGTAAGTTTTGTGGTGTAGAAAGGTATAAATCATGCAAAACTAGTAACGGATCAAAGACTTTTGATCTAGTAATAAGGATGCATTACTTATCTTTTATCCCTAAGCTTAAGAGGTTATATTCCTCCATGAGCTCAATTGCACATATGAGATGGCATGCTAAAAATAAGAGAACAGAGGGGGTTATATGTCCTTTATCTAATAGCGAAGCATGGAAGCATTTTGATAACACATATCCTAATTTTGTGCATGACCCTAAAAATGTTAGGCTTGGATCATGTGCTAATAGTTTCTCACCGTACAATTTGTCAGGCTCTATGTATTCTTGTTAGCCTATAATAGTCACTACTTATAATTTGCCTCTAGAGTTGTGTATCACTGCTTCATACATGTTCCTACCCTACATTACTCCTGTATATGGAATGTTGTCGGGATGGATTAAAGAGTTGAAGAGTTGAAGATCTTGTGAGCAAGTGTTTTAATTTATTATGTATCTAAGAAAAATAATTTTGTTATGTGGGGTTGCATTGATGTGGACAATAAATGACCTTCTTGCATATGGAATGTTGTTGGGATGGATAACTATTGGAAAGTTGGCATATCCATCTTGTATAGACAAACAAAGGCATTCACTTTGAAGTATAGGGGAAAAACTGTTGGTTTGATTGTCATTATCAATTTTTGCTAGCTTATCACATGTCTAGAAGAAATCAAAATGCATTCAAGAAAAAGACAATAGTCATTAATGGCCCTCTGCCGAGACTATCTAGGCATGAGTTATGGGAGATTGTTAGTTGGTTGGCCAAAGTTATTGAAGTGCCATTGAGCAAGCCACATGGCTATGGTGTTTAACATAATTGGACAAAGTAGAGCATATTCTATAAGTTGCCATACCGAAAGGATAACTTGGTTAGACATAATTTAGACATCATGCATATTAAGAAAAATGTCTTTGATAATATATTCTACACAGTTAAGGATGTTAAAGGCAAAACTAAGGAAAATGTGAAGGCAAGGATGGGCTTAAAGGAAGTTTGTTGTCGGTATAAATTAGAGCTCAAGAATTGGTCAAATGGGAATGTGTTGAAACCAAAGACAAGTAATGCTATGACAAGGGAGCAAAAGAAGATTGTTTGTGAATGGGTGCAAGATTCAAAAATGCCTAATCGCTATGCATCCAACTTGGCCAGGTGTGTTGACATGAATAAATTACGATTGCATCAAACGAAGAGCCATGATTGTCACATTTCTATGGAAAGTTTACTTTTGATTGCTTTTTGCATGTTGCAAGATGCCTTTGACTGAATTAAGTCAACTTTTTAAAGTTTGTGCTCAACGATGTTGACTAGCAAAGACATGATCCTGCTAGAACAAAACATCCTAGTGATTTTGTGTAAATTGGAGAGGATATTTCCTCTGGGTTTCTTTGATTCAGTGGAGCACCTACCTATCCACTTATCATATGAAACATGAGTAAGAGGGCCAGTTTAGTATAGATGGATGTATCCATTTGAGAGGTACTTAAACAAAATAATAAAAGGCGAAGAACAAAGTATGGGTGGAAGGTTCCATTTGCCAAAATTATCTGACCTAAGAGATTTCTCATTTTTGTTCTTATTATTTTGAGCATCATGTCAAGTCATATTTAACTAGGGTTGGATGAAATGATCATGTGCAAGAACATATGTCAACAGAGCCAACTTTGTCAATATTTAACCAAAATGGTCATGCCTATAGGAAATCCAAGGAAAAATGGCTTAGCGATGCACAATTGTACTCTAAAACTCTACATATCTACTAAATTGCAAAGAAGTACAACCATGCCTCACTGTAGATTTACACAATCCAATTTTTTACCATTCAATTTTCTTCAACAACTAACCTAATATGAAATATCTTTTTAACCTTCCAGTGCTTTTTTACAATATTTCAACATTGTCAATAAGGACTCACATCAATGAATTGAACAAGAATTTACAATATGGTTTAGAAGTTTTGTAGGCATTCCAACTGTTGGTAATTTGGTTTACATGTTAAACACAACTTTCATTATTCATTTTTTTTTTTAATTTTATAGGTTCACAATCCAAATAATATGGCTAACGATGATTTAGCATGAGGGCCTAGTAGATATGTGACTTCTTGGCCAATGTAATTTGTCAAAGGGTATAATTTCCACACAGACACTTGGTTACATGGGAAGAAAATTATCAACAGTGGTGTTTGTGTCAAAAGCTCAACCAGTGGAGAAGATAAAAATGATTATTTTGGAATTCTTAAAGATGTGATTGAATTAGCTTATCTTGACACAGCTGGAAATAAAGTTCTTTTTTAATGTGAATGGTTTGACCCTAGTATCAACAGAGGTACAAAAGTTCACCAAATTCGCAAAGTTGTCGAAGTTCGTCATACTTGAAGATATGAGAGGTTTGAGCCTTTTATCATTGCCTTGTCTATGAGACAAGTGCATTATGTTCTTTCATCTTTCAACAGTGGGTTGTAATAAAATCTAAGGTAGGAAATTATGTTGAAATTGATAAGGGTTTGGAATCTACCTTCCAAATTGATAATTGACCCTATTAACGACATTGACTTCATTGCCACTTTATGTGATGCAAATAGGGTTTTCAAAGAAGTTAAGGATGTTGGTAGTTGTAGGCAGCATGAGAATCAAAGTAAAAAAGAAATTATGTCTAAACAATATGATGATAACAATGATGAGGTTTGCAATCATGACTATCAAACAAATAGTGATGAAGATGATGCTTGATAAGAGTTGTGAGTTTTAAATTTTGTTCATATGTTTTTAAGTCTTTTAAAATATTTTTTGTGCATCAAATGTGATATGTTTCATTATTTTTACAAACGTCATCAAAAGGAGATAAGGAAAAGGGCAAATTGAAAGGGAATAAGAGCCAAAATAAGGGGGATTGAGACTAGCAAACCCCTGTATTTGTTCGTCTTAAGTTAGGGTAGTTTAGGCCCCTTAGGAGGCACCAATCTAGATCTTCTCACCTACAGCCCCATTATCACTCACATTTAGAAGGCCTGATGCTTCATTTGGAGAGTTTACCATGATGCCTACACCTGGATGCCAAGTATCAACGTATCTATATGATGATATACTACACTATCTACATGCTACCAACCCACCAGTCATCATCCACTTGTAGGGATACGGACCCCAACTTAGGACACCACACTTGCAATTTTGGAATAGGGTCTCAATAGAAAAAGCTGCTTATTAAACCTAATGGTGGTTATGGCTACATATACACCTTTTTATTATTGTCATATGTTATGTGTATTATAATTTTAACATGAAGTTTATGAAATACTATTAGTATAGGTCTTTGCCATCTAAACTTGCTGTAAAGGCCTTAGCCAAGGTTATCCAAAAAAGATATTTGCAACTATATATGTCTTGGAGCAAACTTGGTGAAGATGAAAGAAAACTTATGTTCAAGGAGTTTAAGGCATGTCTCTTAAGAATTTGTTATGGACATTTACATTTATGTATACATGTTATTCAAAAGTGTCATTTTGTTTATTTTAATATTACTATTATTTTTGTAATATCTTGGAAGGATGAACTTTGGTGGTTGCCACAACACAACCAACACATGTGGAGGGCATTCAACCATTGTGGCTCCAAAAGACTTTTATATTTGTTGAAAAAGGCCCACGATACAGGTGAAAGACCCTAATGGATTGGAAAAGCCCAATGGTAAGCTATATGCAGGCACTACAGTACTTCTGAATACAAGAAGAAATATGAACAAGGAAAGAAGAATCGAGCTGCTGATGATGGCGGGTGTGTGCATATCAATGGCTATATTTCTACTGGTACCCATGCATAGAAATTGGTAAGAAAAAGTTCAATATTGACCAAAATGTCCATAAATTTATTTCTTATATTTACTTATTATGTCATTTATAAGCTAAGGAGTTGGGTAGACAGCCCAAAATTAATGAGATCTCTCTCTGCATCTCCAACCAAGAAGGAGAATCATTCATAGTGGGTTTCAGAATGAGCTCAAAAAACATATATATGTATGTTTATGTATTTGTGGAACACATGGATTGATTATGATTCATTGATAACTTGACTTTCAACGTTTTTAGGAAGGTTACAAAGAAAAAGAGCTTGCACGATCTTCTAAGTGCTCTAATGCAGATGACATCATTGGCTCACTGACTGGTAAGGATTTTTAGGTGCATCGAGTCGTCTTCCTATGGACTTCATTATGCAAATCTGGGGGTAGCTACAAGAAGATATGGATAGTGGGTGCAACAAGAAGTGAAATGGCATATAGAACAAGAGGTTGAAGCTTGGGTTAGCCAACAACTAGAATAAGAGGTAGACACTCATGTCGCACAGAGGCTATAACAGGAGGTTCCTACTCAGGTAGCCCAACAAGTGGAGTAGTGTATCTTTGAAGAGCTAGATGTATGGGGAAGGTGATTTGAGCAATTTATACATCAATGTGAACAACACTTTGCTTAGTTTGCCAAGTCTTATGGTCATTCAACTAACCCACTACCAGTTGATCGCATGGACAACGATGATGACGATGATGATCACAATGATGCTCAGTAGGTTTGATCTTAGTTCTTATGTTGATTGACTTATGTTATTTTGTGTATTTAGACTTACGTTACTTATATTTTCAAACTTATGTTTTTTATTTCTCAAACTTGTGTTACCTATGTTTTGGAGTACTATATTTTAGACTTATGTTTTATACTTCTTTAATTTTTAAGGACTATGTCTTGTATGATATTTGTATTAATTTTTAATTAATGTTAAGTTTTAATTATTTAGCTATTTATTTTATACGTACTATAAATTAAAAACTCGTAAAAAATACAAATAAAGAAAACCACAAATCCATACAATAGGAACATGAAAACTAGGGGGAAATAAAAACCAAAGGCTACCACAAACAATCACATGCATGGCTATAACACGTTTGCAGGGGACTTTTCCGCCGCTAATTGCAGTGGGAAAGTCCGTCGCAAATTTAGGGAGGACAAGTTTGCTGCAAATTAGAGCGGGCAAAGTGTAACACCCTAACCTAATCATGTGTATAATTAACACTTTAAGGATTAATTAACACTAAATTTATAAATAGAGGTGACAATGTAGAATAATAAAAGTGATAATACAATATAATTAGAATTGTGTTGGTAGTAGAATTTTAACCACATTGTGAAAATTTTACGAACAATTTCTTGAAACACAAGAAATTAATCCTTAGGAATTTAAAATACAAGAGTCTCTAATTATTATGAGATACCCCATATTATATGTGGTTAGAAACCAACCACATTGGTCATGATTTTAAGAACAAATTATGACCACAAAAAATTCAAAAGTTAAAAATTACGCTTTTTACTTTTCTAATTAATAAAAAATTACAAATTAAAGATGATGAGCACCAAAGAGAGCTCATCTTCTTTTTTCTCTTCAAGCATAAGTCACCACCTCTCTTCCCCAACCCTCCTCTATTTTTGTCTTTTGAGCTCCTAAACTAGATCTTTTCTTGTTTGTTTCAAGAACCACTCAATATCTACACCCTATTTCCATAACTTAGCATAAATAGAAACCCAAAAATCCCTCACCCTTGGACCTACATAGCTTCAGCCATAGCAAAGAAAGTAGCAGGCTAATTGTTGTTTGTGGTTTTAAGAGAGTTTTGAAGTTCAAGGAAGTAAGCCTTGAAGAGGTTTAAGCTTGGAAATATGATAGGCTCCTAGAACTTGTTATATACTGATACGACTTCCATAAGAGCTAGGGTTTTTAATTTATTGCCACACATATTTTGGGTTAATGATGATGGCATATAATGTTATTTCAATAATTTATAGCCAGTAGAACTTAGATTCTGAAGGATGGAAGGTTAAGGAATCATGGTACACAAAATAGAATATTGACTATGCTGAATAACTCTAGATAGCCATGAATCCATGACTTATAACTCAAGCTAGGAAATTCAAAATGAGGCGGAACCAATATTAAAAGATAGATGAGTGAGTTATGAATTTTTGAATTAGGCTATGGGTTGGAAG
The DNA here is from genome assembly GCA_031439595.1 of Pterocarpus santalinus. Classification (NCBI taxonomy): domain Eukaryota; kingdom Viridiplantae; phylum Streptophyta; class Magnoliopsida; order Fabales; family Fabaceae; genus Pterocarpus; species Pterocarpus santalinus. Next base: position 40,617,451 of record CM062527.1, read on the forward strand.
GAACAAACCTGAGTAGTGAGTATTTTAATAGGCATAACTCATCTTTTTAACTTCAATTTGAGTATACCAAATTTTGCTAGAAAGCTAACAAGTAGAAAAATAAGGGTTTAAATAGGGCAGCCATAATATGGAGCTTATCACTTAAGCTTTCCTCAACCAAATCATGTGGGACTTATTTCATTTGAAAGAAGGTTCATCGTCTATGAAATTTCATGAAAAGATAATACAAGATAAATTTTTATGGATTTTCCACATTTTGGTGCTTAAGTTTGTCCTATAATAGGGTAGTGGCAGGGAAAACTTGAATATCTTAAGTTATATACTTCAAAATTAAGTGGGACCAAAAAGCTTAACAATACATAGAAGAGCATCTTTCTTTTAAAATTGGAGATCAAAATGACTCAAACTAGATTTCTAGAGGTGTTTATAATTTTTGGACAGATTTAAGGAATCATAATCTAACTTGTAGTATATGTAGTTATAATTTACGTTAGAGGTCTCCAAAGGACTTGGGACCAAAACTAATGGCAAGATTAAGTAGGTATATTGAATTTGTGTTTTCTTGGGATGTATGATATGAAATACTTATTTATTTGAGCTTTACGAAATTGGAACAACTTTTTCTTCATATTGCCACATGTATATTGGAATCTTGCTATATGTTACTACCAGCATTGTATCTTTGGATAATTAGCTAATTATTTGCTATTTGAAAATTTGGGAAGCTTCATATGATAGCTATCATACTGCCAAATTTTTTATAAGAATACTTTGAAAGTGAGACCATAAATCATGAGCATAAGTGCATCAAGTGTCAGGATAGAAGATGTTTGTATGAATGAATATATGAACCATGAGCTATCAATATTTTCAAGAACAAATATAATTTTATATCACTTGGACTAGAGAAAGTGAATTTGGTTTAGTTAGAGAAAGTAAATTTGACTTCTTTTAAATTGAGTTAGCAAAAGTAAACCTAGCTAGGAATAGGACTATGTGAGCATCAGAGAAAGTAAATATGACAATCACTTATAGAAATGAGCCAAGTCCTACTAAGAAGCCTATTACTTAGGAGTGGCCAAGGCCACTTATATCAAGGGTCACCAAGTGAAACTACTCATGTTAAATTTTAAGAAGAAAGACATTGAGATAGATGCATTTACATAATTCATTTCATCAAGTACCCTTGCATTTGTATGTCCCTTTATTTTATTGTGCTATTATTAATGTTATTAATTGTTCTCTAATTACAAGCATATGAATAAAATGAACCTACTTAAGATAAAGAGTTTTGAAACACTTATCAAATAAGCTTTTACCTTTTTATCTGCTAAAATGTGTTTTCTTGAAACAAGTCAAAGCAATTGAGAATGATAACGATGATAGTGAATGCAGTAGTGTAGGAACACCTACTAAGAATTTTAAATTCTCATCCCTACCTGTGTGTATGCTGTGTCTGATCTTTGTTGAGATGCCAGACTGGCTTTGGCACTACGGCCCAATCTAAGACTACATGTTCCTGATAGGTCGGACCCAGGTCCATATCTATATATTCTTTCTTTTCTTTTTTACCATTTCTATTCTTAAGGAGTACTTTAATCTAAAGGCTCCTTTTGATGGTGATCTACTCTTCATGGCGCACCCGGTGTTCGCTCCACCTCAAGTATCTTCCTTATCTACCATGGAGACAGACCCTTCTGAGCCAAGCCTTTCTTTAGCATTGGCTTCTTCTTCTGGAGGTGGCCAATGGTCCTTGAGCTTCCAGCTGATGGAACCAGACTAGTAGGCATACTGGAGAATGGCTTCTAAATTCTCAAACTAGATTAGAGGGGATGATGTCGAACTTTTGAGGCTTGTTGAGCCTTGTATAGTTGTAGTTAGGACTGATGTTGGTGACTAGATAGATGAATTTTTTTGTTTTCATGTATTTCTTATCCACTAGTAAGGGGTCCTTGTATGGACTTTGTTCAGGTTTTTGATTATTTTTTATATAGGCCTTATTTCAAGAATCATTTATATGATAGATATTAGATGCACTTAGGTAGCATGATCGAGATACATGAGAAGGTAAATATTATAATGGACACTATGTATACATTTGCTACAAACTACTTTCAGTACTCTTATAGTTTTTAATCCTGATGCTGATTTATAGTCTAACATACGTATTTGTCACTTTATTTGTCAACTCTGAGCAATAACCCCATTCATGATCATGTACAAACTTAATACAGTTACGAACCTACTACATGCTTGTATTTTATTCCATGAATAAGTTTATTTTGAAAAGAAAATCTATATACATTTTCTAATAGTCATCTGTTAGAATAGCACTAGAAGGATCAATCTGACTACTAAGTTCTGCATGACATCTTTTAACATCGTGTTGTAACTTAAGCATAGCATTGTAGTTGGAATAGTGTTAAGCAAAGTCCGTCGCAAATTGGGTGGAAAAGGCCACCATAAATCAGAAGAGGAAAAGGCCACCCCAAATTAGGGGGAAAAGCCATTGCTAAAATTAGAGGTGGCTACTATAACTAATTAATAGTCTACAAATATGCGGCGACTTGATGTCTGTTGCAATTCTGCCATAAACAATTGTATTGTAGTCGATTTTAGCTTATTTATGGTGGAAAAGTCTACCGCAAAGGGCCAATTTTCTTGTAATGTGGGTAGTATCCCTTCCAAGTTGCACATCCCAATACATGACCAAAGGCACTTGGAAGCCTAAGACCTCTAAGCCTTGTACATGATTGTGTCCTCCATTTGGTCAACAATAAATTTTTTCTACAAATACATAAGTAAAACATGTCATATATCAACATACATAGAAGTAAAACATTGAATAAAAAAACTGTTATTTTATTACCTTCCATTCCTCGTACCATATTTGCTTCGTGTTCTTCGCAATTTTGGCAAAGTTCTATTATGGTGCACCATATAGCCTCTTGATCATCTCTATGATATGCCGCAAACCCTGCACAAGAGTTTCTAAACTAAATAATATATACATAAAGAACAAAATGTTAGTCATTAATGAAAAAGAAATCACACTCTAACACTGAAATTGAATTTAAATTACAAATTACTTACCAGATACCTCCATTAAATTGCAGTTGCCATTGTCATCGTGTTGTCGAGGTTGTTTGTGATTGTTGCCTAGATGGAGTAGCTGCTTCGCTGTCACCAAGGAGCTAAGAAGAGGGAGAAATGGAAGTAGCCATAGGTATAGACTATGTCTCAATAGGTCTCGATAGTGGTAGTGAAGAGGAGGCATAAACATAGGAGTAGGTATCATGTGGATTTCTTGCAGGTCAAGATGAACAAGCTAGGAGGTTGTAGCACCCAGGCCAAGAATCACATGAATTATCGATTTTGAACATTTTAAGCCTAGGGGAGGGCATGCTCGAGTGGGGCACCTTGCACTCGAGCGTGCTATTGACCAGAGCAAAGGGAGTTCCTGGCCTTAAGCCACACTTGAGTGTAGTACCTTGCACTTGAAACATGCCACCAACCAGAGGCCACACCTAAGTGTGCTACCACCTAGAGTTGAGGAAGTTTATAGGCCTAGATGACGCCCGACTATAGTAGATTATTCTCAAGTGAGGAGAAGGCGGTGGGAAAAAAATAAACGGGGGCTCTGCGCTAAAATAGGGAGAACTTTCGCTTGATTCTCCCAATTTTCCTTTCCCTTTTGTTTTTCTTTCTAGGTTTTCTTCCACTCCATCAAACCCACAAACTTATCAATTTTCCTGCAAATCCACCACAAAACACCTCTTTTTCACCCTTTTCATAATCATCTCCATCTTTATATCTGTGTCTCTCTCTCCTTTTAATGAGGGAAAGTTAAGGTGGAAGGAGAATCAACACCCTCTATTCCCTCTATTCCTTTCCTCAACATTCCAAGGCATGTTCTTGAGCTTATGACCTTCCCGTTGCTATGGATTAGCTAATTTCTTCTTAGATTCGAAGTTAAGCAAATTAGAAGGAGGAATTGAGGTACAAGGGTTTCTAACATGGGAGTTTTGACAAGAGTTGGTTAGAGTTAGATTTAGTTTCTAAAAGTTTATTAATGTTGATTTGATGTCTTTTGTAGCTTTGGATAGTTCCAAGGATCTTTCAATTAGTTCGGAGGCACCATCCCATTGAATCCCTACCCTTGAGTCTAAATGTGAGTGTATGTTGTTATTTGCTTTTGAAGAATTGTTTAAATTGACTTTTTCAAGGTTTAAGAAAATTGCCTCGAGCATTATGTTTTTGAAATTCATGATTACTAGACTAAAACTTGTATTATAATGTTGTTAAGTTTCGTAGGCCTGAGACAAGGTATAATAGCTATATTTTCTTTTATCGGATGAATTTATGGAGCTTTTTTTAAAAATTTCATTATATTCTTGACACTATTAATGAGGATGCATATGAGTGCAATAAAAGAAATTATGATGGCAAGTATTGTTAGGAATAAACTGAAAGTTTTCAGCAGGGGAGGAAACTGTGACAAAAATGGCTCACTAATGGTAGTAAGCATTAGCCTTGGTGCACCTTGAAGAGCCTAGCTAGCAGGGCAATTGTTATCTTGGCATGTTTGGCTGACATCTTTGGAAAATTTAGGCAAGTTGAGGTTAGGTTATTGGGGCCACGCAATCGTGGGATTGATTAGATACTATTAGGATCAGGTTGTGGGGGTCGCCCAGTCAAGAAGTTACTTCTAGAATAAAATCTTCCCTTATGCTTTATTATGATACAAAAGCCATGATTTTACTTCTTTACATTGTAAGGAGATATTCTATACCTTGATGTATAATTTTAAGTATGGTTTGTATTTGAAACTTGTCTCACGCTAATTGTAAGCATATTATTCCTTACTAAGTTGTATAACCCACCCCTTACTTTTCCTTTTTATTTCAGATTCAGCTTTAGAGATGAATATTGTTCCTCCTGCCCTATAGGACTTTTGTTCACCTCTTTTGGTGGGCCCACTTGAAAGGGCCCGTTTATTCTTTTTTGGAAATGATTTGGTATAGCCATGGATGGCTTACATGCTATATAGAGCTCCATAAAACACAAGCAGGGTCCAGACGTGTGTTATAGGTCATGTTTTATTCTTTATCTTCCCTGCTAGTTTATGTATAGTGGACTGGACTTCTATAGTCTATATGAACTTAGTTATTTGATATATAAGTCTATATGATAGCATTTTACACATATATAGCCAATAAAATTAATCAAAATATATCCTAAACTGTGGTGAAATGGTTAGCTGAGAATTGGCATGTTCTGATTATCCAGGAAATGCCTAGTTTTAGAGGAAAATTTATCTATTTTCGAATAAAAATTTACGTGTTAGGCTTGTTAAGGAATGAAGATGCCCCATGGGCTGGTCACAACCCAGTGAAGGTCGTGACAAAAGTGGTATCAAAGCTTAGGTTTCCTTGTAATTCATAGAGCAAGTATCCTTAGAAAGAGTCACGATTGTGTACATGGAAGCCGGCCTATTTTCATAAAGTGTAAAGCTACCAGAGGCCTTTAGGAAGTGATTTTATGCATTTTTGTCTTAAATATTCCTATCCTAGTTGTTCTATATCTTGACTATATTTTGACAAGAATTTTCTCTTGATGAGTGGAAATGCCACCTAGAAGGCATACTCGTGCTAAAAGGGGCCACGAATTAGGAAGCCCCAAATGCTGAATCTGATCGGGCCCCCGATCCAGAACCTAGAAGGAGGGGCCATGGTTAGCCAAGGGGTAAAGGTTACGGCAAAGCAGCCAGACAAGTAGAGGAACTTGCCTCTACTAAGGCTAGTGGTAGTAGGATCCATGGAGTCCACTAGGCCATCGAAAATTTGGCGGGGATGATAGCAGGTCTAGGATAGGTTGGAGGATAACCCAAGTAGCAGCTATAGCACCTGCTACTCTTGGACAGGTGCAGCTCTTACCTACTGTGGGCAAAGATGTCACAGTCCAAGATTTTCTCAAATTAAACCCCTTACCTTTATAAGTCCTTAATTATTCCTGCATAAGACTTTCAAAGCTCCGTGTTCTTGAATACTTGACCATGAAGGCAGTTGAGCTAACAGCTTACAGACTAGATGGCTTGGTACAACAATGGTTTGAGACCTTGTGAATGGGAAGATCAGTTACTTTACCTCCTCTCACTTGGGAAGAATTCTTTAAAGTTTTTATGTCCCAATTTCTTCTAGCTAGTAAAAGAGTGAATCTTGCTACAGACTTTCAGAAGTAGAAGTAGACACCAGGGATATCAGTCATAATGTATGATATGGAGTTCACTCGATATTTTCGCTACACTCTACCACTGGTGGCCACAAAGGCCTTGAGGGTCGAGAGATTCATTCGAGGGTTAGCAAATCTTATGTTCACCACTCTAGCACCCTAGATTGACAAGGTGACATATTTCAAAGCAGTGAATGCCATATTATTGATTGAACCTGGCATGATAGAAAGAAGGGTCTCCAAGGAAGCAACCAAGAAACCAAAGACACAGGGTTTCTTTTCTGGTGGTTCTCATTCTTGGAGAGGCTATGGCCCCTAGAATCAGCAGCAAGTTCATTAAGGAGGGGCTGTACCATTAAGGCACAACTCGATGAATGTCTCTGCTATGGTATCTCAATTAGGGAGTACATCATAGCAGAGTATACAAAGACCCAGACACTCAAGTTAAGCATAATCACTTGTCGAAATTAAGGGAAAGAGCACTTGGGGGTATTCCATAGAGGACCAGAAGCATGTTTTGTTTGTCGTCAAGTAAGCCATTTCAAAAGGGACTGTGCTCAATGGCTAGGCGAGTCTAGCCAAGGTTCAATGTAGCCAGTTGCTCCATCCTTTTCCTTTTTAGCACCATCACAAGGTTCTATCTCTGGAATAGCTAGTGGAGGAATAGGTGGCAAAAACTTGGGAAGTAGAGGAGCTAGTCGAGTAGGGAGAGGACAGCCACGTCTCTATGCTCTTGCATGACAAGATGCCAAAGCTTCTAATGCAATAATAGCAAGTATTCTTCAAGTATGTTCTGTTGATGCTCATGTGTTATTTGATGCGAGGTCTACACATTCCTACGTGTCCCCATACCTTGCTTGTTGATTTAGTACTGATCTTTTAGTAGCTATTCAAATCATGCATAATCAGCATATGTGGTATTGACACACTGATAGATTTGATACTTCTGGAAATGGTCAATTTTGATATTATCCTGGGCATGGACTGGCTAGCTTCATTCATGCCACAATGGGTGATGATTTGAAGAAGGTGAAGTTTGAAATTCCAAGAAGGTTACATTACATTTACAAAGGAAATAGTTGCATAATCCTTGCCAGCTTAATTTCTTTCTTTAATGCCTTACATTTGATAAGTAAGGAAAGTCAAGGATATCTTGCAATGGCTAGGGATACCAGACCAAAGTACCCAGCTTTGAGCAAGTCCCTGTGGTTCGGGAGTTCTTGGATGTATTTCCAGAAGAATTACCTGAAATGCGACCAAATAGGGCAATTGAGTTTGGTATCTATTTATTCCCAAACACCCAACTTATTTCCATACCTCTTTATTGCTTGGCACTGGCTAAATTGAAGGAACTGAATGAGCAATTATAGGACTTATTAGATAAAGGTTTTAGTTACCCAAGCACTTCTTTGTAGGGTGATTCTGTATTGTTTGTAAAGAAGAATGATAGATCTTTGAGATTGTATGTGGATTATTGGTAGCTTAACAAGGTCACTATATGTAATAAGTATCATCTACTTGCATCGATGATCTGTTTGACCAACTTCAAAGATCTTCTTGCTTTTCTAAAATTGACTTTTGTGTTAGACATCACCCACTAAAGGTTAAAGAAGCAGACATTTCGAGTTCAAGTAATGTCCTTCAAGTTAACTAAAGCTCCGATTGCTTTTATGGATCTAATGAACTGTATCTTTAAGCCTTTCTTGAATCATTTTGTGATCATTTTCATTGATGATATTTTGGTGTAGTCTAAGAGTCGAGAGGAGCATGAGCAGCATTTGCGAACTGTCCTTCAAACTTCAAGAAATCACTAATTATACACCAGGTTTTCTAAGTGCGAGTTCTAGTTGGATAAGGTAGCCTTTCTAGGTCAGGTAGTGTCTAAGGAAGAAATTGCAGGGGGCTAGAAGAAAGTTGAAGCTATATAGCATGGCTATGGCCTACAACTATTACAAAGATTTGTAGTTTCTTGGGTTTAGCAAGTTATTAATGTCGTTTTGTTAAGGATTTCTCTAATATTGCAGCACCATTGACTCCGTTAACACAAAAGAATGTGAACTTCCAATGGGCTGATGCATGTGAAGAAAGTTTTCAGAAGCTCAAGACTTGCTTAATACAGCTCCGGTTCTTGTCCTGCCTTCAGGTTCGAGCAGATTCTTAGTGTATTGTGATGCCTTAAGGGTAGGCCATGGGTGTGTTTTGATGCAACATGGCTGAGTAATTGCTTACTCTTCTAGACAACTCAAGAAGCATGAGCAAAATTACCCTACCCATGACTTAGAAATGGCAGCAGTTGTTTTTGTTTTGAAAATATGGCGACATTACCTATATGGTGAACTTATGAGATTTACACTAAACACAAAAGTCTTAAATACATCCTTCAATAGAAAGATTTGAATTTAAGGCAATAGGATAGGTAGAATTATTGAAAGACTATGGCTAAACCATATTGTACCACCAGGGTAAAGCAAATATCATAGCAGACACTTTGAGTAGGAAGTCATTAGGCAATTTGGCCCATATAACTGCTACTAAGAGGCCTTTAATAGAAAAGATTCACCAATTAGAGATAGAAGTTATGCAGATTGAGCTGAGTAAGTTTGGGGTACTTGTGGCTTGTATAAGAGCTTAGTCATCTCTGACTAAACAAATTAGAAAAGCTCAATGTAAGTATCCGAAGTTGAAGAAGTTAATGGAAGATGTACGGAGTGGCAAGACTTCTAACTTCACCGTAGACCAGGAAGGTGTCTTAAGATGTGGCAGTTACCTTTATGTGCCTAACTTGGGCAAGTTGAAAATAATTATCCTTGAGGAAGCCCATAATTCCAAGTATACCATTTGTCCTGGTTCAACTAAAATGTACCAAGATTTGATGCAATTGTATTAGTGGGAAGGCATGAAGAAAAATATTAGTGACTTTTGTGTCTCAATATTTAGTATGTCTGTAGGCTAAGGCGGAGCATGAAAAACTAGCTGGTCTTTAACAATAAATAAAGCTACCAAAATGGAAATAGGAACGAATTAATATGGATTTCATTACTAGGTTGCCACAAACTTCTAAGGGATTCAATTCCATCTGGGTGATTGTTGATCGATTAACCAAATCCATCTATTTTCTTCTAGTGAAAACCACTTATGGTATAGCCCAATATGCTCAAATGTACATTAATGAAATAGTTAGATTCCATGGGGTACTTGTATCCATTATATCAGGTCGGGGACCTCAATTCACATCCCGCTTCTAGAAAGCTTTTCAAGAGGCCTTAGGAACATCTTTGGATCTCAGCATTGCTTTTCACTATCAGATGGATAAACAATTCAAGAGAACTATCCAAATTCTAGAGGATATGCTAAGAGCTTGTGTTCTTAACTGTGGCAGGAGTTAGAGTTGCTTCTTCCTTTTAGTTGAGTTTTCTTATAATAACATCTATCAGTCTATTATTCAAATGGCACCTTTTGAGACTTTATATGGAAGATGTTGTCGATCCCTAATTGGTTAGTTTGAAATTAGTTAAGCCAAGCTTCTAGGGCTTGATTTAGCGCAAGACTCTTTGGAAAAGGTTCATATAATAAGAGAAAGGCTTTTGGTTGCTCAAAACAAGCAGAAAGCATATGTTGACCATTGGAGACATGACCTTAAGTTTTCGGTAGGTGATGATGTGGGAAGCATGGGAATCTTAGTCCCCACTATATCAAACCTTTTGAGATTTTAGCGAGAGTAGTTGTATCTTTCAAGCTAGCCCTTCCTCCTAACTTTTCCATGATTCACCCTATTTTCCAAGTCTCGATGCTTCAGAAATATGTATCTAATCCATCTTAGATCCTAGCCTTTCAAACAATTCCACTCGATGAAAATTTGTCATATGAAGAAAAACCCAATCTATTGTCGATCAACAAGAACAAAAGCCTTGATCTAAGAGCGTAAGTTCAATAAAGGTGATATGGAAGACTTATGCTGGAGAAGAAGCCACGTAGAAAGCACATGAAGCTATGCGAGCCAAATATCCCTAGCTATTTGAGACTCTAGATAAAATAAATTTTAAATTCAGGGATCGAATTTTTTTAAAAGGGAGGATGTATCACCCAAGCCAAGAATCACATGATTTGTGAATTTTGGACATTTTGAGCCTAAGGAGGGCATGCTCAAGCACGGCACCTTATGCTCGAGCATGCCACTAACCAGAGGCTATGTTCGAGCACAACAAGCCACGCTCAAGCATGCTACCACTCAAAGCTGAGGAAGTTTCTGGGCCTAGGCTATGCTTTAGGGGGCTCTACCCCAAAACAACGAGAACCTTCCCTAAATTCTCCTGATTTCCCCTCTCTCTTGCTTCTCTCTCGAGATTTTCTTCCCCTCTATTAAACCCATAAACTCATCAATTTTTCCTTCAAATCCACTATAAAACACCTCTCTTTATCCCCTATCATCATCATCTCCATCTTCATATCTATGTCTCTATTTTCTTTTAGTGAGAGAAAGTAAAGGTGGGAGGAGAATCATCACCCTCCATTCTCTCTATTCCCTTCTTCAACATTCTAAGGTAAGCTCTTGAGCTTGTGACCTTCCCCTTGCTATAGATTAGCTAATTTCTTCATAGATTAGAACTTGAGCAAATTAAAAAGGGGGAATTGAGGTCCAAGGGTTTCTAACTTGGGAGTTTTGACAAGTAATACTTGGCTAGAGTTAGATTTAGTTTCTAAAAGTTTATTAATGTTGATTTGATGTCTTTTACAGTTTTGGATGGTTCCATGGATCTTCCAACTAGTTAGGAGGCACCATCCCATTGAATCCCTACCTTTGAGTGTTAATTGTGAGTGATTGATGTGCTTATCGTTAGTTGCTAAATGAACTTATGTATATGTATGTGTATGTTGTTATTTGCTTTTGAAGAATTGTTTAAATTGACTTTTTCAAGGTTTGAGGAAATTGCCTCTAGCATTATGTTTTTGAAACTCATGATTACTAAAGTGAAACCTGTATCATAATGTTGCTAAGCTTCATGGGCATGAGACAAGGTATAATAGCTATATCTTCTTTTATCGAATGAATTTGTGGAACTCTTTTTAAAATTTCAGTATATTCTTAACTCTATTGATGAGGATGCATATGATTACAACAAAAGAAATTATGATGGCAAGTGATGTTAGGAATAAACCAAAGCTTTTCAGAAAGGGAGGAAATTGTGACAGGACTGCTTGCTAACAGCAGTATGCATTAGCCTTGGTGTACCTCGGAAAGCCCAGCTAGCAGGGCGGTTGCTAGCCTGGCATATTTGACCAACATGTCCAGAAGATTTAAGCACGCTGAGGTCAAGTTGTCAGGGTAGCTCAGTCATGGGATTGATTGGATACCGTTGGGGTTAAGTTGTCAGGGCTACCCAATTAGAAAGTTACTTCTGGAGTAGAATCTTCTCTCAAGCTTTATTATGATATTAAAGCCGTGATTTTACTCTTTGTATTGTAAAGAGATATTCTATACCTTTGTATATAATTTTAAGTATGGTTTGCATTTGAAACTTGTCTTATGCTAAATGTAAGCATATTATTCCTCACTGAGTTATATAACTCACCGTATGATTTTCCTCTTTATTTCAAATTTAGCTGTAAAGATGAATACTGTTCCTCTTGCCTTGTAGGACTCTTGTTGAGCTCCTTCGGTGAGCCCACTCAAAAGGGCTTGTTTATTCTTTTTTGGAAACAATTTGGTATAGCCACGGATGCCTTACATGCTGTATAGAGCTCCATGAAACACAAGCAGAGTCCAAATGTGTGCTATAGGTTGTGTTTTATTTTTTATCTTCCCTACTTGTTTATGTATAGTGGACTCGTATAGTCTATATGAACTTAGTTATTTGATATGTGACCCTATATGAAACGGTTTTGTGCATATATAGCAACTAAACTTAATCAAAATATATCATGAACTATGGCGAAATAGTTAGCTAAGGATTGGCAGGTTCTGATTATCTGGAAAATGCTAGTTTTAGAGGAAACTATATTCATTTTTTGATAAAAAATTGCGTGTTAGGATTGCTAGGGAATGAAGATTCCTTATGCACCGATCATTGTGGGGTGAAGATCATGATAAAGGTAGAGGCCACAGTAGGGGAACTGGATCGAGTGCTGCCAATATTGAAGGTGGTGTGATGGATCAGGAAGGCTGACCGCCCTTTGTTGGTCAACCTTTGTCATGATTAGTGGCTTTGCTTGCCATATTTGAATCAAATACAACATGTATATATATATATATATATATATATATATATATATATATATATATATATATATATATATATATATAAGTCAATATGCAAGGAATAAAAACAAAACATATATAAGTCAATATGCAAAGTATAAAACATGTTGGGCATGTATGTAACTTACTCTGCAAGGAATATTAACAAAATTACATGTGTATAACTTAATATGCGAAGAACAAAAACATAATTACATGTATAGTAACCTCAATTAATCCAAAAGTTTAGGGCTTTCTTAATCACTTTCGGACCTAACACCATCCACAAATTCCTCTTCTTTGTCCTCAATGCCTTGTATTGTGTCTTGATGCAAAATAAAAATGTGAAGGCTTATGCCTCTAGGCAGTTGAAGCCTCACGAAGTGAATTACCCAGCCCATGATTTAGAGTTATTAGTCGTCGTGTTTGCCTTGAAGATATGGAGGCATTATCTGTATAGTGTAAGGTTTAAGGTGTTTTCTGATCATAAGAGTTTGAAATATCTCTTTAACCAAAAGGAGTTGAATATGAGGTAGAGAAAATGGATGGAAATTTAGAGGGATCATGAGTTTGGGTTGAACCATCATCTTAAGAAAGATAATGTGGTGGCTAATGCCCTGAGTTAGAAGTCATTACATGCATCTTAGAAGTCATTACGTGGTTAAGGAAGATAAGCGGGTGAAGAGTTTTGTTGGAAGAGATGACACGAAAAGGGGGTTGAATTGTGTCTTCACAAAAAATTCTTAAAGCTAATAACTTTTATAAGGCAACTTTCTTAAGTTCAGAATCTACAAAAGAAGATTCTCCATCTTATCCATTCTTCGATCTAGTCTTTGCTGATGAGTTTAAAGTTCAGCTTGATTGGCCATGATAGCATGTTGATTGGCTAAGAGTAGATCCATCTAGACTTTAGCAGCATTTGGAAAAACTTCAGCAAATGAAGGATCTCTAAAAGCCATTTTTCAGTGTGCTGGCTGTGACTAGCTGAGGATTGTTGGGGCTCAGAAATAGCAGGAGTAGCTGTTCTGTCATATTTAGGTGTTGAGGTCAGTAGCAGCAATGTTTGTACAGTAACAGGAGTAGCAGGAACATCTTGAGAGACTATGGCAATGGTTAATGAGGCATTAGAATGCTCAAAAGGGCAATTTTAGATTTAGCAATAGCAGCTTCATTTTCTGGTTCTGCTACTAGAATAAGTGTCCTTTCAAGCTCTAGTCTTTCTGGTGTAGTTTCAGCTGATTGAACCAATGATCCATCTTGATTCAAGGGAATCAATGGCAGGCTAACAGGTTGAGTTGCTGGCTATTCTATTCTTCCTTCAGCTCCTTCAGAAGGTAATACAACCCTTCTCATCTCAGAAGGTGGATTGATATCTTCAATGACCACATATTGTTGGTCCACCTCAAGAAAAGTAGATGAGCTTCTTATACGTCTAATTAAGGCACTAACTCTTGCAGCTTTATCCTTTTGTCTTTGCAACCATGCCTCGCTTCTCATTCTATTTTCTACAGCTTCTAGTAATGCTTTTCTGGCAGAAGAAGGAGGGAGTTTTGCAGAAGGTTGTGCAAGGGCTTGCTTCGCTTGCTTTTTCCTTTTCCTTCTGATTTCAAGGTCCTTATTTTTATCTGAAGCTTCAGCTTTAGGTTGCTCTAGTTGCTCTTGAGAAGGTTGTTCCCTGATCGTAATCCCTCTTTCGCTTGGTCTGGAGGATCTTGGTGCAGATTTTGCAGGTGTAGTAGCATTCATTGGTTATGCAACAATGGCTGATGCTTCATCTTCTACATTAAGGGAGGAGGATTCTTCAACAAGCTTCAATAACCTTCTTTTACTTACTCTCCTCTCCTCAGAGATAAAGGAGAGACTTCTCTTATGCCTCTTTTTCTTTCTAAGTTCTTCAAAAGGTTTGGATTTAACCTTCCAAAGAGAAGATTGTCTTCTCTTTGGCTCCTTCTCCCCTTCTTTCTTCTTTTCTTCTTCTCTACTTCTTCCTTCTTCTTTTTCTTTTTCTCTCCCTCTATGTCAGGGCCATGAAGTTTTAAGCCCACGGCAAAGAATGTTTTCTTGGTGGTGGCAAGGCGTTTCTCATCCCTTCTGTGACCATCAATAGGAAGTTGGGCTCTAGCGAATATACGTGTGAGGAGCATGGCATGGAGCAAAGTAGCATGACTCATTCTAGCTTCATCAATGGTGGAAAGCATGTAGTCCAAAATCAGTCTAACCAGGTTTATCCTTCTTCTGATCATGAGCCTCATGTTCAGGCTTAGTTATAACATCAATGTTTCCCATTCTGAGAAGCATAGTGTAGTGAACTACTAAATATACGGCTTTAATAGTAGTACAAATATTGGAAGTACAAATATTTCTTACTTGTATGTCTCTTCTGCCACTAAGTACTTTTGAGACTTCCTCTTCAGTGGCTCCAAGCTGTTCCCACCATTTGACACCACCTCTACATAGATCAGCTTCATTAGGAGTGTTGGTGATTTGAACAAGATCAAAAGGAAGCACTTAGATCTTAAAGCTTCCAATAATGCTTCTTAGTGACATATTGTCTTCATCAACATAGAATTAACTAGCCTTGTGTAGACATCCTTTGAGATGCTTAGAAACTCATTGCACCTTTAGAACTCGAAGATTTCTACAATCTAAGGAAGGAAGGCAAAGTTTGCCAAAATGAAAGTTCTTCCAAAGGCAATGGGCCTGATGAAGTAGTTCCTGTGAAAGTTCCTTTACATTTCATTATCATCGAACATACAGGGAACACTGTAATCTCCCTTTTTTTGCCATGATGATTTGAAATGGTAGAAAGTTGAGGGGAAGCATTTAGGCTAGGTATGTAACACCCTAATAAACCCATACTACGCTTAAGTCGTATTACGACGTTTTATTAGTTATTACTTATGCTCGTGGAAAACTAAACTTCATTTATAACTTAAGTTACGTAGAAAATACGGTAAATTTTTTTTTTTTAAAATACATCGTCGCTTGGCAGCATTTTGAAAAGTAAAGCCTTGAGCAAGAAGATAGATAGAGAAAGAGCATGTCGCATAAAATACACACCCCAATATCATAAAACAAGAGAAAGATAAATAAATAGTAATTCACAAATACATTGCATTACATAGCTAATCATTACATCCATATGGGTTCATAATATATATCTACATACATATATATCAGCATTACATCGAAAGAGGCTCATGGTCGTACCATGATCCAAATACTAGATACTAAATACAAACTTAAATGACAAAGCTCATCTCAAAAAGGAATATGCGAAGGTGCAGAGTGACAATTGCTATAAGTCCCAAAACAACTTCATCTGGCATCCCCCATCATACGTCCACTCATAGTGTGGTGGCTCTAGGCTCCACCCTATTGGATGTGCCATCAGAATCTAGTGACGATGCGGAAAATAACTAGAACGAAAAATAGGATTTCTCAGTAGGACTCGAACCCCACACGAAAGTGTCATCGTCATCGTCCCAGCCACTTCTATTTTATTAATGAAAATAGTGAGCATTCTAAGGTTCATTTCTTAGGTTTTTAAAAACATGAATATCCAAAGCGGATTCAATTTTAACATACTCTCTAATCATTTATATCATAATATACATAGGCACAAGTATAATTACATAAAACATGCATGGATGTGCTATAAGCTTCTCTTAATTTCTTCCCTTCAAGGGTTTGGATTGAAGTCTCTTTTCTTTTCTTAACTTGACGTTATCTTAGGTCTTTTCCTTTTCACTCACTAAATATAAGTGGTAATAAGCTCATACTGTGGCCGTCGCCACTATAAATTTTTGGTACTTATACTAGCTGGGTCATGCCATGCCTCATGTAAGCCCTATCCCCTATACTCACACTAGCTGGGTCGATGCCATGCTTCATGTGAGTCGTGGGTGAGGGGAGCTTACTTTGGGTCACCTCTCCTTTTGAAGGATCACACCCTTAGTTCATTTTCTTCTTATTAAAGCTTATGATGCAAAATTATTCTAATTCTTTTCCACATCTAGGTGCTACATATTGCCGTCCCCAAATGTGATTCCTTTATCACATATCATTAAGCATTATATCATAATCATATCATTGTCATCCTATTGGCACATAGAGGCATACATAACACACAAAGTCTTATGAGCTTAGCTTTAGTAAATTTGGTGCAAGCTTTTAATTGATTTGCTTCTTGTGTTGATTCTTTAATTAGGCCTAGAGCCAGTTTCATCTATTATCCTTTTTAAAGCTTTTTAAGTTCAATCATGAAGGTTTTCCAATATCTTAATATGGGGATCTTAATGTCTTTAAGCTTATTTCTCATTAACCTTTAAACTTAATCATAACCAGGTTTTACTTTTACAGTGGGGTAGTAAATTTAAAAATTTGTCATAATTTCACCTTTTATTCTTTTGACTTAAATTTTGGTACAATTATACTTCTCTGAGTCTATTTTTAAACAAAATAAACCCTACTCAAAAATGTATTTTGTAACTTGAGATATGCACATTTTAATCTGACTGCTTAGCTTTTAAGTTTATTCTTGGTACAGTGAATTTTAAACTTTACTGGGAATTCCTCACAGGGAATTTGACAAAAATATTTTATGGAGGTGTTCCTCTATGTATTATCTTTCTAAAAAACTTGGTCCCACTCAAAAATGTTATGTATAGCTCTAGTTATTCATGTTTTAGTACAGATTGTCCGAACAAAAACACATCTGGGAATAGACCAATTTGAAAATTCATATCTCTCTCGTTTTAAGGCCAAAGTTTACGTATTTTAATGTATAAAAAGCTCTACGAGTCCATTTTCATTTAAAATTAGTCTCGTTGCATTTGGGTTTATATTGAAAGATTTATCAGTCATGTCATATAGACTGTCAAAATTTTTTAGCTTCAACAGTTTTGATTTCAATAAGTTTTCTTGTAAAAATATTAAGTCTTTTTCCCAAGTGACCACTTGTCTATTCCAAACTACTTTTATACTTTGAGATCTTGATGAAAAATCAATATTTTGAGTTCTAAAAAGTTTGGATCAAAATAAGAACAAATGCACAACAAGTCATTTTCCAAGAAAAGAGCAAAATCACAAACAACTTCTTATAATGAAAGCATGGCCATGAGGCCTTTAGTGCAAGTTCTGAAACCACCTAGCTATGGAGAGCTTAGGAGTTATAGAGCTTGAACAATGTAGAAGAAAGAGGGGTTAGAGTCACTACCACAAGGATTCTCTTGAAAGCTTGAAGAATAAAAATGGTTGGAGATGGCCTCCTTTTCCTTGAGCTTGATAATGGGGCTAAGTGAGTGTTTATTTTTGCTTCTTCAAGAACCAAAAAGGGTGGTCCTTGAAGAGTTTGTGTGGGTGGTGAAAGGAAAAAGGGTTGAATAAGGTGAGAAAGAGATAAGAAGAACAAGAAAGGTTAGAAGAACAAAAGAGCTAGGATGAAGTTTAGAGAGAGGTAGGAGCTTGGGCTTGTAGTAAGAGGATGAAAATCACAAATGAGAGAATGACGGGAGCTGGTTTTGGCACAAGAAATAAGGGAGTGGGCTGATGTGTTTTGCTTCTCCAACAAGCAATAGGAAGTAGATGAGTTTAACTTCTTTTTCAAGCAAGAAAGCTAGGAACCTTGGGATAAAAAGGGTGGGTTATATTTCTCTTGAGTCTTGGTGCTGGGGTAAAGACCATTTAGTGTTTTCAAGTGGTTAAAGGCATGACCACTCTTGGGATTGGCTTCAGTGAATATGATCACTTCAAGTGGCACAATCTTGATGGAGGAAAGTACTTCTCTTGTCTTGACTAAAGAGATACTACTACCTTAGACCCTTGATCTAAGAGTGCATAATAAGAAAGTAAATGGATGGTTGGATTTTGCTCTTGTCCTTAGCCGAAATTTTGTGCATCAATTAGGAGGAAATTTTAAATTTTCAAAACTATTAGAATTACCTAAGTTGTTAATCAATTTGATTAGTTAAATTGCTCTTTGACCGATTTCGGTTAATTACACTTTTAAGACGTTTTTCCTCTAAAAGAATTGATCTTATGAATTATGTAATTAGGGAGAAAGAATTAATCTATCCCAATTGATTAAGCTAGAACAATCATCTTATACTTAATTAATAAGATTGGATTAGCTTAATTATATTTCTAAGTTACAAATTAATGAGATTTGAATAATTAGGTTTTAATTAAAACATTTTAGTGCGTTATGATTCAATTATTGACTTGACTCAATTTACTAAGCTCTTGCTAATCGAGATTAACCGATTAATCCTCAGTTAATCGTTAATCTCTCTAATTAGCTAGGATCACTAAGCTAATTAGCTTAGACAAAATTGAGGATATTACAAGGTGTATAAAGGAAAAAGCAAAGTTAGGATGGTTTGTGAACGAAGAAGATGAATAGTGAGAGGTTTTTCTCAGTAACTTGGGAAGTGAATGGTTGATATGATAGGTGAGTGTTAATGAGGGAAACTGATGTTTAAAGTATATGAACGATTTTCAATGTGCAAACGATATCATTTTAGGTTAAGTGTCCTTTTGGTTTTTCCTCTTCAATGGCATCGTGGCATAAGAAGTTCTGAGCGAGCACCACTTTTTTAAAAACCATTTCAATTCTTCAAAAGCTTGAAGCCTATGAGAAGCTTGAGTCACCATTTTGATGAGAAGAGAAGGTTTTTTTTTATTATTTACAAATGAACTAAACACCTTTCTAATATCTTCTCTATGACTCTTTTCAAAATCCATCTTTCTCAACTTGTACTGCACATCATTCTTTCTCAACCAAGTAGATAACCAGTCTTGAATTAACGTTCTAAACCATATGAGGAAACTTTTTGAACTGTTTAATCCTTTTTTGATGTGATCTTTCTGAGGCACACATTGATGTTGAAGAACTTTATCCAGAACGCAAATTCCATTGGGATGCAATGATCTCAACTTTAACTTTTGCTCAAGAGAGAGGGAGGTACCAGATGCAATGTATATGAATAATTACAAACTAATTATGTTCAGAAGGTTCCTTATATGATAGAAATGATCTTCAACTAAGAGTTTTGTAAAAATGTCAGCAATCTGACTTTCAATATTAATTAATTTTAGTTCAATATCTTCTTTCTAAACATGATCTTTTCTAAAATGATACTTAATGTCAATGTGATGAGATTTAGAGTGCTGAATAGGATTCTTTGTTAAATTAACTACACTAATATTGTCACATAGGATAGGGATATTGGTATACCTCATATTGAAATATTCTAGTTTTTGTTTAATTCATAGAATCTATGTATTGCAATTTGCAGCAGACACATATTCAGCCTCTGCAGTTGAAAGAGTAATATTGTTTCTGCTTCTTCCTTGACCATGTTATTAACGACTTTCCAAGAAAGCAATAGCAACCATCAGTGCTTTTTCTTTCAACTCTATCTCTAGCAAAGTCAGCATCACAGTAGCCTATAACATTGCAAGCAGTACCTTTCTCATACTAGAGACCAAGATTAGTAGTACCAACTAAATATCTCAGAATTCTCTTAATAGCATTCAATTGTGATTGTTTGGGATTGGATTGGAATCTAGCACAAATTCTCACCCTTAATTGCAAGTCAGATCTACTACCAGTAAGATATAGTAATGATCCAATCATACCTCTACAAAGAGTTTCAGAAACTTTTTCACCATCTTTGTCGGCTTCTAGAACTTGATAAGGATGCATGGGAGTACTGATGCTCTTGGCTTTGTCCATATCAAACTTTCTGAGCAAATCCTTAGCATATTTTTCTTGATGAATCAGGATTCCATTCTTCTGTTGTTCGATTTGTGGTCTAAGAAAGAATTTTAGTTCTCCCATCATACTCAACTCAGATTCTCCGAGCATAAGATTAGAGAAATTCTTGTACAAATTTTGATTAGTCGCTCCAAAAATAATATCATCAACATCAATCTGAACAATCAGAAAATCAATTTTGTTATGAAGAATGAATAAAGTGGTGTCAATTTTTTCTTTTACAAAACCATTTTTGATCATAAAAGAGCTGAGTCTATCATACCAAGCTCTGGGAGCTTGCTTTAAACCATATAGGGCTTTTGAAAGCTTAATTAAAGACATGGTAAGGAAAGTTTTCATTTTCAAAACCAGAAGGTTGATTAACATAAACTTCCTCAGATATGAAACCATTTAAAAAAGCAGATTTTACATCCTTTTGAAATAATAGAAATCCTTTATATATGGCATATGCAAGTAGCATTCCAATTGCTTCCAATCTTGCTACAAGGGCAAAAGTTTCATCATAATCAATGCCTTCTTGCTAATTGTAACCTTATGCCACTAATCTTGCTTTATTTCTAATAACTTTTCCATTCTCATCAAACTTGTTTCTAAACATCCATTTAGTCCCAACAGCAGATTGTCCTTTTGGTGGTGAGACTAGAGTCTAGACTTTGCTCTTCGCAAACTGAGATAATTCCCTTTTTGTTGCTTCAATCCAATTTTAATCCATCAAGGCTTTGTCAATACTTTTTGGTTGAATTTCATAGATAAGAGCAAGATTGGATTTGCTTCTGAGTGAAGATCTTGATCTAATTCCTTGAGAAGATTCACCAATAATTTTGTTTTGAGAGATAGCTCTCAAGTCTCTTACACTCATATATCTTGCTTCAAAAGGGTACCTTCTAGTTCTTCAAAAATATCGTCAGAAACATGTTGATGAGAAGGAAGTTTAGAAACATCATCATCATCATTACTAGTGGCAATCTGAAGGTTTTGCTGATTCTAGGAATTGTCATTTAACGACTTATTTTCTATTTCTTCTTCCAAATCTGTAACCTTCTAATTCAATCATTTTTCTTTTCCATGAAGCTTGTATGAATTGTTTCTTCCACAACTTCAGTCTTCTTGTTGAACATCATGTAAGCTTTTGAAACAGAAGGGTATCCTAGGAAGATTCCAAGATTAGATTTGAGATCAAACTTTGAAAGTTTGTTCTTTGTATTAAGTATAAAACATTCAGATCCAAAGACATGAAAATAAGAAATGTGGAGTTTTTTTCCCTTCCATAGTTCATAGGGAGTTTTCTTGAGAATATGCCTTAAGAAAATACGGTTTTGAATATAGTAGGAAGTGTTAATTGCTTCTACCTAAAAGCCTTTTGATAAACCACTTTCGACAAGCATAGTTTTGGCCATTTTTTGCAACGATCTGTTCTTCCTTTCCACTACCCCTTTTTGCAAAGGAGTTCTAGGAGAAGAAAAGTTATGAGAAATGCCATTTTCATTACAAAAGTTTTCAAAAGAATGATTTTCAAATTCTCTACCATGATCTAATCTGATGGAAGTGATGCAGAAACCTTTTTCATTTTGAATTCTTTTTTAGAAATATTTGAAAGCCTCACAAGCTTCATCCTTATGGATCAGGAATATAACTCATGTGAATCTTGAATAATCATTCACAATGACTAGGCCATATTTCTTATCACCTAGACTGGCAGTTCTAGTTGGTCTAAAAAGATCAAGATGTAAAAGCTCAAGTGGTTGAGTAATTGAAACTATATTTTTGTCATGGAAAGAACTTTTAGTCTGTTTGCCTTTGAGACAGAACTCACAAGATGAGTCATTTTCAAAATTGATTTTAGGCCAACCTTTGACTAACTCGTTCTAAGAGATCTCAGAAATCAACTTCATATGAGCATAACCAAACTTCTTATGCCATAGCCACTTTTCATCCATGAAGGAAGCTAAGCATTTTATATTTTGATCTAGAAGGTCATCTAGATATAATACATAAGTATTATATGCCTTTTAGCTATAAGGATGATTTTATCAGTAATGGAATCTTTAATAATACATTGCAAAGGTTCAAACACAACTTTGTAACATTGGTCACAGAATTGACTAATGCTCAAAAGGTTGTGAGTTAACCCTTCTACTAACATAACATTATTTATTAGATTGGAATTGTTCTTACCAACATTACCTATACCAATAACTTTGGATTTGATTCCGTCGGCAAATTTTACTATTCCACCATCCTTGGGTCTAAGGTTTCTGAACCAAGATTTATTTCCAGTCATGTGTTTGGAGCACCCATTATCCAAGTACCACTTTTTTCTCTTTGATGTATTGATTTAAGACACACCTGCATCAAAAAAAATTTTAACTTTAGGTACCCATATCTTCTTGAGTCCTTTTATGTTAGTAGTGTTTTTAGGCTTTTTCACTTTTTGTTTCGCTTTCTTTCTAGAGAAGCATATTTTAAAAGATTGTCCCTTTTTGAAATAGTACATGCATGCAGGAATCTTAGATTGTGGATCTTTGGATAAATCTCATTTTCCTTTTCCACATATCCTAATCTTGTTTTGTCAAGATATGGTTTTTAGCCTCTAAGCATAATATCGACATTTTTTGAGCCATTTACCATTCTTTCAAGATCAGATTTGAGAAATGTAACTAAGTTTTGAAGTTTAGAAATATTAGTGGAAGCATTTTGATTATCTTCAGAAACGTTAATTTTTAAGGTGTTAACATTCTTCTGAAGGGTGTCATTTTCTTTCAAAAGATTATCATTTCTTTTTTCTAACTTCTCATTCTTAGTCTTGAGTTTTTTGAAATCTAAAGATAATTTTTGAAAATTTTTTTCAAAGAGGCATAGTGGGAAGCAATTAATTGAGAATCATCCAGGAGATCATTATAGGATTTTTGAAGTTTTTCAAATAAAGATTCAAGTTTAGAATTAGATACCTTAGTTTCTTCTTTTGATACGATGTCAACCATGAAGCAGAGATTTTGCTACAATTTTTTCTTCACTTTGTGATTCAACATTCTCTTGTTCTTCATCCAGATCCTGCCATGTAGCCATCATAGCCTTCTTCTTTGTAGTCTTCTTTCTCAAGGCTTTCTTCAGTCTAGGACATTCAGATTTGACATGTCCAGGTTCCTTGCATTCAAAGTAAATGATCTCATCTTGCTTGGCCTTGCCCTTTTTGTCTTTCTTGGGACGAAGGTTCTTTTTCTTCCTCTTAATCCATGCTTTTAAGATCCTCCTTGCTAAGTGAGCAATTTGATCATTATCATCATCATCATAAGAGGAATTCTCTTATTCTTCTTTAGATTCTTCTGAGGCTTTCATGGCTTTGGAAAACTGAGTCCTTTTCTAGGTGGATTTCAAAGCAATAAATTTTCCTTTCTTGGTAGCCTCATTAGAGACTTCATTTATCCTAATCTCATGAGTCTTCAATGAGCCAATAGGAGCATCTAAGCTAAGCACATTCAAGTCCTTAGCTTCTGGAATAGCTGTGAATTTTGGATGTTAAGCCTTTGAAAGACTCCTCAGAATCTTTCTCACCATCTCTGCATTGGTGTACTTTTTGCCTAAGGCCTTTAGCTGATTTATGATATGCATAAATCTAGTTGTCATTTCATCAATATTCTCATGCTCTAGCGTTTTGAATATTTCATATTAATGAACTAACATGCTGATCTTGGTTTCTTTGATCTAATCCGTTCCTTCATGAAGCACTTGAAGTCTATCCCAAATTTCCTTGGATGAATCACGAGATATGATTTTGTCATATTCACTTTTACTCAAGGCACATGTGAGACGGTACTTTGCCTTAGCATTCATTTGAACTTTGGTTTTATGCTGATCAGTCCATTTATTTCTAGGAATGGTTTTTGTAACATCCCCAATTTTCGTCTAAGCTAATTAGCTCTGTGATCCTGGCTAATTAGAGAGGCTAACGATTAATTGAAAAAAATTAATCGATTAATCTCAAGAGCAAAGGCTTAGTAAATTAAAGGCAAGTCAACAATTGAAGCATAATGCATTAAGAGTTACAATTAAAAGCCTAATTGCCTAATCCTTATTAATTCAAGACTTAGAATAAAAAATCAAGGTGATCTAGCCTAATTAACTAAGAGCATATAAGTATCACACCTTAATCATATTAACCCTCACATCTTCTTTACATAATTAATTAGGAAAAATCCTTTCATTGAAAATGTGCTAATGTGTAATTAAGCCAATTGAATTAAGTAGCATTTAGATAATTGTAACAATTATAAAGATGTAAAAACTTTCTTTTAATTATTGTTTGAAAGTTTGGTCAAAGCAAGAGCCACATCTAACCATTCAATTGCCTTCTCATCATACACCACTAGATTAAGAGTCCATGTTAGTAGATCCCTTAAGTCATGACAAGAGTTGTACTCTCCTTCATCAAGATTGTGACACTTGGAGTGATCACAATCATCCAATGCCAATCCAAAGGTAGCTCATGCTTTTAACCAATTGACAAAAACACCACAAAGTCTTTTACCCAAGTACCAAGACTCAAAGGAAACACAACACTCCCTTTTGCCCCATGGTTTTTCCCACTCCTTAGCTTGTGTAAGAAGCAAAAGTCACCTCACTTTCCTCCCTCCTTATGCGCCACCTTCAGCCCTCCCTCTCTCCTCCATTCATTTTCATTTCCTCTCTCAAAAATACACACAAAGCTCTCACCTCTCTCTAAACATCTCTTTGTTCTTCCTACTCTTCTTCTTGTTCTTCTTGTTTTCCTACCCTAAGTCCTCACTTTTCTAACACCATCACCCTCATCTCCTATCACCACACTCACCATCCCTTCAAGGACTACCATCTTTGGTCCTTGGAGAAACAAAGCCACTCATATACAAGCCCCAATATCAAGCTCAAGGAGAAGGAGGCCATCTCCAACCATCTTCATCTTCCAAGCCTTCAAGAGGAACTTTTTGGTAGTGACTCTAACCCTTCCTCTCCATATATTTTTCAAGAACTAGAACCCCTAAGCTCTTCATAGCTAGGTGGTTTTAGTACTTGCTTCAAGGTCTCATGACCATTCCTTGTTCTATGAGCTTTCTTGTCTTGTTGAAAAGTATTGTTTTGAAAGAAAATCTTGTGGCATGATGGTTTTATGTGTCTTGCTTTATTTTGTTTCAAAATACTAATTTGGTAACTAAAACATTGATGATAATGTTGAGATAAAACATGAAAATGGTGTTTTAAAGTGATATAACAATTTCTCCATAAGCTTGAAGTGAAAAACTTAAAAACTAGTAAATCTGGAATTCTGGCAGGCTGTAAAGCGTGCGGTGTATTTATTGCTACAAAACTCAAAATGAAATGAAACTAATTTTCTGTGAAAGTAGACTCAAAGAGCTTTTCATACATATAAAATATGCGAGATTTGGTTTTAAAATGAGAGAGATATGAATTTTTAAAGTCTGCTGTTCCTGGGTGGGTTTCTGTCCGGGCAGTAGGTAATAAAACGTGTATAACTCAAGCTATACATAACATTTTTGAGTGGGACCAAGTTTGTTGGAAAGCTAAGACATAGAGGAACATCCCCATAAAACAGTTTTGTCAGATTCTTTGTGAGGAGTTCACAGTAAATGTTAAAATTCACTGACCCGAGATGAACTTTCAAATCTGAACAGTCAAAATAAAACGTGTATAACTCAAGCTACAAAATGAATTTTTGAGTGGGGTTTCTTTTGTTTAAAAGTAGACTCAGAGAACTGTAAGCAGACCAAAATTCGAAACAAAAGAATAAAAGATGAAATTATGGTGAATTTTTTAAGTTACTACCCCACTGTAAAAGTAAAACTGGTTAGGGTAAAAGTTAAAGGTTAATGAAGAATAAGCTTTAAGACATTAATACCCTTACATTAAGTATTGGAAAACCTTCATAATTCAACATAAAAAGTTTTAAAGGGGATAATAGATAAGATTGGCCCTAGGCCTAATAAAAGAATTTATACAAGAGGCAACCCCAATTAAAAGCTTGCACCAAATTTACTAAGCTAAGCTCATAAGACTTTGTGTGATGTGTATGCCTTCATGTATTAATATGATGACAATTATATGATGATGATGATCATGATATGATGATAGTATGCTATGATGATGATGATGACATGATAATGATGATGACATTATGATATGATGATAGTATGCTATGATGATGATGATGGCATGATACTGATAATGATGATATGATATGATGCTGTGATACTGGTATTCTGTTTGGCAAAATTTTGGGAAGCTTCGGTCTAGCCGTTATGCTACCAAAATTTTGTAGAAATTGTGGATTTAGAAATAGTTTTGCATCATAAGCTTTAATAAGAAGAGAAAGTAAACTAAGGGTGTGATCCTTCAAAAAGGAAGGTGAGCCAAAGTAAGTTCCCCTCACCCACGACTCATATGAGGCATGACAAGACCCAGCTAGTGTGAGTATAGGGGATAGGGCTTACATGAGGCATGGCATGACCCAGCTAGTGTAAGTACCGAAATTTTATGGTGGCGACGGCCACGGTATGAGCTCATTACCACTTATGTTTAGTGGGTGAAAAGAAAAGGACTTAAGATAAGTCAAGTTAAGAAAAGAAAGGAAAAGGGACTTCGGTTTAAACCCTTAAAGAGAGAAAGTTAAGAGAAGCTTATAGCACAGTCCTGCATGCTTTATGTGATTATACTTATGCCCACGTATGTTATGATGTAAATGATTAAAGAATATGATAAAAATTGAATCCACTTCGGATATTCATGTTTTTCGAAAACCTAAGAACTGAACCTTATGCATGCTCACTGTTTTCATTATAAAGCGAAGTGGTGGGGACGATGACGATGACACCTCCGTGTCGGGTTCGAGTCCTACTGAGAAATCCCATTTCTCACTTTAGTTATTTTCCGCATCGTCACCAGATTCCGATGGCGCATCCGATGGAGTGGATGCGGATCCCTACAGCTTTGTGAGCGAGGCGTATGACGTGGGATGCCAGACGAAGCTATTTTGGGACTCATTGCGACCGTCACTCTACATCTTCGCATATTCTTTTTGAGAGAAGCTTTGTCATCAGAGTTTGTATTTAATACCTACTACATGGGTCATGGCACGACCATGAGCTTTCTTCGATGTAATGTTTATATATATATATATATATATATATATATATATATATATATTATGAACTCATATGGATGTAATGATTAGTTAATTAATACAATGTATTTGTGAACTTCTATTTGTTTACCTTTCTCTTGTTTCATGATATTTGGGTATTTATTTTATGCGACACGCTCTTTCTCTATCTACCTTCTCGCTCAAGGTTTTACTTTCCAAAGTGACGATGTATTTCAAAAAAAAAAAAAATATTTACTGTATTTTCTGCGTAACTTAATTTTAAGTGAAGTTTAATTTTTCCACGAACATAAGTAACAACTAATAAAACGCCGTAATACGACTTAAGCGTAGTATGGGTTTATTAGGGTGTTACAGTTTTGACCACAAAAGGTGGAGGTTACACTGGATCAGCAACTACTTGAGGTGCTGGTTGCTCAATCGTGGGTATATAGTCACCATTTTCTATTATCTCCCACATATCTAGACTTGTGGACTCGATGACAAGTCTCATTTTATCCTTCCAATATGGATAATCTTCACCATTAAAGTAAGGAGGACGATTTATGGAGTGACCCTCTGTAATGTTATTTATATGTTGAGTTATATGATAGGATCTTTGACTGTTGCAACTGTTAGGAAGCTCAACCCCAGAGTTAGGCTCTGATACCAATTGTTGGAAGAAATGACACGAGAAAGGGGGTTGAATTGTGTCTTCACAAAAATTTCTTAAACTTGAAAACTTTTATAAATCAACTTTCTCAAGTTATAGGCCTAGAATGCGGAAGCAGTTACTAGATAGAAAAATATTTTGTTTTATAAAGAATAATTAGTTATTTGAAAGTGGCACAAATCTAATAATAAAATAAATACTGCTAATGAATGAAGGAAAGATAAAAGGATCACATAGAAGGATTTATCCTGGTTCGGCCATAACAATGTCTATATCCAATCCCTAACTCCTCGTTGAGATTTTTTATACCAAGAGTTTTCTTTTTCCAAGCCTCTCCAGGCTTTACAACTGAGTAGTCTTTCTCTACCCTTCCCAAGCTAAAGGAGTAGTAATTTTCCTAGCCTCTCCAAGCTCATAGTGACCACTAATGGATTTGGTTATAAGGGATATTTAAAGGTTTTGTGTTTACACTCACACTAAGCTTCTTATACAGAGCATAAATCAATAAGGCACAGTAAGCGACTTCTCTATATTCTTAAACTGAGAATGTTATCTATTACACTCCTATAGAGAAGGTTTTGCAACAGAAGTTACAATGAGTAACTTTATGGAAAATTAGAAAGTCAGGAAGGATGAAGATAAGAAATAGTTGCTAATTTGAAAATTTGAACAGCGTCACTATCTTCTTCTTCAAGTTCTAACTTTATATAGACTTGAAATGTTACTATTGAAGCTTGTAGACCTTGAGCCTTGTGCTACTATGATCCACTGGTGTATAATTGGAAAGAAAGGGTACAGCTATCTTCTTGAACAAGTTTGGATGAAGAAGAAGAAAGTAGCTGTTAAAATCGTCACCAATTTTTGAGGCTTATCAGCGCTTTCTTTCCAACTTTTCACATCATATTTGACTTTTTGAACTTCTTAGTAAAGCATACAGAAGAAACTTTAGTGGTGAAATACTTCATGAGGATTCACCCTTCTATGTCAAGTCATCTTTCTGAATGAGGTGTAACCCTTCTCGTGGCATACTTTTCCTTTCTAGTGCATTATCACTATCCTTTTAAACTTTCTATTTTGTTCTTGAGTGAGTAAAAATAGAGGACACAAAGCGATATATCCAATATAATCTCATTTGAAAAATGTACCATGCACTTGATGCTTTGATTTATACAAAAATATAATTTTAGCTTTAAAACATATCGTTTTACACAAATAAGAATGTGTTTAACAAATCATTTACAGTTCAAGAGATTTACTTAAAGCTTGATTTGATATTCATCAAAACCTTTAAAACTTGAAACGTCTAAAGCAGAGAAACTGTTTCAGTTGGGCGTTGGAGCTTACAAGTTTTAGAGACCCTAACCTTGGAGTTGTCTTGACCCCCCATAGTATAAGATTGAATCAGCTGAGGGTGACAAGTGATTTCAAGGGTCAAATTGTTCAAGCCCAAATAGAGGAAGAGGATTTTCTAAAAATCGTAGAATTGATGGAAGAAGGAAAGTTGAAGGGTTTTACTCAAGGTACGGATGGACTATGGAAGTTTGAAAGAAGAATTTGCGTGCCCACGAGTAGTGACCTCCAAAGAGGGATTTTGGCCATTTCACCATACACCCTGATGTGACGAGGATGTATCAGGATGTTAAGAAATGTTGTGGTGGCTGGGATTGAAGAGGGACATTGCTGAGTTAGTGAATAAGTTTTTAGTCTGCCAAAAAGTAAAGATTGAACACTAAAAACCCTCAGCCCTATTACAACCATTGGAGATCCCGAAATGGAAATAGGAGAGTATCTCCATAGACTCTGTGATGGATTTACCCAAAATGCCAGCCGGTCCTGATGCAATATGGTTAATTGTCGATAGATTGACCAAGTTTGCTCACTTGTTGCCTATTTGAGCTACTTATCCTTTGGAAAAGTTAGCCCAGCTTTATGTCCAAGAAATAGTAAGACTGCATAGTGTAACATCAATCATAATCTCAGATAAGGACCCGAGGTTTACCTTTAGATTTTCAGGAGCCTTGCAAAAGGCATTTGGGACAAGACTTTGCCTAATTAAAACTTATCACCCCTAGATTGATAGACAGTCGGAGAAAACTATCCAAACCTTAGAGGACATTTAAGAGTTTGTGTATTGGATAATCGAGGTAGTTAGGATAAGTACCTACCTTTGATTGAGTTTGCATACAACAACAGTCACCATAAATGTATTGGTATTGAACCCTATGAAGCTTTATATGTATAGAAGAAAGTGTCAATCTCCCCTATGTTTGTTTGAACCTGGTGAGCAAAGTTTGTTTGGGCCTGATCTTGTAAGATAGACCACTGAGTAAATAAAGAGGATTAGGGACAAGATTCTTACGGCTCAAAGCTACCAAAAGAGTTACACAAATAAAAAGAAAAAGCCTTTAGAGTTCCAATAGGGAGAACATGTATTCCTGAAAATCACTCCTACGACATGTATAGGTAGAGCCACAAAAGTCAAAAGTTGAGCCCCCATTTCCTTGGTCTTTTTCAAATCTTGAAATGTGTCGGGTCAGTTGCTTATTAAATTTGTCAAACCTTCGTGATGTCTTTCACGTGTCTCAATTGCGAAAATACCATTCTGATCCTAGTCATCTACTTGAGATCGAGAGTGTACAATTAAGGGAGGACCTAACGTTCAATTTACCGCCATCTTGGATTGTAGATCATAGGGCAAAACAGCTGAGGAATAAGACCGTACCCTTGGTCAAAGTGGCTTGGGTTAGAGGAAACATGGAAGAATATATGTGGGAGCTGGAGTCCAAGATGAAGAACAAGTTTCCCGACCTGTTTACAGGTAACGAATTTTGAGGGCAAAATTCTTTTTAAAGCTGAGGAGAAATGTAATATCCTCAATTTTCTTTCATGCCAAATTACCTCAATGACCTTAAGTAATTAAGCACTTAATGAGAAACTAAGGGATTACGGTTTAATCAAGGGAATAATGAGGTAATTAAGAAGAGATAAGTTGCGAGAATGCTTAATTAAGATTAGAAAATCTCTAATTAACAAGATAAACTCTTAATGGCTTAATTAAGCACTAAAGCACTAATCAATAATAATTAACTTAATCGAGTTTAAGGGTAATTAAGCTGAATTAAGTTTGGTTTTGCTAATCATGATCATATGAGTTAACACTAATCTTTGCTTAATCAAGTTAATTAAGTTGCAAAAGCACTTAATCACATCATCAAAATTCAAATTTAGTCAACTAGATAATAAAGTATTTGATGATGTCATTAAACTAAAAAGCATGAAACAAAGTTATTTTTTGTAAGAGTTGACCATGCTTTGTCTTCCTCGTCATTCAATTTGTTCTCTTAATCCTTAATTAGCATAAAATTAAGAAAATAGCTCTCTCCCCTTGCCCTTAATACCTTTGACCTCACACTTGCACACACCTACACTCATTTTCATTTTTTCAACTTTCATTCTCTCCCTATCACTCAAATCCTCCAGCTTTTCTCCACACTTTCTTCTTCTTCTTCATCTTCTTCTTCAATCTTCTTCAAAACTCCATAACCAAACCTTCTCACTAAGCCCTTTAAAGATCACATCTTTTGATCTTTGAAGACAAGATTCAAGCACTACAAGCTCCATTTCTTCAAGAACTTAAGAGCTCTCATCACCTAGATTCAAAACTGCCACCATCACCCCTAGGAGGAGCCATCATCTTCTTCATTTTTCTTTCCAAGAAAGTGCAAAATACACTCTTAGGTAGTGATCTCTACTTTTTCTTTTGTTAGTCAAGAAAACTTGAAGTTTGGCTTTCACCATGGCTAAGAACTTCAAGTGACAACTTGAGAAAAACTCCAGGCTCTTCATGAGAAAAGTTTCTATTTTTAGCAAAGTTTATTCCTTGAGTTTGCTTTATGAGATCTAGTGTGTTTCTCTTCCTAAATGATTTAAAAGTTTTCATTTTTCTCTTCTGATGCATGTGTTTTGTTATTCTTGTGAGTTGTTGACAAAGAAACATGCTTTCTTGGTGCTATTTTGTTTAAAGATCATTTCTTTCTTTATGAAAAGCTTATGTTTGAGAAGATTCTCTTTTTACATCTTTCTCATGATTTTGATAAGACTAAGAACATTTTAAAAGCATAAGACTTTAAAAAGTTTGCTTCTTGATGCACTAAAAGTGGCGCTATGTGTATATGCTTCATAAAGTTTCATTTTGTTCTTTTTGAGGACAAGAACATGTGTAAAAGTCTAAATATTTTTTCTTATGAAACTTTTTAATCACAAAGGTAAGAAACTTGTCACTTTATATCTCAAATATTGAATCTTGGAGATGGTGGTGGAGCTTGAAAAAAAATTTTAGGGGGGCCAAAAAATTTGAAGAATTAAGATAAGGTGAATCAACTTATTAATCAAGTAGCAATTTTTTTTTTTTTTAGTTTCTACCAAATATCTATACAATTTATGAATAGTTGATGAATTTTTCAATTCTGATTATTGATGGACAAAAAAAAGAATGCCAAAGTTCAAAATGCAAATTAATCTTTTTCTATCAGTGAAGTCTATAAGATAGTATTTGTCAACAAGAGTATAAATGTTAGCGTGTATTTGTAACACTTGTAAGATTAAACTTATTTAAATAATTGATTATAAGTATAATCAACTTTTTTTTTTATAATTGATTACTTAAAAATCAATTTGGGTATATTAACTTATAAATAATTTTAAAAGAATGTATTTTGTTTGAGTTGTATCAATAGTACTTGCTTTTGTATGATAAATTATTGAAAAGGGTATGAAATAATTTATTTGTATTTTATAATATTTGATACCTAGGGATACTTTAATAAAAATATTATAATTCTAAAATAATCAGTTTTTACTTATAATTAATTTTTAAAAAAAAAATTGGCTTTCACTTGTAAGTTAATTAATTTACACTTAAAATTATTTTTTTTCTTATAATCCATGCAAACTTTTTGCCTACGTATGTGAGATTATATCAAAATGACTTTTCATTTAAAAAGGAAAAAACATGAGTTGTTTTCTTGTATTCCCAAACATACACTCAAATAAGCATTCTTTAGAATCAAAGCGAGCCTTAAAGTTGACAAAATCTGTTATTTGACTCTTATAATTGCTCATTTATTGTAGTAAAAAATATTTTTACTCTAAATTAATGCTTAATTGTGTTGTCATATTTTTTGTTTTTATTTTTTAATTGAAAAATAAGTTAATGAGTTTTTAACTTGGAGATCCATTTAAATAGGGTAGCATATTGAGACTTAAGTGTGTGTGTGTATATATATATTTTATAAAAATTTGTTGGTATGGCCTCCCATTGTCTTAACTATGCTCTGCCACTGCTTGGAGACAAGACACTTCATAAAGTTTCAAACCTTCTTTAAAAATGTAACTTATTGGTCATAAAAATGAAAACTTGCAACTTTATCTTGTAAAGATTGAATCTTGAGTTAAAAATATTGAGTAAAGTATTAAACTTTCTTCAAGAATCAATCTTTTAAATCTTAGAGTAACTTTAAGTTATAAAGTTGGAATCTTAAAGACATAATAATGATTAAAGGTTTCAACTTTCCTAAAGAATAAGACTTTTTAACCATAAAGTTAGCATCTTGTGTTATTATTTCATAAAGGTTAAATCTTGAAGACATGAATATAATGTTAAAGTTCATACTTTCTTAAAGAATGAAACTTTATAATCATAAAGGTGAAATATTGTTGTTTTATTTAAATAAGATTGAATCTTGTAACTTGTTGGAATAAAAATTCCTTCTTGATGTCTAAGGAACACATGATATTGTTTGGGGTTATGAGTGTGGTCTCGAAATCCTTTGTGAATAGGAGTATAATTAGGGCCTTTGAGCATACCATGAACCTAGGAATCACTAGTGTGCTATCTCAAGGTAACTAAAAGATTTGAATGAAACATGTTAGCTAAAATGCCATGTACGCTTCGGCCATAATGAACCAAGACAAGAAACAAATAAGTGTTTAACTTTTAACTTTAAGAATGAGTTCTTTAAGATGTGAACATGAAGTATCTATTAAGTTATATGGTGAAAATGAATTCTTATTGTGAAGTATAGTCTTACTTGAGGAGTTATTGATCAAAGTTTATAACATATATTCACTTAAGAATTTCATGACTTGAAGGTTCCATAAACCATGAGAAATCAATGGGCTAAATTAATTATGCAATTTCATTCCAAAATGATGTTATATCGGTATATTGTTTATGATGATTATGATTACTGTGCCTACCTAGTTGATTGATTGTACTATCTATTTTGGAACTCTTCATATTTCAGCTGTCATGCTGCTAGATTTACAGCAAAAGTACATGAACTATGTAGCATGATCATAAGTTCCTCAAGCATATTCATTCATGAATATATGATCCATAATATGATTATGATTCCATATTACTTGGGCCAGCCTCGGAATGAATTAAGGACAATAAATTAGTGTGAGCATCAGGGAAAGTGAACACGATAATCACGTTTAGGAAAATGCAAGTTTGGTCCTGAAAAATATACTATTACCCAAAAGTTTACATAGCCAAATACTCCCAACGGACTAAATATAAATAATTATGACACATGTTAAGGTAAGGAAAAGTCAAGTGCACTTGCATCATGATTCATTTGCATCTATCTCTGCGTAATGTTTAATTACCTCTTGACCTGTTGTGATTATCATAAGATTTCCCTGCTATTTATAAATTGTATAGATAAAATGGAATATGCTTAGAATAATATGGTTTCAAACCTATAAGACTGGAATCTATGATTTAATATTTCCATTTTCTACATTTTTGAAATAAACTGAAGCAACTGAAAATAATTGTGATGTCAGTATATGATAGTCGAGGAGATCCTATTGAAAATTTTCAAATTCTCAACCCATGTGTATGTATCCATGTTGTTCTTAAACAACAGCGATGACGACGGAGGCGTTCTTCACTGAGATTCCAGTACAGCCACAGCATCATGACCCTACCTTTTTCTCCTTTTTGTTTTCTTGTATTTTGATAAGCATACCTGCGTGGACCTCTTTGAATTCTAGTGTCCTTAATGTGAGTTAGATAGAGATCTCACATTAAATACATTCAGAAACTTATAAGAACATACTGTGATACAAATGCGATACTAAATGTTATGTAAATAAATTATTTTTAGTACACTATGATTTCCTATTATAGCTCCTTGTTTATGGTTAACGCACGTCAATGACGTAAATTTCACGTATATTTTTACTTAAAAATGCACAATGAAATTTAGATTTAAGTAATACTAAATTAAGATAATAGGAGCTCCACATGTAGCAACTCTTAGTTATAGTATTATAAATTAAGTATAGTAATATAGTTAGGAGGGCATTACAAGTAGCCCTTCTTTGCTTTGTCTTTTCTTCTTTGCTTTGTCTTTTACTTAAGAGGACAAGCAAAGTAAAAGAATTAACCAATTTTGTTCGAGTAACAGAAAACCTAGAAATTAAATATACATAACTACTATTAAAGGGTATTTTGGTAAAAAAAATAATAAACATTAGATAATGGAAAGTTAATAGAAAACCTAAGAATAAATTAAAGTGTAGCTTATCTTAATCTTTTAGAAAAGGAGAGTGTGTGTTTTAGAATAGAGCGGAGGGGAATGTAATAATATTATCTTTTAATGGAGAAGGTTATATTTTATTCCAATTTTTTAAGGGAAAGAAATATATGTTTTACAAATAGAGAGAAGGAGAGTGTAATAATACCTTCTCTCAAGGAAGAAAATTGTATTTTACTCTATTTTTTATTAAATTTTCATTTTATTTTTTACAAAAAAAAAATGCAAAACTTAACAACACACTTTATGAGAATGATATTATACTCACTACTTTATTACTTGGTTGGCCTCGTGCACTTGCCAATATTTTGAGCTAAAGAAATAAATCACCATCGCTAACCCTTTCCTAAATTTGGTAACCATTTAGCCTAATTAGAACCTCATCATTAGCATTCTTTCTAAATCCATACAGCACTGTCTAAGAACTTTCTATGGCAATCAAATCGCGAATTCTACCCTCCAAAATTCAATGTGAATGCCTTTCTATCCTCCATATAAATTGGGCATACCAATTTTCCCTATGTCATCCATCCAAACAACATCCAATAAGTTAGAAAGTTATTGATAGCCCACATTAATACTTCCCTCAACATAAAATTTTGCTTCATTGAAATATTATAAGTCAATACACCCTAACATCATGTATCATGTTTTTGTCAAGTGGTGTGTAATGTTTCATATTTCTCTTCTAAGAAGCATAATGTAGTATCTTTTTGTTTCTCTCTCTTTGAAAGTTGAGCCTTTTTCAAATATAAAAAAAGATAATAAATTTATAAAAATAATATAAATTTTATTATTTATCAAATAATCTTCTACATCATTCTGGTTAAAAAATTAAATAATTTTATTTAAATGTTTTATATGGTAATATATTAAAATTAAATGAGGGTGACCCTTGGCACAATTCGTGTGATTTGGAGGTTATGGAGTCAAATCCTAGAAATAGTATCTTTGCTTGTATGATCAAGGCTACGTACATCTACCCTGCCCAATCCTCATCAGATGAAAGCTTTGTATTCTAAGTTATCTTTTTTTATAATATATATTTTGCTAACTTTCACTCCTTCATGTGGAAGTTAGCAAGCTCCACATTATGTTGTGGTTGTAAAACTCGCTCTTCTCTTTCTTCTATTAATTTATACTCTTGGGTAAATATATAATTTTATCCTTTCTATATTAATTACTTTTTTAATTTTTTTCTCTATCATAATTAATATTCTCTCTCTATTATTTTGCTCTACTTAAATAATATTATTCTTTCCTCAATTTTCTCTTATATGAATAATATATAAATAATAAAAAATTCCAGTAATATTAATAAATATGTTGGACAAATATAGCAATATTATTAAGGCATTTTTTCATGTTATTAACGTACTTCTCTATTTGTATATTTAATAGATATTCAAATGGATTAATTATATATATTCATGTAATATATAATTAATGGACTTCTTTTAATTCAAATGATATTAAAACGCATAAATTAGTATTTAATAATTGAGCAGTGATTCATGGCTCGAAAATTTTTCGTCAAAAAATAACGAATCACCCCCATTACCCAATCACAGGGGGGAGATACACAACAGGAGGAAGGAGAAATTTTGTTCCCAACAAAGTGCAACACAGTTATTTCTTATTTTCGAATTTCATGTGTCATTGTACGAATAAAAATTCATGCCATTTATCATTTTTCTTAGAAATTTTTCCTTATAGGGAATAATATATTTTTGGAGATATTCAAGAAGAGCGTAATATAAAAAAAATTAAACGCATGAGTTAGCATTAAACTTATGTGAATTGTTTAGTATTCTTTTAAATTTAATGTTTTTCTAAAATTTTGCAAATTTTATAAAAAAATATTTTATTGAATTAGTATTAAATATAATTATCCAACATATATAATAATATTACAGGAATTTTTTTTCATTTATATATTATTTATATAAGAGGAAAATGAGGAAAGAGTAATTAATTATGAAAGAGAAAAAAGTTAAAAGAGTAATTAATGAAGGAAAGAGAAGAATAAATTTTATATCCATAATAAAATATGAAATTTATTAATCTTTACATAAAGATGCGGAGATTAACCATCCTTTTATACATACATATATATATATATAATTTTTATATATTAATAGTATAAAATAATTTTATATTATTAACTAATAAAATATAAAAATATATCAAATTATAATAAATAATTATTATAATAGATAGTTACTCACTACGATTAAACATTTTTTTCAAATTTTATTTATCAATAATATAAAATTATTTTATATTATCAATACATAAAAATTAATCTCTATACATACTCTCAATTGTCATTGTCATTATCAAAATAGTAAATCTATCATGAGATTTTTTACATTAAAATTTATGTTTGACTACGTTTGATCAACGGAAGAATAACAAATTGGTCAGCATTATTAAATTGACGTCGACGTTATTGAATGCGGCATGCCGAAGCCGTCCGATGTGTTTATATATAAATAAAGGTTTATTTTTGATAAATGCTTTTGGCTTTGCTATCCGTCGATGACTTGGACTCCGAAGTTATAATATTGATCTAATCGACCAAGCTTATGAAGCTTTTTTTGTCCGGGTGATTATGGTCGTCATCATCTTGTGTTGCGGCTTATACGACACGACACCGTTGGTTGGCAAACTGCAATTTGAAATTCCAGATATTCCCTAAATTCGAGTTCGGTGGTTGTCACCCATGCGTGCGTGGTGCTATGTAAGTATTGTATGCCACCACTTGAAACCTTATTTCACCTTTTAGATGCTTAATTATTTAGGTTTGCATCAAAGGATGGCGAACGGTTTGGCTTGGTCAAAGTTGAAAATAATTGGTAATGCTGTGGCCGTTTGGTTCGTTGAGGAGCTCGCTTTCGGAGTTTGGGCATTAGCTCATTCCTACTCTTTCACTGATCCTAAAAGACACGTGAACGTGAGACGCTGAAGAGACATTCCTCACTTCCTCTTGTCTTCCACTTGGAGGGTTGCCTATGGGGTAGGCCTTAAGCATGTTAGTGTGTTTAACCAGTTTTTTTATCGGTAAACAAATAAACGACAATAACCTTGTTTCTCGATCTCAATTCAGAAAACAGAAGGGTTCCTTTTGTAGACTATCAGGATTGTTAAATAATAGGCAAAAGTAGCAAAGAAAATAGAATAAATGTAGAAAATGAAAGAAATAAATTAAAACAAAATGAAAAAAAAATTAAGGAACCTTAAATGAGAGGAAATTACGAACAATGCAAGAACAAAATAAAGCAAAAACAATTTGACAAAACAAAGTAAAAAGAGTGCCAGTAAACTAAAACAAGAAAACAAATTAAAGAAAATTTGAAATAAAAGCGTTATAAAATTGAAATGTAAGAAGTATATAAGCTAGAATTAAAAGAAAAAAGAAACTGGAAAGACATGAACTAAAAGTAATGAAAAAGAAACTAGAAAGAAGATGATGAGAAAATAAGATGGGATGGAGTATTTGATTTTCTCCTATGTATCATTTGATGTTAGAGTGATGAGAAAATATGAAAAATACTTCTCAAAATATTTCCCCTCTTTTATTCTAATCGTGCAAGTCCTATTTTATTGACAAAAGAAATCTCTAAAAACTAGGCCCATTATCCCACATTCTCGAGCTTCAGCCTCAAACCATATTCAATTCCATGCCCATTCTTTAATCCCATGCTCTTACCCATATTTCAAATGATTTGCTTCATGAGCTTCTATGGGCCTTACCATATCCCATGCCTCCCTAAATCCTTTAAACTTCTCTAACTAGACTTATCTTCAACCTTGCCTCATCAAACTGTCATTTATGTTGATAAAAAACATCATTCTTTCACCAACATCTTCATCATTTCCTTATCCATCTCCTCCTCATAAGCTCATCGTGTCGACAACCATTTATTTTGTGCTGGTCTCTTATCAATCTTTCTCAACCTTACTTGCATCAACCTTCTCAAATTCTTCCTTGATTCGATTAATGCTTTATTTGTTTTTGTCCTCATACTAAGATTTTTCACAGAGATTGCACCCTTAACATAGTGTTACATAGTAGTTAGTGTTCAAGTACTATAAAAGCAAGTGTATAGGCTGGAATTAGAAAACCCTAAAGTCACTTGAGGTACCACCAATATTAGGCAAAGGCTCTGGTACACCCTACTTAGTAAGGTGCACCACGCTCTACCTTATCTAGTGGTATCAATTAGATAGACTATCCATGCACTTATATTTCGATGGTGCACTTTAATGGCTCCCCAACTCACCCCTCACCTCACTTTCACATTGTCGTCCATCTTCCACCACCTTCTACTACCATAGTCGCATCTTCTCCTCGAAGAGCTCGATGACCAGATGACGTCGTTGTTGCAAGCTTCTTCCACCATGGATCTCGACATTGCAACCGCCTTGCTCATGGCACTCGCTGCTATCCCTGCCACCTATCACCATATCTTTAATATTTCTAACATTTTTGTTCAAATAAGGCTCTTCTTATTAGAAGAAGCATTGAATTTTAAATTTTCAAGTAATGTTTTTTTTTTATGGCCAATATCTCATCTCATACTATGTATGAATTACATTTCCTAACTTAACATTAGCATATTCATCTTGAGTTGTGAAAAATGGATAACATGAAAAGTCTAGCTCAAACCATTCAAATCCATGGCATCCATTGCTGAAAGGTGGCAGGGAAGAGATGCCACCACTGCAAGCTTCATCTGCCATGGATTTCAACATTGTGGCTCGCCATGCTCACAGAAACTGCTGCTATCCCTAGTGTGCTTTGCAGGATGTAATGGGTCATGAGTTAAGGGAGAATATTTGTTGTCGCGCCACCTCAGCTATAGTCACTACTATGGCATGCTATGGTTGCAGCAAGTGGATGTAAACATTAGCTAGTGGATGCGTAAGTATGGCTCTAGGAGAGAGAGTATGCTATTGTGTATTATGGTTTATCAATGTATCAATACACTCCCAGATCTAAGCCATTCGATAACAAGTGTGTAGTGAACCTTGTTAAGAAAGGTGCACTAAAGTCTTCACCCTAATATTATAGGTTTTTAATGGTAACATTGTGCATTGGATTGATAATAGCTATAATAAGGAGGAGTGGGGATGTAGATGAGTTTGGTAGATTTGACTACTAGACCAATCTACCAAATCCAATTTAAAAGATCTAAATTAAGCTAATTATTGAATTAGTTCGGGTCAGATTTTACAAAATTAGTTTATAATTATTTCAAGTAATGAATTCAAAAACTACACCTAATGAGTGATTATAAAACAATATTAATCTACTAATTTATTTTTTATTTTTATTTTTAATTTCATTTCACCTACATACCAAAATCCCATTTAAACTTCATTTATTAGAGAGAGACTCTACTCTTTCTCTCTAACTCTTACTTCTCTTTGTTGCCTTTGCCACTACTATCACCCTCCACCTAACTCGCTACCTCTGTCACCATTTGCCCTAGCTCATTGTTATCAACCCAATCTTGCCACCATCTCTAGTCCACCAATCACTGGCTCATTCGCATTCTTTGTCGACGCTCACTGGTTCATTATAAGGAGAGATTGGAGATCACCCCCCACTACTACCATTGCAAAATCTCTGCCACCATTATCGTAGCTAATTTGCCTTATTTACTTATTTCTCTCATACTTTTACCTGCACTGTAAGTGGTTATGGCATCCCCTACTTTCCTCTTATTCTCTTTGTCTCTACATTAGTGGCTATATCAGGGTTTATATGTAGTTAGTGGTTGCATATGTAAATATATATTATGAGAATGTTAATTTATTATTAGAATGAATATCTTCCATTTGAATATAAATATAT
Source organism: Pterocarpus santalinus (assembly GCA_031439595.1). Lineage (NCBI taxonomy): Eukaryota > Viridiplantae > Streptophyta > Magnoliopsida > Fabales > Fabaceae > Pterocarpus > Pterocarpus santalinus. The sequence goes on from CM062527.1 coordinate 40,658,966, forward strand.
GGGTATCATATAACTTAAAAGCCAATGCATTAAAGAATCAACCATGATTGATAGTTATGGTTCAATGTCATTACACCCCTCCTAGTGGTAAAGGCAACAAGTATGAATGGAACCATTCTAAGTGTACTCTAATCCCTCCCAGGTATGTTCACTTTTAAGCCTAAATCATTCCCTCATCTTGGACTTGTTTTGACTTGACCATCAAAGTGGCTTTGTAGGTACCACTCCTTGGCTAGCTTGTGGAAGTTTTCCGCTCATGTATTAATGCAATTAGTGACACTAATTCTCATGGCCCACAACCAAGGCAACTTGATTAAATGGATAACACTCCAGTTGGATTCAAATTTAGGTAAGAACATTTGGCATTGTTTGTGGGAATAGGATAAAATGGTTCTGTTTTCAAAAATCTCAATAACGCAAGAGAACTATTGGCACAAATTAGCCTTCACGGTAAAGCTTCCCATCATGAAAAAACTCAACAAGTCCTTGAAGGACAAATGGTATAAACTATATTAGCAACAATACAAGGTATATAGACTAAAAACTAGCAAATGCAGAATCAAATCAAGCAATTGACCAAAGAAAACAAGGAAAAATGCATGAAAAATCACAAGGCAGAGGAAGACATGTAGCATACCGAATCGCAATATGTTTAATTTGCGCTATTAATCGATTTATTTGATTTTGATAGATATGTAAGGATAATTAGAAGTGAATTATATAGAGATTTGGGTTAGGAGAAATTTGAAATAATTATGTAGAAAATATAAGAAGAATACTAGCAAGGTTTCACAAGTTTGAAGGAAATTGATTGAAATTCGGTATTTTATACTGTAAGAACCGAATTAGTAGAATTATATATGGTGAAAACCTAAATTGGGTGACTGAAATTCAGCCACCTCTACTTTCTCAAGATGGCGCCATATGCAACCACAAATGAGGGAGAGTTGGCTAAAATCCCACCACCCATGACATCCACCAATCATACGCTTCAATGTCATTATCACCTATGCTATAAAACTTGAAAAAATTCCTCCTAAATCCCTCAAATTTTTGGCCCTCCCTTAGCTGACCACTCTTTCTTCTTTCTTCTTTTACTCCACTTCATCTTCCTTCCATCACCGAGCTCCACCCACTTCCTTCACCAAAAACTCGAGTCTAGCTAGTTTCTACATCAACTTGAGGTAAGATTCATAGCTTTCTCTTGCTATTTGTGATTTGGAGGCTAATCAAAATTTTATTTTCCATTCATTTACTTGATGCTATACTGTGTTTGTATGAACCCATGTGGTTAGATTAAGATGTATATATTGAGTTTGGATGGGAAATTGAGTGAAAAGCTAAAAAGGTAGCAAAACAAAATTATTTAGATTAAAAACCCTAGACATGTCCATACTGAAAAGTATACAACTTCACTTACAACCATCAAAATTTGATGAAACCAATTTTAACGAAACTATACATCGAGAGCTTTCCAACCATATAAATTATAAGGCCATTAAATCTGTAATGAGTGAATTATAAATTTTTTAAAATAACCTTAGAATTTTGTTCACTATTCTGATTAGTATGGGTTGTAAAGGGCATAATTCGCCCTATACAACTTCAAATTGAGTGCAACTAATTTTTTTAGAAAGCTAACACATAGTGTTTATGTATAAAAATTTCATATCCAAACCCTAAGTAATTTGCTCCTAGTAATTTATCAAAATTGTCCTATGTCCTAACTGGGTTGAAATAAGGCAAACCACTTTAGTCAGATTTAAGAGCTTACAACTTAAGTTTTACCCATTCAAATGAAACAGAACTTTTGGAAATAAAATGTAGTTTAACTAGCTTTAAAACAACATAGGTCTTAATTAAATCTAATAAGATTTCTATTTTTAGTAAATTTTTATTTTTTAGTACTTGATTTTGCCTAACAATAGGGCCAACCTAGTTTAAACCTTAATAACTTGAGCTATACTTATCAAAACTTAATGGGACCAACGAGAATGAAAATTATACAAACAATACTTCAACATATTAAAAATTCATATTTAAACAAGCTAAATAGAAATTGTGGCATAAATTCCAAAAATGGGCATAATTGAGTGAGTTGAGTATCTGTAACAAATTGAATGTTTAGACCTCTTAATGTGTGCATGAGCTTTATCTAAAGTTTGAACGATACAATTCTATTTTGATATTGAAAAGTTAATGTGTTACATTGGTTCTATTGCTCTGGCTGACTGTTTATGTAATCATGGCAAAGCGGATCTGATCTGTTATGCTATCGAAATTCTGACAGAATTTATGAACATAATGTGTTATGCATGTATATATATGTATTATCCAAAATGACTTAGCCATGATTATATAATCTACAAGGACTATATGAATTCCATTTACTTAGGCCAGCCCCAAAATAAAGTTAAGGGGGATAGATCGGTGGGAGAATCGGGGGAAGTAAACCCAACCATCCTACATAGGATCGAGCTCGATCTTGAAAAGTAGACTATTACCTAGAAGTAATAGGCCATAAAACTCCTAGGCGACCAAGTATGGAAACTTATGGACTATAAATTTAAGAAATACTGAGAGTGAAGTGCATTCTATTTCAGGAGAATCTTATCAATATGCATCTATGTAGCTCACGTAATTGTTTGTGATTTATTTGCATTGTGCACTATTTCTTATAATTGTACTTATTTTAGTTGAACTACGTATTATTCCGTATGGTATTTACTCTACCTACTAGATGAGTTCTCCTTTTACTCTTACTCCTTCAAGTAAATTGGAATCTTGCTTCGGGCTGTTTTTAAACACTAATAAATGGAGATATTTAGTCTGTAATCAACCTTTTATATAATTAACAAAAACTGAAGCAACCGAGAATGAATGCGATGTCAGTATAGAGTAGCTTTAAGAATCCTACTGACAATTTTCCAAAACTCCTATCCTATTATGTGTGCCTACGTCATTCTCAGATCATGGACATGGCAATGACAATCATCATCTTCATTGAGCTATCGGAGTTGCAGTTACACTTTGACCTTGTAATAGATTCTCTATATATTATCACCACCTCTCATGTACATCTGTACATATTTTTCCGCTGAGACTTTGTTGCTCCTCTTTTTCATCCTCTTTTCGATTCTGCTACCCTTTTTTAATTATCCCTCTGTATATGGCTCACCCCGCAGCACCACCAGTATCACTAGCACAGGTAGTTCCCTCTCTCTATTCTGATGGTGGCCCCTCAAAGATAGCAGACTTATCCTCCTCCTCATCTTCAGCACCCGACGACAGCTACGCTTTAGCTGATCCCAGCATGGCGAATGGGTTCCTTTCCTCGGAATCCATTTAGAAGAGCCATCCAACAAGTAGATCGCAGTGTACAGTGTGGCGCTCTTTTGGCACTTTTATGACCTTGGGCCATAAACGTAGTTGTTTTTTTTTTTTTTGGCTTTTTTAAGTAGTGTCACTAGTTGAAATGTCCTTTTTAGGACCATGCAGAGGTGCACTTCACGAGCACGGACCGATTTATTTTGTCTGACAGTCCAGGCTTCTGTGCTCACTGCCCTTGGATGTACATGAATATATGAGACTATGTTCGTATAAACATATAGATATATCAAAGGTGTTATGATGTTTTTTTCTGCTAGATTTAATTTTCTTATCTTGCACCATGCCCATATATATATATATATATATATATATATATATATATATATATATATATATATATATGTATGTATGTATGTATGTATATATAAGATTTAAACATAGTAGTGTATTTGGTAGGATGTTAAATTTTTTGGTATCAAAGCAGTTTATCCTAGCAAAAGCCTAAAGATTGGACTAACTATGCTTTACGCATACTTTGTATCTATTAGCTGATTTCACACATTGAATCTTGTCTATTGGGATAAGATATAGGGATATGTGTGTGCGATTGCCTGACTAGGTAAGCTGTTAACTGCTAGCATGCTAAACTTTGTATTGAGCCTAATCAACTCAATAACTTTTGTTTTCTATGTTCAGAACTTGATGACTTCCGATAGGCGAGGTAGGCCACGAACGATACCTACTCAAGAAGATCATGTGACTTCTTGTGTACGCTTTGGGAGATTATATGCAATGAGAAAATAAGCCGCCGCCATGCACTCGATGATGGACAAATTGGAAAGACAACATGAAGCCAGCCATGGAGGAAACCCAAATGGTCTAGAGGTGAACTTGGAATATCTGAAATTTGTTGAATTTCGAAAGGCGAATCCGCCTAGTTTCAAAGGAGCCTTTGACCCTGATAAAGCGGAGGAGTGGGCCAAGGCAATGGAGAAGGTTTTCTCAGTTTTAGCCTGCTCCAATCATCAGAAGGTGGCTTTTGCCACTTATATATTGGAAGCAAATGCAGAATTTTGGTGAGATGGTGTGAAGAGGCTGCTAGAAGTTTGCTAGACAAAGATCACTTAGGACGTGTTTAAGGAATCCTTCTATCAAAAATATTTTCTTGCATCGATTCGGAATGGCAAGGAGTTGGAGTTTATGCAGCTCCACTGAGGGAACATGACTATATCAGAGTACATTGCCAAATTTGAGGAGTTATGCAAATTTTCTACAATTTATCAGTGGAACCTGGATGAGGCGTGGAAGTATGTCAAATTCGAAGGCAGGCTGAGAGAAGATATTCCTGCAGTTGTAAGACCTATGGAAATTAGAGATTTTCCTGCTCTAGTGAATAAGTGTCAACTTCCAAAACATTGTAATAGGATGTTGGCAGCCGCTAAGTCAGCCAGCAGTAATTTTAAGAAAGGATTGACATCATAGGGCCCGAAATTCAAGCCAATTTTCAACAACAGAAGAAGTTTCGACTAATAGGCAGTAAAGGTAAGCAGCCCCAAAGGCCTTTCATGAAACAGACCTGCACACAATGTTGGAAGAATCACGATGATCGACCATGCTTGGTAAGGCAGAGTGTTTGCTTTGGATGTGGCAACTAGGCCACAAAATTTATGAGTGCCCTGCTAAGAATCCACAACCAACCCCTAAGACTCAGCACCAAGGAAGGGTTTTTACTATGGACGCGGAAGGAACTATTAAATCTGAAGATTTTAATTCATGGTGCTTGCGAAGCGAATGGTAAGACTTTGACTTTATTATACGATTGGGGTGGCAACCACTCCTTTATTTCTCATAGCTTTGCCCATTTCTAAGCTATCTTATGATTTATTAGTCTCCACTCCTACAAATAAGCCTATTAAGACTAGTCAAGTCTATATGAATGTTTCTTTTCGAATTGAAGGAAGAACCTTTATAGGCAATTTAATTTGTCTTCCAATATCCAGACTTGATATAATTCTGGGCCTAGATTGGCTTTATGCCAATGGAGTCATGCTGAATTGGTTCGACAAGACTATTGTGTTTCCTCCTATCTTATTCCCTAAACCTATAACCCCAATTATTATTATTATTATTATTATTATTATTATTATGTTAATCGAATATCACTATCAAACATCAATTTTGAACATTTATAGTATTTATGATTAAAAATATTCAAATGGCTTTTAAATTTTTTATTTTATCTCTTTTCAGCCCACCTTATCGAATATTTAAGATTATACTCATAAATGACGAAAATAATCATTTTGTGGCCTTTTATGCGCTTTCGTGGCCGCAAATTCAATGTATAATATTATTTATTTGATGAAGAGACGTGTCATAAAGAAAAATGTGACTTAGTTAGTGTAGTTCCCAATTACGTACTCATATTTAAGAATGATGAAGATTCCTCGAGCACGTTGTTACGCTCTTTATTCAATACATGCAATTCTTATTTGGCAATTACTATAATATATCGTAATAATTACCTTATAATTATTTTATCATTACATTACATAGTGTAATATAATAAATATTATCCACTACAAAATATATATATTAATTATTTAAAAAGAATATTTTTTATATACATTAAATGTAAATATTTTTACAAAGCCATCTAATTATATGTTATTATATCATTAAAAATATTAAACTTTTAAATTAACTACATAAAAAACTACACATATAAATATATATAAATAATTAACTATATATTAAAGCTAATCCCCATTTAACATTATTTTCTACACACTTATACATCAAATTTACCAAATAAACAAATAGTGTGTGATGTGGATCTTAAGGACTTCTCACCAATCATAATTCATCTACTTTTCCTTTTCCATTTACCTTCAATCTTCTCATTTCACAACTACTTACAGTACTACAATACAATAGAACACACACACACACACACACACACACACACACACACATATATATATATATATATATATAATCATGAAGAACTTCTTGGCATCTTCATTTTTCCATGTATCCCTTCTGGCCTCATGACATTTTGTAAAACAAAAAAATTGCCGAGCACAAGAAATCCAAGGCACCTCAACCTGTGTTTCTCAAACTCAACTTCTAAACAAAAAGAATCTCCTCCTATAAGCGCCACTGCCCCTTCCACTTCCTCACATCATCATCATCATCATCATCATCATCACAATCATGGTCATTTTCATCACAATCCTCCATGTCCATCACCCTTCTCAATTAACATGGTCAACAACTTCAGCTCCCTCTATGACCCTACCCTAGCCTTTCATGATAACTCCCTATGCTTCTCTTCCTTTTCCACCATAACCACCACCATCACCTCCTTTGAATCTGAACCTGAAGTGGAAACTAAACCCATCGATTTCGCCACCGAGTTCTCCTCCCAATGCTTCTTCTTCTCATCCCCCGGACGATCCAACTCCCTCATCGAATACACCAACACTAACTCTAACTCACGTTCATCCTCATTATCCTTCGTGGACACTCATCAAAATCAAGGTTTTGATGGTGACAACAACAACAAGAGGAGGAAGAAGAAGGAAGAGGAGGTGGTCTTCAACGGTAGCGTGGCGGTGCCAACATACTCGCCGGACCCTCACTTGGACTTCTGGCGATCCATGCACGAGATGGTGGAGGCGCGTCCCGAGCTAATGGACGTGAAGTCCAATTGGAATGTGTTGCACGAGCTTCTTCTTTGCTACCTTGCTCTTAACCCAAAGGGCACACACAAGTTCATTCTTGGTGCTTTTGCTGATCTCCTCGTCAGCCTCATGCCATTCTAGCTCCTCCATTGCCCCCGCCGTCACCATCACCGCCGTTACCATTTTGAATTTTTTTTAGATCATGAGTTATTATTAATTCTCGTTCAATTGTAAAATTACAAAAGTGATGTAGTATATACACAAGAGTTGATTTTAATGTTTAAACTCATTATTATTCGAAGGATCAAAGTTGTTTACCACTAGAATTAGTGCTTTGTGAGTAAAATTCGGGGTTCTTGAGGGATGTGTAAATTTGAAAAAAGGGTAATGTGGGAGACAGATAATGATTGTCTCATTAAATTAATACTATGAGACTTTTAATTCACATTAATTGTTTTTTGATTTGCTTAATAGTAACTAGGAGTCATACGTAGTGGCGTCTTTGGTTTTCTTTCTTTTCGAAGGTGGGGAAACCTCTATGCTTAAAGTTGCTCCCCTGTGCCATGCATTCATTGTCTTCCACTCCATCTAATATGTATAAGTGGATTGGATTGATCAAATGAACTCGAAGATCTAAATCAAACTAATGGAATTGATTCGGTCAATCGGTTCATTTTAAAAGTGGAATCAAATCAAACCAATTGTTATTGATTCGGTTTCAAATTTATGATTTTTCAACCTGATTACCTAAATACCCAACCCTATTATCTGATTAACTAATTTTTTTATTTATAATATTTCAAAGTTTTGCATTTAAGTTTCTAGTAATATAGTCACTTTTAATCATTTTTTTAAATTTTTTTAAAAAAATTTATCTATTTATACTATTATTAAGTATATCATAATTAAATTTTATATTATTACTAGTTATTATAAAAATATTTTTTAAAAAATACAATTTTTTATTTTTTTATTTCAATCCGATAATTCGAACCAAATTAACTCAATCTTAATCAGATCGATTTGGTTCGGATTTGTTGAAAAAAAAAAATCTAAAATCCAAATCGAACGAATCCAATTAAATTTAATCAATTTGAATTTATTTTTCATTCAAATATGACCAAAATCAATTTGTTGACAGCCCTAACCCCATCTATCACTATCCATCTTATCATTTTCATTTTCCCCTTTTTCTTATTTTTTATATAAACTGCTTGTTTTGTTTGGGACCGAGAACTTTTATCCGGGTATAAGGGAACCTTGTTTGATAATTTAATTAATTTCGAATTCGGGGACTTGAAAAGCACAAATTTTATTGTAGGGTACTTCAGTTGGTATTTCTCCGGTTATATACCCGTGACCATCTTAATACATTTTTGTTTGGAAAACTAAAGTATGTGTAGGATATCTAGTCAATACGCAAAACCGTCCTTAATTTAAGGTAGTCATATGTAAGATAGTAGAATATTTTTTGGTGCTTATATAATATAGTAGGGTATATAGGAGCATGTGTCAAGGAACTTTAATGAAACATGAAATTTCTTGACTTTTGTGGTCATTTAACATGCCGCATTGTTAGGATTTCATTTAACTCTGCACATAGGAAAATATGTGATTGCGACTCCTTCGGTTTTATAATACGGGTTTAGGGTTTTTGCATAACAACTAAAAAAGTCATTAAAGGTCATTATTTTAGGTATTAAAATTAATTATATTAACTAAATTATCTTCACTTTATTAGTATTTTTATTTTATTTAGCAACAATGCAAAAAGACAAGGATAAAAACCTTTTAAAAATTTCAATGTATCCTTAGTTTTCTTAAATAATAAATATTTTGCATAAAACGTTAATATTATTGTTGGACGAAAATGCAATCGGCTAAATCTCTAAGAAGAAACTTATCCGAAAAGCAAACTGCCAAATATTACCAATGTTCAGGCGATTAACGCTAAGGATGGTACTTTGCTCCTTAGCAAATAGACTCTTCAAACGGCTCACAGGAACAAACCTTTAAGCAAGATCGGTCAACGAAGAATTGAAATAGAAACTTGAACTTCTATTAATCAACTATGAGTTCATACAAAACCTTGAAGATGAACAATGAAACTAAAGAAATGTCATAAAGCTAAAAATAAACTGAAAAGTAGAAAATAAAAGCTGATAGTTAAAATGACATGATAATCTTTCTTCTTTGGGCATGGGCCTTTTATAGCTTCCCAAAAGTCTCACCACTTTCTCCATTCATGCGCATAGTGGTCTTTGGCTGAACTTCCATGCACCAATGCTTTCAATATGTAACCATTACCATTTTCCAACTACCTTTATTGAAATTTGGACCTACTTTCTTGCTCCAGCCTAATTCTCCTTTTCAGCTAATGCTTCTCTCTAAGCCTTATTTACCATGTCTCAGCTGATGATAATCCTCATCTCGTTAGGCCCAATTCCATTTTTCTTCTAGGCCCAACATCGCATCATTTGCTAGCCCATAATCATTTTTTGGTGCCAACATATGCCCCCTAATACATTACCTAGCAGACGACTGATTAGAAGGCTATTTATTCAACTACGTAATGTATTAAAGATTATTACTGTTACTATTCCTTGCTCTCCATATCCGTTTGCTTCCTTTTCATGATTTAGTTTCTTACTTCCTTTCTTCTTAACAGCCTTTCAAATTTCTGAGTAATCTCAAATTTCCATCTTTCCTTAATCTTTTCTTGCTCTTTACTCTGTCTAATGTCTTCTGAACACTCTGATTCTGAGAACCCTAGCGGCTCGTCTATTCGAGTTCCGTCCGAGAGTTCATCTTCCTTAAGTTCTAAGAGCCCCTCCACTAGCTCATCCTCAAATTCTTCTTAATCACTAGACCAGCTTCAGGATTCCATTCAAGCCCTCAAGAATCTTGCTAGCAAGCCGAAGTCACTCAAAGGGCATCTTCGTCTCGCCCAGCAGAAGATTCATCTTCGGAAGAAGGTCCTGGAGATGAGCTCTTGATTCCTCATGATTGAGCTTATTGCACATATATCTTGGGTCCAATCTGCACAGAACGCCCTCTATACATTCGTATTATAGAATCCTTCATTCTCCCTGATGGATTTCAACTCCCTATTATAGAGGATTGGTTTTTTCTTGCTTTATGTCCGAAAGAACTTCACACCTAGCCCAAACCGAGTCCAAAATACTTACAATGGCTCGACAGAGTCTCAAAACAATGTGGAGAAGAATGGAAGACTTAGGGCATTTACGATATGGTTATGCTTTCCAAGCTCAGCTTCTCCCCCAATATTGATATATTCCTTACTTTTCTCGGCTTCTGGAATACATCCATCAACGCTTTTGTTTTCCCCTTCGGGATCATGTCCCCTTCTTTATTTGATGTGGTCGTGATGCTGGGGCTACTAATTATTGGAGAAGATATTTGATTTGTTTATGATGAAGCCTTCGACGAACTCGGCTACCTTGTGTCCAAAGAAAATTCCGCTTATGGCAAGTATATGGAGACATATCGGTGCACTCAAGGCGGCATGAGGAAAACTGAGCATCATGCTTTCCTTTTCTTCTAGCTTTGTAAGTTCTTCCTCTGTATTAAGTCACTTTCCATGGTAAATGGATTCTCCCACTATCTATCGACTATTATCTCGAGTTGGCAAGTGAATTTAGGAGCATTATTCTTGTCCTCTTTTTACCTGGGCATGAAGATGTTGGTAGATCAGCTGAAACTCCGAGACAACAAGGCTATCCCTGGTCCAATCTAGTTCCTGTTTCTATGGGTAAATGAATATTTTCCAGAGTTTTATCGTGATTGCTCTCTCACCATGGAACCCATCCAAGATGCCTCAACTTATAGCCTTCGCCACAAGACTATACCAATTTCCACTTTCTCAGCCTTTCAACTAGCTGATTGATTTTTCAAGATGACTCCTCGACTATACCTAGAGATTTTCCCCTTCCTTTACTGCTCTTATGGTCCTGCCAGGGTTCACGTGGATTTGTTGACTGCCTCAGCTGAAGAACTGGCTAAAGTGGCTCCTTACTGGGGCAACGTTCTGATTGGCCGAGATCTGCTGAATGGAGTTCGTTCCAATGCCAAAGCCAACAAATTATCAGCTGAACCATATAATCTGAATTGCTTTGCTCAACAATTTGGGTTAATTCAAGGTATTCTTGCTCCTTATCAATTTGTGGTGGCTTCAGATAATACCCGGCCCACACTTTTGCCTCTTGAGATAAAGCAATTGGTGTTCATCAACAACAATAAGCTGGCTCACTTCCATTTTGAGCCCTTTGTAGTCAACCCCAGGACAATTCCATCCTACACCAATTGGTTGACCACCGTCTTCAATCGGGCATTTCCCCTTGCTCCTTATCATTATTTGTCTAAGCTAATAAGTGGTAGCCATCACAAATCTTCTCAGGCTTCACGGTTGACTTCTATAGTCGCTCCCACGCCTGCTAGTACATCTCTGCCTAAAACTATCCAAGGTACCTATCTCAGTTCCTATGTGTTTTCAATTGATCCATTGTTCCTGGCTTACTTCTGTAATATGTGTAATGTAGGATCTGAAATTGGCAATGTAGAGACTTTTATCCCTTCTCAACAGAAACACAGAATTCCCGTTCGGAAGAGCTAGAGAAACATTGTCTCGGCTACTCCTTTGAGGGTTGCAGCTCCTCATGCAAATCCTCCACAAGATGCTTCTTCCTTTAGGGTAAGTAAATTACTCTTGATACTTTACAAAGGTTATTATTTTCTTTCCCTACTCATGTTCACATTTTGCAGAAGGAAAGGAGAAGCAAGAAACGAGCTGAACTAAGTTCTCCACTTCCTCCTTCTTCTAAGCTTAAGGCTCCGAAAAGGAAAGCCATTATACCTAAGTCTAAAAAAGAAAACAAAGCAGAGGAACGACCTTTAAAGAGGAGGTCCAAAGGTGTTTCTCAGCCTTAGCCTTTCGGTTCCTTCTTCAACTGGTGTACAGGAGCAACCTCTATCCTCTGAGCCAAATGAACCAGCTGCGGCCGATCCTGCTGTCCAACTGCTTTCTCCTGTTACCACAATAATATCAGCAAATATCTCAGCTGAGGCTGATTTTCTTGATAACCAGCCAACCATCCAACCGAGGAGTCCAGCAGCAAAGACTTGTGCACACAAGCTGAGCAGCTTACCTCAGCAACCTCCAACCACTCCTTCTTTAACTCCTGATGAGGAGTTGGAAGCATATTTCAGCTTTGCCATTACTCAACCTCCTAGCATTTCATCATCATCAGTTTAGCAGCATCTAGAGATCATTGAGGAAGAAATGTAAAAGCCTTTTCCTCTGGATTCCACAACCTCGGCTAGATTGGACCACTCTCTTCTGAAGGTGTCTGAATTCGAAGGAGCTAAAGTACCTATTTTACTTCGGCAGGCGTGTACTGACATGGCCCAGATTTTCTCAGATGCTATGTCAGACTACTGTTGATTCAAATCCCTTCGAGATGATGGACTTAAAGCTCTGCAGGAATTGACATAACTCAAAACACAGAAGAATGCCTACTTGTCCCAGTATCATATTGTAAAATCCAGCCGAGATCAACACCAGCAGTGGCAAACTCAACTCACTAATAGAATAGGATCCATTCATGAAGAGATTGCCAAGCTACAAGCTGAATTGGGAGTTCTGGAACCTGAACTAGCCAGTGTGAAAGCTTAAATTAAGGTTGATGATGCTCAACGACTGCAACTTTATTCCCAAGCTAAGGCCCTTGATCACAAGATTGTGCCTCTAGCTGAGAAGCAGAAGCCATTGGAGCATGTAGTAGAGATAGGCAATAAAGGTCTAGCTGAGGCTGAATCCTCTTGGGCTTTTCTGTTCCCAAAATTCCAAGCAACTCAGTTTCCTCCTTCTTCAGGTAATCATATCAACTCTGTTCAGTTGTGTGTACTTCTTAGGGTTTAACTTCTTCTCTCACATTCATTACTTTGTTACACAGACAGTGATCAATATCTTAGTTCTATCATGTTGTTGTTCCTTATGAGGGCAAAGCCTCTACTCTTCTGATTCCCGAACTCAGACCAGAAGATTTACAAGACAATATCCTAGCTATTGTAGGGAATGCTTTGACCGCACTCTTAGAAGAAGAATTAGATGTAGAGACGATTGCCAAATCTACTATGATGCACTCGGCTGAAGCAAGGGAGTAAGCTGAATCACCTTAGATGGTAAACCAGCCGATGCAACTCCCACCCCATCTGAAACTTAGCCTAGGACATTATTTTACATTTTATGCATTTCTAATTTGAGTTACATAGCCGTCTTGTGGCTATTAATTTTGACTACTCATTTGGAAATTGATTCCCAAATAGATGGATAATATTTCTTTAAAAAATTTTCATTAATGCTTTTAGTTAATTCTTTTCCTTGCATGTTGACCAATCTATATGCTTCTCCATATATAACTTGGCTAACAATGTAAGGACCTTCCTAATTTGGAGACCATTTGCCGAATTTAGGATCTTTGGTTCCAATAGGCAATATTGCCTTCCATACGATATCTCCCTCGGCAAATTGTTTTCTCTTTTCCTTCTTGTTGTATGACTTCACAACCTTTTCCTTATTTAGCCTAAGACTTTCTAAAGCCATGATTCTATCATCATCAGCTGATTCTAATTCTTGGAACATGGTCTGAGAGTATTCTTCAGGTTGCAAGTTAGCTTGTTTTACCACTTTTAATGATTTAACATTTATCTCCATAGGCAAAACTGCATCTTGACCAAAGGTCAATCTGAAAGGAGTCAAACTTGTAGCTTTATTCTTTGCATTTCTATAAGCCCAAAGAACCGTGGACAATGCCTCGTGCCATTTTCTTGGCAGATCTTCAACAATTCTCTTAACATGTCGATCAATAACTTTTTAATTGCCTCGGTTTGACCATTAGCTTGTGCATAATATGGTGACAAGTGAATGAGTTTAATCTCATAATCTTGCATAAATGCTTTTTACCTTATCCCTTGTAAAAATGGTGCCTTGGTCAGCTGTGATGATCTTTGGAATGCCAAACCAATGTATAATTTGCATTTCAATAAACTTTATTACATCAACTTGTGATACACTCATCATCGGCTGAGCCTCCACCCATTTTGTGAAGTAGTCAGTGGCAACCATGATGAAAGTGTGTCTTTTAGAAGATGGAGGATATATCTTGCCTATGAGGTCCATCGCCCAACCCCTGAATGGCCAAGGTTTGACAATGGCATGTAACTCCTCGACGGGTACTCTTTGTATGGGTCCATGGAGCTGACAAGCCTTATGACCTTTAGCATATGCAAAGCAATCGGCTGTGATCATTGGCCAATAGTACCTATATTGGCATATTAGCCATTTTATATTAGAGCCAGATTTGTGAGCCCCACACACGTCTTCATGGACTTCCCCAATCACTTTTAAAGCTTCATCCTTGTTTAAGCACTTGAGCAATACCCCTTCTTGACTTCTTCTATATAACTCGCCATCAATCAATACATACTTTAATGCTTTATGTTTAAGTTTGTAATCCACCTAAGCCGATGGGTTAGCCAAATATTGGATTAACTCTTGCCTCTAATCGGCTGATGACCCAGCTGATGGTCAATTACCAAACCTTCTCCATTTTCCACAGTATTGATATCTGGTGTCATGGACTTATATCCAGAGGCATACTATGCTAAATTATTTGCTATTTCATTTGATATCCTGGGAACATTTGATATTAAGACATCAATACTCTAATAAAGTTTGGGCTTCTTCCAAATATCCCTCCAATGTTGGGTTATTACATCTATACTCTCCTAGTAATTGGTTGATCACTAACTGCGAATCTCCCATAATCTGTACAGCCTTCATCTCTAAATACTTGAGTAGTTTTAAGCCAATTATGAGAGCTTCACATTTTGCTTGATTATTGGATATTGGACATCTAGCCGATACATAAACTTTTTGTTCACCCCCTCAGGGCTAGTAATTACCACTCCTACACCAACTCCTTTTTGATGTTTTGAGCCATCAAAAGTCAAAATCCATGAGCTAATTTGTACATACCCCTTGACATTTGGCTAGTGGGCTCTGTACCTCTATACATGGATGTTGTGCTAAGAAATCAGCTAGTACTTGTCCTTTTATTGCCTTCAACGGTAAATGTTTTAGAGCAAATGCATTTAGTTTAATGGTCCATTTTATCAATCTCCCTTGGATGACTGGCCAATTTAGTAAATGCTTCACTATGTTTGCCTTACAGACCACCAATACCTCTCTAGGCAATAAATAATATTCCAATTTTGTACATGCATGGAATAAGGATAAACACAATTTTTCTATTGGAGTATACCTAGTTTCGGCATCATTTAGTAGCCTACTCAAATAGTAAATAGCTTACTCGATTCCATCTTCTGAATCTTGAGCTAACAAGCTTCCAATAGAATCCTTAGCGGCTAATATATACAATTTGAGGGGCCTTCCAAATGTTGGTCATGTTAGTATCGGAGGTGCTGCTAGGCACTTCTTGATTTGTTCAAAAGGATCTTCCTGCTCATTCCCCTACATGAATTCCTCGGCTTGCTTAAGCCTTAACAATGGTGAAAAAGCCTTCATTTTGCTAGCTGAGTTAGCAATAAATCTCCTCATAAAGTTTATTTTACCTATCAAGCTTTGTAATTTCTTCTTATTCCTCGGGGGCCTGGCCTCCAATATAGCTTTCACTTTGTTCTTATCTACTTCAATCCCCTTTTGGTGGACTAAGAAACCCAAGAAATTTCCAGCCGAGACTCCAAACGCACATTTGGAAGGATTCATCATTAGCGAATGCTTTCTCATTATGGGAAATGCTTGTTCTAAATTAGCCAAATGATTTTGAAAATCGGCTGACTTCACAAGCACATCATCAATATAAACCTCCATACATTGTCCAATCAAATCATGAAATATTAGATTTATTGCCTTTTGATAGGTAGCCCCGGCATTCTTGAGACCAAATGGCATAACCACCCATTCAAAAATACCAATGGCCCCTGGGCAACGAAATATAGTTTTATGCACATCTTCCTCAGCTAGATATATTGATGATAAGATTCCATAAAGGATAACCATCCATAAAGGATAAGATTCCATTATTTGATGCGGCATCAACTAAAATGTCCGCAATAGGCATAACATATTCATCCTTAAGGGTAGCTAAATTTAAATTGTGAAAATCTATACAAATCCTAACTTGGCCATTCTTCTTGATTATAGGCACAATGTTTGAAAGCCATTATACATATCTAGCAGTCCTAGTAAAACTTGCTTTCAATAACCTCTTTATTTCCTGCTTTATCTTTGGCATTAACTCTGGATTAAATCTTTTAAGTGATTGCTTGAATGGCCTAAAGCCTTCTTTGATAGGCAAATGATGCTCAACCAATTCCTATACATTCCAGGTATTTCATGGTAATCCCATGCAAAACAATCCTTATACCTAGTTATTAGCTGAACTAGTTGATCTTATTCACCTTGGTTAAGTAGGCCACTAATCTTAGTCATCCTCGACTCATTGATAGTTCTAAGGTTAACTTCGATTAAGGGGTCTTAGGCCTCAAAGCTTGGAATTTCTCTCCTAATAGAGGGCATAAACAAATCTGTTGCTTGATCTTCCTTCTTTCCTATGACCTCATTACCCTTCTTGGCTAGTTCCTACTAAAACAAAAAGTTTTCTAGTCTTGTTTCAGCTGACTGCAAGGCTAGCCATTGTAGGGCATCCTTGGCTACTATTGCGTGACTATCCATTTGACGGATTCTGTTTTAGGACGTGTCTCGGCCCTTACCATAACCTCAAACACATCCAATGATAAGTCGATCGGCTTGACAGAGTCTAGGCAACATCCTCAAGTTAAGAAATAGGCTCAATCTTTGAAGAATAGAGCATGGCATCTTGCATTCTCACAGTTATTGTGAAAAGGAATGGGTCTGCCTTCACTACCTCAACGTGGTCTTAGCTCTACAATTAAAGTTGCTGGTGGAGTGTGGAAGGCACACATCGGCTAGCATGAATCCACTCTCTACCTAGCAAGATAGTGTACCCTGGCTTGCCACTCACCACAAAGAACACTGTGTTAGTGGTTTTGAACCCTACTATGCGCTCGGTAATAAGAACACTTAGTACCAGAGTCTTTTCTCTAATAAAGTTGGTGATAGCCACATTAGTCTTTTTGAGGTCCTTATGGCTTTTCCCAAGCTTCTCAACCATACTATAAGGCATTACATTAACCACAGCTCCTCCATCAACCAAGAATCTACTTATAGGCTCTTTGTTTATATGAGTTGAGATGTAAATGGGCCTGAGGTGTCTAGCTTTGACCCATATTTCAAACTTTATCTCTCTTGGAGTTGCTGTCACCGAGCTTCACACTCAGCTTCATATGCCCTCACTTCTCCCTCCAAGTACCAAACATTTCCATCTTGAACGACAAACTCCACAGGACTAATCCCTATTGTAGCTATTGATTCATTTTGGAGTCCATCCGATAAGACATCATTATTCGGCATATCACTCTGGAGACTATCTGAATATTCACCATTCATTTTGACCTTAAACCCTTGATTAGTGAAATTTATAGCCTGGCTATAAATTTATAACATCCTAGGTGCTTCCCAAGGGCCATGTTATTGGCTGAAATTCAGGAATGTAATACATTGCCTCTACTACCTTAACATTGGCTGAGAATGGTTTTTGGTCTACAAGCACCACTTCCACTTTGTCCTCATTCTAGAACATCAGCTGCTGATGTAAGGTAGACGAAACACACATATTTGAGTGGATCCAATCTCTTCCTACCAACAAAGAGTATCTTGGTTTGGCATCCACAACAAAATATATTGTGGTGGATGTTTTGGTTCCCACGGTCAGTTTAGCAATGGAGAATCCTAGAGCATCGGTGCTTTCCCCTGTGAAGTTTGTCATTTACATGTTGGTTTCTTTGAGATCCTTCTGAGATTTGCCTAACTTTTTTAAAATTCCCACTAGCATAACATTCATGATGACAACCCCATCAATCAATACTCGGCTGATAGGCTTTCCATCAATATGAGCCCTTATGTACAGTGGCTTTAAATGTCTTACCAGCTAAGGTCTTTCAAACTTAATGACTCCTTCTGTGTTATCCTTTCCTTCTGTTCTTTCCTGCTGAGTTTCTACGGTTTCTTCCTCATCGGCTAAAGTGGCCCATGCAGCTTCTTCAGCCAAAATGTCACCATCTGTCCATATTAGCTGATTCTCTCTTACAGCAAACTCAGCAGGCAAGACTCCTATGGTAGCAGCTAAATTCATACCCTCTTGTAGATCATCAATCAAAATGAGTAGGTCATCATCATTGAGAATCTGATCAATCAAACTCTCTGATAGCTCTGTTTCTGGAATCTGTATTCTCTCGGCTGATGTCTCAGCCATTTGAATAATGTTCATGTCCTGAATCTGCCCTTGTAATTCCTTCGTGACTTCCGTCTTTAGGCTAGCAACTTTTTCGACTCCCACATGTTCAGCTAGATTTGACACCGTCGCTGTATTTTTCATTCTTTGGATGGACCTTCTCCTCTGCATCCTCCTTTTTTGCGTCCTTGTTAGTTGAACAGGCTATGGCTCTAGCTGCTTTCCTTTGCCATACTTGTTCACGGACCACTCTCCCTTGTTGGACTCAACCTTTGGCTTAATCATCCTTGCCCCTTTAGCCGATTCATCATTTCTCACTGTGATTCTCAGCGTAGACCTTCCTTCGCTGTAATTTACCTCCACGGTCTACTTGGAATCTCTAGGCACAGGATAATCAGAGATCTGAGGGAGTTGCTTTTACTCATAGCATCATTTCCTTGGCTAGTCTCTTTGTTGAGGAAATTGTACTCTGTGGAACATATTCAGCCAAGGATGTTCACACTGCACTTCCCTCGGCTGACTCCTCTGTTGAAGGAACTGTATTATTTGGAATACACTGAGTCAAGGTTGTTCGTGCTGCCCCGTAGTCCCTGAGTTACCATGTATCTTAGGCATCCATTCTTTCCTTTCCACCTTCTTGGATGTATCATGACTCATGGTTTTGGTCTTTGGCTTTACCACCACTGATTTTGGTCTCCATACTTACTTATAACGTTGGATGGGCTGGGTAGATGAAGCCTCCTTCTTAGTACGTTTGTTCTCTGTAGATATGGAAACCATATTGATATTAGTTGAGGGAAATGGATTGGTATCAATAGTCATACCACCTCCTTTTTTATCTGCAAGTCTAAACCTTCCTTCTTTCAAGGCCTTTTGAATCACATTCTGAAAAACTATATAGTTATTCATATAATGTGAGTATGAATTATGCCACTTGCAGTATTTCAAATTTTGAATTTGATCTATTGGAGGTAGCTTATGCCCTTCTGGAAGCTTGATCTACTTATCTTTGACTAAAAAGTTAAAAATTTGATCTGCTTTTGCAATGTCAAATAGAAATGCCTACTTTTCCTCTATTTTGACTTTTTCTTTTCCTTTGGTAGGAGGAAGAGTAGGACAAGTGTATGGCTTACCCCCCAGCAATTCAGCTATCATAATTTCACCTTGTCCTGCCCTTTCTTCTTCATTTTCTTCCTCATTGGCCGGATCACAGTCGATTACAGTCACCAATTGGGAGCTTCTAGGGCCTGCTCTGTTAGACTTCCTCTGCTCTCTTTCTATTATGAATTGTTCAACTCGAGCTGCTTTTCGAGAGAGCTGAGCCAGGTCACAATATTCCGAGACAATGAACTTTTCTCTTAGCTGAAGGTTCATATTGTGCACAACAATAGAGGTGCATTCAGCCTCTGGTAATTGGACATTGTACTTCCCTTTAACCTTTCTAAATCTTTCCACAAACTTTGCCACAGGTTCGTTTAGTTGCTATTTAATCCTTAACAAATCAAGGACACAAGCTTTTGGCTGTGGCTTATAAAATCTGTCATGGAATAATCGTTCCATATCAGCCCAGCTTTTTATAGAGTTTGGGGGCAATAATGAGTGTCAAGTGAATGCTGCCCTAGTTACGGATAAAGGAAACAATTGTAACCTTCGAAAATTATTCTGACTAGCCTCAGCGCATTGAGCTATAAATTAACTGACATGTTCCATAGTCGATTTGCCATTTTTCCCAGAAAAGGTTGTAAAATCAGGGGTCATAAAACCTCTTGAAAATTGTACCCTATCTACCCAATCTGGGTATGGTTTCCTGTAAATCGACCTTTCTAAAGGTCTTAGTTGTACTCCAAAATGCCTTCTCATGGCCTCAACAATCATGTTTGGATTAATCAACTGAAGCACAATCCCTTTCAGCTTAACACAAGGTTGAGTCTGAACAGGTGCTACCTGCCGATTGCCCCCTTGTTGAACTCCTTGAGGGATTCCATGCAGCAATTGCATGTGCGGTAGGTGATACATCGACTGTTGGAGTACATTCATAGGCTAAGGCATATAATTTGGCAATTGCACATACGTTGGTTGTGCTGCTCCTTCAGGCTAGATGGGGCATCCATTAATCGCTTGAACGTTTAGCCCCATATTATAGGAGCTCCCTTTATTATTCCCTTCGGGCGAACTTGTTTGGCCTACTAGATCAACCGTTATGTGAATAGGTTGTTTCCAATTGCTATTAAGACCATTCCCTCAACCCCGTATTACTCACTGGTAATCCTAAATTTGCTGGTACATTTAGGGCCCTTTTCATTATCTGTACTTGCCCAAGTTGGGGCCCTTTGTGTAACGTCCAGAAAAAAAATTACCATTTTTAATCAATTTGTTCAGTTTTATCAAATAAGTGAGATTAATTAGAAATCGATTAAATAATTAATCAGAGGTTAATTAAAGAGAGATTATGATTAGGAACAATTAGAATAGAATATAGGAGACCTTACCAAAATTTATTAAAACCATTTTGCCAATTGAAGGAAAATCAGCAGAGATTCGGTATCTTAAATCACTGGAACTGAATCAATAGATTTACCACAAGAAAACCCTAGATCCAAGGGCTCAAAACCCATCCACCTTAACCCCTAAGTGGAGCCAATTATAGCCATCCAACCATGTGCATTGTTGGCTCATTTAGGAGCCGCTTGAGTTATCAACCAATGAAACTCAAGTAAGCCAACTACCACCATCATATAACTCCAAGAAGAAATCCCTCTTGGTCCTTCAATTTTCGGCCCTTTCTCTCTTACCTTTCCTCCTCCATGATTCTTCTTCTTCTCCTCCTTTATTTTAATTCCTCTCAAACCCTTATCCACTTCCTTACCCACAAACATCAATCTTAATCAAGAAACTCATTTACTAGAGGTAGGATTCAAGCTTTATTTCTATTTTTACGGATTTGTGGTTGATTATAATTCTTGCTTCATCCATCTAAATGAAGATATATGATGTGCTTTTACTGATTTGTGATTGATTTATTAAGTAATTGGTTGAGTTGGAGTTGAATCTTGTATGAAAAACTAGAAAGGAAGCAAAACAAGAAATCTAGAATCTCTTGATTCTTAGAGCATCCGTACATGCAAACTGTATGGACTCTCACAGAGCGATCATAAATTTATGAGACCATTTTTAGGAGAAACTATACTTTCATATATACATATAAATTATAAGGTCATTGGGTTAGTATTGAGGGAGATTCGAATTTTTGAATTCTTCGCTAGCTTTCTTACTTTGATTCTGGGCAGGGAAGGACATGCAGGGTATGACTTGACCTATATAACTTGGATTTAGGTGCAATAAAATTTTTTAGAAAGATAAGACATATAAGAATATTCCATAAAAATTTAATGGTCAAATTCATTTTCTATGATTCCTAATAATTCATGACAATTGCCCTAAGTTCCAACCAGGCTAGAATAAGGCAGTGTAGGTTACCCAAATTTCAGAGCTCATAACTTGAGTTCTACTTACTCAAATGAGATGAAAATTATTGGAAATGAAATCTGGGTCAATTAGCTTTACAAAAATATAGGTTTCTTATAGTTTCAACCAGTTTTCTATTTTTAGTGAATTTTTAGTTTTTGGTAGGCAAATCTGCCTAGTAACAGGACATACCTAGGTAAAATATTAATAACTTGAGTTATATACATCAAAACTTAATAGACTGAAAGATTTTAGAAACTAGACAAATAGCACTATAACATATCTAAAATTTAGATTTAAATGAGTTACACAGAAATTATGGCTTAATTTCTAAGAATAGGGAGAAATGAAGAAATTGGCAGAAAATCAATTTAAATTCAAAGGCTACAAGTTTTGTATGAGTATTGAAATGGTTGATGTATTATGTTGTTTTGCTGTCTAAATGATTGTCTAGCTAGTTGGCACTATTCATGGGGAAGTGGACTTGATTTGTTATGCTGCCGAATTTTCGGCAAAAGCTTATGAAGTTATGATAGCTTATGTTATGAAAGATTTATGAACCTTATTACTTACATAAGACTCCACTAAGGTTTGAATATGCAAGAATGTTTGAAAGCAAGTACACTATAATGCATATAAACATTACATGATGATATATGTGAGATTGAGTCCCTTCGCTTGGAGGCAGTTATTTGAATCCCTCCCTGTGAAGGCAGTTAAAAGATATGATGAAGGTCCCATTTTCCTAAGGAGTATGACATGGCGATCACACCTCGATGGGGTATGACATGGCGATTATACTTTGGAATATGGCATGATAAACATAACCGAAGGAGTGTGACATGGCGATCACACCCCAATGGGGTATGACATGATGATCATACTCTAGCATGTAGCATGATGGGCACATTCTAAGGAATGTAACATAGCGATCACATTCCGATGGAATATGACATGGCAATCATACTTTGGAATGTGCATGACAAGTAAAGGCAATCAAGAAAGACTCTGAGGATGGCGATATGTAACACCTAGATGTGTGAAGGAAGAGAGTTATAGAAAAGTAAAGGAAGGTTAAATAAAAATACAAGTGCATTTGCATATGTGTATTCTGATTTTCTTATTATGTTAAAATTTACCATATTTATGAGTGCTATGACTTCTGTGCTAATTATGAGATATGAAATGATCATATAATTGCAATATGATGAAAGTGCTTGAATAAAATGAACTTTGCTTCGGATAATATATTTGCAAACTATAAAACCAAACAATTTATATAACATGCTCACCTTTTTTCCTAATAAATTGAAATAGCTAGAGATAATAATGATGATATAGTATATGGTGTATAAGGAATCCTACTGAGAAATTTCAATTTTCACTCCTATTTCCGTATTATCTCCAGATAGTTCTAGGAGTATTGATGACGGCTAGAAGTAGCTATTAGAGAAGGTCCATCCAGATAACAGTAACAACTTTCGAGTGTACTACTATGACTTAAGCTTAGTACTGTATAAGAGAAGATGTTACAAAATGGTATTAGAGCAATTCGATCCTAACTGGACCTGAGGGCTGAATTGACTATGCTTCCAGTGCACTCTGGAATTCTTAATTAGTGTTATGCGATGAATATTATCTATTCAGATAGAATATCGGAATAGATATGCATGACTGCCCAACTGTGATTGTTATTAGTTACTATCAGACCTAACTTGTTATTGGGCTTGATTAACTCAATGTTTTGTTGTGTGTGATTAGGAACTAATGGCTTCCAAGGGGCATGGTAGACCACAAACTACACCCACTCCAGAAGACCCCACTGATTTCATGGACACTCCGCGAGAGATGGCATATGCCATGCACAAACAAGCTGCTGCAGCACACCAAATGATGGACCAGCTGATGCGGTGACTTGAGGTTGGTCATGAAGGAAATCTGAATGGCCCAGGACTGGACTTGGAATATCTCAAGTTTGCTGAATTTCGAAAGGCGAACCCGCCCAGTTTTAGAGGAGCATTTTATCCCGATAAGGCTGATGAGTAGGTTAAGGCAATGGAGAAGGTCTTCTCTTTTTTGGGCTGCACTGACCACCAAAAAGTGGCCTTCGCCACTTATATGCTTGAAGTAGATGCAGAACTGGTGGAATGGTGTAAAACGGCTATTAGAGGAGTCCCAGATAGAGATCACCTAGATTGTGTTTAAGGACACTTTTTACCAAAAATACTTTCCTCCATCAATTCGAAATGCCAAGGAGTTGGAATTTATGTAACTCTGCCAAGGAAGCAGTAGCATGTCAGAGTACATATCTAAGTTTGAGGAGCTATGCAAATTTTCCACAATCTATTAGCGAAATCCAGATGAGGTGTGGAAATGTGTCAAATTTGAAGGTGGATTGAGGAAAGATATCCTCCCAGCAATAAGCCCTACGGAGATCAGGGATTTTCCTACCTTAGTAAACAAATGCAGACTCATGGAAGCCTGTAATAAGAAGTTGGAGATTTCCCAGTCTGATGCTTATGGAAAGAGGCCAGCACTTGAAACCCAGGAACTTGAATACGCCTCACCACCAAAGAAGCAAATTCGACTGGGAGAATATGAGGGCAAGCAGCTGCAAGAATCGATGGTGAAGCAATGATATCCGAAGTGTAGGAAAAATCATGGAAATAAGCCTTGCCTAGTTAAATAGTATGTGTGTTTCAGATGTGGGAAGCCAGGGCATATGATAAGAGAATGCCCTGAGAACCAACCTCCAGCTCCTAAGTCGCAAAGTTCAGGAAGAGTTTTCACCTTAAACGCTGAAGGGCTATACTCGAGAGGAGCCAAAGCGAGAATTAGGGATAAGCCATAATAAGGAATGGGCTAATTTAGTTTTAATCTTAGTCAATCCTACTATGCTAAATGGTTTTACATCTACTGTACCCCTTCAATCCTACCTGTCGAACTCTGTGTGCTTATGTATGATTATAAATAGTTAGTTTCATAACCAAATTTTGAGGGCAAAAATTTTTTTTAAGGTGGGTAGTAATTTAACGTCCAGAAAAAAAAATTTACCATTTTTAATCGATTTATTTAATTTTATCAAATAAGTGAGATTAATTAGAAATTGATTAAATAATTAATTAGAGGTTGAGAGAGAGATTATGATTAGGAACAATTAGAATAGAATATAGGAGACCTTACCAAAATTTATTAAAACCGTTTTGCCAATTGAAGGAAAATTGGTAGAGAATTGGTATCTTACATCATCGGAACCGAGTCAATAGAATTACCACAAGAAAACCCTAGATCCAAGGGCTTAAAACCCATCCACCTTAAGCCCTAAGTGGCACCAATTATAGCCATCCAATCGTGTGCATTGTCGGCTCATTTAGGAGCCACTTGAGTTATCAACCAATGAAACTCAAGTGAGCCAACTACCACCATCATATAACTCCAAAAAGAAATCTCCCTTGGTCCTTCAATTTTCAGCCCTCTCTCTCTTGCCTCTCCTCCTCCATGATTCTTCTTCTTCTCCTCCTTCTTCATTTCACTTCATGTCAAGCCCTCATCCACTTCCTTACCCACAAACATCAATCTTAATCAAGAAACTCACTTACTAGAGGTAGGATTCAAGCTTTATTTCTGTTTTTATGGATTTGTGGTTGATTATAATTCTTGCTTCATCCATCTAAATGAAGACATATGATGTGCTTTTGCTGATTTGTGATTGATTTATTAAGTAATTGGTTGAGTTGGAGTTGAATCTTGCATGAAAAACTAGAAAGGAAGCAAAATAGGAAATTTAGAATCTCTTGATTCCTAGAGCGTCTGTACTCGCAAACTATACAAACTCTCACAGAGCCGTCATAAATTTATATTTTTAAGAGAAACTAGACTTTTAGGGCTTTCTATACACAAATTATAAGGCCATTGGATTAGTATTGACAAAGATCCGAATTTTTGAACTCTGCCCAAAGTTTCTAGCTTTGATTCTGGGCAGGGAAGGATATATAGGGCATAACTCGACCTATATAACTTGGATTTGGGTGCAATAAAATTTTTTAGAAAGATAAGACATATAATAATATACCATAAAAATTTAATAGTCAAATTCATTTTCTATGATTCCCAGTAATTCATGAAAATTGCCCTAAGTCCCAATCGGGCTAAAACAGGGCAGTATAGGTTACCTAAATTCTAGAACTCATAACTCAAGTTTTACTTATTCAAATGAGATGAAACTTGTTGGAGATGAAAGATGAGTCAATTAACTTTACAAAAATATAGGCTTTGTATAGTTTCAACCAGTTTTCTGTTTTTTAGTAAATTTTTAGTTTTTGGCAGGCAAATCTACCTAGTAACAGGACATACTTAGGTAAAATGTTAATACCTTGAGTTATATATATGTCAAAACTTAATAAGACCAAGAAGTTAGAAACTAGACAAATAACACTATAAGATATCCAAAATTTAGATTTAAATGAGTTACACAAAAATTATGACTTAGTTTCTAAAAATGGAGAGAAATGAAGAAATTGGCAGAAAATCAATTTAAATTCAAAGGCTACAAGTTTTGTATGAGTATTGAAATGGTTGATGTATTATGTTGGTTTTCTGTCTAAATGATTGTCTGGCTAACTGGCACTATTCATGGAAAAGCGGACTTGATCGTTATGCTACCAAATTTTCGGCAGAAGCTTATGAAGTTATGATAGCTTATGTTATGAAAGATTTATGAACCTTATTACTTACATAAGACTCTACTATGGTTTGAATATGCAAGAATGTTTGAAAGCAAGTGCACTATAATGCATATAAACATTGCATGATGATATGATCATGATTCTTTTTATGAAAGATGGCATCTTTGCATGCAAAAGAAGAAGATATATAAATATGTGAGATTGAGTCCCTTCACTTGGAGACAGTTATTTGAATCCTTCCCTATGAAGGCAATTAAAAGATATAATGAAGGTCCCATATTCCTAAGGAGTGTAACATGGCAATCACACCTCGATGAGGTAGAAGTGTGACATGGTGATCACACCCCGATGGGATATGACGTGACGATTATAACCTGGAATATGGCATGATGAACACAACCAAAGGAGTGTGACATGGTGATCACACCTCGATGGGGTATGACATGATGATCATACTCTGGCATGCAACATGATAGGCACATTTTAAGGAATGTGACATGGCGATCACACTCTGATGGAGTATGACATGGCAATCATACTCTAGAATGTGCATGACAAGTAAAGGCAATTAAGAAAGACTCTGAGGATGGCGATACGTAACACCTAGGTGTGTCAAAGAAGAGAGTTATAGAAAGGTAAAGAAGGTTAAATAAAAATACAAGTGCATTTGCATATGTATATTCAAATTTTCTTATTATGTTAAAATTTACCATATTTATGAGTGCTATGACTACTATGATAATTATGAGATATGAAATGATCATATAATTGCAATGTGATTCAAGTGTTTGAATAAAATGAACTCTGCATCGAATGATATATTTTTGAACTATAAAACCAAACAATTTATATAACATACTTACATTTTTTCCTAATAAATCGAAGTAGTTAGAGATAATAACGATGGCATAGTATATAGTGTATAAGGAATCCTATTGAGAATTTTCAATTTTCACTCCTATTTCCGTGTTATCTCCAGATAGTTCGACGAGTATTTACGACGGCCAGAGGTAGCTGTTAGACAAGGTCCGTCCAGATAACAATAACAACTTTCGAGTGTGGTACTATAACTTAAGCATAGTACTATACAAGGGAGGATGTTACACTTGGTGCTCCCCAGCATAGGTCATTGTCTCATTATTAGTCACAGGTGCATTTGCATATATGGACTCAGCTGATTGACCATGCATTTGCCATATTCCCTTCTGTTGTTGTTGAAACGTCTGCAACTCATTTTGCACCATCAGCTTCACTATTTCCGCTAATTGCTTGGATACTTCTTGCATCAGATCGTTTACTCCTGCTTCAATCTGTTGCCGGATAAAGGATGTAGACATCACTAATGGCTGCCTCTCCTCGTATCCAGTCTACATAGAGCTAGTCACGTCAAGAGAGGCTTCGATAGCTTGGAGGTAACAGTTGTATTCGACTGCTCTGAAATCGCTCCTTGGGGTGTAGTTGAGGCTGCCGCATACGTAGCTGATTACCCCCCTCTTTCTGCCTTGGGGTAGAACTTGAATCCCTCAGTGGCTGAGAGGCAGCAGCTATATTCGGCTGCTCTGAAATCACCTCTTGGAGTATAGTCAAGGCTACCGCATACCTAGCTGATTGCCCCCCTACTTTCTGCTTTGGGGTGGAACTTGGATTTTGGTTTGTTGAACTCATGTTGATTACCTTTCCGGATTTCAAATTCATATGCCAAGTATGATCTAGTCCCGGAACAGGAAACTTTCGCTGACCTGACCCTAATGGTCCCACTGGGCGTGCCAATTTTTATGTTGAATGAAAATGCAATCGGCTAAATCTCTTAGAAGAAATTTATCCGAAAAGTAAACTCCCAAAGATTACCAATGTTCAAACAATTAATGCTAAGGAGGGTACTCTACTCCTTAGCAAATGGACTTCTCAAACAGCTCATGGGAGCAAGCCTTTAAGCAAGATCGGTCAACAAATAATTGGAATAGAAACTTGAACTTCTATTAATCAATTATAAGTTCATAGAAAACCTTGAAGATGAACAATGAAACTAAAGAAATGTCATAAAGCTAAAAATAAACTAAAAAGTAGAAAATAAAAGCTGATAATTAAAATGACATGATGTGTGTTTTTTTTCGATCTTTCTTTTCTAGGCATGGGCCTTTTATAGCTCCCCTAAAATCTCGCCACTTTCTCCATTCATGCGCGTAGTGGTCTTCGGTTGAACTTCCATGTACCCATGCTTTTAGTAGTGGTAGTCATTACCGTTTTCCAACTACCTTTATTGACATTTGTATCTACTTTCTTGCTCTAGCCCAATTCTCTTTTTCAGCTGATACTTCTCTCTAAGCCTTATTTACCATGTCTCAGCTGATGATAATTCTCATCCCGTTAGGCCCAATTCCATTTTTCTTCTAGGCCCAACATCTCATCATTTGGTAGTCTATAATCATTTTTTGGTGCCAACAATTATAAAACGGAGGGATTACCTTCCGGTAGTTGAAGATGTTGTTGCATATAACATTAGTTCAAAATCATTATAGCATAATTACCTAGAAGATGGAACAGACATGCTAGCCTAGCGAATCACAGTCTTTGTTTGGGGTGTTCATAGGGAACTAAAATTAAGTAGAAAACAAGTTTAGCTACGAATTATTGCATTATTATATTGCACGCAAATTTTAATCAGCCAAAAAAAGCGCAAAAACTAGCCTTCTACAGGCTGCAGGGGACTGAACCCCTCTCAATGACTGCTTCCATAACCTCCATTTTCATGTCATGTATCCCAAATTCCTAACCCGAGTTAAGTTTCCTCTGGGTCCTATGCAGAATTAAAGTAATTCTTGGTTAGACATTGTTTATTATAAACATTCTATTTAATATTAAATACGCGTAAAATTATAGTTTATGATAAAAATTCACCAATTATCAAAAATACATATATATACATGTTACCAGTTGAATGGAGTGCTTAACACAAATGATTTAATTTTAATAGGCAGTGCCTACTTAAGAAGTGGCTCGAAACTTAAATGAGTATAAAAGACGGTAGATCTTGCCTAATTATTCAACTCCTACGGCTTTGGGTCATTGCTATAACGTAATTAAATTATCAAATTTGTCTGCTATGTATATGAATAGTTAGTAATAATATTTTCTTTTGGAGCTTAGTTAACTATATGATGTTGGCTTTGATTAATTAATTACTGTTGTTGGACAGTGAATTTCTCCGGTGAAAAATAGTGACAAGTCCGTATCAATCAATTACAATAAACAAGTACAACTCATCACTTAATCGTCTTTCGATAGCACTGAATCGTTGCATCCAGACAATGAATGGCTTAGAAAAGGCCAAATTCTGTTCAGTAAAATAAGAAATTGGCAAACAGGCAGAATCACATAATCCCAACTTTATGCCCCCATCCCCATCTTTTATCGCTGAATTCTGTTTTATTCAATGAGATGACTGGGTCTGGGGATAAGCCACGCACAAGATTCACTCACTGAATTTTTTTATTATGGTTTTTTTCTTTTTCTTTTCATATAGATACAATTCATGAATTGAGTTGGGTGCAAGTAAATCACTTAAATTCTAGTTGTTAACTGGCTAGTCTATGTGACATTCATAGTTTTTTTTTTTTTTTTCAGTTCTATGACACATTGTTATTGTTGTTATTACTCATTTTTTAATGGTAAAAACTGAGTAGGAAAATCCAAGTGAATACATATTAAAGCACGTTTGGGTGAGATTTTTTTAGTCAAAAAATCATTTTGATATACTTGAATAAGTTTTAAAAATAATCAGAATATAAAAAAAAATTATTTTCAACTTTTTTAATTTTATAAAAAAATTTAGTTTCATAATCATTTTTATCAAAAACTGAAACTGTTCCAATAAATCAGGGCAGTACTATTTTCTGTTTAATAATTGTGTCACGTTTCCACTATTTAATATTTTTTGCTTCACTTTTAATTATTAGCCAGTTCAAAATCTTGACTATTTTAATTTTAAAATGAAAAATTACTTTCACCAAACTCCATCCCTCTTTCACTTTGCATTTTTTTTTCTTTTTCAAAAGTTATTACACAACTTCAATTTTTATTTTCTAGAAACACCCACATAAAGAAAAAGGAAATTAATGGAAAATCAAACCTAGGACATCAACATCAACAATACACTCAAATCTAGACTTTGATGTTGCCAAATGCCAATTGAGCTACAAGCTCGTTGGCCATCAACGATGCCCATTTAGTTGTTTCAATATCTAATTCTCTAGCACCTAGGAACAAGTTAAATAAAGGGGTCTTTCAGTTTTATTTAGAAAATTTTGTATGAACGGAACAAGTAAAACTGAAAGAAATTTAAGACTAGAATTATAACAAAAGCTCTACTCCATTTACATCACATTGGCTACATTACCATGGGCAGCAACAAAATACACGACCCTCATGGCTTTCTTCTCACCACCACTCCTCCGCCCCCACAAGAAAAATGACATCTTTGGCTACAGTTAAGATTGCCCTACTCTAACAACCACCTTTCTTTTTTCAGATACTTTGCTACAAGGACAAAAAAATCTGGTCACATAAGTAGGTGGGACTCACCTCCTTAAACACAAGACCAATGGCTTATCTATGACCTTTCCGGAATGCATTGCTAGATTCCCTAAGTCATTGAATAACCCCTCAACAGATAATCTACTCAATACTACAAATGGAACATGAAAGTCAACCGGCTTGGTTTCACAAAACTATCACCTTAGTACTACTGCAAGAAGTACTGCCAGCACCAGCAGATGCACAGTGAAAAGCCACACCAGATGCAGTGTTTGGAGTACACAAGGATGGAGCATTGCTACGTGTTTGATCAACCCGCAAATCAGGCTTAGGTAGCACCGATGACCCGTTCATCGAATGCTTATTATTGGGAAATATGTCTGTATCAGCAGGAAGGAAATTGGCCTCAGCAACAGAAGATGGTTTACCATTCTCATCCAAACCATCCACAATCTTCTCAAATAAACCTGAAGATACTGGTATGGATTGGCAATCTTCGGAATTTATGTTCATCTGGAGATTGGGTGTTTCGGCTGAGCTTTCTTCTGCTTCATCAGCATTTCGTGCACTAACCACTGTGGAGTTTATTTCAGGATTAACAGGAAAATCATCAGTGATGTCCTGTGATTTAGGGTGTACCAAGTCATTGGTTGTAAGAACTGCTTCACCTGAGACACAAACACCTTTAGGACCTTGCCTTTCCTCGTCAGTAACACAGTGATTGTTCAATTGACCATCTAAATCTATTGGCTGCTACGATATCTTTTGGAGATTTATTATGTGCAGTGTTGCTAGTAAGTGTTGCTAGTATTGTCAGGTGCATTATTCAATGAACCCTCAGGAAGCCAACCACCGGACTCAATAGACATGGTTTTATAATTTATCTGGCCCGCATCAGAAGAAGGGATGCCAGCAGAAATGATCAAATCAGATCCAGATGAGCCTGCCCCTTCACAATTATTTGCTACCTTGTCTTCTGTAGACTGGAAACTGCAGGAAATTGCAATGTGCAATGAACGAAGTTCAAATTTTCAGAGAAAAAAAGGATAGCATCCGTCTCAAAGCATGCACAACGCATAACGACCAGTCGAGCATATAGGAAATCGTACCTTTGGTAGAAATCATATTTTCCTCCGCTCATTTATGCTTTGATATCTTTTTCTGCAACATATCCACGTGAGGGAATACCAAGAGCTCATGTTCTTTATTATTTTCTCGCTTAACAGTTCAAGTGGCTCAAACCCAAAAACAGACGTGCAAGTTTCTCTCGAGTTCTGAGATAGCTGGTATGAGCAATAACTCAACATTTAAAGAGCTAAGTGCCTAGCAGTGGTCATACAGACAGAAGATTTAAAGTCAGCAAATGAGAAAAAGGGTCCCAAAAAAAACCTGATAAAATTAATGAAAAAATAAGAACAAAAAGATGCCACTCTGTGCAACCAAAAAAAATAGGGGATGTCACTCTACAAAAGCACACCTAATAATTTGCCAACATATAGCGTATCATCTATCAAAGTGCAACATGATTCTAACTATGTTTTCTGGGCCCTCAAAAGCTGAAACTCCCTTTTACTTTGCCAAATAGTTAATATGGGAAATGGGAGTGGAATTTGCAGACAAGTTAAAGGTAAAATAGTACTTTCTTTTTAAGATTCAGTGCCATCCAAAGCGCTCTGTATATTTGCAGCACCATCCAAAGCACTCTATATTTGCAGCGCACACATATGTTAAGAAAATGAAAAAGTAGAGCATTTACTAAAATCTACTTTCATTTTCTCCACCTTCTAGAAACAAAGCAAAAGGAATTAATATGAGTTCCCTTGTTGGACTAAATTCAACTTCCAAATTAAAATTAAAAAAAAAAAAGAGGGGGGGGGGGGGAGAAAACAAGGGATTAAGTTCATGAAGTTAAATATCCCATGTTTCTGCCTCTAGCTAAAAAAGTGGGCCACCTTTAAGGAAATATGGCACAGGTCAGTGATCATTTACTTTTGTCGAATGTGACAGAAGCAACATTAGCCGGATATAAAATGAATTAAAGGGTAGAAACCGAGCAGGATTTCAAAGAAGGAAACAAATTTGAAGTTAGTTATTTATGACCCAAATAATGAGCAAGTCTTGGTCAAACCCTGTGCAACTAAAACTAAAGAGATAAATATAACAATTCTGAACTTACCCATTCAATGGCATTTAGAAGCCGGCGGCACATTCCTTGTCGCCTATACATATACTGCGTCCCAATAAATGGCATCTCTGCTAGTTTATTTCCATGGATCTATTTAATAAATTAAAAATTGAAGTCATCAGAATACAAATTAAGCTTTCTTCCATTGGCCAAAAAGAACCTTCACAAAGTATGGTGAATTACACACTTGCCAGCACGCAGCCAGGCTGTTAATAGCTTTTCTGATTAAAAAAATGAAAAAGAAAGTAAAGCTATACAAGGGAAATTTTGTTTAAGCTATAAGACAGGAAACCAAAGACAGTTAATGATTATGATTAAATCTTATCACAGATGAATAAGATAACTTCACAAAAGGAATATTTCAAAATAAGAAACAAGGTAATATCCTACCGACAAGAGGATGTCAGTCTCACATTATGAAAGTTCTGCAACAGTAGACCCAGATATAACAAACTCATGGTTTCAAGTTTTAGCTTCATTAAGTGCCCATAATTATAGTAGACCCCATTCTTGACAGTCCAACTATTCTTCCATTCACAATCATATAAAGAAACAATTACCAAAAACATTAAACCCAACCATTTGCAGTCAATTACCAAAGGAAATTAAATAATAATTGTTTTAACCAACCAAAACATAGAATTCCATACAAGTCTTCACTCTGCATATATTTTATTGTCCACTTATAAACACTGTAGAAACATTCATAAAATTTTAAGTATATGCATTTACCTGATGGATGCAGTAGAGATGATCTCATCACCTCTCTCTAGAATTGCAGTAACAAATCCACTATAGTTCAGTGTTTGAAGTTTGACCTGGCAAAGCTAAAAGAATACAACCACCATACATGAAACAATGATGATACCAATCCATCCTAACGCAGGAATCAACTTTTAGATGCATGAATTCAGGATGCCATTCTTTATTTGCTTAAATGTGAATGTCAAAACTGTGAAAATCATTTTAAAAAGAAAAAGTATCTCTGAATATCCATGATAAGCAATTGCTTTGCACTTGAGAGAATTTCATATATTACAAAAAAAGACGTAACATAGTAACTAAGCATAAGCATAGAAGCAGTCATAGACTCAATGAACAATCTTGACATAGATTGAATAGAAGAAGATGAATCTAGATAGTTCTTTTAAATGCAATTTATTCAGAGAACTGGGGTCTACTACTTCCAGTCGCTGGTCTGACACTAATTTGCTTAACATTTGAAAACCTTGCTTTTGTTTTTGAGTATAGTCAGATAGTATTACCATTGAACATCAAATGTTGTCACTTTGATATACAAAGATATCTGCACTCCAAGTCAAAGGGCTAGTACAAGCCTACAGCGCCTGTATGGTTATCACTTATAAGCCTACTCTTTCAAGAGGACCCCAATGTGTGGGTAGTCAAACCACAGAGGAAAAAAAATTATTAAAAAAATATATATTTTCAGAGTACAAGAAAAGATTGCTCATCACCACATTGGACCATAAAAAACCAGAAAAAAAGGAAAAGCCCATAATCCCACATTTCACAAGCCCTCCTGACATATACACTGACACTGTCACTCAGCCAGCACTTGGAGGTTAAAACTACAACAAATATAAATCTGCCCGGCTGATCCGAGCCACTAAAAGAATTTTTAATGTTATAGTTGATAATGAATTTCCAGAAAGAGGAATGCATACTTAATCCAAAATTCCCTAGTTTTCCATTTGCAATGCTCGAGGCATTATACTTTATAAAAGTGAGGCTATAATCTTTACTAGAATTTCTACATATGAAGGCAGCTAATGCAACAGAGCCACCATCTTTGGAGACGTGGAAGCACATACATGAAATAAGTGCTTTCCAAAAGCATTTATAGCTGCTGATAGCACAGTCAGTAATATCAAGAAAAAAATTATCTGAAAAACATATGCAAATTTCATCAGTGGATTAGGGTCCTAGATATTCCCAAATAAATCAACTTTTCCCTCTGCTGTTACCCTCACTGTAATGCTGTAATGCTTTTAAACCTTCCTCCAATCCCCTCCAAGTTGCTTTCTATTCTAAACTCTTGTTTAGGAACCTCAAATGAGAAGAATCAGAAACAGAATAGCCTCTTTGCCATTTCCTTTTAGTGCACAAGCTCAGCAAGAAGAAATATAATTTGAAGCCTGCTTACATATTTTTATTTTATCTTAAAAGAAAAATAAATATAAATATATCATAATAGTTTTCCCATTGATTTTTCATGATGTATCCATATTTGAAACAAGTGCTCAAGTACATTTGAGCATTACAACTATCCTTAGAAACACATGTTGAAGTTAATTAATTATTGTCTCTACTGGACAAACCTCTGGCACCAAATTTAAGGAATCCTTACAAGAAATAATTTATGCCACTCCTATCCTTGCCAGTAACCTTTTTGGTTTTATTTTTTCAGAGAGAGAAAGGAGAAAGGCATACAAGCATTTTTGTTAAACCAGAAATACTTGGAAACTGTTAGGACTCCAGTAAATAGAGAAGCAGTAAAGGGTGAGGTAAAAGTAAGTGCTAGAGTTTCACCCTATGCTAAGGTATACGTGAGAAAGAACCAGAAAAAGAAGAATGACTTGGGAGGGGCGTGTGGCATAAGTGTGAGTAGTGGGTTTTGTAACTAACTTTGCCAGCTAGCAAGGTTAGAGAGGGGTATGAGGTTTTGCTAATTCTGTTATGGGTGAGAGGAGGAATATAGGGAACGGGGAGAGTGCCGAGGGGGGATCTCAGATTGTTGGAATAGTAGAAGGGAGAGAACTAGGTCTCTCGAATACCTATTGACCTTGTAAACATTTTCCTTTTCAGTGTGAATAATACACCATTGAAGGAGGAGCTAGATACCACACTGGTTCTGCTTCTATTCCTTCCTTTTCAGTGATATTCTTCTGCAATTTTTTTTCTACTCACTGATACCAGTTCATTACAACTGGTATCAGAGCCCACGATCTTGAGGGCTCTGTTGTATGGTCACCACGCGAGCTGCCATGGAGTTGAGATTGGAGGGGGTGGAGCGGAGTGTCACCAATGTGGAGCGACTGCAAGAAGAACAGGGGCGCGTGTTAACCAACCTCTCACGTCAAATGGACCAACTGTTGCGTGAACGGAGTGTCAGTCATTCACGAGGTCGTAATTTCGAACGCCGCTTTGAACGCCATGCCCAACGACGAGAACAGGGCCATCGCGAAGGCTCAGCGCGGAGGGAGATGTCTGCATCGCGCTCTGTTGAGCACTCCAGGACCTGGGATGAGAACGATAGGCGCCGGGATGATGGCTGGGGTGGTGGGCGACCACCGCGGCAGATGGGATCAGGCCACAAGATCGAGCTTCCCATCTTTTCCGGTGATGACGCTTACAGGTGGATTGTCCGGATAGAGAGGTATTTTCGGGTGAACCAGATTGAAGATCACGAGAAACTCGAGCTTGTTTTGGTGGCTATGGAGGGCGATGCCTTGACTTGGTTCCAGTGGTGGGAGGAACAAGCTCCGTTTCTTTCATGGAGGGATTTTAAGGAAGACCTCATCAGCGTTGCCACCGGAGTAGCTCGAGATCCGTATGGGCCTCGCCAAAGTGCGACAAGCGAGCACGTTGATGCGATCTGGAGGAGTTCGAATTGTTATGAGCCAAACGCCACATCGACCCCGAAATGTTGATGTGTATTTTTCTCAATGGGCTTAAGAAGGAAATACGTGCAAAGATGAAGGTGGGGGCATTTCTGAGCCTTAATGCCATGATGGATCGGGCCCTAGAGTTGGAAACGAGAAATCTGGCTTGGAAAGACGCTGGGGTGAACCCTAGCATGAAGGGTGTAGGTGGACCTTTGAAGGGACCAACTCAGTTCCGGACCCAAAATTGGATTCGCAACAGCCCAGGAGGCTTCCAAGGGGGTGGGCCCAAACCTAAAGCTGGGGGAATGGGTGAGAGAAGGGTCAGCAGGATGCAAAGGCTATCTCATGAGGAGTTGCAAGAGAGGCAACGTCGGGGCCTTTGTTTTCGGTGTGGGGACAAATGGAACCCGGAGCATGTGTGTAAGATGCGGCACCTTCAGTTTGTCCTTTTGGAGGAAGCAGCGGAGGAGCGCGAGGAAGGGGAAGAGGAAGACATTGAACCTGAAGGAGAGGAAACTCTAGGATTGAAGGCTTTGCAACTATCTTCTCACAGTTTTTGGGGATTGACTTCTAATAAGTCTCTAAAGGTTTGGGGAGAGATCAATGGCGAAAAGGTGGTGGTGCTAGTAGATTCAAGGGCTACGGCAAATTTTATTTCTCTCAAGTTGGTGGAGAAATTAAAGCTGCAAGTGGAAAAGATACCTGGTTTTGAGGTGGAGGTGGGGAATGGAGCCATTGAAGAGGGACATGGAGTCTGCAGAGGTGTGGAGTTGATGGTGCCGGGGATACATATAGTCC
This sequence comes from Pterocarpus santalinus, assembly GCA_031439595.1. Lineage (NCBI taxonomy): Eukaryota > Viridiplantae > Streptophyta > Magnoliopsida > Fabales > Fabaceae > Pterocarpus > Pterocarpus santalinus. Next base: position 40,696,688 of record CM062527.1, read on the forward strand.
AGAATTTTTTTGTGTTGGAGCTGGGAAGGTAGAAGTGGTGTTGGGGGTGGATTGGTTGGAAAGTTTAGGCCCTTTTAGGGGTAATTACCAGGATATGACAATTGTATGGAGGGAAAAGGGGTGTTACAAGATGCTGAAAGGGGACCCAACGTTATGCAGATCCCGGTCTTCTTGGAAGACAGCTTTGAAAGCCTTAAAAGCTGAAGGAGAAGGGTATTTAGTGACTCCAATAGCAGCTGATTTGGAGAAGGAGAGTAATCCAGAAGTTTCAGCAGGGGTTCAGAACCTGATGGATGAGTTTGAAGACATTTTCTAAGTGCCCAATAGTTTACCCCCACAGAGGGAACAAGACCATGCGATTGTCCTTAAGGAAGCTGCTGAGATTCCTCACATTCGGCCCTACAGGTACCCTCATTATCAAAAGAATGAGATTGAAAAGATTATAGATGAAATGTTGCAATCTGGAATTATCAGACCTAGCACTAGTCCCTTCTCCAGCCCTATTATCTTGGTGAAAAAAAAAGATGGGGGGTGGAGATTTTGTGTAGACTACAGGGCGTTGAATAGGATTACCATACCGGACAAATTTCCTATCCCTATTATTGATGAGTTGCTGGATGAACTAGGGGATGCTAGAGTATTTTCCAAGCTAGACTTGAAATCTGGTTATCACCAGATTAGGATGAGAGATGAGGACATACACAAAACAGCTTTTAGGACTCATGAGGGGCATTATGAGTTCCTTGTTATGCCCTTTGGACTCACTAATGCCCCCTCAACCTTTCAAGCTCTGATGAATAAGGTGTTAAGACCTTTCCTTAGGAAGTTCGCATTGGTGTTCTTCGATGACATACTCATTTACAGCAGCAATCGAGAGGCTCACAAGGCCCATCTTCAGCAGATTTTTGAGGCGTTGAGAGCCAACGAATTGTATGTGAACAAGAAGAAATGTTGTTTTGAACAAGATCAACTCGAGTACTTGGGTCACATAATTTCAGGGGAGGGTGTCGCAGCAAACCCTAATAAGGTGAAGGATATGCTAGATTGGCCAACTCCAACAGATTTGCGAAGTTTGAGAGGGTTCCTTAGATTGACAGGGTATTATAGAAGGTTTGTGGAGAGCTATGGGAAGTTAGATTGGCCGCTAACTCAACAATTGAAGAAGAATAATTTCACTTGGGGGAAAGAGGCCCAATTAGCTTTTGAGAAGCTGAAGCAGGCCATGACCTCACTGCCTGTCTTGGCTGTCCCCTCATTTAACAAGCCGTTTATTATAGAGACTGATGCGTCAGGAAAGGGAATTGGTGCAGTTTTGATGCAAGAAGGTTGCCCAATAGCCTATATGAGTCAAGTCCTTTCGGACAGAGCTCAAAACAAGTCAGTTTATGAGCGAGAGCTAATGGCTATCGTGCTCGGAGTTCAAAAATGGCGGCACTACCTAATGGGGCAGCAGTTTATTGTGCACACAGATCAGCGATCCTTGAAGTATTTGCTAGACCAGAGAGTCGTGGGAATGGAACAACAAAAATGGTTAACAAAGCTACTTGGTTTCGATTTTGTTATCAAATATAAGGCGGGAGCAGAAAATAGAGTGGCTGATGCTCTTTCCAGGAAGCTGCAGTATGCAGCAATCTCTACCCTTTCTTTTGGGGATTGGGCTGAACTTGAGGCTGAGGTTCAAGCGGATGCCCGGTTGAGAGGCATAATTCAAGATTTATTACAGGATGCGGGTTCTCATGCAGGTTTTGAAATCAAGAGGGGCAGGTTGCACTATAAGGGGAGGCTAGTAATAGCTAAAGACTCAGCTAAAATTCCCCAAATTCTGCAGGAATTCCATGATTCCAACACAGGAGGCCACTCAGGTTTTTTTCAAACTTACAAGAGAATCTCCGGCTTGTTATATTGGGAAGGAATGAAGGGGCAAATTCAGAAATATATCAAAGAATGTGATGTGTGTCCGAGAAACAAGACTCAAACATTATCACCTGCTGGTTTACTGCAACCGCTTCCAATTCCGGGCAACACATGGACTGATGTGGCTATGGATTTCATTGGAGGTTTGCCAAAGGCTATGGGAGTGGATACCATTATGGTGGTGATTGATAGGATGACCAAATATGCTCATTTCTGCCCGTTAATCCATCCATATACGGCTAAGGAGGTAGCCAATGCTTTTGTTAAAGAGGTGGTTCGATTGCATGGATTTCCAAACACCATTGTGTCAGATAGAGATAGGGTGTTCATGAGCACCTTTTGGACTGAATTATTTCGCATGGCTGGAACAAAATTGAGATATAGCTCAGCTTATCATCCTCAAACGGATGGCCAAAGTGAGGCAGTCAACAAGTGCTTGGAGACCTACTTGAGGTGTTTTACGGGGACTAAACTGAAGCAATGGCCTAAGTGGCTCACTTGGGCTGAATACTGGTACAATACCAATTATCATGGCGCAATCCAAATGACTCCCTTCAAGGCATTGTATGGAAGGGACCCTCCAACTCTAATTCGGGGAGGGAGGGAGTCCACTGTTATGGAGGTCCAAACTCTAATCGAAGAACGGAACCACATGCTGGATGAGTTAAGGTTTCAATTAGAAAGAGCTCAGAACAGAATGCGGACTTATGCAGATAAGAAGAGAAGGGAAATTGAGTTTGAAGTTGGGGAAAGAGTGTACCTAAGCTTCAACCTTATAAACTCAGGTCCTTGGCTAAAAGGATCAATCAGAAATTGAGCCCCCGCTATTATGGGCCTTATGAGATTGTGGAGAAGCTTAGCCCTGTGGCATACAAATTGCTGCTTCCAGCCACTTCTCTGGTCCACCCTATTTTTCACATTTCGCTTCTAAAGAAGTGTGTATCTCCTAAGGTGGTTGCGCAACCGCTGCCCGCAGCTTTGATAGCTGATTGCGAATTGCAACTGCAACCAGAGGAGGTTCTTGGCACCCGGACTAACAGCAAGGGGGAGCTGGAGGTGCTGATTAAATGGCAAGACTTACCTGAGTTTGAGAACTCTTGGGAAGTGGCAGCAGACATTCAGCAGCAATTCCCTTCCTTCCACCTTGAGGACAAGGTGGGTTTTGAAGGAGGGGGTGTTGTTAAGACTCCAGTAAATAGAGAAGCAGTAAAGGGTGAGGTAAAAGTAAGTGCTAGAGTTTCACCCTATGCTAAGGTATACGTGAGAAAGAACCAGAAAAAGAAGAATGACTTGGGAGGGGCGTGTGGCATAAGTGTGAGTAGTGGGTTTTGTAACTAACCTTGCCAGCTGGCAAGGTTAGAGAGGGGTATGAGGTTTTGCTAATTCTGTTATGGGTGAGAGCAGGAATATAGGGAACGGGGAGAGTGCCGAAGGGGGATCTCAGATTGTTGGAATAGTAGAAGGGAGAGAACTAGGTCTCTCGAATACCTAGTGACCTTGTAAACATTTTCCTTTTCAGTGTGAATAATACACCATTGAAGGAGGAGCTAGATACCACACTGGATCTAACCTGTTCCTTCCTTTTCAGTGATATTCTTCTACAATTTTTTTTCTACTCACTGATACCTTGTATTTTTTTTGTATTAATTGTCATATGTCACTTTGCACATCCATATATTGACAGTTAGTAAAAGAAAGGAGGCGGAGGTGTCCTTGCCAAAAAAGCTCCAACGCTACTGTCATCCTTCATTGACAAATTATCATGCAATTCAACCCACCAAACCCCACTGATTTAGTCTTCTCACCAATGTTGTCACAAACTTTCCTTCACATATCCTATGATAGTCTCTTAATTCTTGTACTTCATCTCTCAACTCTAAGTAGCAAAACTTTCAAAGAACATAAATCCACATATCCCTACTCCCCCCCCCCCCCCCGGCCCACAAAAAATAAAAAAATAAAAAAAACAAAAAATAAAAAAAACCAAAAAAAAGAAAAGAGACTTTCAAGGAGAATTTATCAACACAACTCAACCATGTAGGCCCACCCCAAGAAAGGTGGTTAAAGGACATTAAAAAATGGCCATGTAACCTTACCCACAATTATATAGAATGCTATGGATCAGATTAATCCCACTTCTCTGATCATATGGCATGAAACACTCATCCATTACTGATAACACAGCAGCCAGCTTGGAATTACATTAAACTATCTGAGGTTTTGTCTGAGAAGCATCAAAGCCAACATCTCATCACCAAATTAAAGTCAAAGAAAATCTATCTTCAATTTCGTGTTTAACCCCAAGAAGCATTTCGAGTCTCTGATAACCGGGAGCAAAAAAATAACAAAACAAATTAATTTAATTGAAGTGATAAGAAAATGTTTACAGATTGAGAAGTACCATCAACGGGGATACCTTGAAATGTGGGCCAACAACTGAAATTAAAATTGCAGGTCTGTGTGAATCAGAAAGGCAAGGATATAGTACTTTAATTCAAACATAACTAATAGCAAATGCAGTGTGACAATCAAGGTTGTCAGAGCAAGATCCTACGTAAGAACGGAAGGGAGATACAGGAGCGTAAAACGGAGAATCCTAGCACGGAATGTAAGTTCTATATATATATATGAAGTTTCAAATCACAACTTCAAATTTAAAAATTACTAACTACATCAAATTTATATGTCATAAATGATCTTCAACTAAAAATTCTGCTTCACACCCCTTTATATAAAAAGAAAAAAAAAACCATGTTGTTTGATCTTAAAAAAATAAAAAATAAAAAAAAGAAGGGAAAAAAAGAAAAGAAAGAACAAAGGAAAGGAACAAAAGACCATCCAACACTTTGATTAGTGTGTTAAACACTAAATCCCTCTCTTGATTTTTTTTTCCTTCCCCTGTTCTCCTTTTCATTCGCTGCCTCTGCTTCTTCGCTTCACTTCCTCTCATACCTTTTCACTTTTCCTCACTCTTCCTCGGTCTCACTCTCCCTCTCTCACCCACCGTCCCTTTCCCTCTCTCTCTCTCCCCCCTTCACCGAAACCCACTCTCTCTTCATGTAGCAAGGACCCAACACACCCTAGACCACCGAAGAGGTGAAAAGGTGAAGACAGACGGCGATGGCAGCGAGATCGGCGGTGACGAGGCGCCTAGAGGTGGCGTGACGACCGGCAACTACATAAGAGAGACAGAAACGGCCACCGCTTGAGAGATAGCATGAGTTCAAGTGTGAGAGAGACAGCGAGTGAGTGAGAGAGAGATCGAACGAAGAGGGGTGGAGGAGAGCGCCCAGCTCGTTAGGATCGCACGATCCTAGCGCTTCTACACTCTTGCACGGCGCTCCCACCACATTCCATCAAGTCCGCACTGAAGATGGGATCTGAGCACGTTGAAGGCTTCCAAGAGTGTAGGATCGTGCGCTCCTACGTGCAAAAACGCGCTCTTGACAACCATGGTGACAATGCAGACATATTGCCAGCAATTTGTGGGCTGCAAACCACACTCAAAAGTATTTACATCGTTTCCGTTGACCAATGTGCACCTATCATCCAAAAGCCTATCTCGTCCCCAATAGATAATGCTCCATTTCTCAAAATTCAGTAAAACAAAATCTAAGTAAATATTTGATCTCACGCAAGGTATTCTTCTACATGAAAGAGGTTCTATCGAAATAAAATAAACAGAAGTAAACCCTAATTCAAAGACGTAGATTTTACAATTGAAAAACAGTTCTGTACTGTGTATCATTTCTCAGTTGAGAAAAAGGTGAAATCCCAAAGAAGCAAGATATTGATGATGCAACTTACTCATATGACAAAATAATAGTCACATTAAAAGCTGTGTTCAGTGTTGTAATACAAAAATATTTCATCCGCGTTAAAGCAGGAAGCAACAAACTATTAACATTGTAGCCACTATTGCAAGTCAAAAGCTAAGCAAAAAAATCCACTTACTACCACAGAATAATAACTTAGCATCAACCAACCAGGCCAACTAAAATTTACATGTGGCAATCAAGATTCTAATACATGAAAAAATAGATCACACCTCTTGACATTTGTTTCACAAAAGAAGGCATCTCTGGAATCATCAGGCTTGGCACCATTTGCCTCAACACAGGATCTGTGGTCTACGAAAGATAAAAATTTTGAATTCATTTCCAACAGGGAAACAAAGCACCTCATCTTGAGAAATGAGTATCTAATTAACAAAAGAATATATGTATGCACAGGAAATACATTTTTCCTCGCACAAATGGCATGTGAGTAACGTAAACACAGCACAATCATCATAGTCATCCGTTTGATTTGAACTTCCACCAACTGACCCACAAAATTCGCAGCAACAATAAATCCATTGCCAGTCACCAGATGGGAACCTCTGCAAGCAAAAAAACCAAACACTTTATTTTCCACTACAAATATTAATGTGCACTATTTTCCATATGCAGATATATCATGGACAGATCTGAAAACCATAGACACAACAATAAGATTTCCTCGTTACTTATCATGAAATGTGCCACAAAATTCTGAAGGCATATCCATCACAAGTTTTCCAATAATGATTTGGCCAAATACTCATCAATGGAGCAACACAGGTGACCATAGGGAAAGTGGCAACAATCAAACTATTGATTCAGAAATCCAATATGACATGAATATAATTTCCAAATAACATTCCAGTTACCCACCCTCAACCCCCAAGAAAAAATTCCTTTCCCTTTCCTCAAAAATATGCCTAATAGGTCTAAGAGAAAAAAATTACAAAAGGAGGGAAAACAAATGATTTCTACATTGATAGATGGGACCATAGCAATAGCTTCCTCCACAGTTTTAGGGCAAAGATCGCCGAGGACACATGGCTGCAACAAATTCAAACTAACACAAATATTCATATATTGCAATGTGTGAAATGAGAATTCATTCTCTGGTGAATAAAATGTGAAAACTCGATTCTTAAATAGAATTCACGAAGAGAACAAACATATTACCTCAAACTCAGCTAATCGGTATCTAGCAAGAGTTTTTGTATGTGGGAGTTTTGTATGTTAGTTAAGATCACATCAGTAAAATTTGATCAATGTGAAAATTAGTATAATATTCAAACATTAAGAGAGTTTAAAAGCAAAAAGAGAAGATATACTGACTCTATGCTGCTTTGATTGCTATCTGAAGTCTCTTTTGCCAACTAAAGCTATGTGAAATTCTATTTTTCCATGATATATCAGCTTGCAACATACTGCCTTTATTCATGAAATTAAGTGATGCCAAAAAATTACAGAAAAAATGAGGTACAATCTACAGCAGTGTAAAAATATACCTGAGAGATAATGTTTTTTGAATAACTCCACTGACAACATCCATTGGCTGAAAATTTCTAGTGATTAGCATGCATATAGCGGTGAAGTAAGAGGCTGGCAAGAAATGAATAACAATAAACAACAGCAGCACATTAGAAATGTTATTAGAGTGCATTATAGCTTGCAATTAAATCCTATAAACACCACCACTAAAATGATAAACAACAGTTAGCTTCTCCTCTATAACAAACCATAACTAATTATGAGACATTTACCAAATTATAACAAAGCGAGTGAGTTAAACAAACAAAATACCAAACACCAGCATCAACCACAATGCAGATGGTCATGTCTAATTGTCTATTTCACCAGAAAAGTGATTGGGTGAGAAGGGATACCTTTAACTTCTCTATTCTTCAATCTTCAACTTATATGTTCCTCTCATTCTGCAGTTTGAGCAAGATCCGAGCTGAAATTTTCTGCTGATTCTCAAAATTGCTTCTGTTAATTTGTCTCCTTCCTAGCCGAAAAGTATTGAAAACTAGAAGCCAAAAATCTCATAAAGTCAGAAGAACCACGCAAGTTTTCCGACACTTATTCATGAATGCAAGGTCTGTCCTTATATTTGGTGCTTCAGGTCACATTCACTCTAATATTCTCACTTCCCATTTTCCCAATAACCAAATTACTCAGCCACGAAGAATTTGGTTGGGTCAAACCAAAAAAAAAAAAAATACATTATACCAAAAGGGATTACTACCTGATACCAACAAATGTTTCAAACATTGAGGAGACCCAAATTTTGCTGGCTACCAAGGGTGGTAGATAGGTTATAAGTGGCCCCAGGGGATTGCAGTGAACACTTGACACATCTGAATAAGTGAGTAACGTTACCAAATCATGTGTGACAAATAATCTATATCTACTTAGTATAAAACATAGTTGTCAAACGCGGATAGTGGCGCGTAGCGGCCGGCCCCAAAAACGTTATAGCGGGATAGCGGATAGCAATCCGGCCGCTATTTGATAAAAAATACATAATTATCATACAATTCATATAACATATATAAATGTTCAAAAATAAGAAATCATTCACAATTAAACCCATTTACATCAATGATAAAAATTCCTAATCCATTCCATACTCTAAAACACGCAATCACCATCAATCCAATATATAAACATCAAGTCCTAAGAGCAATAAAACAAAAAAAAAGCATAAAGGCAGCAAAATATAAAAGACAATATCAAATCCTAATTAAATCTAAGTCTCTACTCTCTAAAACTAACAAAACAGGGAGTTGATGATGTTGCCATTGCTAAAACAGGGAAGAAAAAAAAAAAAAAAGAAAACAGAAGGCACGGAACAGTGAATGGAAAACAGGGAGGGAAAAAAAAAAAGAAAGAGAGAAAACAGAAGGCACCAAACAGTGAATGGAAGGGAAAACAGAAGGCACAAAACAGAAGGCAGAAGAAGATAGAAGAGGAGAAGAAGGAAGCAAGATAGAACAAAGGGGAGGAAAGACCAACTGCCACCGGAAACTCATGCCGCCGCCACTGGAGGTTAGAGGATGGCCGGAGAGTGAGAGGGGTGAGGGGAGAGACAGACTGATTGAGAGAGGAGAAGAGAAAAGGGGGGGGGGGAGTGAACCCTAAGTTCATGATATGATGGAAGAAGAGAGGGGAAGGGTCGAAATAGTGGCGGCGATGGCCCGCAGCGATGACAAAACGCGATGCTCTTGCAAGCTCCGTCGTGGCCACCCACTGCTCCGCGCCACTCCACCGCTATCGCTCGCTATTGACAACTATGGTATAAAAGCTATAAACTACTATTGACAGTTGTTTATGAACCTTGTTGCAGACATGGGAAAGTTATAACAGATTGCCATGTGGCATTGGGAGCTGAAAATGGTAAAGCAAGTCTGAGAAGTAGCAGCAAACCCAAGGCACTGCATGTAGTAACTAGACGGGGACAGAAGGTGAATGATATGCGAATAATTGACTAATTGGGTGTTAAGAATTATGTTGAATCTAGACTTCCTTCTCTCTCATTCTCCTTCTTCTCTTATCAGAATTTGCTTCGACCATACCTTCCTCTTATGTGAACTTCTCTTCCCTCTGTTCACAGTAAATCCATCTTGTACTGAGCTTACAATGAGACCAACTCAGAAGCATCATATATGCATGTGCTCATTTGATCTATTAAGTGGTTAATAAACTACCTATTAGGCTATTACACAATAACAGTGTTTTGGCCCTGTGTTAGAGCGTTTGATAGTGAAGAGTGTTCAAGTGTGGCCCATAAAGCATATCCTAATTACACCATACCAGAACGCATAAACAACAACAGAACTAGCAGTCAAGAAACAAGAGGAAAACTTGGAATTGAGTAATCGTAGCTAACTGCCCAATCAAAACAACCGGGTCCATATAAAACTACCAATTTGAAATTAACTTCGACATGCAATAAAACCTGTCTCCAATCTCTCCAATAAACAATCAAAGTGAAGAAGAGCAATCAAAACCTATCTGCAGCAGAGAAACTCATTCCCTTAGTTAACTCCACATGCTACGCAAAAATTGCAATAAATGACAAATCTACCAATATAATTATATAGCCACTCCATAGTAATTCACCAGAAAAGGATAAACATTGTCTACATTCTCCAAGTCTACATATCCCACAGATAGGTAAAAACTATAGCTAGCAACACAAAATGTAGCCTGCAAGTGCAACTAACTATAAGTATTAAGGTAAAAGAGTAACACTAGCTCAGCATACATAATGAAATCAAGCATCAGCACCATCCGAGGCTTTCACAGCAAAAGGGTCATGAGTTGGGCCAACATCCTGCCCAATGTGGCGCTGCACGAGCCGCTGCAGATCAGCCATAACTTTGTGCTCCCTCTTGGCCTTCTCCTCATAGTTAAACATAGCCAAAGCGCGCTTATCCTCTGCACTATAAACCTGGTTCTCCTTCCTAATACGAATGGCATTCATCCTCTGATGCCTGCTACCACTCATCACATAACCAAGGCTCTCAAACTTCTGAATCTCCTCAGCAGAAAGACCCACTTCACCTCTTCGAGGGATGCGCTTCCCTTGCTGCACATACTGCGCAATTGCATCACCTTCACCGGGCCTAAGGGCACCACCATAACTTATGTGACCCTCTGCCCTTGGCAAGGGCATTGGTCCTACAGGGGACTCGTTATCCAATTGCGGTTTCTTCTGGGATTCAAAGAGTTCCTTCAATTTAAGAGCCTCGAGATTCACCTCTGTTTTCTTCACCTCTTCAACTATTGCTTTGCTCTTTGCATCACTAGGACCCTTCTCTTCTTCTGAATCATAACCCTCGCTTTCCATTTCGGATCTTCTACTCCTTCTTCTTCTTTCTCTTTTGCTTCGCTTTAGTTTCGAAGAACGATTCCTCTTTCTCCTACTTCCGCTATCATCAGAATCAGAATCATCGCTTTCACTCTCATCTGAATCGCTATACCTTCTCTTCTTGCTTTTACCACTCTTCCTCTTACTCCTACTTTTCCAATCCTCTTCTTCGGAGTCGCTTTCCTCTGATTCGCTATCGCTAGTCGATCTTCTTCTCCTACGCTTCGAACCGGAACTCTTTCTTCTCTTCCTCCTCGAACGCGAATCAGAGGATTCGCGTTGGGATTCAGATTCAGATTCGGACTCGGACGAATTCTCCGATTCAGATTTCTCCGATTTTGATCTTCCGTTAGGTTTAACCTCCTTGACGTTCGGATTGCTTTCTTCGGCACCGTATTTCCGGGAAATCTCTTCGGCTTTTTCCTCCGGTTCTTCTTCTTCGTTCTCACGCCTCGGAGGGCTCGGCGTGACGTTCCAGATGCAGTGTTTCAGCGACTTCCGCAACCTCTGCCTCTTCAGCCTGCGGAATTCCTCGAAGCTCAGTCCTCTCAGCTCCTCGTCGGACTCGGAATCGGAGCGCCGCCGCCAGTCACCGCCACCACCGTCGCGGTCCAGATACGCGTCGCCGTTCCGACGGCCGAATTTCTTCGGCAGAACGTCGTCGTTCGGAGGTCCATTGTTGGCGGCGCGCCTAGGGCTAGGGCTTCCACGATCGGCCGATTCAGTTCGGCGGTGGTTGTCGTTGCGGTTGTGGTCGTATGAGTCATAGCTGGGGCTGCGGCGGCGGTGGCAGTTTTCTCGGTCGAAACGGCGTCGTTCGTGAGGGATTTCGATTGTGGAGGATGGCCTTCCCATCGTATAGTGAAGGGAATCAAGATTGATGGGTTTCACTTGTGTGCAGAGAGGAACATCGCCGCCCCCTTTTATAGTATTTTATTTTTCGTGTATTTCCATGTTTTCTATGTATATAATATTTATAATCTTGTCTACAAAAAAAAAAAAAAATTGTAATCTTAGGTTGCAAACATCAAAATTAGGAGTGTCGGTCGGTGATGTGTTTGGTTGCCATCTTTTTGGCAAAAATGTACATTTTTTCGATGAAAAATTAGTTTTTATATATTTAGATTTTTGAAACAATAATTAAAGGATTTAATTTATATATATTGTTAGTATAAAAAAATTTTATATGGATATTTAATTATATATTGTTATATCAATTAAAATTTTTGACATAATTACTCATTACTTCAATGATCATATAAATAAAAGATTTTAATTAAATGACAGTGTAAAATACAGTACACTAAAATTAAACTCTAATCAAAATCTCAATAAAATTGATTTTTAACTTTTTTTTTAAATGTCAAAAAGAGTAACTTGAAAAAAATAATTTTTAATTTTTTTAAATATATATAAAATTTAAATTTCATAATCATATTTTTAAATGGTTAAAACAAACGCACCTAATAGCCTAACCTGATAATCCAATTCTAAACAAAAGTTTATTAGACTAGATTTGGAGTTTAAAATTTTTACTCAATATATTTAGATTTTACTTTGAGTTGATTCAACACGATCTAAAGTCATAAAATTATTTTCTTAAACAAAATAGTGATTATGACCAAAAAAAATAGTGATAAATTAACAACAAAAAATGATAAATTATACAATTTTTAATTAATTTATTATATTTTTATCTAATATGACATTAATTTTTTATTGATATAATTTATTTTAAAATATATATTACAAAATATTTTAAATTTTATTTGTTATTTCTTTTTTATTTTATTTTGCATAATATCTAAATTTATATATATTGTCTCACTATTTAGTTAGCTTGATTTAATCCATCTATTTGTTATATCATTATTAGAATGGGTCAGGGTTCAAATAAATAACCTTATCAAAAAATATGATCAAATTCATGTCCAAATAAATTCACTCTAACTTATCCTTTATGTAGTCATAAGCATAACTAACAGTTTGACAAGCATGCAACTATTATTTTTAGGATATTAGTATAAAATTATTCATAACATATGAATTTGTTATTTGGATAAATAAATTTAAAATAAACAAAGCAAAAAATATTCGTTTTAATTATTCTATCCATCAAGCCGTATTTTCTATTCTTTGGGTTTTAATATAATTAATAATTTAATAAGAATGATGTTCTTATATCAATACCTTAAAAATTAAAAAATATGGATAGATAAAATATTACTTGTATTAAAATGATTTAATGCCCACAAATATTAATACCCAATTATATTAATTTTTTTGACTATTTAATTATGTTAATATATATATAAAAAAAAAAAAACCGGCATGTTAAGCCAATAGTAATAATTTGATATGAATGACAATTTTACATCAATACTGAGAAATAAAAAGTATTATTAGATGTGATACGTATAAATATTATATATTTAAACATTTTTTTCTTGGTGCTAGTAAACATATGATTTCACAAATATTTAATAAAAAAATTTTTGTATATCTCATTGAGTTGTCCTTTTGTTTGAGAGATCAAAATGCGATTATATATTTAAAGAATTTTTTTTTTTTTTTGCATTTTGCCCACATAAAAAATAAATAATTTTATATCTATATAATATGAACATGAAGAATTTATTTAATTAAATTAAAATAAATTCCATTACTTTGCTTAGTCTGTCCCAAAGAATATTTGTAAATGCATCGATATTAAAAAAGAATTTTAGAATTAATAGGAAAATAAATCAATTGGATGAATATGAGCATGAAGATTAAACCATTTGTTCACCATTTACAATTAGTATAGGCACCTTCTTGTAATAAGATAATTTGATGTCATTCTTGCTGATTGAATTTACCTTCACCGCATGGTTGGAGATATCATAATGGTCCAAGTAGAGTGTAAATGAGAATTCACCACATTGAAATTTATTTTCATAATAGATTATTTCAGGGTACATCAGTTACAAACAATTTTATAATTATTAGTTCTCCTGTGTAAAGCTCTTTTTAATAAATATCTATTTACAAATACTATCAATTACAGTTTAAAGTTCACGTCAAAAAAATATTATAATTTAAAGTTTTGTTGGAAACTATTGTTCCTAGGTTTAGATAATTAAGGGATGTTTTAGTATAGCGCATTGCAGTGTATTATTATTATTCTAGCTCTCAAGGTATTGTTCTCAATTCTTAACTCTTTTCTACATGTTTCAAGAGGCGAAGGAGTAGAACAAATTCTAACACATTTAAATGGTCTAAGTATAGACTTAAAATTGTATCCTGATGTTAATGTCCCCTAGCTTGTTCATAAGCCAATAAAGCAACTGATCAAATATGTTGTCAGCCCATGTTTAATTAAAATATGCAGCTCCACTTGTTTATATCCTTACTCTGAAAAGCAAACACAACATAAGCATCGAACTTATAAATTAAAAAAAAAAAAAATTAGCTATACTTCAGAATCCATGAATGAACACTCCCTTTACTGCCAAAGATACTTGAATGTGTTACCCACATTTGCCTGCCATTACTGATTGAAATGAATGTGTTAGGTTCCTATTTTTATTTTCAATCATCCATGGTTATCCTCATTTAATGATTTATTTATTTTTACAATTTTCATTGAAGCAAAAGAATAAAAGAAAGAAGAAACAGCAAAATACCATGACCACTTGAATGTGTTAGCCTTACATGGATGATTGGTTTAGAGAGATTATTACCTTTACACAAAGCATAGAAACAGTTTCATCTTCATTAAAATTCAATATACCACAATGCTCAAAAGAAACCTGCTACAACATACTTATTCAAATATACGACATCAAAAAAGGGAAAATTAAATTCCTCCATTACTTATTAGTTATTACATACGATATAAATACTATCTATGTGAACTCCTGTTATGGAGAAAATACCTTTACTAAATTTGATATAACCAACAATCAAACTGAAGCGGGCACATCTACTCCATCCATAAGGCAATGTCATTGGCCACATCTGGATACATTGACAGTTGATCAGCATTGCCCCCCTCCCCCCTTTTTGAAAGATAAGTACCCACCTGCTCATTGCAAATAACATCAATAAAAAAACCACCTTTCAATAAACGCAAAATTTGAAACCCATGTACATAAGTAACAACTAGTTGGCATTATCGCATTAGCAACTGAAGTATATGGGCACATTTGTAGCACTCCAAACAATTCTCAAAAAATTATTATTTGTCCATGTGAACCTCCTATATAGGGGAGGCGGATCATCCTTATTAATTTCTATTAAAAGACCCCAACGAGAAAAAAAAATGCGGAGTGTGGGATCGCAATGCAGCACACACCAAAGTTGCATTATCATTCCAACAACAACTGCTTTCCCCACAAAGCACCCATGTCCATCACCATATCACATGGAAGAACCAATTAGTTGCACCATGTGTGTTTTAGATTTGCCAAAGAGCTATTGTCGGTCTCACTAAAGGGAATGCCACACCTGAAATGGGAGGAGAAGCCAAAGATGTCGCTCTTGCTTTGTCCCGTGGAGTGCAACAATGGTGATTGCACACATGCAATCCAACCTTCCAAAGCATAAGAAAAATGATTTTACATTGATATCCTCCAAAGTAAAAACTCATCGATCAAAGAAATAAAAAAATCATAGAACCATAGTACAATTTCGTAACATAATGTAGTAAGCCTACCTGAGGTCAGTGCTTCTTATGTATGGAGTATGGACCAAGCATCTCTTTGATTCAGAAATGATACACTTCTTGTGGTGTTTTAAAATTTATTCCTTCCCCATACTTGATTTCAGGCAACTAAATGGATCCTTCATGCATTTTTTGGGAAGGAAAACACTACTTGAAATTGTTGAATACCGACAGATTTACCGATGGAAACATAACAAAATTCCATTGGTATATATTTTATTGACGGCTTAACCGACATAAAAATTCCATCATTAAATGTCGCGTCAGTAATAAAAAATATTAATATTGTCGACAAAAAATTGTCTGTCGATAAATTTTTAATTTTTCCGATAGAAATTTCTGTTGGTAAAAAAAAAATACGTAAGTCAATATTTTTAAATATACTAACGGATAACCCATCAGTAAAAAAAATTATTTATTATTTTTTTTGGCCAAGGATTATTTATTTTTTTAGTTTTTATTGCAGAAGAAATTTAAAAAGATTAATTAAAAAATATACAGTTTCATTGAAAAAATATTTACAATACAATTCTAAAAAAAAAAAACTAAAACCTATGAATACTGATCATCATCAGTATCGAGATGCCATGGTCATCGTCGTCGTCCTTGTCTTCGACTCTAGAGGGGTGGTCGTGTGGAGAAGGGTGAGGTAGTGGAGGCGGGGACGGAGGTGGTGGAGGTGGGGGCAGAGATGGTGCAGTGGATGACAAACAGCCGCTCCACATCTGCTCATAGAATTGGTACATAGCCGCCATCCTTTGCTCCATAGACTGTAGCTGCTGCCTCCATTGCTGCATGTCTCTCTCGTGGCGTTGGTACATCTCCATGTACCTCCTATCAGCCTCCTCGAGCTACCTCTGCATTGACTCATTTAGTGCAAGGACCTAATCACAGATGGCCTCCGGATCAGTTCTAGCAGGCCTAGCTCCAAATATAGAGCCTAGAGAATATGATCTACTATAAGAGGTCCCCATCCTGTAAATTCGGCCTTTGTAGCGGCCATTGACTGTCTGGGCCCATACCTCATCGTCGCTAGCAGGTGGGCCGATAGGAGTTCTCTTGTCCCCCTCTGCGATTGCTGTGATCAGGCCTCAGTTAGCCACTAGGTGAACTCACACTACAATTAGAAGAAATAAAATAAATTCGACTAAATAATAATAACCATAATAAATTTAAAAAATTTAAAACCCTAAATTTTAATTACTTACATATGTGGTCTCTGACCATGTATCAACCCACTGGGACTTGTCCTATTTCCGAGTGTGGGTCTCCTGGTATAGGTTCCCTTGGGTAGGCGACCTGCTCATCGTCTTTTCCTACATTTTAGAGAATTTTCAAGTGATATGTATGTATGTATGTATGTATGTATGTATGTATGTATAACATTTAAGACAAAAATTGAAAAACTAAATAAGAAAATGATGATATTTACCATCCTGAGCCTCGTGGCCTTGATAGTGGTAGAGATTCCGCTATGCAGAGAGCCACCGCGGGTTGATCCTCTGCTCGTTCGGGCCTTCACCTGCATCTTCTGAAATGCAGGTAAGTCTTAGTGGGCCCTCAAGGCCTAGAGGATCTCATTCGTGAGCCAATGGGTGCTTGCGTCCTTCACGCAAATGCCGTGAAACATATTGCGAAAGTGCTTTCCAGCTCCGGTCCTCCATGCCTTGTAAATTGCAGCCTCCTCAATGAACACATGCTGCGTGCATACAACACAATAGTCAGTAGATGAAATAAAAATTAAAACTAATAATAAGAAATTACTAATTATTTTACCTTCTACTCATTTCACCACAACTTCTGTGTGTCATCAAGAGCCTGCAGAAAACTGTGATGCGGGGCATGGAAGTTTCCCTTAAATACCTCGGTAATCTTCCGCAACCCCGACCGAGATGGAATCCAACTGTGTCATAGAATAATAGATTATGTCAGATATTTGTTAGTTAAATTCTCTATTATGATTAAAAATTTATAATAAATTTAATTATTAAATTACTTACCAGGATTTACCGTTGTATCTAAGCTCCACTTGCTAGTTCATGCTGCCTTGTGAGGGGCTGGTCGAGGAGGCTAGGGCACCTTATAAACCAAGCTGACTAGGTGAAGGTGTAGAAGTAGGCTGACTGCGGGCCTCGCCTTCTGGAGGTGGAGGTGGATATGGAGAAGCCTACTACGGGAATGAAGGTTAAGACTCTAAGTTATGATACCCAAGGTTAGGTATCATAACAAACTCCTAAGTATGTAGACCAAGAAGGATGGAGGAGCCACCCACAGGAGTGGTGGATGCAGGTGTACTGGAAGTGGTGGGCGCCGTATGGGTGTAAGAGGGTAGACCATGCTTCCTTGGTCTACCTCTACCTTATCCGAAACTTGGTGTCCATCCTGCCTTAACTAATCTATATACCATATAAAAAAAATAAAAATATAAGACATATATTAACTAAATAAAGACATAACACATTTATCATATCAATAATTATTTAATTTTAATAATATATTAAATGATTAAACAAAATTTGGTGTAATGCTCGGTTCGAGAGTCACACAAATTGAACCACTTTGTTCTGTCGAACCCTATGAAAGCTATAAGTTTGGACCCTATGCCCCCTTGGAGAGCTATAGGATTGGAATATTTTCATGGAATCAAAAGTCCCGATAATTGTTCCGTAGATATCAAAGAATTGAAGAGCGATTTTTATCGAATTTTTGGAAGTTATTAACCCTTTCGTTTTCAAGCTTGAAGTTTAAGTAAATGCAAGTTTTTGGAAGTTTGTACTAAAATCCAAAAGTTAGATTTTAATTCTTAAGGAGTTTGATTTTTCCAATATTTTTATTGGATTCAAATGGGGGATATTCTCTTATTTACATTTATGTTTTAAAGTTAATGGCGAGTTAATTAAGAAATGTAAATAAGTATATGATGATAGTTGAGAAGTGTAGATGAAAAAAAGAAAAAAAACAAGAGATTGGGCGCCTAGGCGCCCAAGGACAGGGATGCCAGCGCTGGCTATCGTAAGTGATGCGACTTTAGGTGGCAAAGCGCCTTGAGCAGCAGTTTGCGCCAGGCGCTGGGCCGACGAAATTTAAAAGAAGGATCCTGTTCCTTCTTCTTTATTCTTCCTCAACCCCCCTCTCTCCTCTTTTTATCTCTTCTCTCTCTCTCTCTCTCTCTCCTCATGGATGCCATGACACCTTCATCATTTTCTACTCAAATCCTCTACAAATCCCTCTTCTTCATCATAATCATCATCAATCTTTTTCCTTAAAGCTCTCTCTCTCATCTCTTTTAGAGAGAGAAATGAAGGTGGGAGGAGACCCAAGTCCTCCATCAAGTTTTTTCCTTCTTTTGCAATCCAAGGTAACTCTCTAAGCTCAAATCTTCTTTTATTTCATGGGTAGGGAAGGATTTTCTTAGAGGATTAAGTTTAAGCTTGAGGTTTGGGAACCTAGAGTTCCAAATTGGGGATTTTGTACCTTGGGAGGTAATTTAAGTTAATCCTTAGCTCTAGAAACTAATTAGTGCTTGAATTGTGTTCTTTATGATGTTAGATACTATCCGGAATCTCTTGGTGGCTCTAAGACTTCATACAGTTTGGGCTCCTTTCTTTCCAAACTTGATCAGTGAGTGCTAGTATATCTATAGCTTGATTGTCAAGGAGTTAGAAAGGAAATGTGTTTTCAAGGACTCACATTAGGCATGGGAAAGACCCAGCAAGTGTGAGTGCCTTTCTAAAGGGGGAAACTGTAACAAAATTGTTTGCTAATGGCAGCAGCATTAGCCTTGGTGCACCTTGTATAACCCAGCTACCAGGGTGATTGCTAGCCCGGTATGTTGGCCAACATGTCTGGTAGATATAGTCACACATAGGTGTGAGATCAGTTACTTCTGGGCAAGCCCAATCAAGCAGTTATTTTCTGAAATAGAATCCTCCCTTAAGTTTTTCATGAGATTGAACAAGTATTTATCTTCTATGTTTTGAGAAAGCATTTCTATATTATGCATTTATGTTTAGGATCCTTATTTACTAGTTGAAACTATATTTAGTTGAAATTGAAATTTAAGGAAATCCTTGAAGTTATCATGTGTTTGAAGTCATGAGCAAGGATACATATGAGTTGACATAAACAGGTTTATATTCAATTGAACTGAAAGGTGCTCTAATGAGCCATAGAGAGATTTTAAAGATAGATTAAATATCAAATATGACTTACTAAAAGTTTTTATAGTAATTTTACTACATAGACAAAATATTTTACTTAAGCAACAACGTATGAGTTTTTGAAAACACTTATAAATAATATGTTACCAAAATTGTATGTTTAGGCTTTTTCCACTCTTATTATAGATATATTATCCTTCACTGAGTCTGTATGATTCACTCTTTCTTCCTTTCCATGCTTTTAGACAGGTGCCAGCTCGCCCTCAGATTTCTACAGCTAGTCAGAAGTGTTGGATTCCCATACATTTGTTCGCATGGGGTTTCAAATGCTTTTTTTGTATTTGAGTAAAATTGGCAGAACATCTAATAATGCTCCACAAATCCGCAGGCAGGGTCCTTTCTGTATCATTTATAATTTGCAGTAATAGTATGTTAATTTAATTATGACCAACTTGAGTTTTAATGTTTATGAATTAAGCTTCAAGAATATATATATATTCATAAGTATGATTATGTTTTAAACTCCTATATTATGTGCTGTGGGGTGCATTCGGAGAATGCCTAGATCCCTAATGATTTTGTGTGTTTGGATTGTTTTGCAGGTGGAGGATCCGTATTTGGGAATTATCCTAAATACAAGGGAGACTCTGCCTAATTTTTTTAGAAAAGGTCTAGTGTAGGCTTGCTAGGGGACGTGTTCCCTATGCGCCAGTCACGTCCTGAGTGGGGTCATGACAAAGGTGGTACCAGAGCATTAGGTTTCCCTGTGGTAAATGGAGCAAGTGTCCTTTAGTAGGATCACAACTGTGTAAATGGAAGCGTGCCCATTTCCACAGATTGTGGTACTACAAAAAGCCTATAGGAATGATACTCTTGTCCTTTGTCTCTTAGTTATCCTAGATATTTTCCCTCAGGCTGTGCACGTTGATCATTTGACAATCCAAGAGTTTTGCTCCTATTTCAATTGTAATTCCAGCTTTAAAGCTAAACCATTTATCCCTAACCTATTATTTTGTCTAAACTATTCCTATGAAATGTGTAGCTTAGCAGGGCTTGTGAGCTCATAGAGTTGATATGTAATGTGATGTGAAGCATGAGATATATGGAATATATGACTTGTGATTTGTAGTAAGATGTTAGAAGTGAGTAGATGTCTTTTATTACCCATGATGCAGTTTGATAAGTTAAAAGAGCTAATTCCTTTATATTCTCTTTGATGTCACATAAAAACTTACCAGGGTTGAATGATCTTACATGATCTTGAGTTATTGATCATGATTTTCAAGTAAATGATGGATAATATGCTTGGAGGTGTTAAGGCTTGACCCCTAATACCTAAGGAGGTGAAATTATTTTGATTGCTTGGAAACATGTTAGATTGTCTAAGGTAAGAGTTTAGCATGGTGGGAATAATTTACTTTGAAGCATTTAAGCATGATCCGAAGGATGATTGTGATAGGTAGGACTTATATTTTTAGGAAGTGAATAAGTAGGTTGAGGATGAGGTGATTATATGATTTTTGTAATGAAATTGTAACTATGAGAAGTTCATGGAAGTTATGATTACCTAGAAGGTTCTAAATTAAAGGTGTTGATTCTGAAAGGGATTTCTTATGATGTTAAGCGATGTTTGATGGTGCTAAGTGCTAAGTTGATGGTGTAGTAATACCCCTAACTTATGTTTGTGAATATGTGGAATCTCCTGCTATGAGTAAAGTTAAAATAGAGATAGATATTAAGGTCAGAGTAAGTTGGTGAAGTAAAGAGGGTTCCCTATGGGGAATATTATGACCTTGAGCATGCAGTTTTTATGTCATGCCACATGGTGCTAAGGGACGCATGAAGAAAAATGGAATACTTGGAGGATCTATGGCTCCTTACATGCGATTTCCTCTGTTAAGAGAGGGAGCAGCATATACAGAGTGACTAAAGCTTAAGGCTTAATGTCTAAATAAAAACCTGTGGTTAGGGTATTCTCTATATGGAATATGTTCCCTCAGTGGTATGAGCAAGTTCTCATAATGAAGTTAGACGATTGAGATTTTTTTCCAATAAAAATGTTGAGAGATAAAGAGCACACAAGGGAGGTATAGGAAGCTGGCTTACTTTTGTAATATCAAGAGTTAGTGAGAAGTTCTCATCACCCAACATCGACATAGTTGGTTCTGGTGCTTGCACAGAAAATACGATAGAGAGAATAAATAAGTCGGATGTGTTTGACTTGTCCTTCGGGACAAAATAGCACTAGTAAGATTCAAGAAGGAAAAAGGTGTGACTATGGTGTGAATTGAGATGATGTCAAGGCAGGACAAGGGAGTAGTGCTAGATTTAATGGCTAAGTTGGAATGTTCTTGGGGGCCTAGCAATGGTTCCTCCAAAGTTAAGCTAATAAATGGTACTAAGGAAAATTAAGGTAAGTGAATTCAAGGAGGATAAGCCTACAAGTGACTGAAATCATTAAGGAAGCAACTCTTGGGATCTAATCCTCAAGATGGAAGGGATAATAAAGTTTAGTGCAAGGAGAAAATGTGATAGATATTGATAAAAGACCTGAAGGTTAGAAACTTCAAAAGTATGAGTAGTAAGATATTACTTGAAGAATCCTGTTAAGGTGACTGGTAATTCGAAATCAATGGATGAGGAACATAGAACATATGTTACAACGAACAAGGTCTAGTGAAGTCAGGTTGGCAAGATATGGGACCACAAGCAGTGATGGATTATAGATTTTTTTTTATGAAGAATTTTGAACTAGTTAGAATTAACTTTGAAGGAAGTGAAGAGATCTAAAGAGTTTAATGGAGGAAAGAACACAATTAGTAATGAATGTTTGATATAGAGGAAGGTTCTGGTGATTTAGTGATCAGCAACAGCTTGCCTGGTGTATGTACCAAAGGGGTGCCACAATCCTTTCTATGAGGATCTTAATGGGTTATGCCCCTTAAAGGTAACTTAGAAAAGACAGTTTATGGAATTGAAGGATAAATTTGAGAATTTTGTAAAGTAAAATAAGAAATACGATGAAAGGGTATAGGAGGATTTAAAAAAAAAAAAAAACATGTTAAGAGTATTTGTAATTCCAAGAGATGGCCTTTAGGCCACGCAAGTGAAATAGATGGAAGTGGTCAAATAGTAAAGGAGGAGTGTTCCAAGGAATTCTTAGCTAATTAAGGTGCTTCAGTACAGTAATGGAGAAAGTACAAAGTGAAATTTGTATGTCGCCATCTTGTAATGAGGCACCCTGGGAAAGAAGTATTTAAGGCATTAATTAGTGGAAGAAGAAGAAGATGAAGAAGGAGGTTAAAATCTTCTTTTTTTTGGAATTCAAGGACCGAATTTCTTAAGGGGGAAGAATGTAATGCCCGGGTCGAGAGTCACACGAATTGTGACACTTTGTTCTATCAGACCCTATGAAAGCTCTAAGTTTGAACCCTATGCCCTGTTGGAGGGCTATAGGATTGGGACATTTTCATGCAATCAAAAGCCCTGATAATTGTTCCTTAGATATCAAAGAATTGAAGAGCGATTTTTAACGAATTTTTTGAAGTTATTAACCCTTTCGTTTTCAAGCTTGAAGTTTAAGTAAATGCAAGTTTTCGGAAGTTTGTACTAAAATCCAAAAGTTGGATTTTGATTCTTAAGGAGTTTGATTTTTCAAATATTTTTATTGGATTCAAATGGGGGATATTCTCTTATTTACATTTATGTTTTAAAGTTAATGGAGAGTTAAATAAATGAGGTAGAAGTGGGCGCCTAGGCGCCCAAGGCCAGCGCCTATGCTGTAGAAGTGATGCAGCTTCAGGTGGGCGGGTGCCCAGGCGGCAAGGTCGCGTTACCTAGGCGTCCACTGGATGAAATTTAAAAGAAGGATCCCGTTCTTTCTTCTTCATTCTTCCTCAACTCCCCTCTCTCTTCTTTCTATCTCTTCTCTCTCTCTCTCTCTCTCCTCATGGATGCCATGACTCCTTCACTATTTTCTACTCAAATCCTCCACAAATCCCTCTTCTTCATTATAATCATCATCAATCTTCTTCCTTGAAGCTCTCTCTCTCTCATCTCTTTTAGAGAGAGAAATGAAGGTGGGAGGAGACCCAAGTCCTCTATCAAGTTTCTTCCTTCTTTTGCAATCCAAGGTAACTCTTTCAGCTCAAATCTTCTTCTATTTCATAGGTAGGGAAGGATTTTCTTGGAGGATTAAGTTTAAGCTTGAGGTTTGGGAGCCTAGGGTTCCAAATTAGGGATTTTGTATCTTGGGAGGTAATTTAAGTTAATCCTTAGCTCTAGAAACTAATTAGTGCTTGAATTGTGTTCTTTATGATGTTAGATACTCTCCGGAATCTCTTAGTGGCTTGGTGGCTCTGAGACTTCGTAGAGTTTGGGCTCCTTTCTTTCCAAACTTGATCAGTGAGTGCTAGTATATCTATAGCTTGTTCTTATTCTTAATTTTCTAGCTACATGGTAAAATGTAATTTAGTGAAGCTTATGAAAGAATTGAATTAATATGTTTCGCTTCGTATTTATAGGACTTTTGACATAATCATGTTAGTTATGTGTATATATATATGTTTAAGCATAGAAGTGTGGGACAAGATCTTATAGAAGCTAATTTATGCATTTAAAGTTATGAGCAAGAACTATATGATTTGAAATAAAGAAAAGTGTTATTGTCAAGGAGTTAAAAAGGAAATGTGTTTTCAAGGACTCACATGAGGTATGACAAAGACCCAGTGTAACACCCTACTAATTTTATGTTATGCTTAAGTCATAGCATGAAACTAGTCGGGTTGTGTTACCGTGTTGATACTTTACTTACCTTTCTTGTCTTTAAGTTCTCTTTAACTCGTCTCTATGGACGAGACGGCGTGCTGTTATATTAAAAATAAAGTAAACGAAATATCAACAAAACGAACCGAATAGAATATCATCAAATAAGTATGGTACAATAAGGTCACTGCATGCGTGTAAACATATGTATATATATATATATATATCAGAAGACGCTGTTTTAGTTTATGTACAAAGTTTCAAAGTAAAACACATACATGGGCTAGTGTATCAAAAGACCATACTGCCCCCATCTATCAATCTATCCTATGGTTCTCAAAGGACATTTCGTAATCTACTACTACCTCTACAATCAAACCCATGACCCAAAGCTACATCTTTGTCCAAAGAGAGGTCATCTTGTATAACATCCATCGCCGCTAAGCTACTCCGTCAGTGGCAGTTAGCCATGCCAGGCTCGGCCGAGTATAGTCCATGCTAGGTCCCGAGGAGGAAGAGGGCGACGAGCGTGGCCTCGGAGGTCACTCTCGAACTCAGCGGACGTCGGGGCTGCCTGCGGTGGTGACTTCAGGAGGTGGTCACGGTGCCGCGGGTGCAGGAGGTGCAGGATGTGGGTGCGCCATGTGTAGAGGGATGGCAATATAAGGGGTAGCAGGGTCGAATAGGGGATGGTGTAAAGGAACATCAAAGTTCCTGTCGCTAAATAAGTATAAACGAAAGTTACACGAACCGGCTATGTACAGAGAGTCCAACTCCAGGTCATGGTGGAACTGAAGTGCAGGGATCTCAATAAAAAGGGTGGCTGTGGAGTCCATCGCCTGAATCTGAGAATGATGCGGAATACATAAGACGGGGTGAGAATTTCAGGAAAATTCTCAGTAGGGTTTGGTTACACTGGGACTGACATCACATACATTCTCAGTTACCTTGGGTTTTACTTAATTATTAAAATACGTGTTCAAACTAAAAGTCCATTTTCATGAGTTTAAAAACATATCTGGTCCGAGGTAAGGTTCAATTTTTCTTTAAATGGCATAAGAAACGAAATAATCACTAATACAAATGCACATAATGATAAATGGAATAAATCAATGAATAGCAGTGAGCAATTGTAACAGACAATTGTAAACATCCTGATGCAACTACTCCATGTATTTATGCATTCATGTAATCATGTAAACTCATTCTTGAACTTTCTTTCATAAACTCTTTCATTACTTTCTATCATTTTTCCATCTCTCTTGGTCCCCTGGGAGTTCTTGGCCATTTTAGACTCCTGGGTAATAGTCTCGCTTATCGATCGAGCTCGTTCCTATACAGAAATGCCGGGTTTACTTTCCCCGACCTTCCCACCGATCTATTCCCATTAACTTTCTATCCGGGGCTGGCCCAAGTAGTATGGAACTTGCATAATAACATGCTTCTTTTCATGACTTTCATGACTTTCTTAAGAATGTATATGCATTCATATGTGATTCATAACTTGTACATGGGCTCTACCGAAACTTCGGCAGCATAACGGAACGTGTCCGCTTCCCCATGAATAGTACCAGCCAATCAATACATCAATATATCACAAGAAGCACAAATTCACATGTATACTCCAACATAAAACTCCAATTCATATCAAATTCATTAAGATCGAAATTGGCCAAAGCATATACAACCAACCCGGTTCTTGTAATTCATGCCACAATTTCATTTTAACTCATTTGGACCTCAAATTTGAGTATGTTACAGGGTTGTGTGTCTATTTTCTAACCTCTTTGGTCCCATCTAATTTCGGTACCTATAACTCAAGATACCTAAGCTTTATCTCGGCCTGCCCATTAGCTGGCCAGAATCAGGCAACTAAAAGTAGAAATTCACCAAAAATCGAAAACTCACTCAAATCAGACGAAATTGGTCTCATATTAAAGCTAACAGGACAACCCTTCATATACAAAAAGTTCCATTTCATTTGCCTTAGTAGGGCTCGAGTAACAAGCCCCGAAACTTAGCCTTTCTGAACTGCCCTGTGTTGGCCTGGTTTGGACATAGGGTAACTTCTTCAAATCACTGGGAATAACTGAGTGGATAACAAACTCGGAATTTCTCTGGATGTTGTTCTCCTATGTGTAAGCTTTCCAACAAAGTTGGTTTCACTCATTTTCATGTAGTATAGGTCGAGTTCTACCTAAATAACCCAATCTGCCCAGAGCCGCAGTCAAAGCCCTAGGTCGAGATTCAGAAATTCATATCTTCCTCAATTCTGATCCAAAACCCTTATATGATATGTCTATGGAAAGCCCTAGATGTCTAGTTTCATCTAAAAATAGGTTCATCGAATTTGACCGATCATAGGCGGCGCCGTACGCTCCGCCATATGGTCTGCCGTGGAATCTCCACCAAGACAGCACCTCCGACCATTTAATCCTCTTAATTTTCTTCTTCTAATTCTACTTCTAACTCAAAATCTTCTATTAATCCAAGCATAATTATTCAATTCACACATCAATTAAGGTGAAACTAATTCAGTCCAGCCAGCCAAGTGCATGGATTTGATGCAAGAAATTAAAACCCCTACCTTTGATTTAAGTGTTTTGGTGCTGAGCTCTTGAAATTTGGATAAACAAGGCTGGAACTTTGCTTAAGTCTTGGGTGTGTGAGCAAGAGAAAAGAGAGCTGATGGAGAAGAGGAAAAGCAACGTGAATAATGGTCTGATTCAAAGGAGGATAGTGTGTTATATAGGCATGAGTGGGAGTTAACTTGGAAGATTGTGATTGGTTGCCCTCTTTGTGTGGAATCACTCTCCACGCCGCTTAAGTGGTAGCGCTTTCTAGCATATTCGAAAGCGAAATCGGAACTCGTAGGCTACATAAAGTCGGACCTCGTGAACCTCCTGTATATTAAGTCGGAACTCAGAAAACATCCAGTCTAATTTAAACTTGAAAGCAGAGCCTGGTGAGAAGCCAAGCACTTAAGGTCGTAACTCGGAAATTATTAACTTTCTATCCCGGAACTCGAAAAGATATAGAAGTGAGAGCTACTAATATTGAACTCAAGATCGGATCTCGTACCCGTTGTGAATCATAATGTCGGAATTCGGAATACATTCAGTTCATCTGAGCCTCAGAGACGAAGTCGGAAATCAAACAATTTACTCTTTGAGCAATAAGATCGGAAGTCGTAAAGAGTGCTGAAGTCGACAACGAACTCGTAAGTTGGAAGCATCAGTCACCCTCATTTCACCTCACTAAATTGGAAGTCGGAATTCATACCGAGGAGGTCAAAATTTATCCACGCTTACAAGGTCAGAAATCGTAAGCTCTATCCATTAAATCGGAGAGCGTAAGCTGCATTAATTAGGTCGTAAATCGGAAGAAGTCCCTTGTAAGCCTTGAAACAAAGTCGGAAGTCGAAGCTAGTGTTGAGGTCGGAGGCCAAGTGTAAGAAAACTCGGAAATCGGAAATGTCATCAATAATGGGGATCGGAAGTCGGAATTCGCGGATGTTACAATACCACCCCCCTTAAAAAAAATTTTGTCCTCAAAATTTAGTGCTGGAGAATAGTTCAGGATACTCTTTCCTCATGTCTGATTCTAGTTCCCAAGTATAGTCTTCAGCACCTTCTTTTCCCCACGCCACTTTCACTAGCCGCATGCATTTATTTGAGTTGTCTGCCGTACATCCACAATCCGTCTTGGTTGAACATGGAAGGTCAGGCCTTCCTCCAACTTTATCGATTCGGGTTCAAGGAGTGCGTGGGTCGAGTTGATACCTTCTGAGTTGGGAGACATGAAAAACATCATGGAGGTTTGATAAATGGGGAGGTAACGCGACTCGGTACGCCACTGACCCGATTCGCTTTAAGATTTGGAAGGGACCAATAAAACGAGGATTTAGCTTCCTGACTTTGATAGCTCTACCAATCCCTGTTGTAGGAGTAACCTTCAGAAATACATGGTCTCCTTCTTGAAATTCCGAGGTTTCCTCCTGGTATCCGCGTAACTCTTACGGCGACTACGGCGACAAGCATCTTGCTCCGTATTTTCTTGATACGCTTTCGATAGTACGCTCGACTAAATCGGGCCCCAGTGAGGTGATTCCCCTGCTTCATACCAAAGATAGGGAGGCGGCACTTCCGTCCGTACAATGCTTCGTAAGGAGCCATGCCAATGCTAGTGTGATAGCTATTGTTGTATGCGAACTCAGCCAATGGTAAATATCGATCCCAATTCCCGCGTTGCTCCAGTATATAAGCTCGTAACATATCCTCCAAGGTTTGAATTGTTCTTTCTGTTTGGCCGTCCGTTTGCGGGTGGTATGCAGTGCTTAGGCATAACTTAGCACCGAATGCCTTTTGTAAGGCTCCCCAAAACCTTGAAGTAAACCTTGGGTCTCGATCGGAGATAATGGTTGAAGGGGTCCCATGCAGCCTGATAATCTCTTGAATATATAGCTGTGCCAATTTTTCCAACGGATAATTTGCTCGGATGGGTAGAAAGTGGGCAGACTTGGTCAATCTATCCACGATGACCCATATGGCATCGTATCCTGTTGGTGTTCTTGGCAATCCCATCACAAAATCCATGGAAATGCTTTCCCACTTCCACTCAGGGACTTCCAAGGGTTGTAGCATCCCAGAAGGCTTCTGATGTTCCGCTTTTACCGTTTGACAAATCAAGCATTTGCCAACAAAGTTTGCTACATCTGACTTCATGCCTGGCCACCAAAACATCTCCTTGAGGTCTTGATACATTTTAGTTATGCCAGGATGTACGGTAAACTCGCCTCTATGAGCTTCTTCTAAGATTCTCTTTCGGAGATCGTCCCTTTCAGAACACATACTGGTCGTGGCACCGCCAGATGCCCTCTCTATCTTGGGCAAAGCACGCTAGTTTCACGATCATACGAGATCAAGTGTATGTTGAAAATTAGCATCTTCTTCTTGAGCTTGCCGAATCTGGTCCTTGAAACTACTGGTTATCTCAATTTGGTGTAGTGAAGAGTCTTGGGAGTTATAAGAATTCCCAAATTAAGATTAGGAAACTTTCAATAAGTTCGTCTCTTTAATCATCATCCACCACGGCGACCAATGATTTTCTGCTTAACGCATCTGCTACGATGTTCGCCTTGCCTGGGTGGTATTTCAACTCAAACTCATAGTCTTTAAGGAGTTCCATCCATCTCCGTTGCCTCATATTCAATTCTTTCTGATCGAAAAGATACTTCAAACTCTTATGATCGAAAAGACCTCGAACTTTACTCCATACAGTGATGTCTCCATATTTTCAAAGCAAACACTCTGCCGCTAACTCAAGATCATGGGTCGGGTAATTCCTTTCATGTGGCTTTAATTGCCTGGAGGCATACGCGACCACCCTTCCAGCTTGCATCAACACACATCCTAACCCTTGTTGGGAAGCATCATGATGAGACCTCAAATGGTCCTTAAGCGGTGCAGTAAGGCTAGTATTGGCGTCGTGGTCAACCTTCTCTTTAAATCCACGAAAACTACATTCGCACTCCGGTGTCCACTCGAAGGGGACATTCTTTCTGGTTAGCTTGGTCAAGGGCAAGGCTATTCGAGAAAAATCCTTAACGAATTGCCTATAATATCCAGCTAAGCCTAGAAAACTTCTAACTTCAGAGATTGTAGTTGGCCTCTCCCGGTTTAGAGCGCTTCTACTTTCTTTGGGGTCGGCGAGATTCCTCCAGATGACACTACGTGGCCAAGAAATTTTACCTCCTTCATCCAAAATTCACATTTGGATAACTTGGCATAGAGCTTCTTTTCTCTTAAAATTTGCAGAACTAGCCGTAAGTGTTCCACATGTTCTTGTTCCGTCTCTGAGTAGACAAGTATATCATCGATGAAGACCACTACAAATTTGTCTAGATATGGGCGGAATATTCGATTCATGTAATCCATGAATATTCTTTGGTGCATTCGTCAGCCCAAACGACATTACGGTATATTCGTAGTGTCCGTAACGAGTTCGAAAAGGTTGTCTTAGGGATATCTTGTTCCCGAACTTCGAATTTGGTGATATCAGAACGCAAGTCGATCTTGGAGAATACCGTTGCACCCTGTAGTTGGTCCATGAGATCATCAATCCTCGGCAGCGGATACTTGTTCTTGATCGTCGCTTTGTTCAACTGCCTATAATCCACGCATAAGCGCATGCTTCCATCCTTCTTCTTGACCAACAAGACCGGAGCTCCCCATGGCGTGGCACTTGGTCGTATGAATCCCTTTTCTAAAAGCTCTTCGATCGTCTTTTTAATTAAGTCAACTCCATAGGTGACATTCGATATGGAGCTATAGATATTGGTCACTTTTTGGAACCAACTCGATGGTAAACTCAATTTCTCTCTGGAGGGAATTCAGGAATATCCTCTGGGAAAACATCCGGGTATTCCCTGACAACTGGAATCTTCTCTAGTTCCTACTCAGCTTCTACCGCATTAGTTGACAAGAGGATATACCCTTGATCCTTTGGCCTGAAAGAGTTCTGATAGAAGAGTATTGCGGTTTGGGATTGAAAGTAAGACAGAGGAAGTACCACCGTCTTATCGAGCAATTGAGTACAACATGATTGGCGTAAAGCCAATCCATGCCCGAACTACGTCGAGACCAGATAGAGGGAGGCAAATCAAATTAGCGGCAAAGGTCCTACCCTCAATTCGAAGAGGAACATTAAGGCACATTTGACTAGTTCTAACCGGCCCATTGGTAGGAGTGGAAACCAACAGATCATAAGGCAATTCAGAAATTGGCAATTGCAAGGCAGCTACACAATCATGAGAAATAAATGAATGTGAGGCACCCGAATCATAGAGTACAGTTAGAGTCTCACCGTCCACATCACAGGTGCCTTGGATTAGTCCTTCTGACTTATCGGCTTCTTCCGCATTCATAGTAAAGACCCGTCCTTGTCCATTGGGGTCGGCGAGGCGTGATGAGTTCCTGGTTGGACACTCGTAAATTTTGTGGCCTGGCTTGCCACATCCATAGCGAACATATTCGGCACGCCAAACACGGCCGATCGCCATGATTCTTGCCGCATTTTGTGCAAGTTGAATTTGTAAAAGGCCTTTGAGGCTGCTTGCCTTTGTTGCCTCTTGGCGGAAATCTCCGTTGTTGTTGTACATTGGGCTTGAATCTCAGGCCTTGCGGGGCTAACCCTCTCTTGAAATTACCACCAAATGCCCTGGCTGCGGCTAACCAGTGGCAATCCTCCACAAGCCGGCATTTGTTTACTAATGTAGGAAATCCCTAATCTCCATCGGTGATGGCGGTGAAGCGCCTCTCGCAACCCACCTTCAAATTTGATGCACTTCCAGGCTTCATCCGGGTTCCTCGATAGATTGTGGAGAATTTACATAGCTCCTCAAATCGGGCAATATATTCGAATCTTGTCAGATTTCCTTGGCCTTATTGCATAAACTTCGAGTTCCTTGGCATTTCGAATCAAGCGGGGAAGTACTTACGGTAACATACCTCCTTGAACATTGTCCAGGTGATCTAGTCTGAGATTCCTCGAACAACCTTCGTGCCGTTCCACGAACTTCGGCGTGCGCTGGCGTGTAAGTGGCAAAAGTCACTTTCTGGTGATCCGAGCAATCCAAGACGGAGAAAATCTTCTCCATGGCTTTGATCCACTCGTCAGCTTTATCCGGGTCATATGCCCCTCGGAAACTTGGCGGATTTGCCTTCCTAAACTCCGCGAACCTGAGGCGATCCAGGTTTCCCTACGGACCTCGGGGTTTCCCACGGCTGCTGCAGCCGCCTGCCAAGCTGCTCCATCATTTGGTGAGTGGCCGCGGCTTGTTCCCGCATTGCGTGAGCCATTTCCCGCATTGTGGCCATCACGTCAGTCGGGTTCTCGGGCGAGTTTACGCACGTGGTCTTCCTCGCCAGGAAGCCATTAAGTTCTGAACACATAAAACAAAAGTTATTGAGTTGATCAGGCTCAATACTAAGTTTAATGTGCTAGTAAATAACAGCCCACACGGTCAGGCACTTCATATATATGCACAACTATATCTCCACTATACAGGCAAGATCTGGTGCATATTATCAACTAAAGTACAGAATATGCGCGAAGCATAGTCAGTCCAATCCTCAGGCCTTAGCTAGGATGAACTGCTCTGATACCAATAATGTAACACCCTACTAATTTTATGTTATGCTTAAGTCATAGATGAAACTAGTCGGGTTGTGTTACCGTGTTGATACTTTACTTACCTTTCTTGTCTTTAAGTTCTCTTTAACTCGTCTCTATGGACGAGACGGCGTGCTGTTATATTAAAAATAAAGTAAACGAAATATCAACAAAACGAACCGAATAGAATATCATCAAATAAGTATGGTACAATAAGGTCACTGCATGCGTGTAAACATATGTATATATATATATATCAGAAAATATTTGTTTTAGTTTATGTACAAAGTTTCAAAGTAAAACACATACATGGGCTAGTGTATCAAAAGACCATACTGCCCCCATCTATCAATCTATCCTATGGTCCTCAAAGGACATTTCGTAATCTACTACTACCTCTACAATCAAACCCATGACCCAAAGCTACATCTTTGTCCAAAAGAGGTCATCTTGTATAACATCCATCGCCGCTAAGCTACTCAGTCGGTAGCCGTTAGCCATGCCAGGCTCGGCCGAGTATAGTCCACGCTAGGTCCCGAGGAGGAAGAGGCGACGGGGTGGCCTCGGAGGGTCACTCTCGGAACTTCGGCGAGACGTCGAGGCTACTGCGGTGGTGACTCGGGAGGCGGTCGGCGGGTGCGCGAGTGCGAGGAGGTGCGAGGATGTGGAGTGCGCCATGTGTAGAGGGATGGCAATATAAGGGGTAGCAGGTCGAATAGGGGATGGTGTAAAGGAACATCAAAGTTCACGCCGCTAAATAAGTATAAGCGAAAGTTACGAACCGGCTATGTCAGAGAGTCCAACTCCAGGTCATGGTGGAACCGAAGTGCGAGGGATCTCAATAAAAGGGTGGTGTGGAGTCCATCGCTGAATCTGAGAATGATGCGGAATACATAAGACGGGGTGAGAATTTCAGGAAAATTCTCAGTAGGGTTTGGTTACACTGGGACTGACATCACATACATTCTCAGTTACCTTGGGTTTTACTTAATTATTAAAATACGTGTTCAAACTAAAAGTCCATTTTCATGAGTTTAAAAACATATCTGGTCCGAGGTAAGGTTCAATTTTTCTTTAAATGGCATAAGAAACGAAATAATCACTAATACAAATGCACATAATGATAAATGGAATAAATCAATGAATAGCAGTGAGCAATTGTAACAGACAATTGTAAACATCCTGATGCAACTACTCCATGTATTTATGCATTCATGTAATCATGTAAACTCATTCTTGAACTTTCTTTCATAAACTCTTTCATTACTTTCTATCATTTTTCCATCTCTCTTGGTCCCCTGGGAGTTCTTGGCCATTTTAGACTCCTGGGTAATAGTCTGCTTATCAGGATCGAGCTCGTTCCTATACAGAAATGCCGGGTTTACTTTCCCCGACCTTCCCACCGATCTATTCCCATTAACTTTCTATCCGGGGCTGGCCCAAGTAGTATGGAACTTGCATAATAACATGCTTCTTTTCATGACTTTCATGACTTTCTTAAGAATGTATATGCATTCATATGTGATTCATAACTTGTACATGGGCTCTACCGAAACTTCGGCAGCATAACGGAACGTGTCCGCTTCCCCATGAATAGTACCAGCCAATCAATACATCAATATATCACAAGAAGCACAAATTCACATGTATACTCCAACATAAAACTCCAATTCATATCAAATTCATTAAGATCAGAAATTCTGCCTCAGCATATACAACCAACCCGGTTCTTGTAATTCATGCCACAATTTCATTTTAACTCATTTGGACCTCAAATTTGAGTATGTTACAGGGTTGTGTGTCTATTTTCTAACCTCTTTGGTCCCATCTAATTTCGGTACCTATAACTCAAGATACCTAAGCTTTATCTCGGCCTGCCCATTAGCTGGCCAGAATCAGGCAACTAAAAGTAGAAATTCACCAAAAATCGAAAACTCACTCAAATCAGACGAAATTGGTCTCATATTAAAGCTAACAGGACAACCCTTCATATACAAAAAGTTCCATTTCATTTGCCTTAGTAGGGCTCGAGTAACAAGCCCCGAAACTTAGCCTTTCTGAACTGCCCTGTGTTGGCCTGGTTTGGACATAGGGTAACTTCTTCAAATCACTGGGAATAACTGAGTGGATAACAAACTCGGAATTTCTCTGGATGTTGTTCTCCTATGTGTAAGCTTTCCAACAAAGTTGGTTTCACTCATTTTCATGTAGTATAGGTCGAGTTCTACCCTAAATAACCCAATCTGCCCAGAGCCAGAGTCAAAGCCCTAGGTCGAGATTCAGAAATTCATATCTTCCTCAATTCTGATCCAAAACCCTTATATGATATGTCTATGGAAAGCCCTAGATGTCTAGTTTCATCTAAAAATAGGTTCATCGAATTTGACCGATCATAGGCGGCGCCGTACGCTCCGCCATATGGTCTGCCGTGGAATCTCCACCAAGACAGCACCTCCAGCCATTTAATCCTCTTAATTTTCTTCTTCTAATTCTACTTCTAACTCAAAATCTTCTATTAATCCAAGCATAATTATTCAATTCACACATCAATTAAGGTGAAACTAATTCAGTCCAGCCAGCCAAGTGCATGGATTTGATGCAAGAAATTAAAACCCCTACCTTTGATTTAAGTGTTTTGGTGCTGAGCTCTTGAAATTTGGATAAACAAGGCTGGAACTTTGCTTAAGTCTTGGGTGTGTGAGCAAGAGAAAAGAGAGCTGATGGAGAAGAGGAAAAGCAACGTGAATAATGGTCTGATTCAAAGGAGGATAGTGTGTTATATAGGCATGAGTGGGAGTTAACTTGGAAGATTGTGATTGGTTGCCCTCTTTGTGTGGTGGAATCACTCTCCACGTCGCTTAAGTGGTAGCAGTTTCTAGCATATTCTGGAAACGAAATCGGAACTCGTAGGCTACATAAAGTCGGACCTCGTGAACCTCCTGTATATTAAGTCGGAACTCAGAAAACATCCAGTCTAATTTAAACTTGAAAGCAGAGCCTGGTGAGAAGCCAAGCACTTAAGGTCGTAACTCGGAAATTATTAACTTTCTATCCCGGAACTCGAAAAGATATAGAAGTGAGAGCTACTAATATTGAACTCAAGATCGGATCTCGTACCCGTTGTGAATCATAATGTCGGAATTCGGAATACATTCAGTTCATCTGAGCCTCAGAGACGAAGTCGGAAATCAAACAATTTACTCTTTGAGCAATAAGATCGGAAGTCGTAAAGAGTGCTGAAGTCGACAACGAACTCGTAAGTTGGAAGCATCAGTCACCCTCATTTCACCTCACTAAATTGGAAGTCGGAATTCATACCGAGGAGGTCAAAATTTATCCACGCTTACAAGGTCGGAAATCGTAAGCTCCATCCATTAAATCGGAGAGCGTAAGCTGCATTAATTAGGTCGTAAATCGGAAGAAGTCCCTTGTAAGCCTTGAAACGAAGTCGGAAGTCGAAGCTAGTGTTGAGGTCGGAGGCCAAGTGTAAGAAAACTCGGAAATCGGAAATGTCATCAATAATGGGGATCGGAAGTCGGAATTCGCGGATGTTACACCCAGCAAGTGTGAGTGCCTTTCTAAAAGGGGAAACTATAATAGAACTGTTTGCTAATGGCAGCAGCATTAGCCTTGGTGCACCTTGTATAACCCAGCTAGTAAGGTGATTGCTAGCCTGGCATGTTAGCCAACATGTTCGATAGATATAGTCATGCATAGGCGTGAGATCAGTTACTGTTGGGCAAGCCTAGTTAGGTAGTTATTTTCTGAAATAGAATCCTCCCCTAAGTTTTTCATGAGATTTAGCAAGTATTTATCTTCTATGTTTTGAGAAAGCATTTCTATATTATGCATTTATGTTTAAGATCCTTATTTACTAGTTAAAACTGTATTTAGTTGAAATTGAAATTTAAGGAAATTCTTTGAAGTTATCATGTGTTTGAAGTCATGAGCAAGGATACATATGAGTTGATATAATGAGGTTTATATTCAGTTGAACTGAAAGGTACTCTAATGAGCCATAGAGAGATTTTAAAGATAGGTTAAATATCAGATATGACTTACCAAAAGTTTTATAGTAATTTTACTACATAAACAAAGTATTTTACTTGAGCAACAACGTATGAGTTTTTGAAAATGCTTATAAATGATATGTTACTAAAATTGTATGTTTAGGCTTGTTCCACTCTTATTATAGATATATTATCCCTCACTGAGTCCGTATGACTCACTCTTTCTTCCTTTCCATGTTTTTAGACAGGTGCCAGCTTGCCCTCAGATTTCTACGGCTAGTTAGAAGTGTTGGATTCCCATACACTTGTTCGTGTGGGATTTCAAATGCTTTTTTTGTATTTGAGTAAAATTGGTAGAACCTCTAGTAATGCTCCATTAATCCATAGGCAGGTTCCTTTCTGTATCATTTATAATTTGCAGTAATAGTATGTTAATTTAATTATGACCAACTTGAGTTTTAATGTTTATGAATTAAGCTTCAAGAATATACATGTATATATATTTTCATAAGCATGATTATGTTTTAAACTCCTATATTGTGTGCTGTGGGGTGCATTCGGAGAATGCTTAGATCCCCAATAATTTTGTGTGTTTGGATTGTTGTGCAGGTGGAGGATCCGTATTTGGGAATTGTCCAAAATACAAGGGAGACGCTGCCTAATTTTTTTAGAAAAGGTCTAGTGTAGGCTTGCTAGGGGACTTGTCCCCTATGCGTCGGTCACATCCTGAGTGGGGTCGCGACATTTAGGTAGAGTCTCCCCTTAAATTTGGAGTCTCCACAAAAGTTAATTCAGAATTTTAATACCACAACATAACCAAAATAAAACACAATAATCATGACATTCTAAAGTTAATCCTAATAACTCTTCTAAAGCACATAACATCACAGCACACAATTCAAATAATGGGAAGGAACTCTAAGCCTTCCCTTAGTCATACAATCCAATCTTACTATTTTATCCTACAAAATTTCAATCACTAACTAAGAAAATAACCCAATTAACTAATTAACAAACATAAAACTTCGAGTAAAGTAATGGAACGAAAAAAAAAAGAGAGGCTAAACTAAAAAACTAAACCAATTAAAACGTTAAAAAACATACTAGGAACACAATGGTGGTCTCGGATCGTGAAATGGGAGCCCTGGCAAAGGTGAAATGCTAGAAAAATGCGAGATAGAGCAAGAGAGAATGGAGAGGAGAAAGAGAGAGAGAGAGAAGAAATGCGAAATGAGAAAGAAGAAGAGCGGGCTAGCGTTTTAACGATCCGTGTTAATTTTATCGAAGAATTTGCCATTAGTAAAAAATAATTGAAATGTTTCATTTTATTAACTCAATATTTCTGACGGATTTTCCATCGGTAATGCAAAATAAAACAAATCATTTAGTTAATCATATATTACAGACGAAAAATTCATCGGTAATATGGAATATGAAAAGACATGAAAAGACAATGGCGGTTAATCCCAATTTTCAAATGCCAACGGATAATCTATCGGTAAAAAAATTAAAATAAAAAAGTTAATTTATATTTCAACTTATCGATGGATTATTCGTCCATAATTATTTTAAACTTAATCAAAAATAATTATTCTTATTTATCGACGGTTTTTCCTTCAGTAAATGTTTGGCGCAACATGGCGCCAACATTTATCGATGTTTTTACCGATGGAAAAATTATCCATCGGTAAATTCACGGTTAAACAATATAATTTATTTTACCACTGGATATAAGCTGTCGGTAATATCCATCGGCTGTTAACAAATTTCTAGTAGTGAAAGATATGCAAGTAATTTTCTAAGCATACATATAACTAACCATACTAATATAAAAAGTCTTCCCAGCACCATTTGTACCAAGTAGACCAAAGCATTCTCCTTGAAGCATCGAGAACAACCCTCTCACTACAAGTTTCTCTGGCAAGGGAACCATAAAGAGACCAGAGAACACAGAGAATAACAGGGATGGTGGAAAAGCTAAGAAAGAGAATTGTTTTCTCAAAGGATTAGAGCCAGTTATCTCTCGATGTCCCTTCTTCTAGCGGTTTTGATCATTATTTTCAACTTTCTTTATAATTGCTTTGTGGTTCTTTGAACATGGGTTAATGTGGGAAAATTAAGTATATGCATTTATCGTTTAAACCCTATGTAAAGTTCTTAAATTTATAATATAGTGGCAAAATTTGAAAAAAAAAATTGGACACCTAAAGAAGGCAAGCAATCCCCTTTATATTAGTGTATAGATTAAGAAAAAATATTCTTTTACTTTCATGTTTTGTATAGATAATAATGGATAATAATTTAGTATTTGGTGGTTGTATATAAAAAGTCATAATTTAGGTGTTAGACTATCATAATCATAGTTGTCAAACGCGGATAGCGGCGCGTAGCGGCCGACTCCAAAAACGCTATAGCGGGATAGCGGATAGCGTTCCAGCCGCTATTTAATAAAAATATATATAATTATTATGCAAATTATATAACATATATACATATTTGAAAATAAGAAATTATTCACAATTAAACTCATTCACATCAAGTCATCAATAATGAAAATTCATAATCTATTCCATGTTCTAAAAATATGCAATCACCATCAATCAAATACATAAACATCAAGTTCTAAGGGCAATAAAACCAAAAAAACAGCACCATCAAGTCATAGAAGAACAACAAAATATAAAAGACAACAATCTCAATTCTCTAAAGCTAATAACATTCTACAAATCATTCATCATCATCATCATCATCATCTTCCACCACTGCCAAATTGTCCTCTCCATCACTTTCTTCACTACTAGACTTATATATCTCTTCTTGCCCCTCTTCTGAGTCTTCTTCATCATCAAATTCTTCTTCCTCTTGAATAGGCTCATTCCCTCTTCTTGAACTAGAATGCTTTGATACTTTCTTCTTCAATCTTGTAGCAAGTCTAGTGTGTCTTGGAGGCTCCTCAGCCCCAACAGCAGCAGAAACATCTCCTCAAGTCAATCCATCATCACCAAAAACAAATTCTTCTTCAGCATCTTCTGTGTTAGCACCCATTTCTCCTAGCAACCATTCATTGCTATCATCAATATCGTTTAGGAGAATAGGATCAATCTTATCTTGGCTATCAAAGCGCTCTTTAAGGGTTCGGTTATACTTGACAAATACCAAGTCTTGCAACTTTTGATGCTCAAGCTTGCTCCTTTTCTTAGAATGAATCTATGATATTCATATTATAAATTAGACAAAAATGTTAGTTTTAAAATTATTAAATAAAAGCATAAAACTATGCAAAGAAAAATTATTTTCATGTGCTTACATGCTCAAAAGTGCTCTAATTACGTTCACATCGCGTTGAGCTACAAGTTAAGCTCAACACTTTGACTGCAAATTGTTGCAAGCTAGGAGTGGATGCTCCATACTTCCTCCACCATTCAGCTATGATTCAATAATTAGAAAATCACCATTACTAAGAAACATTATGAAACTAAATTTATCAAGAATTAAGTACATATTTCTTAATTCTTACCAGGAGCTATAGTGTTCCTTTGTTTGATTGCTATCCTGTTTCCAAATATACCTCCAGCCCTCTTAAATATTTCAATCTCATTTGTAATCTTCTCGACCAAGTCTTCATCTGGAATCAACCTATCAATAGTCTTATAAAGTCCATCCATTACTTCATGATCACTCTCAATCTTTGTTGCATTAGGATAGTAAAACTCAGGATGGAGGAAATAGCCAGCTGCATGCAATGGATGATGAAGTTGTGAGTCCCATCTCCCATCAATAATAGCAAAAGCATCCTTGTATTTGGCTTCATTATGCTTGAAGGAATTTTGAATGGCTTCCTTGGCTCTATCCATTGCTTCATAAATGTATCCCATTGCAGGCTTTTTCTCATTATCAACAAGCCTAAGGACATGCACAAGAGGCCCCATAAGTTTAATAGAGTACACAACATCATTCCAAAATGTTGTGCTGAGCACAATATCACCAGCCTTCTTCCCCTTAGGTTCTTTAGCCGTCTTGGAGCTCAACCACTCATCTGAAGTGAACATCCTTCTAAGGTTATTCTTTTGTTTGTACAACCTTTGCAATGTAAGGAAGGTTGTAGCAAACCTTGTCACTCCATGCCTAACCAACTCCATTTTGTTGGTAAATTTCCTCATTGTATTCAATGCCAAAGTGTGGTTGTAAATAAAGCCCACAAGACTAATGCCTCTCTGTATTGCCTTCTTAACTCGAGGAAGCTTTCCAATGTCCTCCAACATTAAATCTACACAATGTGCAGCACATGGAGTCCAAAAGAGGTTATTCCTCTTAGCTTGAAGTAGTTTGCCTAAGAAGAGTCAAATTAAATAAAATTAGATGAGTAGCCAAATATTAAAGGAAGTAATAAGAAATTTAAGCAGTTCATAGTTTCTTACCTGCCAAGACATAATTACTTCCATTGTCAGTCACTACTTGAACAACATTTTGTTCTCCAATCTCCTCTACAAAACTATCCAATAACTCATATACTTTCTCCTCTGTCTTCATATATGCAGAAGCATCAACACTCTTCACAAACATTGTCCCAGCTGGACAATTTACCATGAAATTAATCAATGTCCTATTCTTCCTATCTGTCTAACCATCTGACATAATTGAGCATCCATATCTCACCCTTTCCTCCTCATGACCCTTCAACATATCCTTTGTTAACTCCAACTCTTTTTTAAGAAGTGGAACTCTCAACTCATGATAACTTGGAGCTTTAAGGTGCGGACCATAATTTCCAACAGCTTCAAGCATCAACTTAAAGCTTTTTGATTTAGCAACGTTGAAAGCAATCCCATTCATATAAAAGAATCGAGCTATGTACTGAATGGTTCTAGCCCTTGCTTCCTTATCACAAGCATCATTAATGCTTGTTTGCCTATGAGGCTTCCCCAATTTAATAGTAGCTTCAGGATTTTTCAAGAACATCAAATCCAAAGGACCTTTTATGTTCTTTGCTTTCTTGGGCTGCTTAAGAATAGTTGAAGGAATAGAGTTACTCCCACTTGATGTTGATGAAGCTCTTTTCCCTTTTCTCATTTGTAGGATTTCTTCCAACTCTTCTTGCTCATCATCATCTTCTCCAATTGCACCAAAATTTAATTCCTTCTCCGCATTTTTCTTCTCAAAAGCTTCCTTGAGAAGTTGCTTAACTTCATGTGGAACTCTTGTACAAGATTTTGCATCTCCTGTCACACCCATTTGATGTTTCTTTGCTCTAGTTATTCCACCATTGGTTATTTTGCCACAAAAATCACATGTAACACTCTTCTTATTGTTGATATCTTTTAAGCTATTCCATTGCCATGCTATATCAATGTTGTCACCAGTGGGCTTCACCAAACCACAGGAAGAGGGAGCAATACTAGAAGATTGAGTTGATGATGTTGCCATTTGTTGAACTAGAAAACAGAAAAAAAAAGAAAGGAAAACAGAGGGACGAATAAACAGCACCAGCAAGGAAAAAAAGATGGAGCAAGGAAGCAAGTGAAAAGAAGGAAAAAGGATAAAACAAGCCAACAAAAAAACAAAACAGAAAAATATTAAATGAGGAAAATAACGAAAGAAAGAAACAGCGAGGCGAGAAAAGAAGGAAAGAAGCGAAAGAAAGAAAGCGAGCGAAAAGAACGAAAGAAATCCGCAGAGAGTGAGATCGAGGAAGAAGAGGCACCAACCCCCGCTCTCGCCGCCGGAACTACGCCGCCACGCCGCCGGTCTCGAACGCATAAGTCGCCGTCGCCGTGGAGGTTGAACCTGGAGGAGAGTCGAGGGTGGTGAGGAGAGAGATCGGTTGAGAGGGAAAGCAAACGGGATGAAAATCCCTAAGAAATCGAGGAAGACACCGAAGAAAGGAGGGGGGAAGGATCGAAATGACCTTCCAACCCCTCCACTGTGTTAAAAACAGTCCAAAACGGGGGGGTTTATTGTCCTTTTATGATGCCATGGCTTGTCTGACGCGGCGCGATAAGCGCGCGACATCCGCGACGACGAAGCGCGACGCTCGCCCTCGTCCGTCGTCGCGCTCCCGATCCGCTCGCCAGCTCCGCGCGATAAGCGCGCTTATTGAGCGATTGACAAGTATGATCATAATAGGATAATTTAAACCTGAATAATTATTTCACTATGAATTAATTTTGACTTTTTTTAATGGAAATTTATTTCATTACATAACAACATGAACAAGGTTTAACTCATCTACAATAATAGACAGCTAAAGAAATATAAGTAATAGCCCAATCCGGTAGATCGTTAAACTTTACATCGGCCTATTACAATAATCCTATTTAGAAATTTAATTAACCAAAGATCTATGCCTCCTCACACACTAATCTACTTGAAGATAAACATTCTGTGAGATCATTGGTATATAGTGTGCAGCCTAAATGATTCCTTCCATGGCATTTCTAATACTGTGCAAGCTTTCTCTAATCAAAACAATTCGAGTTAATAATAATAGATTTACATAGTCAAACCTACTATATAGGAGCTTTCTGAGATTTTCATGCAATTACTTTTCCATTATTTACTAGAATTATATTGGCTTCAAACTTTCCAATCTTTACAGCTTCACTTTTTTTAACTAGACAAAGCGTGATAAACATGCGGACGACATAAAAAGAAAACAAAATAAAAATTCTCAACTAACCACCGCTAGCATATGAAGCTAATTTATCACCTGTCATGAATGTAGTACCCTAAAGCCACTAAAATGTGAGTAGCCACAAGAACCACAAAGATGTTAGCTAAGCTTACTCCATTTCTCATGATTTAAACGATTCTGCTATCAAAAGTAACTGGTCTAAAGGAAAATCAAAATAGATCACATGTAGTGAGGATATGAGATACAAATAAAAAATGGAAGTAGGGTCCCTACATCACCATGGATGGGATATACCACCTCTATGGGAACAACTCCCCCATGTCAGCCAAAAGCAAACCATAGAGCAAGTAGGTTTTCAAAGAAAAAGAAAAGAGGCAATTAGGTTTTTGTTGCAAATCAGACGCTTTTAATTGTGACTAAATTTTAATTTTATAATAATAAATTTGTGTTTTTTTTTTTAATATATTAGTGGTTCCGAGGATTGAATTTATGACTTTATGCATACTATCTAAACCTCTTACCACTAGCTAGAGACGACAATTTGGGTTGGGCCCTCTGGGTTGACCTATGAACTTGTATTTTTTGGCAAGGTGAGTTGATACTTTCAACCCGCAAAATTTTTTCAACCAACATAACCCGCCCCAGTTGACCTATGGGTTAAAGTGGGGTAAGGCATGTCTAACCAACAGATTACCTTTTTTTTGTCTTCATTTTTTTAATTGATATTGCATATATATATATATAT
This sequence comes from Pterocarpus santalinus, assembly GCA_031439595.1. NCBI lineage: Eukaryota > Viridiplantae > Streptophyta > Magnoliopsida > Fabales > Fabaceae > Pterocarpus > Pterocarpus santalinus. The sequence goes on from CM062527.1 coordinate 40,740,480, forward strand.
ATATATATATATATATATATATATATATATATATATATATATATATATATATATATATAAAAGACACTTCCAGACACTAATTTAAAAAAAAAATGAACATCCAAATAAATAACTACTAGTACAACATTTAAGCATGCATCATATGCAAAATAGGTACTTAAGACCTCATTGTGCAATGTGGGTTTCTTAATAGTCTATTATGGATTTATAGTTAATTTGTGGAGTGAGGATTTATAACAGTTGTTAATGCCTTATTGCTTTGAGATTGATTTATATTATTAGCCTATTATGTTTCTATTTGAATGTAAATTAGTTAATTTAAGAATTTTTCGTAAGTTTGTATAGATGTTATTTTATTGTATTTAGATAAAAATTCCTTTAATTATTTTTTTAAAAAAAATTTAGATGGATTATTTCACTTGAAACAAGTTTTTTTTTTTTTTTTTGTGGGCCAACCCACTAACCTACACAAAAGTGAGGTAGGTTGGCCTACCCTACCTCGCTTGAGGTTTGACCCATAGTAAAGTAAGGTGGGACGGGTTGGGTCATTTGCCGATGCTGCCACTAGCACCAGCCCACTTTCAATGACTTTAAATTTGATTTTTTTTCCTAATGGATATTAGATGACTTCAAAGTAGAACTATTGAATAGATACTATTATTAACTTGATAACCCATTTCGTCAAACCTAGCAAGATGATTGAGCAGGCTTTTGCCTTCGTTGATGGTTGGTTTCTTTTTCTATATGGAAAAGTAAATATATCGATATATTGGAAGAAAATAATGTCAAATGCATATGATTTTGTGTTAGAATTATTTTTCTTTTCCTAATCTGTTGTGATAATATGAATCTCAACATACCAATATGATTGGATAAGCTTGTTTGTTCAACATTTCATGCATGATATAAGTTATTTGTCATACAAGATAATGCTTTCTAGCTTCTTCAATGATATAGTTCAAAGTTTAATTTTAATAATATGAATTAGTCGGCTTTTTGATAGTTTTAAATTAAAAAAATATTATTTACGTAAATATACCGTTTTACATTATTTTTCAAAATGTCCTATTTTTCTAGAACATTAATAAATCGATTTAGGTTGCTTCGATTTATAACTGTTAAAATAAAAAAAAAAACATAGTAATCAATCTACGCTGAATCGATTTATATATTATTCGTGTGAATAGTGAATAAATCGATTTGATACAAATCGATTTATACACTATTTACATGAATAGTATATAAATCCATTTGCATCAGTTATAAGCTTGGAATAAAGGGTTATTCACTCGCTCAATTACAAGCTTGGAATAAAGGAAAAGAAAAGCAACCGAAAAAATATTTTAAAAGTGAAATAAATTCTTTTATATTTTAAAGACACATAATTCGGTATTACTTATTTAAAGGAAAACATAATATGTTACAATATTTTCAAGAAGTTATAATTTAATAATAAAAGGTTATAATAACCTATAATAAAAGAATTATAATATCAAAAATATTTATTACAGCATATATTGATGTCGAAATAAATATTTTTAATGTAATAATTATGTTTATTCTAAAATACTATTTTTATCACAATACAAATTTAAAAAAAAAACACTATAGCAGGTACCTCTCCAAATATATTACCAAAAGATAGCACCTATTTTAACTCAAATATTTTGAAGCAATCAACAATTTGTTAATAATTTATTTTTTGGGTCTAAATTATTAATATTTAAAATTTATTGGTTCTAATAAATTTAACTTAAATAATCTCACCATATGGGTAAAACTTTTTTAATGTTAGTTTTTTTTTATACATAAAATTTGAACTCAAAATCTTACCAAAAATGATAAAAGAGAAACAAATATTTTGATTAATGCTTATAACATGATCAACATATGTGTGATATCCCGATCTAAAATAAAACATTGGTTAAAAATAAAATAGTGGTAATAGAAAATTTTAAAATTTCATATAGCTTAAGTCTTTGAACATTTCTCTATTCGCTTTAAATTATAAAGTGGTAGAGATGTTTAACTCAATGAGATGAAGGTGTTTTGTTGTTGTTGAAAAAAAAAAATAAAAAACAAGAGACAAGACAAAGGATCATGGTACACCTCAATAATGGTGGTCCACACCATACCCCTCCATTGTTTTTCTTTCTTTCTTTCCCCCACCCCCCGTCGTCAGCATTCTTCTTTTCCTTTTCCCCTATTTTTCGTTTTCCCCCTTCTCAATCTCGCACCGTCACTTGTTCGCTCTCTTTCACTCACCACCGTCGACCACCTTTCCTCCGGCATACCTCACTTGCTGCAGTCGCCCCTCCCCCTTGGTTCTGCTCTTTATTCTGCCACTGTTTTGGCCCCCTTCTCCACCATAGTTTTGCTTTTCTTTGCCACTATGCTGTCTCGGCAACGGATCTGCTTACCTTCCTTCCTCCATGGCGTCTTCTTCTCTTTGTGGCACATTTCATCGTTCCAATTTCATTTTTCTTTTGTGGCTAGGAGTTGCTCTGCTTTGTCCAAACCCAAAACCCTTGGGTAAGGGCTCTTCCCTCAAGTTTTGTTCCTTTCTTTGAAATCTGATAATTATGGGTTACTCTTCTTGTTGGTTGAGGAATTTAAATAAACTCCATGTAAAATTGAAGCTGGCTTGTAAATTTAATTTGGGTGGTATGGTGAGTCAATGGGTTCTCAATTTTTAACTATTTTGGGTGATGGTTTAAAGTTGTTTAATTGCTTTTGAGTAATAAAGGGATTAACATGTAAATTATGGTTCCTTAGGCTATATGTCTCAGATTAGAATTAGTAAATTGGTATTTTTAATGTATGGAAATGACTATTAGGAAAATTATTTTTACCATGTCATGAAGTTCATGGCTCATATTATATTTCTATTATTGGTATATCAACATGTTAGTTAACTTTATGTAATGAGTTGTTTTGGTGAACGGAACTGGACTTTGGGAAATTTTATTAAATGGGAAGCTAAAGATAAGTATTAATTAATTTGACTTAATATATTGAAGAGCTAGAACTAGTAAAGAGATATCTTGGATAGTTCCTGGCTCTACAGGTTAATTGGCGTGTAAAGGATGACTTTTTGGAGTTGGATTCTCTTGGGTGGTGAACAAGGCTTTGAGACACTATAATCCCTGACCACTCCTTCTTGGTTTAGTCTATGAGTTATTAGTATATTTATAACTTATTTTCTATTCTTATTTTCCTATATATATGTTTTGATAGCTACTCGTTTTTTAATCGAATCTTTAAAGACGCTTATATTATTATTATGTTATCTAATTCTGTACCTCTGCAAGTGGGACAAGTATTTTGAAAAGATTTGCTCTCCGATGTTCCTATTTAGTTTAATGATTTCATGTATTGTTAACAATTGATGTTTGAGATCTGATAAGCTAAAGGTTTTGAAATTGATACGATGTTTCAAATTGACATTATGAACTCTGTAACATCCACCGGAATTTTCTTATTGTTTTTCGTCCAATTGTTCGATTTTTACCAAATAATTGAGATTAATTAAAATTTGACTAAATAATTATTTAGGATCAATTGACTAGCAATTAATTGAGTTTAGATATGAGAGAATTAGGCTAGAAGTATAGAAGATTTCATAAAAATTCTCTTGAAACCGATTTACCAACTTAAAGGAAATCGGTAAGATTACAATATTTTAAACTGTCAGAACCGAACCAATAGGATTTTCAACTCATTAACCCTATATTAAGTGGCTGAGAACTCAGCCACTTAACCTATGAAAATGGCACAAGAAAGGCCACAAAAATTGGGGAAAGTTGGCTGAAATTCAGCCTTGGGTTTTAAACCAATCAAAAGCCTTCATTTCACCTACCACTCCAAGGCTTTTATAACACATTCCTCTTTTTTCATTCAACCCCATTTTTGCGCTGCCTTCTCCCTCACTTCAGCTCTCTTCTTCTCTTCTCCACTCACCCAACTCCATCAAACTATCAAGCTCAACCAAGTTTTATTCATCCAAGCTCCAAAATCAAGCCAAATCACATAACAAGAGGTAGAGGTTTAATTCTTGTTCTGATTTTTTGATTGTGGGTGGCTAGTGGTGGTTCATTTTCTCAATTTTTGATGTGATGATTGAATGAATATGAGGATATTTGGCTGATTTGTTGGTTGTTTGTGATGTTAAAATCGATTAGGAAGCAAGAAAGAATGAAAGTAGGAAGAGGAGAGGAGCTGGAAAACCAAGAACCCTCGGCAGTCTGTACGGCGGAGCGTACGGATCCACCCATGGCCGATTAAATTTGATACAACTATTTTTATATGAAACTAGACTTTCAGGGCTTTCCATACATATATCATATAAGGCCATTAGATTAGTATTGAGAGAGATATGAATTTTGGAAATTTGGCCTAGGTTTTTGAGTTTGATTCTGGGCAGACTGGGTTGTTTGGGGTAAATCTCGCCCTATACTACTTGGAATTGAATGAAACTAACTTTTTTAGAAAGCTTACACATATGAGAATATCTCATAAAAATTTCAGAGTTAGATAAGGTCCCATTTGTTCCCAGTGGTCCAAGAAATTTGCCCTATGTCCAAACCAGGCCAAAATAGGGCAGTTCAGGAAGGTCAAATTTTGGGGTTGTAACTTGAGCCCTACTGATACGTGCTCAGGAGGGTATTTTGGTTATTCCAACACTGGAAAAGAGCTTGTTTCTAGCAAGTTGGTTTTGCCTTGGAGATCAAGCAAACCAAAAGCTTATTTCAAGTTACTTGGAAATCAAGGAATCAAGCATAATTAAAGTAACTTGAAGAGCAAGCAATCTAATCATGTTGGAGATATGTTTGATTGTAGCTAGATTCTTTTTTTATTTGTTTTGACTCAGTCTAGATTTGTTTAGATTTAAATCGATTTAGTTTATCTTTTAGGATTTAAATCAAATATGATCTAATCTATAAAGATCAAATCTGATTTAAATTAGTTAGGAATAAATCTTTTAGAATAGAATCATATCTTTAATTTTTAAATTTTAGTTGCAAATTAGATATGTTAGATAGGATTAGATAATTTCCAATTTTAGAATTTATGTATAAATAGGCAACTTGGCCTATAGACAATAGAGAATTTTGATCATATTTTTTTATCATGGTTTAACTACCAATAAAATTGTGAGGTTTTCCTCATGTTGTTACGTGTGATGCGAGAATGTTCTATCTTTTTCATTATCTACGTTTCCAGGGACGAGGTTTCTTGGGGTTTAGTAGGGAGGGTCTTTACTCTACGTCTTGTTTTCTATCAAAGTGTGTGCTTGGGGTTTACGGATCTTTATATCCACAGGTCTCCGCATCATTTGGTATCGAGCAAGTCTAGATAAATTCCTATTTATCTATCTTTGTCTTTACGTTTATCTTTTGTCTTCTTTCCTTGTCCATTTGCGTTCTTTTTTTTTGTGTTTTTGAATTCTATCCTCTTGTGTTGTTGTCACATCTCTGTCTATCTCTATGCTTCTTTTTTGTTTTGCATTTTTTTTTGAAATTTGCTAGTTGGGGATCAAAAAAAAGAAAAAAGGAGAAGAAATTAGAAAAGGTGAGGATTATAAGCATAATTTTTTCCACTGTTATCTACGTTTCCAGGGACGAGGTTTCTTGGGGGTTTAGTAGGAAATTCTTTCCTTTGATCTAGGTTGCTATGGACGAGGTTTCATAGAGGTCTAGTAGGAAAATCCATTTCCGGTGACCTAGGTTGCTAAGAACAGGTTTCTTAGAGGTCTAGTAGGAAAACCCTATGTTTACTATCCTTTGTTCTATTTCGTTTCCGCTTTGTTAATTTTATTTCCCTAGTTCTTTTTTTCTTTCTTTGTGTTTTCCCTAGTTTTTTTTTCTTTGTGTTTTGAGTCTTGTTTCCTTAATCGTTGTATCTACTTTGTCCACATTTTTTTTTGTATTTGAGGTATATTCAGTTCCAAAAAAAAAAGCAAAAAAAAAAAAAGAAAAAAAAGCGAAAAAAAAAGAAGAAAAAAAAAAGGAAAAAAAAAAGTGAGAAAAGAGTGTTAGTGAGATTCTTCAATTGTAGGTTCTTAGATGGCTTCATGAAGGAAAGGCAATGGTGGAAATGACTTTGAAGATTACAAAGGCAAGATTCGAGGATGAATCTTTTTTGAAGAGGGGGAGAATGATACGTGCTCAGGAGGGTATTTTGGTTATTCCAACACTGGAAAAGAGCTTGTTTCTAGCAAGTTGGTTCTGCCTTGGAGATCAAGCAAACCAAGAGCTTATTTCAAGTTACTTGGAAATCAAGGAATCAAGCATAATTAAAGTAACTTGAAGAGCAAGCAATCTAATCATGTTGGAGATATGTTTGATTGTAGCTAGATTCTTTTTTTATTTGTTTTGACTCAGTCTAGATTTGTTTAGATTTAAATCGATTTAGTTTATCTTTTAGGATTTAAATCAAATATGATCTAATCTATAAAGATCAAATCTGATTTAAATTAGTTAGGAATAAATCTTTTAGAATAGAATCATATCTTTAATTTTTAAATTTTAGTTGCAAATTAGATATGTTAGATAGGATTAGATAATTTCCAATTTTAGAATTTATGTATAAATAGGCAACTTGGCCTATAGACAATAGAGAATTTTGATCATATTTTTATCATGGTTTAACTACCAATAAAATTGTGAGGTTTTCCTCATGTTGTTCTGTGTGATGCAGAATGTTCTATCTTATCCCTGTTATCTACGTTTCCAAGGACAGGTTTCTTGGGGGTTTAGTAGGGAGGGTCTTTATTCTACATCTTGTTTTCTATCAAAGTGTGTGCCTTGGGTTTCTGGATCTTTATATCCACGGGGATCCTCATCATTTGGTATCAGAGCAAGGTCTAGATAAATTCCTATTTATCTATCTTTGTCTTTTACGTTTATCTTTTGTCTTCTTTCCTTGTCCATTTGCATTCTTTTTTTTTTTGTGTTTTTGAATTCTATCCTCTTGTGTTGTTGTCACATCTCTGTCTATCTCTATGCTTCTTCTTTGTTTTGCATTTTTTTTAGTTGCTAGTTCAGATCAAAAAAGAAAAAAAGAAGGAGAAGAAATTAGAAAAGGTGAGGATTATAAGCATAATTTTTTTCCCTGTTATCTACGTTTCCAAGGACAGGTTTCTTGGGGGTTTAGTAGGGAAATTCTTTCCTTTGATCTAGGTTGCTATGGACAGGTTTCATAGAGGTCTAGTAGGAAAATCCATTTCCGGTGACCTAGGTTGCTAAGAATAGGTTTCTTAGAGGTCTAGTAGGAAAACCCTATGTTTACTATCCTTTGTTCTATTTCGTTTCCGCTTTGTTAATTTTATTTCCCTAGTTCTTTTTTTCTTTCTTTGTGTTTTCCCTAGTTTTTTTTTTCTTTGTGTTTTGAGTCTTGTTTCCTTAATCATTGTGTCTACTTTGTCCACATTTTTTTTTGTATTTGAGGTATATTCAGTTCCAAAAATAAAAGCAAAAAAAAAAAAAAAGAAAAAAAAGCAAAAAAAAAAGAGAAGAAAAAAAAAAGGAAAAAAAAAGAGAGAAAAGAGTGTTAGTGAGATTCTTCAATTGTAGGTTCTTAGATGGCTTCATGAAGGAAAGGCAATGGTGGAGATGACTTTGAAGATTATAAAGGCAAGATTCGAGAGGGCGAATCTTTTTGAAGAGGAGAATGATACGTGCTCAGGAGGGTATTTTGGTTATTCCAACACTGGAAAAGAGCTTGTTTCTAGCAAGTTGGTTCTACCTTGGAGATCAAGCAAACCAAAAGCTTATTTCAAGTTACTTGGAAATCAAGGAATCAAGCATAATTAAAGTAACTTGAAGAGCAAGCAATCTAATCATGTTGGAGATATGTTTGATTGTAGCTAGATTCTTTTTTTATTTGTTTTGACTCAGTCTAGATTTGTTTAGATTTAAATCGATTTAGTTTATCTTTTAGGATTTAAATCAAATATGATCTAATCTATAAAGATCAAATCTGATTTAAATTAGTTAGGAATAAATCTTTTAGAATAGAATCATATATTTAATTTTTAAATTTTAGTTGCAAATTAGATATGTTAGATAGGATTAGATAATTTCCAATTTTAGAATTTATGTATAAATAGGCAACTTGGCCTATAGACAATAGAGAATTTTGATCATATTTTTTTATCATGGTTTAACTACCAATAAAATTGTGAGGTTTTCCTCATGTTGTTCTGTGTGATGCAGAATGTTCTATCTTTTCCCTGTTATCTACGTTTCCAAGGACAGGTTTCTTGGGGGTTTAGTAGGGAGGGTCTTTACTCTACGTCTTGTTTTCTATCAAAGTGTGTGCCTGGGGTTTCTGGATCTTTATATCCACGGGGTCTCCGCATCATTTGGTATCAGAGCAAGGTCTAGATAAATTCCTATTTATCTATCTTTGTCTTTTACGTTTATCTTTTGTCTTCTTTCCTTGTCCATTTGCGTTCTTTTTTTTTTGTGTTTTTGAATTCTATCCTCTTGTGTTGTTGTCACATCTCTGTCTATCTCTATGCTTCTTCTTTGTTTTGCATTTTTTTTTAGTTGCTAGTTCAGATCAAAAAAGAAAAAAAAAGGAGAAGAAATTAGAAAAGGTGAGGATTATAAGCATAATTTTTTTCCCTGTTATCTACGTTTCCAAGGACAGGTTTCTTGGGGGTTTAGTAGGGAAATTCTTTCCTTTGATCTAGGTTGCTATGGACAGGTTTCATAGAGGTCTAGTAGGAAAATCCATTTCCGGTGACCTAGGTTGCTAAGAACAGGTTTCTTAGAGGTCTAGTAGGAAAACCCTATGTTTACTATCCTTTGTTCTATTTCGTTTCCGCTTTGTTAATTTTATTTCCCTAGTTCTTTTTTTCTTTCTTTGTGTTTTCCCTAGTTTTTTTTTCTTTGTGTTTTGAGTCTTGTTTCCTTAATCGTTGTGTCTACTTTGTCCACATTTTTTTTTGTATTTGAGGTATATTCAGTTCCAAAAAAAAAAGCAAAAAAAAAAAAGAAAAAAAAGCGAAAAAAAAAGAGAAGAAAAAAAAAAGGAAAAAAAAAGAGAGAAAAGAGTGTTAGTGAGATTCTTCAATTGTAGGTTCTTAGATGGCTTCATGAAGGAAAGGCAATGGTGGAGATGACTTTGAAGATTATAAAGGCAAGATTCGAGGACGAATCTTTTTTGAAGAGGGGGAGAATGATACGTGCTCAGGAGGGTATTTTGGTTATTCCAACACTGGAAAAGAGCTTGTTTCTAGCAAGTTGGTTCTGCCTTGGAGATCAAGCAAACCAAAAGCTTATTTCAAGTTACTTGGAAATCAAGGAATCAAGCATAATTAAAGTAACTTGAAGAGCAAGCAATCTAATCATGTTGGAGATATGTTTGATTGTAGCTAGATTCTTTTTTTATTTGTTTTGACTCAGTCTAGATTTGTTTAGATTTAAATCGATTTAGTTTATCTTTTAGGATTTAAATCAAATATGATCTAATCTATAAAGATCAAATTTGATTTAAATTAGTTAGGAATAAATCTTTTAGAATAGAATCATATATTTAATTTTTAAATTTTAGTTGCAAATTAGATATGTTAGATAGGATTAGATAATTTCCAATTTTAGAATTTATGTATAAATAGGCAACTTGGCCTATAGACAATAGAGAATTTTGATCATATTTTTTATCATGGTTTAACTACCAATAAAATTGTGAGGTTTTCCTCATGTTGTTCTGTGTGATGCAGAATGTTCTATCTTTTTCCTATTATCTACGTTTCCAAGGACAGGTTTCTTGGGGGTTTAGTAGGGAGGGTCTTTACTCTACGTCTTGTTTTCTATCAAAGTGTGTGCCTGGGGTTTCTGGATCTTTATATCCACGGGGTCTCCGCATCATTTGGTATCAGAGCAAGGTCTAGATAAATTCCTATTTATCTATCTTTGTCTTTTACGTTTATCTTTTGTCTTCTTTCCTTGTCCATTTGCGTTCTTTTTTTTGTGTTTTTGAATTCTATCCTCTTGTGTTGTTGTCACATCTCTGTCTATCTCTATGCTTCTTCTTTGTTTTGCATTTTTTTTTAGTTGCTAGTTCAGATCAAAAAAGAAAAAAAGAAGGAGAAGAAATTAGAAAAGGTGAGGATTATAAGCATAATTTTTTTTCCCTGTTATCTACGTTTCCAAAAACAGGTTTCTTGGGGGTTTAGTAGGGAAATTCTTTCCTTTGATCTAGGTTGCTATGGACAGGTTTCATAGAGGTCTAGTAGGAAAATCCATTTCCGGTGACCTAGGTTGCTAAGAACAGGTTTCTTAGAGGTCTAGTAGGAAAACCCTATGTTTACTATCCTTTGTTCTATTTCGTTTCCGCTTTGTTAATTTTATTTCCCTAGTTTTTTTTTTCTTTCTTTGTGTTTTCCCTAGTTTTTTTTCTTTGTGTTTTGAGTCTTGTTTCCTTAATCGTTGTGTCTACTTTGTCCACATTTTTTTTGTATTTGAGGTATATTCAGTTCCAAAAAAAAAAGCAAAAAAAAAAAAAGAAAAAAAAGCGAAAAAAAGGAGAAGAAAAAAAAAAGGAAAAAAAAAGAGAGAAAAGAGTGTTAGTGAGATTCTTCAATTGTAGGTTCTTAGATGGCTTCATGAAGGAAAGGCAATGGTGGAGATGACTTTGAAGATTACAAAGGCAAGATTCGAGGACGAATCTTTTTTGAAGAGGGGGAGAATGATTAGTGCTCAGGAGGGTATTTTGGTTATTCCAACACTGGAAAAGAGCTTGTTTCTAGCAAGTTGGTTCTGCCTTGGAGATCAAGCAGACCAAAAGCTTATTTCAAGTTACTTGGAAATCAAGGAATCAAGCATAATTAAAGTAACTTGAAGAGCAAGCAATCTAATCATGTTGGAGATATGTTTGATTGTAGCTAGATTCTTTTTTTATTTGTTTTGACTCAGTTTAGATTTGTTTAGATTTAAATTGATTTAGTTTATCTTTTAGGATTTAAATCAAATATGATCTAATCTATAAAGATCAAATCTGATTTAAATTAGTTAGGAATAAATCTTTTAGAATAGAATCATATCTTTAATTTTTAAATTTTAGTTGCAAATTAGATATGTTAGATAGGATTAGATAATTTCCAATTTTAGAATTTATGTATAAATAGGCAACTTGACCTATAGACAATAGAGAATTTTGATCATATTTTTTTATCATGGTTTAACTACCAATAAAATTGTGAGGTTTTCCTCATGTTGTTCTGTGTGATGCAGAATGTTCTATCTTTTTCCTGTTATCTACGTTTCCAAGGACAGGTTTCTTGGGGGTTTAGTAGGGAGGGTCTTTACTCTACGTCTTGTTTTCTATCAAAGTGTGTGCTTGGGGTTTCTGGATCTTTATATCCACGGGGTCTCCGCATCATTTGGTATCAGAGCAAGGTCTAGATAAATTCCTATTTATCTATCTTTGTCTTTTACGTTTATCTTTTGTCTTCTTTCCTTGTCCATTTGCGTTCTTTTTTTTTTTTTGTGTTTTTGAATTCTATCCTCTTGTGTTGTTGTCACATCTCTGTCTATCTCTATGCTTCTTCTTTGTTTTGCATTTTTTTTTAGTTGCTAGTTCAGATCAAAAAAAAAAGAAAAAAAAGGAGAAGAAATTAGAAAAGGTGAGGATTATAAGCATAATTTTTTTCCCTGTTATCTACGTTTCCAAGGACAGGTTTCTTGGGGGTTTAGTAGGGAAATTCTTTCCTTTGATCTAGGTTGCTATGGACAGGTTTCATAGAGGTCTAGTAGGAAAATCCATTTCCGGTGACCTAGGTTGCTAAGAACAGGTTTCTTAGAGGTCTAGTAGGAAAACCCTATGTTTACTATCCTTTGTTCTATTTCGTTTCCGCTTTGTTAATTTTATTTCCCTAGTTCTTTTTTTCTTTCTTTGTGTTTTCCCTAGTTTTTTTTTCTTTGTGTTTTGAGTCTTGTTTCCTTAATCGTTGTGTCTACTTTGTCCACATTTTTTTTTGTATTTGAGGTATATTCAGTTCCAAAAAAAAAAAAGAAAAAAAAAGGAAAAAAAAAGAGAAGAAAAAAAAAAGGAAAAAAAAAGAGGGAAAAGAGTGTTAGTGAGATTCTTCAATTGTAGGTTCTTAGATGGCTTCATGAAGGAAAGGCAATGGTGGAAATGACTTTGAAGATTACAAAGGCAAGATTCGAGGATGAATGTTTTTTGAAGAGGGGGAGAATGATACGTGCTCAGGAGGGTATTTTGGTTATTCCAACACTGGAAAAGAGCTTGTTTCTAGCAAGTTGGTTCTGCCTTAGAGATCAAGCAAACCAAAAGCTTATTTCAAGTTACTTGGAAATCAAGGAATCAAGCATAATTAAAGTAACTTGAAGAGCAAGCAATCTAATCATGTTGGAGATATGTTTGATTGTAGCTAGATTCTTTTTTTATTTGTTTTGACTCAGTCTAGATTTGTTTAGATTTAAATCGATTTAGTTTATCTTTTAGGATTTAAATCAAATATGATCTAATCTATAAAGATCAAATCTGATTTAAATTAGTTAGGAATAAATCTTTTAGAATAGAATCATATCTTTAATTTTTAAATTTTAGTTGCAAATTAGATATGTTAGATAGGATTAGATAATTTCCAATTTTAGAATTTATGTATAAATAGGCAACTTGGCCTATAGACAATAGAGAATTTTGATCATATTTTTTTATCATGGTTTAACTACCAATAAAATTGTGAGGTTTTCCTCATGTTGTTCTGTGTGATGCAGAATGTTCTATCTTTTTCCTGTTATCTACGTTTCCAAGGACAGGTTTCTTGGGGGTTTAGTAGGGAGGGTCTTTACTCTACGTCTTGTTTTCTATCAAAGTGTGTGCCTGGGGTTTCTGGATCTTTATATCCACGGGGTCTCCGCATCATTTGGTATCAGAGCAAGGTCTAGATAAATTCCTATTTATCTATCTTTGTCTTTTACGTTTATCTTTTGTCTTCTTTCCTTGTCCATTTGCGTTCTTTTTTTTTTGTGTTTTTGAATTCTATCCTCTTGTGTTGTTGTCACATCTCTGTCTATCTCTATGCTTCTTCTTTGTTTTGCATTTTTTTTTAGTTGCTAGTTCAGATCAAAAAAAAAAAGGAGAAGAAATTAGAAAAGGTGAGGATTATAAGCATAATTTTTTTCCCTGTTATCTACGTTTCCAAGGACAGGTTTCTTGGGGGTTTAGTAGGGAAATTCTTTCCTTTGATCTAGGTTGCTATGGACAGGTTTCATAGAGGTCTAGTAGGAAAATCCATTTCCGGTGACCTAGGTTGCTAAGAACAGGTTTCTTAGAGGTCTAGTAGGAAAACCCTATGTTTACTATCCTTTGTTCTATTTCGTTTCCGCTTTGTTAATTTTATTTCCCTAGTTCTTTTTTTCTTTCTTTGTGTTTTCCCTAGTTTTTTTTTTCTTTGTGTTTTGAGTCTTGTTTCCTTAATCGTTGTGTCTACTTTGTCCACATTTTTTTTTGTATTTGAGGTATATTCAGTTCCAAAAAAAAAAGCAAAAAAAAAAAACAAAAAAAAGCGAAAAAAAGGAGAAGAAAAAAAAAAGGAAAAAAAAAAGAGAGAAAAGAGTGTTAGTGAGATTCTTCAATTGTAGGTTCTTAGATGGCTTCATGAAGGAAAGGCAATGGTGGAGATGACTTTGAAGATTACAAAGGCAAGATTCGAGGACGAATCTTTTTTGAAGAGGGGGAGAATGATTAGTGCTCAGGAGGGTATTTTGGTTATTCCAACACTGGAAAAGAGCTTGTTTCTAGCAAGTTGGTTCATTGGGAGATCAAAGCAGACCAAAAGCTTATTTCAAGTTACTTGGAAATCAAGGAATCAAGCATAATTAAAGTAACTTGAAGAGCAAGCAATCTAATCATGTTGGAGATATGTTTGATTGTAGCTAGATTCTTTTTTTATTTGTTTTGACTCAGTTTAGATTTGTTTAGATTTAAATTGATTTAGTTTATCTTTTAGGATTTAAATCAAATATGATCTAATCTATAAAGATCAAATCTGATTTAAATTAGTTAAGAATAAATCTTTTAGAATAGAATCATATCTTTAATTTTTAAGTTTTAGTTGCAAATTAGATATGTTAGATAGGATTAGATAATTTCCAATTTTAGAATTTATGTATAAATAGGCAACTTGGCTTATAGACAATAGAGAATTTTGATCATATTTTTTTATCATGGTTTAACTACCAATAAAATTGTGAGGTTTTCCTCATGTTGTTCTGTGTGATGCAGAATGTTCTATCTTTTTCCTGTTATCTACGTTTCCGAGGACAGGTTTCTTGGGGGTTTAGTAGGGAGGGTCTTTACTCTACGTCTTGTTTTCTATCAAAGTGTGTGCCTGGGGTTTCTGGATCTTTATATCCATGGGGCTCCGCATCACCTACTAAGTTAAATGGAATGAAAATTTTTGAAAATCAAAGGTTGTCCTGTTAGCTTTAATATGAGACCAATTTTGTATGATTTGAATCAGTTTTTGATTTTTAGTGGATTTTTGCTTTTAAGTGTGTGATTCTGGCCAACTGCAGGGCAGGCCGGGATAAAACCTATATAACTTGAGTTATATTTATCAAAATTAGATGGGACCAAAGAGGTTAGAAAATAGACACATAACATCTTAACATATCCAAAATTGAGGTCTAGATGAGTTAAATAGAAATTTTGGCTTGATTTACAAAAATCGGGTTGAATGATTGTGCTAAGGTAGTAACCTTGTCTTGATGTAACTAATGTTCATATGAAGCTAATGCTGAATTATGAATGAAATGTTATGATTTCTTTGATAAGTTGGTGTACTGAGTACTGGCACTATTCATGGGGAAGTGGACATGTTCCGTTATGCTGTCGAAAATTCAGTAAGACTTATGCATGAGTTATAAGATACATGTGCATTTTCAAGAAAGTCATAAAGATTATGTTATGATGAATATAAAGATTATGATATGATGAAAGTTCCATGATACTTGGGCCAGCCCTGGATTAAAGTTAAGGGGAATAGATCAGTGGGGAGGTCAAGGAAAGTAAACTCGGTATTCCTGTATAGAAACGAGCTCAATCTTGAAAAGTAGACTATTACCCAAGAGTCTAAATGGCCGAGAACTCCCAGGGGACCAAGTAACGGAAAAATTTGTGAAGAAAGGTTCAAGAATGAGTTTGCATGATTACATTGAATGCATGATTACATTGAAAAGTTATTACAAGTTGTTTTCAATTTTTTTGTTATATTTACTTACTGTTGTATGTTCATTTATTCTGCTCAATATTCTGAGTGTCACTACTTATCAGTTTGTTCTGTTTCTTATGTTGTCTTAAGTGAAACTGAACTTTGCCTCAGACTAGACGTTTTCTTAAACCTATTTAAATATGGCTAGTTTAGTTGGAACCCATGTTTTTTTAACTAAATAAAAATTGAGGCAATTGAGAATGAATGTGACATCAGTTAAACACCATACGCGAGCCCTACTGAGAATTTCTTTAGATTCTCACCTCGTTTTGCATTTCCGCATCATTCTCAAATGCTAGTGATGGATTCGACGGCCACTCTTTTCATTGAGATTCCAGACCTGTGGCTCTACTATGACCCCGAGTTGGACTCGTTGTACAAAGCTGGCTCCTACCATTTTTATCTCCACTTTTTAGCTATAGGAATTTTGCTAATCCTTTATTTCACTCTATTTTTGAAGCATATATACATATATATATATATATATACATATATATATATATATATATATATATATATATATATAGACTAAAGCGCCGGCTTCCGACCTATATATGTACGTATATAGTTGATGATATAGCATTATTCTTATCCTTTCTGTTGTGTTTTATTAAACTTTATTACGTTCTACAATGCTATCCACGTTTATTATATACAGCACATCATTTCGTAGGTATATTCGTCAAATATATATATACATATCAGAGAAGAAGAGAATATAATATAATGAATACAACTATAGACAGAATACTAACACGGTAACGTAACCTATCCAATTTCATGCTATGACTTAAGCATAACATTAAGTTGGTCGGGTGTTACAAACTCAGACAATAGAAATTATTGATTTTGCTATGGTAAGTTTTGAAATTGATTTCTATGAACTATCCTAATTTAATATTATTGGTATGATTGAAAAAGTTTGAGAATCTGATGAACTTGATTTTTGAAATAAAGTTATTTAATAATTCTATTTGAAATTTTGAGTAATTAGTTTTCTTTACGAGAAGGATCTTTAACAGAATTGTATGCTAACGGCAGTAAACATTAGCCCTAGGTGTACCTTGGTTTGGCCAACCCAGGCAGCAGTGGTGTTGCTAGCCCGACGTGACAGCCACACATTTGGCTTTGTTGACGATCCTTCAGCATAGGACTATTGGTGAGATATTTATTCTTGTTGATCCTTTGAGGACGCCCATTGGTGATAAGTGTCTGTTCTATTTTGTTCTGACTCTGTAATCGAGGCCTCCCACTCTGAATTTCAAATGTTTTTTAAACTAGTTTTAATTACATACTTAAGATGAGTTTTGGAGCCTATGTACTTATTTACCCAAAATTACTTTCGTGTTCATATGTTAACAATAAATTTCTATTACAATTTTCGTTTATTTTCTGCTTTACCATTTCTAGTTTAATGCATCTAGTTAATTTAGAATGTTATATATATATATATTTGAATATTAAGCCTTTCTGTATTATTCTATCAAATATAATCACTTTGAGAAAAGCTCGTGCTTGCACTTGTCCCACTCCCCGTTATAAATATATTATCCCTCACTAAGTCTATTTGACTCACTTCCTACTTTTCTCTCTATCTCAGAGTTAGATACAAGCTGCAAGTGGCTTGTCTTAGTAATTAAAGGTACAGAAGCTCCGCAACTTGATGCAATCAGTGTGGGCCTCCAGGTTGTCAATGCATTTTGATCTAGGTAAGGTTGAGTAATCTTATGTAAATATTTTTAGTTATGCTCCATAATCCACAGGCAGGTCCAAATCTTATTCATTACATTGATTCTTTGTATGATCCAAGTAACATTAATTATATATACACATATATAACACACGCACAACCAAATGATCAAATTATCATTCAACTAGTTTCAACAAACATAAGTGTCAATATATAAATGGAAACACAACTTCATGAAAAATATTATACTAAAAGCTAGATTTCAATATAGCATGCATATATACTTGTCCATTTTATTCATAAGGAAGAAATAGGATTGTAAAAGCAAATTGTCACGATTATCAAGCAGAAAAGTCTAATAAAGGGTTGGTTATAATTTCCTTATCAAAGCTTGAAGAGCCAGAAGTATTATTTGAAGCAGTTATTCTGGAGTCGATTCCAAGATCTCCTTGAATCATATCATTTGGATAAAGAGAAGGCTTTGGAGGTATTTCAATGCTTTCAACATCTCCTTCGAGCATTTCTACTACTTTATTCATTGAGGGATGATCACTTGGCTTCAATTGTATGCACCATAGTGCAATCATAAACATCTTCTTTATTAATTCATTCCTTTTCTCCTCATGCGTGACATCTTCCATCTCTATCTCGCTTTCTTTAGTCAATCGATCATAAATCCAAAGGGGAAAGTACAGTTGGCTTGAATGCTCTGCATGTGGATTCAAATTTCTCCTCTGGCTTGCCATTTCCATCAAAAGCATTCCAAAGCTATAGACATCAGCCTTGTAGGACACAGCTCCAATATTTTTGTAGAACAGTTCTGGCGCCATGTAACCAATTGTTCCTCTTGCTGCAGTCATAGTGATAATACTATTGTCTAGAGGATAAAGCTTTGCAAGGCCAAAGTCTGATACCTTAGGGATAAAGTTCTCATCAAGAAGGATGTTGTGGGGCTTAATATCAAAATGTAAAATTTGCATGTCACAACCTTGATGCAAATAAGCTATACCACGAGCCACACCAAGAGATATCTCAAATATTTTCTCGTTAGTCAAAGACACACTATTCTCTTTGGAGAAGATATACTTATCGAGAGAGCCGTTGGGCATGAATTCATATATAAGAGCACGCTTTGATCCCTCAACACAAAAGCCAATCAACCTTACCACATTGGCATGGTGTATTCTTCCTATGGTGGCAACTTCACTGATGAATTCTTCACCATTAGCCTTGGCTTTACCCAACATTTTTATGGCTACAAAAGGCCCACTTCGTAGCTTTCCTTTATACACTAAGCCAAAGCCTCCTTCTCCCAGCTTGTCCTTAAAACCTCTAGTCATCTTCTTTATCTCTTTGTATGAGTACTTTATTGGCATGAGGGTGTTCCCTTGCAAAAAATCTTCAATATTTTCATACATTGATACATGTCTTCTTTGGCATGTGTAGATCAACAACACAAAGAAAACAATGACGCCCAATGTAAATTTCACTATAATGTATGGTATCATAAACCTTCCTGTGAATACTCCTACCTTTACAGCAGGTAATCCGCTATGAGATTCTCTATCTACGCCCACTAATTGGCGAAATCCTGTGCACACATGTATCACGTATGTATAAAGATATTGAGTAATCTAAATATAGAGTTATGTTATATGTATATATAGAGTATGTGACACCGTACTGACACACACCCCATCCACCATTCCCATCCACCATTTGATAGGGTGTAGATGCAGTTCAGGTGCAATCCACACCCCATATATACACATAACATTTTTCCTAAACATATATATACATATCTACTGTTAATGCAAGAATAATAAGTTAATAAACAATCAATATGTATGAAAGTGTTCAACTAGCTTTCAAAGCCAAGAGAAAGGAGAAAGAAAAAGTAAACAAATTCTAGCAACTACATGAAAATCTTTTAAAATAAGGTAACTACTCAAATAAAGTGTTGACCAAAATATCAAATGAAACAACTTCTAATTCAACTTTTTACGCAAAATTTTACAACATGGCTTATATAATTTAAATTTGTACATAAAAATAGAGAATATGATAATCAATTGTGAAATTGGGTATTCAAATCCCAGCTAAGTGACTTATTTCATTTTTTTTTTTTACCTATGAAACAAAATATTCATATAACAAGCATTTTCCATAGCATGATAGGCACAAAAAGAAATATAATTGCCATGTTGATGTTAAATCATCCCAAATTTCTAATGAAGTAACTACTATTTACAATGAACTACCTGCACTTTTGCTTGTGGTCATTGTCAATTTTTGTTAAGTGTCGTTATGCAAATGAAAACCTGACAACAACTAGGGTCGAGAATGGAGAATGGTTTGTAAAATTTAAAACAACATCAAACATTAATTACCCTCGCTAAATTATTTGTATGATTATTTCTTTCCTTGAAAAAGAATAACCTTAAATATTCATAATATGAGTTTGAGTAAAAGATATTTTGACAAAATAAAAAATTGTTTAGCTCTTGGGACGTTTCTTACCAGGAGTAAAAAGAATAGAGTAGCTAGTACAGACAAGAAAACGGAGAAAATGATATATTCCTTCCGTTTCAATATATCTATCAATTTGAACAAAATGGTGTATTCTTAAATCAATGTATCTAGATACAATTGCATTTAGATACATTGATCTAAAAATATATCACTTTAGTTAAATTAACCTCAAAATGGTACATTCTTAAATCGACGTATCTGGATACAATTTTATTCAGATACATTGATTTAAGAATATACCACTTTAGTTAAACTGCAGATATATTGAAATGGAGTGAGTACTAAATATGAAAACAACATAGTGCAATGGTAAATATATGCTATGGATGAGAATTTACCTCTCAAAATGCCATACACATAACCTGTAATAAATTTTAGTGAAAAATCAACAAAATGATAAAGATAATAAACTATGATTAATGGAAGCAAAAATAGTAATAATAAGATATATGTAATAATAAACTACAATTTGTTGCTTTGTACTATTTAGTGTTTTAGATCTAAACATTGTATTGTTTAATGTCTAACACCTAAGCTATTGTATTACACATATGCTTAAATTGAGATATAAATAAGTTTTTTTTTATGGGAGATATAAATAAGTTATTAGAAATGAGTTAATGGGAAAAAAACTTAAGTATTTTGCATGACATCATATATTCAAATCTCAATACTATCTCTGTGTGCGTAAAATAAAATTTAGGGTAAATTGCACTTACCCCCTTGAGGGTTCATGATGTTACAGATACCCCCAAACTTCTATAAATATTGAACTGTGCTATACTACCCCATGGACTTCCAAGTTCTAACTTCAAGATTTCGACTTTCGATTTCATTTTTTGTAGTGCTAAATGGGAAACAACCGTACCAGAATGAAATTAGAAGTAGGAATCTTGAAGTCGAAACTCGGAAATCCATAAGGGAGTGGAGCAAAGTGTAATATTTGTAGAAGTTTGAAGGTATATGCAATATCATAAAATCTCAAGGGAGTAAGTGCAATTTACCCTAAAATTTATAAAATTGAGGTATTGAACATTAAACACTATATAAATTTTTCTTACTTTAAAATCAGTTTATAAAATAGTCATTAATGATGTTCATGGGCTGTCGTTCAATTTGGCATTCATCCTAGTAGAGAGGTACATTTGACAACCTATTACGGGGTGGGTGCTCCTATCCTTTGGTGGCTCTGAAAGTGATGTTCATGCGAAGAAGGTCAATGGTCTTCCTAATTCTTCTCTTTCACTGATCGTTATTGACTAGGGTGGTCAAAAATCTGGTGGTGGTGGAGATCCTTCATGCTCATATGGTGGGAAGCCGAAAGGTTAGCTTATTATGGAAAAAGAGAAAAGTATAATTAATGCTAACAGCTTAGACGTTGAATTTTCAAGTCATCAAACATAGGGAATTAGTGATGTTGTGGTTCTAAAGGTGCAGTCTTTGCCATGTAGGTCCACTAAAAGTGTATCTGGCATGCGTACTGTAACACCTTTCCAAGCATAGTACTATGCTTAAATCATAGTACTATATAAAATATTCAGTTTTATAATTTTGGAAATATATTGCCCAAAGCAGAGTTCATTTTATTCACACACGTGGATAATAATGGAAATAACATGAATAACTGAAAATTTATAACTAGAATAGCAATCACAGCATGCTCAGATATAATAATAATTTCAGCATACAAAGAAAATCTGAAGTATATGCAAATGCTTATACTTGAGCTTATGCTGATGCACTTGTTTTTCTTTAGCTTTCTTCACCTTCTCTTCTTGGCACACCTAGGTATTACATATCGCCGTCCCTAGGGTGCGTCATTTACTTCTTATTCTTTAATTGTTACTGCCCTTGGGTAAACTGATCTAGGAATGAGTTTAACTTGTGACCATCGTCACACAGTACTAACCTACAAGGGGACCCACGTGCCTCTAAATTAGAGAGACTCAGCTAGTCAAATACCTCCAATATAGAGGGACCAAATAGTTTTAGCTGCCTTCATAAGGAGGGACCGAATGTGCAACTGTCTTCGAGTGAAGGGACCCACATCTTATCTTTTAACTGTCTTCACTTGGAGGGATCCAAATAACTGCCTCCAATGTGAAGGTATCTTATGTATATACTTTCTTCATTCATATGCAATTATGTATTCTCTCATAAGAATAATCATGTTCATATCATCATAATATACTTATATGCATTCTTGTACACTTACCATCAAACATTTTTGCATGCATTCTTTCAAGCAAATGGATTTCATATAGCTTTTATATCATGATCGAATCAACTTGAATAACATGTGTATTTGCATGTATGACATATTATGTACATAAGTTCTGCCGGAACTTTGACAGCATAACGGATCAAGTCCGCTTCTTTGTGAATAGTAGCAGTTAACCAAACAATCATTCATATAGAAAATCAATGCAAGATATATATATATATATATATATATATATATATATATATATATATGTTTCAACAATCAAACAAAGTTTCACAACCTTGGTCTTGAATTAGTTTTCTGTCACTCCTTTTTTATTCTGCTAGGTTTTTGTAAATTAAGCCATAAATTCATTTTAACTCATTTAGACTTGAATTTTAGATATGTTGAAGTGTTGTGTGTCTAGTTTCTAATTTCTTTAGTCCCATTAAGTTTTGATATATATAACTCAAGTTATTCAAGATTTACCTAGGCCTGTCATATACTAGGTAGATTTAAGCTCTGAAAGGTAAAAATTCACTAAAAATGGCAGACTAAGTGAAACTATATGAAACCTATATGGTTTTAAAGCTAACTAAACCAATTTTCATTTCCAATAAGTTCCATCCTTTTTGAATAAGTAGAACTCGAGTTATGAGCTCTTGAAATTGGCTAATTTGAATTACCTTATTTTAGCCTAGTTGGGACTTAGGACAACTTTTATAAATTACTGGGAATAATAGGGGTTGAATTTGGTTTTGAAATTTTTATAGAATGTTTTTCTATGTTCTATGTCTTAACTTTGTAACAAAATTGGTTACACTCAATTTGAAGGAGTATAGGATGAGTTATGCCCCTCGAAATCTAGTCTGCTCAGAATCGGGGATAGAATTCTAGGGTTAACTTCAAAAATTCATATCTCACTCAATACTAATCCAATGGTTCTATAATTTATATGGTTTGAAAGCCCTAGATGTCCAGTTTCAATAAAAATAGTTTCATTGAATTTCAACGGCTGTAGCCAGAGCCGTACACTCTGCTGTATGGACTATCATAGGGTTTTCTAACCTAATCCATTCTGTTTGCTTTTTCACTAGATAATCATTCAAAACTCAATTTATGTGTAACCATTCAGCCATAAACCTTCATATAGACTCATAACAACATCAAATACAAGCATCTAAATGAGTTTCATAGCAGCCTCAATTCACAAGAAAATCCAATAAAAAGTTTGAATCCTACCTCAAATTGATGTAGAAACTTGCTAGATTTGAGTTTTTGGTGGAGGAAGTAGATGGAGCTTGGAGATTTGAGGAAGAGGAAGTGAGGAAGAAGAAGAATGAAGAGAAAGAAGCCAGCTGAAGGGCCAACACAAGAAATGAATGAATTTTGGAGTTTTTAGAAAGCATGGTAGCTAGGTTTGTGGCTTTTGATTGGTGGAGAGTTAAATGATTGTGGTTTGGCCAAGTTTTCCTCTCCTTTTGGGCAGCGAGTGGTGCTGCCCACATGAGGTAAGAGTGGCTGAATTTTAGCCACTTAAACTAGAGTTGTTAGTGTAGAATTTTATTGATTCGGTTTTGGTAGTTTAAAATACCAAATTTTTACCGATTTCCTTCAAATCAGCAAAATATTACTAGATGATTTTGTGAGATCCTCTACATCTCCATTCTAAATTTTCTTAAGCCTAATCTCTAATTAACATCTAATTATTTTCTAATTACTTTATTAAAATCGAATAAATTGATTAACAATGTAAATTAACTGCTTTGCAAATTTAGGGCCTTTTCTATTTTCTGTGGCCAATAGCATGTCTGTAATTTTGAGTAAGCATGGGGACATCTTATGTCATTTCACATGTGGACACCTTCATGGCCTAATTAGCTAAGAATTAGGTTTCTATATTTCCGCTATGTGATTCTGCTTTCTTTAAAATCTTATTCTGTTAATTCTATTGATGTAGGGACCACAATGTTATTTTTTAAAAGTTCAGGGGTAATTATGAAAAGGATCTTTGGGGAGTCAATATGTAATTATTAGAAGTTCTGGGGCAAGGCTGCAAATAACAAAAGTTTATAACGGATATTACGTGCACCCCTACCTTTTTGATGATAGACACACTTGGGAAGTAGTTGCATACATGGAGGGTTTAGGGTTTTGTGATTGTGAGCTAAGGAAGCTTGGGCCTTGTGGCCTAGATCACATGGATTGGATGGAAGGCACTGATAAAGCTCATGGTCTTTTGGGCTCGCACTATAAATCCTTGACTTAGCCCTCTATGTTTGGATCACCAAGTACCGTGATGGGCTGTAGGTCAGCAAACTTAGATGTAAACCATGTTAGAGTGGTAGTTGTGCCTTCAGCATAGTGGTTATCTTACATCTAGTAGAAGACTACATTGAGGGTTGCAAGTTCGACTTCTCTGGGGGCATAAACCCCTTAATCCCCCTCCTCCAGTGTGTGAGTGTGTATGACCAAAAAAAAAAAAAAGAACATGTTAAAGTGTGTAAAACCCAACATGGATGGTTTTATGATCTAGAACATTAGGATAATTTGTTAAGGCCATCCTTGGATGCTTTTGGTTTAGGATATTATGAGTTTGATGAGGTGCAAGTTACTATAGCCTTAGTTGGTAAAAGAAAATCTAAGAAAAGGAAAAATAGTTTACTTGTGAGGAAAAAGAAAGGTATCAAATTCAAAGCAATTTTCCACGAAATAGAAGATGGATTCTCTTGAGTATGAGAGTGAGAAGGATCAAGCTATTCATCATGTTGCATTTGAATAGGATGCGTTTACAAAGGCGAAGAATACATGATAGCTGGAAAAATCTCTTAGGTTACAAGCGAATGATCATAACTTAGTGATTGAGTCTCTTGCCTAGAATATGAAATCAACGGAAAATGTGTTGTGTCTGAATAAAAATGAAGAAGAAGGGGAAGAAGAATTGCACCTAATTAAAAGTCTTCTTAGTTTCTTGAGATCCTTATGAGGTTGTGTGTTGCGAGTAGTTGTTGTGTTTATTTGTTGAGCTATGGTGTTGTGCCAAATGGCTAGCATATTATGAATTCTTTTTTGTGAGTGACAGGTCTTCAACAAGTTTCATTATTTGTTTTTCCTACTCTTCATCTTGCTTAACAATTGTTTGTGATTAGGGAAATATGGATAGTACCATGAGAACATAGGATAACTGCTACTATTTTCTCTTTGATTCATTTATCTAGAAGCACTCACTTTATCGAAAGATCCTTTCAACTTGGATCTTTTCGTAAATTTCTTCCAAGTATCATCGCTTATAAGAACTTCCTATAATTGAATCCATCACTTCGTTTTCTCATCTCTTAGTTGAAACGATCACCATACCTCTTTCCCCTCTGAATTCGCTAGGTATTTGGTTAACTTAATATCTATGTTTTCAACTTCTCTGACTAATGATCCTCGATACCAATCTTCAACCTATTTTACCAATGGATACTTAAGACTTCATTTTTCCTTTCACTACCCATAATAGGTTGAAATTCTTTTAGTTGAAATTCATTTTTGACACCCAAGAAATGCTTCTCAAGTATTTATGATTTTGAATTTTAGATATCTCTTTGCATCCTTTTAGGATAATCCCAAACCATGTTTTTTAAGAAAAATTAAAATATTATAATTGAATGAGATGTGATCAAGCATTTCCCCAAATATAGTGCAAAATTTCACTATTCCTAAGTTCAAATTTCAATAACCCTCATAGAGAAAAACCTTTCTAGCTCAGTCTATACTTTTATATAAATACTTCATCTCTTTCTTCTACTTTTACCATTGCACTTCTTTAACTTTCAAAGTTCTGATTTTATAGGGAAAAAAATTCTTACTCCTTGCCTTGTTTATTCTTTATTATTTCTTTTAGTGAACCAAAATGGTCATCCCAAGTCAACATTCTTCTTCCTCCAACAAGAAGACTAAGCAATGTCACCCTATCACTATGACCTCTGATCTCTAGGCTAGTTAGGTACTTATCCCTTTTACCATAGGAGAGTTAAGATTAAGGTGTATAGGGTGTATCTCTTCTTCTCATGTTGTTGAATATTCCTATTTTCTTACTTTCTTAGATAGAAAAGATCAGATTGTCAAGAAAAAGCCCTAGTAAACTACTTCATTAGGAAACGCAGGTTATTTCGAAGCTTTCCCCTAATTCCTCGTGAACTTTATCTTGCTTGGTTAGATAAAATTAAAGCTGTTAAAGGTTCTTTTGGACAATAATAGGCATTTTCAAGTTAATACAACTCATTCAACACCACTTTAGTTTTAATACTCCTATTTTGTGGGCTTCTTGTTACTTTTGGAAAAAAAACACCCAAGAACTTCCGCTTTCATTGTGCAATCCCATGTAACGTCCGAAAAATTTTATCGTAAATAACCAAGTTGTTTGGTTTTTATCGAATAAGTGGGT
Organism: Pterocarpus santalinus; assembly: GCA_031439595.1. NCBI lineage: Eukaryota > Viridiplantae > Streptophyta > Magnoliopsida > Fabales > Fabaceae > Pterocarpus > Pterocarpus santalinus. The sequence continues at coordinate 40,766,587 of CM062527.1, forward strand.
TTAATCGAAATTCGATTAAGCATTTAATTAAAGCCAATTAAGTGTGATTTAGAAGTGATTAGGCTTGATGGGATTAAATTAGGAACATAGGAAACCTTACAGAATTTTTCTGAAACCGGTGTACCGATTTAAGAGAAATCGAAAAGATTTCGGTAATTTAAACTGTCGGAACCGGATCAATAGAAATTATACTGTGAGAACCCTAGGATGGATGACCAAGATTTAGCCAACCTACCCATGCAAGTGGCACCATCTCAGCCCTCCATATGGGCTACCAAACCAAGTGGAATAACATACTCAAATCCACCAATCACATGTAACTTGCCCTTGCAAATTTTGGCCTCTATGTGCTGAGCCCTCTCCATTCTTTTCTCCTTTATCTCATTTCATCTCAACTCATATCATCTTCATTTCCCACAAACCTTCAAGCCACAACAAGATTTCTTCAACTCCAACCACAAATCTAACAAGAAACACACCTAGGAAAGGTAGGAATCCAACTTCTTTTCTTGCTTTGATTGATTTGGGGCTGTGTGGGGATCTTATTTTTCTCATGATATTGATGTGATTTGGAGTGATGATGATGGTTTATGATTGAATTTGCATGTGTGATGTGATTAGAATTGGAATTGGTATGAAAGAACTTGAAGAAAAGAGAAAACTCAAGAAGCTGTTAGGATTTTTCCTCGGTAGTCCATACGGCGAAGTATATGGCTCTGCTACAGCTATTTAAATTTCATAAATCTATTTTTATATGAAACTATACATTCAGGGCTTTCCATACATATATAATATAAGGTCATTGGATCAGTATAGAGGTAGTTATGAATTTTTGAAGTTTGACCCAAAAATCAGGACTTTTATCCGAGCAGGGTGAGTTGAGAAGGGTATAACTCACCCTACACAACTTCAATTTAAGTGAACATCCCATAAAAATTTTAGCATCAGATTTGTTGCCTACTATCCCCAGTGCATCAATGAATTCACCTTAAGTTCAATCCAGGCTGGAATAGAGTAGTTCAGTAGGGTCAAGTTTCGGGGCTTATATCTCGAATTATACTCATTCAAATGATATGCAACTCCTTTCATCTGAAAGCTTGTTCTGTTAGCTTTACATTGATATAAATTTCGCATGATTTCACCCAGATTTCTATTTTTGGTGAATTTGTTCTTATAAGAGTACAATTTTAACTAGAAATACGGCAGTCTGAAATAAAACACAAATAACTTGAGTCAATATCGAAACTCGGAACTTAGCAAACAGAGAGCTAAAGTGGGTATACTTAATATTGAACTCAGAACTAAGCGAATAGAAAACTAGATTGGTAAAAAAATTAATGTCGGAACTTGGAACTTAGGAAACACATTCATAAAAGTCTTGGAAAAACAAATTATGGATTAATGTCGGAAATTGGAATTATACAGCACATAAAACACTTTGAAATCGAAAGTCAAGGACAAGAATATAAAACCTAAAATACTTAAACCCGAAACTTGAGGATTTTCAACATAAACTCGGAAGTTGGTACCAGAATATGAGACTTGATACCCGAATCTTGGAGGTCGAGAACTAGGACGCTTTAACACTCTTATACACGTAATTTCAAAACTCGGTATCTCAGTAAGCATATAACCTCAAAACTTGATCTAGAATCAATCTCGGAGATCGAAAATAACCCCGGAGGTCGAAACTTATATAATGTCGGAACTCGGACCCAATTCAATCTTGGAAATCGAACTCAGGAACATCAATAGAAGTTAAAAGCTTGCAAGATAGATTAAGACTTAAGATTTTAAAACTTACACCTAACTCCCTAAGCTTTGCTCACAAGACTTTGTTGTGTGTGACAACTAATGGAGATATGATATTCTATAGTGGGTTTGCTGTTTGATTAAAATTCCTGGTTGTCTGACACTATTCATAGGGAAGTGGACATGATCCATTATGCTGCCAAAAATTCGGCAGAGATTTCAATTAATATGAATCTACAAGTTATGCATGCATTGGTCAAAGTATTAGATAAGCAATGCTACCTTTATAAGAAGGAGGAATAATTTCCATGTGACTTAGGCCAGCCCCTGAACAAAGTTAAGGGGAATAGATCAGTGGGGAAGTCGGGAAAAGTAAACTCGGCAACCCCGTATAAGAACGAGCTCGATCCTAAAAAGTGGACTATTACCCAGGAGTTTTATGGCCAATAGACTCCCAGGGGACCAAGTATGGAAATATATAAGTTAAGGTCAAGTGCATTATTTATTATGCATATCCTCAATTTCTGTTATCATGCATTGTGTTAATTGCACCATTGGATGTTATATACATATCATTGTTCACTTTATGGCTGTCATTAACTATACCAAAAACACAGGTTTGGTTGTTTAACTCTCTGTTTAATTTCCTTTATTTCCTTAAGTAAAACCAAGCGGTGTTTCGGGTTATGATTTCTATGACTAGTTGAGTAGAACATTCTGTTGATGCAACATTTTCTTTTTCATTATACCAAAATCCGAAACAACTGAGAACGATAGTGATAATAGATATGTATAAAAACTTAGGATTCCTACTGAGAAATCCTTATTTCTCACCCTACCGTGTGTTTCCGCGTCATTCTCAGATCATGGAGAACGCGGCAACCGGTGTCCTTTTCATCGAGTTTCCTAAGCTCCACATTCATCTCGATCCGTTTATAGATTCCATGTACATATCCTATAGACGTCAGTTTCGCCTTTATTTCTTCTTCCAGAGAGACTTTGTGGTACCATTCATGCATCTGCTATTTGACCCTACCATCCTTTATATAGCCATCCCCTTACACATGGCACACCCATTCCCTCCTCCACTAGTAGTAGCAGCACCAGCAGCGGCTGCAGCTCCCATGGCTCCGCCAGCATCACCACTGCAGCAGATCCCCTCTGCCTCTATGTTTAAGGAGGATCCGTCGGAGACAGCAAGTTCGTCTTCCTCGTCTTCTGCCTCGAGTACGGACTATACTCCTGTTGATGCCGATATGGCAAATGGATTCCTTTCCTCGGAATCCACCTAGAGTGCCTGTGCAGTGCAATGGTAGGATATGTATAGAATGGCCCTCTTTTGGCATTTTAGGCCATAGGCGGTAGTTTAGTGGATGTTATATGTAGATAGCTGATACATGAAATGTCCCATGGGGACCAATTAGGGTTTTGATTTTAGTGACAAGCCGATTTATTTTGTCTTAGCGACCTCATTTTATTACCCTGTACTGTTTTATGTACCTTTTGACAACTTTGAAAACAGATGTTTATGTACCTATGTATATAATGTAGTTTCAGAAATTCCGACTATTCTGTAGTTTTATTTATTTTACTGTATTCCTGCTACATCGATTGTCTAGTACTTATTCCGCAATCGAATGGGAATTTATTAATGAATAGTTAACTCTGTATGGGTAATTAACATTGAATAAGATTTAATTAGACAGCCACACGTAATAACTTATCAGGTAACCTATTATGACTTAAGCATAGTATTTTGTCTGGTAAGGTGTTACATCCTACACTTTTTGACTTTGCTATTACTAATAGTTTTCGACCTGCGGGAAAAACTATTTCTTCTAACAACCTTCCAAAGATACAATATGTCATTAATCTCAAACCTTTGAATTTCACTAAATTCATTTAGAGTAATTTTGACCAATCAAGTTCTAGATTCTCCTCCTTAGAGCATGTCATTGATGAGTGTAAAATATAACTCATTTATAGCTAGATTTGTAGAGAATTATCGTGATTAATGTTGATTTAATGATTATTTACAAATTTTATAGGTTTTATGGTTGATTTAACTCAATTATTGCAAGGAAGGAATTTATGACATTAATTGGAGTATCTTTGGACCAAGTTGGAGATATTTTAGGAAAGTGCTGATAAAGAAAAATTTGTATCTCTTTGTACAGGTAGCGGATTGAGATGATTCAAGGTATTCCAGAAAGATCACGAGGAGATCCCCAACTTTACTGTTGACATAAATTCAAGTTCTCAAATATTCCAATTGACAATTATGTTGCAAGATTGAGAAGAAAATTTTCCAGTCTAACATCTGCTCAGTATTTTGCCAATATTCCTTTAATTAAGATGATTTTTATAGCATTAGAAATCTAACAAAAAGATATACGACTGTTATTTCTACTTTGAAAAGCTAACTCCAATCATAAAGAACACTACATGTAACATCCCTATTTTCCAAGTCGAGTGGTTAGCAATAAGCCCCCGACTCCAGGCTAAGAGTTAGAAGTAGAGCCCCGATTTCGAAATAGTGACTAAGAGAAAAGACCCCAATTCGGGGTAAATATTAGAGATAGAATCTTGCTTCTAGGAATAATAGGAAGGGTCCTAGGATTTTATTAAACCCAATAATTATTTGAGTATGATGTTTTCCACACACACTTATTTTAATAAAGTTGTATGAATAATTATTTACGTAAAGAGTATCTCGAGTGACCTCAAATAACCCAAATGATTTATTTGAAACCTTAAATTAAATTTTAATGGTCTAATATTAGTATCGAGTTGTCTTTAGGAGTGGCATTTTAATTCTTTCAGCAATAATAAACCTTAGGAATAATAATTATGCATGAATTGTGAGGCTATTGCATTTCATATATACTCATATGTCACTCTCATGCATGGCCACCATTATGAACACCTCATTACACACTTAACACTCCTTAAACAATCCCAATTATAGAACACCTCATCCCCACTCTTTTTCCTATTTGTTTCGGCCATCAACACCCCACCACCACCAAGCTTTATCCTCTTACATGGCTAGGTAAAAGCCATTGAAACACCATGCTTCTTTTATGAAATTTCTTCCCTACATTCTACTCTTCACAACCACTTGAAAATCATCAAGATCAAGTCAAGTTTTGAAGGTATCACACCACCATTATCGTGACAAAGGGGGAGAGATTAGGGAGGAGTTGCTTGTTTATCTTGGTGTAAGTTAGCTTGAAAAGAATTGGGGTAGGTGAACAAATCCTTGCCTTATTTGATTGTGTTGTTGTTCACCACTTTAATCCTTAAAGATAGGAACCAAATTTCGTTTTTGGTGCTTCAGTTGGTATATATGATGATGATGTTGATCTTGATAAATTAATGAGTGTTATATTAATGGATTTGTGCAAGTTATGCTTAACAACCCTTATTTTGTTAATAAATAGAACTTATGTGTTGAGGGTTAGATTTTAGATATGGATGATTAGGGGTGATGAGTTTATAAAGTAATGTGAGGAGGAAAGCACTTATTTGTGAGAAAGTGGAAAAATCCTATGAGTGTCAGTTAACTGGGAACCTTGAGTAAGTGACAATTTAGGAAACATAACTAGGAAAGTAAGTTAGGCCATGAAACCTCTAGACTAAGTTAAACTAAATTGGTGGAAGAAAATAGGAGTTAGAGCCAAGGATGTGCATTGACAAAGTTTAACTATTTGCTTAGGCTTGAGTAGCATTTTGTAGAATTGACTAGTAATACCTAGAATAAAAGAATCCACAACTGGAGCTCAAAAAACTCAATTGAGATTGAGTTTGTTTTGAATGAAAGTTGAGTTATAGGACTATTTGCACAGCAAAAATCATGAATTTAGAATGAAGAATGAAATTTGAAGAGCTTCAAAAATTATGCTATAGAAACTGAGCTAGAAAACTATAACAGATAAGGTTATGACACCTCAACTTAGGCTAGAGATCTTAGATTTAGGTGAAATCTTTTTTCTTTGATAGATTGAGAATAGATAGACTTGCCTATGAAAAACTAGATCTATCTAAATTATATTGAGTGAGTTATGGAATTTTGAAAATTTAGATTTTGCATAAAGGTAACTCTGAAGCAATAAACTTATGCAATGCATAACTCAAGCTATAAAGGTGAGGGAAATTGTTTTCGGAAGCTATTTAATTTTTGTAGACTAGAAAGTTTCAAAATCAAATAAAATTTAGTGGAGTTGCTAGAGTTTTTAGAATTTAGCTATAGAAGGAGGAAGTAATAACAAACTTATAAAGCTACCATCATAACTTGAGTTTAACCATAATGGATTTGAGCGAGACAAAAAAGGTTGAAAATATGATCAAAGATGATGTAGACTATAAAATATGAGGTGAAAGGACTTAAGATAGAATTTTGGTAAATTTCCAAATTTGCTGGTCCTGTTAATGGAATACTAAGATAGCTTATAGTTCAAGAGTACCTAACTTGGGTTAGGGATCTCAAATTGAGTTGGGACCAAAACTAAATGAAAATGCACATCTAAAACTTGATTCCCATGAGTTGTTGGTATGAGTGAAAGTGATCTACTTAATTTGGTGAATATTTGAAATTAGGGTAGATTTCTTTACTCTAACTAGAAGCCACTAGTCTTGGCCTAAAACTCATAAAATAGATCCTAGAAAGTTTACAAGGATGCTATGGCCATACTAGAAGGAAATTTGTGTTATTGGAACTATGCGTTATTTTTAATTAATCCCAAGCAAAGACATATGAAATATAATTATTGATATGTGATGAGTTTTGTATATGAGATAATATACTGCTCACAATGAAAATAAAAATGTTAATGTATGAAATGAAATAATTTATGTAATTACGTTATGATTTTATGTTATAAGAAAGCACCAAGAATGCTAGCCTCGCCATGAGAAACGATAAGCTCTTATATGCGAGGCATAAGTTGAGGGTCTTATGATTCTAAATGGTTAAGGCTATGGCCAATAGTAAGGGGCTACTACCCAGCATTTTCCTACCATAGAGTTATGATTAAGTGTGCAAAGAGTGAGGTCATGTCCTATTTAAGGAAATAGTGATTTCTTGGGTTCTTCAACTAAGGACTAAAGGTAATGCCAAATCTCTAGTTTAGGTTCTTCAACTAAGGACTGAAGTTATATGTGGAATCCCCAAGCTATTTTAGGGGAAAAGAGAAAGAAGAGCACGTGCTTAGTAAAACTCATACAGTAAAGGAATGCTAAGTTTTATGTTGATTTATGGATTGATGAATTATTGTTGAGCTTGTATCTAACTTATAGTATGTTAAGTGATTGTTAAAATCAATCTGCTTTGTGAAATACATTTATGAACTTAAAACTGAACTTGTGCTTATATCTATACATGTCCATAATTTTCATAATAAACTAGAAGTGGTTGAAATAAATACAATGGCACTATATACATTAGATTTGTTTGTATACTGAGAATCTTGAATTCTCATTCTGTTTGCTATATGTATTCGTATTATTCTATATAGACATGATGGCCTTAGTGACAACTTTTATTTGGCCTATATCTTGGTCCTGGTCATATGATTCTATTAATGACTGCATAATGATAGTAGGACAGTTTAGAGTTAGAGTTATTATTTCCTCTAGCCATATGTTCACCCAGCATGTCGACAGCATGCACTTCTAGCCTGACTTCTCATACAGCAAACAACACTACCAACATTCTCCTTCCATGTTTCAGTCACTAGTGTTTAGACACCTTGTAGCATGCACCTCAAGGGCTAGAGACTTGGACTCCTAGGAACCCTCTAGAGCTCCTTCTTTAACACATAGGGGCGCCAATGTGTTTAGGACTCCACATCACTCCCCCTAGGTAGATGGACAACCATTGGAATTGTTGATGGTCCATAATACTTCTTTTTGGATAGCAGTATAGTTTATAGGTTTTGAAATCTACATATATGAACTTCTAACACATAGACATATCTTTTGTATATAATGGTAAAGTATTATAAGGCCCCAAGATCCTATCGTTTTGTATTTTGCAAAAGAATAGTATATTTTGCAAAGCAAAAGCTTTTATATATATAAATGTACATATTTATTTTCCAGAGCTTTATGTTGGTAAAACTTAGTGTTGATACAATTGTATTCTTATGTTTTCAGTAAATTGGTAATTTCATGTAAAGATCTTTCATATGTAGATTTTGCAACTTTGGTCATTATCTAAGAGTCTTGTTGAGCGAAAAACCTATTGAACTTCAAAGCAACCACGACTAGGATGATGTAGTATTAGTAGCAACTTCTAGGCATAGAGTTATGACTTAAGCATCATCCTCATATCTAGAAGTGTGTTACACTATAGAGCCTACAAGTTGATGGTCCAAATTTGATACTACACCAAAACATGAATTGGGCATCCCTGGCCCAATTGTGATACAATCAAAAGCTAATTTGACACATTCCTCTGATCCTTAATTGCATCCTACACCTCATAACTGAAGAAGATCATTATCTTAACCCTAATTCTAGGGTTTAGGGTGAAGATGTAGCCTTTATGAATAATGATATATTGACTTTTGCTTGGATTTATTTGAATTTTATCTATTCCAATTTGGTTTTTATTTCTATGCTTGATGCTTTCCTTAGCCTAATCACCCATAAGAATGATTCTATAGTCGTGTGGGCTAAGAGGAATATAGGTACACACTTGGAATATGGAATAAAAATTGTTATCTACCTATTTGTCTATGAATAGTGTGGGATAATCGTGGAACATTAGTCAAAGGGGGAATCATAGAGCAATAATTTCTCTAGTCTTACAATTTAGTGTCCTAGAAGTCTAATTTTAAGGTATTAGAATAGGATTAGTATGTAGACAAATTTGGTACTGGTTAATTTAAGATCCTTTCCTTTTCAATCAAATAGATAAATTTAACTAAACTCCTAGAAGTCAATACCCATCAAGATCTAGTTGAAATTGAATCCCTAGTGCTCATCTCCATTGATTTTCAATCTTTTTTCTAATTGCTTGCTTACAATCTTGATTTCTATTCATACTTTGCGACTCACTCATCTTTTGATTAACCTAAATAGATTCTAATTAGTGATTGTAATAGTTGGTTAATCAATCCTCATGGGAATGATAACCTTCTCACTCTTTATTACTTAATTGGCCCGCGGAACTTACCGAAAAAGTAGGGAAAAGAAAATCCTAACCACACTGAAAAGCCCCATCAGCCATCTTTCTTTCCCACTGGTTAAATGCCCTTTTTTTTTGGTACCAAATAGCTGCAAATTTAAATGGCCTTCCTTCCTCTTGCTGCCCTTCTTCATTAGGCATTGAATTCTATTTGAAATATCTTCACCTAGCTCATTTTTATGATGTCATAGGAGACACAATCACTACTCTTAAGGCTTAGAGAAATGTTGTCAACATTGGAAGTCTATTTTGGACAGTATAGCTTTGGATAAATGTAATTTTAGAAACCTTCATGACCTTTTCCCTACCAAAATGTTACTTTCTTTTCCTACTAGCGAAGGCATTCAAGTCTGTTATCTTTACTTCCTTTCTAAATTAACTTGGTCTTCCTTCGATGAATTCAAGTTTTTCCTTCATTTTCTCCGTAACTTCACTCGAAAAACTTATGTAACTTCTTCAATCCATTGATCCCTATTAGTTTGTTCAGCTAATCATTTCGAATGATGAGAACACTCAAGCTGAAAATGATAAATTTGGGCTAATTAACTTCCTCATCTGCCACGTATTTTCATGAGCATTTCTAAGGGATTATTCTTTGGGTGTATTAAATCCTATTTCAATAAAAATAAAAAGGCAATTTTGGAATATGCCTTCCATCGAGACCTTTGAAACCATCATGGAGGAAAATGTTCATAGGAGAGTCAACTTCTCATCTCTTTTATGTGAACATGATATATCATCCATAACTACCTTGGACTATTGGTGATCAAAGTATTATAATTTTGTTAGTGATCCTTGGGATCTACTTTGTGAAAGAATGACTAATGAGTATGCTCCTGTGCAAACAGGGAAGAAATTATTGCTTTTAAAAAATTCTTTAAAGTTAAGTGGGATCTTCAACATCCCTAGCTAGTAGTTTATGAGCTGAAATAGGGTTTCAACCAAAAAAAAAAAAAAAAGGCTACCCCATGATGCTAAGTGGCAAGCTAACTTCACTAGTCAATTGTTGGTTAATCCTAACATTAAGCCTGAGGACTTCAAAGTTCCTTTAGAATTTTCTCCTTTACTGTATGCATTATTTGGCTTGGATGACAAGTTCCCTGATTTGGATCAAGGTGCCCTTAGAAGGCATTTTGTAGAGGGTTTGGAATCATATTCCCGAGAAAGTTAAGAAGATTTCTATGTTTTGTACAAGTTTTGGAAAACTATTCCCGGGATTGATTTTGGGGGAAGATTTTCCTTAAAATAATCTCATCTCACACATTGAATTGCAACATTCCCATGGGATGAGAAATTTTTCTTATAAAAGACCAAATTACCCCTATCACCACCCACTGCCATTTACCCTTCACTACCACCGAACCACAACAGATCATCACCGCTACCACCGCCCTCACAACCATCGCCGATCGCCATCAAACCACTAATGACGGATGTCACCAAACCACCACTGGCCGCCATTAGACCACCACCAACCACAGTCAGACCGCCACCGACCATCACTAGCCACTGCCGACTGCTGCTAGACCACCACTAGACCATCGCTGGCCACTGCCGAACCACCACTAGCCACCACCGGACCACCGTTGAACCATTGTCGACCGGCGCTGGACCACCTAGGGTATTTTTGGAAATGAACAAAATATTTCTAAGAATTCAATCTGTCTATCAAACACTCCACAAAATACATGCTTAGGAAAGATATTCCTAGGGATAATATTCTTGGGAATAGGACTTCCAAGAATGAAAATTCAAATCTCCTACCAGTGTTTGTGTCAAACTCAAAAAGAAAAGTATAACCTTTGCTTAATAGTACATGTAACTTCATGACTACCACTGAGTTATGGCCTGTACTATAGCTTCTTTCAACAATATATCATAACCTTAAGTATCTCACATATTAACATTTTCATTCTTCATTATAGTGATGATGGTGGCTTCCATCACTTCTATTCCTGTGATGTTCCCTCATCAAGAAGAACATTGATAAGAAGAAGAAGAAGTAGTAGTAGTAAAAGAAGAAGAAGAAAAAGAAGCTATCAAGGAAGAAGGGGAGGTCGTAGAAGATGCCAATAAGAAAAAGAAAACGGAAAAAAAAAAAAAACTCCTTCTAATATTTGTACCAAGCAAACTATGCCAGAAAATTAAATTAAAAAAATAAACTTGTGCATACTATGCCAGAAAATTAAATAAAAAAATCTATCTCGAATTTCTATCAAAAATGATTTTGCCATTATTGCATCCATTATCATTTTTACAATCGAGATCAAGGCTTCTAGGTCAAAATCCTCCAAGGTAATATCTTATTTTATCAGTCCTTCTTTTTTTTTTCCTTTTAATTTTTCTTTTGATGGATCTAACCTTTAAATTTCTAGGATGTTATTTCAAACTCCCAAATCCCTGCCATATCTAAAAAAAACTTTCATTCAACCATAGAAAGATCAAGCTATTGAGATTCAAGACACCTCTACTACTGTTGTTGAGAAATCCCTTAAAAGGTAACCAATTTCAAAAGTCTTTTCCCTTACGTGATTATCTAAGGTTCATATTTTTGACATGTCCTTGTTACGAATTCTAAGCTTTTTTCAACTGTTGATGCTATTAAGAAAAACATCGTTCCTAAAAGCACTTTGAATCCACCCACACTTCCTCTTGCCTCTATGAATCTATTCTTCAATGATATGAAATATATAGCCAAGGAAATTTTGGGTGACAAGAGCACTAACCTTTTTTACAATGCAGCTAACAAAGAACTTCTTCAAGGAGCATGAGAAGATGTTATCAGGGAGAATTCTTACTGTCTCCCTTTTAAAGATTCCTACCATTGCTTCAAGAATTGAAGCTCAAAATGTTTTAGCCACTAATGTTCTTTTTGATGTCTAACAGCTATTGGCTGATAAAGATACCGATCCGTGATAGCAAATGAAGAGATTAAAAATTTGTTTTTGGATAATTTAGTCCAATTGGGCCAAATGTTGTCACAACTTCCCCTCACCTTAAAGATACTATTGTTGGGTCTAGCAATTCTATAAAAGAAGTGCTTGATCAACTACGTTTGATCCAATAGACTTTTTTGCAACATCAATACCTAGTTAACAACTCAAGTGCTCGACTTCATAAGGAATTGACAGTTGCTAAAGAGAATTGGGCTAACATGATGAACTTCTCAACTTAGTGCAGTTATAAACTGATCCAAGTCTAAGAGAATTGAGCCAACCTTGAGGGGCAACTTAAAGAGCTAACCAAGAGAAGGTCAGAACTACAAGAATATAAGCAATGACTTGAAGCTGCTTGCAATGGTTTAAACCAGCATATAGCAACCTTAGAGTTAGTACATGAAGGGCCTCGATGGATAAAGGAGACTTCGGCTAGAAACCTTTTTGTCAGCATTCTAAAACGTGTGCTAGAATTTGATTTTATTTTACCATTTTCCAAACAAATGTCAACAAATCATGTCGGCCCTGTTTTACTATATTTGACAATTTGGGTTTTGTTTAAATCCTAAGGCCAATTTTCACTTTATTCATTACATGTTTAGATTGCTTTAGTTACTTTCCATTTGTTGCATGCAATCTTTGACCCATATTTATCTCAACTAGGCCATAAGCATTTGTTAATAATCTTCTTTTCCATATGGAATAGCCTTTCCAAATTTGGGATCATTTAATTTGCCATAAAACTTCAAATTTTTCTCTGTAGAAAGAATTAGTTCCCATACTAAATCTCCTTCTTTAAAGTTATTAGCTTTTACTCATCAATGATAAACTTTAGCTACTGCCTCTTTTTGCTTAATGATATCTTCTAACGCTATTAATCTCTTATTTCCTAAGTTATTTAGCTCACCAAACTATGAGTTCTAATAATGTTCAACTAGGAGCTCATTTTGCCTTAAAATTCTAACAGATTGCAAATTTATTTCAACAAGCAACACAACCTCTTATCCATAAACTAATTTATGAGGCATAATCTTTGTCAAATTCTTCAGAGAGATTTTATATGCCTATAAAACTTGACTCAGTGTGTTATGCCAATTTTTTGGCTGTTAGCCAACGTCTTTTAAACATCCTGATGATAGTGTTATTAACACTCTCAACTTGCTCATTGACTTAAGCATAATAAGGGGTGAAAGTTATTAATTCTTTTGGAATTAGCATACTCCATCATTCTTTGACCCATGAACATAGTTCCTTATAGTTGTTAGTGCTTCAAGAATAAACCTATGAATGATTTGTTCTTAAAAAAAGTCAATAACCTCATTTTGAGTTACTTCCTTAAAAGCGACGGCCTCAACCCATTTTGAAAAATAATTGATTGCCACTAAGATGAATTTATGACCTTTAGAAGATGGTGGATGAATTTGTTCTATTATGTCCAGAACTCTTCCTCTAAAAGGCCATGGTTTGATGATTAGATATAGCTAAGTGGCTAGGATATGTTGTACATTTGCATATTGGCGTATTTTATGCAATCTTTTATCAAGCTTGGCTAATAAAATATTTGTCGATTTAAAGTCCTCTTCATTTTCTCTTATGCTTGGTTAGCTCAACGTATTCCCTCATGGAATTAAGCTAAAGGCACATACACATGTTCCTCACTAAGAATGTCAATAAGCCATCATCTAGTGATTTTGTGGATAAAGTATCACCCATAATTGCATTGTTGAGTGCTTTATATCTGACTTTTCTATCCAACTGACCATTAGAATTTCTCCGGTTCGATGGTTCTAAGTAGTCAATTAACAATGTTCTCTATCTTCAATAGGTGTAAAGATCTTTTTAACATTACATAATTAAGCAAGAGTTGATCAATAATCTTATACTTGGAAACTATTTGACTAAACTCATTAGCTTTCCAATTTAACTCATGAGGTATGTGTTGAACTACCATATCCTTGAATTCGTATGGTAATTTAGCAACTAAAGATAAATGTTTCACTAAATAGGCACTAACACATTTGTAATACCCCGGTATGAGTTGTGATGATCTGTCGACACCCGAACCTGAAAAATTCTAAGTCTGGACCCTATGCCTCCTTGGAGAGCTATAGGATTGATGCATTTTCTTAAGACCAAAAATCTGGTAATGATTCCCTAGATATTAATGAGTGGAAGGAGGATTTTTAATGAATTTTAGTAAATGGACAACCCTTTTGATTTCAACCCACAAGTTTTTAAAAACGCGAGTTTCTAAAAAATTGAACTAAAACCCAAAAGTTGGATTCTGATTCCTAAGGATTTTGAATTTTTGGATATTTTTATTGAATCCAAATAGAGGGTATTTCCTTATTTACATTTATGTTTTAAAGTTAATGGAGAATAAAGTTAAAGAGGACATTTATGTTAAATAAGTGTATAATACCCTTGTCCCTAAGCTATGAGTCTGTTCTGAGTTGTCCTGATGCTGTGTTTATCCCAATCGTAATCGATTACAAGAGGCTTGTAATCGATTACCAGTGACCAATGATCCGTGAAGATCAATCTTTTTCAATTGTAATCGATTACAGTTGCCTGAATGGGTTTCTAAGGTTCCTGATGCTTTCTGGTAATCGATTACATAGTCTTGTAATCAATTACAATTTCTGGATTCCTGGTAATCAATTACAAGGAATTGTAATCGATTATCAGCCGCCTATATAACGTTCTTGGATGCACTCTCTCTCGTTTCTCGCGATTTTTCTCTCTCTAAAACCCGAAAACTCTCTCTTCTCTATCTAAACTCACCCTAGCACCTCCATATGAAATCTTTTCACTAAACCCACTTCAAAACACCGATTAAACACTTCAATCTACCTAAAATCACCATTAATCCATCTCTCCCTTTCTTTTTTGCTCTCTCTCTCTCTCTCTCTATACCTCCACCATGGATGAGCTTGGAGCTTGGAGGAGGAAGAACTCGAAATCCACCACCATTCTTGCTCCTATTGGCTTCCCAAAGGTAAATCCTAATATCTTTCCTCCTTCTTTTTTCGAGAAATTTGACTCTATGCTTGGATTGAGCTTGTTCTTAAGCCCTAAGTTAGGAATTGGGGGATTTTATGTTTTGGGGGTGATTAGCATTAATTCCATGTATCAACAACTACTATGGGGTTAATTTATCATATTTGTGATGTTAGATGACTCCAATGACTGCTCTATGAGCCCCGGAGCTTCGTAGAATCTAATTCCACCTTTGGGCTGGTGAAATATAAGTAGATAGTTTATCCGTATGTTAGTTTCTTATATATATATATATATATATATATATATATATATATATATATATATATATATATCTGTATGTGCAAATGAATTGTTATATCTTAGAATTACAATTTAATCTTGGTAGCCTATTTATTCAAATTTGATCATATGAGACAATGATCCGATTTTCGAAAATGTATGGTAAATGTTTATGATATTGGTTTTCTATGAAGTTTTGGAAATTGTTTTGTTTAAAAGGAAACAAAGTAAATTCTTGAGAATTTTATATGAAACTGGAATGAAAAGTTTTCTGGAGAAAGTTATGGACTTTTATTAACTTTCGAAGTATTAAAATGTTAAAGGTTTCATTTTTCTTTAATGTTATTTATAATGGAAAAGAAAGACTTGGGAAAGTCTAAGCCAGGATCTATAGGCTAACGGCAGTGAGCGTTAGCCCTGGTTGCACTTAGGATGGGATATTACACAGCCACTCAAAGGAGTGGTGCGTGATAGATATTACATAGCCACACACATAGTGTGGTGCATGACAGATATTGCATGGCCACAAAGAAAGGTGGTGTGTGATGGATTATAGGGTCACACGAAGGAATGGCCACTTAAGTGTGATTCCTGACGGACTATCCTGGAATAAATGGTTTTCCTTGATTTTATTTTATATATCAAACATGTTTTTGGAAACAAGGAATTCTTTTATTTAACTTTATATGTTATTGTTATTTCTAAATTACTATACATTGTCTCATGTGGATTAGGGACACTCTATCTCTCACTAAGTTTCATAAACTCACCCTGTTGCTTCCTTTTGTTTTTCAGTTTCAGGTGTTCAATTGATCCGAGCAATTGTCCCTCAATAGGCTATTTTTTTGTAACCTTGGTGAGCCCTTCTCTATTTAAGGGCAGTTTTGTAAATTGATTCAATTTGAGAAATTCTTAGATTATTGTAGCTCCATGGTACTATAGGTAGGGTCTGGCCTTGTCCTGATTGTATTGCTGTTGTTGTTGTATTTATTTATGTATATCAAGATTGTTGGATTTTCTAAAGGATTTGGTTTTCTAAAGAATTAAAGCTATGTATTTTGGATGGAAAATTGTAATTATATATTTTACTTTTATACTGTGTGCTGTGGGGTGCATTTTGAGAATGCTTGGATCCTCAATGCATTGTGTGTTTGTGTTTCTTTGTGCAGGGAGAGGCTCTGTATTTGGGAAATATTCCTGAATACAAAGGAGACTCTGCCCAAACTTTTAAGAAAATTTTGTGATGGAAGGCTTGCGTAGGGACTTGTCCCTATGCACCAGTCACAGCCCGGGTTGGGATGTGACAACATTTGTATTCTCTTATTAGTTACATTTTTACCAATTGAGTCACCGACTATCTTGACATGTTTAACACCTCAAATATACAGTATTTCACATCCTATGATCAAAGCTTCGTATTTAGCTTCATTGTTTAAACATGAATATTGGGAGTTCAAATGTGAACCTTGTAGCCCATCTTTAGTGGTATGATCAAGAACCGTTGAAGTATAGCTTCCAAGGCATGATTCCTATTAAATTAGCTTTTGCTTTTTCTACTTCGATATGCAGGTGTTATGTTAATAAAAGGTCTACTAAAACTTGTCCCTTTATAACTTTTAAAGGGACATATTATAATGAAAATTCTATCAAAGTTATCGTTTATTTGCTAATTCGACCATGGATCATTGGTTTTTGTGATAGAACTATTTTCGAGCCTAGTTCGCAAGCTCCAAGAATTCCAATGAATTCACTATTTTGATTATTTTAACAATATGATTTACAATGAGTATTAACTTTTATTTATACCTCAAGTAACTAACTAATATCCTTAACTAACTAATACGAGCCTAATTAACTAACTAATATGATTGAGTTGCAACATTACCCTCCCCTTCAAATCAACCTTGTCCTCAAGGTTGAGAAAGTGCAATTTATTCCTAATTACGTCGATCTAATATGAACAAGTAAACTCTTTTTTTTTATTTTGAATATGTACAATTAATTATCCACTTGGGTCCCATTGCATGACTGGAGTGACAAGAATTAGAACTAGACCTCTTAGCATCATCAAACAATTTTATTTAGTCTTTTGAAAAGATTGGGCTTGACCTATGACTTTTACTAAAGCAGCCAACCTTCTACGGTCCTGAAAGTGGCCCAATAATCCATTCTTCAGCTCAGATTCAAGTATTGGGCTGGGTTGGGTTTGGCCCAATAGGATCCCCAGCCATTGGTGTGCTGTTGGCCTAGCCTCCATCTTGTTACTAATCCTTTCTTGGAGAACAAGAAAAGTCGCTACCACCTTTGCTTAGAGAACCTTCTCACCAGCCACCGAACAAGGATCACCGTTGCTCACTTGTGCTAGTATAACCTCTACTGTCGATGCCTCACCGAACGCCGCTATTGAGACCACTACGTCGAGAAGCTTCATAGCTATAGCGCCTACTGCTGCAATGATCTCCACATCAGCTAGCTCTGGAGGTATCGCATCAGTCGCTGCGGAATGATTCTCTCCCACGGTTCATTCTTGCTCTCCGCCACGATCTCCATCGTCCCCTGCTCGCGGATTTGCTTTGCCGCCGATTATAGCCCGTGGATCTGGTTTTAGTGCATGGACAACAAGCCTTGAAAGCCGCCATCAATCTTGGAAGAATGGCTGTGCAATTTGCTGATCTTGATGGTGATGGTGGATCTGGTCACCAGATGCTGCACACAAGTCTGGTGTCATCGTTACGGCCTCCACCTGTGCCTCTACTTCTTCTTTACCACTAGTGTCTTCATCGCCACAAGTCGCTATCTTCACCGTGAAAGGGTTCATCACAGCTACTGTTTCCATCGGGAAGGTCTTGGTCTGTTGTTGTTATTGTCATTGATTTATGATTTCTGATTCTTCTTGTTTTGGCTTTGTTGTTGGTGAACCTTTTGATTTTTGAGGTGCTGTTGATTCTTGAACTATTCTTCCATTTCTTCCTTGCTGGAACCCTAGCCTGGAACCAATTTCTTGAAATCCTACATCAACACACATACCCTTAGGTTTTCCAATTGAATATGAAGCCGAATTGCCTCTTTCAACAAAATTTTCAAACCCAAACAATTTTGCTCATGCAAACGCTAATGCAACGGCCTCAGAATATGATGCTAGCTTGTCTAAACGTAGCTAACACTTGAGAAAATCCTCTAAACCAGAAATGAAAAAAATACACCATCCATCTTTTAGGAACACCATAAATCTTGGTTGTAAGTGCTTCAAACTGTTGTTGATAATTTGCAATGGATCCTATTTGTTTCAGCCCTTTCAAAGATTCTCGAAATCGATGAGATGCTTCTATGCTCTCTATGGAAGGCTCTCAACGAAAGCACCAACGATAGAACTATTTTCAAGCCTAGTTCCCAAGCTCCAAGAATTCCAATAAATTCACTATTTTGATTATTCTAACAATATGATAACAGTGGTGTTAACTCTTATTTATACCACAAGTAACTAGCTAATATCCTTAACTAACTAATACAAGCCTAACTAACTAACTAATAGGATTTGGTTGCAACATTTTGACAGCATATATTTAATAACATCTATTTGAAAAATAACTAAAACATTGAATGACATTAAATGATACTTAGTTTCGTAGTGACATGGCATAAAGAGAAACATAGCTTTTCAATAGAACTATACCTAGTCTCAGCTTCACTCAGCACTTTACTTAGGTAATACACAACTCTTTCATGTCATTGTTCATCCTCTTGAGCTAGTATGCTTCCTATATATGAAGTTGAAGCTAAGAAGTAGAGTTTGAGAAATCATCTTCCCACTAGTGTTGTCATGACTAAAGAGTTGGTCAAACATTCTTTAATTTTTTAAAAGACTACCAATGCTTCCCATTCATTTGAATCCATCTTCTTTATTGAGTTTTAATAGTGGGGCAAATGCCAGCGTTTTCCCTTATTATTTATTTATAGGTGAGGCATAGACATGGACTATTTGTTGGCATTACTAAATATATGATTTTAGGAATTTCATTAATAGCATTCATATGAGTAATTTACTATTATTCAATTCTTCTTAGTCAAAATCCTTATTATTTTAGAAAAAATTTACTATTCTTCTCAGTCAAAATCCTTTTTATTTTTATTTTTTGTCACTTAGCATCGTCATTTAGAAAAAGAATTCCACAATAATTTCAATTTTTTTCTTGGTTGAACAATTTTCTTTTAATTGAATGATCTCAGCAATTTTAAATTGGACATATTCATAATATTTTGTGAAAAGAAGCAATTTGAAAGTAGAGTTTAGTTTTGATCTACTGACAGTATAAAAAAATTTATACAGTCGACCAATCATAATTTTCTATTTGCATGATCATTCAAATAGTAGGTGTGATACTTAACCATCTTTACTGATTTGACAAAATATAATTGAGTGATAGTAAAAAACTTTTACACTGATAATACATACAAATTAAATCCTTCAAAATTAAACATATGATTCTTAATCATTTGTACAAAAGAGAAAAGGGGCTAAATTTAGTATTCAACACGTTGGTTTGGTATAAGGGTAATGTTAGTGTTCTTTTGTTTCAATTTTGTTACTTTTCCCCTCGAGTTAGCTTCGGTAGCACTCTGGCCTCTTGTGGCCAGATTCTGATGACCTAGGCAACAAATTCATACCTAAAATTAATAAAAATTAGAATTTAATTTTGATACAGTTTTAAACAATCATTTTATCACATATTGCTAAATTAATAGATATAGTTGATTTTCACACCCACAACTTAAAAGTTTATGCAAGTGAAAGGATGTAATTAGATAATAGTATAAAGTATTTTTATACTATCAATGATCAAAATTAAATCCTAAAAATTATAATAATTATTAAAGAATCTCTCGTTCACTTAGAAATAATCTTTTAGGAAGTTTAACAATATGGATAAGTCTTGACATCTTGCTACGTGCAAATTAGAGAGGCATATTTATATGTAATCTCCTTGGTTTAGCCGAACATAACATAACATAAATTAGCACTTTCTTAATTGGGAGAAAATTATTGTGAAGAGATCTCAACTTTGGGTAAAAAATGATTTAAGAGCCTTAAATTTTTAAAGTACCAATTAAAGACCTCAATATAATCAACTCAATCTTCGATATCTAGTTGGTACCGGAAAATAATACCTAAGCATAAGAAAATGAACGAAGCATAATAAAATATCAACTATTTTTACATTTTATTTTTAAGCTAATTAGCTTAAAAATATAAATTTCTCATTTTTTTTTTCTGTTTACATCTTTGTTGACTATTTTATGAGAATTTTGATTTATCTTTTTTAAGTTGATTTTTTTTTTGTGCAGTTTTGAAGTTTTTTTTTAAGTTACTTTCTATCTATTTACATATAAAAAAAAATAGATTTATTTTGAGAAGATATATTATCTTGTTTAAATTGTAACATTTTTTTTTTGCATTTATCTTCAATATATGATAATAATTTTGTTTGTAATGATATTTTTCTCATTGAAAAATTTAAATAAAATCATCTTCAATTTTTGAAATTAACTTTTTAAAATACATCTCTTACTTTAAATGATTTGTAAAATGAAAGAAAAATGTAGCTTGCAAAAGTAGAAGATAGTCAAAGGTAAATATTAAAGTTAGCAATATAATGAAGTGAATAAATATCAATTGGTACGTGATATAGGAAAGCATACCAATTTCATAAACTATTGATTTTTCAATTGGGAAAAACTATGCAACTTAGTTTGAAAAATAAAATAATTTCAGATAATATAAATAGAAATTTGAGACATCACAAATCATTATAGAGTAAACACAATTAGGCATATAACTCAAAATTTGGAAGGAAATAGTATAATTTGGAGGGAAAAAATTAATTTTGGTGCCAAAATAATTATCTCATTAATTTAATTTGATGACATGTTATTATATAATTTACATAATATATATATTAATGACATGTAATTATAATTTGCTACATAAGATTTTTTTTCGTTCACCAGAAATTAAATAACTTGAGGCTCTTAATTGACGAAAAAAAAATTTAGATCCTAAATTAGCTAGGGCATAAAAGTTAAGGTCCTTAAAACATAATTCACTCCTTAATTGGTGTAGTCAATTAAAAACACACACTCAAAACAGTTATGAAATATGGTAGTAACGAAGCCACGTGAGAGAGGGAGAGCGAGAGGTGATAACGGAACAAATCACATAAAAGCAAATAATAACATAATTTTTTTGCATAATTAAAACCTCATATTATGCTTTACCCCCCCAAAAAAAAAGCCCATATCATGACAAAGCAAAATTGCCCCAAATCATATTCGTGATCAAGCGAGTTTTACTCACAATGTTTAGGGGGTTTAGATTTTAGAATTATTATTTTAGGGAGGGTTTTATGTGATCGGTAATCTATCTCAAAATTATGTTAGCAATTTCTAACGACAGAAAAAAAAAATTAACTCTAAAAAACAGGTGATAGGAAAAGAATAAAATCAGGGATAAAGTTCATACCTCCTGCAATTTTTCGCAACTTTGAAGTATGTCCTAAATAATGGAAAAAGTAAAATGAAATGAATTAGCTCGCGAATTTTGAAGGAGATAAGAAAATTATTAAAGCAAAAAAGGTTTGTGCAACTATTTACCGCATTGACTAATTTCTTGTTTCAGAAAATTGTCAATAAGTACACTGACATGAAATGAATGCAGTTCTAGACTTTAGAAGTCATAATTTGGGCAATTAAATTCGTATCAATAAGAGTGAGTGAAATCAGATTCCATTGTGTGATTCTGATTGAACAAAAAGGTATAAAATAAAATAAAATAAATCATGTAGTCTCTTAAAATATATTCTTAACAATCCTCCTAATTATTAAATATAAAAAATATTAAATATTTTGCAAAATATATTTGAAGAAGACAATCAAGTGAGAGAAGTAGTTAATTGTGACATTGAAAAAAGTAAATTTTGATAATTGAATGTTATATGAATAATTAAGATTAAAATATAAAATCATATGACATTTTAAATAATAATATAATATTTAAATAATTTTAAATTTTTACTATTCATAAATAATTATATGGATTAAATTTATTCTTTCCAATATTATAATAAACCATTCCTACGCCCCCACACATATAGTATCTTAAAAATATAAAAAAAAATTATTATTTTTCTTGTTTAGAAAATAGAAAGATAATTAGGAGGACTTATAGATACTAATAAGTTAATTCTACTCGTGTCCTCGAAATCATGCCTAAGCGGAAATAATAGGTGCTATTTTTCTTACCGCAGTCAAAGAATCTAGAATAGAATCCCCCTGTAGTAAGACAGTCCAGCGATTTACAGGCAACATTCTGACTGGTTTCGTTGAGGAAGCAATCATAACTCAGGCTGCAATGATTTACACATGGACGACTCATCCACGAAACATCAAATCCATAGCCCAGCATCCTATGAATTTCAGCGTAGGAAAAGGTTTGGTTGTGGCCTAAGGAAAAGGTTTGGCCGTAGCCTAACAATGAATCTGACCAATATCTCGTCGGAGTCGGACCATGAAAGGATGACGCAGCAACCATCTTTATACGGCAATCAACTTTTAAGTTAACAACCGGCAAGCCTCCAGCGATAGCATAAACATGGCCTTTGGAATGCCAATTAATGCAAGAAGCAGTGTCCACGTACTGAGGATCATCCCTCACTGGTTTGCTGCAGTTCAAGTAAACTACGTGCTGGAATATTGTTACGCTTTGACCGTAGTAGCCATCAATATCAATAAATCTTTTTTGCGTGGCTTCATATGGATCCCTATTAACGCCGACAAAATTGTACGAATCAGTGAAATTGGCTGAGGATAAGAAATAGTGAGGAATGGAGGAACAATCAGCCTCTGAAATGCCGGGATCTACGAGCCGGATTGTGAAGTTTTTGTAGTTGATTGACTGCACATAGTATTTACCCGAGAACAAATATAACACCGTGGTGTTATCCTCGCAAGCCAGCTCATATCTGGGATCGCCACAGGTTGCTGGGTCATCCTTCAGCCGAAATGGATGCGTTATGTTGGTGATTTTGCCGCAGGATGAAGGGGCACATGTTTGCTGACTATTTGCGGCACATATAATTAGGAGGAAGCATAACAGAGAGCAGGAGAAGGCTTTCCCTTTGGTCATCATCGATGCTGAAAACTTTTCTTCTATCTAGTTCAGGGATTATCTGAAAGACTGAAACAGAACATGCTTCATTGAGGCTTTCCTATAATTATCGGGACTAGTTTGTAAGGGCAAAACTGTCTTTACCTATGTCAATGTTATCTATTTTGGCATTGACTTCGGAATTTTTTTGTTATTAAAATTTACATAATACCTACCTGTAATTCTAATTATGGTTCTGTCTCGATGCAATGGTACATCTTAATCACCCAGCTGGCTAGCTTTTCCTGGAAAGAGAATTTTACCTTACCGTCAACGCGGTAAGACGAAAGAGAAATGTGGTTCTATCTTCTATCCCCTTTGCCACTTTCTAGTTGGTGGATGCAATTGCAAATGTTATATTGGAGTCGGATACTCCACCAATCTCACACATAAGAAAAGCTTGAAGTGATATCCTATCACAGTTCTCCCTTGCTGATGCCGATGATAGTATTGCTACTGCTGCTGCTTCTGGATCTTGGAAATGGTCAGAATGACCCTCCCATTCCATGTCCCTTCCGTCTGTATTGTACAGACAACGAGGTGCCATTTATGTTGGAGCTGCCCGCAGTTCCATTCCCAGTAAAACTCCTCGTCCGTCCCATTTATAATGGATCCAAAGCCTTAGAAGCATATGACCCCGAAAACAGTCTTCCGGCACTCTTTCTTGGAGTCAACTATTCCTCATTTGTTCCTTTCCGTTCTATTCATGGTAATGAAGAACTGTATGGGTGGACCAACATTACTTTCTTTAATTGTTCTTCAATAGGGCAACGACATCTGAGAAACGAGGAGCAAACATTCTCTGATGCACAAGATATGTTATCTTGCCCGATTTATGTGGCTTACGATTTCCATGATGTCGTTGATTTGGACCTGGTATCCTGCACCAAACTGTTTCGTCGCGTTTTGCCAGTAAGTATATTGGAGATACAATACAACTCAATCTTATTGGAGCAGTTCGAAACAAATTTCGCTAGTGGATGCTTTGTTGATTGCAAGAAATCCGGGAAGAAGCGTAAATCCATTATTTTAGCCGTTATAGGTGAGAAACGGGTGGACCAAACACTTCGAGTGCAGTCTCAAGTTGATTTTTTTTGTTTTTTGTTATGTAGTTGGGATTTTCCTGTATATTAAATGTTCAAAGTAATCGCAGGTTCGACTTTGCTTATGCCTGTGCTCGGTGCCTTCTACCAAATATATCGCTATTTTAGGATGAAAGGGGAAGATCAAGAAAGAGTCGAAAGTTTCTTGAAGGATTACAGGGCAATGAAGCCAACCAGATTCTCTTATGCTGATGTCAAGAGAATTACACATCAATTTAAGGATAAGTTAGGTGAAGGAGCTCATGGAGCGGTCTACAAAGGTAAACTATCCAGTCAAATTCAGGTGGCTGTGAAGATCCTCAATAACGGGGACGGAGATGGGAAAGAGTTCATAAACGAAGTGGGAACCATGGGCAAAATCCACCACGTCAATGTGGTTCGCTTGCTTGGCTACTGTGCTGATGGAATTCATCGTGCTCTAGTTTATGATTTTTTCCCAAATGGCTCTTTACAGAACTTCATCTCTCCATCGAACAACAAGGATACCTTCCTTGGATGGAACAAGTTGCACCAAATTGCTCTAGGCATAGCCAAAGGGATTGAGTATCTTCATCAGGGTTGTGAACAAAGAATTCTTCACTTTGACATCAATCCTCACAATGTCTTGCTAGATGACAGTTTCACTCCAAAAATTTCGGACTTCGGTTTAGCTAAGCTATGCTCCAAAAATCGAAGTACTGTATCCATGACTGCAGCTAGGGGAACATTAGGCTACATGGCACCTGAAGTTTTCTCTAGAAACTTTGGCAATGTATCTTATAAATCTGATATCTACAGTTATGGGATGTTATTGCTAGAGATGGTTGGAGGGAGAAAGAATACAAACACAACTCAAGAAACTTTCCAAGTTCTATATCCTGATTGGATACATAGTTTGGTTGAAGGAGAAGACACACATATTCCTATTGATGAGGAGGGAGATTTCAGAATTGCGAAAAAACTTGCAATAGTGGGACTCTGGTGCATCCAGTGGCACCCCGTGCACCGCCCTTCCATGAGAACAGTGCTACAAATGCTCGAAGGAGAGGGAGACAAGTTAAAAGAGCCACCCAATCCTTTTGAATCTGCAGCTACAACTAGTACAAATGCAATTATTCCGGCAAGATGTCTGAATTTGGAGCTGGAAGTGATTCCAGAATCAGATCAGATTGATTGAAGACATTTAGTAATTAGAGATTTAACTAGCACTTTGTGTATGTGTGCTGGTGTGACAAAGAGAGTCCTTTTTTCTTTTTACTTTTGGTTGTGGATGGTGAGTAGTACTTGTTAGTTATAATAAATTTACTTGTGACTTGTGAATTTAGCGACTCATTAAGATTAAAATTTAAGATTAAAATTGAAACATTACTCGTAACTTCTCATGTACTAGTTAAGTTTTCGTATTTTTTTTCTCGACAAAATTATTTTTGCTTTAAATATGCACAGAGTACTTTGATAATTAGGGCTAACAAAAAAAAAAAGAAATTATTTAAATGGAAACCACCCGGGATGGGACAAGTACAAGGATAGATAGAGATGGAGTCCTCGTTTACTAAACCTAGCAAAGGCTGCAATAAAATCACCATCCTATGAAATACTGATAGGCTCCATATATATGTGTGATCATCTTTTATGATTATAATTGTTAAAATTATTGAATTTTCATCATGTACTTTTATTATTAATTTGGGTTATATTATATTAATAGTATTGTAATAAATTATAGATATTATATATGTTTTATTCAGGTTTAAGAGTATTTTTTATGATTTTTTTTTCTGAATTTTTTGGTTAAATTTGCAGATATTCAAATCTCCAGAATAAATGGGAACTAAAGACCCATAACGAGGAAAGGAATAGCAAAAATGGGTAAATTTTGCAATGTAAACGAGAGTCTAATGGATATCAGATTGCCATAATTGATTCTTGAGACATAGCGAGCGGAGACAAGAGTCGTTAATGAGTGCCAATAAAAGATTCGAGCAACTTAAGTCATCTTGGTTGTTTATTATGAGCCAGAATTTATTTAGTTATTGATTTTTGGTCATGGAGCTAGAATTCATGTCAACTGTTTTTTTTTTTCTTTTTTGATAGAATTATGTTAACTCTGTTCATTCTTAGATTATTTACAGTGTCACATATTCCAAACTCCATACTTCAATCGTAACAAAAAGAGAATTTGTTTAAATATTACATTTTCTGTTTTAAAGAAAACATAAGTGCAATTCAAATTGATTAATTTTAGATTTATTTATTTTTACTAAATTTAAATTATTTTTGTTTGGCTTATATCGATTAAGTAGCTAAGCTCACTCAAAAAAAAAAAAAAAATGAAGACTACTCTAGGTTATTACCATCAACTCGATATCAATACAGTATTAGTATCCTTGCGTGAAGAGAAAGTCCACATCCATCACCCACAACCACCCAGGACACACTTCAGACTTCTCCTATGTGCAGACAAGAACTAACAAAGTTATTTAAGGCAGAAAGTGCGGGTAATATTTGAGTTCATGAAGCTAAATTAGAGAAGAAATTAGGTAGCATTTGACATATTATCTAACAAAATTACTGCTAATCTAGATTAACACTTAGAAATAGTCATTTTTTAAATTATTAGTAATATTATATTATTGTGTTTAATATATATAGATAAGCAAACTGATAATTCACATTACCTTATTTGGTATATTAAAAAAATTACTAGATTATTCCCAAGATGTTATAAATATTCATAAGTCTGAATTATATTTTTTTTATAAGATTAATTTTTAATATATGGTTAATATAAAGTAGTTTACACTATCAACTAATTAATTATATTCTATCTTTTGTATGACTTGTGAGGAGGTTATAATAAGAATCAAATGATATTAATTTTTAATATATGGTTAGTATAAAGTAGTTTATACTATCAACTAATTAATTATATCGTATCTTTTGTATGACTTGTGAGGAGGTTATAATAAGAATCAAATGATTTTAATAACATAATTATACATAATTAGATGGTTGTATAATATATATATATATATATATATATTTGTTTTTTAAAGTATCCTCTCACTTGAAAAGTGAGAGACTAATCTTGAGAGGTACAATTTGGTATCTAAGCAGGGACTCTTTTTTAGAAATGCAATCAAGTTTCTAAGCAAGGACCTCTCTCTTGAGATATAGTCAGGTGCTTAAACGAGGATCTTTTCCAACAATATTTTCTTTCATACATCAGAATCTTAAGATCAAACCTAAAATCATATGCTTATCTTTTACTTAGACCAACATCTTGTTGAAGTAAAAAAATTATATTAACAATTTTTTAAGTAAAAATTTTATTTTTTATCATTGAACTGAATAATTGCAATTCATGTTTATTAATTTGAGATTTATTTTATTTCATTTTATATTGACCAAGTTCCATTCAATTGCATTAATTTGGGCTGCAACCACTCAAGAAAGTAGTAAACTCTACACTTTTCCATAAAATTGCAAGCATTGACAATATTAGATCAAAATTTCTTTTAAAATTTCTGACACTGTATTTATAGAAGATAAATTAGTATCTATTATTATAACCATCGTAGTTAAAATTAGTTTATATTAAAGAACGAAGAACTCATTTTTTAAAGTCAATCGAATATGACCGATGCTTATAATTTTATGAACTAAAGCGAGTATTTACACTTCAAAAAATTATTTAATTTTTACATCTTGCAAGCTCCACTAAATAAAATCTTTAGTTCTTTCGTCTTTTTTTGTAAAACGAAAAATTCGAAACCTCAATAATGGACACTCAACTTACACAATAATCCAAGCTTGTTTATAGTAGACTAGGACGCAACAATATAACAATATTTTGGCATTTTGATTTTATTTATCAATCAAATCCTTTTTCAAAATAATTATAAAATCAGAATTGCTATATAATATGAACTTTTTGTGTAAAATGTAGGAATAGTCCAAAGGGTGGTTATTTTTTAGTTTTTTTAATGAATAAAAATTTGGATTTTGTACTGTTCGTATTTTTTAGAATAATATTGACTAGAGTTTTATACCGTGTTTTTAGGCGTAGAAACCCTCAAAAATTTGGCCAGGACTTATCGAAGTCTACGGAAGTGGTCTTCAGTCTTTTTCATTTATATTTTACATAGAAGAAATTCTTCAGCTTTCAACAATGAATGCTAGACGTATAATGCAAGGCAGACTATATGTAGAAGACTAGGACATGACAATTGCACAACATTAGTCATTTGATTTTGTTCTACATGTAGAAGACTAGGACATGACAACTCCACAACATTAGACATTTGATTTTGTTTGTCAAACATACCCTTTCCTGAAATTGTTATGGGATACATATTGATTAGACTTTTTCTATCGTATACTTAGTCGTAGAAATAACTTAAATGAAGTTTAATTTGTCTGAAAAGAGACAGATATATTTCGTAAATAGTTAGTTTGAGTTTAATCTTTTTGTGACAGGTTTATTTTGAGGCATGACTGGACTAAGTTTATTTAAAGGCTTGCGAATATACAAAGACTTCCAAACAAGTTAAGGATCCTAAACTTTTTAATTTTATAACATTTAAAAAAATTATATTCTGTACAAAATTAATAATGAATATTTAACAAATTATGTAGATACTATAATTTTTTTTTTGAATAATATATACTACTCAGTTATATATACGTTTTTAAAAGTCCCAACTTAAGATGTTTATTAATAAATTAGTTAACCAAATGAAAGGGGTGTCAACGTTCACAATATATATCCAGGCCAGATACATTTCAATTCAGTCACATTAATTTAGGCTACAACCACTCAAGAAAGTAGTAAAATCTACTTTTTCTAAATTAAAGTTTTAAGCATTGACTATATTAGTTCTTAACTTTAAAAAATTTTCTTTTAAATTTCTGACATTGTATTATTATAAGTTAAATTACTTTTCAACATTACATTCAGTTTATTTAAGTTATTTTAAATTAAAGACCTAGAAACACAATTTTTAAAGTCAAAAATTAATTTGACCGACGCTTATAAAAAATTGTCTGAGTTTTACGACTCTCAAGCCCCACTGAATAAAGGCTTCAGCTCTTTTGTCTTTTTTTATAGGATAGAGTTTTTAATTTTGATGGCCGGCGAGTAAGTCAAGCTTGCATGTCAAAGACTAGGACGTAATAACCCCTTAATATCAGACTTTTGATTTTAATTATCAATCAAATCCTTGAAATAATAGTGTATCATATCGGCAAGGTTTTTTGTATCGTGTAAATGTGTAACTGGGGATAGAAACCACTCAAAAAATTGTCTACGAATATAATGACAGAAACTGTTCAGTTTTCAATAATGCAGGCTAGATGTACATACTAAGGCAGGCTTATTTGTAGAAGACAAGAACGTAACAACACCACAACATTTGACATTTGATTTTATTTATTAATTAAGTCCTTTCTTGAAATAGCTATAGAATACATATCGACTAGCCTTTTTTACAAACTTGTTTATGTATGATAGGTTTATTTTGAAGCTTGACTGGTCAATATTTATTTAAAGGCTAGCAATTATATGAAGACTTCCTCACACGTTATCAAAACCCTTTTTTTTTTGTAGGTACGTGTCAAGAAACTTAAACTTTTTAACATTTTAAGAGTTAATAAAAATTATATTCGTTATAAATTTATATGTTATATTAACCTACCTATACTACTAATATTTCAAAGGTAGTTTCAGGGAAAGTTTTACGAGTGTCACTTTAATGGGTCAGTTTGGTTTAACTTTTAGGAGAAGATCTTTTAAAAAAAGGTCTTTTAAAAGAAGATTTTTTAGAAGAATTACTTTTAAAAGAATGATTTTTGTTTGATTTGAATATGTCAAAAGGCCTTTTAGAAGAATGAATTTTGTTTGGATATGATAAAGTAAAATTACTTTTGGTTGTTGATGTGAAAGTAATAGTAAGATTCCTTTTCAAAAGGTTTTTTTCTAGAATGAAAAGTAACTTCAAAGATACTTTTTCCAAAATGCCTTATGGAAGAAGGCCTTTGGGAAGATGTTAAACTAAACACTACAATTTATTGTACAAAGTCATTTTCCTTCTCCTAGAAGGCCTTCTGGGAGTTGCAAACGGCAAACCAAACGGGCACAATATTTATTTGGTTCTCCACTAACTTCAAAAGGTTTCCCATTATGAGATAAAAGCATTTTAATGGTGGTTATTTACAACATTTAGTGGCTGTTTTAGCTCCCACTAATGATTTTTCCGGCCATTACCAAATCCACCAAAAATAAAAGTGACGAGAAGTATTTGGTGGTGCCCTTTAACAATAGCTAGTATGATTGCCATGAAACACATTTATTCCTGGCGATTATTTAGTGGGGGCTTCAGTTGCCAGAAAATTTGCTTTTATGGAAGTTAAAACTAACATTGGCAAACGAGCCAACCTGTCCTGCCCTTCCTCGCCCCATCACAAGTCAAGCCTTAAGGGGATGGGGCGGGCCAACTTGCGTTAGCAATTTAGGTTAAATATACCAACCCATCTCGCTTTTATGTCGTTGGCAGGTTGGCCTACAAAAAATAAAAAATAAAAAATAAAAAATAAAAAACCTTTTTTAAATGAATTAAGTCATCTAATTTTTTTTAAAAAGAAACTTTTACTTAAATATAACAAATTAACATTGATATAAAATAAAAAAAATCTTAATTACCTAATTTATCAATGTCAAGCAGGGTAAGGCGGATTTGGCCTGCAGATCATTTTTTTTTCATCTTATTCTTTTTTTCTTTCACACAACACACTCAACATTTGAAACTCTTGTTGGTCCATGCACACATGCCTCAAAGGACATTGATAAATTAGGTAATTATTTTTTATTTTATATGAATGTTATTTTATTGCATTTAAGTACAAATTTCTTTATTTTTAGTGTATTTGTTTGTGATTTTTTTGACAAAAAATAATTTTTTTACTCAAAAAAATTAGCTTTCATATATTTGGATATTTTTTAAAAATAATCAGATCTCCAGAAAAATTTGTTTTCACCATTTTTGGAGAAGCTGAAAAAAGTAATTTATAAAAAAAAAAAATCAGTTTTCATCTTTTCTAGTTACATATAAAATTTAAATTTCATAATCACTTTTCTAAAAGCTGAAACAAACATATCTTTATTTAAAAAAAAATAGATTACTTAATTCATTTAAAAAAGGTTTTTTATTTTTTATTTTTGCAGGCCAACCTGCGCAAAAGTGGCGCGAATTGCAATATTCAACCCAAATTACTAAAGCAGGTTGGCCCACCTCACCCCCTTAAGGCTTGACCTGCAGTAGGGTGAGGAAGGAAGGGGCAGGTTGGCTCATTTGCCAATATTAGTTTTAACTTCCATAAAAACAAACTTCCTTATAATTTAAGTCCCCACTAAATAATCGCTAGTAATAAATGTGTTTTGTCAAGGTCATACCAGCGATTTTTAATGGCACCACTAAATACTTTTCATCACTTTATTCCTGGCGGATTTGGTAATGGCTGAAAAATTCATTACTACGGGTTAAAACCGCCACCAAATACTTTATATAACCACCATTAAAATGCTTTTATCTTGTAATGGGAAACCTTTTGAAGTTAGTGGAGAACCAAATGAATATTAAAGTGGCACCCGTAAAATTTTCCCAAAAACTACCTTTGAAATATTAGTAGCATAGATAGGTTAATATAACATATAAATTTTATAAAGAATATTATTTTTATTAACTATTAAAAAGTTAAAAAGTTAAAGTTTCTTGACATGTTCCTATCCAAAAAAAAAAAAAAGGTTTCATAATGTGTGAGGAAGTCTTCATAAAACTGCTAGCCTTTAAATAAACATTGACCAGTCAAGCTTTGAAATAAACTATCATGCACAAATAGGTCGAGCTCAAACTAGCTGCGCACAGGATAAATATTAGTTTTTTTATTATATAAAGCTAAATTTAATTTATTTCTACCACTAATTATATTGGAAAAAAGCTTGTTGATATGTATTCTATAGTGTTCTGGACTAGTTCCAAAAAGCCCAACTCAGCCCAATATTAAGAGGCCTAACTCGAATTCACACCTACCATTATCTGAGGCCCAACTCGGAATCCATATGATGGAACCCTTTGCAATGTGCAAGGATGGGTCGTTTGGACGATGTACACGATCTTGCCGGAATAGCACTCACCTAACATGCTGCCACCCATCTCGGACCCACCAATGAGCCTCAAGTCGTTGGAAGTCCCAAGGCAGCCCCTTTAAATCGTGGAACACCTCCACACGTTCTCAACTTCCTACCACTATAAATAAATGGTCAATCATTGAAATCAGGTACACCTTATACACTATACCTAGTATTGCTCGTACTCACTGACTTGAACGTCGGAGTCCTTACAAGTACAACCCCTGTTGCTATGGAGATCCAACCTCAGCCGACCAGCTTCCAGAATGAAGTAGCTTTGGTGCCCAATAATGAGTTTGGAGCTCATTCCAAGTGACCCAACTCCGAACATATAGCTATTTTAAGAAAGGACTTAATTGATAAATAAATCAAATGCCAAATGTTGTGGTGTTGTTACATTCTAATCTTCTACAAATAAGCACTTTGTGTGTTGTGAATAGTGTGATCAAGAGAGTTCTTTTTCTTTTTTACTTTTGGTTTTGTATGGTGAATAGTACTTGTTAGTTACAAGAAATTTATATTGTGACTCGTGAATTTAGCGACTCATTAAGATTAAAATTGTAAGGTCAATTGTAACTTCTCGTGTACTAGTTAAGATTTTGTGTTTTTTCTCTACAAAATTATTTTTTATTTAAATATGCACAAAGTACTTTGGTAATTAGGGCTAGCCTAAAAAAAAAGAACTTATTTAAATGGGTACCACAAGCAATGGGGTAGGTACAAGGATGGCTTTGGTCCCTAGGAAGATACACATGAAGTCCTCGTTTACTATACCAAGCGGAGGCGGCAATAAGATCATTGCCCTATGAAGTACTGATAGGCTCCATATATATATGTGTGATTATCTTTTATGATTATAATTGTTAAAATTATTGAATTTTCATCATGTACTTTCATTATTAATTTGGGTTATATTATATTAATAGTATTGTAATAAATTATAGATATTATACATTTTTTGTTCAAGTTTAAGAGTGTTTTTTTTTTATGAATTTTTCATTTGAAATCTTTGGTTAAACTCGCAAAGATTCAAATCTCCATAACAAACGGGAAATAGAGACCCATAACGAGGAAAGAAACAATAAGAACTATAGTAAATTTTGCAATGTAAACAAGAACCTAATGGGTATCACTTTGTTTCGTAAAAATATCACAATAAGTCAAGCTTCTTTATAATATAGACTAGGACGTAACAATATCACAATATTTTGGCATTTTGATTTTATTTATCAATCAAATCCTTTTTTAAAATAATTATAGAATCAAAATTGCTATATAACACGAATCGCTTTTTGTGTAAAATGTACGAATAGTCCAAAGGGTGGTTATTTTTTAGCTTTTTTAATGAATAAAAAATTGGTTTTTGTACAATTAGTAATTTTTAGAATAATATTGACTAGAGTTTTATACCATTTTATTGTGCGCAGAAACCCCTCAAAAAATTGTCCACGACTTATCGAGGGTGTTTTTTTTTTTTTTTTTTTATATGGTATTTGGATGAAAAATATACAAGAATATGAGATTTGGGATGAATCTATGCTAATATGGGATTTAATAAAATCGGAAATTCCGATTTCAGAAAAGGTGAAGTCGGAATTTCTGACTTCAATTAAAATAATATTTTATTTTTTATATGTAGTAAAATCGAAAATTCCGACTTCACTACAGACAAAATATAAAATATTATTTTAATTGAAGTGGGAATTTCCGACTTCATCTTTTCTGAAATCGGAATTTCCGATTTTGTTAATCCCATATCAGCGTAAATTCATCCCAAATCCTATATTTTGGTATATATACAATTCAAAAATCATATAAAAAATAAAAAACCACTTATTATCGAAGTCTTCAATCTTTTTCATTTATATTTTACATAGAAGAAATTCTTCAACTTTCAACAACGAATGCTGGACCTATACTGCAGAGCAGACTACATGTAGAAGACTAGGACATGACAATTGCACAACATTAGTCATTTGATTTTGTTCTACGTGTTCTAGGACGTGACAGCTCCACAACATTAGACATTTGATTTGTTTGTCAAACATACCGTTTCCTGAAATTGTTATGGAATGCGTATTGACTAGACTTTTTGTATCGTATAATTAGTCGTAGAAATAACTTAAATTAAGTTTAATTTGTCTAAAAAGAGATATATATACTTCATAAATAGTTAGTTTGAGTTTAGTATTTTTGTGATAGGTTTATCTTGAGACATGCCCGGACAAAGTTTATGTAAAGGCTTGCAAATATACAAAGACTTCCAAACAAGTTAAGGAACCCAAACTTTTTAATTTTATAACATTTAAAAAGATTATATTCTGTACAAAATTAATAATCAATATTTAACAAATTATGGAGATACTATAATTTTTTGGAATAATATATACTACTTAGTTATATATACGCTTTTAAAAGCCCCAACTTAAGATGTTTATTAAATAAAGAAAAATATTTGGGGCTACGTATACAAAAAAAAGTGAGTAAAACGACAAAAATGCTTAGATAATGGATTCCACAAAATCGTTGTTACTTTTGCTCATTTTTTTTTTATCCAAAAACTTACCAACGTTTTTCAACAATATACTAGTAAGTTTTATATTTTGTATACAAAATTTACCAACGTATTGTTTAAGACACTGATGAGTTTTACATTTTTTGTATATATATATATATGCAAAATTTACCAGCATATTATTGAAAAATATCAGTACATTTTTTTTTTACAAAATTTACTAGTATTTTTCAATAATATGCTGATAAGTTTTGTATTTTGTATACAAAACTTAATAGTGTATTGATCAAGACGCTGATAAATTTTATATTTTGTATACATATATGCAAAATTTATCAGCATATTATTGAAAAACGTTGATAATTATTTTTTAATACACACTGGCAAGTTTTGTATATAATTACATAAAATTTATCGGCATGTTCACTGATCACGCTAGTAAGTTTGTTAAAAAAAAATTTGAACAAAAGTAGCAATAATTATATAGGACCCATCATGCAAGCAATTTTATCATTTTTCTTAATTTTTCAGTATGCATCGCATATATATTTACTGTTTATATGTCCCCTATTAGTTCTCTTTTAATTAGTTATCCGGATGAAAGGGGCGTCCACGTCCACAGTATATATACATTTCAATTCAGTCACATCGATTTAGGCTACAACCACTCAAGAAAGTAGTAAACGCTACTTTCTCTAAATTAAAGTTTTAAGCATTGACTATATTAGTTCTTAATTTTAAAAAATTTTCTTTTAAATTTCTGACATTGTATTATTATAAGTTAAATTACTTTTCAACATTACATTCAGTTTATTTAAGTTATTTTATATTAAAGACCTAAAAACACAATTTTTAAAATCAAAAATTAATTTGACTGACGCTTATAAACATTGTCTATGACTTTTACGACTCTCAAGCCCCACTGAATAAATCCTTTAGCTCTTTTGTCTTTTTTTATAGGATAGAGTTTTTTACTTTTGATTGTGAGCGAGTAAGTCAAGCTTACTTGTCAAAGACTAGGACGTAATAGCACCTTAATATTAGACTTTTAATTTTAATTATCAATCAAAATCTTTGAAATAATAATATATCATGTCGACCAGGTTTTTTGTATCGTGTAAATGTGACAGAAACTGCTCAGTTTTCAACAATGGAGGTTAGATGTACATACTTAGGCGGGATTATTTGTAGAAGACTAGAATGTAACAACACCACAACATTTGACATTTGATTTTATTTATCAGTTAAGTCCTTTCTTGGAATAGCTATAGAATACATATCGATTAGCCCTTTGTACAATATAATTAGCGGTAGAAATAAATTAAATTTAGCTTTATATATATATATATATATATCTGTAAAAAAAAAAAAGAAAAGCTGATGTTTATCCTATGTGCACCAGTTTGAGCTCAACCTATATTTGCTTGATAGGTTTATTTTGAAGCTTGATTGGTCAACGTTTATTTAAACAGAAATGTTATTTTGCCCACTCCTTTTTTGACATATACGGTGTCACCGTATACAAAAGTCAAGAGAAGACAAAACACCTATAGAGGGGGAAAAGGTGAATATGGCGGAGTAAAAATTTCAAAAAACAAATAAAAAAGCCACCTACGAATGACTCACTAAACTCTCTACCCTTCCCCTCATGAGAAATCAACTCTACCTCCCTTCCCATAACAGAGTCACCACCTCTTCTCTCACTGTCATTGCACCCCTCCCGACAAATCTGTGTCCACGGCCAGCACCTAACCACCTTCAAGTTGGACCTTGTCGCCGATCATCACCAAAACCACACCGAGGACAACAGCTTCTCCAGTTACTCTAGCTTCTCTGGCGGCGATGTCTTCATCGACCACACTTCTCCAGTGGCCTCGTCGAAGATCTTCGGGTTCCGCAATATGGATCTCAGCTACTTCCAATCTCCCTTCAAATTGGTGCACATAGCAACAGAGAACGGGAATGGAAACGGAAATCGAAACAGCTACGGCCATGGCATTTTCGTCTCTGATGAGCCAGTGCTTTCGCCACCGAGATGGAGCCAGAGGAAGGTTACGCCTTTCGAGAGTGGCGCAAGTGAGTGTTTCGGATTTCTCTTCTCTCTGTCTTATTCCATTTTGTGGAGTGAAGAAATTGAAGTGTGTTTCTAAGTTCAAAAACACTCTTACCTTCATCTCTACTCGCTCAAAAACAGCCCTCCCTCGTCTCTATTCTCGCCTTTCCTTATTTCTACACACCATTTTCACAACATTTATATCTCTTTCTACTCCCTTTATTCATACCAGAAACAAAAAATAGATTAAAAAGCATCTACAACCCTCTTTTCGGCTTTGTCAATCACAATTAGGCCCTCTTCTCCTTCTGATGATTCTTTGTGATACCTATCTCTCACATACACACTATCATAAAGGTTGGAAATTTTACATTGTTTGTAACTATACGTTGTTTTTCTTTTATCTTTATGTTCAAGTTTTGCTCTTTCCTTTGATTGTTTAAAAGCTTTCTAATTTCTATACTTTTTTTTATCTCTCTTGCCCTCTTAGTAATGGGTTTCTTGTTAGTTCCTTGAATGTTTGATGATGCTCTGAAATTTTGATACTTTTTGGCAATTGGTTTGCCGTTTGTTATAGGGTAATTTTCATTTTTTTTTAAGTTTTATATGATCAATTATGCATCAGTTTGGTTGCTTTGTCCTTTGTGATGTTGAGTTGCATTCCCTTGGGGGGTTAGCCTCTGTGATATTGAGTTGGGATAAAAAAGATTTTAAAATGTGTGAGGATATGTGATTTATACATTATTAGTGGAAGAGAAATTTGTTTAGATAAGAGATTGATAGAGACCCTCCCTAGTTACCCAATTTGCTATCATGAAATTGAAAAAAATTTTGTTTTTTTGGAGTAATTTGTTATTTATGTCTACTTTGCAAGTGTGCAGAAGCTATATGGATCAAAGCAGATTATAAGATATGGCTTCATTCGTGATTGTTGATGTTTAGGTCTTGAACGATTAAATTGCTCACATAGCTAATTTGTTAGTGTTAGGTACATTTTGCCGATTATCCGCGATATGTTTGCCGATTATTTGCAATTATCCAAGATCTTTGGAGATCTTCATTGTTTGTGAAGAAAAAAGTGCCCCTTCCCCCCAAAAAAAGAAAAAAAAAACTACTATTAATTCTGACAAGTCAAAACTTTATTTATTCAAGTAATGCATGCTAATAAATTGGGCCTAAGTTTCTTCTGTTTTGAACAACGATTGACTGTAGATAGGAAATTATTTCTATTTGGTTTAAGTATATTACTTGATCTTGCTGGTGATGCTAATTGGACAAACTTGCAATATGTGTTTATTGCCCTTTACTTGCTTTTCTACATTGCAAAACTGTAATTCCCGCTTGGTTTTAGGTTGTTCTTTGCCTGAGGCCTATTTTGATTGAGACACATTTTCCTTATTTCTTAATGTGTTCAGGTTGGTTCATTTCATGGATGTTTAGGCTTCCCCTAGTTTATAACGATAACTTGAGGTATGGAAGAATTCTTAGAGCTTTAAGAGTGTTAGTATGAGGAATTGGATATAAAACAATATGGAATGAAAGAATTTTTTGTGACAAGAAAGGGATGCAGGCCACAATAGGTGGGCATGTTCTAATACAAGGAATGCAATTTGATTTGATACAAGAAAGGGGTGTGCAACAACAAACGTAATTATGTGTTCAAAAGATAAAAAGGAGTGCAGTTAAGTTTAGAAGTTAGGTTTGGCTATAGATTTATTTTTCCTCGTTGATACTTGTATTCATTATAGATAAATTTACATGTAACCATGACATCTATTGTCACACTAGAATAAGGATAAGGTTTTGTGCAAATAAAGTGAAAAAAAAAATATGCGCAAATTGTTACCAACACATACAGAATGAGTAGCTGTGTTTGATTTTTTTTATTTCTTTTTGACCAAATCTTGGGTCAAAAAAGTTATTATAAGGTTATTGATGAAAGGAGCTTGAACAAAGCATGAAAATAGATATGCAATGCCTAAGAAGCATATTTTTTTTTCCTGCACTTGGTTGATAACTTTGGCTCAAAAGCTAGTAACTTCAATTTAAAAAGCTAGTAACTTCTCAAAAAAGTTGGTAATCTTTCAAGTCATGGGAATTTAGGAAGTATTGGGATTTTGAAATAAATTTATATAACCAAACAAGTTTAAAAGATTCCCTATGATTATAGATTGATCAAGGGAGCTTGAAGAAAGCATAAAAATGAGCAACCAATGCCTAAGAAGCATATTTTTTTCCTGCACTTGGTTGGTAACTTGGGCTCAAAAGCTGGTAACTTCAATTCAAAAAGTTAATAACTTATCAAAAAAGCTGGTAGCTTTTCAAGTCATGGGAATTTAGAAAATACTGGGATTCTCGGATAAATTTGTATGGCCAAACAAGTTTGAAATACTCCTTTTGATTATAGATTGATCAAGAGAGCTTGAACAACACATAAGAATAAGCAACCAATGCCTAAGAAGCATATTTTGTTTTCTGCACTTGATTGGTAACTTAGGCTCAAAAGTTGGTAATTTCAGTTCAAAAAGCTAGTAACTATTAGAAAAAGCTGGTAACTTCTCAAAAATGCTAGTAACTTTTTAGTTCTTGGGAATTTTGCAAGTATTGTTTTTCTCGTACAAACTTATGTTAGCGAACAAGTTATGAGGACCTGTTTACCCTATTGATTGATTGAAGGATTAGGGTTGTCAAAGTGGCTGAAGAAGTGCTAAAAAAGGCATTGCAATCCCTTAAATATGACCCAAGATCTTCTCCCACGAGATTGCTTTGAAAAATAGACTTTCTAATTTGTTGCAGCTAAGCTCGAGATTGCATAAGCAAGCTCAACTTTCTCTCTTGAGTTATAGAATCTAGGTTCTCTATCTGATGCCCATGCTCGAGCTTACGGGTGCAGGCTCGAGCTTGCTAGTCTGCGCTTGAGCTTGCTCCCAAAATGCTAATATTGGAACTCTCTGTTTGACCCTATACTCGAGCTTGGGGTCGCAAGCTCGAGCATGCTTCCAAATATGTGAAATTCAACTTTTCTTCACTTGGGTTTTCAAAACCTCAATGAAAATGACCAATACTGAGTGACAAAAGCTTAGAAAACATAAAGGACCAATAATGAGTGACAAAAGAATTTAGAACCCTTTTTTTAGGCTTTGCAAGTCACTCCCCAAATAGGGTTAAGGATCCATTCAGCAATATAACATAAAAAGGTGTGGTGTTAAGTTGTTTGGATGCATCAATCCATTTTGCAGCCCAATAGAAACAAAACTCCAAGTACCTGAAAAATTACTAGTTTTTTTTTTTTTTTTGGTAAAAGTTACTAGTTTATTGAACTGAAGTTATTAGCTTTTTGCAACCAGTTACCAACCATGTGCAGGACTGAAATTTGCTCAATTAGGGTTTGCTAGCCACTCCCTATGTGGGGTTGAGGCTGCACTCACAAATCTAACATGAAGAGGTGTGGTCTTGACTTGTTTGGACACACCAATCCATTCCATAAGGCCAATAGATACCGAAATAATAATTATTTGATAAGTTACCAGCTTTTTAGGTGCAATTACCAACAAAGTGTAGGTCCTCACTTAGCCTTTACAAGTCACTTCCCACTTGGGGTTGAGACTCCATTCTGCAATATAACATAAAGAGATGTGGTATTAAGTTGTTTGGATACACAATCCATTCCGAAAGGCCAATAGAACCAAAACAATAATTAACTGATAAGTTACCAGCTTTTTGTAAAAGTTACCAACTTATTGAACTAAAGTTACTAGTTTTTTGGGTATAGTTACCAACCAAGTGTAGTTCCTCACTTTGGCTATGCAAGTCACTCCCTATATGGGGATGAGGCTTTCCTGCTCGAGTTACCAACCCAAACGTACAAAAAGAAAATCATGCTTCATAGTCAATTAGTCCTATAATTCCATGGTTTGTTTAACCATGGCAAATTTGAATCTATAATCACAAGGAGTCCTCTTCTCATGGGTGATGGCGACACTAATTTCCTCAGAACAAAATGATTTTATTTTTAAATTGAAACTGAACTAAATCATTTATTATCTTCTATGTTTCAGATTTTTTATTTTCCAGTCTGAGCAATGTTTGAGCCATAATTTAATAGTCACTCTCGGCTAAGAAGGTATGTGCCTATTGTCAACTAATTTTTTTTTCAATGCTGCTACGTCACTAGATTTTCTGAAGAAGGAAAATTAGGAAAGAAATGGAAAAAACTCAACAAAAAATGAAAGGGAGACAAAGTACTAATATTGATCACCAAACCCATTTTCTGCTTGGTCCCCTTTAGAATATAATATGTCAACACTCAATAAAACATAGAAGTTACAATAACATTCCATCTATTTGGCTTTAAGATGCGCTTGGTGGTCATTAGAGCTTGTCCTCTTGCTCTACCCAAAAAAAAAAAGATTGATGAAAGGAAAATCCAATTTTCAAATAAATTTTACAAAGCATGCGCCTTCAAACGTGGCACTTGTGTTGAGAAAGATGGCAAGAATCAAAATAATAGTTCAGAGAAAATGAAAGTGAAAATGTTAAAATTTAGTGAATGAACAAAAATATGTACAATAAACAATTAAAAGTAATCAGCTTGTAACTAACTAAACTTCTTTTTAACTAAAAGTAACCAACTCATAATTTATTAGTAACTAACTTAACTAAGTTGTCACTAGTAATAATCAAACTCAAAATGGTAATAAAAGAGTATATAACGAACCAATTCAATGTATAATGTAACACCCTACCAACTTAATGTTATGCTTAAGTCATAGCATGAAATTAGATAGGTTGCATTACCGTGTTAGTATTCCGTCTATAGCTATGTTCATTATATTATATTCTCTTCTTCTCTAATATGTATGTATATAATTGACGAATATACCTACGAAACGACGCACTGTATATAATAAACATGGATAGCATTGTAGAACGTAATAAAGTTTAATAAAACACAACAGAAAAGATAAGAATAAGTGATATATCATCAACTGTATACGTACATATATAGGTCAGAAGCTGACGCTTCAGTCTATATATATATGCTTCAAAAACAGAGTGAAATAAAGGAATAGCAAAATTCCTATTGCTAAAAAGTAGAGACAGAAATGGCAGGAGCTAGCTTTGTACAACGAGTCCAACTCAGGGTCATGGTGGAGCTGCAGGTCTGGAATCTCAATGAAAAGAGTGGCCGTCAAGTCCATCACCAGCATTTGAGAATGATGTGGAAATGCAAAATGAGGTGAGAATTTAAAGAAATTCTCAGTAGGGTTCGCGTATGGTATTTAACTGACATCGCATTCATTCTTGGTTGCCTCGATTTTTATTTAGTTATAAAAACATGATTTCAAACTGGACTATCCATATTTAATAAGATTAAGAAAACGTCTAGTCCGAGGCAAGGCTCAATTTTACTTAAGACAGAATAAGAAACGGAACAAACTATTAAGTAGTGATACTCAAAATAATGAGCAGAATAAATGTACGTACAACAATAAGTAACTATAATAGACAAACTGTAAAAACTTGTAATGGCTATTCAATGTAATCATGCATTCAATGTAATTATGTAAAACTCATTCTTGAACCTTTCTTCATAAACTTTTCCATTACTTGGTCCCCTAAGAGTTCTTGGCCATTTAGACTCTTGGGTAATAGTTTGCTTTTCAGGATCGAGCTCGTTCCTATATAGGAATGCCGGGTTTATTTTCCCTGACCTCTCCACCAATCTATTCCCTTTAACTTTAATTCGGGGCTGGCCCAAGTATTATGGAACTTTCATCATAACATAATCTTTATATTCATCATAACATAACCTTTATGACTTTCTTGAAAATGCATATGAATCTTATAACTCATGCATAAGTTTTACCGAAATTTCGGTGGCATAACAGAACGTGTTCACTTCCCTATGAATAGTGCCAATACTCAGTACATCAACTTATCAAAGAAATCATAACATTTCATTCATAAGTCAACATTAGCTTCATAGGAGCATTAGTTACATCAAGACAAGGTTACTGCCTCAACATAATCATTCAACCCAGTTTTTGTGAATGAAGCCAAAATTTCTATTTAACTCATCTGGACTTGAATTTTGGATATGTTAAAGTGTTACGTGTCTATTTTCTAACCTCTTTCGTCCCATATAATTTTGATAAATATAGCTTAAGTTATTTGAGTTCTATCTCGGCCTGCCCTATAGCTGACCAGAATCACACACTTAAAAGTAAAAATCTACTAAAAATCGAAAACTGGTTAAAATCATATGAAATTGGTCTCATATTAAAGATAATAGGACAATCTTTCATTTGCAAAAGGTTCCATTTCATTTGCCTTAGTAGGGCTCAAGTTATAAGCCCGAAATTTGACCTTCCTAAATTGCCCTGTTTTGGCCCGGTTTGGATATAGGGCAAATTTCTTGAATCACTGGGAACAAACGGGACCTTATCTAGCTCTAAAATTTTTATGGGATATTCTTCTATGTGTAAACTTTCTAACAAAATTAGTTTTATTCAATTCCTAGGTCGAAATTCAAAAATTCATATCTTTCTCAATACTAATCCAATGGCCTTATATGATATATGTATGGAAAGCCCTAGATGTTTAGTTTCATATAAAAATGATTTCATTGAATTTAAACGGCGGTAGGTGGGGCCATACACTCCACTGTATGGACTGTGGAGGGTTTTTGGTTTTCCAGCTCCTTTCCTCTTCCTACTTTCATCATTTCTGGCTTCCTAATCAAATTTAACCTCATAAACAACCAACAA
Organism: Pterocarpus santalinus; assembly: GCA_031439595.1. Classification (NCBI taxonomy): domain Eukaryota; kingdom Viridiplantae; phylum Streptophyta; class Magnoliopsida; order Fabales; family Fabaceae; genus Pterocarpus; species Pterocarpus santalinus. The sequence goes on from CM062527.1 coordinate 40,810,554, forward strand.
ACTAGCCAAATATCATTATATTCATTCAATCAACACATCAAGGATTGAGAAACTAAAGCCACCACCAGCCACCCACAACCAGAATAGTAAGACAAAAATTACACCTTTACCTCTTTGTGTGTGATTTTGCTTGATTTTGGAGTTTGGATCAATGAAACTTGGTTGAACTTGAAGGTTTGATGGAGTTGGGTGAGTGGAGAAAAGAAGAAGAGAGCTGAAGTAAGGGAAAAGAGAGGGCACAGATCTTAAGCTGAAGGGAAGGAAAGGAATATATTGGTGAAGCTTTGAGGAGGTAGGTATAATCTTGCCATGTGATTGGTTGAAACACAAGAGGCTGAAATTCAGCCAACTTTCTTCATTCTTTGTGCCACTTTCATGGATTAAGTGGCTGAATTCTCAGCCACTTAAGGTAGGGTTAAGGAGTTGAAAATCCTATTGGTTCGGTTTCGGCTGTTTAAAATACCGTAATCTTACCGATTTTCTTTAAATCGGTAAATTGGTTTAAGAAAATTTTTATGAAATCTTCTATACTTCTAACCTAATTCCCTCATATCTAAATTCAATTAGTTGTTGATTAATTGATCCTAAATAATTATTTAGTCGAATTTTAATTAATCTTAATTACTCAATAAAAATCGAACAATTAGGTGAAAAACGATAAGAAAATTTTGGCGGATGTTACATATAACAAGAGAACAATAACCAACTATTAAGGCTAATCAAACTAGCTCATAATGCTGACCACTCACTTTCACTCCTCTTTTTTTTTTTTTTTTTTTTTTTCAATATGTGACAGAGCTCATACTATTCCAAATGGAAGGAAGCCTAAAACCAAAAGGATAACAAACAAAGTTTGATAAAGTACAACCTAGAACCATAAGCAAAAAGGACCTAACAACAACCAACAAAAGCAGAGCTAATAAACTTAAGAATACTAATTCAGCCACATGATGATCCAAAAAAGAGAGCTTGTCCTTGACATGCTTTACTACACATAATGTGTTGTTCCTTGTAGCAAATTTTGTTCCTCAAGGAGACCAATTATGCTTGATTCTAAGGACCATCTGCCCATACACTTGCCAAATATGGTTCTAACACTCAATGAGCCTCAAAGATCCAAAATCAACATGTTAATCCCAACATACAATAAGATCATAAAAGCTATCTAAAACCTCCATATCAGTAGCATCAGTGGTTAAACCTCCTATAGGTAGTGTCTTCAATGCTGCTGAAACTTTTGATAGTTGGCTTCCTTCTCGTGTGCAAGCGAGCATCAAATAATTCAGCTCCCCATCATCTCCTTTTTTCGAATTCTTTATCTTCCACCCAAAACCCATCACATTTGCATACTTCTGGTAAAATGATTTTATTTCCTCAGTCGAATGAAATATTATCCCAACACTTAGTTCAACTATTTCAATATTGCCTTTAAAGTTATCAACTTCTAGTATGGATCCACTAACCCGGTCCACATCATCGCCATGGAGTTTTGTTGCATACGATAGTCCAACCTACACAAAATAAGAAAAAAAAAATTAACTCATTGATGACTGGTCAATTTCAAAGTACTAAATGATAAACCAAGTTCTCATATCTTGCATAATCCCCAAAACAAAACACATACACTAAAAAGAACAAGAATCATCAACCTAAATGGGTTTGCTGGATGGTATGGGTTTTCACCAAAAGTCAAAAATAGGTTTTCATTCTTTTAGTAAGGAAAATGTGATGGTGTGGTGTAATAAGACAAGCCATGAGGGAAAGACAAGCCATAAACCAAAGAGAAGAGGAAATAGTAACCAAAGCTTACCAGAGGGAACACAGAGTGAGAAGGGCTTCGTTTTGTGGAGTTACAACTAGAAACTCAAAGCCAATGTGTGAGCTTTTGCTTGTACTTTCACAGCCTTCAACTCAACTCCGATGTGTGAGCTTTTGCTTCTGCCTTTAGAGCTATAGCCGCGGGGAAGAAGGAGGAGCATGACAACCGACAGGCTTGGTGACAAAAATCAAACAAAGTAATAGAAAGAAGATAACGACAAGTAGCTTTTTGTTTTGAGCTCCCTCATTTTGTCCTCTTACATTTCGAGCAAGCTGCAACTCCTTGATCCAGAGCAAGGTGAGCATTTAGGTAGGGCAAGATGGGGTGGAGGGAGGGAACCAAGGCGCGGATCTCTTTTTCTTGTCTCCCTCTTTTCAAAATGTTTATTTTCATTTTTTCCACCTCTAATACTTGAGTCATATCATAATACACAACCCTTTGTCGTTTTCCTTTTTCCATACGGTGTTCGCCATATGTGTCACCCAATTCATGGGCCAAATAACGGAACTCTTATTTAAATGATAGCAATTACTTGAAGACTTCCTCACATGTTTTGAAACTTTTTTTTTTATATGTACAAGTTAAGAAACTTAAATATTTTAACTTTTTAACAATTAATAAAAATTACATTCTTTATAAAATTTATATGTTATATTAACCTATCTACTAATATTCCAAAGGTAGTTTTAGGGAAAGTTTTATTGGTGTCACTTTAATATTCATTTGGTTCTCCACTAACTTCAAAATGTTCCCATTACAGCATAAAAGCATTTTAATGGTGGTTGTTTATAGCATTTAGTGGCAGTTTTAACCCCCACTATTGAATTTTCCTGTCACGACCTTTCCCGGAGTCGTGACCGGTGTTTAGAGGTAACAAACCTCTAACAAGCCTACCTTGATTATTTTTATGGGCAGTTGGATCGAGTTTCCACCTTTTTTTCCTCGAACTTATGATCTAAATTTCAAAATAATTTTCATCCCCTTGTTTAATTACCACACAACCCATTAAACCACATCAAGGATCAAACCATCAAGTCAACTTAGGTCTTGGTCAATTCCTAATTTTAAACCAAAGAACAGCTCAAAATTCTACCCCCTTTCCTTGATTCAAAATTCTTAGGCAACCAAAACACAATCAATGGGAACCAAAACAGTAAGGCAAGCAAACTAACTATATATAACAAGGTGAGAACTCACTTTATATCACAATTCAACAATCTACCCTACAAATTAGGGCCAATCAAAACAAAACTATAGCTTCCTCACTAAACAAGAAGAACAAAGCAAGGTAAGCATCTAGTATCCAGAGAAAATAAGCTCACCTAGGCTGTGGGTTGCTTGGAGGCAGCCAAATTGGAGCTCCACCACCAGAAGGAAGGCTAAAATAGAGAGAGAGAGAGAGAGAGAGAGAGAGAGAGACCAGAGGGAGAGGGAGTTAAAAAAAGAGAGATGCGAAGAGTAGGGCAAATTGAGAGAAGGATCGAGAGAGAGAGAGAAAGAGAGAGATAAGATGGTAGTGAAAGGGGTAGAAGAATATGGAAGGAAGAAGAAGAAAAGAAAAGGGAGGGCTTAGGGTGGTTCTCACCACTTAAGGTGTAGATGGTCCAAGCTTTTTTTTTTTTTTCCCTTTACATACCCTTCTTTATTTAAAATTTGATTCTCTCTAATTAATTTTAATTCCTCTATTACCATAAAACTTAATGTGACATTTTAAAATTTCCCATTATCAACATTTTATTTTAAACAAGATATTACATTTCTAGTCGTTACCAAACCCGCTAGAAATAGAGTAACGAGAAGTATTTAGTGGAGCCTTTTAAGAACCATTGGTATGACCACCACAAAACACATTTATTACCGGCAATTTTTTAGTGGGGACTTAAACTGCTAGAAAGTTTGTTTTATGGAAGGTAAAACTAATATTGGCAAATAAACCAACCTACCCTGTCCTTCCTTGCCTTGTCACAGGTCAAGCTTTAAGGGGGGGAGATGGGCTAACCCGCTTCAGTGATTTAGGTTGAATATGCCAACTTGCCTTGCTTTTGCGCGGGTTGAAGGGTTGGCCCGCAAAAAGTAAAAAATAAAAAACCTTTTTAAAATGTATTAAGTCATATAATTTTTTTTAAAAAGAAATTTTTAATTAAATACAACAAATTAATATCCATATAAAATAAAAAAAAATTCTTAATTACCTAATTTATCAATGTCAAGTGGCCGAGGGGGGGTGGGAATGGCTTGCAAGTCATTTTTTTTTACATGACTTAATTAGGGTGGGTTAGCATATTCAACCCAAATTATTGAAGCGGATTGTGTAACACCCTCCTAAGCACAATACCATACTAAAATCATAGTATCACACTTAGGAGTTGTTACCAATAACTATGTGAACCTTATCTGATAGCAACTCTTGGCCGTTCATCCATTCTCGATCAAATTCTTCTTGTTTGATCTTCGTCAAGATTCTCCTAAACTATTTGGAGATGACACAGAAACACATATAAGGTGAGAATTATATATTCTTAGCAGGATATTCTAGACTATCGCACACAGTGTCATCATCTCTAGCTGCTTCTATTTATTATAAAAAGGTGATCATGCCATAACAACTATAAATTCCATTTTATAAAGTTAAAAAATATCCTTCCGAAATAGATTAATTTTATTCACATATTTGATAATTAAAAGAGCAGTTTCATAACAGAAATAAAAAGAATATAACCTATGCATATGTAGATGCATATCATATAATCATGTAAGTGCATTTATCTTTCTTGGCTTTCTTTAGCTTTCTTTAATCTTTATTGCCCTTGAGTAACCTAATTTGGGAGTGAGCTCAACTCGTGACCATTGTCACACAGTATTGACTTGTAAGGGGACCCACATGTCTCTAAATTGGAGGGACTCAACTAGCCAACTACCTCCAAAGTAGAGGGACTCAATAGTTTTAGCTGCCTTCATAAAGAAGAACTCAATGTGCAACTATCTCCAAGTGAAGGGACCTACATCTTATCAATTTAACTACCTTCACAAGGAGGGACCTAATAACTGCCTCTAAGTGAAGGGACCTAATCTTATGTGCTCATACACTTTCCTCATTCATATGCAAATATGCATTCCTTCATGAAGACAGCATGATCATATCATCATAAAATGCTCATATGCATTCTTGTGCATGGTTATGCAGGAGAATGCTACATAAACTTTTTGTACATGCTTCACAACTTTACTTTCCAATGGATAACAAACATAACAACCAGCTAGTCACAATAATTCTGATCCTCATAAATAATATACCAACATAACATCAATTTGGTATGGATTCGCATAAATACTTATACCATTGAATTTCTTATGGTTTGTGAGACTCTTAGATCATGAAATTTGCAAGCTATTCTATTTTCCTTAAATATGCCCTAAAATTCTATATTTCACTAAAATTCCATTTTAATTTATTTTAATCTCAAAATTTAATGGAATGCAGCTCTATTAGTATATTTTTAAACCTCTTTGGTTTCACTAAGTTTTGAGGTGTATAGCTTAAGTTATTAGAGTTTTACTCAAGGCTATTCTATTTTAGGACGAACTTGTACACTTACAATTAGAAAATCACTACAAATTAATCCGAAATTTTACTGGAATGTACTAATATGGACCCTTTTTGAAACCAAACAAGCTTTACTCTAATTGAATGTGTAGAGCTTGAGTAATGAGCTCCTTACTTGGTCTGCCTTGTTTCAACTCGAATAGAGCATAAGTCATGTTCATAGATTTATTAGGAGCAATCTATTCTGACTCTCAAATTTTATAAGCATGATTCCCTATGTGTTTTCTTTCTAAAAAAATTGGTTGCACTCAATTTGAAACTATATAGGGTGAGTTATGCCCTTTACATCACACATTGGTTAGGAACAAGAATGTTGACTAACAGCTAAGTTCTAAAAATCATATCTCCTTCATTTCAAGTCCAATGGACCTAGAATTTATATGGTTGGATTCATCCTTAAATCTAGTTTCATCTAAAATTAGTTTCACTCAAAAATGAGCCCTATAGGATGAGATATACTATTCGTTGTACAAACAGCTCCTAGGGTTTACGTCAGTAACTTTTTTGTTTTGTTTTCATCTTGATCATTTAAGTTATCCTTCAACCTAAACCAAGTTTCTCTACCTCAAATCACTAGAAAAGAGTCATATTAACACCATACAAAACTAAATTAAAGATGATACAAGAAAACCCTTATAATACATTAGTGTGAGTTGCAATTATCTGTCGATACTGGATCATGAAAAAAAATAAATTCTAAGTCTGAATCCTATGCCTCCTTGGAAGACTATAGGATTGAGACATTTTCTTAAGATCAAAAATTTCGATAATGGTTTCTTGGATATTAATAAGTTAAAGGGCGATTTTTAATAAATTTTAGGAAATAGGTAATCCCTTCATTTTCAACCTACAAGTTTATAAAAACACAAGTTTTCAGAAAATTATACTAAAACCCAAAAGTTGGACTTTATCCTTAAGAATTTTGATTTGTTTGATATTTTTCTTGAATTCAAATGGGGGGTATTCCCTTATTTACATTTATGTTTTAAAGTTAGTGGAGAATAAAATTAAAGAGGATGTAAATAAGTGTATGATACCTATAGCCCCAGGTTGTGAGTCTGCTCTGAGTCTATCTTGTTAGTGCATTTTCCATAATTGTAATCGATTACAAAAGAATTGTAATCGATTACAATTGTTTGAAATAGGTTCCCAACCATTTTGGATGCTCTCGGGTTGAAATTTTCATAATTGTAATCAATTACAATTATCTAGGTCCGTGATAATCGATTACAAAAGATTGTAATCAATTACCAGAGGCCTATATAATGTCCAAGGATGCTCTCTCTCCTCATTCTCGCGTTTTCTTTCTCTCTTTTCTACCCGAAACTCTCTCTTCTCTCTTCTCTCTCTAAACTTACTCTCTTCCTCATCCTATACCTCCATATCAAATCTTCTCACTAAACCCACTTCAAAACACATATTAAACACTTCAATCTACTCCAAATAATCATCAAATTTGCCACTCTCTCTCTACTTCCACTATTGGCGACTTTGGAGCTTGGAAGAGGACAAATCGCGAAACCAACCTCCATTCTCATTTCCATTGCTTCCTAAAGATGATTCTTAACACTTTTCCTTCTCGCTACTTGGAAATCTCGATTTTTACATAGTTTGGGGGATCTCTATGAACCCTAGGTTAGAGATAATTGGGGATTGTAAGATTTGGGAGTAACTGGTGTTAATTCCAAGTACCAACAACTACTATTGGGTTAATTTATCGTATTTGTGGTGTTAGATGACCTCAATGACTACTCTATGAGCCTCGGAGCTTGTGAATTGTGAGTAGATAGTTCATCCCTAACTTATTTTTTAGTGTATTTATTTGATATATATACAAATAAATTAGTATATTATAGACATATGATTTAGACCTCGGTAGCCTGTTTATTTTTACTTTACCACATGGGATAATGACTAGTTTTCTATTAAATTTTGAAAATTGTTCTTGTTTTGAAAGGTAATAAAAATGATATATTACGAATTTTGTATGAGACTAGATTGAGAGGATTTGGTATACTCAATGGTATATGGTTTTGTATGGGATTTCTCTACACCTGAGTTATGAATAGCTATGTATAGGTTAAATGCAAGGTTTTATGAGGAAAGCTAGTATTTTTCTTTAAAGATATGATTTTAAGTTTTATGCATGAGTATCCTTAGTAAATGTTATGTATAATGGAAAGAGAAAGACTTGGGAAAGTCTAAGCCAGGATCCGTATGCTAACGGCAGTATACGTTAGCCTTAGTGCATCTCGAATTATTATTTACACAGCCACACACATAGTGTGGTGTGTGACAAAAATCATGCAGCCACTTAAGAAAGTGGTGCGTGATGGATTACAAGGTCACACGAAGGAAGGGCCACCTAAGTGTGATTCCTGACGGATTATACTGGAATAAATGACTTTCCTTGTTTTTATTTTATATGTCAAAGATGTTTTTGGAAACAAAGGATTTCTTTTATTTAACTCTATATGTTATTGTTATTCTAAATTACTATACATTGTCTTATGTAGGTTAAGGACACTCTATCTTTCACTGAGTTGCATAAACTCACTCTATTGGTTCCTTTTTCTTTTTCAGTTACAGGTGTTCAAGTAGAATTTGGCCCTCCTGTCCTCACTAGTAGATATTGAATTCTTGGGTGAGCCCTTCTTAATAAAAAGGCATTATGTACTTTTGTTTTTTAAGTCTTGAGAAACCCTTAGAATGTTGTAACTCCATAGTACTACAGGCAGGGTTCGACCCTTGCTAGTTTATGATGATATTTGTGATGGAGTAATGTGTATTGAGTTGGATGGAATTATAATGTGATGGAATTATAAATTTGGATGTTGAAAGGATATATAGTTATGTATATGTGCAAGTATGTGGATTTACGTGATGGTTCTGATTTGAAATTATATTCTATCATGTGTGCTAAGGGGTGCATTTTGAGAATGCCTAGATCTCCGATGGATAAGTGTGATTATTTAATTGTGCAGATAGAGGACCTGTATTTGGAAATTATTCTAAATACAAAGGGGACTTTGTCCAATTTTTGTGAAAATTATATGATCAAGGCTTGCTAGGGGACTTTTCCCCTATGCGCCAGTCACGACCTCGGTTGGGTCATGACAAAGTTGGTATTAGAGCCTAGATTTTCCTGTGTACTATGGAGCAGGTGTCTTTTGGTAAGATCACAATTATGCAAATGGAAGCGTGCCTATTTTCATAGATTGTGGCACTGTAAGAGGCCTTTAGGAATGTCATCTTTGTCTATACTCCATTAAATAATGTCTATTCCTAATTCTAGTTATATTCCTTTTGTCTTCTCTTCCGCTTTAGTTGTTCATTCCCGTAGGAGAACATGTTCTTTCTCGCGCATATGGAAGCAATGAAATGCGAGGCTTCCAATGTACAATCTAAATGGAACACATGCTCATGAGGCAAGGGAGGCCGAGTTAAAGTAGGTATGGATGTTATGGTAAGATAGATCAGGTAAGCTGGAAGGCCACTTGGGCAGAGGATGTGAGCTCAGTATCCAGCACCCAGTGTGGGGATGTTGTTGATATAGAAAGGAACAAGAGGTTCTGCTAAGTTGTTACATGCCAGGTCGGTTCGACATAGAAGGGTTAGATGAAATATGAGAATGAGGAGAACCCCCTCTGATTATAAAGGTTAATACGTTGGCTTGTGATACGGGTAAATTCTTGGAACGGTATCTCATCCTTGAATAATAAGAATATGATTCAATGGAACGTGGTAGTAGAAGATGATTGATGGATTAACAACAACTAATGCTATGTTAGCAGGGCTCACGGTCGTGATTCTGGTGATTTTATAGAGAATACTGAGGGGTTGATAGGTTAGAGGTAGTAGTTAAGAGATAGGAAGTTGGCTTGCTTCAATAGCTGCAGGATTTGCGGAGATTATCCAACCTTGAATCAGAGAGGTCTTGGCACAGGGGAGTTCCCAAGGGCACGAAAAGAAGGTAAGGTAAAAGTTGAAGTTTAATCCTTAATGGTTACGCTAAAGTTTGAAATCTCTTGACAGAGCTTTGAGAGATACCTCAGATGTAGGAGTGATAATAGGTTGATAGTGAAATCAAAATGTCTTGGGAGATTAGATGATGACTTCCCCAAAATCACATTGATTAGAGGTGCATGGAAAGTAAGGGTAAGAAGTTACTTTATTTGCACAGCTTAGTAGAATTAGAGTAATGGGAAGTTGCAAGATGCTGGGAAGCACAATCACCCACTACCTCAACTAGGCTCAATTACTATCCTCAATCAGGTCACATTTCAAAATTGAATGAATTAGTGAAATCACCATTTAGCTGGTCAAATAGATACACCCCAATCCGTTATGGCTGCATGAACAATGTGGTACACACATGAATTGCTCCATGTGTTGGCTATTTTGGTTGTGGTATGATTTGGGCCCTCAGAGATTATTATAACCTTGTAGCTAATGGAGTCACTGAATTCTCTTCAACCATGGCCAATATTAACTTATGTTAAGTTTTCCTAGATAGATTATGTCGAAATAATGGATACCTTGGTGCTAAACTATATGAAGGCTACCGGGTCTTTAGAGGCATCACGAACTATATGCAAGAAGTATTTGGTGGAACATCTCCCAGCATAAGTTATTCTTGTAAGGTGCATTGGAGTGTTTTGAATGGTGATAATCCTACTTATAATGAGGTTCACTAAATGAGTATCTTGATGAAAGAGAGAAGGTTAATAGGTTGGAGGTGATAGTTAAAATGTACAGTGAGAGTGAAGCATGAGTTGAAGAGATGCCGAGGCTTGGGATCATTGACTAATACAAGATCCAAGGGTTGTGAAATTGAGTCTTATAAATTGCATCAGACAGAGGAGTAGTATTACGTTTTGGTGGCTAAGCTAGAGTTCCCTAAAGATTTGATTATCATTCCTTTTGGAAATAGATTAATTAGTGGTGCGAGGAAAGGGAAACTAATGAAGACAGCTAAATTAATTGCTCAACTTAGTGGGGCTGAGGCAAGAGCAAGTAATTCTAGGTTTAATCTTTTGAGAAGGGGGAAGAATGTTAAGAGGACCAACTTACAACTAGTAAGGATCTTTACGGTTAGAAGAGGACCATGTTAACTAAGATAAGTGATTCTTATAGACTAACTTTGGATAATGCCATTGGTAATGGCTTCGATGTAGTGTTGTCAAGCTCAAGATGGTATAGGTCACATGAAGACAAGGAGACGTGTGAGCAACACGGATGAAAAGACAAATGTTTAAAGTTTAAATGAGGAATTCTTGCTTCAAGTAACAAAAAGGAATTTCAAGCCCACTTGGGCCTAATAAGAAGGAAGAGGAGGATGAGATAAGTCCAAATATGATGGTAACAGGGGATACTCCAACTAGAAATAGGGTTTAACAAGCTTAAACATTTCTCTTAGGAATGCTTGCACATTTCGAAGAAGGAAAAGAGTAAAATATAGGATGGAAAGATCTTGTTGATGACAACTATTTACGGTTGCTTTCGTACTCAACATGAGTTAAGTTACAAATATGCTAGAGAATGTCACATATAATGCAAATAAAAGAAACTATTAGTGTACTAAGGGTTAAGGTTTTGTTAGATTGCGAGGTGGCCATAGACTGTAGTTTAGCTGGATAAAATTAAAGTTAGTAAAGGAAAATCTTATCTTGAGTAAAAAAAAAAAAAAAGAAGGATTCTTTTAGAATGATATGCGGCCCCGAATACGGAGACTGAGAAGTTAAAGATATATATTTGTGAAAGATTGTATTCCCAAAATACTACAATAATTTTGGGATTGTCAAGGAGTCGGTCATATGAAGAGAATGGAAAGAAGTTGAAAAGAACAACCTTGTATACATCAAGGAGAATGGTCCACTAATAGGCAGAAAGTCGCCTGTAAGGGATGTAATGATGTTTGGAAAGAAAGAGAACTTAGCCTTAGATATTTTGATCATTTTGAAATCATAGATGGGTGAAGGAGCTTCATTCCCATGCGATGGTCTCCACGAAAGTGATCTTTGAGAATCACATAGGAAGGAAACAACCTAGGAAGTCAACGGACACCATGCAAGTCAAGCATTTGTATCTATCAAAATCTTATGGCATGGGTACCCTTTGTTTGTTTAAGAATTTGGGGACAAATTCTTTTGAGGGGGGAAGAATATAATACCCCAGCGTGAGTTGTAATTATTTGTCGATATCGGATCCTAAAAAAAGATAGTTCTAAGTCTGAACCCTATGTCTCCTTAAAGGGCAATTTTTAATAAATTTTAGGAAATAGGTAACCTCTTCATTTTCAACCCACAAGTTTATAAAAACGCAAGTTTTCAGAGAATTATACTAAAACCAAAAGTTGGATTTTTATCCTTAAGGATTTTGATTTGTTTGATATTTTTCTTGAATCCAAATATGGGGTATTTCCTTATTTACATTTATATTTTAAAGTTAATAGGGGGTATACCCATGTCCCCAGGTTGTGAGTTTACTTTGAGTTTGTCCTGTCAGTGTATTTTCCATAATTGTAATCGATTACAAAAGAATTATGTTTTGGGTTGGAGTATACGAGCTCAACTTGGCCCAATAGCTAAGCCCAATTATAGGTTGCATTCATCACTATCCAACGCCGATCTAGGATCCACGTATGAGCTATGGCCCAATTCCAGATTAAGGCCCAACTTTAGATAAAGTGTAATGGTCCTCTAACATTGCAGAGCGGTACTCACATTGCATGTTGCCAATAAACTCGGACTCATCCATTAACCCTAAGCTAATGGATGTCCTGAGATATCCCCTACGATGGCAGAACCAGATCCCCATCTTCTCAACTACCTACACGTATACATATGAGTCCAATTGTGGATCTCAGGTACTTTTTCTTTCCTACCTTTCATACACTTACCTACACTCACTGACTTGAGCGTCGGAGTCCTTGCAAGTACCCTCACCACCGTGGACTTCATCTTCATCAACTTGCTAATCATATCAAGAGTAGTTTGAGATCCCAATCATAAGTTCAGACTCCCTTCAGGTAACCCACCTCCAAACATTGACGACGTCTGTGGGAAACTCAAATGCTCCTTACCATCATACCACGGCAGAAATCATACCAAAGTCTTCACACCCAAGATAGGAAAACATGGTGGTACATGACCTCGCGAGTAACCACCAACCACTCGTGGACGGCAGAACAACTTCCGATTCAACTTCGGATGCCGGAGACTGCCACTGCAAGAAGAACTCAACGGCTCACCGCTCTCTCATCCAGGCTGTGGGAAATGTGGTTGCCTCTAGGGTGGAAATCCGCCCTTAGACTAACACTAACCCGCTCTGCAAGATGTTAACCCTAATGTAGGAGCAAGCTACTCGCATTCAAGAGCTGGAACAAAATTTGGATCATATGAAAGAAGCTGATCGAAAATGACGTCGGGAACGACATCGACCCATGATAAGAGCCTAGAGCATTATGGAGGTCGAAGCCCAAGAGGACGCAGCCGCAGCACCGAACGCCAATACTGTAGGAACTCACCACGTCGGAGTGTTGCTAACAGTCATAGGGAACCTTAAGTGGAAAATGTCTGGCATCACCTTAAACACTCTGAATCCCGACCTCTGCTTGGGTACGCAGATAGGCGCGCAAGGCATGGTTCGGAGCATTACAAGGACCCTGAGGATAGTGGCGAGACACCATTCTCCGACTTCATTATGGGAACTCAGCCACCTAAAGGTTTCAAGCCCCTCTCCAACATGGAGCCCTATGATGGGAGTACTGAACTGCAGGAGCATATGGATGCTTTCAAGTTAAGGATGGCACTGGCCGGAGTCTTGGATCCCATCAGATGCTGAGCATTCTTGATTATTCTGAAAAAAGCTACACTCAAATGGTTTAACTCTTTCCTGCCCAGGCTGATCAATCGATTCTCCGAGCTTGTTTCGTTATTCTTGGCCTACTTCACTACTAAGAAGTTCAAACCTAAGCTAGTCTCTAGCCTCCTCGGCTTACATCAACGGCAAAACAAGTCGCTTCAAGATTTCCTTAAATGATATAACGTCGAAACTTTGCTCGTTAATGAAGTGCAGACTCAAGCGGTGATTTTGTCATTGCTAAATGGAGTACTACCTGGGCCATTTAAAATTTCACTGTCAAAAAGGCCACCATAATTCCCAGAAGAAATACAGATGTGAGCTGAGAAGTATATCTTGAGGAAACGGTGGAAGCCACAGCCAACCTAAGAAGGCACCAATCCAACAAGAAAGCCGGAGGCTAAGATGAACACCCAAGGAAGGATATACGTTCAAAGGCCGGTAAATACAACAAGTATATCCCTATCCGAGCTGTTCCGAGAAGTCGGTCGGATCGAAAGGTTTCCCAAGCCAAAAATTCTCAAAATAAGGCCAACACGAACAAGTCCTTGTTTTGCGAATACCACAACAACTTCGGGCACAGAACCGAAGATTGCTACGACCTCTGAGATACTGCAGAACAACTGATAAGGGAAGGTAAATTGGCCATGTACGTGGCTTCCCAAAGAAGTCCATGAAGAAGACGAGCGCCCGATCAAGGGGACGAAGAAAGGCGAAATTTGAGGAGCCAAAGAATCTCGGAACTAGAAGGAAATCAAGGTAATGACAAAGAACAATAGATTACCAGGATTATCAACGTCATCGCCAGAGGTTTTGGGAGTGGCGGAATGACGAAGTCATCCTGAAAAAAGCATTTGCAAGAGGTCCTCAACGTATGTTCAAGATAAAAAAGCCAGTACCGACATTACAGTAAACACCAGAGATTGTCTTCTCCAGCTCCAGCTTGGAAGGCATGATTCCCGAACTTGACGACCCTATGGTGATTTCTGCTGCAATAGTTAATGCCGAAGTAAAAAGAGTATTTGTCGACCAACGGAGCTCAGCAGATATTTTATTTCGAGATGCTTCTGATAAGCTCGGGCTAAATAACGTTGACCTCCAAACACACAAGGAAGAGTTGATCAGCTTTTTCAAGGAGAAAGTCCACCCTAGGGATTCGTCACCCTCCACCTAACCCTGGGTTCTCCACCGAGAACCTGGACCATTAAAGTCAATTTCCTAGTTATCGACTGCCCCTCGGCCTACAACGTTATACTCAGGAGGCCGACATTGAACAAGATAGGCATCGTTATCTCGACGGCATCCCTAATAATAAAGTTTTTTACTGACAAAGGAGAAATTGCCATTGTAAAGGCAGATCAAGTTACAGCTCGACAATACTACAACGCTAGCCTTGAAATTCAAAGGTTGCAGAAGAAGGTGTCCCAGGGCAATGCTCGACCCCCCAATCCTTCAAAGGTCATGATTGTAGACCTAGATACAAGGAAAGTTGAAGGAGGAAGACTTGAGCCGGATGCCAAATTAGAAGAAATACAAATCGGTAATGAAATTGGGCAAACAACTTGGATCAACAAAAACCTCCCGACCATGTTAAAACAAAGACTAGTCACCTTCCTAAAGTCCAATGCATATTTGTTTGCTTGGATTGCGGCTGATATGCTCGGAATCAACCTGGAGTTTATGTCCCACCGACTCTCCCTTTTCCCGGGTTCAAAACCGGTAGCTCAAAGGAGAAGAAGAATGAGCCCACATAGAGCCTTCATGGTCCAAGAGCAAGTCCAAAGTCTCCTGGATGTCGAGTTCATACGTGAGGTCGTATATCTGACGTGGTTATTTAATGTCATGACAGTCAAAAAGTCCAATGGAAAATGGCGAATGTACGTCGATTACACCAACCTAAGTAAAGCCTGCCCAAAGGACCCATATACCTTACCAAGCATTAACAAGATAGTAGATGTTGCCTCTGGTTTCCAATTGCTCACTTTCATGGACACCTACTTGGGATATAACTAAATCCCGATGTGTCATCTCCACGAAGAAAAAGTAGCATTCATAACTCCAATGGCCAACTATTATTACAAGGTCATGCTGTTCGGTTTGAAGAATGCGGGAGCCACGTACCAAAGGCTTATGAACAAGGTATTCATAGAGCTGATCGGAGATTTGATGGAGGTTTACATCAATGACATGTTAATCAAGACAAGGGAAGAAAGAAGTCTCTTATTTGACCTTGAGGTTTATTCAGTCGCCTCCAATAGCACAACATGAGGCCAAACCCACATAGGTGTGCGTTTGCTGTGGAAGCCGAAAAATTCCTAGGATTTATGCTCACACATCGGGGCATAGAAGCAAACCCCGACAAGTGCCAAGCAATACTTGAAATGAAAAGTTCAACAATAGTGAAAGAAGTACAATGTCTCATGGGAAGAATTGCCTCCCTCTTGAGATTCATGGCTGTGTCTGCTCGGAAAGCCATTCCCCTTTTTTCTCTCGAAAAAAAAGGGGAATACCTTTGAGTGGATGTCGGAGTGTGAAGCTACGTTTTCTGACTTCAAGGCGTATCTCTCTCGCCCTCCGATACTAAGCAAGCCGGAAGTCAAGAAACCCCTGTTCTTGTATTTGTCAGTTAGCAACGCTGCCATAGCCGGGGCACTGGTCCGGGAAGATTCCTAACAACAGCACCCCGTATACTTCATCAAGAAAGTACTACAAGGCCCCAAGATTAGATATCAGAAAATTAGGAAAGTCACCTTGGCCTTAGTTGTAGTAGCATGAAGGCTCCGCCAATATTTTCAAGCTCATATGATCGTCATCCGAACCGACAAGCTAATCCGGCAAATCCTCCAAAAATCAGACTTGGCGAGTAGGATGGTATCATGGTCCGTAGAACTTTCGGAGTTCGACATCTAGTATGAACCAAGGGCGGCAATTAAAGCTCAAACACTAGCATATTTCTTAGCCGAGATAGTGGATAATATGATTATCCTAGAACCGGGATGGACATTGCATGTGGACAGAGCTTCCAACTCTAAGGGAAGCGGAGCCGGAGCAATACTTGAAAAAGAAGGCGAGATAATCATCGAGCTCTCTATAAAGTTCGACTTCCCAGTCTCAAACAACTAGGCTGAATACGTAGCCCTCATAGCTGGCTTGAAGTTAGCTAAAGACATTGAAGTATCCTAACTTTTGATATGCAGCAACTCTCAAATCGTAACCGCCCAAGTAATCGAGATGTATCAAGCTAAAGATGTTTTGTTGCAAAAATATCTTCTGAAAGTAAGTGAGCTAGTAAAGGAGTTCTCGGGCATAGATTTCTGACATGTTCCTAGAGAAAAGAACGTCAGGGCCGACATCCTCTCTAAGCTGGCAAGCACTAAGCTTGGAACAAACAACTAAAACTTGATTCAAGAGGCTTTGAAGCTCCCTTCGATAACAAAACCTCTTCTGACCTTATATGTCGACGGAGTTTCAAACTAGATGACTCCGATTGTTCAATACCTACAGAACGGTACCCGACCAGAAGATCCCGTGGACGTAAAAAGGCTACCGAGAGATGCCTCTTACTAAACTATCATCAATGAACAATTATTCAGAAGAGGACTATCCCAGCCACTACTAAAGTGAATGGGACCAGATCGGATTCCCTCTATTCTTGAGGAAGTCCATGAAGGTTCTTGTGGTCACCACCTCAGAGGAAAGTCTCTCACATTGAAAATATTGCGAGCTGGATTTTATTGGCCTTCAATGATCAAAGACTCAGTCGAGTATGCAAGGAAATGCTCCAGCTGCCAAAAACATGCCACTTTTCATCTCGCCCCTTCTGACGAACTAACCTTGATCATGTCCCCTTGGCTTTTCAACAAGTGGGGACTCGACTTTCGAGGTCTCTTTTCACTCACCTTGGGACAAGTGAAGTACCTAATTGTGGCAATAGACTATTTTACCAAGTGGATAGAGGTAGAACTGCTCTCCACCATTACTGCCGCCCAAGCTCGGAAGTTCGTATGGAAGAACATTTTCACCTACTTCGGAACACCTGATTTCATAGTTGTTAATAACGGAACCCAGTTTATAGATCAAAAGTTCCGAGGATTCTTCATAAGCTACAAGGTCAAACATCATTTCACTTTGGTCGAGCACCCACAAGCAAACGGTCAAGCCGAAGCTACCAACAAAGTCATATTACAAGGGCTGAAGAAGAAACTCAACGAGGCAAAGGGGGCATGGGCCGACGAGTTAGGGAGCGTTCTATGGTCTTACTGAACCACTTCGCATTCAACGACAAGAGAAAGTCCTTTTAAGTTGACTTACGAGGTGGACACAATGATACTGATCGAAGTCGAAGAGTTCGGCCTACATGTCATGTTCCAACCTACATGCCAGCAAGCACTTCGGGAGGAATTCGACTTGTCTAAAGAAGCAAGGAAAATGGCTCATCTATAGAAAAAGGTGCTGCAATATCGGATCTCCCAAAGACACAATGCCAAAGTAATGCCTCAAACGTTCAACAAAGGTAAATTGGTTCTCTGATGTACTGACATCGGAAAGCCTTCCATGGGCAACGGGAAATTAGTTGCAAATTGGGAAGGCCCATATAGAGTTATTGGTGTCTTAAGAAAGGGGGCATACAAACTCTCTACGCTATCAGGCATAGAAATTCCAAGGTCATGGAACTCCTCCAATTTTCGGAAAATTTTCATATAAGTGTAAATCATGCGAAAGAGCCGTACTCTTTTTCCTACCTTGGGTTTTGTCTCACTGGGTTTTCCCGAGGAGGTTTTAACAAGGCGGAACACCATGGGTTGAGCAGTATTTACTAAATTCTTCTTAGTTTCCTGTTTTTATATATTATCTTTGCTCTGCTCTTAGATATTATCTTTGATACTATTTTATCCAATTTTACATTCATTATATTGATTGTTTGTTATCACTTTCACCTTTTTATTCCTTGTTACACTCATTATGGTTGTTATTCGTATTTAATGCTCTCAACTCGCTTTAGTTCTCCTAAGGGATTGATCACCCCTTAGTTGAGAAAAACGAATCCCAGTCTAACAACTCGGATACATAAGCGTAAAGTCCCGAAGTAAACAAATTTGGACACACACAAAAAATTCGATGTTATATCTCGGGTCAATCATGCCTTTGGCGCTAACTTAAGTGAACGAAAGAAACTCTTAAGTTCTAGTCTTCAAGGAAATCCAACTTAGATAACTTCCAGTTAAGTAAAACAATAAGGTGCCGCCAATATTCCCTTCAAGTTGTAACTTAGGCGAAAAATAGGTGCATCAATTAGCTCAATTGGCAACAAACAAAACTATAAAATTACGGGAAATTTCATTACAAGACCTCGGATATCGGGAAAATATTCATTACAAAAGAGCCCATGATATGGCAAACTAAAATAAAAATTACAAGCTTATCAAGGGTCTAACACTGGATTTGCTGGATTAGCTTCGGGGTCCTTAGTGCCTGCATTATCTTCATCCGGAGCCACCTTGATGCGACCATTGACCATGATTTTATCCAACCCGACCTCACTAAAATTAGCATTGGAACAAATGATTTGGTACTGCTCCAGAAGCGACTCTTTAATCTCTAATGCTGACTTCGCCCACAGCTCTCCACTTGAGCCATTTCGTCCTTTGTTCTTGCAGTAGCCTCAAAAGAATCGGCACAAGCCCTCTCGAGTTCCAACACTCGAGAACGGGAATCCTCCAATTGCTTGTCCTTTGACTGAAGCATCTCCTTTGGTCCATCAATCTCGACCTGCTTGGCCTTCTTCAAAGCCGACTTCTCATCTTGAAGAAGAGAGAGTTTCTCTTTTAAGACTTTGAGCTCTTCCATAGCTCGAATGTTGGAAGTAATGACTGGCTCCGAGTAGCTGAGTAAGGCCGCTTGTAACATCCCCATATAACATAATAGGAAATAATAAAAATGTCCTTGGGCAAACTTTTATTGTTTACAGCCTTGCCCCTGAACACTTTTGAAAATAACATTTAGGTCCTTATATCAATTGAATTAGTAGAATAAGGTTTTAAACGAAGCAGAACAACATAGTAGAAACGTAGAAACCCAATTCTTGGCCAATTGGGCCACAGAGGTGTCCACATGTGAAATGACATGGGATGCCCCTAGATTTGCCCATAATTACGAAAATGCCATTAATTACGGAAACCAAACAGAAAAATATTAAAGGATTTATGAAAAAATGAAAAGATAATAATCCCAAAGAAACAATGCAATTGATTTGTGCTGTTAATCAATTTATTAGAAAAATAAGAGTAATTAGCGATGAATTATAAATACTAGAGCTAAAGAAAATTTAGATTGTTGTGTAAAAGACTATGAGAAATTATTTAGTATAATGTCCGGAATTACGCTAAGTTTAATATATGTTATTAATCGATTTATCTGACTTTATTAAATGTGTAGAATTAATTAGAAGTTAATGATAGGTTAATCAGAAGTTAATTAGAGATAATTGGATTAGAAACAATTAAAATAGAAACATAGTAAATCTCATAAAATTCTTTATAATCATTTTGTCAATTTGAAAGAAATCGGTAGAATTTCAATATTTTAAATTGTCGGAACTGAATCAATAGGATTATGTGATGAAAACCCTAGGATAAGTGGTTGAAATTGAGCCACCATTCTTGCACCTAAGTGGTGCCAAGTAGCTGCTCAAAGAGTAGAGAAACTTGGCTCACTCACCACCACCAAAGCCTCCACCAATCATAAGCCACAAAACCTAACTAACCATGTTTTAAAGCATCAAAATCTCTCCTAACTCCCCTCATTTTTGTGCCCCCTCCATCAGCTGCCCATTCTTCTTTCTCTCTTCTCCAATTCCACTCCTTCTTCCTCCCATCTCCAAGCTCTACCTACTTCCTCCACCAAAAACTCAAATCCAGCTAATTTCTACATCAATTTGAGGTAGGATTCAACTTCTTTGCATGATTTTATTGAATTAATGACTATTAGGAATACTTTCTTCTCTTATGTAACTGATGATATATGGTGGTGGTGTGATGATTTATAGCTGATTTAGCATGTATTTGCTTGGGTTGATTGAGATTTGAATGAGAAAACACAAAGAGCCACAAAATAGAATCTGTTAGGTTAAGGAAACCTACGGTAGTCTGTACGGTAGAGCGTACAACTCTACCTACAGCATTTGAAACTGAATGAAACTAATTTTACATGAAAGTAGACATCTAGGGATTTCCAAACATATAAAATTATAAGGCCATTGGATTAATATTGAGTGAGATACGAATTTTTGAAATTTACCCTAGAGTTCTAATTCCGATTTTGAGTAGATTGGAAGACATAACTCGCCTTATGCTCCTTAAAATTAAGTGAAAAAAATTTTATTAGAAAGCTAAGACATAAATAAAAGTCTCATAAAAATTTCAGAGTTATATTCGATCCCAATTGCTCCCAGTAATTCAAGGAAGTCACCCTAAGTCCAAATCGGGCTAAAATAGGGCAGTCTAGTGAGGTCAAATTTCGGAGCTTATAACTCAAGCTCAACTCAAGAAAATGAAATGGGACTTTTGTAAATGAAAGATTATCTTGTCAGCTTTAATATGATATAAGTTTCGTATAATTTGAACTGGTTTTTGATTTTTAGTGAATTTTTACTTTTGAGTGTGTAATTTTGGCCAGCTACAGGGCAGGCCGAGATAGGACTTAAATAACTTGAGCTACATTTATGAAAATTAGATGGGACCAAAGAGGTTAGAAAATAGACACATAATACTTCAACATATCCAAAATTCAGGTCTAAATGAGTTAAAATGTACTTATGGCCTAAGTTACAAAAATCGGGTAGAATCAAAAGGAAGTGGCAGAAAACTAATTCAAGATCAAGATTATGAAACTTTGTTTGATTATTGGAGCATCTATACCTTGCATTGATTTTTCTGTATGAATGACTGTCTGGTTGACTGATTCTATTCACAAAAAAGCAGACTTGATCCGTTATGCTGCCAAATTTTTGGCAGAATTTTATGAAATTATAATAGTTTCTGTTATGAATATTTATGATATGAACATGAAATTCTATATGCAAGGATATATGAAAGTAAATGATGAAGCATATGTGTGAGTGCATTCAGCATGTCTATGCATGATTATGTATAAGAATGAAAGGATATGAACATATTAAATGTGGATCCCTTCACCTGGAGGCAGTTATGAAATCCCTTCTTATGAAGGCAATTAAATCAGATAAGAGTGGGTTTTTTCACTTGGAGCAGTTAATTGGGTCCCTCCCTGTGAAGGCAATATAAAACTATGAGATCCTTCTACCTTGGAGGCACATGGTCAGATGAGATCCTTCTACATTGAAGGCAAATGGTTAGTTGAGATCCCTCTATTCTTGAGGTACATGACCAGGAGAGATCCCTTCAATTTAGAAGCACGTGACCAAAATGAGATCCCTCCAAGACTAGAGGCATGTGGGTCCCCTTACGGGTCAGTACTGTGTGACAACGATCACGAGTTGAGCTCATTCCTAGATCAGACTATCCAAGGGCAGTAAATACTAAAGATTAAAACATATGCAAGCACCCTAGGGATGGCAATACGTAATTCCTAGGTGTGCCAAGGAAAGGAAGTCAAAGAAAGTTAAAGAAACACAAGTGCATTTTGCATGAACTCAAGTGAACGTATATGCATATGCATGATCCGTTCTATTTCTTCATTATATTAGAATAACTATATTCGAATATACTGTAACTATTATTTAATTTATGAATTGTAAATTTATTTTATAATAACTCTTATATCTTAAGTGCATGAATAAAAGGAACTCTGCTTTGGACAATATATTTTCAAACTATAAAACTGAACAATTTATTTGGCATGATCACCTTCTTCATAATAAACCCAAGTAGCTAGAGATAATAGCGATGACACTACATGTGATAGTTTATAGAATCCTATTGAGAATTTAAAATTCTTACTCCTATTTCTATGTTATCTCTAGATAGCTCGAAAGATTTCGAAGACGGCTGAAATTGTTGTGAAATAAGGTCCGCTTAGGTAACAATAACAACTCTTGAGTGTGGTGCTATGACTTAAGCATAATACTGTACTTGGGAGGGTGTTGCATCGCTGACTTTAGCATAGCATGCCCAGCCTATTGGAACTTGGCGGCCAAGTTCTCGTCATCCCCTTGTAGGCACTCGAGGACGGCAGGGACCATCAACTCCTTATCCATAAAGTCGGGATAAGGAAAGTCCTTTTCCATCACATGGAATTCCGACCTATCCCTTAATGCGGGAAGAGCTTCGGGGTCGATAGCCACAGCCTTCTCTTTGGCCGCCTTTTTCAATTTTTGTTTCTTCGAAGGCTGGGCCATAGGGGCTGCCTTATTGGGAGTAGGAGTAAACACCGGTTCTCCAGATTCCACCGATCTTGGGCTGTTACTCTCGTCCCCCTCATGGGGCCTCTTTAGTATCCTATGACGAAATTCAGCAAGGGTGGACTTTGGAGCCATTTCATCTACAAAACAGAAATCAATAACAAGTGTACAATAAAGAAAGGAGGAAAAGAGTGCAACAACAATAGAAAAAGACAATAACCTAAATATCACCTAGCCTCCCTAGGCTCTATGCAAACTATGTTCTTCAAATTCAAATGGTTTTTCCCAAAGCTTTCGAGAAGGAAGTCGATAACAGCCTTCTTCTTGGGCTTAAGGGAACTCTCCTCTATCCGGGGAGTGCCGAAATAATTGCACCAAAAAACGTTACATCAGAGCTCTCCCTCCAAGGTCTCCATAAAGGAATCGAATTCGGACACCTAAATACTTTAAAGAAAATAGGGTGAAAATTGTGAAAGAATTCCTCGTAGAGAAAGAACACGTTCCGATTGACATGAGCTTGGAAGGACAACCATCCTAAGGTTACACCACTGCTGGTAGGACGGGTCAAGGTAAAGAGAAAGAAGAAAGCTTCTAGGGATGGTGCTACTCCGAGATATTCATGGATAATCTCGAACTCTCAAATCATCGCCCAGCTATTTAGGTGTAGTTGAGAAGGAGCAGCCTCTATCCGGCTTAGAATCTCCGCTTGAAAGTGGGTAAATGGAAATCGAACTCCTAGTTTAGAGATGACGACATCGTAAAACCACTTCCACTGGGACCCTGCTAAAGATTGATATCACTCACTCTCTCGCTCGGACTAGGAGCCTCTAAGTAATATTCTTCCTTGTACTCACCCTTCGGCGAGATTAGGTTCTCCTCTTTGAAATGAGTTAGGAACTCCGAGATTACGACTAAGGGTGTCCCAAGGACTTCGGAATTGACCCATCGGTAGATGAAGTTGATCTCGGGAGGAAATGTTAAAGCCCTCTATTTTTTGACTATTTTGAGATCCCAGACAACCTACAAAGGAAACCACCCCTATGTCACAAACTCGGGAAAAACCTAAGTCGTAAACTTTCAGAAATATAATGGAAACTAAAAAGGCAGGCCCCCTATGGTGGTTTCCCTCTAAACATAAAGCCGCCGGTAGGCGGCGGAAGTAAGAAAATGAAGCAGAATAAGGGTTAAAACCACCCCCAAATAGTGGAACAGATGCGATTTAATGGTGGAAGGAAACCAAACCACCAGTAATATCACATTTCATCCTACGAAACAAGCACTATAAATACTAGAAATAAGAAATAAAAGGAAAAGGCATACCTGTTACAAGAAGCAAACGCTCGAATATGGTGGATTACGAGATGAAGCATCCACTCCTTCTTCACTACAAAGGTTGAGGCAAGCAAAGAAATGGAGGAATGAGCAAGCAAAGGGACATTTATAGGCGTAAAGATGACCCCTTACTGCGCATACCAAACGTCACTAAGGGCATGGTACGGCTTTTTGCATGAAGGAGTTGGGGGCAAAAATGGAAAAAGAACCCCAATTCAAATGATGAAGGAGCTCAAATCGAGGCGTCAAAACAATACGTGTCCGCTCGAGGCAATAAGACGCAGCTTACAAATTGAAAAAATGTTGCCACTTGCCGAAGATCTAAGAGGTTGCCATAAGCAAATGTCAAATCATTTGAAAAATGGCAATCTATTCTTGGAACCCGGAAAATGACTTCGAAAAATCATGAGGAACTCAGCACCCAACGAAGTCACCTTAGTTATCGAGCTGGGGGCATTGTTCCAGACTAGAGTATACGAGCCCAACTCAGCCCAATAGCTAAGCCCAATTATTGGTCAGATTCATCACTATTCGATGCCCATCTCGGATCCACGTATGAGCTATGGCCCAAATCCAAATTAAGGCCCAACTCCGGATTAAGTGTAACGGTCCTCTAATATTGTGGAGCAGTACTCACCTTGCGTGTTGCTAATAAATTCGGACCCATCCGTTAACCTTAAGCTAATAGACATCCCAAGATATCCCCTACGATGACAAAACCAGACCCTTTCAACTACCTACTCGTATATCTATGAGTCCAGTTGTGGACCTCAGGTACTTTTTCTTTCCTACCTCTCATACACTTACCTGCACCACTGACTCGAGCATCGGAGTCCTGGCAGCTTTTCCAACTCGCCAATCATATCAAGAGCAGTTTGAGATCCCAATCATAAGTTCGGACTCCCTTTAGGTAACCCACCTCTGAACAAATTGTAATCAATTACAATTGTTTAAAATAGGTTCTCAACTATTCTGGTTACTCTCGGGTTGAAATTTTCATAATTGTAACGGATTACAAGGAATTATAATCGATTACCAGAGGCCTATATAATGTCCGGGGATCCTCTCTCTCCTTATTCTTGTGTTTTCTTTCTCTCTCTTCTACCCGAAACTCTCTTTTCTCTCTCTAAACTCACTCTCTTCCTCATCCTATACCTCCATAACTTCAAAACACATATTAAACACTTCAATCTACTCCAAACAATCATCAAATCTACCACTCTCTCTATTTCCACCATTAGTGACCTTGGAGCTTGGAGGAGGACAAATTGTGGAACCCATCTCCATTCTCATTTCCATTGTTTCCGAAAGATGATTCTTAACACTTTTCCTTTCTCGCTACCTAGAAATCTCGATTTTTACATAGTTTGGGGGATCTTTATGAACCCTAGGTTCAAGATAATTGGGGATTATAAGATTTGGGAGTAATTAGCATTAATTTCAAGTACCAACAACTACTATTGGGTTAATTTATCATATTTGTGGTGTTAGATGACTCTAATTACTGCTTTATAAGCCTCGGAGCTCTGTAGAATAGAATTCCACCTTTGGACTTGTGAACTGTGAGTAGATAGTTCATCCTTGGCTTATTTTCGAGTGTATTTATTTGATATATATGCAAATAAATTAGTATATCATGAAAATATGATTTAGACCTCAGTAGCCTATTTATTCTTACTTTACCACATAGGACAATGACCGATTTTCTATTAAATTTTGAAAATTGTTCTTGTTTTGAAAGGTATTAAAAATAATATATGGAGGATTTTGTATGAGACTGAATTGAAAGGATTTGGTATACTTAACAGTATATGGTTTTGTATGGGATTTCTCCGTACCTAAGTTATGAATAGCTATGTACATGTTAAATGCAAGGTTTTTTGGGGAAAGCTAGTATTTTTCTTTAAAGATATGATTTTAAGTTTTATGCATGAGTATCCTTATTAAATGTTATGTATAATGGAAAGAGAAAGACTTAGGAAAGTCTAACCCAGGATCTTTATGCTAACGATAGTATACGTTAGCATTGGTACACTTTGGATTATCATTTACATAGCCACTCAAGAGAATGGTGCATGACAGATATTACATAGCCATACATATAATGTGGTGCATGATGAAATTACATGGCTACTCAAGAAAATGGTGCATGACAAATTACTTGGTCACACAAAGGAAGGGCCAGATAAGTGTGATTTCTAACAGATTATCCTGGAATAAATAGATTTCATTGTTTTTATTTTATATGTCAAAGATGTTTTTGGGAACAAAGGATTTCTTTTATTTAACTCTATACATTATTGTTATTCTAAATTACTATACATTGTGTTAGGGACACTCTATCTTTCACTAAGTTGGATAAACTCACTCTGTTGCTTCCTTTTTCTTTTTCAGTTACAGGTGTTCAAGTAGAATCTGGTCCTCCTATCCTCACCAGTAGATATTGAATTATTGGGTGAGCCTTTCTTAATTTAAGGGCATTATGTACTTTTTTTTTTATAGTTTTGAGAAACCCTTAAAATGTTGTAGCTCTATGGTACTACAGGCAGGGTCCGACCTTTGCTAGTTTATGATGATGTTTGTGTTGGAGTAATGTGTATTAAGTTGGTTGAAATTATAATGTGATGGAATTATAAATTTGGATGTTGAAAGGATATATAGTTATGTATATGTGAAAGTATGTGGATTTACGTCATGATTCTGATTTGAAATTATATTCTATCATGTTGTGTGCTGAAGGGTGCATTCTGAGAATGTCTGGATCCCTGATGGATGAGTGTGATTGTTTAATTGTGCAGGTAGAGGAGCTGTATTTGGGAATTATTCTAAATACAAAGGGGACTTTGTCTAATTTTTGTGAAAATTGTATGATCAAGGCTTGCTAAAGAACCTGACCCCTATGCGCTGGTCACAGCCTGGGTTGGGTCGTGAAAACCCTAGCAACTATAAAATCCCAATAGACCACAAATCTAGACAATCCTACCTCAAAATCAAGATTTATAGCTCCTCAACTTGAAGCTTCGATGTCTCTTGTAACATCCTCCCAAGCACAGTATTATGTTTAAGTCATAGTACCACACTCGAAAGTTGTTACCGTTGCTTTAATGGACCTTGTATGATAGTGCTCTTCAGCCGTCTTCAATATCTTTAGTCAACTCTAGGTGGCCGCCTTTAGTATTTGCTAAGCTGCTTGGAGATAATACAGAAATATACATAGAAGTGAGAATTATAATTTCTCAGTAGAATTCACTAAGAAATTACATGTCGTGTCATTATTATTATCTCCAACTGCTTCTGTTTATTATAACAAGGTGAGCATGTTATATAAATATTTCAGTTTTATAGTTTGAAACTATATTGTCCGAAGCCGAGTTCATTTCAGTCATGCACTTGGCAAACAGAGCAAGAGCTAAAGGATAAGCATAGTAGATTGTGAGAGATTTTGTAATAATAAAAATAGAAAATTGTGCATGTGCAATGGCTCATCATGAATATCAAGTGAATGCCCTTATACTTTCTTTTCTTCCTTTACTTGATATGCCTAGGCGTTACGTATCACAATCCCTAGGGTGTCTGCATGTATATATCTTTGTCTTTAATCTTTACTGCTCTTGGGAAGTTTAACCTAGGAATGAGCTCAACTCGTGACCATCATCATACAAAACTAACCTACAAGAGGATCCACATGCCTCTAGTTTTGGAGGGATCTCATTTTGGTCACGTGCCTCCAAGGTCGAGAGATCTCATAGCTTTAATTGCTTTCATAAGAAGGGATCCAAATAACTGCCTCCAGGTGAAAAGACTCAATCTTACATAATCATATATTTTCTTTATTTGCATGCAAATATGCAAACTTTCATAAAGAGGATCATGATCATATCATCATATTCTTATCATAAATTTTTATGACACAGATTATCATAATTTCATAAACTTTTGCCGAAAGTTCGGTAGCATAACGGATCGAGTCTGCTTCCCTATGAATAGGGCCAGCCAACTAGACAATAATTAGTATAGAAAATTATAATGTGCCATTTCAATACTCATACAAAACTTGTAGCCTTTGCATTTAAATTGATTTTTAGCCAATTCCTTCAATTCTGCGCATATTTAGAAATTAAGCCATAATTTCTGTATAACTCCTTTAGACCTAAATTTTGGATATGTTGAGTATTATGTGTCTAGTTTGTGACCTCTTTGGTCCCATTAAGTTTTGATATGTATAACTCAAGTTATTAACATTTTACCTAGGTATGTCCTATTACTAGGTAAATTTGCACACTGAAATGTAAAAATTAACTAAAAATCGAAATATACTTGGATTCCAACAAAACCTATATAGTTTTAAATTTAACTAACAAGCTTTTATTTCCAATAATTTTCACCTCATTTGAATAAGTAGAACTCGAGTTATAAGCTCTAGAATTTGGGTAACCTGCACTGTGCTGCTCTAGGCTAGTTGGAACTTAGGGCAACTTTCATGAATTACTGGGAGCAACAAGAATTGAATTTGGTTCTAAAATTTTTATGGCATGTTACTCAATGTCTTAAATTTCTAACAAAAATGTTTCACTTAATTTGAATGAGTATAGGGTGAGTTATGCCCCTCGAAATCTAGTCTGCTTAGAATCAGGGATAGAATTCTAGGGTTAATTTCAAAAATTCATTTCTCACCCAATACTCATCCAATGGCCTTATAATTTATATGATTGGAAATCTCTAGACGTATAGTTTAACATAAAATTAGTTTCATTGAGTTTTAACAGTTGTAGGCGGAGTCATACACTCCATCGTATAGACCACTATAGGTTTCCTTAACCTAATCCATTGTATTTGCTTCTCTTCACTAGATAGTCATCTAAAACTC
The DNA here is from genome assembly GCA_031439595.1 of Pterocarpus santalinus. Lineage (NCBI taxonomy): Eukaryota > Viridiplantae > Streptophyta > Magnoliopsida > Fabales > Fabaceae > Pterocarpus > Pterocarpus santalinus. Next base: position 40,839,415 of record CM062527.1, read on the forward strand.
AATTTATACACAACAATCCAGCCATAAACCTCCATATAGACTCATAATAACATCAAATAAATGCATCTAAATGAGTTCATAGTAGCCCCAATTCACAAGAAAATTCAAATAAGAGGTTGAATCCTGCCTCTAGTTGTTGTAGAAATGAACCAAACTTGATCTGGTCTTGAAGGATATGGATGGGCATGAAGTTGGGAGTACAAGGGAGTAAAAATGGAGGAAGAGAGGAAGAGAAAATGGATGGTTTCTCAGCTGGAAGGAGAAGCCCGAAATTGTAGGGGAGGAAGAGAGATTTTTGGGGTTTAAGAGCACTAACCTTGCATGTGATTGGTGGAGGCATCAAGTAATCAAGATGTGACCAACTTGCCCCTCTTTTGTGTGGCTGAGCTTGTCACTTTGTGGGGCTAAGGTGGCTGATTTTCCAGCCACTAAAATTAAGGTTTAAGGTGTGAAATTGTACTGGTTTGGTTCTCGTAGCGTAAGATACCGAAATCTAGTCGATTTCCTATAAATTGGTAAAACGTTGCTAGCAACCGTCTAAAACTTTCCACATAACTATTTCAAATTCTTCATTCATTAATCTCTTTATAATTCATTCCTAATTACCTCTACATATCTAGAAAAATCGGATAAATTGGTTAATAGTATAATTTAAACATATTGCGAATTTTCGGACGTTGCATCTCTACTTTCCTCAAGCCTTAAGATAGTTATAAATCGCTTTTTACTTCTTAATTGGTTGAGGTTATATGATCAATGGAAGAAAGATTTGCGCTGGTTTTATGGCTTTATAGATGATACACAAAGGAAAAAGTGGAAGATTTGAGCAAAAGGGAGCAAGGTGTAGAAGTTTTCGGTGTGTATGAGTAGGTTGGAGAAGAAAACGAGAGTTGAGAATGAGGCGAGGTGGCTGCACAAAAATGAAATGAAAAAGGAGACAAAAATGTATGTCGTACTTCTAGTTTACTCATCTTGTTGGTTAAGCTAGTAGCTTGAATCTTATTGGTGGGTATTAATGGAAATTTAAATTTCCTTAAGCTTGAACTTGGGTGATCTCCATTTGGCCACCAAGGAAGGGTTGGGTGGCTAGTTTCTAGCCACACATCCTAGGGTTTTTAATTGACATTTATGCCATCATGCAATATAGGTTCCTGCCAGTTCGGTTCTTGCATCACAAGACCCTGCTAGCAAGATGATTTGCCCTGGCTAGCAAAACATTGCTAATTATTTCCACAGAGAAGACTTAAACTCGTCTTACCCTATAATTAGTATTTCCTTATTGCCTACTTGTATATCTATAATGTATCTAAAATTAATCATTCAACAATTAGTTACATGTACTGCTATTCGGGATGTTATAGGTTGGCCCACCCTGCCCCCTTTCAGTGTTGGCCCGTGGTGGGGTGAGGAAAGGCGGAGCAAGTTGGCTCGTTTGCCAATGTTAGTTTTAACTTCCATAAAAACAAACTTTCTGGCAATTTAAACCCCCACTAAATAATCATTGTTAATAAATGTGTTTTGTAATAGTCATACGAGCAGTTTTTAAAAGGCATCACTAAATATTTCACGTCACTTAATTTTTGGCAGATTTGGTAATGGCTAGAAAATTTATTAGTGGGGGTTAAAATTGCCACTAAATGCTTTAAACAACCACCATTAAAATGCTTTTATCTTGTAATGGGAAACCTTTTGAAGTTAGTGGAGAACCAAATGAATATTAAAGTGACACCTGTAAAACTTTCCCTAAAACTACCTTTGAAATATTAGTACTGTAGATAGGTTAATATAACATATAATAAATAATATTATTTTTATTAACTATTAAAAGGTTTAAGTATCTTGATGTGTTCCTATAAAAAAAAAAAGTTTCATAATGTGTGAGGAAGTCTTCATAAAACTACTAGCCTTTAAATAAACATTAACCATTCAAGCTTCAAAATAAACCTATCATGCACAGATAGGTTGAGCTCAAACTAACTATGCACAAGATAAATATCAGTTTTTTAAATTATATAAAGATAAATTTAATTTATTTCTACCACTAATTATATTGTAAAAAATCTTGTCAATATGTATTCTATAACTATTTCAAGAAAGCACTTAATTGATAAAGAAAATCAAATGTCAAATGTTGTGGTGTTGTTACATTCTAGTCTTCTACAAATAAGCACTTTGTGTATGGCAAAGAGTGTGACCAAGAGATTTCTTTTTTTTTTTTTTTTTTTTACTTTTGGCTACACATGGTGAATAGTACTTGTTAGTTACAAGAAATTTAATTGGGACTCATGAATTTAGCGACTCATTAAGATTAAAATTGGAACGTCACTTGTAACTTCTCGTGTACTAGTTAAGTTTTTGTGGTTTTTTTTTTTCAACAAAATTATTTTTGATTTAAATACCCATAAAGTAGTTTGGTAATTAGGGCTAGCCAAAAAAAAAAAAAAAAGAACTTATTTAAATGGGTACCACAGGCGACAGGATAGGTACAAGGATGGCTGTGGTTCCTAGGAAGATACAGGTGGAGTCCTTGTTTACTAAACCTAGTGGAGGTAGCAATAAGATCACCATCCTATGAAGTACCGATAGGCTCTATATATATGTGTGTAATTGTCTTCTATGATTATAATTGTTAAAATTATTGAATTTTCAACATGTACTTTCATTATCAATTTGGGTTATATTATATTAATAGTATTGTAATAAATTATAGATATTATGTATGTTTTATTCAGATTTAAGAGTATTTTTTTTATGAATTTTCTTTTGAATTTTTTGGTTAAATTCCCGGAGATTCAAATCTCTATAACAAACGGGAAATAGAGACCCATAACAAGGAAAGGGACAACAAGAACTAAGGTAAATTTTGCAATGTAAACGGGAGCCTAATGGATATCGCATTGCCATAACATGCTTTAAGTCTTTGATTCTTGAGACATAGTGAGTGGAGATAAGAGTCGTTAATGAATGCCAACAAAAGATTCAAGCAACTCAAGTTATGTACGATGTTTATTATGAGCCAGAATTTATTTAGTTATTGATTTTTTCGTCATCAAGCCTAAATTTATGTCAACTCTATTTTTTTTAATAGAATTATGTTAACTCTGTTCATTGTTAGATTATTCATAGTATTACATATTCCAAACTCCATACTTCAATGAAAAAAAAAAAAAGGAGAAATTGTTTAAATATTATTCTATTTTATAGAAAACATAAGTGCAATTTAAGTTGATTAATTTTAGGTTTATTTATTTTTATCGAATTTAAATTATTTTTATTTGTCTTATTTCGATTAAGTAGCTGAAAAACACTGAACTCACTCCAAAGAAAAAAAAAATTGAAGACAATCCTAGGTTATTACCATCAACTCGACATCAATATAGTATTAGTATCCTTGAGTGAAGAGAAAGTCCATGTCCATCATCCACAACCACCTGGGACACACTTCAGACTTCTCCTATGTGCAGACAAGAACTAACAAAGTTATTTAAGGCAGAAAATGCGGGTATGATCTGAGTTCATGAAGCTAAAAAAGAGAAGAGATTAGATAGTGTTTGATGCATGATCTAATAAAATTACTACTAATCTAGATTATCATTTAAAATGATTGTCACTTTTTAAATTATTGATAATGTTGTATTATAGTATTTGGTATACACAGGTAATCTATCTGGCAATTTACATTACCTTGTTTGATATATAAAAAAGACTATTCCCAAGATGTTATAAATATTCATAAGCCTGAATTATATTTTTTTCATAAGATTAATTTTTAATATATTGTTAGTGTAAAGTAGTTTACACTATCAACTAATTATACTTCATCTTTTATATGACTTAGGTCATTATAATAAGAATCAAATGATTTTAATAATGTAATTTAACATAATTAGAAGGTGGCATAAGAAAAAAATTTATATATATAATATTTGTTTTTCAAAGTATCCTCTCACTCGAAAAGTAAGAGACTAATCTTAAGAGGTAGAATCAGGCACATAAGCAGAGACCCCTTTCTAGAGATATGGTCAAGCACCTAAGTAAGGACCCCTCTCCCAAATATAGTCAAGTGCTTGAACAAAAACTCCTCCCAGCGAAGTTTTTTTCATGCATTTGAATCTCAAAATCAAACATAAAACCATATGCTTTAGAGTCCTGAGTCTTTTTCACTCAGACCATCATCTTGTTGATATACAAAATTTATATTAACAATGTTTTAAATTACGATTTTATTTTTTATTATCGCACTGAATAATTGCAATTCATGTTTATTAATTTGAGATTTATTTTATTTCATTTTATATTGATCAAGTTCCATTCAATTGCATTAATTTGGGCTGCAACCACTCAAGAAACTAGTAAACTCTACACTTTTCAATAAAATTGAGTGCATTGACAATATTAGATAAAAATTCCTTTAAAATTTTTGACACTGTATTTATATAATAAATTAGTATCTATTATTACAATCTTCGTAGTTAAATTAGTTTATATTAAAGAACAAAAAACTCATTCTTTAAAGTCAAAAACAAATATGACCGATGCTTATAATTTATGAACTAAAGTGAGTATTTACAGTTCAAGAAATTATTTGATTTTTACATTTCTCAAGCTCCACTGAATAAAATCTTTAGTTCTTTTGTCTTTTTTTGTAAAACTAGAAATTTGAAACCTCAATAATGGACACTCAACTTACACAATAAGTTAAGCTTGTTTGTAATATAGACTAGGACGTAACAATATCACAACATTTTGGCATTTTGAATTTGTTTATCAATCAAATCCTTTTTTTGAAATAATTATAGAATTGTTATGGAATATTATTTAAATTTAAATGTGGATGTCCATATCTTTATTCTGATTCGGTTAAGATTTGATTAAATAGAATCTGTTATTTGATCATATCTTATATATCTCACCCTTTGGCTGTAAATAGCCTTTTTGGTGCTTCATGTATGATACTCTTTTGAGAATATCAATAATAGAATTCTCTTTTTTTTCCTCTTTCACTATTATCTTTTACTATTATTTTCATAACACGTTATCAGCATGAGACTCTATCATCCATGTGAAAGCCTGAGGTAAGATACTTTAACAAAGTGAAGGCTTGAGGTAAGACATTCTAACCATGTCAATCTTTTTCAATCACGAATTTGTGATTCTTGATGTTTCATGAAAGATAAATTTGCTTAAATTATAGATGCTAAAATTCACATTAACTCAATGGGTCTTGAAGACACCATTAAACAATGAACGTTGCATTTTAACAGGATCGCATAAAATTCATTTTGATTCAATGGGCCTTGAAGGCACCATTAAGCAATGAAATATCGCATCTCAGCAGGATTGTGCAAAATCTATCTTGATTCAATAGGTCTTGGAGACACCATTGAAGAAGGAAATATCGTATCCCAGTAGGATCACGCAAAATCTATTTTAATTCAATGGGTCTTGGAAACACTATTAAAAAATACCATCATATCCTGATAGGATTGCACAACATCTATCTTGATTCAATGGACCATGAAGATACCATCAAGAAAACGCTGCATCCTAGAAGGATTGTGTAAAAGCATTGATTTTCCTTCATTACCATTTTCATGAAAGATTCATATTTGAATATTTTACTCTAAAAGATCCTGTTGATCTTTAGAGCTGCCTGAAGCAGATATATGAATTGGATTTATTTGCGAGTTGCAAGATTTCAAATCTATTACTAAATACAACACCGCAATGTTATAGAATTACCTCCCAATTTAAATTATGGGGGGAGATATTACTAATAGAGATATATTAGAAAAAGACATTCTCGACTTTTCATGCCTCAAATGTGCTCTTGTAGTAACAACATTGAGTAAAAGGCTTTACAAAATATTTTGAATTAATTTTATGCCTTATTGTGGCTAAACGAAATAATGAGTTGCCCATGAAAAGACACGAAACCCACCTAGTTGGCTCTGCTCCATTCCCTGAAGTGGATGTAACAAATTATAGCCCCAGCAATGGCAAAGGTCATGGTTCCAGTTAAAATCATGATTGAGTTAGAAGAAAATAATTGTTATCACTATGGCATTAAAGTACATTGGTCACGTACCTTTCGTACGTGGAGACATTTTGCTTGATCTTTATCAAGTATCAATTGGAGTTACTATATTTGAATTTTCAAATTGTTAATATGCTTTTAAATTCAAGTTTATATATTTACAAATTTCAAATCATTACTTTCCTTTTTAAATTTAAGTTGTTGATAACCTATCCAAGTTTTAAAATTTTAAGGCTTTTGAGATACGGAAGAACAAAAATCGTTGATTTGCTTGAATATAACTTAAGATTTAAACTTACGTCAATTAACATAAATTGATAATGTTGATAGTGCCATTATATGTATATCTTGTTATTATTCAGTATTATGTGAACACTCATGTATATAAGTACACTCAATATTTATTTATTCTTCTTTGTTATAATTATCATGTACAAATTTCCATATTGATATACTTCTTTAAAGAAAATAATCAAAATAAATAGTATAAATATCTATCTTGTGAATAGTATAAATACGCACACTATTCTTAAAAGCAAGATATATTTTAATACAATTATTAGATCATTGAAGGCTCCAAAAGAGCTATTATTTTGTTTATTGAATTTTTTTTTTTAGTCTTAAATATATTTGTAACTTTCGGAATAGTTACTATTTTGTTTCATGAAGAAATTTATTGAGTTTTAAAGATATTAGCTGAAATGAATATCATATTGAGAAATTGAGAAGAAGCGTAAGGGAAGTAATGAGTACCTCCATATTATGACTTATGCTCCGAGAAAGAATGTTATAGTAAAGAAATCGCTTGTACTTCCTTCTAATCTATATTACACTAATATTAGTACAATTGAGTACATGTTGTAGTGAACCAAAAGTTTACTAACTAATATTAGTACAATTGAATGCATTTTATAGTAAACCAGAAGTTTCCTAACCCAAATGATTTAATTTATCATTTGGCATGATTGATTGGGATATTTGGGAGTAATAATGATATGAAAAACTATTGATATGGGTGCTCATTGAAGAACTAGAAGATTCTTCAATCTAATAAGTTTTCTTGTGCTAACTGTTTTCAAGTTAAACTAATTATAAGACCATCACTAGCAAAGATTGGACTTGAATCTCTTGAATTCCTAGCTAGAAAGAATTTAAGGTGATATATATGAACTAGTTCATCCACCATGTGGACTTTTCAAATATTTTATAATTTTAATATATGTGTAACATCTGCGAATTCCGACTTCCGATCCCCCCATATTGTTGACATTTCCGATTTCCGAGTTGCCTTACACTCCGCTTCCGACCTCAATACTAGCTTCGACTTCCGACTTCGTTTCAAGGCTTACAAGGGACTTCTCCCGATTTCCGACCTCATGCATGCAGCTTACGGTCTCCGATTTAATGAATGAAGCTTACGATTTCCGATTTCGTGAGCTGAAATGAGGTGACTGATGCTTTCAACTTACGAGTTCGTGTTCGACTTCAGCACACTTACGACTTCCGACCTTATCGATCACAAAGTAAAATGCTCGATTTCCGACTTCGTCTCTAAGGCTCAAATGAACTGAATGTATTCCGAGTTCCGACATTATGATTCACCAATATACGAGATCCGATCTTGAGTTCGATATTAGTAGCTCTCATTTCTATATCTCTTCGAGTTCCGATATAGAAATTTTATAATTCCCGAGTTCCGACCTTAAGTGCTTGGCTTCACACCAGGCTCTGCTTTCAAGTTTCAATTAGACTGGATGTTTTCTGAGTTCCGACTTCATATACAGGAGGTTCACGAGGTCCGACTTTATATAGCGTACGAGTTCCGATTTCGTTTCCAGAATATGCTAGAAACTGCTACCACTTAGGCGACGTGGAGAGTGATTCTACCACACAAAGAGGGCAACCAATCACAACCTTCCAAGTTAACTCCCACTCATGCCTATATAACACACCATCCTCCTTTGAATCAGACCATTATTCACATTGCTTTTCCTCTTCTCCATCAGCTCTCTTTTTCTCTTGCTCACACATCCAAGACTCAAGCAAAGTTCCAGCCTTGTTCATCCAAACTCCAAGAACTCAGCACCAAAACACTTAAATCAAAGGTAGGGGTTTTTAATTTCTTACATCAAATCCATGTACTTGGCTGGCTGGGCTGAATTAGTTTCACCTTAATTGATGTGTGAATTGAATAATTATGCTTGGATTAATAGAAGATTTTGAGTTAGAAGTAGAATTAGAAGAAGAAAACTAAGAGGATTAAATGGATGGAGGTGCTGTCTTGGTGGAGAGTCCACGGCAGACCATATGGCGGAGCGTACGGCGTCGCCTACGATCGGTCAAATCTGATGAAACTATTTTTAGATGAAACTAGACATCTAGGGCTTTCCATAGACATATCATATAAGGGATTTGGATCAGAATTGAGGAAGATATGAATTTTTGAATCTCGACCTAGGGTTTTGACTCTGGCTCTGGGCAGATTGGGTTATTTAGGGTAGAACTCGACCTATACTACATGAAAATGAGTGAAACCAATTTTGTTGGAAAGCTTACACATAGGAGAACAATATCCAAAGAAATTCCAAGTTTGTTATCAACTCAGTTGTTCCCAGTGGTTTGAAGAAATTACCCTATGTCCAAACCAGGCCAACACAGGGCAATTCAGAAAGGCTAAGTTTCGGGGCTTGTAACTCGAGCCCTACTAAGGCAAATGAAATGGAACTTTTTGTATATGAAAGGTTGTCCCGTTAGCTTTAATATGAGGCCAATTTCGTCTGATTTGAGTGAGTTTTCAATTTTTGGTGAATTTCTACTTTTAGTTGCCTGATTCTGGCCAGCTAATGGGCAGGCCGAGATAAAGTTTAGATATCTTGAGTTATAGATACCGAAATTAGATGGGACCAAAGAGGTTAGAAAATAGACACACAACCGTGTAACATACTCAAATTTGAGGTCCAAATGAGTTAAAATGAAATTGTGGCATGAATTTCAAGAACCGGGTTGGTTGAATAAGCTGAAGCAGAATTTCAGTTTTAATGAAATTGATATGGATTTGAGTTCTATGTTGAAAAATAAATGTGAATTTGTGCTTCTTGTGATACATTGATGTATTGATTGGCTGGCACTATTCATGGGGAAGCGGACACGTTCCGTTATGCTGCCGAAGTTTCGGTAGAACCCATGTACAAGTTATGAATTACATATGAATGCATATACATTCTTAAGAAAGTCATGAAAGTCATGAAAAGAAGCATGTTATTATGCAAGTTCCACACTACTTGGGCCAGCCCCGGATAGAAAGTTAATGGGAATAGATCGGTGGAAAGGTCGGGGAAAGTAAACCCGGCATTTCTGTATAGGAACGAACTCGATCCTAATAAGCAGACTATTACCCAGGAGTCTAAAATGGCCAAGAACTCCCAGGGGACCAAGAGAGATGGAAAATGATAGAAAGTAATGAAAGAGTTTATGAAAGAAAGTTCAAGAATGAGTTTACATGATTACATGAATGCATAAATACATGGAGTAGTTACATCAGGATGTTTACAATTATGCATTATAATTGCTCACTGCTATTCATTGATTTATTTCATTTATCATTCTATGCATTAGTATTAATAATTATTTCGTTTCTTATGCCAATTAAAGTAAAATTGAACCTTACCTCGGACCAGACATGTTTTTAAACTCATGAAAATGGACTTTTTAGTTTGAACTCGTATTTTAATAATTAAGTAAAACCCGAGGTAACTGAGAATGTATGTGATGTCAGTCCCAAGATATAGCAGAACCCTCGAGAATTTTCTTGAAATTCTCACCCGTCTTGTGTCTCCCGCATCATTCTCAGATTCAGCGATGGACTCCTGACCACCCTTTTATTGAGATCCCCGCACTTCGGTTCCACCATGACACGGAGTTGGACTCTTTGTTCATAGCCGTTTCGTGTAACTTTCGTTTGTACCTATTCAGCAACAGGAACTTTGATGTTCCTTTACACCATCCCCTCTTCGACCCTGCTACCCCGTATATTGCCATCCCTCTACATATGGTGCACCCACATCCTGCACCTCCTGCACCTGCAGCACCCGCTGACCCTGCTCCTGAGTCACCACCGCAGGCAGCCCCCGACGTCCCACTGAGTTTCGAGAGTGACCCCTTCGAGGCCCGCAGTGCTCGCGCCTCTTCCTCCTCGGGACCTAGCGCGGACTATACTCGGCCGAGCCTGGCATGGCTAACGGCTACTGTGAGTAGTTTAGCGGCGGGATGTGGTACAATATGACCTCTTTGGACAAACATGTAGCTTTGGGTCATGGGTTTGACTGTAGAATTAGTAGTAGATTACGAAATGTCCTTTGAGGACCATAGGGTATATTGGTAGGTGAGGGCAGTATGGTCTTTTGATACACCAGCCCATGTATGTATTTCTACTTTAAATCTTTGTACATAAGCTGAAACAGTGACTTCTGATACATATACATGTTTACACGTATGCAGTAACATTGTTATACTATACTTATCTTGGTGATATTCTATTTATTTCATTTTAATATAACAGTACGCCGCTTCGTCAATAGAGACGATTTAAAGGGAAATTAAAGACAAGAAAGGTAAGTAAAGTATCAACACGGTAACACAACCTGACTAGTTTCATGCTATGACTTAAGCATAACATAAAATTAGTAGGGTGTTACATTATTGGTATCAGAGCAGTTCGTCCTAGCTAAGGCCTGAGGATTGGACTGACTATGCTTCGCGCATACTCTGTACTTTAGTTGATAATGTGCACTAGAGCTTGCCTGTATGGTGGAGATATAGTTGTGCATATATATATGAAGTGCCTGACCGTGTGGGCTGTTATTTACTAGCACATTAAACTTAGTATTGAGCCTGATCAACTCAATAACTTTTGTTTTGTGTGTTCAGAACTTAATGGCTTCCGGAAGGCGAGGAAGACCACGTGCGGAACCTGCTCCAGAAAACCCGACTGACGTGATGGCCACAATGCGGGAAATGGCCCAAGCAATGCGAGAACAAGCCGCGGCAGCTCACCAAATGATGGAGCAGCTTGGCAGGCGGCCAAGAAGAAGTCGTGAGGGAAACCCCCGGGGTCCAGAGGGAAACCTGGACTGCCTCAGGTTCGCAGAGTTTAGGAAGACAAATCCGCCAAGTTTCCGAGGGGCATATGACCCGGATAAAGCTGACGAGTGGATCAAAGCCATGGAGAAGATTTTCTCCGTCTTGGATTGCTCGGATCATCAGAAAGTGACTTTTGCCACTTACACACTTGAAGCAGACGCCGAGTTCTGGTGGAACGGCGTACGAAGGTTGTTCGAGGAATCTCAGACGGCAGTCACCTGGACAATGTTCAAGGATGTATTTTACCAGAAGTACTTCCCGCTTGATTCGAAATGCCAAGGAACTTCGAGTTCATGCAACAAGCGCCAAGGAAATCGGACAGTATCCGAATATATTGCCCGATTTGAGGAGCTATGCAAATTCTCCACCATTTACCAGAGGAACCCAGATGAAGCCTGGAAGTGCGTTAAATTTGAAGGTGGGTTACGAGAGGACATTCTCACCGCAATCAGCCCGATGGAGATTAGGGATTTCTCTACATTAGTGAACAAATGCCGACTTGTGGAGGATTGCCACTCTAAGTTAGTTGCAGCCAGGGCATTTGGCGGGAATTTCAAGAGGGGGTTAGCCCCGCAAGGCCTAAGATTCAAGCCCAATGTACAACAACAGCGGAGATTTCCGCCAAGAGGCAGCAAAGGCAAGCAGCCTCAAAGGCCTTTTTCAAATTCAACTTGCACAAAATGCGGCAAGAATCATGGCGACCGGCCGTGCTTGGCAGGCCAGAATGTCTGCTATGGATGTGGCAAGCCAGGCCACAAAATTTTCGAGTGTCCAACCAGGAACTCATCACAGCCGCCTCGACCCCAGCGACAAGGACGGGTCTTTACTATGAATGCGGAAGAAGCCGATAAGTCAGAAGGGTTGATCCAAGGCAATTGTGATGTGAATGGTGAGACTCTAACTGTACTCTATGATTCGGGTGCCTCACATTCATTTATTTCTCATGATTGTGTAGGTACCCTGCAATTGCCAATTTACGAATTACCTTATGATCTGTTGGTTTCTACTCCTACCAATGGGCCTGTTAGGACTAGTCAAGTGTGCATTAATGTTCCTCTTCGAATTGAGGGTAGGATCTTTGCCGCTAATTTGATTTGCCTCCCTCTATCTGGTCTCGACGTAATGCAGGCATGGATTGGCTTTACGCCAATCATGTTGTACTCAATTGCTCTGATAAGACAGTGGTACTTCCCTCTGTCTTACCTTCTGAATCCCAAACCGCAATACTCTTCTATCTGAACTCTTTCAGGCCAAAGGATCAGGGGTATATCCTCTTGTCAACTAATGCGGTAGAAGCTGAGCAGGAACTGGAGAAGATTCCGATTGTCAGGGAATACCCGGATGTTTTCCCAGAGGATATTCCTGAATTCCCTCCAGAGAGAGAAATTGAGTTTACCATCGAGTTGGTTCCAGGTGCGGGACCAATATCCATAGCTCCGTATCGAATGTCACCTATGGAGTTGACGGAATTAAAAAGACAGATCGAAGAGCTTCTAGAAAAGGGATTCATACGACCAAGTGCGTCGCCATGGGGAGCTCCGGTCTTGTTGGTCAAGAAAAAGGATGGAAGCATGCGCTTATGCGTGGATTATAGGCAGTTGAACAAAGTGACGATCAAGAACAAGTATCCGCTGCCGAGGATTGATGATCTCATGGACCAACTACAGGGTGCAATGGTATTCTCCAAAATCGACTTGCGTTCAGGATATCACCAAATTCGAGTTCGGGAACAAGATATCCCTAAGACGGCTTTTCGAACTCGTTACGGGCACTATGAATACACCGTGATGTCGTTTGGGCTGACGAATGCGCCAGCGGTATTCATGGATTACATGAATCGAATATTCCGCCCATATCTAGACAAATTTGTAGTGGTCTTCATCGATGATATACTTGTCTACTCGAAGACGGAACAAGAACATGTGGAACACTTACGGCTAGTTCTGCAAATTTTAAGAGAAAAGAAGCTCTATGCCAAGTTATCCAAATGTGAATTTTGGATGAAGGAGGTAAAATTTCTCTGCCACGTAGTGTCATCTGGAGGAATCTCCGTCGACCCCAGCAAAATAGAAGCGATTCAATCGGGAGAGGCCAACTACAGTCTCTGAAATTAGAAGTTTTCTGGGCTTAACAGGATATTATAGGCGATTCGTTAAGGATTTTTCTCGAATAGCCTTGCCCTTGACCAAGCTAACCAGAAAGAATGTCCCCTTCAAGTGGACACCGGAGTGCGAACAGAGTTTTCAGGATTTGAAGAGAAGGTTGACCACGACACCAATACTAGCCTTACCAGACCCTCAAGGACCATTTGAGGTCTACTGCGATGCTTCCCAACAAGGGTTAGGATGTGTGTTGATGCAAGCTGAAAGGGTGGTCGCGTATGCCTCCAGGCAATTAAAGCCACACGAAAGGAATTACCCGACTCATGACCTTGAATTAGCTTGATAGTGTTTGCTTTGAAAATATGGAGACATCACCTGTATGGAGTAAGGTTCGAGGTCTTTTCTGATCATAAGAGTTTGAAGTACCTTTTCGATCAGAAAGAATTGAATATGAGGCAGCGGAGATGGATGGAACTCCTTAAAGACTACGAGTTTGAATTGAAATACCACCCAGGTAAGGCGAACATCGTGGCAGACGCGTTTAGGAGAAAATCATAGACTGTCGCGTGGATGATGATTAAAGAGCGGAACTTATTGAAAGTTTAGGAATCTTAATTTGGGAATTCTTATAACTCCCGGACTCTTGACTACACCAAATTCAGATAACCAGTAGTTTCAAGGACCAGATTCGGCAAGCTCAGCAGCAAGATGCTAACTTTCAACATACACTTAGTCTCGTGCGATCAGGGAAACTAGCAGGCTTTGCCCAAGATAAAGAGGGCATCTAGCGGTGCCACGGCCAGTATGTGTTCTGAAAGGGCGATCTACGAAGAGAATCTTAGAAGAAGCGCATAGAGGCGAGTTTGCCGTACATCCTGGCATAACTAAGATGTATCAAGACCTCAAGAAGATGTTTTGGTGGCCAGGCATGAAGTCAGATGTAGCAAACTTTGTTGGCAAATGCTTGACTTGTCAAAAGGTGAAAGCGGAACATCAAAAGCCTTCTGGAATGCTACAACCCTTGGAAGTCCCTGAGTGGAAGTGGGAAAGCATTTCCATGGATTTTGTGATGGGATTGCCAAGAACACCAACAGGATACGATGCCATATGGGTCATCGTGGACAGATTGACCAAGTTTGCCCACTTTCTACCCATCCGAGCGAATTATCCGTTGGAAAAACTGGCACAACTGTATATTCAAGAGATTATAAGGCTACATGGTACCCCTTCAACCATTATCTCCGATCGAGACCCAAGGTTTACTTCAAGGTTTTGGGGAGCCTTACAAAAGGCATTCGGTGCTAAGTTATGCCTAAACGCATACCACCATAAGCGGACGGCCAAACAGAAAGGACAATTCAAACCTTGGAGGATATGTTACGAGCTTATATACTGGAGCAACGCGGGAATTGGGATCGATATTTACCATTGGCTGAGTTCGCATACAACAATAGCTATCACGCTAGCATTGGCATGGCTCCTTACGAAGCATTGTACGGACGGAAGTGCCAGTCTCCCCTGCGCTGGTATGAAGCAGGGGAATCAGCTCTACTGGGGCCCGATTTAGTCGAGTAGACTACCGAGCAGATCAAGAAAATACGGAACAAGATGCTTGTCGCTCAGAGTCGCCAGAAGAGTTACGCAGATACCAGGAGGAAACCTCTGGAATTTCAGGAAGGAGACCATGTATTTCTGAAGGTTACTCCTACAACAGGGATTGGTAGAGCTATCAAAGTCAAGAAGCTAAATCCTCGTTTTATTGGTCCCTTCCAAATCCTAAAGCGAATCGGGTCAGTGGCATACCGAGTCGCTTTGCCTCCACATTTATCAAACCTCCATGATGTTTTTCATGTCTCCCAACTCAGAAGGTATCAACCTGACCCTACGCACTCCCTTGAACCCGAATCAATAAAGTTGAAGGAAGACCTGACCTTCCATGTTCAACCAGTACGGATTATAAACAGGAGCAGCAGACAACTCAAAATAAATCATACTAGTAAAAGTGGCATGGGGAAAAGAAGGTGCTGAGGACTATACTTGGGAACTAGAATTAGACATGAGGAAAGAGTATCCTGAACTATTCTCCAGCACTAAATTTTGAGGACAAAATTTTTTTTAAGGGGAGTGGTATTGTAACATCTGCGAATTCCGACTTCCGATGCCCCCATATTGTTGACATTTCCGATTTCCGAGTTGCCTTACACTCCGCTTCCGACCTCAATACTAGCTTCGACTTCCGACTTCGTTTCAAGGCTTACAAGGGACTTCTCCCGATTTCCGACCTCATGCATGCAGCTTACGGTCTCCGATTTAATGAATGAAGCTTACGATTTCCGATTTCGTGAGCTGAAATGAGGTGACTGATGCTTTCAACTTACGAGTTCGTGTTCGACTTCAGCACACTTACGACTTCCGACCTTATCGATCACAAAGTAAAATGCTCGATTTCCGACTTCGTCTCTAAGGCTCAAATGAACTGAATGTATTCCGAGTTCCGACATTATGATTCACCAATATACGAGATCCGATCTTGAGTTCGATATTAGTAGCTCTCATTTCTATATCTCTTCGAGTTCCGATATAGAAATTTTATAATTCCCGAGTTCCGACCTTAAGTGCTTGGCTTCACACCAGGCTCTGCTTTCAAGTTTCAATTAGACTGGATGTTTTCTGAGTTCTGACTTCATATACAGGAGGTTCACGAGGTCCGACTTTATATAGCGTACGAGTTCCGATTTCGTTTCCAGAATATGCTAGAGCGCTACCACTTAGGCGGCGTGAGAGTGATTCTACCACACAAAGAGGGCAACCAATCACAACCTTCCAAGTTAACTCCCACTCATGCCTATATAACACACCATCCTCCTTTGAATCAGACCATTATTCACGTTGCTTTTCCTCTTCTCCATCAGCTCTCTTTTTCTCTTGCTCACACATCCAAGACTCAAGCAAAGTTCCAGCCTTGTTCATCCAAACTCCAAGAACTCAGCACCAAAACACTTAAATCAAAGGTAGAGGTTTTTAATTTCTTACATCAAATCCATGTACTTGGCTGGCTGGGCTGAATTAGTTTCACCTTAATTGATGTGTGAATTGAATAATTATGCTTGGATTAATAGAAGATTTTGAGTTAGAAGTAGAATTAGAAGAAGAAAACTAAGAGGATTAAATGGATGGAGGTGCTGTCTTGGTGGAGAGTCCACGGCAGACCATATGGCGGAGCGTACGGCGTCGCCTACGATCGGTCAAATCTGATGAAACTATTTTTAGATGAAACTAGACATCTAGGGCTTTCCATAGACATATCATATAAGGGATTTGGATCAGAATTGAGGAAGATATGAATTTTTGAATCTCGACCTAGGGTTTTGACTCTGGCTCTGGGCAGATTGGGTTATTTAGGGTAGAACTCGACCTATACTACATGAAAATGAGTGAAACCAATTTTGTTGGAAAGCTTACACATAGGAGAACAATATCCAAAGAAATTCCGAGTTTGTTATCAACTCAATTGTTCCCAGTGGTTTGAAGAAATTACCCTATATCCAAACCAGGCCAACACAGGGCAATTCAGAAAGGCTAAGTTTCGGGGCTTGTAACTCGAGCCCTACTAAGGCAAATGAAATGGAACTTTTTGTATATGAAAGGTTGTCCCGTTAGCTTTAATATGAGGCCAATTTCGTCTGATTTGAGTGAGTTTTCAATTTTTGGTGAATTTCTACTTTTAGTTGCCTGATTCTGGCCAGCTAATGGGCAGGCCGAGATAAAGTTTAGATATCTTGAGTTATAGATACCGAAATTAGATGGGACCAAAGAGGTTAGAAAATAGACACACAATCGTGTAACATACTCAAATTTGAGGTCCAAATGAGTTAAAATGAAATTGTGGCATGAATTTCAAGAACCGGGTTGGTTGAATAAGCTGAAGCAGAATTTCAGTTTTAATGAAATTGATATGGATTTGAGTTCTATGTTGAAAAATAAATGTGAATTTGTGCTTCTTGTGATACATTGATGTATTGATTGGCTGGCACTATTCATGGGGAAGCGGACACGTTCCGTTATGCTGCCGAAGTTTCGGTAGAACCCATGTACAAGTTATGAATTACATATGAATGCATATACATTCTTAAGAAAGTCATGAAAGTCATGAAAAGAAGCATGTTATTATGCAAGTTCCATACTACTTGGGCCAGCCCCGGATAGAAAGTTAATGGGAATAGATCGGTGGAAAGGTCGGGGAAAGTAAACCCGGCATTTCTGTATAGGAACGAGCTCGATCCTGATAAGCAGACTATTACCCAGGAGTCTAAAATGGCCAAGAACTCCCAGGGGACCAAGAGAGATGGAAAATGATAGAAAGTAATGAAAGAGTTTATGAAAGAAAGTTCAAGAATGAGTTTACATGATTACATGAATGCATAAATACATGGAGTAGTTACATCAGGATGTTTACAATTATGCATTATAATTGCTCACTTTGCTATTCATTGATTTATTTCATTTATCATTCTATGCATTAGTATTAATAATTATTTCGTTTCTTATGCCAATTAAAGTAAAATTGAACCTTACCTCGGACCAGACATGTTTTTAAACTCATGAAAATGGACTTTTTAGTTTGAACTCGTATTTTAATAATTAAGTAAAACCCGAGGTAACTGAGAATGTATGTGATGTCAGTCCCAGTATAACCGAACCCTACTGAGAATTTTCTTGAAATTCTCACCCCGTTTTGTCTGTCCCGCATCATTCTCAAATTGAGGCGATGGACTCCACACCACCCTTTTTATTGAGATCCACACTTGGTTCCACCATGACTGAGTTGGACTCTTTGTACATAGCGGTTCGTGTAACTTTCGTTTGTACTTATTCAGCGACAGAACTTTGATGTTCCTTTACACCATCCCTCTTCGACCTGCGACCGTATATTGCCATCCCTCTACATATGGCGCACCCACATCCTGCACCTCCTCGCACTGCGGCAAGACCACGACCCTCGCCCCGAGTCACCACCGCAGGCACCCGACGCCCCACCGAGTTCGAGAGTGACCTCCGAGGCCACAGGCTCGTCGCCCTCTTCCTCCTCGGGACCTAGCGCGGACTATACTCCGGCCGAGCCTGGCATGGCTAACGGCTACCTGACGGAGTAGTTTAGCGGCAGGGGATGTGGTACAGTATGACCCTCTTTTGGACAGCATGTAGCTTTGGGTCATGGGTTTGACTGTAGAATTAGTAGTAGATTACGAAATGTCCTTTGAGGACCATAGGGTATATTGGTAGGTGAGGGCAGTATGGTCTTTTGATACACTAGCCCATGTATGTATTTCTACTTTAAATCTTTGTACATAAGCTGAAACAGTGACTTCTGATACATATACATGTTTACACGTATGCAGTAACATTGTTATATTATACTTATATTGGTGATATTCTATTTATTTCATTTTAATATAACAGTACGCCGTTTCGTCAATAGAGACGATTTAAAGGGAAATTAAAAACAAGAAAGGTAAGTAAAGTATCAACACGGTAACACAACCTGACTAGTTTCATGCTATGACTTAAGCATAACATAAAATTAGTAGGGTGTTACAATACGCATCTATGAAATAGTCACATATGTGTTTATTATCTCACAACTTGGAGTTTGCAAGATTACTTGTGCAAATTATTCAACTAAGAGCACAATTTCTAGAATCCAATCAAAATAATTCATCTTGATGATGCTAGTGAATTTACTTTTCAAGCTTTTAATACTTCTTGTATGGCTGGTGATATAAATATTGAACATTCAGTTGCTTATGTTCATAATGGGTTGCTAGAATCATTTATGAAATGCCTCCAATTAGTTGCTAGACTAATGCTTATGAGAACCAATCTCCCAAATTTTACTTGAATGCATGTTATTTTACATGCTGCAACACTTATTTATATAAGTCAAACAAGTTGCCATCAATTCTTTCCCTTATAATTAGCTTTTGGCCAACAGTCAAATATTTCCCATTTAAGAATTTTTGCATGTGCGATATATATTTACTCCACTTTATTGCACCAAAATGGGACCCTAAATAAAATTGGGATTATATGTTGGATATGACTCTCTCTTTTTATAATCAAGTTTCTTGAAATACAAATGAGAGATGTCTTTAAGGCTCAGTTTGTAGAATGCTAATTTGATACTGTTTCCAACATTAGGGGGAGGGAGTAAATAGTTGAAAAAGGAAACAAATTGGAATGTATCATTCTTGCTTGATTTAGATCTTCAGATAAGGTAATGAGAATTACAAGTTCAAAGTATTAAACATTTGCAAAGAATGGTAAGAGTTGCCACATGCATTTCTGACACAAAAAGGATAACTAGATCCTATATATCAGCTAAAAATGCCCCAATTCAACTAATGTCCCTGTTGGACAATCACACGCCAAAAGCGTGGTAGACCAATTGGTTCTATAAATGAAAATCCTTGAAAAAGAAATGGAGCAAGTGATTTTATGGAGGCAAATGATTCTAATAATGATACTCTTCCTGTAAAAGACGACAGAGACGTAGTAAGCACTCCTCCTATAGTCCAAATTTCTGACATAATTGAAATGCCAAAAGACATTCAGGTACCTGAAAGTAACCAAGATGATGAGATCTCAATAAACTATGTCTCTATAGGAAAAATATGGAACATATGAGAAATTATTGTTGACAACATATTTGTACATAATGTAGCACTAAATATTATGCATGAAAATGAGGATCTTAAACTAAGAATCATCGAAAAATGTCGACGTAAAAATGATTGGCCAAAATAGAAATAAGCACTGCAGGCTGAATTAGACTTACTTGCAAAATGTCTAATCTTTGGACCTGTTATCCGAACACCCAGAAGGTGTAAATCCTATAGGATACAAATGGTTATTTTGAGAAAATGAAATAAAAAAAATGGAGTAGTGAATTGATAGTTTATGATCTATGATTATCGAAACTCCTGAAGAGATTCCCATAGTCATAAAAACTTTACAAGAAGAGTTAGTGATAAAAAAAGTCCTCGAAGGACAAAAAATTTTGCATCGGCTTGTAGATCAATATGAAATATTTGTTTGTCAATCAACTTACACAGAGAAAATTTTTAAGAGATTTTATATAGATAAATCACATCCATTAAGTGCCCCAATGATTATAAGATCGTTGGATGTGAAAAGGGGCTCGTTTCATCCTTGGGAAGGTAATGAAGTTCTTGGTCTTGAAGTACCATATCTTAGTGCCATAGGAGCACTTATATATCTTGCTAATAATACATGACTTCATATAATATTCACTATAAGTGTATTAGCATGTATATTTCCTTTCCAAACTAGCTAGAGAGGCAGTGGAATGGAATTAAAGATATATCTCCGTGGAATGATAGATATGTGGTTATTCATATAAATCCGAGTTACAATTAGTTGGCTATGCAGATACAGGATATTTGTTAGATTCACATTAATGCAGGTCTTAAACAAGTTATTTACATGTGGAAGGTAATGGATCAACATATTCAAGTGTCATGTGGATTATCTTATAAGGAAGAAACTCTCATAACTTTATATGAGGACAATGTAGCATGCATAGTTCAACTAAAAAGAGAATATATTTCTTTAGAAGATTTTCTTTACATATGATCTTCAAAACAAGGAGATTGATATCCAACAAATTCATTCAAGTGATAATCTTGTAGACTTATTTATCAAGTCACTACCTACTTCTTTCTTTGTGAAACTAGTGTATAAGATCGGAATGTGTCAATTCCGAGAGCTTAAATGATGCTCTAAAAAGGGGGGAGAAATACTATACTCTTTTTTCTTTATTCAAGATTTTTGTCCCATTGGGTTTTCCTTGATAAGGTTTTTAACGAGACAGTTCCTATTGTAAGGATATTGTACTCTTTTTCCTTCACTAAGATTTTTTTCCCCAAAGGATTTTTTCTTAGTAAGCTTTTAACAAGGTATATCTCTAATAGACATCCAAGAGGTGGTGTTGTGAAATATTATTAAAATTTGAATGTATATGTCCATATCTTTGTCTTTATTCGGTTAAGATTTGATTAGATAGAATCTAATATTTGATCATATCTTATATAACCCTTTGGCTATAAATAACCCTTTAGGTACTCCATGTATGACACTCTTTTGAGAATATCAATAATCGAATTCTCTTTTTCTCCTCTTTCTCTATTATCTTTTACTATTATTTTCATAACAAGAATCACAATTGCTATATAGTACGAATTGCTTTTTGTGTAAAATGTACGAATAGTTCAAAGGGTGGTTATTTTTTAGTTTTTTAATGAATAAAAAATTGGGTTTTGCACTATTCATAATTTTTAGAATAATATTGACTAGAGTTTTTGTAATGCCCGGGTCTCTAGTCACACAAATCATGACACTTTCTCCTATCGAACCCCGCGAAACCTCTTAAGTCTGAACCCTATGCCTCCTTGGAGGGCTACATGATTGGGACATTTTCCAGGGATCAAAAGTATCGATAATTATCCCTTAGATATCCAAGAATTAAGAGTGATTTTTGATAAATTTTAGGAAGTCATTAGCCCTTTCATTTTTAGCCCGGAAGTTTAAGAAAATGCGAGTTTCTGGAGAGTTGTACTAAAATCCAAAAGTTGGATTTTGATTCTTAAGGAGTTTGATTTTTCCAATATTTTTATTGGATTAAAATAGGGGGTATTCTCTTATTTAAAGTTAATGGAGAGTAAAATAGTTTTAAAGTTAATGGAGAGTAAAATAAATGAGAATATTAACTTAAATGTAAATAAGTATATGATGATATGAGAGAAGTATTTGGAAGAAAACAGAAGAGAAAAAAAAAAAGGATTGGGTGCCTAGGTGCCCAAAGCCAACGCTTAGGCACTGGCTATGCTGTAGGATTTATGCGTTTTCAGGTGGGCGACCACCCAGGTGGCCAAGTTGCGATGCCGAAGCGCCTGCTGGGCGGAAATAAAGGTGAATCTTGACCTTTTCTCACCCATTCTCAACCATATCTCTCTCTCTCTCTCTCTCTCTTTCATTCTTCTATCCCTCCGTATAGATCCTATCATGTTTTTGTAACATCCCCAATTTTTGTCTAAGCTAAGTAGAGAGGTTAACGATTAACTGAGGACTAATTGGCTAATCTCGATGAGCAAAAGCTTAGTAAATTGAGTCAAGTCAATAATTAATCATAACGTACTAAATGTTTTAATTAAAATCTAGTTATTCAAACCTCATTAATTCGTAACTTAGAAATATAATTAAGCTAATCCAATCCTATTAATTAAGTACAAGACAATTATTCTACCTTAATCGATTGAGATAAATTAATTCTTACACCCTAACTACATAATTCATAAGAGCAATTCATTTAGAGGAAAATGTTTTAAAAGTGTAATTAACCGAAATCGGTTAAAGAGCAATTTAATTAATCAAATTGAATTAACAACTTAGGTAATTCTAATAGCTTTGAAGATTTAAAAATTTCTCCTAATTGATGTACCAAATTTCGACCAAGGATAAGAGCAAAATCCAACCATCCATTTGCCTTCTCATCATGCACTCTTAGATCAAGGGTCTATGTTAATAGTATCTCTTTAGTCTAGACAAGAGAAGCACCTTCCTCCCTTAAGATTATGCCACTTGGAGTGATCATATTCACCCAAGCCAATCCCAAGAGTGGTCATGCCTTTAACCACTTAAGAAAACACTAAATGGTCTTTACCCAAATGCCAAGACTCAAAGGAAACACAACCCACCCTTTTACCCCAAGGTTCCTAGCCCTTTTGCTTGAAAAAGAAGTAAAACTCACCTACTCACTCCTGCTTGTTAGAGAAGCTAAACCAATCAGCCCTCACCCCCATTTTTTGCGCCCCAAATAGCCCTCTCCCTCTCTTATTTGTGATTTCTATTCTTTCCCAAAGATATCAAGTAGCCACTCCTCTTCTTCT
The DNA here is from genome assembly GCA_031439595.1 of Pterocarpus santalinus. Classification (NCBI taxonomy): domain Eukaryota; kingdom Viridiplantae; phylum Streptophyta; class Magnoliopsida; order Fabales; family Fabaceae; genus Pterocarpus; species Pterocarpus santalinus. Next base: position 40,862,658 of record CM062527.1, read on the forward strand.
CAACCTCTCCTTGTTCTTCCTACTTTCCTTCTTGTTCTTCTTACTCTTCCACCACCACCACCCTCATTTCCATAACCATTCTCACAAGCCCTTCAACGACCACCCTCTTTGGTTCTTGAGGAAGCAAAACAAATACTCACTTAGCCCCATCATCAAACTCAAGGAGGAGGAAGGTCATCTCCAACCATTTCCATTCTACAAGCTTTCAAGAAAATCTTTGTGGTAGTGACTCTAACCCCTTTCTCTTCCATGTTTTTCAAGCTCTATAACTCCTAAGCTCTTCATAGCTAGGTGGTTTTAGAACTTGCACTAAAGGCCTCATGGCCATGTTTTTATTATATGAAGTTGTTTGGGAATTTTGCTCTTTTCTTGAAAAATGTCTTCGGTTGTGCATTTTGTTTTATATTGAACACAACTTTTTAGAACTCAAAATATTGATTTTTACCAAGATCTCAAAGTTTAAAGATGGTTTGGAAATGTAAAATGGTCACGTAAAGAAAAGACTTAATGTTTTTATAAGAAGACTCATTGAAAACAAAACCGTGGAAACTAGAAAATTCTAGTAGTTTGTATGGCGTGACTAATAACTCTTTCAATATAACTCCAAATACAACGAAACTAATTTTAAACAAAAATATACTCATAGAGCTTTTCATACATGTAAAATACATGAAATTTGGCTTTAAAATGAGAGAGATATGAATTTTCAAAGTGTGCTATTCCCAGATGTGTTTCTGTTCGGGCAGTATGCAATAAAATCTTAATAACTCAAGTTATACAGAATATTTTTTAGCGAGACCAAGTTTTTTAGAAAGCTAATACATAGAGAAACATCTCCATGAAACTATTTTGGCAGATTCATTGTGAGGAGCTCGTACTAAGGTTTAAAAATCACTATACCGAGAATAAACTTAAAAGCTAAATAGTTAGAATAAAATGTGCATATCTCAAGTTACAAAATGAATTTTTGAGTGGGGTTTATTTTGTTAAAAACAGACTTAGAGAAGTATAATCATATCAAAATTCGAAGCAAAAGAATAAAAGATGAAATTATGGTGAATTTTTGAATTTACTGCCCCACTATAAAAGTAAAACTGGTTATGGTTAAGTTTTAAAGGTTAAGGAGAAATAAGCTATAAGACATTAAGACCCTTACATTAAGCATTGGAAAACCTTCATAATTCATCTTAAAGGTTTCAAAAAGGATAATGGATGAAATTGGCCCTATGCTTAATAAGAGAATTTATGCAAGAGGGGACCTCAATTAAAAGCTTGCACCAAATTTACTAAGCTAAGCTCATAAGACTTTGTGTGATATGTATGCCTCTATGTGTCATTATGATGACAATGATATGGTGATGATATGATGATGATAATGATGACATGAACATGATATGATGATGATCATGATGACGATGATATGATAATGATAATGATGATATGATATGATGATTATGATAGTGATATGATAATGATATGATGATGATATGAATATGATATGTTGAGGATATGATGCTTAATGATATGTGATAAAGGAATCACATTTGGGGACGGTGATACGTAACGCCCAAATGTGGAAAAGAATCAAAATAATTTTGCATCATAAGCTTTAATAAGAAGAGAATGAACTAAGGGTATAATCCTTCAAAAGGGAAGGTGACCTAATTTAAGCTCCCCTCACCCATGACTCACATGAGGCATGACATGACCCAGTTAGTGTGAGTATAAGGGATAGGGCTTACATGAGGGATGATATAACCCAGCTAGTGTAAGTACCAAAATTTTATGGTGGCGACGGCCACGGTATGAGCTCATTACCACTTATGTTTAGTGGGTGGAAAGAAAAAGACTTAAGATAAAATCAAGTAAAGAAAAGAAAGCGACTTCGGTTCAAGCCCTTGAAGAGAAGAAGTTAAGAGAAGCTTATAGCAAAGTCATGCATGTTTTATATGATTATACTTATACCCATGTATGTTATGATATAAATGATTAGAGAGTATATTAAAATTGAATCCACTTCAGATATTCATGTTTTCGAAAACCTAAGAACTGAACCTTATAAATGCTCACTATTTTCATTAATAAAATCGAAGTGGTTGGGACGATGACGATGACACCTCCGTATCGGGTTCGAGTCCTACTGAGAAATTTTATTTCTCATCTTAGTTATTCTTCCGTATCATCACCAGGTCTCGATGGCGTACTCGGTGGACTGGAGCATGGATCCCCCACACTGTGAACGGAAGTATGACGTGGGATGCCAGACAATGCAGATTTGGACTTGAAGTTACCGTAGCTCTGCATCTTCATACATTCCTTTTTGTGATGAACGATGTCAATCTAAGTTTGTGTTTAGTATTTAGGTCATGGCACGTCCATGAGCCTCCCTCGATGTAATGTTTATATTTATTATGAACTCATATGGATCTAATGATTAGCTATGTAATGTAATGTATTTGTGAATTATTATTTATTTACCTTTCTCATATTTTATGATATTGTGTTTCGGACTCTCTCACGACACGCTCTTTTATATCTATCTTCTCGCTCAAGGCTTTACTTTTCAAAACACTGCAAAGCAACGACGTATTTCAAAAAAAAAAAAAATTTGCCGTATTTTCCGCGTAATTTAATTTCAAGTGAAGTTTAGTTTTCCACGAGCATAAGTAACAACTAATAAAATGCCGTAATACGACTTAAGCGTAGTATGAGTTTATTAGGGTGTTGTAGTTTTCATCAATTTTTTACTCAAATCCACCACAAAATCCATCCTTTCCTCCTCCTCATCATCATAGCTTTGGGTTTGGCTTCTCTCTTGGATCTCGCTCTCTCTCCTATCTTAGTGAGAAAAAGCGAAGGTGGGAGGAGACCCAAATCCTCCATCAAGCTTCTTCATTCTTTTTCTACCTAAGGTAACTTTCTAAGCTTAAATCTTCTTCTATTTTATGAGTATGGAAGGATTTTCTAGGAAGTTTGAGTTATGGTTGAAGTTTGGGAACCTAAGGTTCTAAATTGGGAATTTTGTACTTTGGAAGGTATTTTATGTTAATCCTTAGCTCTAGAAACTAATTAGCACTTGATTTGTGTTCTTTATGATGTTAGATGCTCGTAAGGATCGACTGTGGGCTCTATGGCATATTAAGTTAGAATCACCTCCTCGTGGTCTCAAGCTGTGAGTGATAGTATATCTATAGCTTGCTCCTTATCCTCAAATTCCTAAGTACATGCTTAAACTGTATTTTTTTTATGAAGTTTTATGAAAGAAATTGATTTAATGTATTTTACTCTATATTATAGAACTTTTGAAGTAATTATGTTAGTTATGTATATGTATGTATGTTTGAGTATATATTTGGGACAAGTTCTTATAGAAAGAGATAGCTAAATTTCAATAATTTGAGAAAGAGCTTTGGATACTTTAAGGTGAATAGTTTGAAAGTTCTATACTTTGAACCTATGTTTGATAGTATTATTATTTTGAATATTTGAAAAGCTGGTAACTCTGTTTGTTGAGAATAAGGAAGTTTCTTAAATATTATCATGCGTTTGAGGTTATGAGTGAGAAGGTATATGATTTGAGAAAAAGAAAAGTTGAGTGACAAGGATTTAGCAAAAAGTAAAGTTTATCTAAGGGGAGGATCTGTAACAAAACTGTTTGCTAATGGTAGCAACATTTGCTTGGTGCACCTTGACTAACCCAGTTAGCAAGGTGATTGCTAGCCCAGCATGTTTGGCCGATATATCCAGAAGATATAGACATGCTAGGCAAGCCCAGAAGTGAGATTAGCCATTTACTGGCAAGGCCTACGTGAGGGGCCAAGGCCCAAGTCCCTGGGTGCCAGGCAACTATTTTCTGAAGTACGATCCTCCCTAAAGTTTTATTATGGCATTTTGAAATATAGACAAAGTATTTTACTTGAGAAATGAGATATAAGGTTTTGGAAGATTATATTTTTGCTATAGATATATTATCTCTCATTGAGTCTGTATTACTTACTCTTTTCTCTCTCCATGTTTTTAGATAGGTACAAATTTATGTCTGTGTGCCTCTGATTTGTTGAAGCCATTGGATTTTCAGTGGTTCCACACTCTTGTTCGTGTGGTTTCCTAAGGTTATCCCTGTGAGATTTATGTTTATTGTATACCAGTGTATATATGTATATCTCTAGTGATGCTCCATTAGGTTACAAGTAAGGTCCTTCCTATGTTGGTCATGTATGGTAGCAAGTATATAATTGTTTTTATTTATGAATAGTTGAATCTTAATGATTACAGATATGTATGCATATTTTCATCATAATGAAAACATTTTAAATTCCCATGATTTGTATTGTGGGATGCATTCTGAGAATTCTTGGATCCCCAATGATTTTGTGTGCTTGTATTGTTTTTGGAAGTAAAGGATCCTTATTTGGGAATAGTCCTGAATACAAGGGAAACTCTGCCCAATTTATTATTATTTTTTTTTGGAAAAAGGTCTAATATATGCTTGCTAGGAACGTGTCCCTATGTGCCGGTTATGTCCTGAATTGAGTCATGACAGTTTTGTACCGTGTTTTTAGGGGTAGAAACCCCTCAAAAAATTGCCCATGACTTATCGAAGCCTTCAGTCTTTTTTTTTTTTTTCTCAGATAGTTGATTAGAGCTCTCAAGTCACCCGTGGAGATGAGGAGGAAACAAGAAGAACCACAAGACATAAACATATATGCAGATAGTACAACACATCAGACTAATATCATCAGAAGCTAATAAAACATAGTAAACACCTAGGCTGCAACATGACCATGAGATACGGAAACAGTAAAACAATAGCAAATAAAATTGTAGGTGGATCGAAGACCACCCAAAAAACACCCATCATATTGGATCCGAAGCAATTATAACTTGATTTTACACACTATAGGATTAGGCAAGCAAAGCAATTGGAGACAAGAGTGTTCCTCCAAACCAAATCAACACCATTTGGGATTATTCCAACTACAATTTGAACCACAGAAGACCAACTGAAGCTAGACATGGAAACAGAATAATTTGCAATAACAGAAAGATAAACACAGAAGCAAAATAAAGTTAGCTTGTCAAGATTAGGATACCATAACACCTTTTGACTAGTCACCAAGTTGCGTTATTTCTGCCATACATCTAACCAAATGAACAGAGATTTCTTTCATGCTTGATAACACCAATAGGAGCCCAATTCCTCAAATTTTGCAATATGTTGAAAACAAATCTACAATCCTATGGAACATTATTCTGTTGAATCCACCAAGAAGTGACTTCCGTAGAAGTGCAGGATATGCACAAGTCTTCAACCCTTAAGCCAACCTCTTCAACTAAAAATTAGATAGATTCATCTAGGGCAATGACAGTAGCTTCGGTTAAAGAATTTGCCGAAACAACATCCCACTTCGAGTTTAATTATAAAAATGGTGGACATGCATAGGTTTAGTTTTAGAAGTCTTGAAAACATAAGTCCCGAAGCAGGTTTCTTTTAAGTTTAACATCGTAATCATAACATAATATGACATTAGTAGAAACATACATACCAAGGCATGAATTAGACATTGATGATGCATTTGGGGAATCAAAGATATGTGCACTTTTATGAAATCACATAGACTTGACCATGGTTTTACTTTGACTTTACTTTCATTCTTAGCACATACTTAACATTCTTTACATTTCCTTTGAAATAGACTGCTTTTGGACATGAGCTCATTACATGACCGTCATCACGCAGTACTAACCAAATCAGACTAAGCTGATATTGGTAACCTCTAAGTTGGAGAGTCTTTTATGTCACCCTGCCTCTCCCATAAAGGTTCCTTGAGTCTTTGTGAATCACCATCTCTCACTTCCGTTACCGAAGTGATTAAAGAGTCATATCTGATTCTTTCTTTTCTTATCAATATACTTTACATGCATAGTACTTCTTAACAAGACACATGCAATGATATGATTAAGACCATAATTTTGACGGAATTTCAGCAGTATGACGGCTAGACCGGAGCTTCCCCAAAATGCCAATCATAAAACTTTCAACCAATAGTCCATTATATTCATCTCATATCATCACACCAATCATTCAATCATGAGACAATGTTCAATTAAACTTGTCATACATTATGCCGAATAGCATCATATATTCATACCCTAAAGGGCTCATAATTATGTTATTCTTTATGGAAGGTCTTATGAGCCATCATATGATTTTCTATGGTTACCCATGAGAGAATCACATAGTTAAAAAAAATGTGTACATAGTCTTTTAGTTACTTAGCCCTTATGGGAAATTACTTTTTACTTGAGTGCATATCTTGTAGAACACTTGTTCAAGTTAACTAAGTTAGGTATTTATTTCCTTTCCTTGAGATAATGCACTTAGTGATTCCTAGGTTTATGGGATACTCAAAAGCCCTAATTGAAACACCCTAATAGTTCCATTTTATGCTTAAGTCATATTGTAGAATTACTAGTTGTCACTTCTGCTCACGGAACTAATATTACCTTTTTGAAATTACTTTACCTGAAAATAGGGGTAAATTTTTTTTTTTAACAATAACGAGTAAATTGTTTTGAAAATCAAGAGCCATGAGCGCATTGTGAACGTGTAATGCAAACGTCGCTATCTCATACATCGATGCAAATAAATAGAAATAATAAGAATAACCACAATCTTAAATAAATATAATATTCCATAGCCATCCATAGTTGATATATTAATACCAAGAGTCATACATAGTGATATAAGGGGTCTGATATCTACTGTCAACCCTACAAAAGAAACCTAACAAATACATCAGTAAAGGAAATACATAGGAAATCACATTCACCCATACATGTCGAAAGAAAATGATAACCCTATCTACAAGCTAAAAGGGCTATCCTCATGCTCAACTCTGCATGTAACCAACAACTCACTCATCTGGCGGGAGGAAACCGTTCTCGAATCCACGGGAGTAACATCACCACGTCCTCCACCTTGAGCACGGCCACACCCATGAGGCACGGCACCGGAACGAATGAACCCGCGACCACAAATTGGGGGCGGTGTGTGGCAAGGGGCTGCTGAAGAAGAAGATGAATCGGACGATAGAGGATCACAAACAGGTCCGTCTCCACGTGGTAGCTCGGATAGGACGATTCCGAAGGATCGAAATCCAATGAAACTATCAGCGTCAGATGGGTGTCAAAGTCAGAGTCCTCATCTGTCAGGTACCTTGGAGGATGAAAAGGCGGGTGGACGTCATCCATGGTAATGTCCTCAAACGGCTCATGAGGGCGGAAAAACGGACTAATTACAAGTGCACGGAACTGGCGGCTATGGAACATGTAGACCCGCATCGCTGCCTGAGCAGTCAGCACAGATGCATTCAACACTGGGTCGAAGTGCCAATGCATCACTAGGAACTTAATGAAAATCACCATCGTGCCTGATGCCAGCATCCTTTGAAGACGATGCGAAAATGTAGGAGTGTGAAACACTAAATTTCTCAGTAGAATCGCAACTAGACACTGTGTCATTATCATCGTCCCAGCCACTTCGGATTTAATTATTAAAACAATGGACAGATATAAGTTCAATTTTAATGATTTTGAAAACTTAAACCCGAAGCGGGTTACTTTTAAACTTAACATCATAACTACATCATCATAAATAAACATACATACTAAAGCATGGAATAACCATTCATAATGCAAATGGACAATATAAATACATGCACAGACATGCATCATCAAAGACTTAACCATGGTTATACTTTGACTATACTTTCATTTTTAGCATGTGCTTAACATTCTTTACTTTTCTTTGAAATAGACTGCTTTTGGAGATGAGCTCACTCTGTGACCGTCGGCACGCAGTACTAAACCAAATCAGACTAAGCCGATATTAGTTACCTCTAAGTTGGAGGGTCCTCCATGTCACCCTTGCCTCCCTCATAGAGGTTTCTTGAGTCTTTGTGGATCACCGTCTCTCACTTCACTTATCAAAGTGATTGAAGGATCATGTCCCATTAATTCTTTTCTTATCTTTATACTTTACATGCATAATACTTCATTGACTAGGCATATGCAATGATATGACTAAGTCCATAATTTTTACGAAAATCCGGCAGCATAACGGCTAGACCGGAGCTTTCCCCAAAATGCTAATCATAAGCTTTAAACCAATAGTTCATCATATCATAATAATCAATCAATCATGAGGCAAAGCTCAATCAACTCATTATTCATCATGTCGAATGGCAACATACATTCATACCCTAAAGGTTTTATAGTTGTGTTATTCTTTGTGAAGAACCTTATGAATCATCATATGATTTCCCGTGGTTACCCATGAGAGAATCACATAGTTAAAATATATGTATGTGGTCTTTTAGTTACTTAGTTCTTATATGAAATTATTCTTTACTTGAGTTCATATCTTATGGAACACTTCTTCAAGTCAGTTAAGTTAAGTAATTGTTTCCTTTCCTTGAGATAGTGCACTTAGTGATTCCTAGGTTCATGGTATGTTTAAAGACCCTAATCATACTTTTGTTCCCAAGGAATTCTAGATCCCTCTAATCCCTAATCCTTGGGTCATAACAATGCATAACCACATCATGAATCCAACAACACTATGTTCACTAAACTCCAAGGGTGGTTTTATCACTAACATAACAAGATCTTACCTTAAGTATTATAAAAGTTATCATTCTTTATAAAACAGTCATAAAGTTTTATTCTTTATGAAAGTAAGTGCCATTAAATTAAGCTCTTATCTTAAAGATTTGATTTTCATGAAATAATGGTACAAGTTACTAGCTTTTTAACTAAAAAGTCTTGTTCTTTATAAAAGTTGACTTTTTTAATTATTCTAAGACTATCAAGGTCTCAACTTTATGATTTAAAGTTGTCTCTAAATTAAAAATGTTCCTACTTTATCAACTAGTGATATAAGACATTAGCTTTAAAGTCAAAGTCTTGATCTTTATAAAAGTCAACATTACTATGATCCAAAAGTGACCTTTTTGATTTCAAGTTTCAAACTTTATAAAAGGATTTGCTTCCAAAGATCAATCTTTGAAACATAAAGTGATAAGACATCATTTTTCTAACTCAAAAAGGCTTATTATTCCAAAACGTTTAGACTTTTACATCTATTCTGGTCTTCAAAACAAAACAAAATAAAACTTTATGGAAGCACAAAGGTTGCGCCACTTTAAGGCATCAAGAAGCAAACCTTTTAAAGCTTTAAGCTTTTAGGATGTTCATTGTCTTATCAAATCATGAAAAACATGTAAAGATGAAATTTTTCTAATAATAAACTCATCATAAGAAAAAGGAACAACTTTAGGCAAAATACCATCAAGAACATTCAAGAATAATAACATGAATATATTTTTCCAAAAGTAGAAACATCAAGAACACTTGAAGAAGAACAAGAATATATTTTGCTAAAAGTAGAAACATCAAGAACCCTTGAAGAAGAGCAAGAACATATTTTGCCAAAAAGGGAAACTTTTGCTCATGAAGAGCATGAAGGATTTTCTCAAGTTTTCACTTAAAGATCTTGGTCATGAGAAGAACCAAGCTTCAAGCTCCTTGAGTAAACAAAATAAAAAGATGAAGATCACTACCTCTTCTTGAAGATAGAGCGAAAACAAGAGAAGAGAAAGAAGAAGATGATGGCTCCTCTTGATGATCATGGTGGCAGTTTTGCAAGAAGGAAGGAGAAGCTCATGAGTTCTTGTGAAAATGGAGGTTGTAGTATTTAGATCTTGTCTCCAAAGACCAAAAGATGAGATCCTTGAAGGGCTAAGTGAAAGGTTTTGGTGGTGGCGGTGAAGAAAAGAAGAAGAAGAAGATGAAGAAGTATTTAGAGATAAGTTGGAGGATTTTGTTTCAAGAGAGAGGATGAGATGAGTGAAAATGAAAATGGATGAGAGTGGGGAGAGAGATAGTGGCGTCCAACATAAAGGGAAGGAGGGAGATATTTTTGTGTTATTTTGTGTTAATTAAGGTTTAGGGAGACAAATTGGATGATGGGGGAACAAATCAAGTACTAACTTTTACATAAAGCACTCTTGTCTAATACTTTATGCTTTAATGATATCACTTTTTACTTTATTGTCTAGTTGACTAAATTTGAATTTAATCATGTGATTAAGTGCTCTTGCAAATTAATTAAGATGATTAAGCAAGGATTAGTGATTAACACACAAGAACATGATTAACAAAAATTAATCTTGCGATTAAATTTAATTAACCTTAATTAAACTCAATTAAGCTAATTAAGGATGAGTAATGCTTAATTAATCTATAAAGGCTCTGACTTGCTTAATTAGAGATTATCTAATCTCGATTAAGCATTCTCTTGACTTTTCTCATCCAAGTTAATTCATAAACTCTTCGTTAACCCCTTAATTAAGCCTTAATATCATAATTTCTCATTAAGTGGCTAATTACTCGGGTTACTGAGGTAATTTACCATGAAAAGAAATTAAGGATGTTACACTAATCATACTTTTGCTTCCAAGGATTTCGAGATCCCTTTATTCCTTAGGTCATGACAGCATATAACCACACTCATGAACCCAACAATCGCCAAAGATGATTTTTAACTTATCCAAGTTGTAAAGTTTTAAGCTTTTATCATTAATATAACAAGATTTTTCCTTTAATATTATAAAAGTGATCATTCTATATAAAGTAATTATAAAGTAACATTTTTTAAGAAAGTATGTGCCTCTAATATTACTTTCTTGCCTTAAAGATTCAATCTTTATGAAATAATGATACAAGACATTAGCTTTAGAATTAAAAAGTTATATTCTTTATAAAGGTTAGCATTTTTAATTATTCTAAGACCATCAAAATCTCAACTTTAAGAGTTAAAGTCGTCTTAAAGTTTTAAAAGATTCTTTCTTATGAAAGTTTGACATTTTATACAATGTTTTTAATTCAAGACTTAACCTTTACAAGAATAAAGTTACAAGTTGACATTTTATGACTTAAAGTTGCATTCTTTGTTAAAGTTTGAAGCTTTGTGAAAGGTCTTGTCTTCAAGATTTGATTTTTAAGACATAAAGTGATAAGTTCTTATTTTTATGACTTAAAATAAAAGTTTCATGTTCCAACAAGATTGAACCTTTACACATATTCTAGTCTTAAAAAAGAACAAAATGGAACTTTAAGGAAGCATACATGTTTACCACTTTACATGCATCAAGAGACAAACTTTTTAAAACTTTATGCTTTTAGGAATGTTCATGGTCTTATCAAGTCATGAAAAACATGTAAAGATGAGAACTTTTCCACTCATAAGCTCATTATAAGAAAAGGAACAAACTTTAAACAAAATACCATCAAGAATATCATTCTTTTTCAAATAACTTACAAGAAATATCAAGATCTCATGCATCAAAAAAGAAAAATAGAAACTTTGAGGAATTCAAGAAGCAAACTTTCAAATAATAAAGAACAACTCATGAAGAAGAATATGAATACTTTTTGCTAAAAAAGGAAACTTTTGCTCATGAAAAACATGAGGGTTTTTCACTACTAAAAATTCGTCGATTACCTACGGATTTTCCTGTGAATTACATTTCATAGGTAATAAGTTCATGGATAATTGATAGCTACAGATTTCTAAATTCGCAGCAAATTTCCTGTGGATATTTTCGCAAGAAACTTTAAAAATTCGTAGCTAATTTTCATGGTCAAAACAAGTAGGGCCGAAGCTTGGGGAGGAAATTTGCTTCGAATTTTGAAGCAAATATTACCGTGGAAAGGTTTTCGCAGTTAAATCTGCAGGTAATTTTTGTAGCGAAATCCATAGGTTTTGTTTTTTGTAGCTAAATCTGCAGGTAATTTTTGCAGCTAAATCCACAAGTATAGTTTTCTGCAACTAAATCCGTAGGTAATTTTTGCAACTAAATCCACAAGTAACTTTTGTAGCTAAAGTCGCAAGTAATTTTCGCAACTAAATCTGTAGGTTTTGTTTTTGTAGTTAAATCCGTAGGTAATTTTCGCAACTAAATCCGCAAGTAACTTTTGCAGCTATTTTTATAGATAATTTTTGCAGCTAAATCCACAGGTTTTGTTTCTACAACTAAATTCGCAAGTAAATTTCACAGCAAAATCAGCAACTGATACAATCCATAACGAATTTCGTAGGTAACCAAAACCTAGGTTTGCAATTTTATTACTCAATTTCGCAAGTAATTTCGCAGCTATTGAATCTACCACAAATTTCACATATGAATTTGAAGCTAAATTTGTAACAAAGCATTTTGTAATGTAATTTTTACAGAAAATTGTGCAGCAACATTGAATAGCTTTTCTCGTGATCCATTTGGTTTATTTCCTACCTATACCTGCCAATATATAATATTTTTCCAGCAATTCACTTTCAAATAAATAAAATCTCTAACTACTTCAATTTCAAAATATAAACTTACTTATAAATAAAATAACTTCAACATCAAATGTACTAACAAGTCAAGTATAAGTACTAAGATAAGAATGCAATTGGAGTCATGTGAAATTAATAAGTCAAGTAAAAGTACTAAGATAAGTCAATTAATAAGTGCTAAGTAGTGGCTAAGAATTGGAGTCTTCAGATGCACTCTCCTCATCCTCTTCTCCATTACTTGAATCATTTTCATCATGTTGTATAGACTGTGAATGAGAAGAACTTGCTTTAAAGCCCAACTTCTCCATCAATAGATTCAATGTATTCCTTGTGTCAGACAACTCCTGCCTCATTTCTTTTTTCTCCTACCTCTCTTTTTCTAATTGAGCTTGTAGGAAAGTATTAAATGAATGAACTTCACTCCTTAGCCTTTCCTCAACCTCCTCGGATATGGTCTTCAATTGTGAAGCTCCAGAAGAGAATGGTTTCATTGACTTGCCTAAAGAACCAAGCCCAGCAACTCTGCCTTATTTCTTTCCTCCCATTGAATCTATCCAAATATGTAAATCAGATGGCATAGGTTGTGATTGTGTAGCAGCATCTCTAGAAATACTCTCAGTGCCAATGGTGCTTTGTGAAGATAATTTAGATTTTGTCTTTTCAAAGTTCTCCTATAATAAATAAAAACAGTTCAGCCAAGGGTCAAATAAACCTGGATATATAAAGTGTTAATTTCTAAGTGTTTTTGTAATTATCCAAAGTTAGAAAGAGTATAGTAAATAAACCAACATTTTTAGCCAAGGCAACTAGTCAATATTAACTTACAAAATAACCAAAGCAATGTGCATAAAACATAGAGTATTTGTTACACATAAATGATTGAAAAGAATAAAAAGAGCACCATACATCTCATAATATTTACAGCCATAAGTCAAAAAACTTAATTAATTACACACATTATGCTCATGTTAGTCCAATTATATGTCATAAGCCTCAAAACAAAATGGATAGCACTCTTTATCAAATTGGTTCTATTCCTAAAGCCATAGCTGAAGCCAAAAAGCAGAGGCAAACTCCTATGTGTTTATATTTTAGGACAAAATGCTAAATCAAGTCATTTGCAGCAATCCAAACACACCAACAAAACAGAAAATGAAGCAAATCAAGAACAAAAAGAAAATGTAGTGCCTATGGGCAAGATAGAAATCAAGCATTACTAACTTACATAAGCATCTTGTGCTTTTTGATGGACCCACTCATTATTCTTCTTCTTGTGTATCCGAAAGTAAAAATTAGATAATCATGGATCTTCTCCTTCCATTTCAGCCTTCTGTAACTCAATAGAAAAAAAAGCTTACACATCATCAATAAGGCATGTGGAGCAAACAATAATGAATCAAAAAAATTAAACTCTAATGATACCATTATCTTGAAATGAACTTGATAGGGTATTGAACCTCTAGTATGTAGTGATGCACTTGCATTGGAGTTACGATTCTTCTTATTTTGATCAGAGATTACTTTAAAATCATTAGACTACCAATATCTAACTAGCTCTGTCCATGTAGTATCTCCCATCCAAGTAGGTTTTACACCATCTTTTCGGGTTCTTTGCAAAAGTTGTGTCAGCTTACTTGACATTCTCTTGTTAAAATTTTTTCGAATGTCAAGATTGAATTTAAGTGCCCACCTACATTTTTTCTACAATAGTCAAAGTAATTTGTCATATAATATCATTAAATAATATAACTACTTAGTTAATATATTTTTAATATATTAAAAGAATATCAACATAATTACCTCAAATTTGTTAAACCGCATTTCTCTGGTGTTTACATCAAACTTCTTCCACCCTGGTTTACCTTCCTTAAACTTGCTTTAGATGCATGAAGCAATGCCCTCAATAACCAGCTTATGACGCCAAAACCTAGTTACAAGCAAATAAAATTAATGCAACACCATGTTCAGACATGACAATTTTTGTAATTATGCTTATCATAACTATTACTTACCCATCTCCGTCAGGCTCTATCCAAATCAGATTGTCATTGTTATTAGTGTCAACTCCACTACATGAAGTACCAGGTGTCTGATTGGCACCTGAAGATGAAGGCAACAAGGAAAGATTATGCTGAGATCGTTGAGAAGACTGTTGATTATTTGATTCAGTTTGCCGAGTTTGGTGATTTGATGGGGATTGTTGAGAATGAGGTTAAGGATTTGATTGAACATGAGATAAAAGGGCATCAATTGGATTTATTAGAAGATGATTAGTTTGTGGGGCTTTAAATGTAGGTGGTGGTGTTAATTATGCTGTACGTGTTGTCTGCTTCTTCCTTTTCTCCCCTATTTTTTTGGTTTTTGCTCCTCTGTTATCACCTGGATTAGCCATCTAAAACAAAGAAAAAACCATCTATAACAAGAAGACAACAATATCACACGGTAACAATATAAGTAGTCCTTCAAATAATAATGTATGAAGTAGACAGTGGAATATAACCAGTCTTCAAAGTAATAACAAGACATTGTCTTAATATAATCAATTATAGTAGTAACAATAACACATTGCAATAGCATAATAAATCATAAACAGTCATAAAATTAATAATAACACATGAAAATAATTCTAGGAATCTTAATCATCATTGTCGTCGCCGTCATCACCATCATCATAATCTTCTTCTTCTTCTTCGTCCTCCTCCTCCTCCTCCTCCTCTTCCTCTTGGATGAAATTAACTTGTTTCATATTATGCAAATCAACTTCTTCACCATTATATTCATCATCTTGCAACTGATCAATCAAGTCTTCCTCAATCATTGGATTAAAATGAGACTGATCCTCTTGATAAGCAACTTCTAATACTTGTTTATTATCAATAGTTGCCCTTGGTTTGGTTTTAATTACCACCCATCAGTCCTTTTTTCCAATATCCTTTCCAAGAAAAGGGCAATAATATACTTGTGTTGCCATTCCAGCAAATATAAAAGGATCATATTTTGTATACCTTCTATTCTTATGTACCTCAATTATCCCATATATCTTATGTACTCTCATACCATGTTGAGAAGTGTCAAACCACTCACAGTTGAATAGGATTAGATTCTTATGTGGTTGTTGTGGCCACTCCAATTCAAGAATCTCTTTGAGAACACCATAATAATTTATTGCAAGTTGAGTCTTTGCTAGTGCCACTAACACACACTCCATAATTGTATGTTTTTTTACCTTCATCCCATGTAGTAGTGTGGAATTTGTAGCCATTGATGAACATTATGGGCTAAGACTTTGCAATTCTCAATGGTCCTAAAGCCAAGCAATGCAAATGGGGATTATGTGATATGAATTCTGGGTTATTGCTCACCTATTAAAAATAATGGTCCATCTTGTTAGTAAGATACACAATGACGATTAGTTTTCTAAATTTAAACATTTATATGGATACTTACATACTCTCGAAAACACCGTGGAAAATCATCTTCAATTTGCTTATCAATGATAGCATCACTAATATGACCATATAGACTTCTTAAGTGATCCTCATCCATGCTGCACCATGGCAGTTGATATTATAAGATTGTTATTGACTAAAATATTTATAGAGTTCCAAATAAAAAATTACTTACTCAAGATATTCTCTGACATCCTCACAATTTAATAATACATGTAACTGGGCAGCTTTCACTTCTTTATCACTTAGCCATTGGGTTGTACACTTACCAGTAGTTCACCCAGAAAAATTAAAGATTGATAGAGTTGGTTGTCTCTCATCATTATCAACACCATCATCATTACGTTGGACTTTATTTCTACTACACTGGATACGAGTCTCAAAGTAATGGGAACTAAAGTATGCTATTTCTTGGGCCAAATATGCTTGACATATAGACCCTTCTGTAGAAGCTTTCTTTTTCACCATTTTTTTATCTTGTTCAGGAACCTAAAACAAGAGAAAAGTGTTGAATTGATAAAATTATTTATATGAATAATTAGACCAGATTGAGTGAACCATTTGTTACCTTTCAAATGGATACATCCATCGGTACTGGACAGGGCCACCTATTCTTGCTTTCATAGGGTAAATGAATTGCCAAGTGCTCCATAGAATCAAAGAACGAAGATGGAAATATGCGCTCAAATTTACATAATATGATTGGGATATTAGCTTCCATACTTAGCAAATGATCTTCCCGTAATAGTGTTGAACATAAATCTCTAAAAAATTGACTCAAGTCAATAATAGGATTCAATACCCCATCATGAAGAGCAGGAAAGGCCACTGGAAGAAGACATTGCATGAAAACATGGCAGTCATGACTTTTCATCCCAAACAACTTTGCCTCCTTTCCATCCACACATCTAGTTAAGTTGGAAGCATAGCCATCAGGCATTTTCAAGTTTTATACCCATTCACATATATCATCCTTTTGGTTTCGAGTCAAACAAAATTTGGCTTTAGGTTTTTTCCATTTCCCATTAACAAGCTCTTGCAACCACAAAATCAATAATCAAAATAGCAACAGAGACAAACGCATCATGAACTTGCCATGCGACCTCTTTTATATATATATATATATATATATATATATATATATATAACTCGAAAGAATCTCAAAGAACAAAACCACAAAATCAATAATCAAATGCATAGCAGCAGAGACAAACATCATGAACCACGAACCTACCACGTGACCACTTTAGCGTGAGAGGGAAAGGAAGAATGAAATAGGATTCAGGGGTTGAATAACTTGACGCCGAGTTTTGGGGGGGTGGGGGGTACAGGAGGCGGGTTTTTGTGAGTTTGGCGTGATGATTTTGAAAAAAGAGGGAAGATGAAAAGTAAGGAAAAAAAAAAGACTGAAAGTTAGTAGAAAAACATAATTCCTTTTCTTGTGAATTAATTAGTTAAAAAAAGTAAAGATAAGGTCAATTTTATAATTAGATTTGTGACATATATTATTTAAATTAATTTTTTTAAAGAAATTAATTAATTAAAATAATAAATAAATTTAAATGAAAATTATTTAAATTTAAAAATAAATAATATTTAAAATGAAAATTATATAAAATTAATTATTTTTAGTTATTTAGATTTATATTTGAACGGCTTAAATATTTTTTAGTCCCTATATAATTAGGGAATTTTGGTTTTAATCCCTAAAATTATTTTTTGGTCTTGATCTAAATATTTTCAAAAATTTTAGTTTTAATCTATAATTATTTTTATTTTTTTGGTTTTGATCCAAATATTTCGAAAAATTTTGATTTTTGCCCCTACTTGAACATGGGAAATATAATGTGATTATCCGTCATTCATGTTATCACTTAATAAAGGCAACGATAGAGAATAAAATCAAAAATTTTTTAAATGTTTAGATAAAAAAATAATTTCTTAAGGACTAAAATCAAATTTAATAATTTTATAACGACTAAAAATATATTTAAATCTTAAAAAAATTAGAATTAAAATATTCCTTTATTATTTAATTATTTTAAAGTTATTTATTCTACTACTACTACTACTAATAATAATAATAAGGGATTGAGTCTGTAAAAAGGTAAGTGAAAGTTTATGATCATTAATTAGTAACAAATTTAGTGCTAATTGAACATTTTATTTGTGTTTTGTTCTTCATATCTAAAGTACGCGCGTGGCTATATTGGTTGCTAATCTTGAAATTTGCTTGATTTATAATTAGGCAAACAATCTTATATATGTTGCCTAATTAGCTTCATACATATAAATTTTTTTAATAAAAAAAATTTATAATACTTACTGAAATATTCCCACCACCAATATTCTTAAAATTATCGAGATGGGGCTAATACTTTTTTTGAGTTTGGTGTTGTGGACCAAAAAAAATGAATATGAAACTGAGAGTAACCATTATTTTGGAGCTAATAGATAATTTTGTTAACAAAATTTTAAATTAAAATGAGACTTTGAATCAGAATAAAACTGGTAAAACATGCAACTAGTAAAAGGAAAAACACACTTGAAGCCTAATTAATCACTAATACTCAAAAAAATTGAGGGGTATCGGATATATCAATAAATTGATACATAAATAGTCTAAATCTTGCAAAAATTGAAAATGTATGTATTTTTTATTTTTTAAAATAATAATTAAAAATTTTAATAATTTGCAACAAAAATTCGCAGCTATATCTATAATAATTCAAAGAAAATAAAATTTTATAGCAAAATTGACAGTTATATCCCCAATAAGTATTATGCAGCACTTTTCGTATAAAAAATTTAAAAGAAAATCCACAACAAACTTCAAGCAAAAACCACATGACAAAAATCGCAGTTAAATCTATATCAAATATCCGCAACTAAATTCTCAAGAAAATTAGCAACAAACTTCTACCAAAAATTGCATGGCAAAATTCGCAGCTAAATCTGCAATAAATATTTGCAACTAAATTTACATGAACAAATTCGCAAAATAATTTGCAGCAAACTTCTACTAAAAATCACATGACAAAAGTCACAACTAAATCTATAGCAAATATCCGCAACTAAATTCGCATGAATAAATTTGTAAGAAAATCCGCAGTAAATTGATCACAAAAATCACATGAGAAAAGTCCCAACTAAATTTGCAACAAATATCTGCAACTAAATCTGCATGAAACAATTCGCAAGAAAATCCATAGTAAAAAAAAAAAAAGTCGCAAATAAATCTGCAGCAAATATTCGCAAGCAAATTTGTAGATATATTTTCTTGCGGATTTAGCTACAAAAATGATTTTATATGGACCTTTTTACATTTTTTCTTCAATTATCTACAAAATTATCTGCGAAAATATTATTTGCAAAATAAATCGCATAAAAAATTTGCGGCTAAAACTTTTTAGCCTTATGTAGGGATGTTATCCGCGAATTTTGCTACAGATTTCAGAATTTGCAGTGAAATACTAACTGGCTTGCTAGAAATAGTAAATTTGCAACAAAATTCACAGCAATTACCTGCGCATAAAATTCGCATGAAATTTTTGCAGCTAATCTACATTTTTTTAGTAGCGTTTCTCAAGCTTTCAGTTGAAGATCTTGGTTATGATAGGAACCAAGTTTCAAGCTTTTTTGAGTAAACAAAAGAAAAGAGTAGAGATCACTACCTAGTTTTGAAGAATGGTGTCCTTGAAGGAGAAGAAGAAGAGGAAGAACTCTCCTCCTTGTTGATGGTGGTGGTGGTGGTTTTAAACAAGGGAAAAGAGAGCTCTTATGTTCTCTTAAAAATGAGGCTTGCAGTGTTTAGATCTCCTCTCCAAAGACCAAAAGATGTGGTCTTTGAAGGGTTAAGTAAAGAAAGTTTGGTTATGGAGGTGGAGAATAGTGAAGAAGAAAAAGAGAGAATGAAGAGAGAAGTTAGAGAGTTTGAGAAACTTAGAGAGTATGAGAGTGTGAAAGTAAAAAGTGAAGGTGCGTGTATGTGTTATTGGCCGCAAGTTTGAACAGGGTAGGGGGAGATATTTTTGTATTATTTTGTGTTATCATGTATTAATTAGTGATTAAGGAGACAAAGTGGATAATAAGGAGACAAAATATGATCAAACTCTTATATAAAGCACTCTTGTCTAATATTTTATACTTTAGTGACTTCACTCTTTACTTTATTATCCAGTTGACTAAATTTTAATTTAATGATGTGATTAAATGCTCTTGTAACTTAATTAATATGATTAAGCAAGGATTAGTAATTAACTCATATGATCATGATTAACAAAATTAATCTTGTGATTAAATTTAATTATCCTTAATTAAACTCGATTAAGCTAGTTATGTGTGATTAGTGTTTAATTAAGTTATTAAGGATTTGACTTGCTTAATTAGAGATTCTCTAATCTTAATTAAGCATTCTCTTAACTTTTCTCCTCAAAGTTAACTCATAAACACTTCATTAATCCCTTAATTAAGCTTTAATCTCATAATTTCTTATTAAATGCATAATTACTCAAGGTTACTGAGGTAATTTAGAATGATAGAAAATTAAGGATGTTACAATACACATTTTTATTGTGAAGGTAGTCCACACATAGCCACCAATAGTTTGTCGAGTTATGTAATGGAGATACAGGCAAGGCTATATCAGAGCCACCTGCAGATGTCCTCAAACAACTATTGCTATGCACAGAAACCAGATCATTCAAAAGTCTATTAGCAAGCCTTGCTTGCCAAGACTGAGCCCATAATAATACCTGCTCCTTAAAGACATGTATATTAACTTCGTTTTGGTCAAAAAATTTGCTGTTTCTAGTTTTCCATAGCCCTCATATAATAGCAAACATCAATGCCAACCAATTTTTTCTCCTCAGCCGATTGACATCAACATTAAACTAGAATTCCACTAAACCAAGCAAATTTTGAGGAGTCAACCATGCTAAACCAAAGCTATCAACACAGTCACACCAAATTCCCCATGAAATAAAGCAGTGTAGGAATAAGTGGTTACCTGACTTCTCACACTAATTACATAAAACACACTTGGTGTAATACTCTCCCAAGTATAGTATCATGCTTAAGTCATAATACCATACTTAGAAGTCGTTACTGTTACCTGAACGGACCTTGTCTGATAGCAGTCTTTGGCCATCTTTATTATTTGTTGAACTATCTGGAGATAATACAGAAATAGATATAAGAGTGAGAATTTAAAATTCTCAGTAGGATTCTCTAAATTGTCACACATAGTGTTATCATTATTATCTTCAGCTACTTCGATTTATTATGAAAACGGTGAGCATGTTATATAGACTGTTTAGTTTTACAGTTCGAAAATATATTATCCGAAGCGGAGTTCATTTTATTCAAGCACTTGCATCACATAGCAAGTGTATGATCAATTCTTGTTTCAAAATTAGCACGACAGTCACAACACTCACAAATATAGTAAATTTTAGCATAACAAGAAATATATATATATATATATATATATATATATATATATATATATGTATGTATGTATATGTATATGTATATACAAAGGCACTTATTTAACCTTCCTTTACTTTTCTACAACAAACTTTTTTGACACACCTAGGCATTATGTATCGCCGTCCTCAGAGTGCAGTTTTTCTTAATTTCCTTTACTTGTCATGCACATTCTAGAGTATGATTGCCATGTCATACTCCATCAGAGTGTAATCATTGTGTCACATTCCTTAGGATGTGCTTATCATACCATATTCCAAAGTATGATTGCCATGTCATACCCCATCGGGGTGTGATCGCCATGTCACACTCCTTAGGAATATGGGACCTTCATCATATCTTTTAACTGCCTTTACAGGGAGGGATCCAAATAACTGCCTCCGAGTGAAGGGACTCATTCTCACATATTTATATATCTCTTCCTTTGCATGCAAAGATGCCATCTTTCATAAAAGGAATCATGATCATATCATCATGCAATGTTTATATGCATTATAGTGCACTTACTTTCAAACACTCTTGCATATAGAATTTCATATTTATATCTTAAATCTTCATAACACAAGCTATCATAACTTCATATGCTTTTGCTAAAAATTTGACAGTATGACGGATCAAGTTTGCTTTCCCATGAATAGTGCCAGCTAGCTAGACAATCATTTAGACAGAAAACCAATATAATACATCAACCATTTCAATACTCATACAAAACTTGTAGCCTTTGCATTTAAATTGATTTTCTGCCAATTTCTTCAATTCTGCCTGTTTTTAGAAGTTAAGCCATAATTTCTGTATAATTCATTTAAACCTAAATTTTGGATATGTTATAATATTATTTGTCCAGTTTCTAACCTCTTTAGTTCCATTAAGTTTTGATATATATAATTCAAGTTATTAACATTTTACCTAAGTATGTCCTGTTGCTGGGCAAATTTGCCTACCAAAAATTAAAAATTCACCAAAAATAGGAAACTAGTTAAAACTATACAAAATCTACATTTTTTTAAAGCTAACTGACCTAGCTTTTATTTCCAATAAGTTTCATCTCATTTGAGCGAGTGGAACTCAAGTTATGAGCCCATGAATTCGGGTAACCTTCACTACCCTGTTCTAGCCTGGCTGGAACTTAGGGTAAATTTCATTAATTACTGGGAACAACAGGGAGTGAGTTAAGTTCTAAAATTTTTATGGCATGTTAATATATGTCTTAAATTTCTAAAAAATTGGTTTCACTCAATTTGAAGGAGTAGAGGGCAAATTATGCCCCTCGAAATCCAGTTTGCTCAGAATCAGGTTTAGAATCCTAAGGTAAACTTCAAAAATTCATATCTCACTCAATACTAATCCAATGGCCTTATATTATATATGGTTGGAAAGCTCTAAATGTCTAGTTTCACATAAAATTAGGTGCATAAATTTTAGGTGGCCGTAGGTGGAGCTGTACATTCCGTCAATATAGACGCCGTAAGATTTTCTAGGTTTCAGATTCTAGTTTGCTATCTATCTTATTTTTCATGCAAGATTCAATCTCATCCCATCAAATACTTGATAAACCAGCCATAATTGATTACATAACCATCATATATCATGAATTACATAAATAAAGAAAAACTTTCCAATAGCCATCAACTCAATAAACTCAAGCAAAGAAGCTGAATCCTACCTCAAATTGATGTAGAAACTAGTTAAATTTGAGTTTTTGGTGAAGGATATGAGTGGAGCTTGGAGATGGAAGCTAGATAAAATGAAATAGGGGAAGAGAGAATGAAGAGGGGTCAGCTACAAGGAGGAGAATGAAAATGAATGAGTGAGGAGGGATTTTTGTGAGTTTTATGACATTGATAGTTAGAAAGAGTGGCTCTTATTGGTGGTTGTATTTGTGGTGAGTGTTTGGCTACTTTTGTTTGGCCACTTTCCTCCACAAATTAGGCAGCAAATTGGCACTTTACATGGGGGAGGAGTGGCTAAATCTTGGCCACTCATATTAGGATTTTTGGTGCATAATTCTACTGATTCGACTCTGGCAGTTTAAAATACCGAATCTTTATCGATTTCCTTCAAACTGGCAAATCATTATTGAATAGTTTTATAAGAATTCTTATGTATCTATCTTAATCTTCTCTAAACTTAATCCTTCTAATTAACACTTAATTAAATCCTAATTAATCTCTAATTAATTTCTAACTAATCTTACTTATCCGATAAAATTGATTAATGACATAAATTAAATGTACTGCAATTCTGGGCATTATACTAAATAATTTCTCGTAATTTCTTGTATGACAACCTAAATTTTCCTTAGCTTTAATATTTATAATTCACTCCTAATTACTCTTATTTTTCTAATAAATTGATTAACAATGCAAATCAGTCGCATTGTTCCTTTAGAATTGTTGCGTTTTTAATATTTTCGTAAATCTTTTAGTATTTTCTATCTGGCTTTCATAACTAATATTTTCTATCTAGCTTTCGTAACTAATGGAACTTTCGTAATTTTGAGCAATTCTATGGGCATCCCATGTTGTTTCATATGTGGACACCTCTGTGGCCCAATTGGCCAAGAATTGGATTTCTACGATTCCGCTACGTGGTTCTATTTCATTTAAAACCTTATTCAGCTTATTCTATTGATATAGGGACCTAAATGTCATTTTTTAAAAAGTTCAAGGGTAATTATGGAAAAGATCTTTAGGGGTAAATATATAGCTACCAAAAGTTTTGGGCAAAGTTGCAAATAATCGAAATTTGCCCACGGACGTATTCATTATTTCTTATTACGTTATATGGGGATGTTACACTTGGTATCATCATGTTGGATGACGTTAAGTCTCAAGTTTGCCGAAAGTGTTCAACCTGTCTAAAACTGCAAACCAAACCAACATTTCCACTCTTAGTGGGGCGATTCCTTTCCAAATGTTGGAGAAAACATGTTGTGTCTCTGTAACACCAATTCATCTTGACAAAACCATTGAGGTGGCGGATTTGACAGAATAGCATCCAGAACTAAGGAATTTCCAAATTGTCCTATCTCACACGTCTAAACATAAAGAAACCTGCAATAAAATTTCCTGCAAATCTAAGGCAAGTGTTTGCTCCCATTCAAAGCATTAGCACCTTCATAGGAGACTCAAGTTCCAAGAATACCGTCCCAAAAGCCACACTCAGAAAAGGTTTTATTTTTCACTGTAGAGATAGAATAAAGCCTCGGGAAGCGATTCATGAGACAATCATCCCTAGCCTATTTATCTTCCCAAAATAGGGTTTCCCTACCATCACCCATCATGACCTATGGTCTATTTTTTATAATAGCTTCAACCTCCCTACTAATCTTCCAAACATTGCAAATGGCCCCCCATATTCTGCCAAGAATAGAACCAATTTGATCTAACACAGGTTTATTCATTTCCTAGTCATAGCATGAACAAACAATTTTTTTCCACAGTGGTTTTTCCTCAACTGCGAAGCACCACCACCATTTAAATAACATGGCTGCATTCTTGATTAACATGTCTCCAACTCCCAAGCCTTCAGCTTTCTTAGGGAGCTGAATTTGCTTCCAATTCATAGCAGCAATGCCTTGTTTATCATTATTTTGACACTAGAAAAATCTTGTTTGCAATGATATTATCTTTTTGGCCATAGACTTTGGCATTTTGAAGAAACCCAAATAAAAGTTTGGAAGACTATTAAGAACCGTTTTAATAAGCACAAGATGCCTAGCTTTACACAATAGATTGGCTCTCTAATCATTTAACTTCTTTTCTATCTTATCAATGATGGGCCTCCAAGATGAAATCTTCCTTGGGTTTGCACCCAAAAGAATTCCCAAATATCTAACAGGTAGGACGACAATCGAACATCTAAGAATATTCTTCAATCTCATAACTTTTTGCTTCGGACAATTGATAAGAATAATAGCATATTTGTCATAATTTATTGTTAGGCCTGACATTATCCCAAAACAATCAAGAATCCTCTTATAGTTCCTCAAACTGTAGATTTTTCCAGGACAGAACAAAATATTATCGTCTGCAAATTGGAGATGCATTCGACATACCTTGTTCTCCCTAATTTCCAATCCGTGAATCATACCTTTATCAACAGCCTTGGATATCATCTTATTTAGCACCTCAGCCACCAAAATGAAAAGAAAAGGTGACAAGGGATCCCCTTGGCGAAGCCCTTTCTCCATGTTGAATGGTTTGGTAGGGATCCATTCATGAGAATAGACATAGAAGCAGAAGAAATACAGCTCATAATCCACCCCCTCCATGTGTTCCCAAACCCCACCTTTTCTAAGACATGGTCCATAAAACTTCACCTCGTAGAATCATATGCCTTTTTTAATTAACAATAGCCACCCATTTCTTAGATTTCTTTAGCCATTGGACCGATTCACATGCGATCAATTCCCTATCATAAATTTTTCTATCTTGCAGAAATGCAGTTTGTGATTCTCCCACCGAATAGTTCATCACCCCCTGATATGTCTTGCAAGAATTTTTGAATGACTTTGTATATGTAACCCACCATACTTATTGGTCGAAAGTCTTTCATTTCCTTTGCACCATCAATTTTTGGTATTGAAGTGACCTAAGTCATATTGATAGACTTATCAAAATTGCCTACGGTAAAGAAGCTCAACTCTGAATTCGCAAATTCAGACCTAATCATATCCCACATTTTGCGGATAAAATTCAGATTGTATCCATTTGGACCTAGAGCCTTAGCTGGATCACATGACCAGACAACTTCTTTCACTTCTTCTATAATGGGAATAGTTTCTAGTTTAACGGCATCCTAGTATTGAATTTTTTGGACAAGGCCATCCTGGATTTTAAAAACTAGCAAGGATTTTTTATGATACAAATCCTTGAAAAACCTTCTAGCTTCAATTTTTATTTTCCTGGGCTCCTTAATCAATCTGCCATTAATCTTCAGTTCCAACAATTGCTTTTTCCTTTTCTTAAAGGTAGCAATAGAGTGAAAATACTTTGAGTTCCTGTCAATGTTCTTTGCATACTTGTCCTTTGCAAATTGCTCCCAAAAATCATCTTCCTATTATACCACAACTCTAACTAGCTCCCCAAGGCTAGATACTTAGCAAGAAGTTCATCATTAGCACCCATCTCTTCCATTTGCATATCCATACTTGTCACTTCTTTTTCAGGGATCTTAATTTTATTGCCAATATTTCCAAATACTTCCTTATTCCATTTTTTAAGTGGAGTTTGAACTTGCATCAGCTTCTGAGAGATACCTAATGTACCTAAACTTTTCCATTCATCTTGCACCATCTTCTTGAATCATGGGTGTGAAAACTAGGTATTAAGAGAGTGAAAGGGCTTAGGGCCCCAATCAAACTCCATAGAATCCAGTAGCAATGAGATGTGATCAAATTTGGAGCACTTGAGTCCCCATAACTTCATGCTAGAATATTTGGCACACTAATCAGGTTCAACGAACACCCTATCTTACTAGCAGACTTGCCTCTTCTCCATGTGAATTTTCTACCAATAATAGGTAAATGCATCAGACTTAGATCTTGCACCCACTCAGCAAACTCAGAGATGCTTCTAGTAACTGAGACATTTCCAGACCTTTCCCTAACCTTTAAGATTTCATTGAAGTCCCTCATTAATAGTAAGGAAACCTCAACTTTTTCTCTAACCACTTTCAATTCTTGCCAAACAATCCTTCTTTCAGAGATTGAATGAGGTCTATAAACCAATCCAATAGCACACCATATATCAACCTCTTTAACATACCCTTTGATACAGATCCATCTATCACCCATGAGGATATCACTTTTGGCTAAAAACTCTTTATCCCATATACAAAGAAGTCCCCCTCCACCATCCACTACTTTGACCTCAGCCCAATCAAACTCAAAAGACCCCCATATTCTTCTCAACCAATTCTCAAAAACCTTTGTTGATTTTGTTTCTACAAGGCCCAAAAACAAATTTCTTTTTTTTTTTTTTTTGAATCATCTCCTTAATCACCCCCATTTTACTAACATTGCCGATACCTCTAATATTCCAACACAATATTTTCATGGGCGAAAAATAGCCACACTTGGGGACTTTGCTTTGGATTTCTTTTTGCAGCGGCCATTCCTCTTTCTCTTCTCTTTGTGATTGTTCTTTTCCTCGAGATATTCCTCCAACAGCATCTAGATTACAATATTTTCTTATCCGTAGCAAGTCCCGCTTCCTTTCCGACAATCCATGCTAATTCCACTTCATGTGTATAGCTTTGAGCACCATCAAAGTCGCTACTGATATCATCTTCCTCATATTGAACAACATTCTTTTTATTTTTATTTTTTTCCCTAGTTTTTGGAGTTGACATAGCGATATCCAAGCTTGTCCTGATCCCCTTCGCAATTATTTTCCACGGCAGCATTACCCATGCTACTGTCCATAGTTTAGGCCATATGTATACCTATTGATTCATCAACTATTGTTTCAAAGGAGCACTTTTCCCTTGGACCGAACCCAGGTGGAATGGAAGGTCCAGAGCAGCTCAAGATAGGCCCAGAATTCCAAATCCTAGTGTCATAGCAAATAATTGGGCCAACATTCTTTTCTACATTTTTGCTCACGTATTGGCCTATTATGGACCTTTTTTTGCTGTCCATTTCTCTTGCA
Source organism: Pterocarpus santalinus (assembly GCA_031439595.1). Taxonomy (NCBI): domain Eukaryota; kingdom Viridiplantae; phylum Streptophyta; class Magnoliopsida; order Fabales; family Fabaceae; genus Pterocarpus; species Pterocarpus santalinus. The sequence continues at coordinate 40,890,647 of CM062527.1, forward strand.
TTTATAATCTCCTCTATTGTGGTATCATCCCCAAAGGATTTAGTTTTTTTACTAGGGTCCACATCATTTGTAGCACCACTATGCCCATGACTTCTATGCTCAATTGACTCTCCCTTGTTGTCCGCATTTGCATTTGCTACAATCCCATCAAGGTCAACACATTTAATGCCATCCATGTCTCGAGGAAAATTTTTCCCAACGGCCTGCATGTCATGATGAGAAATGCCTTTTTACAATGTACCACCGCCATTTGTCAGCCTCTGTTCATTTCTTTTTCCATCAACCTTTTCATCTTCCAGCATCATATGGTTCATGCTTCTTTGACACAGGAGTCAATGGGCAAGGCTAGGATACGCTAATTTCTTTCACATAGACATCAAACCCAGTTCAATCTGAAGAAAAGATAATCCACTGATCAATAAAAGGAAAATGGTTTGTATCTATAAGTAATTTAGCAGAATGATAATCGTGCCCCTTTTCTAAAGCTTCTTCGATGGATATAATCGAACCCCATATATTATCGATCTTTCCAAGTTAACAGAAGACCAGGCATGTAAAGCTAATCCAAAAATTTCAATCCAGGCTTTTCAAGTTTGATTAAATTCATCCTTAGACCAGTTATGGATCTTTGAAAAGTGATTCAAGAGGTAATCCGAGTTAAAGGCTATTTCCATTTCCTTAACTGACTCAAATGTTACCACTGTCTTGAACGAGCTCATTGGTTTAACATCCACGATAGTGTACCCGCCTTCCTCATATTTGCCGCCAAGGATTCAAAATCCACTGGTAGTATGGATATCCCTCCAATACTCCTAGAGAATTCTTCACATCTTTCTTTACAAACTTCTCCATAAACTACTATCGGTTTCCCTTCCCCTGTTTCGTTACTAACTATTTTCTCACTATCGTTTGTATCCTTTTCCCTCTTCTTTGCAGCATTCTGGTCTCCCTTGTTTATAGGTATCAGTACCTCTTTATAGGATCGGCCATACGTGAGTTTTGAAATAAACCTTTGATTCATCTGCTTGACGTGAGACTGGCTACTAATGTTTCCATTATTGGGCTTATTTGTATGAATTTGCCTCTTTGACTATATGTAGCCTCCTCTTATCACCAGACCATTCAACTTCTCACAAGCCGCTAATGTATCCTTCTTGCTAGAGAACCTTACAAAAGCAAATGGTGCTTGGGAAGAAAACCTTTTTTATCTTGACATGAACACATCAAGTACCTATCCCTTGAGCCAAAAAGTTGTCATAGCCATGATGATGACATCGAAATCGAACCTGGGAGGTTGTCAACGAAGTCTGTGAATGATCTCTCTTCCAATCTCCTAAGAGCATTTTGGTTAGTGTTCCTTCCATAAGACTCTGACCACCGTCCATATCTGTGATTTTGAAAAACCCCATTTTGAAGACAACAGGAACCGAGGATGGAAGTATCATGACCCCTTGGCCTACACCCAATCCATCTCGCTACCTCTCCTTTCACTCTTTCACGTCTCTTCCTCATTCTCTGACCTCGCTCACTGATTTTGAACGTCCTTTCAGTCTTTTTCATTTATATTTTACATAGAAGAAATTCATCAGCTTTCAACAATGAATGCTAGACGTATACTGCAAGGCAGACTACACGTATAAGACTAGGACGTGCCAATTCCACAACATTACACATTTGATTTTGTTCTGGGACGTGACAACTCCACAGCATTAGACATTTGATTTTGTTTGTCAAACATACCCTTTCCTAAAATTGTTATAGTATACGTATTGACTAGATTTTTTGTATCGGATAATTAGTCATGGAAATAACTTAAATTAAATTAATTGTCTAAAAAGAGATAGATATATTTCGTAAATAGTTAGTTTGAATTTAATCTTTTTGTGATAGGTTTATTTTGAGACATGACTGGACATAGTTTATTTAAAGGCTTGCAAATGTACCAAGACTTCGAAACAAGATAAGAAACCTAAATTTTTAAATTTTATAACATTTAAAAAAATTATATTCTACACAATATTAATAATTAATATTTATCAAATTATGTAGATACTATAATTTTTTGGAATATATACGTTTTTAAAAACCCCAACTTAAGATGTTTATTAAATAAATTAGTTAACCAAATGAAAGTGGTGTCCATTTCCACAATAGATATCCACCTAGATACATTTCAATTCAGTCACATTAATTTAGACTACAACCACTCAAGAAAGTACTAAACTCTACTTTCTCTAAATTAAAGTTTCAAGCATTGACTATATTAGTTCTTAACTTTTAAATTTCTGACATTGTATTATTATAAGTTAAATTACTTTTCATCAGTACATTCAGTTTATTTAAGTTATTTTAAATTAAAGACCTAAAAAAACAATTTTTTAAAGTCAAAAATTAATTTGACCGACGCTTATAAAAAATTGTCTATGGCTTTTTCGACTCTGAAGCCCCACTGACTTTTACGACACGAACAAATCTTGGAGAAGGTGGACCCACATATCGACAACTGCAAGGAGTTAATGTGGTCTAGATGTCATCAATGGGTAAACGCCTGGCGTGGTTAATTTCGTAGAAGCTGATGTGCTCTGATATGATGGGTTCTTTGCACCGTATTGGGGCTGTCACCGTCAAGGAACCACCACAAACACCTCCTTCTACATTCGTTTGAAAAGATCTGCAAGCCTCAACTTGAAAGGATCTGACATTCGTATAAAAAAAATCAAAAATATCCAACACCACCCGAAATTCTATCACCAGAAACGACAAAAGCCAGCTGCACATACTCACCACTCCTCTCATAACATGATCTAACAATAACATACATGCCTCTTATACCAGATATGCCCAGCAACAATTACACAATACAAGCTTATCTTCACGTGACTTGTCTCATCATTGTTGTGAGTATCTCATCATGCCTCACATAATTTTCTTCGCAATTGTGTATTCGCGTCGATCAGTAGCATTAGTCTTCGAGACTGCTGGCCATTACAAGCACAACACTATCTACTCTTCAAACACTATTGAGAAAGGCTCCAACTATGTTGCACGAATATGTGTACGGCGTACGAAAATTTTGTAAAAACTGGGATACGGGTACGTCAATATATATATATATATATATATATATATATATATATATATATATATATATATATAAATTTCATAAAATAAAATTAAAATTTTATATCATAAATAAGAAAATATATCAACTTCAATATAAAATGAGCCTAAATTGTTTAATATTACATCATAAAAATAAAAAACTACAATATCCAAAATATTGTTCAAAACAAATACATAACAATCATTTAAGCATAATTAACAATCAAATTCTAATGGTCTCAGTCTCATAATTTTTTTCCCCATCATTAGTGAAAAGAATAGTCTCTAAATCAGACTCATCTGATAAATAATTACAAAATTTCTATATTACTCAAAAATAAAAAATTTAATGATTCATTCTATCATTCAAATGATAAAGAACAAAAATTAGAATACCAAAAAAAAAAAATTACTCACTCATTCTATGTATTTCCAGAAGTAATTCCAGCAAATCAACAAAGTACATAGAACAAGAACAAAAACAAAAACAAAACAATCCAACATTCAAGTAGAAGAAGGAGATACCTCTATCACAACTCATGAGAGAGAAGGAGAAGAGGGAAGCGCTATTGGCTAGGCCTCCGCCGTCGCCGTTGTTGGGCTTGGAAGCACCAGTGTTGCTAGGATGAGGAGGAGCGACGCTGCTGTTGGGATGACACGAGAAGCGCCACTCCTATTGGGACGAGATGGGGATGGTTGCCGCTCCCGCTGGGCTTTGCTGGTGATGACTGGTTGACGAAAGTTGCAAGTGGGGTAGGGTGGGTGAGGAGTCATGATTTGGGAAAGAAGAGAAAAAGGGGATAGGGATTTTGCTTCTATTAGTTTTACGAAGGAAAAAAAGAAAAAAGAAAAAAAAAGCCAAACAACTTAGTTTTAGGGGAAGCCCGTACTCGAGTCGTACCCAACCGCATCTAGCCATACTTGAGCCGCACCTAGCTGTATCCAAACATACCTAGGTATACCCAACGCGTACCCTACCCAGAACGTACTCGTGCTTTAAAGGGCTCCAAGGACCTTTGCCAATCCTCCTATGTGCAAACCTGAGTATTCCTCATTGTCGTTTAACACAAAACAAATTTAATAACTTGATGTTGTCTAATACAGACACGACAAATTTAGAAACCCAATTTGACCAATTGATAAATGAATTAAAAAAATCAATTAATCACAAAATTCAAGATAGCAAAAACACAAAATGGAAATCCCTTCTTTTTCCAATAGAAACTTGAAATATGGAGAGAAAACATAGACATGGTTTGAATGAGTGCACAAGGATAGAAGAGTGGTTGCTTCCTTAACTTGCACACAACTTGCTCTCTTTCAGGAGTGCACAAGGATTGCTTCCCTGACTTGTTTCTCTCACTTTGCCATAGACTTTGATGCTATGAAGTGGTAACTTGAGGGAAGTGGCCATGCATTGACGATCAAGTAGGTTCTAGTGTCGGGCTATAGGATTCATGACGAAGGATGGGAAGAGATAACATTAGGGGTGAGGGGAAAGCCATTGTTGTAGTGAGAGAGTGGGGGGAGAAGGTTATGAGAGAGGAACTTGGTGTATCGCACCGTCTGATGCCACTAAACTCCAACAAATGGTTTGCATTAAGTTAAGAATATGATTCACCTTTTTTTTTTTTTTTTCAAATGGTACACCACACACCATATATACTCAAGTGCACCACAAAACTAGCCTTAGAGTTTAGACACAACTATGGAGTTCATAGGAAAAAAAATGGATTCAATCAAAAGACTTGCCCTTGGACAAAAAAGGTTTACCAAAAACAAGAACATAGCTACTAAGAAGCACAAGCTTTGGGTCTCAGATCAGCACCTGTACCTGAAAGGAGAAAGGATAATAGGAGGAGTTTTGCAACTCAATGAAGGATAAGGCATCTATACCACAAAAGAGGCAAGTAATAAACAATTTGGTACATACATATATATTTCAACTACACATTCAAAATTCCTTTGAATACGAAACTATGGCATAATCCGAGATTTATTAAGTAGGGAGTTAGTAAAGATAGAACCAATCACAAATTCGGACATGATAAATCATGTGTAGGTTAGCACTACCCTTGCTAACTTGGGATTTGGCTGTCAGCCATACATGTGTTTAGACATGTGGCCTACTTGCGCAAGATGGCTATAACATCCGAAAAATATTATCATTTTTAATCGATTTGTTTGGTTTTATCAAATAAGTGAGATTAATTAGAAATCGATTAAATATTTAATTAGAAGCCAATCAAAGGCTAATTAGAAATTAATTAGAAGTTAATTAAAGAGATTAGGCTTGAGAAAAATCAAGATAGACATATAGAAACCCTTGTGAAACTATTTAGAAATATTTTGCTGATTTAAAAGAAATCGGTAGAGATTTAGTGTTTTAAACTATCAGAATCAAATCAATAGAATTATGCACTGAAAACCCCAAGATTTGTGACCGAAAGCTTGGCCACCTTATCCCCCTAAGTGGCGTCCAAACAGCTATACGAGGAGGGGAGAGTTAGTTGAAGCATGGCCACTGAAAGGGGGGCCAATTAGAATCAAGGCACCTAACCACCACCATCATTAACACAAGACTCTTTCCCCTTTTTTATCTCTTAAAAGCTACGTCCAACCAGCTGCTTATCCTCCTCCATCTTCTTCTTCTCTTCCTTTATTTCACTCCATTTCTCTTCTATCTCCAAGCTCCCACTACCTCCAACCTCAAAGATCTTCATCTTCTCAAGCTACTCATCAATCTAGAGGTATGATTACTTATGTTTCCCTGATTCTAGACTTGATGGCTGATTTGGATTTTCTTTTCTTCTCTCTTTATTATGATATGGTGGGATGATTTTCTGATGTGTTATGGTGGTTTGAACATGGAAACTTTGGGTTGGAGTCTAAAATTTGTGAGAAATTAAGAAAGAAACCAAAATAGGATGAGTTAGGTTGAAAAACCCCTACGACATCCGTATTGGCAGAGTGTAGGGCTTTGCCTATGGCCATTGAATTTGATGAAACTATTTTTAGATGAAACTATATTTCTAGGGTTTTCCATACATATAAATTATAAGGCTATCATATTAGTATTGAGTGAGATATGAATTTTTGAATTTTGCCCTAAAAATTTGACTCTATGTCTGACTAGAGTGTGTTGTGCAAGCCATTTCTCGCCCTACATAAATTCAATTTGAGTGAAACCAATTTTTTTAAAAAGCCAAGACATATAAAAACGTCTCATAAAAATTTCAGAGTCAGATTTGATCCCAATTTCTCCCAATAATTCAACGAATTTGCCCTAAGTCCAAACTAGGCTGGAATAGGATAGCCTAAAATAACCAACTTTAGTAGCTTGTAACTCGAGCTCTACTGAGTCAAATGAAATGAAACTTTTTGAAGATGGAAATTTTGTTCATAAGATTTAAGATGACATAAGTTTTGTGGGAATCCACCCAAGTTTCGATTTTTAGTGAATTTATACTTTTAGGTGTACAATTCTGCCTAGTTATAGGACAGGTTGAGCTAAACTCTCAATAACTCGAGTTATAGGTATCAAAACGAGATGGAACCAAAGAGGTTAAAAAATAAACACATAACATTCTAACATATTCGAAATTCAAGTCCAAAGGAGTTTACTAGAATTTATGGTACGTTTTGCAAAACCAAGCAGAATTGAGGAACATAAGCAAAATTTCAAAATTGAAGAACTAGGCACTCTAAGGCATATGTGATTTCAATTAAAATCTAAATATTGCTATTCCATGTTAACGTTGGAGTTTAATGTGCTATGTTAGTGCCGGTACTTTGGCTAGTTGTTTGTTCTAGAATGGCACTATTCACCAAAAATGGACGTGATCCATTATGTTGCCGAAATTCTGGCAGAAAATATGCATTATCCATGAAATATACTTCGCATATGTGACAATTGTATAAAATACCTAAGACATGTATTATGAGAAAAGTTATGAGGAAAGTTCCATAATACTTGGGTCAACCCCAGATTAGAGTTAAGGAAAATAGATTGGTGGTGAGGTTGGGGAAAGTAAACCCGACATCTCTGTATAGGAATGAGCTCAGTACTAAGAAACAGACTACTACCCAGGAGTTGTATGCCCAAGAACTCCTAGGGGACCAAGTAACGGAAAAGTTTATGATATCAAGTTTAAGAAATGATGAGAAAAAGAGAACTCATCAATACCTGCATGATTGCATTTTATAGTTATATTAGTTGTTTATAAGCTGAATATTATGCTCTTTTACTGCAATTGCTTATACATTCTACTCTTTATACTATATGTTTTCATATAATTGCTTATTCTATTTTTATTGTCTTACGTAAAATTAAATCTTGCTTCGGATTAGGTATTTCTTAAACTTAATAAATGAGGGCAGTTTACTTTGTTATTTACCTTTTTATAATCAAATGAAAACCGAAGCAACTAAGAATGAACATGATGTCAGTATCTTATAAATATAGGAATCCTACTCAGAATTTTCTGAAATTCTCACCCTATTATGTATATTCACATCATTCTCAGACCCTGGACGTGGCGATGACCATCATCCTCAATTCTGAGCTACCAAGGTTACAACGGCACTTCTGAGCACGAACTGGCTTATTGTGTTCGACGGCTCTATTTCCTGTACTCACCACTTTTAGATCTACAAGAACCTATGAAACCTTGTTTGTATACATATTTATACAGATACATCAGAAATGTTGTGGCATTTATTCCGCCGCCTTCCTTAATTTTGTCTTATTGTGCTACACCTGCACAGTATATGTATATCTTACCTAAGTAAATTAACTCCAATCAAATCATCGTGGTTAGATATAAACACTTATCCGACCTAATTAATGAGTTAAGGTTAATCGATATAAGAAATAATCACACGAAACAAACTAAGCAGTAAAATGTTATGACTTAAGTATAGTATTATACCTGGTAGGATGTTACAAAGAGCACTCACCTGCTAATTGGAGTTTGACTCTCAATGCACCAAGGTTAACACCATTGTCGTTAACTACAGTTTCTAATAAAGATTCCTCACCAAAACAAAAATTATTTTCTATTTTATTTTGAAAAATATGATATAGCTCAAATCCAAAATCTCCTAATATCTTTTTAAATCTCCTAGCAGATCAGGAGACATCTCATCAAATCATTACTAAATCACAAACATCACAATTCAAAAGATAACCAACAAGAATAACATATGAGTTTTGCCTCAAGTGTAAATTTCAAGAGAATATAAAGTCCATTTCTGTGAATAAATTTCTATTCTTGCAACCAATCATACTCTAATATTTCAATATATTTTCTTACTTATTTAGAGAGATATATTATGGAAAATAACTATAGGCACATTATCTACTCATAAATTGAGGTTTCAAGAACCAAGGAGCAACTTTAAGGATACTACCAATCCGAGCTACGATGCTCGAGAACTTCACAATTCTAGAGACATGACAACAATAGCATTTATGAGCTGACTATGTCAAGAATTAATATAACCTAGCCCAATTGCTCAAAATCCCCCAAATTCCTATAGCCTACGGTTCCAAAGCACCCACCAACAACCCATAGGACCATATAGGAAGCTTGATTAAATTAAAGAAGCAATTTTAAGTGTCATCTACTACTTTAAGAGGAAGAAAAGAGAAAGAAGCCACCGAAGCTCTCCACCAAGCTCCATGACCATCAATGGAGTTTCTAGTGAGAGAAAGAGAGAAGGATAGATGACACTAAAGAAGGAAGAGAGGGTTTTGAGTGGATAAAAGAAAAATCCACAGACAAAATGAAGGTGGAAAAGATTGGGAATGGAAGCTAGGGTTACGAGAAGAAAGAAAGATCAAGGGACAGAAGTGATTGTGAGAGAGAGGGAAGGATCACACCCTATTTTTTTAATAGTATTGTTTGTAACATTCCCACTTTAGTAAACATAATGTAATGGAAACTTTGAATTTTTCCTTTAAGCAGTGTGAGAATTTCTCAGGCAGCATTATGCCATAACGATCTTCACACTCAAAATTATAGGGTAGTGTAACACTACCGTTGAAAATGTGGCACTGCCATATGTTAAAAATTAGGAAATGATAAAAGTGCTCTTGTAAATTTTTGTTAATTATAGTGATGCCCAGAATTTTTAGAAATTATATTTTGACCCCAAAGACTTATTTCCACAATAACCCTAGAACTTTTTATGAAATGACCTTTATATCTCCACATCTATAGAATTAGCAGAATGAAATTTTAAATAGAGCAAAATCATGTGGTGAAACCATAAAAGTTTAAATCTTTGCTGATTGGGCCATGGAGACATTCGAGTGTGAAATGACGCGAGGTGTCCCTGGACTTGCTCAAAATTATAGAAATGCCATTAGTTACAAAAAATAGAAAACAAAAATGCTCTGAATTTGCGAAAATGTCTAATTTATGCCGTTAATCTATTTATTCGATTTCAATAGTTATATAAGGGCAATTAGAAGTTAATTAAATAATAATTAAGAGTTAATTAGATGTTAATTAGAGGGATTAGGCTTAGAAACAATTAGAATAGAGATATAGAAATTCTCTCAGAATCATTTAGTAAAGTTTTGCTGATTTGAAGAAAATCGGCGAAGATTCGGTAATTTAAACCGCCAAAACCGAATCAGTAGAATTTCACACTAACATCACTAGTTTGAGTAGCTGAAAATTGAGCCACTTCTACCCCTATGGGTGGCGCCAATTGGCTGCCAAGTGAGTGGAGAGACTTGGCCAAACAACCACCAATCAAGCCTCCACCAATCATAAGAGAGTATCATCTTTTAAAACATCAAAATTCCCTCTAGCTCCTCCATTATTTTGCCACCCACCAACTGCCATATCCTCTCGATTCCTACTTCTTCTTCTTCCTTTCTTTCCTTGCTTCTATGGCTATGAGCTTCAAGCTCCTAGTTCATGGCCTTCTTGGCCTCAAATCCTCTTGCTCCTTTTATGAAAATTGATCCTCATTTCCTTTTCTACAAAATCCCTCTAACAATTTCATGATTAAACATCAATCCCCACATTCGTATGAGCTGCTGCCATGGTGAAGGAAGAAGGCTAAAAGTTGGTTCTTGGCTTCCTTACTTCCATGGTTTCAAGGATTTTGAGGTAGGTAGCTCAAATCCTTAGTTATTTGATGTATCATGTGACTATGTGGCTACTGTGTTCCTCTTATGCCATGCTTGCATGATGGTTTTTTGATGTTTTTCTAGTTATTTGAGTTGAGGAAACTCATTTTGGGTTGAGAACTTGATCAAAAACTCAAAAGAAAACTCAAATAGAATTGGATGAAGATAAAATCCCAGATGTGTCCATACTGCAAAGTGTACGAACTCATCTACAGACCTCAAAATGAGATGAACCCATTTTTATTTGAAACTAGACATTTAGAGCTTGCCAACCATATAAACTACAAGGCCATTGGTTTAGTATTGAGTGAGTTATGAATTTTTGAATTTTAACTTGAAATTCTGGGTTCTTTTCTGGGCAGTATGCGTTGTGAGGGATATAACTCACCCTACAAAACTCTAAATTGAGTGCAACCAGTTTTGTTTGAAAGCCAACATATAGGGAAATATCTTATAAAATTTTCAGAGTTAGATTTAATCCCAATTATTCCCAGTGATTCAATAAAGTTGCCTTAAGTCCAAATCGGACTAGAATAGGACAATCCAAAAAGGTCAGTTTATGGAGCTTATAACTCAAGCTCTTCATGCACAAATGAGGTGCAACTTGATGAAAATAAAAGCTTGTTCTATTAGCTTTAATTTAATATATTTTGTATGATTTCACCTATATTTATATTTTTGATGAATTTTTACTTCTCATGGTGCAATTCTAGCTATTGTAGGATAGATTGAGGTAAAATTCAAATAACTTGAGCTACATAAATCAAAATGAGATGGGACCAAAAAGGTTAGAAACTAGACAAATAGCATGTTAACATATCCCAAATTTAGATCCAAATGAATTAAATAGAAACTATGGCTTATTTTACAAAAATCGGGTAAAGTGCAGGTACATAGGCAGCAACTAAAATTCAAGTGCAACTATTATTTCTATGAGATTGATATTAATATATGAATGAAATGTTGTGATTTTTTTTGAACAAGTGATTATTTGAGCGCTAGTACTATTCATGAGGAAGCAGACTCAATCTGCTATGTTGCCGAATTTTTAGCAGAAGTTTATAAAGTTATGAGAACTTATGATATGGGTGATTATGTTTTGAATATATTTACATTTACATGTCATGTTCATGTACGTCATGCATGCAAGCATAATTAGAATATGATATGAGAAGTAAGGTGTGAGACATATCCATGAATGTGCAAAGCATCCATATGCATGATAAGATATGGGAAGGAAAACATAATAAGAACTTGCAAGAGGGATGTACTAAGTTACCACATGAAGCATGGCATAGACCCAACTAGCATGGGTCAGAGCGGTACTGTCTAATACTTGGGTCAGTCCTCGACTAGATTTAAGGGGAATAAACCCTTCACTCATATATAGGTACGAGTTCAAACCTAAAAAGCAGGCTATTACCTAGGGGTGAGAGAGGCCATTCACCTCTAATGGACTAAGTATAAAAGAGCAAGATCAAATTACAAGTTAAAGAAAGAGATGAATGAAGTCAAGTACAAGCAGCTTCATATGCATGTCTAATTCTCTTATTATGTCATAACATTATTATGATTCTTATTGAAGTATGTTACACTATTCTTATTCCTATGTCTGTCACATAATATGCCAAGTGGTTGTTAAAATATAACCCGTTTTGAGAAAGATGTTTTGAACTTAAAATTGAACCATTATTTGCGTATATGTGCTCATATTTTCATAAGAAACCAAAGTGGTTGGAATGTTTATGATGACTCTGTACGAGTGATGGTTCGAGTTTACCTAGCTAGAGCCTTAGGTTCTCATTGCTTGCTTGTATGTTTTTCTTTTCCGTAAACATTCCAGCACCTAAGTTGGAAATCAAGTGTGAGGCGGAGTACTGGGACATTTACTGAGCAAGCCTCGGGCGCAAACCATACCAAGAGACTATTAAAGCTAGCTGGCGACTAGTCGAAAGCAAGTTATGTGTATTATGTTAGTCACAATTTCTTTTAAATTGTAATTATTTTATTCACTATGTATCAGAGATGACCAAATTTATGAACTATTATTCAGTAATAAAGTGTGCAGTTAAAGGGCCATGTATTATATTTTCCACATTTTAAAGCTTTCTTAGCACAGTGACAACCTTTTAATATAACTCCATGAAGCATGGCTTATATGATAGAGGTTGTTACATTTATTGGTGTCAGAGCCTGGTTCATCCTACATAGGCCTGTGGATGGACTAACTATGCTTCTGAAGCATACTCTGAGAGTCTAGATAAACCATGCTTTACGTCTTCACGTGACGAGGACATAGAAGATTTTGCATGGTAGTCTTGCTATGAGTGTTGTTGACTATCTGTTGCACTTGACTGAATATTGAGTCTGATCATCTCAATATAAGGTTTTGTGTAGGCAGAGGCCTATGACACCCTGTAGACTTATTAGGAACCTTCTAAACATAATTATGAGAGGCGAAACTCCTAACAAATAATAATGGCATAAAGGGGCAGATAATTGAGCAAGTTAAGGAGTGCAGAGAATTGGGGATTCGATCAAAGGAATTATGTCGGACGGTTTATTATGGACATAGGAAACCTAGCTATATCGAAAAAGGTTGTTTGTAAAGTGTTGTCGGGTACCCGAAAATTTCCTATCGTCCAGGCAGGATCTTAGTTGGAGACGAGCCGAGTAAAAATCTTTTTCACCCTGATGGGGCTTATTTCAAGCTTCCTTGCGATTACTCGATCCCGGCTATCTTCTCTAGAATGAATCTAGGGAATTCTTCTACCTAGTTTTGTAACTTTAATACTTGATAGGAGTAAGGTGATTACTCGCTGATGAGGTTATCTTATATGGCATGGATAGTGCCCTTATTTTCTTCATAGATGAGATTACCCCGAATATATCTCCCCAATAAATTCAGTCAATGCTTTTTATTTTGGATTGTGGTAATACCATATTATAAAGACCTGATCCTTCATTAAGAAACTTGCAAAGTGGACAGATGAAGCAGAGAATTAGCGAAAGAAGCTAAGGGTAGAAGCTTCTATTAGGTATATGGGAGACCTTTTTAAGTACCCATCCAGAGAATAGAGTGGCTTCTCCCTCAAGCGTACTGGGAACTAACATTGTAACGATTGCAAATTGTAAGAGTACTAAATGGAATCTCGGCTTCGAAGGGGAAATAGTTGAGCAAAATTGTAAAAAGATCCATCTAATTGTACATTGTATCAAGATAGAGATACGATTATACACGGTATGGAAAGCAGATGAACTTACAAAAGTAACGAAGGAGAGGCAATATATCTCTTACTAACCTAAAGTAGGAACACTTTCGGACTAGAGGTGGCATACGAACCAAGTGTAATTTTTCCTACCTATCAGGGATAAAGGAAGTGTTAGAAAATCTAGTCATGTTCAAATTCTGTCAACCTCAACCACCATAGGATCTGGATGATAGGATCATGTTCAACATGTTATTAGTAGAGGAATGCGGCTATTCAGAGAAGAAAGGCGAAGGTTAATGATCGCCTTCAGGCACCATTGTGTATGTTGTGGGAGGAATAATTCAATGAGGAATGTATTTAGATTCTAGCAGGAATGATAAAGACTTAAGGTGTGCAGTTGATTCCGGTAGCCTGAGACAGCATTAAAGTAGGAGGTCCTAATGGACTAAGATGAAGATAAACTTCTGTAGGGGCAATGGACCTTATAGGAAAGAAATACGAAACAAGAAAGTTTTAATTCCAAATGGCCCATTAAGAAGACGAAATGCTATCAGTACGAAATTACAACATAAACAAGAGTTTGCAAGAGGTAACGAAACTGGGTTATCTCGACACTAGCAACGAGTGCGATCGATCCACTGCACCTTAAGTAAGACTGGGTGATGCACTAATTAAAGATTAGAGGATTTGGGAATGTGCCCCATGATAGACAAGGTTACGAGGTATGATTGGAAGTAGTCAGTTAAGTCGCCATACTCGGGGCTAGGTTGGATACAATTATGCTAGCACTAATGTATCGTATCCTATCATAACTCCACAATTTAGCATGCTTAGACGAGAGTAATGCTAACCTTAACAGCAAAATAAGCCTATCATTTCCTCCTCTCACACCTAGTAGATTACATTCTAGGCACAAGATATTACAAGGGATAATTAGAAGACTCGGTAGTGAGAGTAATATAAAGTTTAACCATAAACTTGATATATATTATATTGGGATGGACTATAAATAAGAAAGGTAATGCTGGTAACCACGGGATCCCTTAAGTTGGTATTTAAAGTTTAGATGAAGGTGGATGTCAACATAATAAACAAGGAATCTCCTCACTACCAAATTAAAGAAAATAAGAGAATGGTGGAATCTTTGCAACTCAATAATCCTTTTTCTCAGATTGAATTGATCATATTCTGGAGGAAAAGATATGACAATAATCATTGAGAAGCTCAATAGGGATGACACGAAATCTGACTAGTAGATAATGAGAAAAATGGAATAAAGCCCATAAGAAGAGAAGAGATTTCAAGCAAGGCCTATAGTTATAGTTTATGAAAAGATTCTAGTCCTACACTCTAGATTCAACATAAGGGAACTCATCACTGATCAAAGGTGGTCAAGTGGACCAAAACCTTGAAAACAGCAAAATCGATTTCCCAAAAACTTTGATAGGGCTATTATGACCACTATCTATCGAAATTAATTGTTGCTATAGACAATAATTCTTACAACGATAAAACTTCTCGAGTTGGTGTCAAAGATTCAAGACACAAGTAATGAAAAGGTTACCAGAAATCATAGTGCAATAGTAGTTAGACACATGGTAAGCAAGATAAGTAACTTTCTTGACTAGCTCGCTAATAGATTAGGCCATCGTCAAGATAAAATGTACTTTGGGCGGTCATACAATCTAGGGGAACTCTTGACGTGTTAAGAAGGTATCTCGTAGAAAAGAAATGGGATAAGGAAGAGTCTGCAACTTCGCTAAGGAAATATGGCTATTAACCCCCATTTCTATGCCGAATCACGTATACCTTGATAGCTAAATATCAAGGAGAACAAAAGGATGGTAATAAGAAGAGCTATGAATCTTATAAACTTTAACCATACAGTGGGAATGACCTGAGATCTTTCCACAAGTAATGGAGCATAAGGCAAAGTTTATAAGGAAAAGGAGTTTTAAGATAAAGCTTCTAGCTATAATTCTGAGAAGAGACCTAAGCCCATATTTCTAAAGGACTCTAATGGAGAAAATTTATTTTTGGATTAAGGGTATTCACGTGAGTAAGAATCTTGAAAAAAGTTATATGAGCCTCCTAAAATTTCGATGCAACCATTTTCATTATTATACATTAACATCGATCATGACAACCGCTGACAATCGTTATAATCACGAATCTTCAAGGATCAATATCTAAGGTCTCAAGTGTAAGGAACAAAAGATTTAGTAGTTACTACTAAGTAAAAGTAATTAAGTTCAAAGCAAATGAGATGAGGAAAGTCTCCAATGAACCTAATGAAGGTTCAAGACATCATTGATATGAGATAAACTCAAGCACCCACACAATTTTTAAGGGTTCTTTGCATGTACTGAAACAATACCTTATAATTACCAACAATCAATTTTAGGATGATGCACGAACCTGAAGAAGAGATTATGTAACATCCACAATTTTTGTCTAAGCTAATTAGCTCAATGATCCTGGCTAATTAGAGAGGTTAACGATTAACTGAGGACTAATCGGCTAACCTCGATGAGCAAGAGCTTAGTAAATTGAGTCAAGTCAATAATTAATCATAACGTACTAAATGTTTTAATTAAAACCTAATTATTCAAACCTCATTAATTCGTAACTTAGAAATATAATTAAGGTAATCCCATCTTATTAATTAAGTACAAGATAATTGTTCCACCTTACCAATTGAGATAGATAAATTCTTATACCCTAATAACATAATTCATAAGATCAATTCTTTTAGAGGAGAAATGTTTTAAAAGTGTAATTAACCGAAATCAGTTAAAGAGCAATTTAACTAATCAAGTTGAATTAACAACTTAGGTAATTTTAATAGCTTTGAAGATTTAAAAATTTCTCTTAATTGATGCACCAAATCTTGGCCAAGGACAAGAGCAAAATCCAACCATCTATTTGCCTTCTCATCATGCACTCTTAGATCAAGAGTCTATGTTAGTAGTATCTCTTTAGTCTAGACAAGAGAAGTACCTTCCTCCCTTAGGATTGTGACACTTGGAATGATCATATCCACCCAAGCCAATCCCAAGAGTGGTCATGCTCTTAACCACTTAAGAAAACACAAAATGGTCCTTACCCAAGTGCCAAGACTCAAGAGAAACACAACTCACCCTTTTACCCCAAGGTCCCTAGCCCTTTTGCTTGAAAAAGAAGTAAGACTCACCTACTCTCTCTTGCTTGTTGGAGAGGCAAAGCAATCAGCCCACTTTGCCCCATTTTTTGTGCCCCAAAATAGCCCCCCACTCTCTCATTTGTGATTTTCATCCTCTCACTACAAGCCTAAGCTCTCACTTCTTTCTAAGCCTCATTCTAGCTCTTCTACTCTTCCAATTCCTCTTGCTCTTCTTCCCACTTCCACACCCCATCCACCTCTCTTTCCTTTCACCATTCCACAAGCTCTTCAAGGACCACCCTCTTTGGTTCTTGAGGAAGCAAAACAAACACTCACTTAGCCCCATTATCAAGCTCAAGGAGGAGGAAGGTCATCTCCAACTCATCAACTCTTTCTACTCCTCAAGAAACCCATTTGGTAGTGACTCTAACCTTCCTCTTTTATGTGTTCTTCAAGCCCTTGAACTCCTAAGCTCTCAATAGCTAGGTGGTTTTAGGACTTGCTTCCAAGGCCTCATGGCCATGCTTGTTGGTATGATGAGTTTTCATGTGTTGTGTCCTTCTCTTTGGCATGAAATGTTTGGTTGGAATGTTTATTGTTGTTGAATTAAATTTTTAGAAGTTAAAACATTGAGTTAATATCAAGATCTCCAAGATTAAAAGCGGTTTGGAAGAGAAAAGTGATCACTTGAAGAAAAGACTAAAAGTTCTTACAAGAAAACTCATTGAAACCAAAACCGTGGAAACTGGAAAATTCTGGCAGTCTGTATGGCGTGACTGATAACTCTTCCAATATAACTCCAAATGTAATGAAACTAATTTTCTGTGAAAATAGACTCATAACCAGACATATAAAATTCGTGAAATTTGGATTCAAAACGAGAGATATATGATTTTTCAAAGTTGGCTGATCCCGGATGGATTTCTGTTCGGGCAGTATGTAATAAAATGTGCATAACTCAAGTTATACATAATATTTTTGAGTGGGACCAAGTTTTTTAGAAAGCTAAGACATAGAGGAACATCCCCATAAAACAGTTTTGTCAGATTCCATGTGTGGAACTTGCAGTGAAGTGGACAAACCACTGACCCGAGGTGAACTTTCAATTTTGAACAGTCAGAATAAAATGTGCATAACTCAAGTTACAGCGTGAATTTTTGAGTGGGGTTTGTTTTGTTTAAAAATAGACTCAGAGGAGTATAATCATACCAAAATTCGAAACAAAAGAGTAAAAGATGAAATTATGGTGAATTTTTGAAATTACTGCCCCACTGTAAAAGTAAAAACTGGTTATAGTAAAACTTAAAGGTTAATGAGAAATAAGCTTTAAGACATTAAGTATTGGAAAACCTTCATAATTCAACTTAAAAGTTTCAAAAAGGATAATGGATGAAAATGGCCCTATGCCTAATAAAAGAATTTATTCAAGAGGCATCCTCAATTAAAAATTTGTACCATATTTACTAAGCTAAGCTCATAAGACTTTGTGTGATATGTATGCCTTTATGTGTCATTATGATGACAATGATATGATGATGATGATGATGATATGATATGATGATGATTATGATGATGACGATATGATATGATGATAATTATGATGATGATGATTATGATAATTTTATGATGATAAGAATGACAATGATATGATGGCAATGTGATGATGAATGATAATGATATGAATATGATCTGTTGATGATATGATGCTTAACGATGTACTTGAAAGAATTAATAAATATGAATACCCTGGGGACGGCGATACGTAACGCCCAGAGGTGATTGGTAAAGGAACCACATTTGGGGACGGCGATACGTAACGCCTAAATGTGGAAAAAGAATTAGACTAACTTTGCATCATAAGCTTTAATAAGAAAATAATGAACTAAGGGTATGATCCTTCAAAAGGGAAGGTGACCTAATTTAAGTTTCCCCTCACTCACGACTCACATGAGGCATGGCATGACCCAGCTAGTGTGAGTATAGGGGATAGGGCTTACATGAGGCATGGCATGACCCAGCTAGTGTAAGTACCGAAATGTTATGGTGGCGACGGCCACGGCATGAGCTCATTACCACTTATGTTTAGTGGATGAAAAGAAAAGGACTTAAGATAAGTCAAGTTAAGAAAAGAAAAGAAAAGAATTTAAGAGAAAGTCAAGTTAAGAAAAGAAAGGGACTTCAGTCCGATCCAAGTAAAGAATGAAACTCTCAACATGTTCATGCATGTTATGAAATTGTCATATAAGCTTTTATGTATCCCATGATGTTGTTATTATAATGAGAATATGTACTTGAAATTGAATCTGCTTCGGATATTCATGTTTTCGAAAACCTAAGAACTGAACCTTATGAATGCTCACTGTTTTCATTAATAAAACCGAAGTGACTGGGACAATGACGATGACACCTCCGTGTCGGGTTCGAGTCCTACTGAGAAATCTTATTTCTCACTCTAGTTACTTTTCCGCATCGTCACCAGATTTTGTTGGCACATCCAATGGAGTGGAGCCTGGAGCCACTGCACTACGAGCGAACATACGACGTGGGATGCCAGACGAAGCTATTTTGGAACTCATAGCGACCGTTACTCTACATCTTCGCATATTCTTTTTGAGAGGAGCTTTGTCATTGAAGTTTGTAGTTAGTACCTAGTACTTGGGTCATGGCACGACCATGAGCTTCCTTCGATGTAACGTTGTTACATATATGTATGTATATATATAAATATTATGAACCTATATGGATGTAACGATTAGTTATGCAATGCAATGTATTTGTAAATTACTATTTATTTATCTTTCTCTTGTGTTATGTATCTTATGCCACATGCTCCTTCTTTATCTACCTTCTCTGTAACGTCCGATTTCCGACTTCCGATCCCATCCAATGTTGAAAATTCCGAGTTCCGAGTTTGTCTTATAATTCCGCTTCCGACCTCAGTAGTATCTTCGACTTCCGATTTCGTTCCAAGGCCTACAAGGGATTTATTCCGATTTCCGACCTCATGCATGTAGCTTACGATTTCCGACCTTATGCTCAAATAGGAACGAACGTGATATCCGAGTTCCGATATTAGGTGATTCAAAATAGACACGAAGTGCGACCTCCGAGTTTAACTAAATTGGATTCCGAGTTCATTACCAAGATCTTTTCTCCTCGTTCCCGAGTTCCGATATCGAGTTGGAGTGCCAGGTTCTATAAATTCCGAGTTCCGGGTACACAGAATTTATGTTTTGAATCCTTATATCCGGTGCTATGCTTAAAAATCGATTCAAGGATGACCCCGACTTCCGGGTTTGAGTGTTTTGGTTTCATGTTCTGGCCCTGACTTTCGCTTTTAAGGTAGCTGTGTCTTGCGATTTCCAGATTACGACTTCATACCCAAATTCTCACTAAATGAGATGATAATTACGAGTTCCGACTTCGTCCGAATAGCTATGCATGAATTCCGACTTTAACAATCTCACGAGTTCCGATGTCACATTCCTATGCGCTGGCAGCGAGTTTCACTTCTTAAGCGACGTGGAGAGCATTTTTGTCACACAAGAAGGAGACATGGCTGAATTTTACCCACAAGAATTTCACCCAATCAAAGCCACATATCCTAACTACCACTTCAGAGCCTTGTGTATATATATCCTCCTCCTGCCTCTTCAGCCCTACTCTTCCCACGTTGTCTTCTCTTCCTCAATTCAACCCTCTTTTCTCTTCTCCACTCCATCCAACTCTCATTTCAGCTACCAACTCAACAAGCTTAACCTGATCATAAAGGTAGAGGTTTTCTTCTTGCTTGATTTTCTGACTCTTGGATGATTGATGGTGATTTAAATCCTTAATTTTGATATGTTGATTGATTGATTATGATGAATTATAGTTGGTTTATTGGCTGTCTATGAGATTAAAACTGAGTTAGACACAAAGAAGGATGAAGATAGGAAGAGTTGAGAGGCTGGAAGACTCAAAACCCTCGACCGTCCGTACGGCGGAGTGTACGGCTCCACATTCCGCCGTTCAAAATTAATGAAAACATTTTTATGTGAAACTAGACATCTAGGGCTTTCCACACATATATCATATAAGACCATTGGAGTAATATTGAGAGAGATATGAATTTTTGAAGTTCGACCTAGGAATCAGAACATCCACCCGGGCAGTATGGGTTGAGAAGGGTGTAACTCACCCTATACAACTCCAAATTGAGTGAAACTAATTTTGTTGGAAAGCTTACACATAGGAGAACAATATTCAAAGAAATTCCGAGTTTGTTATCATCTCAGTTGTTCCCTGTGATTTGAAGAAGTTACCCTATGTCCAAATCGGGCCAACACAGGGCAGTTCAGGAAGGCTAAGTTTCGGGGCTTGTAACTCGAGCCCTACTAAGGCAAATGAAATGGAACTTTTTGTATCTGAAAAGTCGTCCTATTAGCTTTAATATGAGGCCAATTTCATATGATTTGAGCCAGTTTTCGATTTTTAGTAGATTTTTACTTCTAAGTGTGCAATTCTAGCCACCCACAGGGCAGGCCGGGATAAAACCCAAATATCTTGAGTTATGGTTATCCAGATCAGATGGGACGAAAGAGGTTAGAAAATAGACACATAACCCTTCAACATATCCAAAATTTAGGTCAAAACGACCTAAATAGAAATTATGGCATAATTTACAAGAACAGGGTTGAATACAAGCAGTGAGGCAGTAAGCATATTCTAAAGTGCAATACTTATATCTTGAATTGAGGATTGAAGCATGAATGAAATATGTTGATTTATGTATGAAATGAAGTGTTTCTCTTGACAAATTGATATGCTAAATACTGGAACTATTCATGGGAAAGCGGACACGTTCCGTTATGCCGTCAAAATTGCGGTAAAGTTTATGCATGAATTATGAGATACATGTAGAGGCATGTGCATTTTCAAGAAAGCTATGAAAGCTATATTATGATGAACTCCAAGAACATGTTATGATGAGATTTCCATGCTACTTGGGCCAGCCCCGGATAAAAAGTTAAGGGGAATAGATCTGTGGGAAGGTCGGGGAAAGTAAACCCGGCATTCCTGTATAGGAACGAGCTCGATCCTGATAAGCAGATTATTACCCAGGAGTCTAAAATGGCCAAGAACTACCAGGGGACCAAGTGATGGAAAATGATGAAAAGTAAGCGGAAAAGTTATGAAGAATGAGATTTGCATAATTACATCAAGTGCATGGCTGCATTTAACATGTCATTGCATACTGTTTGCAGTTTGTCCGTTGTGTTTACTTGTGGTTGTATATACACTATCTTGCCCCTTTGTCCTATGTATTAGTGTTGATGGTTTATTCTGTTTCTTATGTTATTTAAGTAAAACTGAACCTTGTCTCGGACTAGACATTTTTCTCAACATTACTAAATATATGTAGTTAAGTTTAATCTCATGATTTAAGAAAATTTCATAAAACCCGAGGCAACTGAGAATGAACGCGAGGTCAATATACACTATATGCAAACCCTACTGAGAATTTCTCCAAATTCTCACCTCACTTCGCATTTCCGCCTCATTCTCAGACGTTGACGATGGACACGACAGCTACCCTTTTCGTTGAGATTCCAGACTTGCAGCTCCACCATGATCCGGCAGTAGGCTCATTGTATATAGCCGGCTCTTGCCAGTTTCGCTTGTATCTATTTAGTGATAAGGATTTTACTGTCCCCTTACATCATCCTGCTTTTGATCCTACCACCCCATACTTTAAGGTCCCGTTGTACGCGGCACATCCTCTACCAGCGCCCCCTGCACCTGCAGCACTTGTAGCCCTCGGCCGACCCTCGCACCGAGTCACCTCGCAGTAGTACCGCACATCCCGCGGCTCCAGAGCGACCCTCGGAGGCCACCGGCTCATCTTCCTCCTCCTGGATCGCCTCGACTACTCACCAATGCCTGGTGTGGCCAACGGCTACCTGACTGAGTAGGTCAGCCACAGGCCGTATTGTACAGCATGACCCTGTTTTGGTAGTATGCGGCTTTGGGTCATACATGCAGTGATAGATTTGAAACGTCCACTGAGGACCACGTAGGATCGGATCGATTGACATGGGTCTTATGTTTCTTTTTGGTACCCGACCCCACTTATGTATCCTATTTTGAAACTTGTCTGTAAATCAAAACAGTGGTTCCCGTCTATATATATATATATATATACCTATATACAGTTGATAGTATGTGTGTTATTTATGCTTACTGTGTGGTTATAACGAAATAAACTCTATCACGTTCATTGTATGGCATCCCATTTCCCCCAAATGATTCGGATAAATGAAACGTAAATAGAATATTAACACAGTAACACAAACTACTTAATTTCTTGCTATGACTTAAGCATAACATTAAATAAGTAGGGTGTTACATTCTCGTTCAAGACTTTACTTTCCAAAGCGATGACGTATTTCAAAAAAATCTTACCATATTTTCCGCGTAATTTAATTTCAAGTGAAGTTTAATTTTCCACGAGCATAAGTAATAACTAATAAAACGCCGTAATACGACTTAAGTGTAGCATGGGTTTATTAGGGTGTTATAGATTACCCCAATAAGCTAAGAGAATACTCCTAAATATTCTTAGCCCTGGAATTTTGAGGAGAAAATTCTTTTTAAGGTGGGTAGAATGTAACATCCCCACTTTCGTAAACAGAACTTAATGGAAACTTTGAATTTTTCCCATAGGCAGTGTGAGAATTTCTCAGGCAGCGTTATGCCATAACAATCTTCACACTCAAAATTATAGGGTAGTGTAACACTGTTATTGAAAAGTGGCACTGCCATATGTTAAAAATTAGGAAATGATAAAAGTATCCCTGTAAACTTTTGTTAATTATAGTGATGCCCAAAATTTTTAGAAATTATATTTTGACACCAAAGACTTATTCCCACAATAACCCTAGAACTTTTCATGAAATGACCTTTATCTCCCTACATTTATAGAATTAGCAGAATGAGATTTTAAACAGAGCAAAATCACGTGGTGAAACCGTAGAAGTTTAAATCTCTGCCGATTGGGCCATTGAGGTAGTCGGGTGTGAAATGACGTGGGCTATCCCTAGACTTGCTCAAAATTATGAGAATACTATTAGTTACAGAAAACAGAAAATAAAAAGGCTCTGAATTTGCATAAATGTCTAATTTACACCGTTAATCTATTTATTCGATTTCAATAGTTAGGTAAGGGCAATTAGAAGTTAATTAAATATTAATTAGGATTTAATTAGATGTTAATTAGAGGGATTAGGCTTAGGAACAATTAGAATAGAGATATAAAAATTCTCTTAGAGTCATTTAGTAAAATTTTGCCTATTTGAAGAAAATTAGCTAAGATTCGGTAATTTAAACTGTCAGAATCAAATCAGTAGAATTTCACACTAACACTACTAGTTTGAGTGGCTAAAAATTGAGCCACTTCTACCCCTATGGATGGCGCCAATTGGCTACCAAATGAGTGGAGAAACTTGGCCAAACAACCACCAACCAAGCCACCACCAATCACAAGAGAGTATCATCTTTTAAACATCAAAATTCCCTCTAGCTCCTCCATTATTTTACCCCCCACCAGCTGCCATATCCTCTCCACTCCTCCTTCTTCTTTTTCCTTTCTTTCCTTGCTTCCATGGCTATGAGCTTCAAGCTCCTAGTTCATGGTCTTTTTGGCCTCAAATCCTCTTGCTCCTTTTATGAAAATTGATCCTCACTTCCTTTTCTATAAAACTCTTCTATCAATTTCATGATTAAATATCAAATAAAGCCTCCCCACATTCATATGAGCTGCTGCCATGGTGAAGGAAGAAAGCAAAAAGTTGGTTCTTGGCTTCCTTGCTTCCATGTTTTTAAGGATTTTGAGGTAGATAGCTCAAATCCTTAGTTATTTGATGTATCATGCGACTATGTGGCTGCTGTGTTCCTCTTATGCCATGCTTGCATGATGGTGTTTTGATGTTTTTCTAGTAATTTGAGATAAGGAAACTCAGTTTGGGTTGAGAACTTGATCAAAAACTCAAAAGGAAACTCAAATAGAATTGGCTGAAGATAAAATCCCAGATGTGTCTATACTGCGAAGTATACAAACTCGTCTACAGACCTCAAAATGAGATGAACCTATTTTTATCTGAAATTATACATTTAGAACTTTCCAATCATATAAATTACAAGGTCATTGGATTAGTATTGAGTGAGTTATGAATTTTTAAAGTTTAACCTGAAATTCTGGGTTCTCTTCTGGGCAGTATGAGTTTTAAGGGATATAACTCACCCCACAAAACTCTAAATTGAGTGTAACCAGTTTTGTTTGAAAGCCAACATATAGCCCTATAAAAATTTCAGATTATATTTGATCCCAATTATTCCTAGTGATTTAATGAAATTTCCTTAAGTCCAAACCAGACTAGAATAGGACAATCCAAATGGGTCAAATTACGGAGCTTATAACTCAAGCTCTCCATATGCAAATGAAATGCAACTTGATGCAAATAAAAGCTTGTCTATTAGCTTTAATTTGATATAAGTTTCGTATGATTTCACTTAGATTTCTATTTTTGATGAATTTTTACTTCTCTAGGTGCAATTCTAGCTAGTTGTAGGACAGACTGAGGTAAAATTCAAATAACTTGAGCTACATAAATCAAAATGAGATGGGACTAAAAAAGTTAGAATCTAGAAAAATAGCATGTTAACATATTCAAAATTTAGATCCAAATGAATTAAATAGAAATTATGGCTTATTTTATAAAAATCGGGTAGAGTGAAGGTACATAGGTAGCAATTAAAATTCAAGTGCAACTATTATTTCTATGAGATTGATATTGATATGTGAATAAAATGTTTTGATTTTTTGTTTAACAAGTGATTATCTAAGTATTGGCACTATTCACGGGGAAGTAGACTCGATTTGTTATGTTACCGAATTTTTGACAAAAGTTTATGAAGTTATGAGAACTTATGCTATGGGTGATTATGCTTTGAATATATTTACATTTACATGTCATGTTCATGTACGTCATGCATGCATGCATAATTAAAATATGATATGAGAAGTAAGGTGTGAGACATATCCATGAATATGCAAAGCATCCACATGCATGATAAGATCTAGAAAGGAAAAGATAATAAGAACTTGCAAGAGGGACGTACTAAGCTACCACGTGAGGCATGGCATAGACCCAGCTAGCGTGGGTCAAAGCGGTACTATCTAATATTTGGGCAAGCTCTTAACTAGATTTAAGGGTAATAGACTAGTGTGAGGGTCAGGAAAAGTAAACTCATCACTCATATATAGGTATGAGCTCGAATCTAAAAAGCAAACTATTACCCAAGGGTGAGAGAGGCTATTCACCTTCGAGGAACTAAGTACAAAAGAGCAAGATCAAGTTGCAAGTTAAAAAAAGAGATGAATTAAGTCAAGTACAAGCATCTTCATGTGCACCTCTAATTCTTTTATTATGTCATAATGTTATTATGATTCTTATTGAAGTTACACTATTCTTATTCCTATGTTTGTCACATAATATGCCAAGTGGTTGTTAAAATATAACCCGCTTCAGGAAAGATATTTTTAACTTAAAATTGAGCAACTGTTTACGTATATGTGCTCATATTTTTATAAGAAACCGAAGCGGCTGGAATGTTTATGATGACACTGTAAGAGTGATGGTTCGAGTTTACCTACTGAGAACCTTAGGTCTTCACTGTCTGCTTGTATGTTTTTCTTTTCCGTAAACATTCCAGCACCTAAGTTGGAAATCAAGTGCGAGGCAGAGTACTGGGACATTCACTAAGCAAGCCTCAGGCACAAACCAGACCAAGAGACTATTGAAGCTAGCTGGCGATTAGTCGAAAGCAAGTTCTATGTATTATGTTAGTCACAATTTCTTTTAAATTGTAATTATTTTATTCTCTATGTATTAGAGATGACCAAATTTATGAACTATTATTCAGTAATAAAGTGTACAGTTAAAGGAACATGTATTATATTTTCCATATTTTAAAGCTTTCTTAGCACAGTGACAACATTTTAATATAACTGCATGACTTGAGCATGGCTTATATGATAGAGATTGTTACATTGTTAGTGCTCAAGCACGAGGTTCTAGGCACTTATGTAATAACCAAGTATAGGAATATATAAATCGTGATATGCTGCTATGTCGAACCCGCGAAGTCCCAAGTCTGGACCCTAGGCCTCCTTGGAGGGCTATCTCATTAAGACATTTTCATGGGATCAAAAGTCCCGATAATTGTTCCTTAGATATCAAAGAATTAAAGAGCAATTTTTAACGAATTTTTGGAGGTTATTAACCATTTCATTTTCAAGCTTGAAGTTTAAGAAAATGCGAGTTTTCAGAAGTTTGTGCTAAAATCCAAAAGTTGGATTTTGATTCTTAAGGAGTTTGATTTTTCCAATATTTTTATTGGATTCAAATGGGAGATATTCTCTTATTTACATTTATGTTTTAAAGTTAATGGAGAATAATAAGTATATGATGATGTTTGAGAAGTGTTTGGAAGAGGAAAAAAAAAAAGGGGGGGACTGGGTGCCTAGGCGTTCAAGGCCAGCGCCCAGGCACTGGCTGTGCTGCAGAAATGATGTAGCTTCAGGTGGGCGGGCGCCTGGGCGTAATTAAAAGAAGAAGCTCGAAGCTTCTCTCTCATTCTTCACCAACCTCTCTCTCTCTTCCTTCTTCTCTCATCCTTCTTCTTCCTTCATGGTTTCCATCAATCCTTCACCCATTTTTACTCAATCTATCATCAAATCCATTCTTCCCTCATCATTATCCAAGCTTTGGAGGTTGATTCTCTCTTTGGAGCTCTCTCTCTCATCTTCTAGTGAGAGAAAGTGGTAGTGGGAGAAGATCCACCACTCTCCTCATGCTCCACCACCTTCCTCCGCTCTCTAAGGTAATTCTTGAGCTCAACCCTCCTTATTAGACCATAGATTAGCTAGTTTTTTCATGAATTCCATGTTTAAGGTTACGAAGGAAGGGTTAGGGTTCTAGAAATTGGGGGTTTTTGCCTTATGGAGCTCATCCTAGTAAATTCTTAGAATAGTTATGTTGTGGAAGCCTAATAGTTATATTTGTCATGTTAGATGCTCTCTAGAATCTCTTGGTAGCTCTAAGGCATCACAGAGTTTGAGCTTCTTCCTTCCAAGCATAGGCTGTGAGTGGATAGCATATTTATAGCTAGTTTGTTTTAAGTATATGTATAATTTATAGTTTGTTTTAAGTATATCCATAATTTCATAAATGTTATGTTTGTGGTTTAAGTTATTAAAGATCAAAGAAATTGAAATAGCATTTTAACGATGACCTTAGTGAATTCTTGAAAGATAAAAGATATTACTCTTATATATATATATATATATATATATATATATATATGATTATGTATGTGTGCGGGACAAGCACCTTAAAGGTGAATTCTGATACTTGAACAGTTTGATAGAGAAAGGTATGGTTTCAAGTTATTAAATGTTAGCTATGTAAAGGCTTGAAGCTGATATGATGTTTAGAAATTATAGATTTCTATGAAGTAAGCTTAATATTGATTTCTATGAATCATTTTCACATTGAGGTTGTTTTTTTTAAAAGCTTGATATGTTGAGAACTATGAAATGTTGATGTTTTAAAAGCTTAAGCAATGTATCTAGAATCCAGACTTGATGTCTGGAGTAAAGTTACTAAGGAATTTTAATGATAACAAATTAGAAATGAGCAAAGGTTTTCAAGGGGGAGGGAACTATAGCAGAACTGTTTGCTAATGGCAGCAGCATTAGCCTTGGTGCACCTCGAGTAACCCAGCTAGCAGGGTGATTGCTAGCCCGGCATGTTTGGCCGACATGTCCGGAATATGTAGACACGCATAGGTGTGAAGTTATCATTTACTGCTAGAGTTAAGCCACAGGGCCACCCAGTCAGGCAGCTATTTCTGAAATAGAATCCTCCCTTAAGCTTATTTATGATTTATTTCAGCTAGATTTAAAAGTATTATGCTTATACATATGTTTGTAATGAAGTTATTATCCAGTCAAATTAAAAAGGCGATTTAATGAATTATATAAGTTTGCTGAAAATCTTACAATATTTGATATACATAGACGAAGTATTTCCAATAGCAAATGTGGTACGAGGTTTTTGTGAAACTTATAAAGTTATTGTT
Source organism: Pterocarpus santalinus (assembly GCA_031439595.1). Taxonomy (NCBI): domain Eukaryota; kingdom Viridiplantae; phylum Streptophyta; class Magnoliopsida; order Fabales; family Fabaceae; genus Pterocarpus; species Pterocarpus santalinus. The sequence goes on from CM062527.1 coordinate 40,919,433, forward strand.
TTGCAAATGTTGTGCATCGGCTTGTCCCACCCTTGTTATAGATATATTATCCCTCACTGAGTCTGTATGACTCACCCTTTCTTCCTTTCCATGTTTTTAGACAGGTGCAAGTTGTGCTCAAGCTTCCACAGCTAATTAGAAGTTTTAGCATCTAAGTTTAAGTGTAAAATCTCTAGAAGTGCTCCAATAACCTACAAGCAGGGTCCTCCCTGTATCAGCTTTAATTTGTAATTAAAAGCATGTTGTTTTTAGCTAAGTCAAGTTGCATTTTAATGATTATGGATTAAGGTTCATGTTGGATACGTATGTGTATATATTTTCATAAGTATGATTATGTTTTGAATTTCCATGTTGTGTGCTGTGGGGTGCATTCGGAGAATGCCTGGATCCCTAATGATTCTGTGTGTTTGGATTGTTGTGCAGGTGGAGGATCCGTATTTGGGAATAGTCCTAAATACAAGGGAGACTCTGCCCAATTTTTTTTGAAAATGTCTTGTGTAGGCTTGCTAGGGGATGTGTCCCTTATGCGCCGGTCATGTCCTGAGTGGGGTCATGACAACTTAAGTGCCAACCAGTGCTTAAGCACTAAGAGGGCATTTGATATAGAGTAATCCATTTGGATTATTGGTAATGTTAGATCAAATTACCTAGGTCCAAAAGATTGCCTTGCTTAGTTACACCACATTCTTGGTAATCTATGAAAAATATTTGGGGGACATATTTTGCGACGCAATATGAGACAGATACGGAAAAAGTGAGCAAAACGACAAAAATGCTTAGATAATGAATCCTACATAATCATTGTCACTTTTGTTCAGTTTTTTTTTAATCCAAAACCAACATTTTTCAACAATACGTTGGTAAGTTTTATATATATTACATAAAACTTACTAACGTGAATAGTGCAGATGCTGGTAAGTGTTGTGTATATTACATAAAACTTACCAATGTCTGTACTATTCATGGTAGTAAGTTTTTTTTTCCTTACAAAACTTACTATCGTGAATAGTGCACATGCAGGTAAGTTTTGAAAAAAAAAATTTGAACAAAAGTAGCAATGATTATATGAGACCCATCATCTATGTATTTTGTCATTTTTTTCACTTTTCCGTATGCATTGCTTCTACATTTACTATTTGTGCATCTCCCTATAAGTTCTCAGTAATTTATATTTTCAAAGTAATCCACATTGTCTTTCAATGCGGATATCTATCTAGATTACCGTCGAAGAGGTTCTCTCTCTCTCTCTTTCTCTCTCTCATTCATGAATCAAGGTATTATTATGAATCTACTATTTCAATGAGAAATAGTTTAACATTCGATATTTTTATTTGAGAAAATCAACATCTGTAACCAATTTATGGTCCAAATAACAAATGAGCAAGGTGACCAAATAGCAAATGATTTTATCAAAATACTGTATTTATAAACTTTTTTTAAAAAATAGTTTAACCATTTAATATTATAAATAAATATATTTAATTACATCAACATCCAAAAATTATTATAATTATTACTATAATAAATTTAATTAAAATAAAATTATTATTGTTAAATTACTATTATTAAAAAATTTAATTATAATAAAACTATTATAATAATAATAATATTACTTTTTTTTTGGAGTGCATTCTAGTCAAAGAAGGCTATTGTCTCGTAATTTTTTTGACATACCGAACAAGGTACTTTAGATTATTAGCTAGATCATTTGTGCATACCAAATACTGCATTGTAACATTATCATCAATTTAAAATATGACAATATTTCTTAATAGTAATTTGGATTACTAGTAATCTTATTAAGCAATGTACCAAACGCCCTCTAAGTTCAAGATGCTTAAGCGTTGGTGCCTAAACCAAAATTGTCCCTTTTTTCTTCCTTTTACACCTGTAACATGCATTCCTAAGGCCCAAAAAGATATTCCTAGCTATATGTACACTCTTAAACACCCAACAAACAAGAGAAAGACTTTAAGGAAATCTCCAAAACTTATTCTAAAACAAGGATTAAAGTTAACATCTCAATTTAAATTGGGGTATTACAAGACTAATTGTACAAGATAAGCTAGTAACACACCAAACAACACCAGCAAACCATATCAAAAAGGCAGTTACACATTAGTTCTACCCACATAGCATCCCAATTTCAATCATCAACAATAATAGTTTGTCTTTTTTTTTCCCTGATTAATAAAACAAAACAGGCTCAATGCTCTGCATCAAGAGTGGAGCAATTTACTCTACTACATTGAAAGCAAACAAAAGGCACACCCAGAATGGTATAACAGCCAAACAAATAATCACCCGCCTAATTATTAGCAATAATAGATAAACATCAAAAATATACAAACATAGTGAAGAAGAAAGAGTAGTTTTATTAGTAAAAAAATTAATAAAAAAAAAGACATTCAGACAATATAAATGAGTTTGGGAGCAATTCCTAACCAAAGGGATTGGAACAGCTTTCTTCTGAGATAAAAAATATATATGCAGGATTAGATATGGTGGCCAATCAAATTCAACTCCCATTTGTTTCTCTGACTACTTCTCTGCACCCAAATAAAATTAAATAGAGATAAATAAACATCATGTGCAAAATAAAAAGAACAATAAGGAAAAGCAATAGAACTACAAGCAACAATAAAGAAAAGCAAAGAGAACTACAATCTGGGGCGCGTATAAGCTAAGTGTGCAGAAGGTGGAAGAGCCCTCAAGCTGAGCCAAAAAGAATGAGTGCAATGATAGGGACTTATGTGGACAACGGTTACACTTGTCACAGCAACGATGGTAATGGAGGGAAGTAGGCTTGAGCTGTGAGGGTGATGAGGGAAGAGGCGATAGTGCTGGTGTTGGCATGCAGGAGGCAGGTTTAGGTAAAAAAGGTTGGGTTAGTTTCTGTAAGTCATGTGATTCTTTTTAATTGAAGTCTAATCACAACCTTCCATTTTAATCCAATGGATAAAATTCTTCCTCGCATCTCCTATATAAGAATGTGATTCTTATTAGATATGTGCATAAGACAATAATGGGTTTGATATATTTCCTATGGCACTATCGTAGATATAAGAATCTGCTTATTATGGTTGCTAGACCCAATATTCCAATAGTTCTCGCATGACTCCATCTTACCTCCCCCTTGCTACCTTCAAGACCTCCAACACCTTTACCTAACCCTTTATGATATTGCTCTTCACTCCTCAAGTCAACAAAGCATTCGTCCCAACTATCGAGGCTATTACTGTCACCACTGCTCCCTTCTTTCGTCTCTATCTCCTTTGATTTCCTTGTTGCGCCTTCTTCAAGAAGCTTGTTAGGTTCAACCTCCTTCAGCTTCTCTGGTGGCGCCACTTCAATTATCATGTCCTCACTTCCTTCAATCTTCTTTTGACCCTTTTTTCGATCTCAGGAATTTCAAGAACAATTTGCTTTTGGCTCTCTTTTCCCTCTATGTGAATATTCATTGGCTCTAGTTGTAAACATTTGAACATCATGGTCACCGATGCTACCCTAGGTTGTGCACTTTCCACTACCAAAACCAAACAAGATGCTTTCCTCTCAGGGTAACTACCACCTCTTGAGATCCTCTAAAGTCTTGTGTTGAAGAAAATGACCCCACACTCTCCATAGCCAAGCATGCACATTTCCTGCACCAAACACTGGAATCACCTGCTTTTTCTTTTGCTACTCGTTCCTCATTCGCGGCGTTGTTTGCATCACATGCACCATTATTGTTATGCTTGCATCAATCTAGTCATGCTAAGATGCCTCTTCCTCCTTGCGTCTTTGTTGTTCCTTCCTGCTCTCCATACTGTAAACTCTGCACGGGCTCTCAGAATTAAGATCTCTAATACCAATGTTAGAATTGGATCAAAAAGAACTAGAAAACAGTAAGAAAACCTCAAGAAATGTGTTAATTGACTAAGCACCATAACCAATATGATCAAAGACCCACAAATACTCAATCTCAAACTGACTCAATAATCCCTTCTTCTTATTTATATTCAATTAACTCTTCTAACTAATCGATAGGAACCGAGCCTCTAAGGGGCCTTAGTTAGGAATAATGGTTAGTGACTAAGAAAAGGGCATAAAAGAGGGTGTTATAGATAAATAGGATCAGTTGAGAAATTAGTAATTGAGAACTTAGGAGAGCAAGAGATATTTTGAATATCCCTTACTATTGTAATTTCATATTCAATAATATACACTATTCTGATCCAATTCTTATAAACTATTATTAGAGCCAAGTTGGGCTATGGGGTGCCTTCAAATAGAGATTCCAAGATTCAAAGGGAGATGAGGCATCGCGATGGTTGAGCAAGGTTGAATAATACTTTCAAGAACAAGGGATAGTAGAAGAAAAGAGAGTAACAACAGCAATGGTGGCCATGGAATACAGAGCAAGGACACAGTATCTTTGATGGGAAATCGGCATAGACTTCTTTGAATGGAAGAAATTCAAGCAAGATTTGCATCAAAGGTTCCAACCGTGGTTGCTTTCGAAAGCCTGTACTGAATCATTGCCGATGGAGACTGGCATGGAATCACACTGGGAAGCACGCTTCGAAGCCATAAGGAGAAACTTGGCTAAGTCGATGCTCCAATTGAAGGAGATGCGGAAAACGATATCAAAAAGGGATGCAAGTTCTGGCCTGCCATCAGCGTAAGAATCACAAGATTTGGGTCCTTTCGACAAGGAGGATAGACCGTGGGATGCAAAGGCATCACTACCAAAAGAGGAGTGCGAAACAGAGTGTGAGACGAATGGACACGAGTTGCTAGTGGCAACAAGGACTATGATGATGGACCCATGGCCATGTGCAACAACCAGCAGGGCAACCTCAGCCAAGGTGCATGCAGGGGCAACTAAGATAGCAACAAAGACAGTGGCAGTGCCATTATCCCACGTGAGAAGTGTTGTCAACAGATAGGAAGAAAAAGGTGGGATTATTGGCCAAGACCCTGAGGTTGCGGTGACAATTACAAAGGCGGTGCATGAGGAATTGTGAATAGCAGCGACGGTGATGCAAGGCCGAGCGCTCGTCGATGTTCCACAAGCAGTGGTGGCAAAGTGTAGAACTAGGCAAGGCTACCTTCCTTTGGTAGACTGATGCAAGAAGGAAGCACAAAGGCGCCAAGTCGGAGATGTTTCACTCAGTCTCCTCTTTGACCTAATAGGCCGAACCTAGATTTAGAAGGAGGGAGCGGGGAAGTTTGCAAAAGAAAATCAGGTTCTAATGTTATTGGGCCAAGTACACCCGAGAAGAAGAAGGATTTGATTTCCAAACATGGATATTACTTTAGAGCTCATGGTTCAAGCCTAATTTAACACAAAGAATTCATTTCCTGATGTTAAGGACCTAGTACCCATTTGATGTCAATCCAATTACACCCTGGGACCTTGGTCGAAGTTATTTGTGCATATCTAGTAATAAGTCCCTATACTCCTACCTTGAGGACAAGATGGATCTTCTGGGGGAGGGGAAGTATTGATAGGAACTAGGCTTCTAATGGGCCTTAGTTAAGAATAATAATTAGATAGTTAGTAAGAAAAAAAGGTATAAAAGAGGGTATTATAGATGAATAGGATCAGTTAAGAAATTAGTAATTGAGAGTTAAGGAAAGTAAGGGATCTCTCAAATATTTCTAACCATTGTAGTTGCATATTCAATAATACACACTATTTTGCTCCAATTCTTATCAACTAGTATTAAAGCTAGGTTTGGGCTATGGGGCACCTTCAAATAGATATTCTAGTATTCAGTGGAGATGAGGCATCTTGGTAGTTGAGCAAGGTTGAACAACAGTTTCAAGAATAATGGGTAGCAAAAGAAAAGAGAGTAGTAGTAGCAATGGTGGCCATGGAATGTAGAGCAAGGACATCATATCTCCAGTGGGAAATTAGCAAAGACTTGTTTGAGTGGAAGAAATTCGAGCAAGATTTGCTTCAAAGGTTCCAACCATGGTCGCTTTTGGAAGCCTGTATTGAATCATTGCCTATGGAGACTAGCATGGAATCGCATTGGGAAGCACGCTTCGAAGCCAAAAGGAGAAACTTGGCCGAGTCGATGTGCCAATTGAAGGAGATGCAGAAAATGGCATAAAAAGGGAATGCAGGTTTTGGCTACCACCACCGCGAGAACCACAAGATTCGGGTTCTTTTGACATGGAGGATGGGTCATGGTATGTAAAAGCTTCATCGCCAAAAGAGGAGAGCAAAATAGAGTGCGAGACGAATGGAGATAAGTCGCCAATGGCACTGGGGATTGTGACGACAGACCCATGGCCATGCCCAATAACGGACAGGATGACCTCAGCTAAGGAGCATGTAGGGGTGGTTGAGATACCAATGAAGACAGTGATACCACCATTATGTTGCATCAGAAGTGGTGTCAACAAATAGGAAGAAAATGATGGAATTGCTTGCCAAGACCCTAAGGCTACGACGATAATTGCAGAGGCGGTGCATGTGAATTTGCAAATAGCAACGATAGGGATACAGGACCAAGAATGGGCGAGGCTACCTTCCATTGGAAGACTCCTGATGCAAGAAGGGAAGCACGAAGGGGCAAGGCTGGAGATGCTTCACTCAAGTCTCCTCTTTGACCTTGTAGGCCGAGCCCAAATTCAGAGGGAGGAAGGCTAGAAGTTTGCAAAAGAAAATCAGGTTACGATGTTATTGGGCCAAGTATGGCCGAGAAAGAAGCAGATTTGATTTCCGAATAGGGATATTACATTTTGAAGTTCATGGGTCAAGCCCAATTCAACACAATAACTCATTTCCTGATGTTAAGGGCCCAGTATCCATTTGATGTCAATCCAATTAAACTATGGGACCTTGGTGGAAGTTATTTATCCATGTCTAGTAATAAGTCCTTGTATTTCCATCTTGAGGACAAGATGGATCTTTTTTTGGGGGTGTATTGACAGGAACTAGGGTTCTAATGGGCCTTAGTTAGAAATAATAGTTAGATAATTAGTAAGAAAAGGGTATAAAAGACAGTGTTATAGACAAACAAGATCAGTTGAGAAATTAGTAATTGAGAGTTTAGTAGAGCAAAGAATCTCTTGAATATTCCTAACCATTGTAGTTTCATATTAAAAAGTACACACCATTTTGATCTAGTTCTTATCATTAAGTACCCTATCGTATATTTTGAAAAAGGATCTAATCTAACATGAGGCCAAGGGTTGGCTGGGGCTCTTGTTCATTGTGACTTAGGGAGAAGTTCTAGATTTATGATGCTACATTGCTACTACAACTGTGACAAATGGATATCCTTATGCAATCTATACAATTGTCACCTTCAACTAGGAAAACAACTTTCTTGCCTTCGGCAAAAAATTTATTATCATCCTATTCAAAACATGAATGCCCCATGCATGAGATATACTTGCTAAAAGCTTCGTCGACGATGTAATAATTTCAGTAATATCTCTTCTTTGGGGTCAACCTCCTTATGTGTTTCAGTGGTCATAATTGAAAAAAGAAAACGCACTCTGGTTCTTGTTCTTGGTGCTCTGATGATGGTCAATTCTCTACTTGTCTTGACCTATGAACATCGAGAAAGCTGAATTGACTCGCCTTGCTTTGCTTTTTACGTTAGGGCTTTAACAGGGCTTGACCTATGATGTATGAGAGTAAGAGGTTGAAGTGAATTGCTTGGAAATGCAGCCATAAGGGAGATACCTATCAAGCAAGCTTTTAGTGTTTGCATGAAGAAACTCCATGGTAAGATGAACACCTGATAGCTCCTGTCCAGGTACGAGAAGATCCCAACATGAAAAAGTAACTTCATTTGAAGCATTTTTCTATCAAACATTTTCCCAGTATACTTTCAATCAAAAGATAAACTGAATGAAGATATAGGACTCCAGTATTGTCTCTCACTTTGTTTTGTTGCTCCTAGAGCCAAGACAATGGCAACATTTTCCTCTCAAAGCTGATCAAAAGAGTATGAAAGGATTGTGTCTAAAACTTTCATTCACTACAAAATTTATTCCTTCCTCAGCCATAAGCTTGACAAGCCATTGAACTACGTGCTTTCATGTTGGGAACCCCATACATCATAAGCCCTCCAATCCTATCAGCTCTTTCATAAACTCTTACTGTATGACCCATTTTATTTACTTGATCAAAGAATCGCCGAGCCAGCTTGTCCACTTCAATGATGGCACCTTTTCCTGTGTCAGTAATGATATTAAATACGGACACTGTTTATCTAACCGATAAAAGCGCAAAAGTGGGAGAAAAAAAAAAGAATCAACAACGACGTACGGTCCAGTTTAATAGTATTAATCACAGTAATAGAGTTGAACAGTTTAATAACAGAAAAACTACTACATATCAACTGGAAGGGCTGTACATATTTGGTTAAAAAGACCCCCAGACACAACTAAAATAAAACTGAAGAGACGTTAAAAAAATATATAACTTACCGGCTTCTCCTGATTGGGGCTCATGGCACCATCCTGACCCTTCTCAAAAGCCTTGTCTATAATAGCACATTCAATGCGTTTAAAGAATCCGGATCCTCAATAATACCAGAGACACAAGAACCTTCACAGGCAATATAAAAATGAAAACTTCAAACTAGCAAACCACACCTGATGACAGGAGTACTAGAGTCCATGCAATGGGCTGACTGTTTTCAAAAGTGGATCAGGCATTGTCTATCCCATAACTTCCTTCAGTTCCTTCCAAACACTCGTGTAAACATTAGGATCCCTACATTGAACACCCTCAAACTCATATGCAACATAACCACCGTCTAATTTCATCGTTGACTTGACTTGGCCTCTTGGGTGATCTGCACCACACATACTCAAAGAAATCGGCAGTAAAACAAGCAAAAAGCACTCTAGGTACTTAGATCTTATATTCATAATTAACCAATAAGAAAACAAACTACACCAGTACAGGACAACAACAAAAAATTTCGTCAAACATCTACTACATGCAGCAGAGTATTCGCTAGTTTAAAATTCAAATTTCTTTGAACATTGATGAGACCTACAGTGAAGATGAAGATAAAAGACCTTTCTAAGGAAATATTGTATTAGTAAACGAACAATCAAGCGGTATTGCCATTTTCAGACAATGGATGATAGTCCTAAAATTAAAACTTCCAGGAAACCTACCCTGTAATGAACGAAGTTAATCAATCCATTTGTCATCTCACCTCAATTCAATATAATAAGACAGGGAGGATCATGATTTCAAAAGTCACCAATCTAAAGAATTCAAACTTCAAAAATAATTTGTTTTGTTTAAAAACAAAAGATAAAACGTACAAGCACAATAAATAAAATATTTTAAAACAACAAACTTGCAATTACCTCAAGAGAAAAGGCAAGCCCCTGAATTGTAAGGTGTAGTATGTGTCTACTGCAGTATTAGTTTGATGTCGGTGTTTCCGAATCAAAATTGAAAGAAACGAAGGGAAGCAACTTGCAAATAGATTCATTGTTGCGGCTATTTTTATCTGCTGAATTACTACCTGGAAATATCAGTGACAGAAAATAGTAAAATCAAATTCAGGAAATTTTCAGGCTCTAGTTTGGTTCTCTCCCCTCTTCCTTTCAGGACACTCTTCCTTCCATATATTTTAGCATAATGAGTGTAACCAAAGAGTGAACTGCTGGTTCCTCCGTTGGGGTATGGCTTACAAAATCACAACTCTTTCAGTTCCAGCATAGCCATGCACACATCTAAGTCGGTTGATGGATTGCCATCAGTTCTACATGAGAGCTTGCCGTAACTTCACAACATTTGAGACCAATGATAAGGAAACATAAACACCAATTTCAACTTCACGTCGCAAAGGCACATCTTTCACCTTTATAATGTAACCAGCACATCAAGATACGCCAAACTATCTTTTGGCTTTGTATTGATCAGAAAGTAAAAAATCGAAAAAGAAAAGAGAGAACTCCACAATATCAATCTCCTTTTACAATATTTTCATCTCCAGAGCAAAAACCAAAATGCCACATGAAGTATAAATAAAGTTACATGCTTTCAACTTGCATGTTTTGAGAAAAACATGTTCCCCTTCATTAAGCCTTCCGTGCAATTCCATGGTGTTCTATCTTAGAATACAGAATAAGGTATACCTGAACAAGAGCATGATATTAACTCACTCACTTTGATACGTGCTTCGGAGAACAAATTGGACATTCTAGCACAAGGGGGCAAGATGGAGATTTTAGCATGCCTGAAGGACCAATCACACGAGCAAGAGCAAAGAGGTTAAGAGAAGACTGTGGGAACTTGGCTAAAGCAATTGTGGAAGACAGGTATCAAGAATGGGCCAAGAAGATGCCAACACATACTAATAGACAACCCAAGATCTTGTTATTTGCTGCGAATTAGGCTTAGAAGCTTATACTGGCCATGTTGGGCCATTATCCTATTTTGGTCTTGTTTAGCTTAGTTAGTTTAAGTATTTAGGACATCTAAACTTTTAGTTATTTTATTTAACCCATATTTTATGTTTTATGTTTTATTTAGCTCAATTCATATTATTTAGCATCAGAACACTTCTTATTAGGCTTGGACTTAGTTTAAGTGTTTAACCTAGTGTAAGAGGTTATAAATACCTCAAGGAACACATTGTTTATCAGTTTTTGATTAATTGAAATTCTGTTTTATTTTCTTTCAAGAAAACAGTGCTTTTTTGTGCAAATGAGGTAAGTGATTTGCTTTGCTTGTTGCATCAAGAAATTGAAAGAATTCATCCTAAGGTAAATTCCTTGCGATATACAATCAATTTATGTTCTATCTTTTCCCTGTTATCTACATTTCCAAGGATTGGTTTCTTGGGGGTTTAGTAGGGAGGGTCTTTATTCTACGTCTTGTTTTCTATCAAAATGTGTGCCTGGGGTTTCTGGATCTTTATATCCACAGGGTTCCGCATCATTTGGTATTCAGAGAAGGTCTAGATAAATTCCTATTTATCTATCTGTCTTTTACGTTTATCTTTTGTCTTCTTTCCTTGTCTGTTTGCATTCTTGTTTTTGTGTCCATCCTTTTGTGTTGCGGTCATATCTTTGTTCCATCTTTGTGTTTCTCTTGTTTTGCTTTCAATCTTTGTTGCTAGTTCAAATTTGAAAAAAAAAAAAAAAGAATGTGTAGAAAAAAAAATGAAAAAAAAGGAGGGGAAATTAGAAAAGATTGAAAGGATTATACTCTTAGATTTAGTTTTGATTCACATCAGATTGCATTATCTTTTGTTTCAAATTCAAAAAGATTGTGTTTAGATTCAGTTTTGATTCAAATTAGATTACATATTTTGTCTTTGCTTGGAATTTAAATTTTGATTTTTAAATCTGATTTATATTAGAGTTAGTTGATTTACACCAGATTTTGTGTTATCTTGAGTTCCTTGGAGTCTAAGTAATTCTTAGTTGTGTGTCTTTTGCATTTTTTTTCCTTGCAAATTAAGTAATCCATTCTGATTCTTCAACTTGAGTTTATCTTGGTAGTCCTTGTCATCAAATTCTAATCGTAATATTACTTGTGGATTTGCCTTGCTTGATTTCATTTAATTTCTAAAGTGCAACATTCTAAAGTGATCAAGAGTGGTAAAAGGCAAGAGTGGTGAGCACAAAAGAGGGTAAAAGCCAAAAATTGAGTGAAAACACTAGTGTACCCAATTTTGAGTGCAAACACGTGAGAGAGTGATTGTGAGGTCCTTTTCTTTTATTAACATTTTGCAGGTTGTTCAATGGCTAACAACTCAAGGAAGGAAAGAAAATTAAATTATGAAGAGGAACCTAGTATGATACTTGACATGAAGCTCATGTACCAAGCTTTTACTAGTCAATTTCAGAAGTTGAATAGTAGACTTGATGAAATGGATGAGTGGAGAAAAGAGATGACACAAAGCATGTCCAGAGGTAGTAGAGGGGTTGATCTAAGGAATCGACGTCACCATGATTCCAGCCATGAGCTATCTGGGGAGGAGTTTGACAAAGTTGATTCAGCCAGAAATAGGAGAACTAGAAATAGAGCTTGGGATAGCAACATTAATGCTATCAAGATGCAAATACCACCATTCAAGGGTAGGAATGATGCTGGAGATGATTTTTACTTATCATAATTACTCTAAAGAGAAGAAGGTTAGATTGGCTGCTGTGGAATTTTCTGATTATGCTCTAATTTGGTAGGATTAGCTAGTTAAGTCTAGAAGGAGGAATGGGGAATACCCCATAGAAACTTGGGATGAGATGTGTAACACCTTAATAGTCCCATTCTATGCTTAAGTCATATTGTGGAATTACTAGTTGTTACTTTTGCTTGCGGAACCAACATTACCTTTTAGAAATTACTTTGTACCGAAAATAGGGGTAAATTTTTTCCACAAAACAAGTGAACCCTTTTTGAAATCAAGAGCCATGAGCGTATCGTGAATATATAAAGCAACACCACTATCTCATACATACATCGCATTTAACATGCATAGAAACCATAAGAGTAACCATAATCTTAGATAAAGGTAACATTCATTCCATGGCCATCCATGATAATACAATAATAGTCATACCAGAGTCATACATAAGATAATAATGGGTCCGATATCTATCGTCGGCCTTACACAAGAAGCCTACCAATACATAATAAAAGGAAATACATCAGAAAATCCTACTACCCAAGCATGCCATACAGCAGAATGATAACCCTATAACTACGACCAAAAGGGGCTATCCTCGTGCTCGGCTCCGCATGCAGTTGTCACATCAAGCATCTGGCAGGAGGAAACCGTTCCCATATCCACCGGGAGAAGTGCCACCATGTCCCCCTCCTCGAGCACGTCCTCACCCACGGGGCATAGCGTGGGTACGAATGAATCCACGCCCGCAAACCGGAGGTGAAGCTGGGATAGCAGATGAAGCAGAAGAATCAAAAGATAGACGAATCACCGAAGGCTGAGACAAACCCAAACGGTGAGATCCCCCATAATGAGTCAGATAGAGGGGCTCAGACGGATCGGTCTCCACATGGAAGCTCGGATAAGACGGCTCCGAGGGATCGGAATCTAGTGAAGCAGTCGGAGTCAAACGGGTATCCGAGCCAGTCTCATCATCATCAGTGGGGTATCTCGGTGGCTGAAAGTAGGGGCGGATGTCATCTATAGTAACTTCGCTGAATGGCTAATGCGATCGGAAAAATGGGCTCATCACGGGAGTCAGAAACTGGCGGTCGTGGAAGATGTAGACCCTCATCATCGCGCGCTACGACAAAGACAGAGGCGTTCAACACCGAGTCAAAGCGCCAATGCCACACCAAGAACTTAATGTAGATCACCACCGTGCCTGACGTCAACATCCTCTGAAGACGACACGGGAAACGTAGGAATGAGAAATACTAAATTTCTCAGTAGGATCGCGACTAGACAAACACAGTGTCATCGTCATCATCCCATCCACTTTGGGTTTAATTATAAAAATAGTGGACAGATATAAGTTCAATTTTTAATGGTTTTGAAAACTTAGACCCCGAAGTGGGTTGCTTTTAAACTTAACATCATAACCACATCATCATGACTAATATACACACTAAAACTTAGAATAAATATTCATAATGCAAATGGGCAATATACTTACATGCAAAGACATGCATCATCATAGACATAACCATGGTTATACTTAGATTTTACTTTCGTTTTTAGCACGTGCTTAACATACTTTTACCTTCCTTTGAAATAGACTGCTTTTAGACATGAGCTCATTCCATGACCGTCGTCACACAGTACTAACCAAATCAGACTAAGTCGATATTGGTTACTTCTAAGTTGGAGGGTCCTCCATGTCACCTTTGCCTCCCTCATAGAGGTTCTTTGTGTCTTTGTGGATCGCTGTCCCTCACTTCCCTTACCGAAGTGATTGAAGGGTCATGTCCCATTGATTCTTTTCTTATCATTATACTTTACATGCATAACACTTCTTTGACTCTATACATGCAATAATATGACTAAGTCCATAATTTTGACGGAAATCCGGCAGCATAACGGCTAGACCGGAGCTTCCCCAAAATGCCAATCATCGACATTCAACCAATAGTTCATCATGTCTATATTATATCATCACACTCATCATCTAATCATGAGATAAAGCTCAACCAAACTTGTCATTCATCATGTCGGATGGCATCACACACTCATACCCTAAAGGGGTTTATAGTTGTGTTATTCTTTGTGAAGAATATTATGAATCATCATATGATTTCCCATGGTTACTCATGAGAGTATCACGTAGTTAAGATATGTGTATATGGTCTTTTAGTTACTTAGCTCTCACATGAAAATTATTCTTTACTTGAATTCATGTCTTATGGAACACTTATTCAAATTTAATTAAGTTAAATGATTGTTTCCTTTCCTCGATATAGTGCACTTAGTGATTCATAGGTTCATGGTATGCTTAGAGGCCCTAATCATACTTCTGTTCCCAAGGAGTTCGAGATCCCTCTAATCCTTGGGTCATGACAACGCATAACCACACCATGAACCCAACAACACCATGTTCACTAAACACCAAGGGTGATTTTTAACTTAACCCAGTTACAAAGCTTCAAGCTTTTATCTTAAAGATTAGATCTTTATGAAATAACGATGCAAGTTACTAGCTTTTCCACTAAAAAGTCTTGTTCTTTATAAAAGTTGACTCATTTAATTATTCTAAAACCATCAAGGTCTCAACTTTATGACTTAAAGTTGTCTTTACATAAAAAGGTTCCTACTTTATCAACTAGTGACATGAAACATTAACTTTAAGGTTAAAAAGTCTTAATTTTTTTTATGGAAGCTCACACCTTTAAGCATTGTTTTGGTTCAAGATCTAAACTTTATGAATTAATTGTTATAACACAATACTTTTATGACTTAAAGGTCTCATTCTTGATTAAAGTTTGAAACTTTATAAAAGGGTCTCTTCTTTAAGGTTTGATTTCTAAGACATAAAGTGACAAGATATCATTTTCTAACTCAAAAAGGCTTATCATGCCAAAAATCTTAGACTTTTACATGCATTCTTGTCTACAAAACAAAACAAAAGAAGACTTTATGATGGCACTAAAACTTGCGCCACTTTAAGAGTGTCAAGAAGCAAACTTTTTAAAGTTTTAAGCTTTTAGAATGTTCAAAGTCTTATTAAATCATGGAAACACAAAAAGATGAAGCTTTTCTAATCATCAATTCATCATAAGAAAAGGGACAACTTTAAGCAAGATACCATCAAGAACATTCAAGAACATATTTTGCCAAAAGTAGAAACTTAAGAACAATTGAAGAACATCAAGAACACTCAAGAACATATTTTGCCAAAAAAGGAAACTTAAGAACACTTGAAGAATATCAAGTGTTCTCAAGAACATATTTTGCCAAAAAGGGAAACTTAAGAACACTTGAAGAACATGAAGGATTTTCTCAAGTTTCCACTTAGAGGTCTTGGTCATGAAAGAACCAAGCTCCAAGCTTTCTTGAGCAAACAAAATGAAAAAGATGGAAATCATTACCTTCTTGAAAATGGCGCAAAACAAGAAAAGTGGAAGAAGAAGATGATGACTCCTCTCGATGATGAAGGTGGCGGTTTTGAATCAGTAAGGAGAGAACTCTTGAGTTCTCTTGAAAATGAGTCTTGCAGTGTTTTGATCTTGTCTCCAAAAACCCAAAGATGAGGTCTTTGAAGGGCTAAGTGAGTGGTTTAGGTGGTGGTGGTGGTGGAGAAAGGAAGAAGAAGATGAGAGAGTTTAGAGAGAAGTAGGAGGATTTTGGTTTGATGAGAGAGAATAAGATGAGTGAAAATGAAAATGGATGAGGGAGGGAGAGAGAGAAAGTGGCGTCCCACTTTAAGGAGGGAGGATGAGATATTTTTGCTTCACTTTGTGTTATCTTGTGTTAATTAGTGATTAAGGGGATAAAGTGGATGATGGGGAGACAAAACATGGTCAAACTCTTACATAAAGCACTCTTGTCTAATGCTTTATGCTTTTATGACATCACTCTTTACTTTATTGTCTAGTTGACTAAATTTGAATTTAATCATGTGATTAAGTGCTCATACAACTTAATTAAGATGATTAAGCAAGGATTATTGATTAACACACAAGAACACGATTAACAAAATTTAATATTGCGACTAAGCTTAATTAACCTTAATTAAACTCGATTAGGCTAATTAAAGGTGATTAGTGCTTAATTAAGCTGTAGGGGCTCTGACTTACTCAATTAGAGATTGTCTAATCTCGATTAAGCATTCTCTGGACTATTCCATCTGAGTAACCCCTTAATTAAGCCTTAATCCCACAGTTTCTCATTAAGTGCCTAAGTACTCAGGGTTACTGAGGTAATTTAACACGGCATGAAATTAAGGATGTTACAAGATGAAGAGGATAATGAAGAAGAGATTTGTAACTTCCCACTACTATAGGGAAGTGCACCAAAAATTGCATAGGCTCATTCAAGGCTCCAAGTCAGTAGAAAATTACCACAAGGAGATGGAAATGCTCATGATTAAAGCCAACATTGAGGAGGACATGGAAGTAACTATGACTCGGTTTATAGGTGGTTTAAACAAGGAGATTGCAGATGTGGTAGAATTACACCATTATGTGGAGATGGAGGATTTGTTTAGCATGGCAATGAAGGTGGAGAAACAACAAAATCAAAGAAGGGCAGCTAAGGCATTTTCAAATTCCAACTCGAAGTGGGGTTCAAAATGGTCTAAGTATGAGGACACAAAGAAGAATAAGGACTCAAATCCTAAGGAGAAGGGACTGGACATAGCCAAGAAGAAAGGTACTTCTAATTCATCTTCTTCTACTGCTACTTCTAGACATAAAGATGTTAAATGCTTCAAGTGCCACAGTTTGGGCCATTATGCATCTAATTGCCCGAACAAGAGAACAATGGTCATTAGGGGAGGTGAAGTTGTATCTGAATCTGATGATGATGGTAAGTCTGATGGTAGTGATGATATGCCACCATTAGAGGACTGCTCTGATAATGATGAGAATATTGAATATGTTGTGCATGGTGAGTCTCTTGTTGCTAGACGTGCTTTGAATATGCAGGTTAAGGAGGATAGCCTAGAGCAAAGAGAGAGCATCTTTCATACTAGATGTTTGGTTGGTGGAAAAGTGTGCAGTTTGATTATTAATGGTGGAAGTTGCACCAATGTTGCTAGTACCACCTTAGTGGAGAAGTTGGGATTGAAGCATGATAAGCATCCTAATCCATATAGGTTGCAATGGTTGAATAATAGTAGGGAAGTGAAAGTTACTAGACAAGTTGTCGTTGCATTCTCCATTGGGAAGTATAGTGATGAAGTAGTGTGTGATGTAGTACCCATGCAGGCTAATCATTTGTTGTTAGGGAGACCATGGCAATTTGATAGGCGTGTGCTATATGATGGGTACAAGAATAGGTATTCCTTTGAGTATAATGGCCACAAGATCACTCTTGCACCATTATTGCCCAAGGAGGTGTATCTTGATCAAATGAAGCTTCAACAAACTTTTATGGGGAATTTGGGAAGTAAGGAAAAAGAAAAAGAGAGAGAAGAGGCCATGAGAGAAAAGAATAAAGAACAAGGCCCAATGGTGAGAGAAAATAAAGAAAAGAAAGAGAGAGGTGAGAAAAATGTAAAGAAAGAAAAGAATGGAAAGAAAGAGAAGAGTGAGAAAAATGAAGAAAGTGAGAGGAAATCATGTTTTTATGCAAAAGAGAGAGATTTGAAAAGTGCTTTGTTAGGCAAGAGAGCTTTGATTATGATTCGGTTTAAGGAGATTTTACTCTATGAAACTGAACTTAACCCAAATTTTCCTAATTGTTTTCTTTCTTTGTTGCAGGAGTTTGAAGATGTGTTCCCTAGTGAGGTGCCAAGTGGATTACCACCATTGAGAGGGATTGAGCACCAAATTGATTTTGTGCCTGGAGCTAGTATTCCAAATAGACCAGCCTATAAAAGTAATCCTGAGGAGACAAAGGAGCTTCAATGGCAAGTGGATGATTTGCTAGCTAAAGGGTATGTGAGGAAAAGCATGAGTCCATGTGCTGTTCCAGTTTTATTGGTTCCAAAGAAAGATGGCACTTGGAGGATGTGTGTGGATTGTCGTGTAGTCAATAAGATAACGGTAAAGTATCGCCATCCTATTCCTAGGTTAGATGACATGCTTGATGAGTTAAATGGTGCATGCATATTCACTAAAATTGATTTGAAAAGTGGGTATCACGAAATTAGAATGAAACTAGGGGATGAATGGAAGACTGCATTTAAAACAAAATATGGTCTTTATGAGTGGTTGGTTATGCCTTTTGGATTAACTAATGCACCTAGTACTTTCATGCGTTTAATGAATCATGTTTTGAGAGAATTTTTGGAGAAATTTGTGGTTGTTTATTTTGATGATATTCTGATTTATAGCCAGCGTTTGGATGATCATGTATCACGTGTTAGAGTTGTTTTAGATGTGCTTAGGAAGGAAAAGTTATTTGCTAACCTTAAAAAGTGCACCTTTTGCATTGATAAAGTTGTTTTCCTTGGTTTTATTTTGAGTGCCCATGGTATTGAGGTTGATGAGGAGAAGGTGAAGGCTATTCGAGAATGGCCAACGCCTAAAAGTGCTTCTGAGGTAAGGAGTTTTCATGGTTTAGCTGGATTTTATAGAAGATTTGTGAAAAACTTCTCTACTATTGTTGCTCCATTGATTGAAATTATCAAAAAAGATGTTGGGTTTAAATGGGGAAAGGAACAAGAACTTGCTTTTAATACTTTGAAAGATAAATTGTGTTCTACTCCTATTCGTGCTTTGCCTAATTTTGATAAGACCTTTGAAATAGAATGTGATACTTCTGGGATTGGTATTGGTGCTATTTTGATGCAGGAAAAACGTCCCATTGCATTCTTTAGTGAGAAGTTGAATGGAGCTCAACTCAAGTACTCAACCTATGACAAGGAGCTATATGCTTTAGTTCGGGCCTTAGAGGTGTGGCAACACTACTTGCTATCCAAAGAGTTCGTGATTCACACTGATCATGAATCTCTCAAGCACTTAAAAGGACAAGGTAAGCTAAATAAGAGGCATGCTAAATGGGTTGGGTTTATTGAGGTTTTTCCATATGTGATCTCTTATAAGCAAGGGAAAGAGAATGTGGTTGCTGATGCTTTGTCTAGAAGAGAAGTGGTGCGCTTACATGGTGTCCCTAGAACCATTGTTTCTTATCATGATGTCATGTTCCTGAGTCATTTTTGGAAAGTGTTGTGGGGTAAGTTAGGAATTAAATTGTTATATTCTACTACTTGTCACCCACAAACTGATGGTCAAACTGAAGTGTTGAATAGGACTTTAGGGACTTTATTGCGTGCAGTTGTTGGTAAGAATTTGAAAACTTGGGAAGATTGTTTGCCTTTCATTGAGTTTGCATATGATAGAACCATTCATTCTTCTATAGGGTTTTCTCCTTTTGAGCTTGTGTATGGTTTTAATCCTTTAACTGTTTTAGACTTGATACTTTTGCCTTTGAGTGATCTTGTTAGCTTAGACGGTGATGAAAAGGCTGAGAAGGTTAAAGCAATGCACTTGAAGGCACGTGAGTTGATTGAAAAGAAAAACAAGGTGACGGCTCAAAGAGTTAACAAGGGCCGCAAACAAGTTGTCTTTGAACCTAGTGATTGGGTTTGGATTCATTTAAGGAAGGAGAGGTTTCCTACTCATAGGAAATCTAAACTTGGCTCAAGGGGTGATGGTCCATTTCAAGTGTTAGAGAGGATCAATGATAATGCTTACAAGATTGACCTTCCGAGTGATTATAATGTTTCAGCTACTTTTAATGTTTCTGACCTTTCTCCTTTTGATATGGATGCAGATTCGAGGACGAATCTTTTTGAGGAGGGAGGGAATGATACATGTTCCGGAGGACAAATTGGACATTCTAGCATAAGGGGGCAAGATGGAGATTTTAGCATGCCTGAAGGACCAATCACACGAGCAAGAACAAAGAGGTTAAGAGAAGACTTTGGGAACTTGGTTAAAGTAATTGTGGAAGACATGTATCAAGAATGGGCCAAGAAGATGCCAACACATACTAATGGACAACCCAAGATCTTGTTATTTGCTGCGAATTGGGCTTAGAAGCTTATACTGGCCATGTTGGGCCATTATCCTATTTTGGTTTTGTTTAGTTTAGTTAATTTAAGTATTTAGGACATCTAAACTTTTAGTTATTTTATTTAGCCCATATTTTATGTTTTATGTTTTATCCAACCCAATTCATATTATTTAGCATCAGAACACTTCTTATTGGCTTGGACTTAGTTTAAGTGTTTAACCTAGTGTAAGAGGTTATAAATACCTTAAGGAATACATTGTTTATCAGTTTTTGATTAATTGAAATTCTGTTTTGTTTTCTTTCAAGAAAATAGTGCTTTTGTGTGCAAGTGAGGTGAGTGATTTGCTTTGCTTGTTGCATCAAGAAATTGAGAGAATTCATCCTAAGGTAAATTCTTTGCAATATATAATCAATTTCTGTTCTATCTTTTACCTGTTATCTACATTTTCACGATGCGCTTTTTTAGGGAAAGTCTTTATTCTATGTCTTATTTTCTATCAAAGTGTGTGCCTGGGGTTTCTGAATCTTTATATCCACGAGGTTCCGCATCACACTTTCTATTTGCTGCTCTCTATCAATACATCTCTCTGCTTTGCAGCCGCATCAAAGAGATCACTTATATCATTCCTGCCTTCTAGGACAGAACGCATGGGTGCCCAAAACACAGAAAAAAACACTAGTGATTACAAAAAAGGGGTTTCTGCATTGTTAAACCTCCGCTAACACCTCAAGAATCTTTGCGAAACCAAATCATCAGTTCATTCTTGCAGAATTACATAACCATCGTGTTGAATAGCTCCACTTATCCAATTTTAAGGACAAAGTAATAAAGAGCCAAAAGAAAATTCAGTCACTTAACTGATTCATTCGAAAAAAAAAATAAAAAGTAAAAATTACATGACCATCTCTTACAGTTACAATTATGACATCAGAAGTAAACCAATTGGGAGAAATCACGCACAATTTCTATCGGAATTTATTATTTATGGAATAATAAAGTGAAAGTAAAAGCTCAGAAATCATAGCATCGGCCGTTGCGCTCCCAATCGCCGTACTTGGTAGGCTCGGGCCCTTTGGGCCCACCAACCTCACCAGTTTCTTTGTTCACATAGTCGCCGTCTTCATCATAATTTTCTTCTTGTTCTTGGCTTCGCTTGCTTTCGTCTTGGAGAAACTCTCGCGGTGCATGTCCTTGTTCGCTAACGGCGTTTTCGCGGTGCTGCTGAGTCGAGTACGAGCAGAGGAGCCGCGCCACTGAGTTGGAAACAGAGCGAGTGAGCGGTTCGGATCTGGTGAGGTGAGGTGCAGAGTTGGGGAGGGTGAAGAGCAAGCGAGGGAGAGAGGTGGCCATTGTTCTGTTCGTTAGTGATGATGTTAACAGGCGGATGGCGAGAAACAAGGAAGCTGAGACTCCGACAGACCGGAACGAAAGAAACCGTGGAAAGTGAAGAGGGGGACGAGGAAGGAAGAGAGCTGCGGTTAGTGCCAGCGCGTCGTATCCAGCTATGACAATCCCAGGAGCATTTGTCCACTGCCATGTAAATCGGTTTGGCTTATTATTGATTATAAATCTATAAGTTTAATATTTTGATGCCGGAAATAAAAATTTACAATAATAATATATCAAAATTAAATTTTAAATATATTTCCTATTTTAAAAAATAAGGTTAAGATCAAATTGCACTAATATAATTTTAAGTATAACTATATTATTTAATAACTCTATAAATTATTTTCTTTATCTATTTAACTGTTAAATTATAATTACTTATTATAAAGATTATTTGTCCCAAATTTTATAAAAATTAAATATGAATAAGAAAGTGTAACAATCTCAATTTTTCTTATACTAAATTATCTCAGTGATCCTGAATAATTAGGTACTTAATAAAAAATTAGATAATAAAGGATCAAGGGATAAAAAGGATAATTAAGAAGAGCAAAAAAATTAAGAGAATGTTAATTAAAATTAGCAAATTTTTAATTAAGCAAATTGAACCCTTAAAAGCCTAATTAAGGACTAATCACCAAAAATTGATTTAATCGAGATTAATTAAGGTTAATTAATCATAATTAAAAATTTAATTTCACTAATAATGAAAACCTGAGTTAATTACTAATCCTTAATTTATTAAATCACTTAAATAGCAAAAATACTTAATCTCATAATTAAAATTTAAATTAAGTTAACTAGACAATAAAGTAATAATGACATCACTAAAATGAAAAAGCAAAAGACAAATATGTTCTATGTAAGAACCTAGTATAAGCTTTGTGTAAAGTGGTTTCTTAAACATCCAATTTATCCCCTTTAATCGCAAATAAGCAAAATATCCCCCACCTAAAACCATATAGAGGTTATGGCCCTCCCCCCATAAACACACTCTCATTTTTCATTTTTACACCTTCACACACTCTCTTTAAACTCTCTCTAGCCCCAACTTCTCTCTTCATCTTCTTCTTCCTCTTCTTCTTCAACCTTTCTCCAAGAACCACCACCTCTGTAGCCAAGCTCACTCAACCTTATGAGAGCTACAACTTTTAGCTCTGACAAACATATGCAAACATACCCTCATCCAAACCAAAGGAAATAAAAATCTCACCTCCCAAGAGCTTAAAATCAAGAGCTTGTTAAGGTACAAGGAGAGGATTTTCCACTTTAAGGCTCAAGCTTTTCCTTGATTAGATCATCGTCTTGTGGTAGGATCCTAGTTACTTCCATTTCCTCTTAAGACAAGCCATGAGAGCCCAAGTTTGTTCATAACTTGGAGCCTCGAGCTTTGTCTCCAAGCTTCTAGTTTCTTGAGAAAATGATGAGATTCATGTTTCTACAACTTTTTTTGGTTTTTATAATATCATCATCTTCTTGAAAAGATTGTGTAAAGTCTTAATTTCTACTTACTCTCATGTTAAGAACTCCTAGCCGTAGTCATGGTTATGGTGCTTTTGGCATCTTCCTTGCCTTTGCCTCTTTAAAAAAATCTAAAGTTTGCACCTTTCTTAAATATTTGAGTAATTCTTTAGTTTATTCTTCACTTTTATGATCATGTTTACAAAAAGTTGCCTTCTTGAGTTTAATTGATGGATGTTGAAAAATGACCATGAGAAAGTGGTCTTTAAAACTCAAATATGGAAAAAGTCTTAAAGCTTTATTATTTATTTCATTGGATCAACCCTTTTTAAGCCTTAGACCATGTTCATAAATCTTAATAAGTCTTAGAAAAGTGGAAACACGAGGCAAAATAAAATAAAAATTGAAACTTAGTGTCTATATGGTTTCGGCCATGATGAGAAAGTAGTGAAGGAAAGTGAGTTTGATGCTTTTAGATGTAGATCCATGGTCTATAAGAAATATCAACATACTTTATAATAAAGAAAGTAAAAATAAAATTTTACCCAATCTTAAAGTAACAATTTGGCCATTAAAGAAGAAAATAGAATATAATGTTTTAAACTAAGACAAGAATAAAACTTGATAAATTTTAAGTGACTAAATGACTGTTGTTCCAAGTGTTATGACTTAGCCATGAATTGTCATAATCAAAGAGAGCAAGGGAATCCTTGTAAGGCTTCTTATGGGTGAATGATTAGGAGCATTGGCTTTGTCATAAAATTTGGACACAAGCATGACTCCTAAATAAGAATCATAAGATAAAATTCTCATTAGTGATCCTAAAGGAAAGTCACAATCTTGAAAAATAACAAGAAGTAGGTATATAAAGACTTAAAAGACTATCTGGTAGTGAATGTCGTAGTTCACTCAAATTACAATTTTAAAACTTAATTACACTACTTGTAGGATAGTGCAACCAAGGTCATCTCTCACAAGGATGTTGATGACTATTTGATTAGCAACAAGGGGGTTTTGTTTGCATGTAAGAAAATAATTAGCAAAGGAAACTAACAACTAAAATGGATACTGACTCAAGGATTTCCTAAGGCCAAAGGCATATCTCTCACAAACACACATATGATCAAGTACATGGAGTATGGCTAACTTAAGTTGTTAGTGCAACCATAACTAACGACCCAACAATTCACTTAACGACCGCTAAGCATTCGATTAACACACAATTACTGGATGGTTGAGGCCTCAACCTCTAATTAATTCATGTTAATCTTTAGCCCTAATTGCATTAGCCTAAGTCTCAATTAAGACCCAATTCTAAATTCTTTCGTTAATTGAATATACATCAATCAACCAATCGATATATATCTAATTAACATCTTAGTCATGCATCCTCATATCAATACCATTCAATAAGAACACATAATCAAAATTATCCCAATCAAAAATGCCAATCTCAATACCATTCAATCAAGTTTCATAATTAGGAACCCTCAACTAGCCAAGTTCATATTAATCAACCAATTAATAATCACCCAACTAATTATCTAATTACATACCCATACATCAATACTATTCAATGCAAGCATATAAAAGAGTAAGAGGCAAAGAATTGAGAAAATATATCATGCATTGAAATTAAAGAGTAAGGTTTCATGATACAACCCTTAAATCGCATCGGAGAATCCCTAAGCTAGCCTCCAACTCTACTCCTCCATGGAAATTTACAACCAAAATAGAAAATGAAGAGTAGTGGTGGAAAGATGCGAGGGTGAAAAGAAGATAGGAGACGAGGAGGAGAGAAGAGAGAAAACTAACCTACTTTAACCTAAAGAGAGAAGCTAAATTCCTAAAAGGTGAGACCTATTGCTTAATTTGGTGAAGTCCTAGGTATTGGTAAATGAATTCCTATGCATTATCTTTCCAAAAATGGGCCCAAGTGGCCCAAAACCTAAAATTATGTCTATTATGTTGTTTTGAACTTTTCCGGTTGCGCTATAGAACAATAATTAGTAAATCAAGAGGTGTTTTAGCTACTACTTGTGCTATAGCGCAGTCCCTTGCAATATAGCGCAAGCTTCTGACAGCAATTATGCATAATTTGATGTTTTGGTCACTTCCAAGCCCCGTTTGAGCTACAAAACCTCCTAACTAGCTCTCGATATTTCATGAAAGTTGTAGATCTTTTCCTTGGCTTCAAAATGGACACCTTATTTGCTACATTTGGAGTTAGGATGAGCAAGTTATGGTCTGATGTTTGTAGCATGTTCAAGTTGAAATTTCAGGAACAATGAAATTAGGTTTCCAATCACTTCTAAGCCTCAAATCCCTCGAAGTAGGTTCCTACAAGTCAAAAACAACATATATAAGGATTCAAAACTCTTGGAACTCGTTAAAACACAAAATCAAGAAAAAGGCATGTTTATGCAAGAATTGGTAAAAGAGGGAAATTGGCACCAAATTATGAAGTTCATGTAATTGGATAGTAAACACGCAACAAAGAGGACTAAAACACTAAATATGAGGAATAAAATTAGTATCTAAATTTAACTCATCAAATTCCGCCACACATAACTTTTTGCATGTCCTCATGCAAAATTCTAAGAAACCCAACCAAGGAACTCCACCAACAAGTTTAAGCTAAGGTTATTTCTCATGACAACTATCCCTAAAGTTGACACATACATTAAAAAAAAAAAAACACAATTTCCAAAGAATTTTCAAAAGATGCAAGCCAATAGACAAATAGCACACAAAAGCACCAAAACTCCAACACGCAAGACACAAGTGCACAAAAGGGGCAAGCATGTTAGAATTTGCTTCAAAGAGCATGGACTAAGCATGGAAGACATCACAAGGCAAGTGTTTAACAATCAAGTCTCTCAAAATGTTTAAGCTTAGGATTTGACACTCAAATCATCTCAAATGGAAATGCACTACCATAGGCATGCTAGTCATCTAGTCCTCTACTAGTCAAATGCATACACACACAAATCAAGAGGGCTTATTCAAGGTTGTAGTGGGGCATAGGTAAAGAGGTAAGGGATTCATAAGGATATGCAAAGTTGAAACCTAAGGCCTAAGAGAGCATAGGCATATGCACAAGACCATAAAATGCAAGAAATGCATTCTAATACAAACCATGCTCTCATAAGCCAACTTTGCTACCCCCCACACTTAGACCATTGCATGGCCTCATGCAACACTCCCACACTTATGCTCAAGCACATACTAACACAAACCAATGCTTTCATAAGCCATTAAGGTTGGGCAAAATCATTATTTTCCACTTAGACTTGAAATGTGCTAAAATAAGAAGGGGTCATATAGGCTCAAAGTGGCTCATCAAAGGGTAAAATGCAAGGTTGGCCATTTAGTCAAGGAGCTTAAAATAAGGAAAATGCCTCTATCATGCTCATGCATGCATTACGATAACAAAGCTTCAAATAAGAATTAAGCAAGTTCTAGAGCACATAACTAAAGAGGGAAAGCACACAAGAAGGACAAGAATGGCATGCAATGTATCCATTCCATAATAAGGCCCAAAAGCTCACAATGTAACATCCACCGTTTTTTGCCTAATTATTCGATTTTATCGAATAATTGAGAATAATTAAAATTCGGTTAAATAATTATTTAGAATTAGTTGATTAGCAATTAATTGAGTTTAGATATGACGAAGCTAAGTTAAAAGTATAGGAGATTTCATAAAATTTTATTGAAAACCGATTTACCGATTTAAAAGAAATTGGTAAAATTACAGTATTTTAAATTGTCGGAACCGAACAAAGAGAATTCCAACTCTTTAACCCTACTTTAAGTGTCTAAGAACTCAACCACTTAACACCCAAATGTGGTGCCACTTTGGCCACAATTCATGGAGAGGCTTTGCTGAATTTTAGTCGTACAAGAGTCAACCAATCAAATGCCAAGGAAGCCAACCACCCCCTACACCTTTAATCAGATTTTTCCTCCTCTTCTTCACTCATTCAAACTGTGCCACTTTCTCTCCTCCTTTCAGCTCTCTTCTTCTTTTCTTTCCTTACTCAACTCCATCAAACCATCAAGCCTAATCAAGTTTTGTTCATCCAAGCCCCAAAAATCAAGCAAAATCACATATAACAAAGGTAGAGGTTTAATTATTTTGTGAACTTGGCTGGCTGAGGGTGGATTATTTTCCCACTCTTTGATGTATTGATTGAATGATTATAATGATATATGGCTGGTTATTGGCTGTTTGGTTAAAACCGAATTGGAAGCAAGAAAGAACGAAAATAGGAAGAGCTGAGGGGCTGGAGAACCAAAAACTCTCGGCAGTCCGTACGATGGAGTGTAAATTTGATGAAGCCATTTTTATATGAAACTAGACATCTATCATATAAGGCTTTTGGATTAGTATTGAGAGAGATATAAATTTTTGAATTTCGACCTAGGGTTTTGACTCTAATTCTAGGTAGACTAGGTTTTTCAGGATAGAACTCGCCCTAAACTACTTGAAAATGAATGAAACTAACTTTTTTACAAAGCTTACACATAGGAAAATGTCCCATAAAAATTTTAGAATTAGATAAGGCCCATTTGCTCCCAGTGATCCAAGAAAGTTGCCCTATGTCCAAACTGAGCCAGAATAGGGCAGTTCAAGAAGGTCAGAATTCGGGGTTATAACTCGAGTCCTACTAAGTCAAATGGAATGGAACTTTTTGTAAATGAAACTTTGCCCTGTTAGCTTTAATATGAGACCAATTTTGTATGATTGAAATCAGTTTTCGATTTTTAGTGAATTTTTACTTTTAGGTGTCTGATTCTGGCCAGCCACTAGGCAGGCCGGAATAAAACCTAAATAACTTGAGCTATAGTTATCCAAATTAGATGGAACTAAAGAGGTTAGAAAATAGACACATAACACTTTAACATACCCAAAATTGGGGTTCGAATGAGTTAAATAGAAATTATGGCTTGATTTATAAAAACTGGGTTGGCTAACTATGCTAAGGCAGAAACTCTCCCTTAATGAGATTATTGTTACTATGAGTTCAATGTTAAAATATGTATGCAATATTGTGATCTCTATGATAAATTGGTGTTTTGATGTACTGGCACTATTCATGGGAAGCAGATACGTTCCATTATGCTGCCGAAATTTTGGTAGAATCTGTGCATAAGTTATGATATACATGTTAATACATGTGCATTTTCAAGAAAACTATGAAAGTTATGATAAGAATTATGTTATTATGAAAGTTTCATGCTACTTGGGCCAGCCCCAGATAAAAAGTTAAGGGGAATAGATTGGTGGGAAGGTCGGGAAAAGTAAACCTGGCATTCCTGTATAGGAATGAGCTCGGTCCTGAAAAGTAGACTATTACCCAAGAGTCTAAATGGTCAAGAACTCCCAGGGGACCAAGTTATGGAAAATGATGAAAAGTAATGGAAAAATGTATGAAGGAAGGTTCAAGAATGAGTCTGCATGATTACATGAATGCATGATTACATGGAATAGTTATGTCAAGATGTTTACAATTGTATATTATGATTATTTACTGCCGTTTGTTTATTTATTCTATTTATTATTCTATGTATCATTATTAGTAATCTAGTCTGCTTCTTGTGCCATCTAAAATAAAACTAAACCTTGCCTCAGACCAGACATTTTCTTGAGCTCATTAAAATGGATATTTCAGTTTGAACACATGTTTTTATAATTAAATAAAACCCGAAGCAACTGAGAATGCATGTGACATTAGATAACCACTATACACGAACCCTACTGAGAATTTCTTTAAATTCTCACCTCACTCTGTATTTTCCGCATCATTCTCAGATACTAGCGATGGACTTCACGGCCACCCTCTTCATTGAGATCCTAGATTTGCAGCTTCACCATGATCTAGTATTGGATTCTTTGTATAAAGCCAGTTCTTGTAACTTTCACCTTTATCTATTTAGCAATAGGAACTTTGCTGTCCCCCTACATCATCCTGTTTTCGACCCTGCAACTCCTTACATTGCTATCCCACTACACATGGCGCACCCACTTCCAGCTCCTCCTACACCCGCAGCATAGGCAGCTCTTGCTGACCCTGCACCAGAGTCACCTCCGCAGGCAGTTCCAGATATGCCACTTAGCTCAGAGAGTGACCCTTCTAAGGCCACCGGCTCATCACATTTTTCCTCCTCAAGACCCAGTGCAGAGTACACTCCAGCCGGGCTTGGCATGGCCAACGGCTATCTGACGGAGTAGGTCAGCCAGGAAGAGATGTTGTACAGCATGACCCTCTTTTGACAGCATGTAGCTCTAGGTCATAGACTTGATAGTAGGACTAGCAGTAGGTTTTGAAATGTCCTCTGAGGACCCATAGGATTATTTTGACTGATACAGGCCTTATGTCATTTTAGGTACGCTGACCCACTTATGTATTCCACTTTGAAACTCTGTACATAAATTGAAGCAATGGCTTCTGATATATATATATATATATATATATATATATATATATATATATATATATATATATATATATATATATATGCACATATATAGTTAATGTTATTGTACTATTCTTATCTTTTGTGATATTTTGTTAAGTTTCATTTCGCTCTTAGTATAGCAGCGCGCCATTTTGTCTGTTTACAAAAAAAAAAAATGATGATGAGATGCAACACGAATCATGAAAGGTAAGCAAGGTGTTAACACGGTAATACAATCTACTTAATTTCATGCTATGACTTAAGCATAACATTAAATTAGTAAGGTGTTACACACAAAGGACATTGTCTACACACTTAATCCAAGCAAAATGAAAGTGAAGCTATCGAGCATGCAAACATGTGAAATATGGTGCATGGTTAGGCATGTTGGAACCATATAAAAAGTGCTCAATGCCAAAGCAAGCAACCTCAAGATGCACCAATGGAATTAGTCACACAAGATGCATAAGACAAACAATAAAGAATAAATAATAACCTAAACACCATTAGCATATGAAAATTAAGCTAAGACATGCTTTATTGAAAATATAAAAGTGCAAAGATAAAAGTTAAAAAGAAAAGGGTGGGAAGAACTCCCCAAGGTGGCTTATGCTTTAATTGATCTAGGAATCCCATCAAGGCTTGCATCTATAGCCTCCTCTAGGATCCCATAAAATATAAACCATGTCTTGGGCCTTGAAACTATTTTTCTCTTTGGACCCCAGTGTTGATGGCTGCAGTGCATCCCATAGAGCCTTGATGCTCCACCTGGACCTCACATCCGAGAAGTCAACCGCTCCCAATGGTGAAAGGTGTGTATTGTAACATCCGAAAAATCTTATCATTTTTAACTAAATTGTTCAGTTTTTATAGAATAAGTGAAATTAATTAGAAATCGATTAAGTATTTATTTAAGGCCAATTAAGTATCAATTAGAGAGATTAGGCTTATAAATAATTTGAATAGCAACATAGAAAGCTTCACAAAATTCTTCAAAACCATTTTGCTAATTTGAAGGAAATCGGTAGAGATTCGGTATTTTAAATTGTCAGAACTGAATCAATAGAATTACACACCCAAAACCCAATGTTTGATGGCTGAAAACTTAGCCACATAACCACTTAAAAGTGGAGCAAGGCAACCACACAATGATAGGCTTTGTTGGCTCATCTGTGAGCCACTTGATGAACCAACCAATGGGAATTCAAGCCTTCAACCACCATCATTATTAACATTAGATTTTTTTCTCCTTTGCCCCCTTTATGCAACATCCAAAGAAAGGAAAAGAAGGAGGAACTCAGCTGCTCTCTTTCATCTTGTTCTTGAAGCTCCAACATCTAAGCTCCTCAAAAATTCCTTTCCTTACTAGTTACTCCAATAAATCAAGGTAGGATTCAATCTTTGTTCTTGATTTCTATGTATTGTGGCTATTTGGATTTCTACTTTGCTTCATTTATTTGATGATACATTGGATGTATTTGATGGTTTATGGTTGGATTAACATGAAATTTTGAGCTGAAATTAAAGTTAGAAGGAGAAAACTAGAAGAAGTAGAGAATAAAGATGCTATCTAAGTGAAAAACCTACAGCGTTGTCTGTACGGCGGAGTGTACAGCTCTAACTACGGCTATTGAAACTAAATGAAACTGATTTTACATGAAACTAGACATCTAGGGCTTTCCAAACGTATAAATTATAAGGCCATTGGATTAGTATTGAGTGAGATATGAATTTTTAAATTTATCTAGGAATTCTATGCCCTCTCTTGAGAAGTTTGAGTTGAAAAAGGTGTAACTCACCCCACATAACTCAAATTTGAGTGCAACAAATTTTGTTAGAAAGCTTACATATAGGGAAACATTCCATAAAAATTTTAGAGTTAGATTTGATTCCAATTTCTCCCAGTAATTCAATGAAATCGTCTAAGTCCAACCTGGGCTAAAATAGGGCAACCTACACTTGTCAACTTCAAGAGCTTTTAACTTGAGATCTGCCTATGTAGCAATGAAAATTTATCCTGTTAGCTTTAATATGATATAAGCTTCATATGATTTCAATAGGTTCCAATTTTTAGTGAATTTTTACCTTTGAGTGTGCAATTTTGGCTAGTTACAGGGTAGTCTGAGGTAAATTTCAAATAACTTAAGCTACAGGTGTCAAAATGAGATGGAACTAAAAGGGTTGGAAACTAGACAAATAGAACTTTAACACATCCAAAAATTAGGTCCAAATGAATTAAATGAAAATTTTGGTTGAGTTTACAAAATTAGATAGAATTGAGTGTAGGTAGCAGGAAACCTGATTCATATGGGAATGTTATAAAGTTGATTAAGTGTTAGAGGCTTGATGCTCTATATTGGTTTTGTTGCTGGATTGATCTTTTTGGTGTCCTGGCACTATTCATAAGGAAGCGAACTCGATCTATCATGCTACTGAAATTTCGGCAAAAGGTATATATAAATTATGAGACACACATTGATACATGTGCATACTTGCATGAAACTTATAAGAGTTATGTATGAGGATAGTTCCATATACTTGGGCCAGCCCCGGATTAAAGTTAAAAGGAATAGATCAGTTGGAAGGTTGGGGAATGTAAACCCAACATTCCTGTATAGGAACAAGCTCGATTATGAGAAGCAAACTATAACGTAGGAGTTATACGGCCAAAAACTCGTAGGGGACCGAGGGTGGAAAAGTGTAAATCATATGAGTTAAAGGATCACTAAAGCTAAGTGTATTTCACTTCCATTCATGTTTTCACACGGTTCTGTTTACTAATCCTGGGCCAAATGCATCGTTATCTATATATCTCTTGTGCTTATATTCTTATTTATATTTTGGTAATAAACAAATCTTGTTAGAAATATATATTTGTTTCTACTTCTTGTTATTTAAAGTAAAATTAAGTCTTGCTTCAGGTTATGCTTTCTCTTAACTATAATGAATAGAATATCGTAGGTATATTACACTTGTTTTTAATTTAAAAAGAAGTTGAAGCAACTAAGGATGATGGCAACGTCAGCATAGTATAGTTTAGAATCCTACTGAGAATTTCATCGAATTCTCACTTTACTGTATATTTTCGCCTCATTCTCAGACCATGAACTCAGAGGCAACCTTCACCTTCTTCGTCGAGCTACCTGATCTCCAAACTCAGTATGACCCCTTGCTTAATTCTATGTATATAGCTGGTACTTGTCATTTCCGCTTGTATATATTTTCTCATAGAGACTTAGCTATTCCTCTCCACTACCCGATGTTTGATCCATCCACACCTTACATAGCCATCCCCCTGCGCATGGCTTAGCCATCTCCAGAACTAACACCAACACCCCCGCCAGCACCTGCTTCACCACCACCATAGGTAGTACCCGTCATCTCATTTGACAGCGACCCGTCCAAGGAGGCGGCTTCTTCACCTTCTCCTTCAGGTTCTGATAGCAACATCTATGCCTCGGCCAGCCCTGGCATGGCCAATGAATTCCTTTCTTCAAAATCCGGTTCGACGGGATCTTCAGCTAGCAAATGCATGTGTACAATATGACCTCTTTTTGACGGCGATGAGATTTAGGCCACAGATCTAGGTTTCTTTAGGAGCTATGCAGGTCTATATTCCATGAGTAGGAGTCGATTTATTTTGTGTAATGGCCCAACATTATTGCACCTACAGTGTTTATGTAGCTATGACTTTAAACTCGACCATTATGTATATATGCTAAGGAAGGTTCAATGGATGTATAATACTACTTTCTATCTGACTCATCTATTTTCTGTTAGTACATTGCACCTCATTGAAGGGGTTTATATCATTCGCGAATAGCAGCCAAAAGAAATAATAATAATAACAATAAGTAAATAAATGAATTGATAAATAAATTAACTATATGTATATAATATAGTAACAATAGAGATTTTAACATCGAAATGGTGAAACCTCAATGAATTAAGATTAACCAATACAAGAGATAATCACACATAACAGACTGCCGGGTAAAATACTAATGACTTAAGCATGCTATTATATCTAGTAGGGTGTTATATGTATCACCACAAGGACTTTTCTACCTTGATTTGTCTACACCAAGTTCCCAAGATGCATTAACTACTTCCTCATGCATGTTACAAATAGATTGGAGTAGGTCATTAGTCTCTAGATATGCATATGTATTCTGCCCCAGAAAATGCTTAGGAGGAGGAGACTCCTGTAACACCCTAATAAACCCATACTACGCTTAAGTTGTATTACGGCGTTTTATTAGTTGTTACTTATGCTCGTGGAAAACTAAACTTCAGTTGAAATTAAGTTACGCAGGAAATATGGTAAATTTTTTGAAATACGTCATCGCTTTGCAGTGTTTTGAAAAGTAAAGCCTTGAGCGAGAAGATAAATATAAAAGAGCGTGTCGCGAGAAAGTCCAAAACACAATATCATAAAATATGAGAAAGGTAAATAAATAATAATTCACAAATATATTACATTACATAGCTAATCATTACATCCATATGATTTCATAATATATATACATATATATATATATATATATATATATATATATATATATATATATGTATATGTATATAAACATTACATCGAGGGAGGCTCATGGATGTGCCATGAGCCAAATACAAAACACAAACTTAGATTGATATCGTTCATCACAAAAACGAATGTATGAAGATGCAGAGCTACGGCAACTTCAAGTCCAAATCTGCATTGTGTGGCATCCCAGATCATACTTCCGCTTACAATGTGGGGGATCCATGCTCCAGTCCACCAGATGCACCATTGGATTCTGGTGACGATACGGAAAAGTAACTAGAGTGAGAAATGAGATTTCTCAGTAGGACTCGAACCCGACACTAAAGTGTTATCGTCATCGTCCCAGCCACTTCGGTTTTATAAATGAAAATAGTGAGCATACATAAGATCCAATTCGTAGATTTTCAAAAATATGAATATTCAAAGCGGATTCAATTTTTAACATAACCTCTAATCATTTATATCATAACATACATGGGCGCAAGTATAATTAAATAAAACATGCATGACTATGCTATAAGCTTCTCTTAACTTCTTCTTTTCAAGGATTTGGACCAAAGTCCCTTTTCTTTTCTTAACTTGACTTATCTTAAGTCCTTTTCTTTTCACCCACTAAACATAAGTGGTAATGAGCTCATACCGTGGCCGTCGCCGCCATAAAATTTCAGTACTTACACTAGCTGAGTCATGCCATGCCTCATGTAAGTCCTATCCCTTATACTCACATTAGCTGGGTCATGCCATGCCTCATGTGAGTCGTGGGTGAAGGAAGCTTACTTTGGGTCATCCTTTTTGAAGGATCACACCGTTAGTTCATTGTCTTCTTATTAAGGCTTATGATGCAAAATTATTCTAATTCTTTTCCACATTTAGGCGTTACGTATCGTCATCCCCAAATGTGATACCTTTAATGTGTATCATTAAGCATCATATCATCAATATATCATATTCATATCATCATCATTCATTTTCATATCATCATCATATCATTATCATCCTTATCATCATCATATCACTATCATAATCATCATGTCATCTCATCATTATCATTATCATACCATCATCATCATGATCACCATCATACCATATCGTCATCATGATCATCATCATATCATATCATCATCATCATGACCATCATCATATCATTGTCATCATATTGACACATAGAGGCATACATATCACACAAAGTCTTATGAGCTTAGCTTAGTAAATTTGGTGCAAACTTTTAATTGAGGTTGCCTCTTGTGTAAACTCGTTTATTAGGCATAGGGCCAATTTCATCCATTATCCTTTTTGAAACTTTTAAGTTGAATTATGAAGGTTTTCCAATACTTAATGTAAGGGACTTAATGGCTTAAAGCTTATATCTCATTAACCTTTAAAACTTACCATAACTAGTTTTACTTTTACAGTAGGGTAGTAATTTCAAAAATTCACCATAATTTCATCTTTGACTATTTTGCTTCAAATTTTGGTATGATTATACTTCTTTGAGTCTATTTTTTTTTTAAAAAAAACTACTCAAAAATTCATTTTGTAACTTGAGATATGCACATTTTATTCTGACTGCTCAGCTTCTGAATTTATTCTCGGTATAGTGACTTTTAAACATTACTATGAGCTCCTCACAAGGAATCTGCCAAAACTGTTTTATAGAGATGTTCCTCTATGTCTTATCTTTATAACAAACTTGGTTCCATTCAAAAATGTTCTGTATAACTTGAGTTATTAAGATTTTATTACATACTACCCGAACAGGAACACACCTGGGAATAGAACACTTTGAAAATTCATATATCTCTCGTTTTAAATCCAAATTTCACGTATTTTATATGTATAAAAAGCTCTATGAGTCTATTTTCAGTTAAATTAGTTTCATTGCATTTGGAGTTATATCGAAAGAGTTATTAGTCACGCCATACAGACTGCTAGAATTTTTGAGTTTCCATGGTTTTGTTTTCAATGAGTCTTCTTGTAAAAATATTAAGTCTTTTCTTCAAGTGACTATTTTGCATTTCCAAACCATCTTTAAACTTTGAGATCTTGGTAAAAATCAATATTTTGAGTTCAAAAAAGTTGGGTTCAACATAAAACAAAATGCACAACCAAAGACATTTTCCAAGAAAAGAGCAAAAATCCCAAACAACTTCATATAATGAGAACATGGCCATGAGGCCTTTAGTGCAAGTTCTAAAACCACCTAGCTATGAAGAGCTTAGGAGTTATAGAGCTTGAAAAACATGGAACAGAAAGGGGGTAGAGTCACTACCACAAGGATTTTCTTAAAAGCTTATAGAATGGAAATGGTTGGAGATGACCTTCCTCCGCCTTGAGCTTGATGATGGGGCTAAGTGAGTGTTTGTTTTGCTTCCTTAAGAACCAAAGAGGGTGGTCCTTGAAGGGCTTGTGAGAATGGTTATGGAAATGAGGGTGGTGGTGGTGGAAGAGTAA
The DNA here is from genome assembly GCA_031439595.1 of Pterocarpus santalinus. Classification (NCBI taxonomy): domain Eukaryota; kingdom Viridiplantae; phylum Streptophyta; class Magnoliopsida; order Fabales; family Fabaceae; genus Pterocarpus; species Pterocarpus santalinus. Next base: position 40,955,854 of record CM062527.1, read on the forward strand.
GAAGAACAAAAAGGAAAGTAGGAAGAACAAGGAGTGGCTACTTGGTATCTTTGGGAAAGAATAGAAATCACAAATGAGAGAGTGAGAGGGCTGTTTGGGGCGCAAAAATTGGGGGTGAGGGCTAATTGGTTTGGCTTCTCTAACAAGCAAGAGTGAGTAGGTGAGTTTTACTTCTTTTTCAAGCAAAAGGGCTAGGAACCTTGGGGTAAAAGGTTGGGTTGTGTTTTCTTTGAGTCTTGGCACTTGGGTAAAGATCATTTAGTGTTTTTCAAGTGGTTAAAAGCATGACCACTCTTGGGATTAACTTGGGTGGATATGATCACTCTAAGTGTCACAATCTTGATGGAGGAGAGTACATCTCTTGGCTTGACTCAAGGAATACTACTAACCTAGACTCTTGATCTAATGGTGCATGATGAAAAGACAAATGGATGGTTGGATTTTGCTCTTGTCCTTGGCTGAAATTTGGTGCATCAATTAGGAGAAATTTTTAAATCTTCAAAGCTATTAGAATTACCTAAGTTGTTAATTCAATTTGATTAGTTAAACTGCTCTTTAACCGATTTTGGTTAATTACACTTTTAAGACTTTTTCCTCTAAAAGAATTGCTTTTATGAATTATGTAATTAGGGTGTAAGAATTAATCTATCTCAATTGGTAAGGTAGAACAATTGTCTTGTACTTAATTAATAAGATCGGATTAGCTTAATTATATTTCTAAGTTACGAATTAATGAAGTTCGAATAATTAGGTTTTAAATTAAAGCGTTTGGTGCGTGATTCAATTATTAACTTGACTCAATTTACTAAGCTCCTACTCATCTAGATTAGCCGATTAGTCCTCAGTTAATCGTTAACCTCTCTAATTAGCCAAGATCACTAAGCTAATTAGCTTAGACAAAAATTGGGGATGTTACAACTCCAACTCAAAGTTCGATGGTTGAACTACCACAGGAAGTATTTAGGTAGATAAGGCAATCTCTACAGCTAGCATCTCTATCATATGAGCTTCCTTAGTGGTGTTAGCACTCTCAAAATCATCATTTATCAGAAATACTGCTATTTCGACATATTTCGGCTTAAATCATCACTAGAGCATTGATAGCAAGAGTAGACAACTGAATCATGCATGACAAATAACTTAGGAGACTCTACATACTGATCCTCAAAATGTGTGTAGTTATTAACTATTTCCCTAACTAAAGACTCTCATGGCTCTGAATATGTGGTCCAATCAACTATAAAATTAGTAGCAACATTGTTTGTATTTGAAGTGCTTGAAATGTCAAGTGTTTCCTCAGCCAAAGTCATTTAAGGCGTCTCATCGAGCTATGTCAAGACAAATTGTTTCTCGTCAAGTGATGACTCAATCAATTTCCTAACCACATTAGAACTATCATTATCTATCCTCTCAAACTTTTCTGTCTGCAGTGCTCTCTATGGGAATAGGAGAGGTATGTGTCTCTACTCAGGATCATTCAGCCTCTTTTCTTGCACCACAGAATTTTGCTGGGAGGAACTTGGCTTAAAATAATGCTCAACTACTTCAGGGACTTTTTCTTTCTCAACACTACTCTCATCAAGCACCTCTGCTACATGTGGAATACTCTTCCTAGACCTCAACATGACAACACTACACATCCCCATTTACTTTGGGGATAGTCTAAGAGGGAATATATTCAGGGTCTGAGAATGGCTAGGTGAATATCTAATTTGTTCCAGCTGGGTGCAAATATCATAAATAGCAATATTGGTCCTCTATTGGTTCTCCAACAGTAGTCTCATGATGTCCTTTAGGGGCAGTTCAATGAAAGAAGGAGGGTCTAATGTAGCAAGTGTGGATGGGCTAGCTTGATGTTGATATATAGGTGGTGACTCAAACTGCGACTGTTGATATAGGTGGTTATGGGCATCTACCTGTTGGAAATACAAAGGTGGTTGTGATGCAACACCCCCTTATCTCTCGTCAACACCATCATGCTAATCAAGTTGGTACATGTCAAAGTAAGGAGCATATCCCTTTTGTGACTATCGGATGTGGCTCTTCATGGCATATTGCTCTAATGAATATTTGATTTCATCTAGCTGGTGATCCATTCTCCGATACGGATCATCATCAACAGCTCTAGTACCTGCAATATTCTAACAACCATATTTTCGGGAACTAAGAGATAAGTTAGTAAACATGGTAGAAAAGTGGAAATGAGAAAACTAAATGCAAGAAGAAACTAAAAACAATTCTAAAATAAGTAAACAAAAAGAGGCATACAAGAATATTATTTCTAACACAAGAAACAAATAGAACCTACTCTAAAATGACTTATAAATATTAAAACTACTGCAAATGATGTTTGTGGGTTCTAAGAAGATAAAATAAAAGGGATCACACAAAAATAAAATTGAAAAATACAAGAAAAAAATCAAACTAATTGAAAAAGTGGTCAAAATAGAGGAATTTGAGCAAAATAAGGCAAGGCTCATTGGAAAAAGTGAGTCTTGCTCAAAACACCAAAAAACCTTAAGCTGGAAAGTTTCAAGTCACTTAGAGATAGTCCAAAACAGGGCAACACCTATTTATGCATCAAAACGCCGAAAACAACCAAAAACCATGAAAAACAAAGCAAGTGCAGGTATGTGCAGGTGTTTGTGTAACACCTCTATCATATAAGCCATGCTCGAGTCATGGAGTTATATGAAAAGGTCGTCACGATGCTAAGTAAACTTTAAAATGTGAAAAATAGAATACATGGCCCTTGTACTGCTTCCTTCATTTCTGACTAATAATCTATGATACATGGATAATAAAATAATTACCCTCTAAAAGAAGTTGTGATTAAGATAACTCGCTTCGACAGTCTTTTGATTTGGCTAGTGCCCAATTCTTGCTCAATGAGTGACCTTGTACTCGGCCTCGTGTTTGACCTCCACTTGGGTCTTTGGAATGTTTACTGGAAAGAAAAGCATACAAGCGGCGGTGAGAACCTAAGGTTCTCGGTGAGGTAAATTAAACAAATCTCATAATGTCGTCATAAACATTCCAGCCGCTTCGGTTTATTATGAAAATGTGAGCACAGATACATAAACAGTGGTTCAATTTTAAATGGAAAGCATCTTTCTCGAAGCGGGTTATGTTTTAACAATCGCTTGCCATATTATATATGACAAACATAGAAATACCAGTAGTGCAATATGCTTCAACAAGAATATTAATAATCTTATCATTTAATGGGATAACTGAGGATGCACATGGAAATGCTTGTGCTTATCTCCATGCAAGTGCACTTGACTCAATCTGTATCTTTCTTTTTCTGTACTTGGTCTTACTTCTGCGTGCTTGGTCCTCGGAGGTGAATGGCCTTTCTCACCTGGGTAATAGCACGCTTTTGTGTTCGAGCTCGTGCCTATACATGAGTGACGGGTTTACTTTCCCGACCCTCACACGGTCTATTCCCCTTAAATCGGTCGAGGGCTGGCCCAAGTCTTAGACAGTACTGCTCTACACCACGCTAGCTGGGTCTATGCCATGCCTCACGTGGTAGCTAGTACGTCCTTCTTGAAAGTTCTCGTCATCTTTCCTTTCCATATCTTGTCATGCGTGCAAATGCTTTGTGCATATATGAATATGCCTCATATCTTATTTTGCGTATCCTATTCTAATTATGCTTGCATGCATGGCATACAGAAACATAACATGTGGATGTAATATATTCAGAGTATAATCTCTCATAATTCATATTATACTTAAATTCATACTTGCATATCTAAACCTTGTGAGCATAACATTCATAGACTTCTGCCGTAAATTTGGCAGCATAACGGATCATATCCGTTTCCCCATGAATAGTGCCAGCTCTCACGTACAAATCAGTCATAGCAACATAATCAACTTAACACATATATATCAAGGTCAAGCTGGCCATCCCCAACTCAAACTTTATATGTTTCAATCGACCTTTGGTAAAATTATCATTTAGGCCATCCTGCCAATTCTATTCGGTTCTGCCCGAATCTTGTATAATCCACCTTTATCTCTATTCAACTCATTTAAATCTGAAATTTGGATATGTCATAGCTCTATATGTCTACTTTCTAACCTCTTTGGTCCCATGTCATTCTGATTTATATAAATCAAGATATTCAACTTTTACTTCAGCCTGTTCAGTCGCTAGTCCGAATTACACTCCTGGGAATATAAATTCACTAAAAATCGAAACTAAGCTCAAATCTTACGAAATTGGTCTCATATCAAATCTATCAGGATAACCTTTCATTTGCCACCAGTTTCACTCCATTTGCTTAAGTATACCTCGAGTTATAGGTCCTGAAAGTCTACCTTCCTGAACTACTCCGTTTTGGCCTAGATTGGACATAGGACAACTTCCTCGAATCACTGGGAACCATTGGGACCATAACAAACTCGGAATCTTATATTGGGGTGTTCCCCTGTGTGTAAGCTTTCTAACAAAATTGGTTTCACTCAATTTGGAGTTGTATAGGGTGAGTTATACCCTCCTCATGTCACCCTGCCCGGATGAACATTCTAAACCCTAGGTCAAACTTCAAAATTTCGTATCTTCCTCAATACTAATCCAATAACCTTATATGATATAGCTATGGAAAGCCCTGAATGTCTACTTTCATCTAAAAATGGTTTCATTGGATTTGACCGATTGTAGGCGGCGCCGTCCGCTCCGCCATACGGACTGCCGTGGAATCTCCACCAAGACAGCACCCTCATCCATCCATTTCTCTTTGTTTTCTTCTTCTAATTCTAATTCTAACTCAAAATCCTCTATGAATTTAATCACAATCCATCATAATACATCCAATAATTCATCACATACGCAAAGAAGAATTCAATCTCATGCAATCATAGAGCAAGGAATTTAAGAGTAGAAGTAGAATCCTACCTTTCCGGAGTGTGATCTTGCTGAATTGGAGTTTGGATTGATGGAACTTGCCAAAGCCTGAAGATTTGATGGAGTTGGATTTGGGAGAGGAAAGGAAAACGAAGGCTGCAGCAAGGAGGAGAGGGAGACATAAATCAGCTGGGAATGAAGTGGAAGTCTGACTTAAATAGATGGGGGTAGTTGGAATTGTGGGTGTTGATTGGTTGAAGTTTTGTGATTGAATTTCGCCATGTCGCTGTTTTTGTGGCTGTGTTGCTCTCCACGTCGTTCCAAAAATTGGGTGCGCTCTTCTATCTGAAATCGGAGCTCGTCTTTCTTACACCTTAAGTCGGAACTCGTGTTATACCAGTTGAGACTTGAGGAAATCTTGTATCAAGGTCGGAGGTCGGAAGTCATGCAGCTGGCAATCCTATAATCTCGAACTCCCTATTTGAACTCGGGAATGCCAATCTTTGGATGTAAAATCGGATACCGTAACTCGTGTGGAAATTGGCTCAAGGGTCCGAACTCGTATCCACCCCAATTGAGTTTAACATTAAGGTCGGAACTCTGGAATTCGAATCACATTTCCAAACCCAAATACTTAAACTTCGGAAGTCGTGACTTATACACTGCGACATCGGAAGACGGGTATATTTTCCTTGAGACATGAAGTCGGATCTCGTGGAAATAGTTCATGTGTTCGGATGAGAGGGCCAAGTCGGAAGTCGTGAAATGACGAAAATATAATAGTTTAAATCGGAGGTCGGAAATTATACCCAATATACTTGAACTTCGAATTCGGAGATTGGAACTCGGAGTCCCTCGAAATTAGAATATGAAGTCGGAAATCCGGAATAATCAAAATTGAAGATGAAATCGGAAATCGGGAAGGACATGAAGTCAAGACTAACTCGGAACTCGGAAATAGTCATCCTATTGAAATCCAAAAATGAAGTCGGAAATTGGAATTGGTCAATCCTGATGGCGAAGCCGAAACTCGGAAATCGGGACGTTACAGTTTGCAAGCATTTACAAGTCAAGTAGCACCAACATCCCTGGCAACAGTGCCAAATTTTGGTAGTGAATGTCGTAGTTCACTCAAAATTACAATTTTAAAACTTAATTACACTACTTGTAGGATAGTGCAACAAAAGTTGTCTCTCACAAGGATGTTGATGACTATTTGATTAACAACAAGGGGGTTTTGTTTGTATGTAAGAAAACTAATTAGGAAAGGAAACTAACAACTAAAATGGACACTAACTTAAGGATTTCCTAAGGCCAAAGGCATATCTATCACAAATCGCATATGATCAACAATTCAATTAATGATTGCCAAGCATTTGATTAAAACACAATTATTAGATGGTTGAGACCTCAACCTTTAATTAATTCATGTTAACCTTTAGCCGTAATTGCATTAGCCTAAGTCTTAATCAAGACCCAATTCTCAATTCTTCGTTTAATTAAAAATACATCAATCAACCAATCAATATGCATCTAATTAACATCTTAGTCATGCATCCTCATATCATTACCATTCAATAAGAAAACTTAATAATCACCCAACTAATTAACCAATTACATATCTACACATAAATATCATTCAATGCAAGCATATAAAAGAGTAAGAGGCAAAGAATTGAGAAAACACATCATGCATTGAAATTAAATAGGAAGGTTTCAAGATACAACCCTTAAATCCCATTAGAGAATTCCTAAGCTAGCCTTCAACTCTACTCATCTATGGAAATTTACAACCAAAATAGAAAATGAAGAGTAGGAGAGAAGAGAGAAAACTAATCTACTCTAACCTAAAGAGAGAAGCTAAATTCCTAAAAATGAGACTTGTTGCTTAATTTGGTGAAGTCCTAGATATGGGTACATGAATTCCCGTGCATTGTCTTTCCAAAACTGGGCCCAAGTGGCCCAAAACCCGATATTATGTCTATTTTGCTATGCTCCACTTTTCCAATTGTGCTATAGTGCAGCATGTTGCGCTATAGGGCAACAATCAGTAAATCAAAAGGTGTTTCAGCTGCTAGTTGTGCAGCCCTTTGCACTATAGCACAAGCTCTTGATAGTAATTATGCATAATTTGATGTTCTTGTCAATTTTGAGCCCCGTTTGAGCCCCAAAACCTTCAAACTAGCTCTTAATGACTTCATGAAAGTTGTAGATGTTTTTCTTGGCTTCAAAATGGACACTTCATTTGCTTCATTTGGATTTGGGATGAGAGAGTTATGATTTGATCTGTAGCATGTTCAAGCTGAAATTTTAGCAATAATGAAATTGGACTTCCAATTACTTCTAAGCCTTAAATCCCTCCAAGTTAGGTTCCTACAAGTCAAAAACAACATATATAAAGCTCCAAAACTCTTGGAACTCATTAAAACACAAAATCAAGGAAAAAGGCATGTTTATACAAGAATTGGTAAAAGAGGCACATTGGCACCAAATTATGAAATTCATGTAATTGGAAAGCAAACACACAACAAAGAGGACTTAAACACTAAATATGAGGAATAAAATTAGTATCAAAATTCAACTCATCACTATCCTAAAGTAAGAATATAAGGTTTAAGGATTAGTGAGCAATGGAAAGGATTTAAAAGTCTCTTATCGAAATTAATTTAAGACTTAAGGGCAAAATGGTAATTCAAAAGATTGCACTTAATCACCTATCCAGGATCTTGGATCGAACAACACATACGCATTAAAGGAATATATTTGGAGAGCACCTGTCACTATTGCATTAGATTCTTGAGCATCCTGGCGTGTCTAAGCATAAAAGCATGGTTATCCTTTCTAGGCTTGACCTGCTCCCTTACTACCAAAACTCTTGTCGCTTGCTGCTCTACTGGAAGAGTTAGAAGTATCACCCATGGACATAATGGAAAAGGATCAGGATAATGTGACTGGAAATGCAGAGCCCTGACTAGAACGTTTCTGCAATTGTGGGCAATCCTTCTTGAAGTGTTCTGTTTGACCATATGTGAAACATGCTCCAGATCCGCTTTGACATACCCTAGAGTGGAAATTACCGCAAGTTTGACAAGTTGGTTTATCCTAGCTAGGATGCCTAGAGCCTTGTATGCTCAATTGTGAAACATTCCTAGCAAAAGATCCTAAGGCTGAGATGCTTATTGGGGAGGGACTATAAGATTCAATCGTGCCCTATGGACAAATTGTTGGATCTTATGACTATGGCCTCTACCTGAGCTAGAACCACCAGAAAATGAACCTCGCACCTTCAGCTTCTTGGCTAGCTCCCTAAAACCTCTCTATTCTATGTTCCTTGCCTTAATACACAATGCTGCATCTATAGCTTCAACATATGTCATCTTCCCAACATGGGATGTTAATGTGGTAAACATCAGGTTTACAATCCCAAAGATAAATCTTTTAGCTCTCAAAGCATCAGCGGGCACCTTGTGTAGGAAATAACGAAAGAGTTGAGTGAATTGAGCATCATGCTCCATGACTGTCATGCCTTATGTTTGAGTCAGCCTCTTAAACTCCACAGCTAGGGGTGTTCACGGTCAGTTTCGGTTCGGCTAATGGGAACTACTAACCAATCAGTTCCCTGTTTTGCTGCCAAATCGAATCGAATTGAACCAAACCAAATGTGGTTTGGCTCGGCCGATTTTCGGTTGTAACACCTGTTTTGCATTAAAAAAGAACTATAAACAGCTCATAGATAATAATAAAAAATAGAATTACAAATACTCAATCCAACAATAGAATCACTCTATCAAAAGTTGCTCCAAATCAAAAACTGTTATACTACATAGCTCCCTCAAAAGTGCCATAATCAATATAATATGAAGACCAGTAGAGTTTGCTGACATATAAAAAAGTAATTTTGATACTGTTAACAGATTATTTGCAAGGCTAGAAGCATAAGACAACATAATTAATAATAAAAAAATAGAAAGCTAAAACAGAATCATAATAGCAAGCTATATTTTTTAATGTCTTTAAAATCACTCTATGAACTGCTTATAACTGATAATCATAGAATTATAAACACTTAATCCAACAACAGAAATATAGAATTATAAATCCACCAGAAGTATAAAACCAGCAGAATCATAATCAATCCAAGGTTTAGAAAGGCCAAGTGTACTAACTACCAACTGAAATACAAATTCTTCAAAGCTAAAATAAACAAGTCTACAACAAGTACAAATTATAACCACAGCTGGATTTCCAGCAGTACTAGAAAGATAAAACAAACTAGAACTTATAACCAAATCAAATCAACCAAGTGTCAAATCAAATCAGCCATAATTTAAGACTCAAATCAGCCAACAAATTAAATCAGACCAACTACAGCTGCCACCATGATTAATCAGATTCAACACTAGAGTCATCATCATTAGGCTTTAGGTTGGTGTAATTTCTATACAACAAATTAATAGTTAATTAATACTCATCAATACCTAATTATATATTAGATAAGAACACATATTAACAAATTATAAAAGATAAAACAAAAGATAATTTGTATACCTGATTCCAACTCCTCAAAATCTTCAATAAGCTCCTCAAAATCAATTGACAATGGTGAAGAGCGGAACCAATTCTATGTTGAAATTAAGGCTTCAACCATCTTTGGAGTTAGAGAACTCCTATAATTGTTAAGTACCCTTCCCCCGGTACAAAAAGCAGATTCTGAAGCTACTATAGACATAGGCATGGCCAACACATCCCTAGCTATTTGGCCAAGTGTAGGATATTTGGTAGAAATTATCTTCCATCAATTCAGGATATCAAAATTATGAGTTGTCTTCTCTAAAGCCTCCATGAGATACAAATCCACCTCATTCTTGTTCATGCTCTCACTATGATGCATGTGTTTCTCAAATTCCAAAGCAAAAGAAGAATTTTTTGTAGCTACCAAATCTGTTGCATCCATCTCATGTGATGATTGTGCCATTGTTTGAGTTTGACCAGCACTATTCAAGAGCCTATATCTATCAAACATCTTGTTAAATGTCTCTTTCACTCTTCCACTGAAAAATTCAGCATCCTCCTTTTCATAAAGCTTTTCAAAGATCCATTCTACAAATCTAAGCTTGTACTGAGGATCAAGAACCACAGCAATAAAAATCATCATGTTGATATTTTTAATGTTACCCCAATACTTATCATGCTTGGCTTTCATTCTCTCAGCCATGCTCCCAGGGAACAGATCTAAACTTCTAGCCCAAGTCTTAAATGCGTTCAATATCAAACAAAATTCATGAAAATATTGGGAAGAAGTCATAAACAAAGAACCTGATACTTTCTTTGTAACATCATGAAAAATCTTCACAAACCTCACAAACACTTTTGCATTATCCTAATCATCATTTCTAGGAATACCACCTTGCATCAAGGCATATTTTGCATCTCTCTCCCCCAACCTTTTAAATGCCTTCTAAAACTTTAAAGCACTCTCAAGCATAATATAAGTGGAGTTCCATCTAGTAGGAACATCTAGTTGCATAGTACACTTCTCTTGTATCCTAGCCTCCTTTATTACATTTCTAAATCTATCCATGCAGCCAGGTGAAGCATGCACAAATCTAATAGTATTTCTGATCTTACTAATAGATTCATGCATTTCTTTCAAAACATCATTAACAACGTTTAAAATATGTGCACAATACCTAACATGCAAATGCTTCCATTTCAATGGATGTGAATTCCAATCCTCCATTCTACTTTTTAAGTAGCAAATAGCAATATCATTGGAGCTAGCATTATCAACAATGATAGTGAATACTCTAGATATCCCCCATCCTAAAAGACATCTTTCAATCTTTCTACCAATTGTTTCCCCCTTATGATTCTTGATAAGACAAAAATTGATAATTCTCTTTTGCAATTTCTAATCATTATCAATAAAATGTGCAGTAAGACAAAGAAAACTCAAATTTTGCATAGAACTCCAACAATCAGTAGTAAGACAAACACTTTGATTTAATTGACCAAAAATAGATTTCAACTTGTTTTTTCTCATTCATGTAGAGATTCCAACAATCCTTAGCAACAGTAATCCTTCTCGGAATAGACAACTTTGGTTGCACAACACTCATAAAATAGCAAAATCCCTCACCCTTAACAAATTTGAATAGCAATTCTGTAATACCCGATACAAAGATTAAGTGTTAGAGAGGTAAATTTCAAGTTTGTCTGATTTATGCACTTTGGTATGATCTTTTAAATTGGGATTATTGAATATTTGGAAGTTATTGGAGTGGAAAAAGGCTAACAAAGTAATTGAGGCTTAATTTTGGGGAAAAAAAAAAGTTCTGGAGAGCTAGTGCTTAGCCGCCAGCTTTGGGCACTCAAGTGCTAGCTTTGCTGTATGGATGAGCTTCAGGTAATTGAGCACCACGAGATGGAGTCTTTGGGGTTTCAGGTGGTTGGGCGCTCGAGCACTAGGAATTGCCCGCTCGAGCACCAATTGTCAGAATCAGAATTGAGCATTTTCTGTTGTTGGGCGATCAGGCACCCAGAAGTGGGCGCTCAAGTGCCCGCTGCACGAAATGAAATTGGGGTTTTGACCCCCTTCTTTATTTCAACTCTAAATCTCTCTCTCTTTTCCTTCTCTCTCTTCTTTCTCTCCCTCCACATGAACTCCATTAATTCTTTACCAATTTTTACTCAAATCCGCCACCTAATCCATCTTATTCTCATCATCATCATCATTTTAATTGGGATTTTCTCTCTTGGAGCTTTCTCTCTCCTCCTCTGGTGAGAGAAAATCATGGTGGGAGGAGACCCACCGCTGTCGTCACGTTCCACCACCTTCCTCTGCTCTCTAAGGTAATTCTTGAGCTCAATCCTCCTTCTTATACCATAGATTAAATAGTTTTTCCATGAATTTCATGGTTAAGTTATCAATGGGAGGGTTAGGGTTCTAAAAATTGGGGATTTTACCCCTATGAGGCTAATCCTAGTAAACTCTTACGATAGTTAAGTTGTGGGAGTCTAATATATGTATTTGTCATATTAGATATTCTCTGGAATCCCTTGGTGGCTCTGAGGTTTCGTAGAGCTTGAGCTTTTTCCTTTCCAGACTTAAACTGTGAGTGATAATATGTCTATAGATTATTTTGAATATATGCATGATTTTAAAAATATTATGTTTATAGTTATACTATTAAATGTTGAAAGTTGAAATTACATCTTATTAAGTTCTTGAAGGGCAAAAAGATATTACTCCTTTTTCCTTTGATATATGATTATGTATGTATGTAGGACAAGTACTTTAGAAGTTGATTTTTAATACTTGAATAGTTTGATGGAAAGGAAGTAGTTCATGTTATTGGAAATTGATTATATAAAGGTTTTGGAACTGATATAGTGTTTAGAACTTATAGATTTCTATAAAGTAAGTCTAATACTGATTTCTATGAAATTCTAAAGTTTTAAAGAGTTTGAGCAATGTATCTAGAATCAAGGATTTGATTTCAAGAGATAGTCTAAATTTAATGTTTTATGGAAGAGCTCTAGATACCTTAAGATGAATAGTTTGAAAGCATTATACTCTGAATCTATGTTTGCTAAGAATACGGGAGTTTCTTAAATCTTATCATGTGTTGAGGTTATGAGCAAGAAAGTATATGATTTGAGCTAAGCAAAAGTTTTGATGTCAAGGATTTAGTAAAGAATAAGTTTTCCTAAGGGAAGGAAACTAGAACAGAAACTATTTGCTAATGGCAGTACCATTAGCTTTGGTGCACCTTGAGTAACCCAGCTACCAGGGTGATTGCTAGCTCAGCATGTTTGGTCGACGTGTCTGGAATATATATAGACATGCACAAGCATGAAGTTATCATTTACTACTGGAGTTAGGCCATAAGGCCACCCAGTCAGGCAGTTATTTTTGAAATAAGATCATTCCTTAAGTTTTATTATAATTTTGAATGAAGTAGTTACTTTTCAAGTTAAGAGAAAATATTTCCGTCTTTAAGCTCAATTCTTATATCCTTATTGTATATATGATTTATTACATCTAGTTGTAAAAGCATTATGTTTGTTTATGTTTATAAAGAAGTTTTATCCAATGGAAAGAAAAATATGATTCAAGACCTATGGATGTTTTAAGGACAGATTATACTTCAGGTATGTTTTACCAGAAATTTTATAGTATGTTAACATATAGACAAAGTCTTCTTCTTAAGAAATGATGTATAAGTTTTTGAAGAAGCTTATAAGCTATATATATTTTGCTAAAAGTTAATGTTAAAGCTTGTTCCATTGCTGTTATAGTTATATTATCTCTCACTGAGCCTGTATGACTCACTCTTCTCTCTCTCTCTCTCTTTCTCTCCATATTTTTTAGACAGGTATAAGCTATGCTTGTGTGCCCTTGACCAGTTGAAGCCTTTGGGCATTTCTATAATTCCACACCCTTGTTTCTGTGGTTGCCAAAGGTTATCCATGCAGAGATTTATACTACTTTATATACAATTATATATATAATCCTAGTAATGCTCCATTAGCCTATAGGCAGGGTCTGCCTTGTGTCAGTTTATAATAGTATGTTATTCTAGTTATGACCAACTTGAGTTTTAATGTTTATGAATTAAGCTGCAAGAATATACATGTATATATATTTTCATAAGTTTGATTTTATTTTAAACTCCTATATTGTGTACTGTGGGGCGAATTCAGAGAATGCCTGGATCCCCAATAATTTTGTGTACTTGGATTGTTGTGCAGGTAGAGGATCCATATTTGGGAATATTTCTAACTACAAGGGAGACTCTGCCCAATTTCTTTTAGACAAGATCTAGTGTAGGCTTGCTAGGGGATGTGTCCCCTATGCGCCGGTCAAGTCCTAGGTGGAGTCGTGACAAATTCATCCATAATGATCATCCTAGCAAGGGCACTTCTACATCCATCAACATCAAAAGATATAGCAGCAAATGCACTGCCAATCCCTTTCCCTTCTTCCTTTTTTAGTTGTTGGATACTAAGTATAGATTGATTAGGGTCAAGTTCTTTAGGGAATTTCTTACATTGATTCAATAAATGATATTTCATAGTTGTACCATTTCTATGAGAATCACATGCATAACTTGCCTCACACCAATTACATTTAACCCTAGGATTTGATCTCTTAGAATTAGTATCCCTTGTAAAATGTTCCCAAGTCCAAGATCTAGGCCTAGAGGGTTTTCTCTTATCGGATTCAAATCATCATTGTCTTCATCATTAGCTGGAGTTTCTATAACCTTCATTTTCTTCTTATCAGGCTTGGGAACTTGGGCTCTAGCTTGCGCCACACTAGTTTCTGTTGAAGATCGGATGGATTCTACATTTCCAATTATGTTTCCTTCATTATTTTGAGTGTTTTCTACTTTCAAATGAATGAAGCCCATTAATAACCATTCAAACAATCAAAATCCAAAAATATTGAACTGAAAATTGATACAATAAACTAATAAGAGCTTACACATATTACTCCTAAAAACTGCTACCCATTGATAACTAAAAATGAAGAAAGACTTATGTGAAATTGAAATTCCAAGCATTTAATTAATTTTTGTAGCACATCAATAATAACTACAGGCTATTAGCTAGAGCCATCCAAGCAAAACTGAAAACACATAAATCAACAAAATCAAAGCTGAATCAAGATTTAACTTTTAGAACTGAATCAACAACATCATAGCATAATCCACAGAGCACTGACAGCCACCTTGGTACCCATTTCCACACCCAGCCCATAGAACAAGTAAAAGGATAGAACACAAGAAGTAGCAAAACAAATAAATGGGCACCATCCCTTTCTAACTTGAACTAATAGTTAAAAAGTACATCAGTATTATACGAAACGTCAGATTTATCGATGATTAAACAAATCACATGATGACACAATAAAGAAACACACTTTCAATCACAAACACAAAGACTCAGACACACAGAGTCACAGACTCAAGGTCAGCACAACCAGAGAAGACTCATATATTGTGGACCATGTTTGTAACTACAACTCTGATAGGCTCTATTTCAACAACCACTACGCCACACTTGTCCCCTTGAAATAGAACTACTTAATTTGCCTCCAAAACTAGAAGCTTCTCCTCAAACCCGTAGCCTTCAAACCACCTGTTCTTCAGGTTCACCAACACTTCTTCTAAGTGAGCCTTCTCAATACAAGAAACAATAACACAATAATAATACAACACTAACACCAAAAAGAAGTAGATTTGCATAGCAGATTTTTAGAGTACATCAAGAACTTCTAATAAGAAAACAACTTTGAACTTAAAAAAGGGAAAAACTTAAAGAAAGAATCAAATACCTCAAACATCCTTTGAAGTTTGAATGCATATTAGAATGGATTGGAGTAATGGATGGTGACTGGAGTACTAGATGATGACATGGATCTATGATGGACAGTGCTGTGATGACGGTGATGCGAATATGAGGGATGAGATATGCATCTATAATGGATGCCGAATGGTGGGGAAGGACTGGACACTGGATAGTGGTGATGCAAATATGGACAACGATGACACCAATGTAAGGGATGTGCAGTGGCTGGGGTGTTGGACGACATCGGCAATAAGAGAAAAGAGAGAGGGAATCAGGTTGAGGGAAATTAGGGTTTAAACTTTCATCAACAACTTGTCTTGAGTCTAGAGTTTTGAGATTTGAAAAAAGTGATAAGAGAATGAGAGTGACTGAGCAAGTGAGCAGAGTAAGTCAATGAGGGTGACTTTGACCGTGTGAGAGAGAGTGAGAGAGTCAGTAAAAGTAACTAAGTAATAAGGGTATATTTGTGAACATACTATATACGTAGGGGTAAATATGGAAACATGTATATATATATATATCATACACATTCAGTTCGGTTCGGTTCGGTCGATTTTCAATTTTTGGAACCGAAAATTGAACCAAACCGAACGATTTTTTTTTTTTGGAAAAAAACAAAAAAACCCCAAATTTTTGGTTTTTTTTTTTTTGTTTAGTTTTGTAGTAAAATTTGGTCTAGTTTGGTAATGAACACCCCCATCCATAGCAAGGTTTGCCCTTCTGCCAGCAAGGAGGAACCTCATCATGAAGGCCTCAAAAAACTCCTCCCAGGTGAATAGAGGCAAGTCAGGTGACTTCCCTAGTCGAAGGGTCTCGCACCAGTACTCTGCTAGACCTTCTAATCGGTAGGTGCCTAACTCCAATGCTTTCTCATTGAAGTACCTAAGGATTTGAATGGCCTTGCTTGTTTTGTCCAAGAATATCTGGGGGTCTTCTACCATGAGATTTATGGAGAAAATGGGTGGATTTAGCTTCAAGAACTTTTGAATGGATGCCTTTATTCCCTTTTGAGGCTGAGGTTGCCTCCTAGGTGAAGGAACAAGCCTTGCATGAGGTTGTGCCACAGCCCTAGCTTGGTTTGTCATCGACCCACCAAGTTCTCTATTATAACAACCTAATCTTTAAACAAAATTTGAGTAATTTTTTTTTTTTTCATAGAAACTACAAACTCATTTCTTTATTTAGTTGGTTTACCCAGTATATTTATTAAATTCATTTATCAATTCCAAACATGAATTAAATAGCTACTTTATATTACATTCCATAAGTTTCCTAAGCTTTAAACAACTAACCACTATAAATATCTATTATATAGATACATATCTAAAATTACAATGGAGACACCTAAGTTACAAGTCGGAGGACAAACACAAACGTCCATAACTTCTCATGAAGCTAATGATAAATAAAATACAACTTCGTTGTATAATTTCCTTCCTCGTAGAGATAAGATCTCATGCTACTCTTATCTCCATCATTATGATGAATCCTACTAATCTAGAAACACCAAGAAAATAAGGTGAGAGAAATCTCCAAGTAGAGTGGTGTTTCCAGGGGAGTCCCGCTACATTCTAAAAATGCTAAGAAGAAGGCGAGAGTGTAGCAATATGCATAACATATAAGAATTCAAATCACATATAAAATCATGAGAATATTTAACGGTAGAATGACACATAATAAGCCATAGGTAGTGATTTAGATAAATTATCATTTCCACCCATTTCATACTATCAAGTAAGATGGCAGTGCAAAGTAATAAGCATGAACAATAAAGCAACAATGCATTTATCATCATTATTAATATAACTTACAAATAAAGGCAAGTATACTATCAATATCCTTTATGCTGCTTACAGATCTTTTCTGATAGCTAAAGTCTGCAGGATCTGCATCATATATCCAGATCTGCGAGAGCTTTCATTACTAGGGCATCCCCCAGTCACATCAATGATTACCAAGTCATTATCTGCCATCTTGGCGAGCCCCATGGCATCACTTTGTGATCACCAACACTACTAGAATTTAGTGACCAATTTTTGTGTGAGGCATAAAATGGTCTATTATCTAGATCGATCACTAAATTTACATTTAGTGATCGATTTCATTTGACAATGCGAATTAGGCTATCAAAAAGTCAGTCACTAAATTTACGTTTAGGGACCAATTTCGTGACCGATTTTTGTGTTAGGCATAAAATGGTCTATTATCTAGATTGGTCACTAAATTGATCACTAAACATAAATTTAATGACTAATTTTTTGATAGCATAATTCATATAATCAAATGAAATCAGTCACTAAATCGGTCACTAATTTTATGCTTAGTGACTGATTTTTTAAATAGGCATAAAATGGTCTATTATTTAGATTGGTCACTAAAGGTACATTTCGTGACCGATTTTTGTATGAGGCATAAAATGATCTATTATCACTAAATTAGTCACTAATTCTTCAATTTGTGACCAATTTTGTGCTTGGAGGTTTTCTTTGTAATTATGAAATTGGTTGCTAAATCGGTCACTAATTTTGAAATTAGTGACCGATTTCTTAAATCTATTGCTCTCCATTGCTCATAATATTGGTCACTAATTTTTTAACTTTACCTAACAAAATCCCAAAGTTTCATACTTGACAGCAGCCCATTTTCCCCAATTTTCTTCTTCCCATCTTCTTGCTCCCCCACCCCCCAGCTACGCAGCCCGTCGTCATCGCCTAGCCCCCCTGTCACAACTTAGACTGCAGTGTTTTGCATGCTATTTTGTTGCATTTTGTTGCTATTTTTTATGGCTATTTTGTTGCTATTTTTTGTTGTTGTTTTGTTGCTATTCTGCTGTAGATTTTGCCCTCTTTCTATTAGTAAGTATAGCGCAAGTATAGGAGTGATTTGGGACTATTTGAGCTGGTTTGGGTTGTTAATTTGGAACTGGTTTGGGGCTAGTTTGGTGTTGTTTCTTTGGGTTTGATTCGGGTGATTTAGTTTGGTGAGACAATAAGCATGATTTAGCTATGTTGCAAAAACTACATTTAGGTATGAATGCACAATTGGTTATGTGTCCTATTTGAGCAAATTTATGTGCAATGTATCTTGTCATTTTACCTAAAGTGAGTCATGTCTATCCTTTCGTCTTAATACCACTACTCTTAAGCATATGTTGTTATAAGTGGTCTATGTAACATCCCCACTTTTGTAAATAAAATATAATGGAAACTTTGAATTATTTTCCTTTGGCAGTGTGAGAATTTCTTAGGTAGCGTTATGCCATAACGATTTTCACACTCAAAATTATAGGGTAGTGTAATACTGCCGTTGAAAATATGGCACTGCCATATGTTAAAAATTAAGAAATAATAAAAGTGCCCCTGTAAACTTTTGTTAATTGCAGTGATGCCCAGAATTTTTAAAAATTATATTTTGACCCCCAAAGACTTATTCCCATAATAACCCTAAAACTTTTCATGAAAAAACCTTTATATCCCCATATCTGTAGAATTAGCAGAATGAGATTTTAAACAGAGCAAAACCACGTGGTGAAACCGTAGAAGTTTAAATCTCTGCCGATCAGGCCATGGAGGTAGTCTGTGTGAAATGACATGGGGTGTCCCTGGATTTGCTAAAAATTTTGGAAATGCCATTAGCTACGGAAAACAGAAAATAGAAAGACTCTAAATTTGCAGAACATTTAATTTACGCTATTAATCAATTTATTCAATTTTGCTGACTAAGCAAGGTTAATTAGAAATTAATTAAAGGTTGATTAGAAGTTAATTAGGTGTTAATTAAAGAGATTAGACTTAAAAACAATTAGAATGGAGATGTAGAAAATTTCACAAAGTTATTTAGAAATGTTTTGCCGAATTGAAGGAAATTGGTAAAGATTCGGTATTTTACACCGCAAGGACCGAATCAGTAGAATTTTATACTGAAAACCTTAAGATGGGAGACTAAAAATCCAGCTACCTCCACCATTATAAATGGCGCCACATTTCAGCCCAAGATAAGGGGTAACTTGGCCAATTCTCCACCACCAAAGCTTGCCAATCAAGCCACACCAACTCAATTACTAAGCTATCATTTCTCCCCTTTTTCTCTTTAGAAATATTACCCTTCTCTCTCTCATTTCTGCAGCCTCATCATCTCCTTCTTCCTTTTCTTTCTTTCACCTCCATAACCAAGAGCTTCAAGCTCAAGATTAGAGGCCTTCTTGGCCTCAAATCTACTAACTCCTTTTATGAAAATTGATCCTCATTTCCTTTTCTACAAAACCCCTGTAACAATTTCATGATTAAACATCAAGTGGAGGCTTCCCATACTCATGTGAGCTGCTGCCATGGTGGAGGAAAAAGGCTAGGAGTTGGTTGTTTTTGGCCTCCTTGCTTCTATAGTTTCAAGGATTTCAAGGTAGGTAGCTCAAATCCTTAGTTATTTGTTATGTTGTGTGACTATATGGCTATTGTGTGCTCCTTATGCTATGATGGTCCATGCTTGTATGTTTGTTTTATGATGTTTTTCTTGTGAATTGAAATGAAGAAATTTAGTATAAATTGAGGAATTTATCAAAAACTCAAAAAGGAGCTAAGCAGAATCTGTTTTTGTGAGAAAATCCTATGGCGTCTATATTGGTAGAGTAAACGGCTCTGCTTACAGCCATAGAAAGTGGATGAAACTAATTCTATGTGAAAATAGACATCTAGGGCTTTCCAACCATATAAATTATAAGGTCATTGGATTAGTATTGAAAGATATATGAATTTTTTAAATCTAGCCTAGGATTCTAACCCTGATTTTGAGCAGACTAGATTTCGAGTGGATATCTTGCCACATACTCCTTCAAATTGAGTGCAACCAATTTCTTTAGAAAGTTAGGACATAGAGTATTATGACATAAAAATTTCAAAACTATATTCAGTCCCAATTGCTCGCAGTAGTTCAATAAAATTGCCCTAAGTCCAACCTAGGCTAGAATAGGGCAGTCCATATTAGTCAAATTCAAGAGCTTATAACTCGAGCTCTGCTTATGCAAATGAGATGAAACTTATTGGAAATGAAATTTGTTCTGTTAGATTTAATATGATATAAGTTTCATATGATTCCAACCATGTTTCTATTTTTAGTGAATTTTTTACTTTTGAGTGCGCAAATCTGGCTAGCTGCAGGGCAGGCCGAGATAAATCTCCAATAAGTTGAGTTATACTTATCAAAACCAAATGGGACCAAATAGGTTAAAAACTAAACAATAATACTTCAACATATAAAAGATTCAGAATTTAATACATTAAATAGAAATTATGGCAAAATTTACAAAAACTGTGTAGAATAAAGGGCATAAAATAGAATAAGAAACCTTAAGAATTAGCAACACTCTTGAACTCTAATTCATAGGTTTAGCTAGTTTCCTTGATCAAAGCTTTTATTAAACTATTGAAGTGAGGATATGCCTATGAGATCTCTATCAATTGAGTTGGCTGGCACAATTCACGAGGAAGCGGACTCAATTCGTTATGCTGCCAAATTTTCGGCAGAAGTTTATAAAGTTATGAGAACTTATACTATGGGTGATTATGCCTTGAATATATTTATATTTACATGTCATGTTTATGTATGTCATGCATGCAAGCATAATTAGAATATGATATAAGAAGTAAGGTGTGAGACATATCCATGAATACACAAAGCATCTGCATGCATGATAAGATATGGAAAGGAAAAGATAATAAGAACTTGCAAGAGGGACATACTAAGCTACGACGTGAGGCATGGCATAGATCCAACTAGCATACGCTAGAGCGGTACTGTCTAAGACTTGGGCTAGCCCTCAACCAAATTTAATGGGAATAGACCGATGCGAGGGTCGGGGAAAGTAAACTCGTTACTCATATATAGGTAGGAGCTTGGACCTAAAAGCAGGCTATTGCCCAGAGGTAAGAGAGGCCATTCACCTCCGGGGGACCAAGTACAGAAGAGTAAGATCAAGTTGCAAGTTAACGAAAGAGATGAATTAAGTCAAGTGCACTTGCATATAGTCAAGTACAAAGCACTATATATACATCTCTAATTAACTCATTATGCCATAATGTTATTATGATTCTTATTGAAGTAGACTATATTATTCGTGTTTCTATGTCTATCATATAATATGCCAAGTGGTTGTTAAAATATAACCCGCTTCGGGAAATATGTTTCAACTTAAAATTGAACCACTGTTTGTGTATATGTGCTCATATTTTCATAAGAAATCGAAGTGACTGGAATGTTTATGATGACACTGTAAAAGTGATGGTTCGAGGTTACCTACTAAGAACCTTAGGTTCTCACTGCTTGCTTGTATGTTTTTCTTTTCCTTAACATTCCAACACCTAAGTTGGAAGTTAAGTGCGAGGCAGAGTACTGAGACATTCATTGAGCAAGACTCGGGCATAAACCAGACCAAGAGACTATTGAAGCTAGCTAGCGACTAGTCGAAAGCAAGTTCTGTGTATTATGTTAGTCACAATTTCTTTTAACTTGTAATTATTTTATTCTCTATGTATCAGAGATGACGAAATTTATTAACTATTATTCAGTAATAAAGTGTGCAGTTAAAGAGCCATGTATTATATTTTCCACATTTTAAAGCTTTCTTAGCATAGTGACAACCTTTTAATATAACTCCATGACTCGAGCATGGCTTATATGATAGAGGTTGTTACAGTCTCCATGGTGCTTTGCTAGATTAATAAACTAGTGAGATTTTGTCAATTATCTTTAATTTGTTCTGTTTTGAGTTGGACACAAGGTATCTTGGAAAGCTTGGATGGCTTTATAGACTTAATAAAATATTAAAAGGATATAAATAAAAGTAACAATGTTAATAATTGAGCAAGAAAATAAAAGTAATAATAGTATATGTGTTTTAATTTGTTTACATCTCTTTGTCTCTTTGTGTAATTACCAATTGCACAGTTTGAAAGCATATCTATAATATATAGATAAATGTGTAAGAGGCCTTAAAGCGTTGTTTTAGACATATGAGATAATAATGTGGGCTTGTGGTTGCATAGAAATGTTATTTATTTATTAATAAATAAAATCAAAGTACTATATTAGGCAGGCTAGTGTTTAGGCTAGAAAAATGTTTGTTTGTGTTACAAGAATTTTTGCTTTTAAATAGTAAATTAAAAAAATCATACAAAAATAAATAAAATGCCCAAAGCACCTTCGAATAGTTTTTTTTTTTTAGGCAAAAAATGGCACCAACTAGTTTCATCATTGCTGTAATAACCAAGTACAGAATACATAAATTGTGATGTGCTGTCTGTTGGACCCCGCGAAGTTTCAAGTCTGAACCCTAGGCCTCCTTGGAAGGCTATATGATTAGGATATTTTCATGAGATCAAAAGTTCGGGTAATTGTTCCTTAGATAACAAGGAATTGAAGAGCGATTTTTAACGAATTTTTGGAAGTTATTAATCCTTTCATTTTCAAGCTTGAAGTTTAAGAAAATGTAAGTTTTTAGAAGTTTGTACTAAAATCCAAAAGTTAGATTTTTTTATTCTTAAGAAGTTTGATTTTTCTAATATTTTTATTGGATTCAAATGGGGGACATTCTCTTATTTACATTTATATTTTAAAGCTAATGGAGAGTAAAATAAATGAGGACATTAAGTATATGATGATATTTGAGAAGTGTAGATGAAAAAGAGGAAAAAAAAAAAAGGGGATTGGGTGCCTAGGCACTCATGGCTAGCCCCTTTGCAGAACTGATGCATTTTAGGTGGGTGGGTGCCTAGGCGGAAATAAATGAGGGATTACGACCCTTCTCCCCCATTTTCCCCCCAAACTTCTCTCTCTCTTCTTCCTTTCCCATCCTTCTCTTCCTCACATATATCTTGCCAATCCTTCACCAATTTCTACTCAAATCCACCACCAGTCCATCTTTTTCCATCATAATCATCATGATAGCTTGATTCTTTCTTGAAGCTCTCTCTCTTTTCTTTTAGAGAGAGAAACGAAGGTGGGAGGAAACCCAGGTCCTCCATCAAGTTTCTTCCTTCTTTTGCAACCCAAGGTAACTTTCCAAGCTCTATCTTCTTCTATTTCATGGGTTGGGAAGGATTTTCTTGAAGGATTGAGTTTAAGGTTGAGGTTTAGGATCCTAGGATTCCAAATTGGAGATTTTGTACTTTGGGAGGTAATTTAAGTTAATCCTTAGCTTTAGAAATTAATTGGTGCTTGAATTGTGTTCTTTATGATGTTAGATACTCTCCAAAATCTCTTGGTGGCTCTGAGACTTCGTAGAGTTTGGGCTCCTTCCTTTCCAAACTTGATCTGTGAGTGATAGTATATATATATATATATATATATATGTATATATAGTTGGTGTCTTATTCTTAATTTCCTAATTACATGCCTAAAATGTAATTTAGTGAAGCTTATGAAAGAATTGAATTAATTTGTTTTGCTCCGTATTTAAAGAACTCTTGACATAATCATGTTAGTTTTGTGTATGTGTGTGTGTGTGTGTGTGTGTGTGTGTGTGTGTGTGTATATATGTTTAAGCATATATGTGGGACAAGCTCTTATAAAAATTGATTCAAGATATTTGAGTAATATGATAGAAAGATATGAAGCATTAAGCTATTAGAAGTTGTTATGTTTTTAAAGCCAATGCTTGAGCGATTTAATAGAAAGAGATAGCTAAATTTTAATAATTTGAGAAAAAGCTCTAAATACTTTAGGTTGAATAGTTTGAAAATGCTATGCTTGAACCTATGTTTGATAGTATAACTATTTTGGATATTTGAAAAGTCTGATAGCTATGTTTGCTAAGAATATGGAAGATTTTTGAACCTTATTATGCATTTAAAGTTATGAGCAAGAAACTATATGATTTGGGATGAAGAAAAGCATTATTGTTAAAGATTTAGATAGGAAATGTGTTTTTAAGGACTCACATGAGGTATGGCGAAGATCCAGCAAGTGTGAGTGCCTTCCTAAGAAGCGTATCAGAATGAACTATTTGCTAATGGCAGCAGTATTAGCCTTGGTGCACCTTGTATAACCCAACTAGCAGGGTGATTGCTAGCCCGGCATGTCGGCCATCATGTCCGGTAGATATAGACACAAATAAGCGTGAGATCAGTTGCTACTGGGCAAGCCCAATCAGACAATTATTTTCTGAAATAGATTCCTCCCCTAAGTTTTTCAGGAGATTGAACAAGTATTTATCTTCTATATTTTGAGAAAATATTTCTATATTATGCATTTATGTTGAAGATCCTTATTTACCAGTTGAAACTATATTTAGTTGAAACTGAAATTTAAGGAAATTCCTTGAAGTTATCAGGTGTTTGAAGTCATGAACAATGAGACATATGAGTTGATATAATGAGGTTTATATTCAGTTGAACTTAAAAGTAGGTTTTAAAGATAGATTAAATATTACGTATGCCTTACCAGAAGTTTTTATAGTAATTTTACTACATAAACAAAATATTTTACTTGAGAAATGGCGTTTAAGTTTTTGAAAAAGCTTATAAATTATATGTTACTAAAATTGTATGTTTAGGCTTGTTCCACTCCTGTTATAGATATATTATCCCTCACTGAGTCTGTATGACTCACCCTTTCTTTGTTTCCATGTTTTTAAACAGGTGCTAATTCGTCCTTGGATTTCTATGGCTAGATAAAAGTGTTTGATTCCCAGCAACCCATACACTTGTTCATGTGGGGTTTCAAATACTTTTCTTAGTATTTGAGTAAAATTGGTAGAACCTCTAGTAATGCTCTACTAACCCACAGGCAGGGTCCTTCCCGTGTCATTTTTTTAAATTTATAGTAATAGTATGTTAATTTAGTTATGACCAACTTGAGTTTTAATGTTTATGAATTAAGCTTCAAGAATATAGATGTATATATATTTTCATAAGTATGATTATGATTTAAACTCCTATATTGTGTGTTGTGGGGTGCATTCAAAGAATGCTTGGATCCCCAATGATTTTGTGTGTTTGGATTGTTGTGCAGGTAGAGAATCGTTATTTGGGAATAGTCCAAAATACAAGGGAGGCTCTGCCCAATTTTTTTTAGAAAAGGGTCTAATATAGGCTTGCTAGGGACGTGTCCTTATGTGCCAGTCACGGCCTGAGTAGGGTCGTGACAATTGCTATGCTGACAGGCTCATTTGGGGCTTTCCGGAAAGGTAAAATAACAGTAAATCGAAGTCCCGTGTCAAAAGTTATGCCCATTTCAAGTTTTACCAATCATTAGCTCTAATATTCAAATTTTAGTTTGTCAGACATAAATGTCACACCTTTCTCTACTAATGTTGTTTCTATGTAAGTTGCTTTATTTTTAGTTTTGATTCCCTGTTTTGGTTTGGTATGCTTAATTATCTTATGCATATGTTATTTTTTATTATTTGACATACATAGAATTAATGCTGTATTTAATTGTAGATGTTTGACAAAGATAAAAGGGAAAGGAAAGATGTCAGCTTCTAAGAATAAGCCAAAAATACTGAAACCGACACGACTTGCTGTTAATTCTCAATAGACACTTTCTCAACTTGCGATAGTTACCTCGTCTCTTAGAGCAATCACATCTCCAACATTTCCTCCCAATACATCTACTTTTCAATCAACTCCACCACAATTAGGGTCAGGTGCACATTCCCCTAGCACTCAAACTCAAGGAGATCCTCCACATGGATTGATTTCTTCTCATGATTCCACAAATATTCAAAGAAATTATGGCAAGAAAGTTTTACATCTTGATGGAGCTAGGTATGTGAAAAGTTTTTAAATAATTTAAATATATTTAACATATTTTAATTGATAACATTTACTTGTAGATTTTTGCCTCACACATTGCAGCTAGTGGGATCATTAAGGTTATCAAAGGACACTATCTACAGCCAAAGGCATCTTGGAAAAATACCACTTATAACAAGATAGGTTTTTGTTTGATGAATTTGTGGTGATTTTCAAAATTTTATTGTTAAAAAAGTTTATTAATACAAACTTATAATGTTTCTTTTGGTTATTACAAAGAAAGTTTGATTTCAAGCTGCCAGATTATGCTTGGGCCTAGAAGAAATTTGAAATGCAAGCCGCAGCTTTATTAAAAAAATTGCTTCAAAAAGCCCGTGCCAAGCAAACTAGACCAAGATGGCTAAGAGAAACAATATGGGATAGACTTTGTGAGCATTGGGCAAGTGAAAGCTTCAAGAAAAAAAGCTCACAGGCAAAATTAAATCAATCATATGATTGTGGGGGATTTGGAGGTTCTCTTCACACCAAAGGCTCAATTACTACTTCCCAGCATAGAGCTAATTTGGTTAAGTTTTCAAATAACTTACTATTTTTCCCCCCTAAAGGAATTTTATTAACATATTGCTTTCATATTAACTTAGTACATTTTTATTTATATTATTGTTGCATTTGTAGATGAGATTGCAAAGGAGAACTCCTACACCATCAGACTTGTTTGCCACACACATAGAGATAAGGATCAAACGTGGGTCCATAAGAAGTTGGAACATATAGATGTAAGTAATAACTAATTTGTTTAATATTTATTACATGCCTATCTATTATGTTAGAATATAATGTATATCTATATATCGTGTTAAATTATAGTGTATGCTTTAATAATATGTCATAAGTATGCTTAAATTCATTAATGCGTATGTTCACATCATATTGGGATTGATAGGCCAAATTTACATGTGCCTGGATAAGGCATCTCAAAAAGCATCTAAAGAAGGATCCTATGAACCCAAAGAGATAGATGTGTGGTGTGACATTATTGGAATAAAAAAAGGGAGGATTTATGGTCTTGGCTTAGAGTCTACTATGGTTGATAGAAGACCTTATTATCATGGCTCAAGCTCTCAATTAGCTGACTGGGTACGAAGAATGGAGCATGAAGACATGATGAAGAAAATGCAAGAACAAAAGAATCCACTTATGGTTGGGTTGGAGAGAACTGAGACTAAAGTTCACTTCAATAACAAGCTATTTGTAACACCCTTGGTGTAATTTTAAATTTTTGTCTGTGTTAATCATGTTTGATTGATGCATTTAATCTGTTTATGATAATTTTGGGTGTTGGATGTTTGTTGGAATCAAAGAACTATGTTTTGGGATGTTGTAATCGATTACCGTGAAGCTGGTAATCGATTACGAGGCTCTCTGTGTGTCCTTGGGTTAAAAATTTTGACGTCGTAATCGATTACCAAATATGGTAATCGATTACCAGTTCTGGGTTGTGGTAATCGATTACCAGCCCTTGGTAATCGATTACCAACCATTTGTTTATGGTAATCGATTACCACAGGCCAATATATATATGGAGACGCGTTCCACACCCTCATTTTTCGGTTTTTCTTCTCTCTCTAACCCCAACTCTCTCCCTTCTCTCTAGAATTCCTCCTCCCACTATCCCTTACATCTATCAACTTCATTTCATTATTTTCCCAACTAAATCAACAACAACAACACCATACTCATCCCATTAAACACAATCAACCATACACATTATTCTTCCTTCTTCATTCTTGCTTGGATGGATTTAAAGTGGAAGCTCACCTTATTTTTCTTCTCTCATTCCAAATTCTAGAGGTAAGTTTTATGCATTGTTCTTTTCTTCTTCCAAGCAATTTCAATTCTTTTTATCTTTAGCTAAATTCTTGAAACCCTAGGATTTTAAGACTAGAGAATTTATGATATGGAGAGTGTTAATGATCCAAGATTGATGCTAGTGTTATGTTGTAATGTTAGATATTTCCAAGGAACTTTTCTCCACCTTGTGGATCCGGAGATTTAAGATTTTCCGTGCCGGTGATCTGTGAGTAGATAGCATACTTTTGAGTATACTCTGTTTTCAATTTATAATTGTTCATTTACTTTAAGAAATGCTACTCATGAGTCAATGATGAATGGAATTTTGATGTGACATAAGATTCATGATTTATGAACAAGAAAGAATAGGAAAGTCTGTGACAGGATCTGTTTGCTAACGACAGTAAACGTTAGCCTTGGTGCACCTTGGACTATGATATTACATGGCCACCCAAGGAGGTGGTGCATGACGGATATTTCACGGCCATACATATAGTGTGGTGCGTGCCTATACTTCACGGCCTCTCTAGAAGGGGGGTGCGTGCCTGATTTCGGGATTCACACGAAGGAAACGACCACCTAAGTGTGAATCCTGCCTGTTTATCCTGTTAGATATTTCCGCTATTTTCCTCATTTGAATGAAATTATTTTAAACTTATACATATATATACATTGACTCATGAGGCTTGAAAGTATCCTATCTCTCACTGAGTTTCTCAAACTCACCCCGTGGTTGTTATATTCTTTTCAGATAAAGGGTCAGACTTGGGAGCCGATCCCCCTGCTCAGCGTCATTAGATTCCTTCCGGGGTGAGCCCTATATAGTAAGGGCCTTGTTTGTATTTCCTTTCGATTGTAATCTTAGCTGTAGCTCCATAGTACTATAGGCAGGGTTCGACCCTTGCTAGTATGTTAAATTATGTTTAGAGGTTGATTAAACTAGTAGATTGATTATTGTATGTACACCTGATGAATAGTTTAGGTTGGATTTGATTATGAATTGGAATTGGATATGTAAATGTAACTTGGATTATGGGCTCTGATTTTATATGTGTTGCGTGCTGAGGGGTGCATTCTGAGAATGCCTGGATCCCCGATGAAATGTGTGTGATTGTTGAATTGCAGGATAAGTACTCATATTTGGGAAATATCCTAAATATAGAAGAAACTCTGTCCAAGATTTTGTGGAAATTTTGATGTGTGAGGCTTGCTAAGGAGCGTGCTTTCTAAGCGTCGGTCACGGCCTGGATTGGGTCGTGACACTATTGCAAGAAATGATAAAGCGAATGAATTTTTAGATTCCTGATTTCACCACTACCAATTAGAGACACAGCTGATGGGGAGGAGGATAGAAATGAGCATGACAATGAGGATGATGAGGAGAACTAGAGTTATTGAATTAGATTAGGACTAACAGTAGGCTTATGGATTTAGACTAGAGTTGGAGTAGTTATTAAGACTTGTGTATGACTAATTATGAGACTTTAGTAAGACTAATTATTATATAGCTTTCGGTTTGTAATTTAATGAATGTTACCTATTTGTGTGGTGTTTAATATTTGTTCAGTATTAGGAGTTTATTTGATTAGATTGATATAAAAAATTTATATCTCTGTGGTGGTTAAACTATCTGAATTTTAGGTGCTTAAAACTAGGGATTCAATAAATGCTAAACAACTCATTTTAATATCATCAAGCATTAGCAATTGATTTAGTGACCGATTTTGCAATTAGCCACCGATTTAGTGACCAATTTTGAATTTAGCGACCAATTTAGCATGAGAAAAACCAGTCACGACATTAGTGACCAATCTAACGACCGATTTTGGAACCAGAAGAGGTTTAGTCACAATTTAGCTACCAATTTAGAGACTGATTTAGTGATCAAAAAATTAGTTGCAAAAATAGAGACCAAATTCATGACTAATAGAAGACAGTTACAAATTTAGCGACTAATTTAGTTATCGATTTGGAGACTAATTTAGCGATCGAAAAATCGGTCTCTATTTTAGCCACTGAAAAATCGGTTGCTAACTCTTCAATAGCCCTTTGATTGAAATTGGTTACAATAGCTAAAATATTTAGCAACCAGCAATTTAGAGACCGAAATTTCCATCACTAAATCGGTCACTATTTAGTTTAGTGACCGATTTTCTTTGTTTAGCGACCCAAGAATCGATTAGTATTTACTGATTTTCTTGTAGTTCAAGTCATGATCCTCTAGGTGTCATAGTATGATCACCAAGTCCTAATCTGTTAGCATGGCGAGGCCCAAGGTGTCGTTTTATCCACTACAAGACTTAATGATCACCAAGTAGAGCTCTCATTACTAGGGCATCCCTTAGTCAGATCAGTGATTGCCAAGTCCTTATCCACTATCTTGGTGAGCCCAAGGCATCATTTTGTGATCACCAAGTCTTGATTTGCTAGCATGGGGGACCCAAGGTGTCATAGTATGATCATGATCACCAAGTCCTGATCTGCTAGCATGGTGGGGCCTAATTTGACGACCCATGCAAGGACCCATGTAGGAGGGACGTCCAACTCTCCGTTACGTGGGGCACCTAGTTGGGCAATTGACTTTGTTGCATGAATGTAAACAGAAGCTGTTACTCTTATCTATCCATTATTAGATTTTATTAGTTATCATTTTCAGTTGGTTTATCGTTAGATAGGATCCTTATCTAGGAGCTACAATAGGTGCAAGTAGTTACATAGATTACGTAAGTTAGTTACTGATTTATAAATACCATGTAGACTTGATGTTTTCTTTTCATAAGGAATTAAATACATTTTCTTGATTATTCAAGAATGGAGTTTCTAGCTTTTCTCGAAAAGGCTAACACCTAATGTGTCACTTAGTGAAATATATGGCTTGTCCACTACACGGTGGCGCCCACACCCTCACTTATTGATTTACTTTCACATAGCAGCTATACATATAGTGCACTCAGATAGTCCCATGCTTATCATATAGTGCACATAACTATCATATTTGATACATCTTGCCATCAATCAAGAAATTCCAAGCCCATCAAAAGCAATTGCCATAAAGAATCACAATCATATTGGTACATTCATATGCTTATTCTAATAATTTCATATCATGATCAATCCAAATCGAATATCACCATGCTTTTAGGTTAGTATCAATTCCAAAGCTTTGAACATAAACTACGCTTCACTAATAACTCATATCACACACACACACACACACACACACATGTAATAGCACATATTCAAAGCCCATTCTTATGAACATATTCAAACATGCTCAATGCCATACTAGACATATTCCCATGCAATTACTAATTACATAGTCACAATATTCATAAGTTCACAAAACAACCAAAAAGCATGGATATTTACTAAAGCAACATATCATAATCCTTTAAAATGGCCATATTCACATAGTGCAGACAATAGTCTTATTCAATCTAGTGTGTTCACAAAGCATGTATAAACCAAATAGTCAAATCCTTTGTCATCTCATATTGCAGGTGCATATAAATTTCATATTCAATTTATGATGCCAATCAACAATCAAAGCACGCGCTATCAATCTCTAAAATTAAGTTCATGATCATATTTATGTGCATATTCCACTAATTTCATATCATACTCAACTCATTGTAAGAAATTGGTAAGAAATTCTAATTATTTGATATTATGGATGACTGGTTACGGAGGGACCGTTTCGTTTTTGTGGGTTGGTCTAGTCTGTTGCTCTTTCCTTGCGCCTATTTCGCCAAAAGAACAAGATTTTTTAGATACGGATAGTAGGCACAAATCAGATATATTTTTTTTAGATCTAGAAGCAATTTGATGAATTACTACTCTATATATATATATATATATATATATATATATATATATATATATATATATATATATTTAGACATAGGATAACATAAGGACACATATGATAACACTAAACTTTCATGCTTAAAATTCGAAACTTACATTAGTAAAGGTAGGCATATTGTTATGCAAGACAAAGCTTCGAAGACAAATCTCAAGGAATGATTCAAGAAAAATACTTGTTTTTAAACCAAGTTTAGAAGACCACTGCAAACAAGGAACTAGCTAGCTCATGTTAAATTTTTAATGGGATCTTACTTAAATCTTTATGTTTGAGATTCTTTAGTGTGATTAAAGGTGTGATTAAGTCCAATTTCCATAGTCATTGTCCAAGGTCCATAATCCATTGTCCAAGTGTAGGTTCTCCAATACATAGGTATGACCTTAAAAGGTCTCAAATAGGTCTCATACAATATGTTCGTACAAGGTCCATATGCATAGGTACAAGTTCATAATGTCATAAACTCCAAAGCATAGGTCATGGTTGATTTTAACAAGTTTTAAGTGTCTTTTAGAAACTTATTAAGTCTTAATGTCCCAAAAAAAAGCTATCACATTAAGCACACTAATTCAAACGTGCTCAAAGGTTTGAAAATATTTTAATATAGCAAACTAATTAAAACAACTTTCATGTTGAAAAGAAGCTCATAGCCAAAAACAAGGTATTTTGTTTCAAAACATCTCAAACTTGTGCATAAAGCTTCATCAAGTGAAAATACGTGTTTTAAGTCATCAAACCAAGTTTATAAAACACTAAAGTAAGAGAAATAAGAATGAAACACTTGTTGCCCAAAACAAGGTAGATTTGAAACTCAACTTTTAATTTAGAAAATCAACTCTAAAATTCAAGAAACTTAGCAAATCGACACATGACATGGTAATATAAATTTTCAAGCTTCAATTCACCATTTTAAGAACATTAAACCACTTTAAAACATGCCATAAAGTCACGGCTAATTATCTTGGACAGATTCACATATTTCAAGTGTATAGAACTAAAGAAACAAACATGCATCTTGCACAAATAAGCTCAAAGGCTTAAGCAAATGAAAGTTCATCATTTGAAACATTCAAGCAATCATTTAAATCCTCGAAATAAATAAGATAAAAAGATTTAAGATGCTGCCCTAAAAGATCATGTTAATTACAAATTTTAAGCTTCAAACTCAAGTATAATTAGCATATAGGCACATAGCATCAAAATACATGTTATATGACTTAAAAATGACATTTTTACACTTTTTAATAACATGAAAAGCATGCTGAAAATAGCTTTGCAAATCAGGGTAGTAAACACATATGAGATTAAGTTAGCTTATACTGTCTTAAATTGGAATCTATTCAAGATTCATGCTCAAATAAATCACACCAACATATTGAAGCACTATTCTTTAATCAATCAAGAGAAAAGGCATAAGAGCAACCCCATAACCATATGAAAAACATGAGACAAGATGCAGCTTCATAGTTTTTTTTTCTCATATAGCATGCATCACCTTTACAAACATCACCAAAATCATGTATTTTCAAGTTCTTATGCTTCATAGACAAAGGGATGCATAAGTATGTGGATCCAACACTCAAATTTCATCAAAATACAACCCTAAACATTACAAAATCATGGCATAAGGTGGCTGCCCTACATATGGCCGAAAATAAAAACAAGAGGAAATAAAAGCCTTTTGTGCTCAAAATCAAGATTCGAGCTTCTACATCCTAGTTGCATGAAACAAGCATGCAAGTTCATAAAAAATCAAGCTTAACATGTCACCACGTAGCTTCAACCCTCTTTAGGTCATAAAGTTTATCACAAGAAAACCTAGAGATTTTTCATTAAAATCAAACTCTAAGAAAGTATAGAGCTTGAAAACACCAAAACTATCATTCAAAGCTTCAAAACTTGAAAAGAAAATCACAAAACCCCAAACTCCCCAAACCATTTCAGAACTATAAACCTTCATATTAGAGAGTATAAATTCTGAAATATGAGGAAATGAAGCATAGAAAACTCTTAAAAAAGTATAAACATCAAGATATGGCCTGAAAGTTCAAAAGAAAAACCCTACATGTTACCAAAGGTTGAAACTCAATGTGCACCAACTATGGTAGCAGCTTAGCTTGTGATTTTTCTCTCTTTTGAAGGCTTGAATGTGAACTTCAAGGGTGAGGATTGATGGTGTTTGAGGGTGGTTAGCAAGGATGAGAAGTTGGAGGTGTTTTAATAGAGTTTTGGTATAGTTTTTGAGAGAAATTGATGGAGAAAGAGGAAGAAGTGAGTTATGGCTATTTGGGTGTGTTTGGGGCTGAACCAAGAATGTCTAAGGTGTGGTGGGTTCAGCCTATGATGGTCTTTTCATAGAGAAAAGGGCTGATTAGGTTATTCTTAATTATATAATTAGTTTTGACTTAATTGGGTAGTTTATTTGCCACCAAGGTTTCATTAATTTAATCACCAATAAAACTGATATAGAAATGTTACAATACTCATATTATATGTTGATTAAGGTTTAAGAAAAGATTAAAGTGGTTTAAGGCTTAATTAGTGCATAATTAGTAATTTTACACAAATCTAGATTAGACAATTTAATCTTTAACTAACAAAATAATTAGAAAACAATTAAATTTCCTTAATCTATCATCAAACCCATGTTTAATTATGTGTTAGAAGATATCTCTGAATTTTCCAAAATTTTTCTACAATTTTTAGTATTTTTAGTGAATTTTTACCTTAATTGAGCCTATTTTTTAGTTAATTATCATAATTAATTATCTAAAATTAAAATAAAAATCTTCTACAGCTGTACATATGCTATGTTGCACTGCCTTGGCTGGTTAGGGGACAAGACTCAACTTGGTAAAAGATCAAGTCAAAATTCAAAGGATTCAGTAAAATATTAATTAGTAAAATGTTGGCAAAATGATGTCACATGTAAAAAAAATCCACTAATCCTTTTCATATTTTGTTTAAAACGGATACTAAGGGTTTGAGGGGCCTTGGCGCATCCATGTGTAGGGGGTTATGATTTTATATTTTATATCTAATTTATTTTAGGTTTTATGAAGTAATTATGGCCTTTTTGGTGTAATTAGGCCCATAATCTATTCAAAAACTATGCAGCCTAATTCAATAGCTACCAAGGTCCATTTAAATGCCCAATCACATGGTCCATCAAGCCTAGGCTTGGAACTCCATTGATTCTTTGCCGTACTGCAAGTTAAAGTGGTCTTATAGGGTTTTAGGGTCCATTTTGCACTCCGATGAAGTTATTTTTACGTAATTATGTAAATATTGCTCAAATTTGTTAAAAATTGGTATTTATCCTCAAAGACATGTTAAAATATATTTATACTTTTTCTAGAATTTTTTGGGATCTTCTAGGTAGTTTTTGGACTTCTGTAAGCCCTTTAGCATTTTCTCTCTATTTTTTGTTGAAGTTTTTGCCGTATTTTCTATTTTTGTAACTAATGGCATTTTTGTAATTTTGAGCAAGTCCAAGGGCATCCTATGTCTTTTCACTCCTGGATACCTCCATGGCTCAATTGGCTAACATTCATGTTTCTATGATTAGATTGCTAATGAACATAAACATATCAATGGTTAATTATGTTCTTTGGGTTAAAAAGGAAGGCTTGAGGAAGGCTTTCCAGGTTCTACATGTGTTAGGGTTAATTCTTGATACTATGGATGTTTAACCTGTAACTTGAACCTAGAACTCATGGAAACATCAAAGAATTGAATTGTCTAATAAACTGGAACTCGATATCTAGGGAGAAAGAAATAGTGAACAATTATGAATTCAGAACTCAGAAGTAAACTCCCCCATGAATTCGGAACTTATTATCATGGAAATAGGAGACACAGAAGTGAACTCTTTCTTTAAATCGGAAACCGAATCCTGGAGATCAAGAGGAAGTGAACTTCCCCATTTAACTCGAAACTCGGAATATGGGAGCAATTATGGACTCTCTCTCAATGAACTTGGAGCATAGATGGAATACGAGAACAAGAAGTAAGCTCTCGCATGAGCTCAAAACTCGGAATATGGAACCATGAAAACCACAATGCAATTAAATTGTAACTCAAAACTTGAAACAATTCAGATTTTGAAGTAAATGTGAGGTCGGATCACATGAATCTAGAAGTTAGTCGGTATAGGATTGCTCTGCAATGTGAAGTCAGGTATCTGAAATTGGAACTTTTCCAAAAGGTTTGCAGACTAACTTGATAAACTCGAAAGTCAGACTCCTAGACGCCAAACAACCCTAGCCACGATTTTCGGTTTCTAGTTTCCGAATTTGAGTAATAATCCATGCCCTTCAACTCCAATTTTTCCTAATTTTTAGTATACGACAATGCTGTAATTTCAATAGGAGTGTTACACTGCCCTATAGTTCTCAGTGTGAAGATTTTCATGGTATAGTACTGCTTGAGGAATTCTCATAATGCTTAAATGAAATAAATCGAAGTTCTTATTATGCCATATTAGGAAAAGTGGGGATGTTAGGTCTATAGCCTAGTACATACCCCGTATCTTAGCTGCTACCCCAGCCAGGCCTTTACCATGACCTAGTTCATTGGCTTGCTTGGCGGCTTTTCTGCGGTCCCTTCCCCTATCGTGGCCTATTAGTCTACTACAGCCCCTTCTTCTTACTCTTGGAGAGGGGCCCTCTCGGATTTAGGATTGGAAGCTTCATGACCTCCAACTCCATGAGTACGAGTTTAAATTCTAGGTGGCATCTCCACCTATAAGAGAATAAGCTAGATTAGGACATACTGAAGTAGGATAATGATGAATAAATATCATAAGCAAGAAACATAAAAAAAAAAAAGGATGACATTCTTAAAGGCCTCTATTAGTACCGCCATTTGTGAAAATTGGCCGATTTTCATTTATAATTATGATTCTACTAAAAAACGCTTACGTCATGAGCCATAAAAAAAAACTTAAGGCTCTGATACCAACTTTGTCATGACCTAATCTTAAGCCGTGACTAGTGCGTAGGGGGTATTAACCTGTAGCAAGCCTAATAGGGTCCTTATGGAAAGATGGACAAAGTCTTCCTAAAAATTGAACTTTTCTTATATATAATTCATGTATGAACAACACCACAACAATACCATGATACCAGATAGGTATATACATATTCACATAAGGGTATGCATAAATATATCCATATAGGTTCATAACCATCACACTTTAACAACTTTACAATTTAAACGCAAAACATAAGTTTAACTAATCCGGATCCTACCTTTAGCATATGGAGCTGTAATACAAAAGTAAGCCATACACGGCTTCGTAAACTAATCCAAACTAAGGCCCAGTTGTAACATCCCCATTTTACTTAAGTTAATTAGCTCGGTGTTCCCGGCTAATTAGAGAGATTAGCGATTAATTGAGAACTAATCGGCTAATCTCAAGAGCAAGAGCAAGAGCTTAGCAAATTAAGGCAAGTCAACAATTGAAGCTTAAGGCATTAAAAGTTACAATTAAAAGCCTAATTGCCTAATCCTTATTAATTCAAGACTTAGAACATAAAATCAAGATGATCAAACCTAATTAACTAAAAGCATATAAGTATCACATCCTAATTACATTAACCCTCGCATCTTCTTATATAATTAAAGAGGAAAATCCTTCTTAATTTAAATGTGCTAATGAGTAATTTAAACCAATTGAATTAATTAGCATTTAAATAATTGTAACAATTATAAAGATGTAGAAACTTCCCTTTAATTATTGTTTGAAAGTTTGGTCAAAGCAAGAGCCACATCTAACCATTCAATTGCCTTCTCATCATACACCACTAGATCAAGAGTCCATATTAGTAGATCCCTTAAGTCATGACAAGAGTTGTACTCTCCTTCATCAAGATTGTGACACTTGGAGTGATCACAATCATCCAATGCCAATCCAAAGGTAGCTCATGCTTTTAACCAATTGACAAAAACACCACAAAGCCTTTTACCCAAGTACCAAGACTCAAAGGAAACACAACACCCCCTTTTGCCCTATGGTTTTTCCCACTCCCTAGCTTGTGTAAGAAGCAAAAATCACATCACCTTTCCTCCCTCTTTTGCGCCACCTTCAGCCCTCCCTCTCTCCTCCATTCATTTTTCATTTCCTCTCTCAAGAATAGACACAAAGCTCTCTCCTCTCTCCAAGACCCTTTCCTCTTCTTTTGTTCTTCCAATCTTCCTCATTCTTCTTCCAATCTCCCTACTACTTCTCACCTCATTTCCATCACCACCATCACCATCCCTTCAAGGACTACCATTTTTGGTCCTTGGAGAAACAAAACTACTCATACACAAGCCTCAATATCAAGCTCAAGGAGAAGGAGGCCATCTCCAACCATCTTCATCTTCCAAGCCTTCAAGAGAAACTTTTTGGTAGTGACTCTAACCCTTCCCCTCCATATATTTTTCAAGAACTAGAACCCCTAAGCTCTTCATAGCTAGGTGGTTTTAGGACTTGCTTCAAGGTCTCATGACCATTCCTTGTCCTATGAGCTTTCTTGTCTTGTTGAAAAGTGTTGTTTTGAAAGAAAATCTTGTGACATGATGGTTTTATGTGTCTTGCTTTATTTTGCTTCAAAATACTGATTTGGTAACTAAAACATTGATTATAATGTTGAGATAAAATATGAAAATGGTGTTTTGAAGTGATATAACAATTTCTCCATAAGCTTGAAATGAAAAACTTAAAAACTAGTAAATCCGGAATTCTGGCAGCCTGTAAAGCGTGCGGTATTTTTATTGCTACAAAACTCAAAATGCAATGAAACTAATTTTCTGTGAAAGTAGACTCAAAGAGCTTTTCATAAATATAAAATATGCGAGATTTGGTTTTAAAATGAGAGAGATATGAATTTTTAAAGTCTGCTGTTCCTGGATGGGTTTCTGTCCGGGCAGTAGGTAATAAAACGTGTATACCTCAAGCTATACATAACATTTTTGAGTGGGACCAAGTTTTTTGGAAAGCTAAGACATAGAGGAACATCCCCATAAAACAGTTTTGTCAGATTCTTTGTGAGGAGTTCACAGTAAATGTTAAAAGTCACTGACCCGAGATGAACTTGCAAGTCTGACCAGTCAGAATAAAATGTGTATAACTCAAGCTACAAAATGAATTTTTAAGTGGGGCTTGTTTTGTTTAAAAATAGACTCAGAGAAGTACATCCATACCAAAATTCGAAATAAAAGAGTAAAAGATAAAATTATGGTGAATTTTTGAAGTTACTGCCCCACTGTAAAAGTAAATCTGGTTAGGGTAAAAGTAAAAGGTTAATGAAGAATAAGCTTTAAGACATTAATATCCTTATACTAAGTATTAGAAAACCTTCATAACTCAACTTAAAAGATATCAAAAGGACATTAGGCAACATTGGCCCTACAACAATTAAAAGAGGACATCCAAGAGGAAACCTAAATTAAAAGCTTGCACCAAATTTGCTAAGCTAAGCTCATAAAACTTTGCTTGAGGATGTGCCTATGTTTATGTTGCAAGCATGATGTTATGATGATGATGTGATTATGATGCCATGATAATAATGATATGATGATGATGATATGATATGATGCTGTGATACTGGTTTTCTGTTTGGCAAAATTTTGGGGAAGCTTCGGTCTAGCCGTTATGCTGCCGAAATTTTGTAGAAATTGTGGACTTAGAAATATTTTGCATCATAAGTTTAATAAGAAAAGATTCAATAAAGTGTGTGATCCTTCAAAAGGGAAGGTGACTTAATTTAAGTTCCCTTCACCCACGACTCACATAAGGCATGGCATGACCCAGCTAGTGTGAGTATAGGGGATAGGGCTTACATGAGGCATGGCATGACCCAGCTAGTGTAAGTACCGAAAATTTATGGTGGCGACGGCCACGGTATGAGCTCATTACCACTTATGTTTAGTGGGTGGAAAGAAAGGACTTAAGATAAGTCAAGTTAAGGAAAGAAAGGGGCTTCGGTCCAATCCAAGTAAAGAGTATAACTATCAACATGTTTATGTATGTCATGAATAGTCATATAAGCCTTTATGTATTCCATGATGTTGTTACCACAATGAGGATAGGTACTAAAAATGGAATCCACTTCGGATAGTAATGTTTTTGAAAATCAAATAATTGAACCTATTGAATGCCCACAGTTTTCATTCAAAAACTGAAGTGGCTGGGACGATGACGATGACACCTGTGTGTCAGGGTCGAGTCCTACTGAGAAATCTTATTTCTCATCCTTGTTGTTTTTCCGTCTTGTCACCAGATACTCATGGAGCATCACGTGGCATGAAGCATGGAGCCTCCCCGCCATGAGTGGACCTATGATGAGGGCGCCCACGCTATTGTGGCCACGACCACCACAATAGTCTGCACATACTTCTACCCGGGTCGAGTTTTTGAGCAGAAGGAGCCAGAGATCGCCCGACCGGTGGACGTATCATCGGCATACCTTGGACAGCTGTTGGGTCCTTGGGATTTCCCGCCCGAGCCATTGCCCGAGATCGAGATGGAGCCTATGTCTCCAGGTCTACTTGTAGCCGAGCCCGTGCCGCTGTCAGGAGTCCCTGTGATCGAAGTGAGTTCGACCGCTACCCCTAGAGCCTCAGCCGCTTCGCCGCCGCTCCCCGAGTACCATCCTGTCGCATCTGAGGAGGATCCCTCCGAGGCACGTTCTTCGGTAGGCAGCTATAATCCGGGCCGTCGCATTCGTCGCGTAGAGGTCAACAGCTGGCACCCTCGCATCATCCATACTCCTCACGTTCCCCAAGGCCGAGCAGCGTGGGGGACTAGGCATTCGAGGACCTGAGTCCGTTCGATGGAAGGGCATGGAAGGGGCAGAGAAGCTAGTATATGTCTACGTGGGCTTATCCCAATATTGCTCCTTATCTGTTGTATTTCATTTTGCATTAGACCTTATCAAACTTGTACTTTTGATATTTTAGGGCCATGGCATGACTGTAACACCCTACTAATTTTATGTTATGCTTAAGTCATAGCATGAAACTAGTCGGGTTGTGTTACCGTGTTGATACTTTACTTACCTTTCTTGTATTTAAGTTCTCCTTAACTCGTCTCTATTGACGAGACGGCGTGCTGTTATATTACAAACAAAATAAACGAAATATCAACAAAATGAACCGAATAGACTATCATCAAATAAGTATGGTACAATAAGGTCACTGCATGCGTGTAAACATATGTATATATATATATCGAAAATATTGTTTTAGTTTATGTACAAAGGTTCAAAGTAAAACACATACATGGGCTAGTGTATCAAAGACCATCTTGCCTCATCTATCGGCCTACCCTATGGTCCTCATAGGACATTTCATAATCTCTTGCTAATTCTACAGTCAAACCCATGACCCAAAGCTACATCTTTGTCCAAAAAGAGGGTCATCTTTGTACAACATCCTGCCGCTAAACTACTCAGTCAGGTGGCCGTTAGCCATGCCAGGCTCGGCGGAGTATAGTCAGCGCTAGGTCAGAGGAGGAAGAGGGCGGCGAGCCTGTGGCCTCGAGAGGGTCACTCTCGGAACTCGAGAGGGCGTCGGGGCTGCTGTGGTGGTGACTCGGGAGGCGAGGGTCGGCGGGTGCTGCAGTGCGGGAGGAGCGAGGATCTTGGGTGCGCCATATGTAGAGGGATGGCAATATAAGGGGTAGCGGTCGAATAGGGGATGGTGCAAAGGAACATCAAAGTTCTGTCGCTAAATAAGTACAAGCGAAAGTTACACGAACCGGCTTATGTACAGAGAGTCCAACTCCAGGTCATGGTGGGCTGAAGTGCGGGGATCTCAATAAAAAGGGTGGTGTGGAGTCCATCGCTTTGAATCGAGAATGATGCGGAATACACAAGGCAGGGTGAGAATTCAGGAAAATTCTCGGTAGGGTTCGATTACACTTGGGTGACATCACATACATTCTCAGTTACCTCGGGTTTTACTTAATTATTAAAATACGTGTTCAAACTAAAGTCCATTTTCATGAGTTTAAAAACATATGCAGTCCGAGAGTAAGGTTCAATTTTACTTTAATTGGCATAAGAAGCGAAATAAGTACTAATACTAGTGCACGAGAAGGATAAATGGAATAAATCAATGAATAGCGATGGCGGTTGTAACAGACAATTGTAAACATCCTGATGCAACTATTCCATGGATTTATGCATTCATGTAATCATGAAAACTCATTCTTGAACTTTCTTTCATAAACTCTTTCATTACTTTCTATCATTTTTCCATCTCTCTTGGTCCACAGGAGTTCTTGGCCATTTTAGACTCCTGGGTAATAGTGCGCTTATCAGGATCGAGCTCGTTCCTATCTGAAATGCCGGGTTTACTTTCCCCGACCTTTCCACCGATCTATTCCCATTAACTTTCTATCCAGGGCTGGCCCAAGTAGTATGGAACTTGCATAATGACATGCTTCTTTTCACGACTTTCATGACTTTCTTAAGAATGTATATACATTCATATGAAATTCATAACTTGTTCATGGGTTCTACGAAACTTCCGCAGCATAACGGAGCGTCTCCGCTTCCCCATGAATAGTGCCAGCCAATCAATACATCAATATATCACAAGAAGCACAAATTCACATGTATACTCCAACATGAAACTCCAATTCATATCAAATTCATTAAGACAGAAATTCTGCCTCAGCATATACAACCAACCCGGTTCTTGTAATTCATGCCACAATTTCATTTTAGCTCATTTGGACCTCAAATTTGAGTATGTTACAGGGTTGTGTGTCTATTTTCTAACCTCTTTGGTCCCATCTAATTTCGGTATCTATAACTCAAGATATCTAAACTTTATCTCGACCTGCCCATTAGCTGGCCAGAATCAGGCAACAAAAAGTAGAAATTTACCAAAAATCGAAAACTCACTCAAATCAGACGAAATTGGTCTCGTATTAAAGCTAACAGAACAAACTTTCATATACAAAAATTCCTATTTCATTTGCCTTAGTAGGGCTCGAGTTACAAGCCCCGAAACTTAGCCTTCCTGAACTGTCCTGTGTTGGCCTGGTTTGGACATAGGGTAACTTCTTCAAATCACTGGGAATAACTGAGTGGATAACAAACTCAGGATTTCTCTGGATGTTGCTCTTCTATGTGTAAGCTTTCCAACAAAGTTGGTTTCACTCAGTTTCATGTAGTATAGGTCGAGTTCTACCCTAAATAACCCAATCTGCCCAGAGCCAGAGTTAAAACCCTAGGTCGAGATTCAGAAATTCATATCTTCCTCAATTATGATCCAAAACCCTTATATGATATGTCTATGGAAAGCCCTAGATGTCTAGTTTCATTTAAAAATAGGTTCATCGAATTTGACCGATCGTAGGCGGCGCCGTACGCTCCCCCATATGGTCTGCCGTGGACTCTCCACCAAGACAGCACCTCCGACCATTTAATCCTCTTAGTTTTCTTCTTCTAATTCTACTTCTAACTCAAAATCTTCTATTAATCCAAGCATAATTATTCAATTCACACATCAATTAAGGTGAAACTAATTCAGTCCAGCCAGCCAAGTGCATGGATTTGATGCAAGAAATTTAAAACCGCTACCTTTGATTTAAGTGTTTTGGTGCTGAGCTCTTGAAATTTGGATAAACAAAATTTGGAACTTTGCTTAAGTCTTGGATGTGTGAGCAAGAGAAAAGAGAGCTGATGGAGAAGAGGAAAAGCAACGTGAATAATGGTCTGATTCAAAGGAGGATAGTGTGTTATATAGGCATGAGTGGGAGTTAACTTGGAAGATTGTGATTGGTTGCCCTCTTTGTGTGGTAGAATCACTCTCCACGTCGCTCAAGTGGTAGGAGTTTCTAGCATATTGTGCAAACAAAATCGAACTCGTACTTTACATAAAGTCGTACCTCGTGAACTTCCTGTATATGAAGTCGAACTCGAAAAACATCAGTCTAATTGAAACGTAAAGTAGAGCCTGGTGAGAAGCCAAGCACTTAAGGTCGGGCTCGTAAATCATGAACTTTCTATCCGGAACTCGAAAGATATAGAAGTGAGAGCTTCTAATATTGAACTCAAGATCGGATCTCGTACCCGTTGTGAATCATAATGTCGAATTGAATACTTTCAGTTCATCGAGCCTTAGAGGCGAAGTCGAAACGAACATTTTACTCTTTGATCGATAAGATCGGAAGTAAGTAAAGAATCTTTGAAGTCGACAACGAACTTCGTAAGTTGGAAGCATCAGTCACTCTCATTTCATCTCGCGAAATTGGAAGTGAATTCATACCGAGAAGGTCAAAATTTATCCACGCTTACAAGGTCGGAAATCGTCGACTCCATCCATTAAATCGGAGGCGTAAGCTGCATGCCTTAGGTCGGAAATCGGAAGAAGTCCCTTGCAAGCCTTGAAAGCGAAGTCGGAAGTCGAAGCTAGTGTTGAGGTCGGAGGCCAAGTGTAAGAAACTTCGGAAATCGGAAATGTCATCAATAATGGGGATCGGAAGTCGAATTCGCGGATGTTACAATACCACCCCCTTAAAAAAATTTTGTCCTCAAAATTTAGTCTTTGGAAGAATAGTTCAGGATACTCTTTCCTCATGTCAGATTCAGTTCCCAAGTATAGTCTTCAGCACCTTCTCTTCCCCACGCCACTTTCACTAGCTGCATGATTTATTTGGAGTTGTCTGCTGTACATCCACAATCCGTCTTGGTTGAACATGGAAGGTCAGTCTTCCTTCAACTTTATCGATTCGGGTTCAAGGGAGTGCGTAGGGTCAGGTTGATACCTTACGAGTTGGGAGACATGAAAAACATCATGGAGGTTTGATAAATGGGAGGTAAAGCGACTCGATGCATGCCATCGACCCGATTCGCTTTAAGATTTGGAAGGGACCAATAAAGCGAGGATTTAGCTTCACGACTTTGATAGCTCTACCAATCCCTGTTGTAGGAGTAACCTGAAATACATGGTCTCCTCCTTGAAATTCCAGAGGTTTCCTCCTGGTATCCAGCGTAACTCTTACGGCGACTACGGCGACAAGCATCTTGCTCAGTATTTTCTTGATCCGCTTTCGGTAGTACGCTCGACTAAATCGGGCCCTAGTAGAGTGATTCCCGCTTCATACCAAAGACAGGAGGCGGCACTTCCGTCCGTACAATGCTTCGTGAGAGCCATGCCAATGCTAGTGTGATAGCTATTGTTGTATGCGAATTCAGCCAATGGTAAATATCGATCCCAATTCCGCGGTGCTCCAGTATATAGGC
The DNA here is from genome assembly GCA_031439595.1 of Pterocarpus santalinus. Taxonomy (NCBI): domain Eukaryota; kingdom Viridiplantae; phylum Streptophyta; class Magnoliopsida; order Fabales; family Fabaceae; genus Pterocarpus; species Pterocarpus santalinus. The sequence goes on from CM062527.1 coordinate 41,000,773, forward strand.
TCGTAACATATCCTCCAAGGTTTGAATTGTCCTTTCGTTTGGCCGTCCGTCTGCGGGTGGTATCACGTGCTTAGGCATAACTTAGCAGAATGCCTTTTGTAAGGCTCCCAAAACCTTGAAGTAAACCTTGGTCTCGATCGGAGATAATGGTTGAAGGGGTCCCATGCGACTGATAATCTCTTGAATATACAGCTGTGCCAATTTTTCCAACGGATAATTTGCTCGGATGGGTAGAAAGTGGGCCGACTTGGTCAATCTATCCACGATGACCCATATGGCATCGTATCCTGTTGGTGTTCTTGGCAATCCCATCACAAAATCCATGGAAATGCTTTCCCACTTCCACTCAGGGACTTCCAAGGGTTGTAGCATCCCAGAAGGCTTCTGATGCTCCGCTTTTACCTTTTGACAAATCAAGCATTTGCCAACAAAGTTTGCTACATCTGACTTCATGCCTGGCCACCAAAACATCTCCTTGAGGTCTTGATACATTTTAGTTATGCCAGGATGTACGGTAAACTCGCCTCTATGAGCTTCTTCTAAGATTCTCTTTCGGAGATCGTCCCTTTCAGGAACACATACTCTGTCATGGCACCGCCAGATGCCCTCTCTATCTTGGGCAAAGCCTGCTAGTTTCCCTGATCGCACGAGATCAAGTGTATGTTGAAAATTAGCATCTTCTTCTTGAGCTTGCGAATCTGGTCCTTGAAACTCTTGGTTATCTGAATTTGGTGTAGCTGAAGAGTCTTGGGAGTGATAAGAATTCCCAAATTAAGATTCCGGAAACTTTCAATAAGTTTCGTCTCTTTAATCATCATCCACGCGACAGTCAATGATTTTCTGCTCCAGCGCATGCGCTCACGATGTTCGCCTTGCACGGGTGGTATTTCAATTCAATCTCGTAGTCTTTAAGGAGTTCCATCCATCCCCGTTGCCGCATATTCAATTCTTTCTGATCAAAAAGGTACTTCAAACTCTTATGATCAGAAAAGACCTCGAACGTTACTACATACAGGTGATGTCTCCATATTTTCAAAGCAAACACTCTGCTGCTAACTCAAGATCATGGGTCGGGTAATTCCTTTCATGTGGCTTTAATTGCCTGGAGGCATCTGCGACCACCCTTCCGACTGCATCAACACACATCCTAACCCTTGTTGGGAAGCATCGCGATAGACCTCAAATGGTCCTTGAGGGTGCAGTAAGGCTAGTATTGGCGTCGTGGTCAACCTTCTCTTTAAATCCACGAAAACTCTGTTCGCACTCCGGTGTCCACTCGAAGGGGACATTCTTCTGGTTAGCTTGGTCAAGGGCAAGGCTATTCGAGAAAATCCTTAACGAATCGCCTATAATATCCAGGTAAGCCCAGAATACTTCTGACTGCAGAGACTGTAGTGGGCCTCTCCCAGTGCAGAGCTGCTTCTACTTTGCTGGGGTCGACAGAGATTCCTCGGATGACACTACGTGGCGAGAAATTTCACCTCTTTCATCCAAAATTCACATTTGGATAACTTGGCATAGAGCTTCCTTCCTCTTAAAATTTGCAGAACTAGCCGCAAGTGTTCCACATGCTCTTGTTCGTCTTTGAGTAGACAAGTATATCATCGATGAAGACCACTACAAATTTGTCTAGATATGGGCGGAATATTCGATTCATGTAATCCATGAATATCGTTGGTGCATTCGTCAGCCCAAACGACATTACGGTATATTCGTAGTGTCCGTGAACGAGTTCGAAAGGCTGTCTTAGGGATATCTTGTTCCCGAACTTTCGAATTTGGTGATATCCGGACGCATAAGTCGATCTTGGAGAATACCATTGCACCTGTAGTTGGTCCATGAGATCATCAATCCTCGGCAGCGGATACTTGTACTTAATCGTCACTTTGTTCATCTGCCTATATTCCACGCTTTCGCGCGTGCTTCCATCCTTCTTCTTGACCAACAAGACCGGAGGTCCCCATGGCGGCGCTCTTGCTCGTATGAATCCCTTTTCTAAAAGCTCTTCGATCTGTCTTTTTAATTCCGTTAACTCCATAGGTGACATTCGATATGGAGCTATAGATATTGGTCCACTTTGAGCCAACTCGATGCTAAACTCAATTTCTCTCTCTGGAGGGAATTCAGGAATATCCTGTGGGAAAACATCCGGGTATTCCCTGACAATTGGAATCTTCTCTAGTTCCTGCTCAGCTTCTACCGCATTAGTTGACAAGAGGATATACCCTTGATCCTTTGGCTTGAAAGAGTTAGATAGAAGAGTATTGCGGTTTGGGATTGAAAGTAAGGCAGAGGAAGTACCACCGTCTTATCAGAGCAATTGAGTACAACATGATTGGCAGAAAGCCAATCCATGCCCAGAATTACGTCGAGACCAGATAGAGGGAGGCAAATCAAATTAGCGGCAAAGGTCCTACCCTCAATTCGAAGAGGAACATTGATGCACACTTGACTAGTCCTAACAGGCCCATTGGTAGGAGTAGAAACCAACAGATCATAAGGTAATTCGAAATTGGCAATTGCAAAGCGGCTACACAATCATGAGAAATAAATGAATGTGAGGCACCGAATCATAGAGTACGATTAGAGTCCCACCATTCACATCACAATTGCCTTGAATCAATCCTTCTGACTTATCGGCTTCCTCCGCATTCATAGTAAAGACCCGTCCTTGTCATTTGGGGTCGGCGGCTGTGATGAGTTCCTGGTTGGACACTCGTAAATTTTGTGGCCTGGCTTGCCACATCCATAGCGAACATTCGGCACGCCAAGCAACTGCCGGTCGCCATGATTCTTGCCGCATTTTGTGCAAGTTGAATTTGAAAAAGGCCTTTGAGGCTGCTTGCCTTTGTTGCCTCTTGGGGGAAATCTCCGCTGTTGTTGTACATTGGGCTTGAATCTTAGACCTGTGTGGCTAGCCCTCTCTTGAAATTACCACCAAATGCCCTGGCTGCGACTAACCGGTGGCAATCCTCCACAAGTCGGCATTTGTTCACTAATGTAGGGAAATCCCTAATCTCCATCGGGCTGATGGCGGTGAGAACGTCCTCTCGCAACCCACCTTCAAATTTGATGCACTTCCAGGCTTCATCTGGGTTCCTCTGATAGATTGTGGAGAATTTACATAGCTCCTCAAATCGGGCAATATATTCGGATCTTGTCCGATTTCCTTGACGCATTGCATGAACTCGAGTTCCTTGGCATTTCGGCCGAAGCGGGGAAGTACTTACGGTAAAATACATCCTTGAACATTGTCCAGGTGTTGCTGCCTGAGATTCCTCGAACAACCTTCGTACGCCGTTCCACCAACCTCGGCGTCAGCTTCAAGCGTGTAAGTGGCAAAAGTCACTTTCTGGTGATCCGAGCAATCCAAGGCGGAGAAAATCTTCTCCATGGTTTTGACCCACACATCAGCTTTATCCGGGTCATATGCCCCTCGGAAACTTGGCGGTTGCCTTCCTAAACTCTGCGAACCTGAGGCGATCCAGGTTTCCCTCACGGACCTCGGGGTTTCCCTCACGACTGCTGAGCCGCTGCCAAGCTGCTCCATCATTTGGTGAGCGGCCGCAGCTTGTTCCCGCATTGCTTGAGCCATTTCCCGCATTGTGGCCATCACGTCAGTCGGGTTTTCGGGGCGAGTTACGCACGTGGTCTTCCTCGCCTTAGGAAGCCATTAAGTTACGAACACACAAAACAAAAGTTATTGAGTTGATCGGGCTCAATACTAAGTTTAATGTGCTAGTAAATAACAGCCCACGGTCGGGCACTTCATATATATGCACAACTATATCTCCACCATACAGGTAAGATCTGGTGCACATTATCAACTAAAGTACAGAATATGCGCGAAGCATAGTCAGTCCAATCCTCAGGCCTTAGCTAGGACGAACTGCTCTGATACCAATAATGTAACACCCTACTAATTTTATGTTATGCTTAAGTCATAGCATGAAACTAGTCGGGTTGTGTTACCGTGTTGATACTTTACTTACCTTTCTTGTATTTAAGTTCTCCTTAACTCGTCTCTATTGACGAGACGGCGTGCTCTTATATTACAAACAAAATAAGCGAAATATCAACAAAATGAGCAAGATAGACTATCATCAAATAAGTATGGTACAATAAGGTCCTTTGCATGCGTGTAAACATATGTATATATATATATCGAAGAAATTTGTTTTAGTTTATGTACTAAGGTGCAAAGTAAAACACATACATGGGCTAGTGTATCAAAAGACCATACTGCCCTCATCTATCAGCCTACCCTATGGTCCTGATAGGACATTTCATAATCTACTGCTAATTCTACAGTCAAACCCATGACCCAAAGCTACATCTTTGTCCAAAAGAGGTCATCTTTGTACAACATCCTGCCGCTAAACTACTCAGTCAGTGGCCGTTAGCCATGCCAGGCTCGGCCAGAGTATAGTCCGCTAGGTCCCGAGGAGGAAGAGGGCGACGAGGCTGTGGCCTCAGAGGGGTCACTCTCGGAACTCAGAGGGACGTCGGGGACTGCCTGTGGTGGTGACTCGGGAGCAGGGTCGGCGGGTGCTGCGGGTGCAGGAGGAGCAGGATGCGGGTGCGCCATATGTAGAGGGATGGCAATATAAGGGGTAGCAGGGTCGAATAGGGGATGGTGCAAAGGAACATCAAAGTTCCTGTCGCTAAATAAGTACAAGCGAAAGTTACGAGCAGGCTATGTACAGAGAGTCCAACTCCAGGTCATGGTGGAACTGAAGTGCAGGGATCTCAATAAAAAGGGTGGCTGTGGAGTCCATCGCCTGAATCTGAGAATGATGCGGAATACACAAGACGGGGTGAGAATTTCAGGAAAATTCTCAGTAGGGTTCGGTTACACTGGGACTGACATCACATACATTCTCAGTTACCTCGGGTTTTACTTAATTATTAAAATACGTGTTCAAACTAAAGTCCATTTTCATGAGTTTAAAAACATGTGAGGTTCGAGGTAAGGTTCAATTTTACTTTAATTGGCATAAGAAACGAAATAAGTACTAATACTAGTGCACAGAAGGATAAATGGAATAAATCAATGAATAGCAATAAGCAGTTGTAACAGACAATTGTAAACATCCTGATGCAACTATTCCATGGATTTATGCATTCATGTAATCATGAAAACTCATTCTTGAACTTTCTTTCATAAACTCTTTCATTACTTTCTATCATTTTTCCATCTCTCTTGGTCCCCTGGGAGTTCTTGGCCATTTTAGACTCCTGGGTAATAGTCTGCTTATCAGGATCGAGCTCGTTCCTATCTGAAATGCGGGTTTACTTTCCCGACCTTTCCACCGATCTATTCCCATTAACTTTCTATCCAGGGCTGGCCCAAGTAGTATGGAACTTGCATAATGACATGCTTCTTTTCACGACTTTCATGACTTTCTTAAGAATGTATATACATTCATATGAAATTCATAACTTGTTCATGGGTTCTACGAAACTTCGGCAGCATAACGGAGCGTGTCCGCTTCCCCATGAATAGTGCCAGCCAATCAATACATCAATATATCACAAGAAGCACAAATTCACATGTATACTCCAACATGAAACTCCAATTCATATCAAATTCATTAAGACAGAAATTCTACCTCAGCATATACAACCAACCCGGTTCTTGTAATTCATGCCACAATTTCATTTTAGCTCATTTGGACCTCAAATTTGAGTATGTTACAGGGTTGTGTGTCTATTTTCTAACCTCTTTGGTCCCATCTAATTTCGGTATCTATAACTCAAGATATCTAAACTTTATCTCGACCTGCCCATTAGCTGGCCAGAATCAGGCAACAAAAAGTAGAAATTTACCAAAAATCGAAAACTCACTCAAATCAGACGAAATTGGTCTCGTATTAAAGCTAACAGGACAAACTTTCATATACAAAAAGTCCCATTTCATTTGCCTTAGTAGGGCTCGAGTTACAAGCCCCGAAACTTAGCCTTCCTGAACTGTCCTGTGTTGGCCTGGTTTGGACATAGGGTAACTTCTTCAAATCACTGGGAATAACTGAGTGGATAACAAACTCGGGATTTCTCTGGATGTTGTTCTCCTATGTGTAAGCTTTCCAACAAAGTTGGTTTCACTCAGTTTCATGTAGTATAGGTCGAGTTCTACCCTAAATAACCCAATCTGCCCAGAGCCAGAGTTAAAACCCTAGGTCGAGATTCAGAAATTCATATCTTCCTCAATTATGATCCAAAACCCTTATATGATATGTCTATGGAAAGCCCTAGATGTCTAGTTTCATTTAAAAATAGGTTCATCGAATTTGACCGATCGTAGGCGGCGCCGTACGCTCCGCCATATGGTCTGCCGTGGACTCTCCACCAAGACAGCACCTCCAGCCATTTAATCCTCTTAGTTTTCTTCTTCTAATTCTACTTCTAACTCAAAATCTTCTATTAATCCAAGCATAATTATTCAATTCACACATCAATTAAGGTGAAACTAATTCAGTCCAGCCAGCCAAGTGCATGGATTTGATGCAAGAAATTTAAAACCCCTACCTTTGATTTAAGTGTTTTGGTGCTGAGCTCTTGAAATTTGGATAAACAAGGCTGGAACTTTGCTTAAGTCTTGGATGTGTGAGCAAGAGAAAAGAGAGCTGATGGAGAAGAGGAAAAGCAACGTGAATAATGGTCTGATTCAAAGGAGGATAGTGTGTTATATAGGCATGAGTGGGAGTTAACTTGGAAGATTGTGATTGGTTGCCCTCTTTGTGTGGTAGAATCACTCTCCACGTCGCTCAAGTGGTAGGAGTTTCTAGCATATTACGAAACAAAATCGGAACTCGTACTTTACATAAAGTCGTGCCTCGTGAACTTCCTGTATATGAAGTCGAACTCAGAAAACATCCAGTCTAATTGAAGCGTAAAAGTAGAGCCTGGTGAGAAGCCAAGCACTTAAGGTCGAGCTCGTAAATCATGAACTTTCTATCCAGAACTCGAAAAGATATAGAAGTGAGAGCTTCTAATATTGAACTCAAGATCGGATCTCGTGCAGTTGTGAATCATAATGTCGGGTCGGAATACTTTCAGTTCATCTGAGCCTTAGAGACGAAGTCGGAAACCGAACATCTTACTCTTTGATCGATAAGATCGGAAGTCGTAAAGAAATCTTTGAAGTCGACAACGAACTCGTAAGTTGGAAGCATCAGTCACTCTCATTTCATCTCGCGAAATTGGAAGTCGGAATTCATACCGAGAAGGTCAAAATTTATCCACGCTTACAAGGTCGGAAATCGTCAGCTCCATCCATTAAATCGGAGAGCGTAAGCTGCATGCCTTAGGTCGGAAATCGGAAGAAGTCCCTTGCAAGCCTTGAAACGAAGTCGGAAGTCGAAGCTAGTGTTGAGGTCGGAGGCCAAGTGTAAGGAAACTCGGAAATCGGAAATGTCATCAATAATGGGGATCGGAAGTCGGAATTCGCGGATGTTACAATGACCATGAGTTCCCTTTTTTGTATTTGTTGGATATTATGCGGATAATTATATTATGTAGTTGATGTTGTAATTTGAATGCATGATATTATGATTTATCTCTTGTTCCTTCCTTTTATACCGAAATCTTTGCGATACGCTCGTTTACCACTATCTTCTCGCGCAAGGATTTGCTTTCCAAAAGCGACGACACATTTCAAAAAAAAAAAATTTTACTGTATTTTCCGCGTAATTTAATTTCAAGTGAAGTTTAGTTTTCCACGAGCATAAGTAACAACTAATAAAACGCCGTAATACGACTTAAGCGTAATATGGATTTATTAGGGTGTTACACCAGTCATCAAGCAAGGCTCACCAAAAGAAACACCATTGGAATCTTGTAAAGCAAAGGAGTAGGATTTGCCTCAATACTTAGATCTAAAGCAAGGAAGAATAATGGATTAAGTTGTACAACTCATTGAAGGATAATGTCTCTATAGCTAACATAGACAAGGTTACAAAGAAGAGAACTCATGAATTCATAATTCTATCCATTTAAAAAGTCACACACACACACACACACACATATATATATATATATATATATATATATATATATATATGAAGCAATTCATAAATGTAGAAAACTGATGAAGGTATCAAGTCTAGAACAATATCATAATCTTTTTCACAACTGGTTGACCCTTACTGCCACCCCTAGAGTCATCATATTTGTTTCACAATTAGGCAGCCCTTATACCCATCTCCAAAGTGATAATAATAAACTGAACATGTCGGCCAACCATGCCAGACTAGCAACCCCCTGCTAGCTAAGGTTCCAACAAAGGTGCACCAAGAGCTAACATTTGTTGTCATTAGGTACAGGTATTGTTAAAAATTCCTCCCATAAGGAAATCATTTTCTATTTTATTAATTCAAGATATGACAATATTCAAATCTAAAATCTCATAACAAATTAGAAGATATCTCCTCAAAGTCTCATGTTCCTTTCCAATGATAAATATAAGTATATCATTTCCTTAAGCTTGTTCCACGCATTTTATAAAAAGCATTATCAAGAAAATCTTTATGAAAACTTTCTCGATCAACATATTCTTCACATAGTGTCAAAAATATTTTATTTCATAAATTGAATGACTACTTATAGAGATTCATACAAATACATATAAACGACACACATGCACACATTAGCAATTAGGGAAGATTTCAACTCTTTAGATCCACAAAGCCAAGGAAGGGTTCCTCGAGAAGATCTAACACGACAAGCATGATAATTTAACCAAATATTAGTTACTAAAATAAGGGATTAATACGAATTACTCCCAAGCATCAAAACCCTCAATTTAAGTCCTAGATTTTAACATCAAACTACTCAAATCCAACACCCATCACCCCTGGTGAGATTTAGTTAGATCCACCAAAAAGAGAGAGATTTGAGCCTTAGGTATATCTTTTGGAGACTAAAGAAGAGGAAAAATGGAAAGGCTATGAGTGGCTCAGTCCAAAATCAAGGTCCTACTCCCAAACTACCCCAAATCGTCCCTGTTAGGGAAGAACCACTGCAAATGCAACTGTGTGCGGTGGTAGTGTCTCAAAGATGGCTAAGCGGTGGTGGAGTGAGGAAGAAGATAGTGAAGGTAGAGGAAGAAAAAGACATAGTAACAGAGGGAGAGATAGACGTGTTCACATTTTGCTGGGGGTAGATGGACACGTGTTGAAGAAGAGAATGAGAGAGAATGTATGTGTGCTAAGATGTGTTATGTCATATTGTCACAACCCAACCAGGATCGTGACTAGAGCATAGGGACACGTCCCTAATAGGCCTATATTAAACCATTTCTAAAGAAAATCAGGCAGAGTTTCCTCTGTATTTAGGACTATTCCCAAATAAGGATACTGTACCTGCATAAACAGTATAACTACACCAAATCATTGGGGATCCAGGCATTCTCCGAATGCACCCCACAGCACACAACAAAGGAGTATAAAACACAATCAATCTTACAAAAATATGAATACAAATCCACAGTCATTATTAATCAAACTGATCCTAACTAAAATAACTACACTTTCATTACAATACATAAACCTATACAAGAGGGACCCTGCCTATAGTCTACTAGAGTATCACTAAAGATATACATATATACACTCGTATACATCAAACATAATCTCAATAGGGATAACCTTAGGAAACCACATGAACGAGAATGTGGAACCACTAAAAATCCAATGGCTTTAGCAAAACAGAGGCACACAGACATAAATTTGTACCTATCTAGAAACATGGAGAGAGAAAAGAGTGAGTCATACAGACTCAGTGAGAGATGATATATCTATAACAGGAACGAGATAAGCCTAAAGATATAATTTTAGTAACATATAATTTATACGCTTTTTTTTCAAAAAGTCATATGCCATTTCTCAAGTAAAATACTTTGTCTAGATAGTAAAATTCCTATAAAAGCTTTTGGTAAGCTATATCTGATATTTAATTTATCTTTAAAACCTCTGGATGGCTGATTAGAGCACCTTTCAATTCAACTGAATATAAACCTCATTATACCAACTCAATGTATCCTTGCTCATGACTTCAAACACATGATAACTTCGAGGAATTTTCTTAAATTTCAATTTCAACTAAATATAGCTTCAACTAGCAAATAAGGATCTTAAAATAAATGCATAATATAGAAATACTTTCTCAAAACATAGAAAATAAATACTTGTTCAATCTCATGAAAAACTTAGGGGAGGATTCTGTTTCAGAAAATAAGACTGGGCTTGCCCAATAGTAACTAATATCAGGTCTATGCGTGTCTATATCTATCGGACATGTTGGCTGACATACCGAGCTAACAATCACCCTACAAGCTCGGTTATACGAGATGCACCAAGGCTAATGCTGCTGCCATTAGCAAATAGTTCTATTACAGTTTCCCTTCTTAGAAAGGCACTCATACTTGCTGGGTCTTCGCCATGCCTCATGTGAGTCCTTGAAAGCAAATTTCCTATCTTACTTCTTGACACTAACACTTTTCTTTATTCTAAATCATATAGTTTCTTGCTCATAACTTTAAATACATAATAAGGTTTAAGAAAACTTCTGCATTCCTAGCAAACACAGGTTCAGAGTATAATGCCTTCAAGCTATTCATCTTAAAGTACCTAGAGCTATTCCATAAAATATTAAATTTATCCATAAAATATTAAATTTAAACTATCTCCTGAAATCAAGTCCTTAATTCTAGATACATTGTTCAAACTCTTTAAACTTTAGAATTTCATAGAAATCAGTATTAAACTCAGTTTATAGAAATCTATAAGTTCTAAACACTATATTAGTTTCAAAACCTTTATATAATCAATTTCCAATAACATGAACTACATCTTTTTTGTCAAACTATTCAAGTATTAGAAATCAACTTCTAAGGTGCTTGTCCCACATACATACATAATCATATATCAAGAGAGAAAGAGAAATAATATCTTTATGTCCTTCAAGAATTTAATAAAATGCAATTTCAACTTTCAACATTTAATAGCATAACCATAAACATAATATCTTTAAAATCATGTATACATTCAAAATAATCTATAGACATATTATTACTCATAGGGCAAGTCTGGAAAGGAAGAAGCTCAAGCTCTACGAAGTCTTAGAGCCACCAAGGGATTCCATAGAGTATCTAATATGATAAATACATATATTAGACTCCCGTAACTTAACTATTGTAAGAATTTACTAGAATTAGTCTCATAGGGGTAAAATCCCCAATTTCTAGAACCCTAACCCTCCCTTCATAACTTAAACATGGAATTCATGAAAAAAATAGTTAGTCTATGGTACAAGAAGGAGGATTGAGCTCAAGAATTACCTTAGAGAGTGGAGAAAGGAAGAGGAGCATGAGGGGAGTAGTGGGTATCCTCCTACCTTCATTTCTCTCACTAGAAAGAGAAGAGAGAGAGCTTCAAGAGAGAACACCTAAAGCTATGGTGATGATGATGATGATGAAGATGATGGATTAGGTGGTGGATTTGAGTAAAAATTGGTGAAGAATTAATGGAGTCCATGTAAAGGGAGAGAAAGAAGAAAGAGAGGAAAGAGAAAGAAAGATTTGCAATTGAAATGAAGAAGGGGTCGAAACCCCAATTTTATGCCGTGCAACAGGCGCTCGAGCGCCCACTTTTGGGGGCCTGAGTGCCTAACAACTGGAAACGCTCAATGTTGATTCTGACATTTGGCGCTCGGGCGGGCAATTCCTAGTGCTCAAGTGCCCAACCACCTGAAACTCCAAAAACTTCATCTCGCAGTTGAAGCTCGAGCGCCACTTTTTGATGCTCAACTACCTAAAGCTTATCCAGACAGCAAAGCTGGTGCTCGTGTGCCCAAAGCTGGCGCTTGAGCGCTAGCTCTCCATAATTTTTTTTTCTTCAAAATTTAAGCCTCAATCATTTTTGTTAGCCTTTTTCCACTCCAATAACTTCCAAATATTCAATAATCCTAATTTAAGAGATCATGCCAAAGTGCAAAAATTCAGACAAACTTGAAATTTACCGTTCTAACACTAAATCTTTGTATCAGGTATTACACATATACCGTAGCACCATAATAATACCATACTATATTTAAGTCATTTTATGGCATTACTAGTTGTTACTCTTAACTAGCGAAAGTTCTTATCATAAAAATTAGCGTAAAACACGAAAATAGCATGTAATTTTTCTTTTGTAAAACCTTTATGCTTGAAAACTGAGCCATTAAGCGCTTACCTACTTGTATACACATGGACATTGTTCCTTATATCACTGAGTTACTAATAAGGCATATGATAAAATTGAAACAACGTAACACAATACCATAAGTCAAGAATGTAAGCATAAATACACAAGAGTCGTCATTACACTTAATAAGTATCATATATGTAATAGGTCAAATTAAGTAGCATGACTTCTTGCATGCTCTTAATTACACATAAACTGCCTCACTAGGGCTCTTAAGAAAATGAAAATACTATGCTACTATCTCGATCCTCCTTAGCTAGGTGAAGAAACATGGCAACTCTTTGTATCATCCAGTCAGGTACCAATGGGAGTGCTGCCAAGGATGCCATCAGCTCCGTCTAAAGACGACACAGAAACATAAGAGTGAGAAATACAAGATTTCTCAGTAAGATCCCGACTAGACCACTAATGTGTCATCATTGTCGTCCCAGCCACTTCGAGTTTAATTATGAAAATCATGAGCATGCATAAGTTCTATTTTTAAAGGGTTTGAAAACAGGTTCTTGAAGCAGGTTTCTTTTAATCTTTCCTATATAAACATAATATAAAGAAACTCAAAGCTACTGTATAAGAGCATATACATGTGAGAGCATGGTATAAACATTCATAATACGCATGAGAAATATAGAAACATGCATGACTATGCAACTCATCAATTTGACCATGTTCTACTTTGACTTTACTTTCATTTTTAGCATGTGCTTAACATTCTTTCACTTTTCCTTTGAAATAGACTGCTTTTGGACATGAGCTCATTCTGTGACCATCGTCACACAGTACTAACCAAATCAAACAAAGCCGATATTGGTTACCTCTAAGTTGAAGGGTCCTCCATGTCACCTTTCCCTCCCTCATAGAGGTTCCTTGTGGATCACTGTCTTTCACTTCTTGGAAGTGATCGAGGGGTCATATCCCATGGTTTCTTTTCTTATCATTATACTTTACATGCATAATACCTCTTTGACTAGACACATGCAATGATATGTCTAAGTCCATAATTTTAATGAAATCCCAAGACATAGCAGCTAGACGAGCTTTCCCAAAATGCCAATCATAAACTTTCAACTAACAGTTCATCATGTCTATATCATATCATCACATATCATCACACTCATCATTCAATCATGAGACAAAGCACAATCAAACTCATCATTCATCATGTCGAATGGCATCACACATTCATACCTTAAAGGGCTTTATAGTTGTGTTATTCTTTGTGAAGAATATTATGAATCATCATATGATTTCTCGTGGTTACCCATGAGAGAATCACATAGTTAAGATATGTGTATGCCATCTTTTAGTTACTTAGCTCTCATATGAAATTATTCTTTACTTTAGTTTATGTCTTACGGAACACTTATTCTTTACTTTACTTTAGTTTATTTTAGTTGGCCCATCATTTGAGTCGTCGTGGCTGCCTGTTCGCGCATAGCGTGCGCCATCTCTCGCATTGTGTCCAGGAACTCCGTGGATTCCTCCTGGGCTGGGGAAGTTCGCGGTCTACCTCGCCTTCTAGAAGCCATTAAGTTCTGAACACACAAAACAAGAGTAATTGAGTTGATCAGGCTCAATACTAAGTTCAGTGTATTAGTAAATAATAGCATACAGTTAGGCAAACTCCCCCACGTACATCCTATCCATAAAAACAAGACTCAAAGCATAATAATATCTAGGGAATACAGAGCATATGCGAAGCATAGTTAGTCCAATCCTCAGCCCTATATTAGGATGAACTACCCTGATACCAAAAATGTAATGCCTTACCACATACAGTACCATACTTAAGTTATAATAAATTATCTGATAAGTGATTATGTGTAGTGCTGATTAAATTTTGTTTTCTGTGTCATTATTAGTTACCCACATAAAGATGACTATTCGTGTAACAAAATTTTCTGCTTGACGGCAGAATAAATACTAGTTAATTGCTATACTATAAATAACGTAACATAAATAAAAATGCAATAAAGACAGAACTACTGCAAAATGCATCATAAATATATACATAGACATCTCTTTTCAAAGTTTGTCAAAACGACACAGGGTAAAAAAAAAAAAAAATGAGGCCGCTAACACAAAACAAAACAGCCAGTCTCTATGAGCAGTACCCCAGATGGTTCCCATGGGATATTTCATGTACATCTCCTAACTTCTACCCATTTGCCCACGACCCGGACTACCAAAAGAGGGCCATTCTATACATCTATTACTGCTATGACAGACCCACTATGTAAACGAAATCTGAAGAAAGAAATCCATTCGCCATACTGGCATTTGCAGGAGGGTGGCCCACGCTCGACGCAGAGGATGAGGAAGAGGAACTCACCACCTCAGACAGATCTTCCTCTGACATTTGCTGCAGTGGTGGCACAGGAAGGGCCATAGGAGCTGGAGCTGCTGCCGTTGCTAGTGCTGCTACCGGTGGAGGTGGAAATGGATGGGCCATGTGAAGGGTAATGGCAATATAAAGGACAGCGGGGTCAAAAAGTGGGTGCATAAACGGTACAGCAAAATCTCTCTGGAAAAAGAAATAACGACGGAACTGACACCTGCCGATATATATACAGAGTCTAGGAATGGGTCGAGTTGGATATGGAGCTCGGAGAACTCAATGAACAGTACTCCGGTTGCGGCGTTCTCCATGGTTTGAGAATGACGCGGAAACATATAGCAGGGTGAGAAATAAAGATTTCTTAGTAGGAATTCCTACTTTCTACGTATCTGTCATCGCTGTCATTCCTAGTTGTTTCGGTCTTTCCGTAGTTCAAAATAATATGACACAATAGTAATATTTAACTTAAATACTTATTTATAAAACATACACCGAAACAAACTCAATTTTAGTTAACCGATATACTAATGCAATTAAAACAGCAATTATAATGGAACAATAGCTTATTAAGAATAATAAACAAGTATCTAGAACAATCAATTAAGGAGTCTCATACTGTACTTATTAATATGCAATTGGAAAATGCATCTTATCCTTGAAGGCTTTCGCTTATTAGAACTTGTTTCCATCCTTGGTCCCCTGGGAGTTATTAGCCATATACTCCTCGGTAATAGTCCGCTTTTCAGGACCAAGCTCGTTCCTATACAAGATTGCCGAGTTTACTTTCCCCGACCTTCCCACTGATCTATTCCCCTTAATTTGTTCCGGGGTTGGCCCAAGTGATATGGAATCCTTTACAATATCATGAATTGAATGCACATCTAACTTGATTCTTTCAAATATCATGTATTCATGCTATTTTAAATTACACAACATATGAATTTCTTACCGAAATTTCAACAGCATAACGGATCGAGTCTGCTTTCCCATGAATAGTGCCAGACAACCAGTACAATTGTACAAACTTGCGATTCAATATGGACCAGCAAATATATATATATATATATATATATATATATATATATATATATTCATAACATCATTCAACAATTTCAATTCAAGCATCAATATGGTTTTCAGTTTATTCTCCCCTATTCTGCCCGAGTTTGGTATACCTAATTGAATTCAACTCATTTAAATCTAATTTTTGGATATGTCATAGCCTCATGTGTCTAGTTTCTAACTCTTTTAGTCTCACCTCATTTTGATTTGTATAACTCAAGATATAAATATTTTACCTCAGATTGCCCTATTCTTAGCTAGAATTGGGTTCTTATAAGTAAAAATTCACTAAAAATAGAAATCTAGGTGAAATTATACAAAATTTATAATCAATTAAATCTAACAGAAAAGCTTTCAAATGAATTAAGTTTCATGTCATTTGCATAAGTATATTTTGAGTTATGAGTCCCAAAACATGACCCTACTAGACTACCCTGATTTAGCCTGGTTTAGACTTCAATCAACTTCCTTGGTACACTAGGAGCAATGAATCTGGTTCTGAAATTTTTATGGGATATTCTGTTACATGTTAGCTTTCAAACAACCTTAGGTTCACTCAATTTGGAGTTGTGTAGGGTGAGTTATACCCTTCTCAACTCATACTGCCTGGATAAGGATCTAGATTTCTAGGTTAAATTTTAAAAATTCATAACTAATCTATACTAATCCAATGGCCTTATATTTTATATGTATGGAAAGCCCTGGATGTATAATTTCATATAAAAATATATTCACCAAATTTAGTCAGCTGTAGGCAGAGCCGTACACTCCACCGTATGGACCGTCAAGGGAAACCCTAACAGCTTCTTAAATTGTTCTCTATTCTTCAAGCTATTTGCTATCAAATTCAATCTTAATCACAACATTTATGCAAAATTGGTCATAAATTATCATCATCACTCTACATAACATCAATATCTCAAGTTATACATGACCATCATGTAGTCCCAAATTAGAGAAAGTAAGTAGAGAAGTATGATTTCCTACCTTGTCTAGTTGAATTTGTGTTGATTTAGTGTCTTTGATGGAAGCAACTTGTGATGAGACTCGAGAATGGATGAGAATGGAGTGAAAATGAGAGTAAAGAGAAGAGAAAGAGATGAGCTTTAGCAGGTAAAGGAGGTGGCCAAAAATGATAAGAAGAGAAGGAAAGAAAAGGTGGAGATTTTTGGAGGCACTTCTCGTTGATTGGTGGACTTCACTTCATCATCAAATTTTGTTTAGCTTCTCTCCCTCAATAGCTGATCAAGGTGCCACATGAGGGAGTGGTTTGGCTAAATCCTAGCCATTGATTCTAGGGCACACATAGAAAAATTTCTATTGGTCCAGTTCCGACAGTTTAAAATACCGAAATCTTACTGATTTCTCTTAAATCGGTAAATTGGTTTAAAAATTTGTTGTGGGATTTTCTATGCTCCTAATCTAATTCCATGAAGCCTAATCTTTTTAAATCATGCTTAATTGGCTTTAAGTAAATGTTTAATCAAATTTTGATTAAACCCACTTATTTGATAAAAACCGAATAACTCATTTGTTAACGATAAAATTTTTCGAACGTTATACTTCCCAGTTTGCCGCTAATTTTCCATGGCCCACAGGAGGCTTTCTGATGTCAGGACTTCGAAGGACTAGTTCATCTTTGCTGAATGTTTGAGGTATTACCTTGGCATTATATCTTTGGGAGATTCGATGTTTTAGCTCCTTCTCCCTTAAATGAGCCATTCTCGTTGCTTCGTTGGACAGGTTGGACTCCTCCCGAAGTGCTTGATGGCATGTAGGTCGGAACATGACGCGTGAGTTTAACTCCTTGACTTCGATCGGTATCCTTGCATCCATTCCGTTAGTTAACTTGAAAGGAGTTTCTCCTATTGTTGAATGCGAGGTGGTTCAGTAGGACCATAGAATGCTTCCGAGCTCGTCGACTCATGCCCTTTTTACCTCATTGAGTCTCTTCTTCAACCTTTGTAAGATGACTTTGTTGGCAGCCTTAGCTTAACTGTTTGCTTGAGGGTGCTCGATTGAAGTGAAGTTGTGTTTGACCTTGTGGCTTAAGAAAAATCCTCAGAACTTTTGATCTATAAACTGGACTTCGTTATCAGTAATGACGAAGTCGGGTATTTCGAAGCTAATGAAAATGTTCCTCCATACGAACTTCCAAGCTTAGGTAGCTGTAATGGTGGAAAGCGGCTTTGCCTCTATCCACTTCGTAAAATAGTCTATTGCCACAATTAGGTACTTCACTTGTCCCGAGGCGAGTGGGAAGGGACCTAGGAGGTTGAGTCCCCACTTGCTGAAAGGCCAAAGGGACATGATCGAGGTTAGTTCGTTGGAAGGGGCGAAGTGAAAGGTGGCATATTTCTGGTAACTGGAGCACTTCCGGGCAAGCGACTTTCCTTGAAGATGATGGCCACAAGAACATTTGTAGACTTCTTCAAGAATAGCGGGAACCTGATCAGGCCCCATGCACTTTAGCAATGGCTGGGACAGTCCCCTTCTGCATAATTTCATGGATGAGGGTGTAGTAAGAGGCTTCTCTAGCTAGCCTCCTAGCATCGATAGGATCTTCTGCTTGGGTTCCATTCTATAAGTACTGAACAATCGAAGTCATCCAATTCTGAACTCCGTCGATAGATAAGGTCAGAAGATGATCCATTATTGAGGGGAGTTTCAAGGTCTCTTAGATCAAACTTTGGTTGCTTCCACCCAGCTTAGTGCTTGCCAGCTTAGAGAGGATGTCGGCTCTAATGTTCTCTTCTCTGGGTACATGTCGGAACTCTACACCCGAAAACTCATTTACCAGTTCTCTTACTTTCAAAAGGTATTTTTACAGCAAAACATCTTTAGCTTGGCATGTTCCGATAACTTAGGAAGTCACGACTTGAGAGTCACTGCATACCGAAAGTTGGGATACTCCGACATCTTTGGCTAACTTCAAGCTGGCAATGAGGGCTTCGTATTCGGCCTAGTTACTAGAAACCGAGAAGTCGAATTTAATGGAGAGCTCGATGATTATTTCACCTTCTTTTTCAAGAATTGCCTCAGCTCCGCTTCGCTTCGAGCTGGAGGCTCTATCCACATGCAGTGTCCATCCTGGGTCTGGGGCATGCACATCGTCTACTATTTCAGCTAAGAAATCTGCCAGTGCTTGAGATTTAATGGCCGTCCTTGGTTCCTACTAGATGTCGAACTCCGAAACTTCCATAGACCATGATACCATCCTACCCACTAAGTCCGATTTTGTGTAGGGTTTGCCGGATCGGCTGGTTGGTTCGGATAATGATCGTATGGGCTTGAAAATATTGGCGGAGCCTTTGTGTTGCAATAACTAGGGCCAGGGCGACTTTTTCAATTTTTCGATATCTTATTTCGGGGCCTTGTAGTACTTTGCTGATGAAGTATGCAGGGTACTATTGTTAGGAATCTTCCCGGACCAATGCCCTGGCTATAGCAACATCGCTAACTGACAGGTACAAGAACAATGGTTTTCCGACTTCCAATTTACTCAGGATAGGAAGGCGGGAAAGATAGTCCTTGAAATCGGAGAAAGCGACTTCACACTTCGGCATCCACTCAAAAGTATTCCCCTTTTTTAAGAGAGAAAATAGGGGAATGGCTTTCCGGTGGACGGAGCCATGAATCTCGAGAATGAGGCAATTCTTCCCTTGAGACATTGTACTTCCTTTACTATTGTTGGACTTTTCATATCAAGAATTGCTCTACATTTGTTGGGGTTTGCTTCAATTCCCTGATGTGCGAGCATGAATCCCAGGAATTTTTCAGCTTCCACAACAAATGCACACTTGTGCAGGTTTAGTCTCATGTTATGCTATCGGAAGCGACTAAACACGACCTCGAGGTCGAATAGGAGACTTCCTTCTTCTTCTATTTTGATCAACATGTCATCGATGTAAACTTCCATCAAGTCTCCGATCAGTCCTGCGAATACCTTGTTCATAAGCCTTTAGTATGTGGCTCCTGCGTTCTTCAAACCGAACGGTATGACCTTGTAACAATAGTTGGCTCTCGGAGTTATGAGCGTTGTTTTTTCTTCGTCGAGGTTACACATTGGGATTTGGTTGTATCCTGAGTAGGCATCCATGAAGGTGAGCAATCGGAAACCGGAAGCAGCATCTACCAACCCGTCAATGCTTG
This sequence comes from Pterocarpus santalinus, assembly GCA_031439595.1. Taxonomy (NCBI): domain Eukaryota; kingdom Viridiplantae; phylum Streptophyta; class Magnoliopsida; order Fabales; family Fabaceae; genus Pterocarpus; species Pterocarpus santalinus. Next base: position 41,020,567 of record CM062527.1, read on the forward strand.
GTAAGGGATATGGGTCCTTTGGGCAGGCTTCGTTCAAGTCAGTGTAATTGATGCATATTTGCCATTTCCCATTGGACTTTTTAGCTGTCATGACGTTAGATAACCATGTCGAGTATATGACCTCGCGTATGAACCCGGCTTCCAGGTGATTTTGGACTTGCTCCTGGATTGTGAGGGCTCTATCTGGGCTCATTCTCCTTTTCTTTTAAGCTATCAGGTTCAAATTGACGAAGATGGAGAGTCGGTGGGACATGAACTTCGGGCAGATTTCGAGCATCACAATATCAAGAAAATCACCTGAGCCTGAAAGCAGAATAAGAACTAGAGTCATAGTTAGACAATCCTTAAACTTTTGGAAGCTCTCCTTGTAAGCATCGGCCATTGAAACTTCACATTCTTTTGAGTCAATTTGGTCAAAGGAATAGAAATCCTCGAGAAGTCCTTAACAAAATGTTGATAATATCCTGCTAACCCTAAGAAGCTACGGACTTCTGTCACTCTTGTCGAGCTTAGCTATTGCTGATGGCTTTTACTTTCTTCAGATCCACCATAATTCCTTCCCTAAACACTGCATGCCCTAGAAAGCCACTTGCTCAAGCCAAAACTCACACTGTTTTGCATACAGCTTGTGGTCTCTTAGGGTTTGCAAGACTATTCTCAAATGGTGTTCATGCTCCTCTCTGCTCTTGGAGTACACCAGGATGTCGTCAATGAAAATGATCAAAAAATGATCTAAGAAGGGCTTAAATACTCGATTTATCAAGTCCATGAATGTCACGATCCACCCCAAAGCCATGACTGGCACTGAGAGGTAACTGACCTCTAGCAAGCCTATCTTGATTAGCTTTATAGAAAAACCAACAGAATTCCCCTATTATCCTAGCTTTCCCAAACTAGCCAACAAGTAAACACAAAATTTGAAGCTCTTAGAGCATCTTCAGTAATTAATATATGCATGAATGAGAATACAACTCCAAGGTTACAAATATTAAATACAAACATTCAAATTGAATGATCAGGTCGTAGGACCTTGCCTGTGGATGGTCGAGCAACTCTAAGAAGTTGAAAGAACAAAATCAGGTGTTGCATAAGAGTCTGAAATAGGAAATGTAAGGGGTGAGTCCAACTGACTCGGTGAAGGGTAATGAGTCTATAACATATGAGGACAAACTCTAATAAAATATATATACTTAGAATCAACATTATAAGTTATGCATAAATAAGGAACCATCATTTTAAATAATATATGAATAAAGAATCGACATTAGAAACTGTAGTTGTATATAAAGAATTAACATTATCTCATAAACTTGAAAATATATTTCTCATATATAAATACCAAGTTGGAAATAAAATAAATTTGTAATAAAAATTCATTGTTAACAAATCAGTACTTTCAAAAATTGGTAATTTGAGTACATTTAAATACAAGATTAAAACTAGTTTAAAATACAAAAAGTAAAATCGATTCTGAAGTTTAGAGGGGGAGGTCTTGTTTATAGAGTCAGAACAAAACAGAATAGACACGTCTCACCATCGAGCTTCCCTGGATGATCAACAAGAATAATGATCTCACTAATGGTCCTATGCCGAAGGATCGACAAACAGAATCGAACATGTGGCCGTCATGCTAGGCTATCAACACCAGTGCTAGTTGGGTTGGCCAAAATAAGGTGCACCCAAGGCTAATGTCTATTGCTGTTACCATATAGTTCTATTAAAGATCCCTCCTGTAAAGGAAACCATTTATCCAAAATTCAAATAAAGTTCTTAAATAACTTTATTTCAGAAATCAAGTTCATCATATTCTCAAACTCCTATAATATTGAAATCCAATATAGTTCTCAAGAATATCCAATTTTAGAATCTAAAATACCAATTCCAAACCTTTTCAATCATGCCAATAAAGTTTCGAAAATATAACAAAGTTTCAAAAGCAAAATTACCAAATAAGGTTTACAAAATCAACATAAAATTTCTCAACAACTTAGTTTAGTAATTTAAACAATTGTTCAAAGAGCTTGGCCAAACATTTATAAAATCTGTAATCTCTTCCAAAAAGTTTTCAGATCATTTAGCAATTGCATACTAGTAAAACTTTCTTAAAACCAAAATAGACATCCACGAATAGATAGATATATCAAACTATATGACAATTGTACCAATAAATAAAATATTCATAATTAACTAGATGTATAAAAATAAGCTGTCAAAATATACTAAAATCAAACCAATACTGATTGCATAGAGAAAACCATATGCCATAGAGGTATTGTCCACTCATAGAACAAGAGAGGATGTCCAATCTACATCTTAGAAGACGCCAAACTCGAAGGTCACAATAACAATTAATAAACTGACTAGCTCACAATTCTTTTTAACCCCTCTTTGGGGTTGTTAGACTCTTCCCAACAATAAACAACAATAAGGAAAAATAATTTATTTTTCAAGGGAGTGAGACACCAAGCTTGAGAAAAAAGAGCTCACCAAGGGCTGGGGTTTGAGTAAGGAAGGCAGAATTGAGCTCAACCACCACTGCACAATAGAGAGAAGGAGAACCCGCGACAAAGAGAGAGATAGCCATAGTAGAGAAAGAAAGCTTCACGAAAGAGTGAGATAGAGAAAGAGACGGTGAGGTGGTGATGGTACAGTATAGGGAGAAAACCGTAAGGTGTGGTGGTAAGTGGGGGAAAGGGAGAGAAGAAGGAAAAGAGAGATAAGGTGAAATAGAGTGAGAGTTGAAATAGAGATAGGAATTCGTGAGGGTACTCATCGTGAAGAAGCAAAAAGGGGCGCTTAGGGTGGACCACTTCACTTAAAGTGTTGATGGTCCTCCCCCCATCTCTCTCATTTTTTTTTTTTTTAATTTTTTACATCCATTTCATATTTAAAATTTGATTCCCCTTTAAATTAATTAAATTCGTCTATTGGTATAAACTTAATGTAAAATTATAAAATTTTCCTTTACCCACATTTTATTTCAAATAAGGTATGACAATGAAGGTAGCTAGAGTATTCATTAACCTGAAGGACATTACCAAAAACTCATAATGTCCATAGTGGATACGGAAAGTAGTCTTAGGAACATCCTCCTCCTTAACCCTCAACTGATAATACCTAGAATTGAGATCATCTTTTGAAATGCAAGAAGCTCGTTGATGTTGACCAAAATGATCATCAATCTGGGAAAAAGGGTATTGTTGCGGATGGTTACCTTATTAAGTTGCCTGTAATCTACACATAACCTTATAGATCCATCATTTTTCTTTATGAAGAATGCTCGGGCACACTAAGGGGAGGTACTTGGATGGATAAAACCTTTGTCCAGCAAATCTTGTAATTGCACCTTCAACTATTGTAATTCAGTTAGAGCCATACGATAAGGAGGAATGGATACCCGAGGCCAGATCAATACCAAATTCAATCTTTAGCTTAGGAGGCATCCTTGGTAACTCCTCTAGAAAAACATTTGAGAACTCTAACCATTGGAACTTGATCTAAGCCAGGTACTTCGACCTCTACATTCTTGAGCATAGCAAGGAACCCTTGGCTTCCCTTGTTCATCAAGTGCAAAGTCCTCAATGAGAATATCAAATAGGTAGAGGTCGAGCAGTTGTCACCCCTGAAGATAAAAGATAGCCCATCAGGGACATCAAACCTTACTTCCTTCAAGTGTTAGTCCCCCAAAGTATGACATGAAGCCAACCAATCCATGCATAGGATGGCGTTAATATCCACTATGTCTAAGAATATTAGATTAGCCAGCATTTCTATATCACCCATATTAACTATGTAAGACCTATACACTAACTGTACCATCACGAATTGTCCCATATGCATACTAACCCAAAACAAATGGTCTAAGACCATGAGTGACTCACTAAAACGGGATGTAATACGACTCTGCTTATAGCCATTGAAATTTCATGAAACTATTTTTATATGAAATTAGACATTAAGGGCTTTCCATTCATATATAATATAAGGCTATTGGATTAGTATTAAGAGAGATATGAATTTTAGAATTTTGACCTAGGTTTTGGAGTTTGATTCTGGGTAGACTAGGTTTTTTAGGGCAAAACTTGCCCTATACGATTTAGAATTGAATGAAACTAACTTTGTTAGAAAGCTTACACATAGGAGAATATCTCATAAAAATTTTAGAGTTAGATACAATTTCGTTTGCTCCCAACGGCTCAAAAAAATTGCCCTACGTCCAAACTAGGCCAAAACAGGACAGTTCAAAAAGGTTAAATTTTGGGGCTTATAACTCAAGCTCTACTAAAGCAAATGAAATGGAATTTTTTGCAAATGAAATCTTGTCCTGTTAGCTTCAATATTATACCAATTTGTATGATTTGAACTGGTTTTCTATTTTTATTAGATTTTTACTTTTAAGTGTACAATTCTGGCCAGCTATAGGGCAGGCCGAGATAAAACTTAAATAACTTGAGTTACATTCATCAAAATTAGATGGGACTAAAGAGGTTAGAAAATAGACACATAACACTTTAACACATCCAAAATTTTGGTATGGATGACTTAAATAGAAATTATGGCCTAATTCACAAAAATCAGGTTAAATGAATGTACTGAGACAGCAACTATGTTTTAAATGCAACAATTGTTCCTATGAAATTGATGATTGAATTGTGAATGACATGTTATGATTTCTCTGAAAAATCAGTTTTCTAAGTACTGGCACTATTCATCGGGAAGCGGACACGTTCCGTTATGCTGCCAAAATTTCAGTGAAACCTATGCATGAGTTATAAGACATATTCAGAGGCATGTGTATTTTGCAAGAATTTATAAGGGTTATGTCATGATAAAAGTTTTATGATACTTGCACCAGCCTCAAATTAGGGTTAAGGGGAATAGATCGATAGGGAGATCAGGGAAAGTAAATCCGGCATACCTGTATAGGAATGAGCTCGATCATAAAATGCAAACTATTACCCAAGAGTCTAAATGGCCAAAAACTCCCGGGAGACCAAGTAATGGAAAAGTTTATGAAGATAAGTTTAAGAATGAGTTTTGCGTGATCACATTGAATAGTCATTACAAGGTGTTTACAGTTTGACTATTATGTTTACTTACTGTGGTATGTTCATTTATTCTGCTCATTATTCTGTGTATCACTATTTAGTAGTTATTCTGTTTCTTAAGCTGTCGTAAGTAAAATTGAACCTTGCCTCAAACCATATGTTTTCTTAAACTTATTAAATATGGATAGTTCAATTTGATTCCATGTTTTTATAATTAAATAAAAATCGAGGCAATTGAAAATGAATATAATGTCAGTTAAATACCATACTCGAATCGTACTGAGAATTTCTTTAAATTCTCATGTCGCTTTGTACTTCCACATCATTCTTAGACCCTGGTGATGGACTCGACTACCACCCTATTTATTGAGATCCCTGACCTGCAGCTCCACCATGACCCCGAATTGGACTCATTGTACATAGCCGGCTCCTGCCATTTCCGCCTCTATCATTTTAGCAATAGGAATTTTGTTGTTCCTTTATTTCACCCTACTTTTGACCCTGCCGCTCCATACTTTACAGTCCTGTTACATGTAGCACACCCCCCTCCAGCATCCGCAGCACCTGTAGCTTTTGCTACCCCTCCACCAGAGTCACCTCCACAGGTGGTTCCAGACATTCCGCTCAGTTCTGAGAGCGATCCTTCTGAGGCTATCAACTCATCATCCTCCTCCTCGGGACCTAGTGTTGACTACTCCCCAGCTGGGCCTAGTATGGCCAATGGCTACCTAACCGAGTAGGTCCCAGCCACAAGTGATATTGTAAAGTATGGCCCTCTTTTGGCAGTGTGCAGTATTGGGTCATCGACTTAGCCGTATGTATATCAGCTAGTTTGAAATGTCCTCTAAGGACCCCATATGACCGTTTTTGACTGACATAGGCTTTATGTCTTTTTGGTACACCGGCCCCACTTATGTATCCTCTTTTGGAACCTGTATATAAACTGAAGTGTTGGCTTCTAACACATATATATGTATGCATACAACTGATGTTATATTATCTATCTTTATCTTTTCTGTTATGCTTTTTATTAAATTTTGTTATGTTCTACAATATGGATCACTGTTTATTTATATACAGCGCACCGTTTCTTAAGTATATTTTATCATATATATATATATATATATATATATATATATATATATATATATATATATATATATATATCAAAGAAAAAGAGAATATAATATAATGAATAAGCTATAGACGGAATACGAACACAATAATGCAATCTACTCAACTTCATGCTATGACTTAAGCATAACATTAAATTGGTAAGGTGTTACATTTTTAGTATTAGAGCAGTTCGTCCTAGCTAACGCCTGAGGATTGGACTGACTATGTTCTGCGCATATTCTATATTTTTAGATGATGGCATGCACTAAATCTTATTTGGAAGTTGAGATACAGATGTGCATGTGTACAAAGTGCCTAACATGTGAGCTATTATTTACTAGCATATTAGACTTAGTATTGAGCCTGCTCAACTCAATAACTTTTGTTTTGTGTGCTCAGAACTTAATGGCTTCCGGAAAGCGAGGTAGACTACGCATAGAACCTGCTCAAGAGGACCCGGTTGACTTTATGGACATGATACGAGAAATAGCTCATGCGATGCGGGAACAGGCCGTGGCAGCTCACCAGATGATGGATAATTAGGTAGGCGACCTGAGGCAAGTTGTGGAGGAAATCCACATGGCCTAGGACCTAACTTAGACTACCTTAAATTTGCTGAGTTCAGGAAGGCAAACCCGCCCAGCTTTCAAGGAGTGTACGACCCAGATAAGGCTGATGAATAGATCAAGGCTATGGAGAAGATTTTCTCTATCCTGGATTGCTCGGATCATTAGAAGGTGACTTTTGCCACCTATATGCTCGAAGCAGATGCAGAGTTTTGGTGGAACGGCGTGAAGACTATTCAAAGAGTCTCAGACAACAATCACCTGGATGGTGTTTATTGATGTTTTCTACCAAAAGTACTTTCCTGCCTCTATTCGAAATGCCAAGGAACTAGAATTTATGTAGCTATGTCAAGCGAATAGAACGGTATCCGAGTATATTGCCAGGTTTGAAGAGCTGTGTAAATTTTCTACAATTTATCAGAGGAATCCTGATGAAGTTTGGAAGTGCATCAAATTCGAAGGAGGACCACGAGAAGACAATCTTGCAGTAATAAGGCCAATGGAGATTAAAGATTTCCCCTTGTTGGTAAATAAATACTGACTTGTGGAAGATTGTAACCTGATATTGACTGTAGCAAAGGTGTCTAGTGACAACTTTAAGAAAGGGTTGGCACCATAGGGCCCAAGATTCAAGCCCAACTTTCAACAACAGAGAAGATTTCAATCGGTGGGCAATAAAGACAAGCAGCCCCAAAAGCCTTTTTCGAATTCGACTTGCACAAAATGTGGTAAGAATCATGGTGATCGGCCGTGTTTGGCGGGCCAGAATGTCTACTGTGGATGTGGCAAGCAAAGCCACAAAATTTACGAGTGTCCAACCAAGAATCCATTACAACCGTCTAGACCTCAATGTCAAGGATGGGTCTTTATAATGAATGCAGAAGAAGTTGACAAGTCTGAAGGACTAATTCAAGGTACCTGTGAAGTGGACGGTAAGACTTTAACTGTGTTCATTTATTTCTCATAATTGTGTAGCTATTTTGCAATTACCAATTTTTGAATTGCCTTATGATCTACTAGTTTCTACTCCTACTAATGAACCTATTAAAACTAGTCAAATTTGCATCAATGCTCCTCTTCAAATTGAGAATAGGACCTTTGTAGCTGATTTGATTTGTCTCGCTCTATCTGGACTTGATATAATTCTGGGCATGGATTGGCTTTCTGCCAATCGAGTTACGCTCAATTGCTCCGATAAGACAGTGGTATTCACTTCTGTCTTGTCTTTTGAAACCTAAGTCTCAACACATTTTTATCTGAACTCTTTATTAGTAAACTACAGTGGGTCGAAAGTCAAGGATACATCCTTTTGTCAACTAATATGATGGAAGTTGAACAAAAACTAGAGGAGATCCCAGTTGTTAAGGAATATCCTGATGTTTTTCTAGAAGATATTCCTGAATTCCCTCTTGAGAGAGAAATTGAGTTCACCATCGAGTTGGTTCCAGATGCGGGAGCAATATCTATAGCTCTATATCGAATGTAGCCTCTGGAGTTGATAGAACTAAAAAGATAGATTGAAGAGCTTTTGGAAAAAAGATTCATACAACGAAGTGCATCGCCATGGGGAGCTCCAGTCTTATTAGTCAAAAAGAAAGATGGAAGCATGCACCTATGCGTGCATTATCACCAGCTGAATAAAGACACAATTAAGAATAAATATCCACTGCCAAGAATTGATGACCTCATGGACTAATTACAAGGTGTAACGGTATTTTCCAAGATCGATTTGCATTCTGGATATCATCAAATTCGAGTTTAGGAATAAGATATCCCTAAGACAACCTTCCGAACTCGCTATGGGCACTACAAGTATACCGTGATATCGTTTGGACTGACAAATACACCAGCAGTATTCATGGATTATATGAATTGAATATTGCGCCCATATTTGGACAAGTTTGTAGTGGTTTTCATTGATGACATATTTATATATTCGAAGACGGAGCCAGAGCATGCGAATCACTTGCGGCTGGTTCTGCAAATTTTAAGAGAGAAGAAACTCTATGCTAAATTATCCAAATGTGAATTTTGTATGAAAGAAGTAAAATTTCTCAGCCATGTATTATTCGATGGGGGGATCTCCATAGACCCTAGCAAAGTAAAAGCAATACTGAAGTAGGAAAGACCAATCACAATAACTGAAGTCAGGAGTTTTCTGGGCCTAGCTGGATATTACAAGCAATTTGTTAAGGATTTTCTCAAATAGCTTTGCCCTTGACCAAGCTAACCAAACAAGGATTGCTAGACCCTCGTGTTAGCCTTGCTAGACCCTCGTGGACCATTTGAGGTCTATTGTGATGCTTCCAAACAAGGATTAGGATGTGTGTGATGCAAACTGGAAATGTAGTTGCTTATGCCTCCTAACAATTAAAGCCACATGAAAGGAATTATCCTACACATGATCTCGAATTAGTAGCAGTAGTATTTGCTTTGAAGATATGGAGAAATCACCTGTATGGAGTGAGATTTGACATTTTTTCTGATCATAAGAGTTTGAAGTACCTCTTTGATCAGAAGGAATTAAATATGAGGCAGCGGATGTAGATGGAACTTCTTAAGGACTACAAATTTGAATTGAAATACCACTCAGGAAAGACAAACATTATGGCAGATGCTTTGAGTAGGATATTTCTGACTGTAACCTGGATGAAGATTAAAGAGATAGAGCTTATCGAGAGTTTTCGAGATCTTAACTTGGGGATCCTTATAACTCCCAAGACCATTTAATTACACCAAATTAAGATAGCCAGTAGCTTTAAGGAACAGATTCGGCAGGTACAACAACAAGATACCAATTTTCAATGTACAATCAATCTCGTGCAATCAGGGAAATTAACGAGTTTTGCTCAAGATAGAGAAGGCATATGGCAGTGTCATGACAGGGTGTATGTGCCCGAGAGAAATGATCTCCGAAGAAGAATCTTGGAAGAAGCACATAAAGGTGAATTCACCGTAAATCCCAACATTACTAAAATGTATCAAGATCTCAAGAAAATGTTTTGGTGGCCAGGCATGAAGTCAGACGTGGTAAGCTCCGTAAGTAAGTGCTTGGTCTGTCAGAAGGCGAAAGTGGAACATCAGAAACCCTTCGGGATGCTACAACCCTTGGAAATCCCAAAGTGGAAGTGGGAGAGTATCTCCATGGATTTTGTAATGGTATTACCAAGAACGCCAACAGGATATGATGCCATATGGGTCATCATGCATAAATTAACCAAATCTGCTCACTTTCTACCTATTCGAGCAAATTATCTATTGGAAAAATTGGCATAGTTGTACATTCAAGAGATTATAAGGTTGCATGGGACCCCTTCAACCATTACCTCTGATCGAGACCCAAGGTTCACCTCACAGTTTTGGGGAGCCTTACAAAAAGCGTTTGGTACTAAGTTATGCCTAAGCACGGCATATCACCCACAAACAGATAGTCAAACGGAAAGGACAATTCAAACCTTAGAAGATATGCTACGAGCCTATATTATGGAGCAACGTGGGAATTGGGATTGATACTTGCTGCTGGCCGAATTTGCATACAACAATATCTATCACGCTAGTATCGGCATGGTTCCTTACAAAGCGCTGTACAGACGGAAGTGTCAATCTCCACTATGTTGGTACAAAATAGGAGAACTGAGTCTATTGGGGCCTAATTTAGTTAGACAAACCACCGAGCAGATCAAGAAAATTCGAAGTAAGATGCTCGCCGCTCAAAGCCATCGGAAGAGTTACGCAAATACTAGGAGAAAACCCCTAGAATTTCAAGAAGGAGACCATGTATTTCTGAAGGTTACGCCTATAACACGGATAGGTAGAGCCATTAAGGCCAAGAAGCTAAGTCCTCACTTTATCGATCCCTTCCAAATTTTGAAGCGAGTCGGATCGGTTGCATATCGAGTCGCTTTACCTCCACATTTGTCAAACTTTCATGATGTTTTTCATATTTCTCAACTCAAAAAATACCAACCTGACCCTACACACTTCCAGAACCGGAGTCAATATAGTTGAAAGAGGACTTGACTTTCCGTGTACAACCAGCATGGACCATAGACAGAAGCAGCAGGCAACTTCGAAACAAAACCATGCAGATAGTAATGGTAGCAAAGGGAAAAGAAGATGCTGAGGATTACACTTGGGAACTAGAATCAGATATGAAGAAAGAGTATCCTGAACTATTCTCAAGTACTAAATTTTGAGGACAAACTTTTTTTTTAGGAGGGTGGTAATGTAACATTCACCGGAATTTTTTTTATCGTTTTTCGAGTTAATTAAAATTTGACTAAATATTTATTTAAGATCAATTAATTAGCAATTAATTGAGTTTAGATATAAGGTAATTAGGTTGGAAGCATAGGGGATTTCATAGAAATTTTCTCAAAACTGATTTACCAATTTAAAGGAAATCGATAAAGATTCGGTGTATTAAACTGTCGGAACCGAACTAGTAGGATTTTAAACTTAATAACCCTAGATCAAGTGGCTGAAAACTCAATCACTTAACCCATAAAAAGTGGCGTTTAGTCACTTAACCCATAAAAAGTGGCGCAAGACAACCACAAAGAATGGGGGAAGGTTGGCTGAAATTGAGCCACAAGATCCTTCAACCAATAGGGTGCTTCCTTCCTAACTACCCCAAATATTTTAATGCCTTATTTCCCTTTTCTGCACAAGCAGAATTCGACCTCCCTCCAGCAGCTTCCCTCTCTTCTTTTCTTCATCTTCTTCATCTCCTTCTTTCACTTTCAGCCTCCATCAAGCCTCTTGCATCCATATCCTTCACTAGAACTCAAGACTAGCTAGTTGTTACATCAAAATAAAGGTAAAGATTCAAGCTTGCTCTTGTCTTCTTGGGTATGGGTGACTGATTTGGGGCTTTTGTTTCTCACTTCTTGATGTGACGTTTGGATGCATGTGATGATTATTGGTTGGTTGATGGCTGTTTTGTGTTTCAAATCGATTAAGGAGTGGAAAAGTATGAGAATAGAAAGATGTGGGAGGCTGGAGGAGTAAAACCCTTAGGCAGTCCATACGGCGGAGTGTACAGCTCTGCCTATAGCTATTTAAATTTGATAAAACTATTTTTATATAAAACTAAACATTAAGAGCTTTCCATTCATATATAATATAAGGCTATTGGATTAGTATTGAGAGAGATATGAATTTTGGAAATTTAACCTAGGTTTTTGAGTTTGATTCTGGGCAGATTAGGTTTTTCAGGGCAAAACTTGCCTTATACGACTTGGAATTGAATGAATCTAACTTTGTTAAAAATCTTACACATAGGAGAATATCCCGTAAAAATTTCAGAGTTAGATACAGTCTTGTTTGCTCCCAATGGCTCAAGAAATTTGTCCTATGTCCAAACTGGGCCAACATAGGGCAGTTTAGGAAGGTCGAATTTCGAGACTTATAACTCGAGCTCTACTAGAGCAAATGAAATGGAACTCCTTGCAAATGAAAGTTTGTCCTGTTAGCTTCAATATTATACCAATTTCATATGATTTGAATTGGTTTTTGATTTCTAGTGGATTTTTACTTTTAAGTATGCAATTCTGACTAGCTACAAGGCAAGCCAAGATAAAACTTAAATAACTTGAGTTACATTCATCAAAATTAGATGGAAGAAAAGAGGTTAGAAAGTAGACACATAAAACTTTAACATATCCAAAATTTAGATCCAGATGAGTTAAATAGAAATTATGGTCTAATTCACGAAAACCAGGTTGAATGAATGTGCTGAGACAGCAACTATGTTCTAAATGCAACAATTGTTCCTATGAAATTGATGATTGAATTGTGAATAAAATATTATGATTTCTTTGAAAAATCGGTTTCTTGAGTACTGGCATAATTCATGAGGAAGCAGATACGTTCCGTTGTGCTGCCAAAATTTCGGTAAAACCTATGCATGAGTTATAAGACACATTTAGAGGCATGTGCATTTTGCAAGAATTTATAAAGGTTATGTCATGATAAAAGTTCCATGAAACTTGGACCAGCCCCGGATTAAGGTGAAACGGAATAGATCAGTGGGGAGGTCGGGGAAAGGAAACCCAATATTCTTGTATAGGAACGCGCTTGATCATGAAAAACAAACTATTACCCAGGAGTCTAAATGGCCAAGAACTCCTAGAGGACCAAGTAATGGAAAAGTTTATGAAGATAAGTTTAAGAATGAGTTTTGCATGATAACATTGAATAGTCATTACAAGTTGTTTACAGTTTGACTATTATGTTTACTTACTGATGTATATTCATTTATTCTATTCATTATTCTATGTATTACTATTTAGTAGTTATTCTGTTTCTTAAGCTGTCTTAAGTAAAATTGAACCTTGCCTCGGACCATACGTTTTCTTAAAGTTATTAAATATAGATAATTCAATTTGATCCCATATTTTTATAATTAAATAAAAATCGAGGCAATTGAGAATAAATGTGACGTCAGTTGAATACCATACTCGAATCCTACTGAGAATTTCTTTAAATTCTCATTTCGCTTTGTATTTTCACATCATTCTCAGACCTTGGTGATGGACTCGACTGCCGCCCTGTTTGTTGAGATCCCTGACTTGCAGCTCCACCATGACCTCGAGTTGGACTCATTGTACATAGCCGGCTCCTGCTATTTTCGCCTCTATCTATTTAGCAATAGGAATTTTGCTGTTCCTTTATTTCACCCTGCTTTTGACCCTGCCGCTCCATACTTTGCGGTTCCGTTACATGTAGCACACCCTCCTCTAGCACCTCCAACACCCGCAGTACCTGCAGTTCCTGCTAACCCTCTACCACGGTCACCTCCACAGGTGGTTCTAGACATTTTGCTCAGTTCCGAGAGTGATCCATCTGAGGCTATCGGCTCATCATCCTCCTCCTCAGGACCTAGTGTCGACTACTCCCTAGCCGGGCCTGGTATTGCCAACGGCTACCTGACCGAGTAGGTCCCAGCTGCAGGTGATATTGTACAACAATTTGGCAGTGTGCAGCATTGGGTCATAGACTTAGCCGTATGTATATCGGCCACGACCGCGAACTGGGGGTGGAACTGGGCCAGCAGATGAAGCAGAAGAATTGAAGGATAGGTGAATCATTGAAGGCTGAGATGGCTCTGAATAGTAGCATCCCACGGAATAAGTCGGGTATGATGACTAAGAAGGATTCGTGTCTATGGAAGCAGTTGGCATCAGCTGAGTGTTAGAGCCAGAGTTCTGATCCATTAGGTACCTCAGAGGATGAAAAGGCGAGCAGATGTCATCCATGGCAATGTCCTCAAATGGCTCGTGAGGGTGGATAAACGGACTCATCACAGATGTATGAAATTTGTGGCTATGGAACATGTAGACCCGCATCGTTGCCTGAGCAGTCAGCACAAATGCATTTAGCATCAGGTTGAAGTGCCAATGCATCACTAGGAACTCAACGAAAATCACCACAGTGCCTGACACCGGCATCTTCTAAAGACGACACGGAAACATAGGAGTGAGAAATACTAAATTTCTTAGTAGGATCACGATTAGACAAAAACTATGTCATCATCATCGTCCCAGCCATTTCAGGTTTAATTATAAAAACACTGGACAGATAAAAGTTCAATTTTAATGATTTTGAAAACTTAAACCCTGAAGCGGGTTGCTTTTAAACTTAGCATCATAATTACATCATCATAACTAACATCCATACTAAGGCATAGAATAAACATTCATAATGCAAATGGACAATATAAATACATGCAAGGACATGCATCATCATAGACTAAACCATGGTTATACTTGACCTCACTTTCCTTTTAGCACGTGCTTAACATTCTTTACTTTTCTATGAAATGGACTGCTTTTGGACATGAGCCCATTCCGTGACCGTCGTTACATAGTACTAAACCAAATCAAACTAAGCCGATATTGGTTACCCCTAAGTTGGAGGGTCCTCCATGTCACCCTTGCCTCCCTCATAGAGGTTCTTTAAATCTTTGTAGATCACCGTCCCTCACTTCCCTTATCGAAGTGATTGAAAGGTCATGTCCCATTAATTCTTTTCTTATCATTATACTTTATATGCATAGTTCTTCTTTGACTAGGCACACGCAATGATATAACTAAGTCCATAATTTTGACAGAAATTTGGTAGCATAACGGCTAGATTGGAACTTCCCTAAAATGCCATTCATCAACTTTCAACCAACAGTTCATCATATTTATATCATATCATCACATTAATCATTCAATCATGAGACAAAGCTCAATCAAACTTGTCATTCATCATGCCGAATGGCATCATACATTCATACCCTAAAGGGGTTTATAGTTGTGTTATTCCTTATGAAGAATCTTATGAATGCTCATATGATTTTTCGTGGTTACCCATGAGAGAATCACATAGTTAAGATATATGTATACGGTCTTTTAGTTACTTAGTTCTCATAGGAAATTATTCTTGACTTGAATTCATATCTTATGAAACACTTGTTCAAATTAATTAAGTTAAGTGATTGTTTCCTTTCCTTGAGATAGTGCACTTAGTGATTCCTAGATTCATGGTATGCTCAAAGGCCCTAATCATACTTTTGTTCCCAAGGTGTTCGAGATCTCTCTAATCCTTGGGTCATGACAACGCATAACCATATCATGAACCCGACAACACTATGTTCACTAAACATGAAGGGTGGTTTTTAACTTAACCAAGTTACAAAGTTTCAAGCTTTTATCACTAACATAACAAGATCTTACCTTAAGTATTATAAAAGTTATCATTCTTTATAAACTAGTCATAAAGTTTTATTCTTTATGAAAGTAAGTGCCTTTAAATCAAGTTCTTATCTTAAAGATTTGATCTTCATAAAATAATGATACAAGTTACTAGCTTTTTAACTAAAAAGTCTTGTTTTTTATGTAAGTTGACTCTTTTAATTATTGTAAGACCATCAAGGTCTCATCTTTATGATTTAAAGTTGTCTCTAAATTAAAAAGGTTCCTACTTTATCAACTAGTGATATGAGACATTAGCTTTAGAGTTATAAAGTCTTGATCTTTATAAAAGTGAGCACCTTTATGACTCAAAAATGCTATCTTTGCTTAAAGATTTGAATTTTACTAATATATTCATCTCAAGATTCCACCTTTACAAGACTTAGTGTGCAAGCTTATAACTTTACAACTTTAAGTCACTTTCTTGATTAAATCTGAAAACTTTATGAAAGGATTTACATCCAAGAATCAATCTTTACAATATAAAATGACAAGACATCATTTTTCTAACTCAAAAAGGCTTATTATGCTGATAAGTTTAGACTTTTACATATATTCTTGTCTTCAAAACAAAACTTTACGGAAGCACAAAGGTTGCGCCATTTTTAAGGACTCAAGAAGCAAACTTTTTAAAGCTTTAAGTTTTTAGGATGTTCATAGTCTTATCAAATCATGAAAAACATGTAAAGATGAAATTTTTCTAATCATAATCTCACCATAAGAAAAAGAGTAACTGTAAGCAAGATACCATCAAGAACATCAAGAACATTCAAGAATAAGAACATGAACATACTTTTCCAAAAGTAGAAACATCAAGAACATTTGAAGAAGAACAAGATCATATTTTTCCAAAAGTAGAAACATCAAGAACGCTTGAAGAAAAGCATGAACATATTTTTCCAAAAAGGAAAACTTTTGCTCATGAAAAGCATGAAAGATTTTCTCAAGTTTTCACTTAAAGATCTTCGTCATGAAAAGAGCCAAGCTTCAAGCTTTCTTAAGTAAACAAAATAAAAAGATGAAGATCACTACCTTTCTTGAAGATGGCGCAAAAACAAGAGAAGAGGAAGAAGAAGATGATGGCTCCTCTTGATGATGATGGTGGCAATTTTGCAAGAAGAAAAGAGAAGCTCTTGAGTTCTCTTAAAAATGATGGTGATAGTGTTTAGATCTAGTCTCCAAAGACCCAAAGATGAGGTCCTTCAAGGGCTAAGTGAGAGCTTTTGGTGGTGGTGGTGAAGAAAAGAAGATGAAGAAGATGAAGAAGTGTTTAGAGAGAAGTTGGAGGATTTGATTTCAAGAGAGAGAATGAGATAAGTGAAAATGAAATGGATGAGGGTGGGCGAGAGAGAAAGTGGCGTCCTCATCATAAAGGGAAGGAGGGAGATATTTTCTTAATTTTGTGCTAATTAAGGTTCACGGGGACAAAATGGATAATGGAGGAACAAATTAAATACTAACTCTTACATAAAGCACTCTTATCTAATACTTTATGCTTTAATGACACCATTTTTTACTTTATTGTCTACTTGACTTAATTTGAATTTAATCTTGTGATTAAATGCTCTTGCAACTTAATTAAGATGATTAAGCAAGGATTAGTGATTGACACACAAGAACATGATTAACAAAAATTAATCTTGCGATTAAGCTTAATTAACCTTAATTAAACTCGATTAAGCTAATTAAGGGCAATTAGTGCTTAATTAAGCTATAAAGGCTCTGACTTGCTTAATTAGAGATTATCTAATCTTGATTAAGTATTCTCTTGACTTTTCTCATCTAAGTTAACTCATAAACTCCTCGTTAACCTCTTAATTAAGCCTTAATCTCATAATTTCTCATTAAGTGCGTACTTACTCAAGGTTACTGAGGTAATTTAGCACAACAAGAAATTGAGGATGTTACATTTTCTCGTCACCTTTAAAAAGAATTTTGCCCTCAAAATTTGTTACCTGTAAACAATTCTGGATATTCGTTCTTCATCTCGGACTCTAACTCCTACATATACTCTTCCATGTTTCCTCTACCCCGAGTCACCTTGACCAAGGGCATCGTCTTATTCCTCAGCTGTTTTACCCCATGATCCACGATCCAAGATGGTGGCAGATTGAAGGTTAGGTCCTCCCTTAATTGTCCACTTTTGGTTCAAGTAGATGACCAGGATCGGAATGGTATTTTCTCAACTGAGACACATGAAAGACATCATGAAGGTTTGACAAATTTGGAGGTAAGGCCATTTGGTAAGCAACTAACCCAACACGTTTTAGAATTTGAAAAGGGCCAAGGAAACGAGGGCTCAACTTTCTGACCTTCACAACTCTACCTATACCAATCGTAGGAGTGATTTTCAGAAGCACATGTTCTCCTTCTTGGAACTATAGAGGCTTTTTCCTCTTATCCACATAACTCTTTTGACGGCTCTGAGCCGTAAGGATTTTGTCCCTAATCCTTCTGATTTATTCTGTGGTCTGCCTCACAAGATCAAGTCCTAATAGGCTTTGTTCACCTAGTTCAAACCAACATAGAGGAAATTGACACTTCCTTCCATATAAAGCTTCGTAAGGTGCGATGCCAATACTTGCATGATGACTATTGTTATAGGCAAACTTAATCAAACGTAAGTATCTATCCCAACTTCCTTGATTATCTAGCACACAAGCTCTCAACATGTCCTCTAAAGTTTGGATAGTCCTCTCTAACTGTCTATCCGTCTGGGGGTGATAAGCTGTACTTAGGCAAAGCCTCATCCCAAAGGCCTTTTGGAAGGCTCCCCAGAATCTAGAGATAAACCTCAGGTCTCCATCTGAGATTATGGTTAAAGGCACACCATGCAACCTTACTATCTCTTGAACATACAACTGGGCTAACTTTTCCATAGGGTAAATAGCTCAAATGGGCAAGAAGTAAGCAGACTTGGTTAATCTGTCAACAATTACCCATATCGCATTAAAACCAGCTTACATTGTGGGTAAACCCATCACGAAGTCCATATAGATGCTTTCCAATTTCCATTCTGGGATCTCCAATGGTTGCAACATACCAGAAGGCTTTTGGTGTTCAATCTTCACCTTTCGGCAGATTAAACACCTGCTTACCAACTCTGCAATGTCCCTCTTCAATCCTAGCCACCAAAATATCTTCTTAACGTCTTGGTACATCTTTGTCACACCAGGGTGTATAGTGAAATGGCTCTTATAAACCTCCTCCAAAATCCTTCTTCAGAGGTCACCACTTGCAGGCACACAAACTCTTCCTTCGAATCTCCATAGTCCATCTGTACCTTGAGCAAAATGCTTCAACTTTCCTCTTTCCACTAACGCTAAGTTTTTCAGGAAATCCTCTTCCTTACTTTGGGCTTGAGCAATTTGATTCTTGAAATCGCTCGTCACCCTAAGTTGATTCAATCTTAAACTATGGGCGATCAACATCACTCCAAGGTTAAGGTCTCTAAAGCTCTTTACCAGCTCATCCTCCTCGACCATCATCCATGACATATGCAAAGACTTCCTACTTAGAGTGTTGGCCACCACATTGGCCTTCCCAGGATGATAGTTCAACCCAAACTCATAATCCTTTAGAAACTCCATCCATCTCGTTTGCCTCATATTCAACTCCTTTTGATCAAAGAGATACTTCAAACTCTTCTGATTAGAAAATACTTCAAACCTTACTCTATACAGATAATGCCTCCATATCTTCAGGGCAAACATTACCACTGCTAACTCCAAGTCATGGGTTAGGCAGTTTACTTCGTGAGGCTTCAACTGCCTAGAGGCATAAGCCACCATCTTCCTATTCTTCATCAAGACAAAATCTAAACCTCTTCCAGAGGCTTCACAATAAACCTCCAATGGTCTACTTGGGTTAGGCAAAACTAATACTGGAGTTGAGATTAACTTTCCCTTTAGCTCTTGAAAGCTTTTCTCATAATCCATGGTCCATACAAATGGGGCATATAACATCCCCAATTTTGTCTAAACTAATTAGCTCAGTGATCCTAGCTAATTAGAGAGGTTAACGATTAACTGAGGACTAATCGGCTAATCTCAATGAGCAAGAGCTTAGTAAATTGAGTCAAGTCAATAATTGAATCATAACGCACTAAATGTTTTAATTAAAACCTAATTATTCGAACCTCATTAATTCGTAACTTAGAAATATAATTAAGTTAATCCAATCTTATTAATTAAGTACAAGACAATTGTTCTACCTTACAAATTGAGATAGATTTATTCTTACACCCTAATTATATAATTCATAAGAGCAATTCTTTTAGAGGAAAATGCCTTAAAAGTGTAATTAACTGAAATCGATTGAAGAGCAATTTAACTAATCAAATTGATTAACAACTTAGGTAATTTTAATAGCTTTGATGATTTAAAAATTTCTCCAAATTGATGCACCAAATTTCGGCCAAGGACAAGAGTAAAATCCAACCATCCATTTGCTTTCTCATCATGCACTATTAGATCAAGGGTCTATGTTAGTAGTATCTCTTTAGTCAAGATAAGAGAAGTACCTTCCTCCCTTAAGATTATGCCACTTGGAGTGATCTTGTTCAATCGAGCCAATCCCAAGAGGGGTCTTTGCTTTTGTCCACTTGAGAAAACACAAAATAGTCTACAGCATTCACCAAGACTCAAGGAAAACACAACCCACTCTTTTACCCCAAGGTTCCTAGCCTTTTTGCTTGAAAAAGAAGTTAAACTCACCTGCTTCCTCTTGCTTGTTGGAGAAGCAAAACCAATCAGCCTTCACCCCCATTTTTGTGCCCCAAAATAGCCCCCTCACTCTCTCATTTGTTATTTCTATTCTTTCCCAAAGATACCAAGTAGCCACTCCTCTTCCTCTCAACCTCTCTTTATTCTTCCTACTTTCCTTCTTATTCTTCTTACTCTTCCACCACCATCACCCTCATTTCCTATCACCACCCTCACATACCCTTCAAGGACCACCCTCTTTGGTTCTTGAGGAAGTAAAACAAACACTCACTTAGCCCTATTATTAAACTCAAGGAGAAGGAGGCCATCTCTAAACATTTTCATTCTTCAAGCTTTCAAGAGAAAACTTGTGATAATGACTCTAACCCCTCTTTCTTCTATGTTTTTCAAGCTCTAGAACTCCTAAGCTCTCTATAGCTAGGTGGTTTTAGAACTTGCTCTAGAGGTCTCATGGCCATGCTTTCATTATAAGAAGTTGTTTGTGATTTTGCTCTTCTTTTGGAAAATGACTTTGGTTGTGCATTTTGTTTTATGTTGAACCCAACTTTTTAGAACCCAAAATATTGATTTTTACCAAGATCTCAAAGTATAAAAGTGGTTTGGAAATGTAAAGTGGTCACTTGAAGAAAAGACTTAATATTTTTGCAAGAAAACTCATTGAAACCAAAACCGTGGAAGCTGAAAAATTCTAATAGTTTATATGGCGCTACTAATAACTCTTTCAATATAACTCCAAATGTAGCAAAACTAATTTAAATGAAAATAGACTCATAGAGCTTTTTATATATATAAAATACGTGAAATTTGGCCTGAAAATGAGAGAGATATGAATTTTCAAAATGTGTTGTCCCTAGATATGTTTCTGTTCAGGCAGTATGTAATAAAATCTTAATAACTCAAGTTATACAGAACATTTTTAAGTGGGACCAAGTTCGTTAGAAAGCTAAGACATAGAGGAACATCCTTATAGAATAGTTTTGTAAGATTCCTTGTGAGGAACACCCAGTAATGTCTAAAAATCACTATACTGAGAATAAACTTAAAAGCTAAGCAGTCAGAATAAAATGTGCATATTTCAGGTTACAAAATGAATTTTTGAATGGGGTTTATTTTGTTTAAAAATAGACTCAGAGAAGTATAATCATATCAAAATTTAAGTCAAAAGAGTAAAAGATGAAATTATGACAAATTTTTAAAGTTACTACCCCACTGTAAAAGTAAAATTGGGTATAGTTGAATTTAAAGGTTAATGAAAAATAAGCTTAAAGACATTAAGATCCTTACATTAAGATATTGGAAAACCTTATAATTCACCTTAAAAATTTCAAAAGGATAATAGACAAAATTGACCCTATGCCTAATAAAAGAATTTACACAAGAGGCAACCTCAATTAAAAGCTTACACCAAATTTACTAATCAAAACTTATAAGACTTTGTGTGATATGTATGCCTCTATGCGTCAATATGATGACAATGATATGATGATGATGATATGATATGATATGATAATGATGATGATGATATGATATGATGATGATGATTATGATAATGATATGATGACGATATGATAATGATTGATGATGATATGAATATGATATATTGATGATATGATGCTTAATGATATGTGATAAAGGAATCACATTTGGGGACGGCGATACATAACACCTGAATGTGGACAAGAATTAGAATAATTTTGTATCATGAGCTTTAATAAGAAGAGAATGAACTAAGGGTGTGATCCTTCAAAAGGGAAGGTAACCCAAAGTAAGCTCTCCTCACCCACCACTCACATAAGGCATGGCATCAACTCAGCTAGTGTGAGTATAGGGGATAGGGCTTACATGAGGTATGGCATGACCCAGCTAGCGTAAGTAATTAAAAGTTATGGTGGCGACAGCCACAGTATGAGCTCATTACCACTTATGTTTAGTGGGTGAAAAGAAAAAGACTTAAGATAAAGTCAAGTTAAGAAAAGAAAAGGGATTTCGGTCCAAACCCTTGAAAGGAAGAAGTTCAGAGAAGCTTATAGCACAGCCATACATGTTTTATGTAATTATAGTTATTCCTATGTCTGTTATGATATAAATGATCAGAGGATGTGTTAAAATTGAATCTGCTTCGGATGGCTATGTTTTCTAAAATCTAAGAATTGGATCTTATGTATGTTCACTATTTTCATTTATAAAACCGAAGTGGCTAGGACGATGACGATGGCACTTTAGTGTCGAGTTCGAGTCTTACTGAGAAATCTTATTTCTCACTCTAGTTACTTTTCCGTATTGTCACCAGAATCCGATGACGCATCTGGTGGAGTAGAGCATGGATCCCCCACACTATGAGCAGATGTATGACGTGGGATGCTAGACAATGCTGATTTGGACTTGTAGTTGTTGTAGTTCTGCATCTTTATACATTCCTTTTTGTGACAAATGATGTCAATTTAAGTTTGTATTTAGTATTTGGGTCATGGCACGTCCATGAGCCTCTCTCGATGTAATGTTTATATATATATATATATATATATATATATATATAAATATAATGAACCTATATGGATGTAATGATTAGCTATGTAATGCAATGTATTTGTGAATTACTATTTATTTACTTTTCTCTTGTTTTATGATATTGGGGTATGTATTTTATGCGACAGGCTCTTTCTTTATCTGTCTTCTCGCTCAAGGCTTTACTTTCCAAAACACTGCAAAGTGACGACGTATTTCAAAAAAAAAAATACCGTATTTTCCGCGTAACTTAACTTAGAAATGAAGTTTAGTTTTCCATGAGTATAAGTAACAACTAATAAATACCGTAATACAACTTAAGCGTAGTATGGGTTTATTAGGGTGTTACAGGGCATCCTTCCTTGTCAACTTGGTCAAGGGCAAAGGTATCTGGGAAAATCCCTTTATAAACCTACGGTAGTAACCAGCTAAACCCAAGAAACTCCTTATCTCAACTACCGAGGTTGGTCTCTCCTAATTCATCACAGCCTCAATCTTACTCGGGTCCACAACGATACCTTCTTGTAACACCACATGTCCTAAGAACTTTACTTCCTCCATCCAAAATTCACACTTAGATAACTTAGTATAAAGCTTCTTTTCCCTCAAGATTCCCAACACAACTCTCAAATGCTCTTCATGTTCCTCTTTTGTTCTCAAATAGATGAGAAAATCATCTATGAAAATAACTACAAACTTATCCAAGTAAGGTCTAAAAATTCTGTTCATGTAATCCAAACAACAAGGGCATTAGTCAATCTAAATGACATCACTATAAACTCAAATGCCCATATCTTGTCCTAAAAGCTGTCTTGGATATATCCTCCTCTTTCACCCTTATCTGATGATATCCGGATCTCAAATCAATCTTAGAGAATATGGCTGCACCTTGCAGTTGGTCCCTGAGGTCATCTATCCTAGGCAAAGGATACTTGTTCTTAATAGTCACCTTGTTCAACTGCCTATAGTCCACACATAGCCTCATGCTTCCATATTTCTTTTTCACAAACAACACCGGGGCTCTCCAAGGTGAAGCACTAGGTCTTACAAACTTCTTTTCAAACAACTTTTCCAATTGTCCTTTCAACTCTGATAACTCCATTGGGGACATCCAATAGGGTGCTATAGAGATTGACCCCGTTTCCGGTACCAATTGTAACATCCTAATAAACCCATACTACGCTTAAGTCGTATTACGGCGTTTTATTAGTTGTTACTTATGCTCGTGGATAATTAAACTTCACTTGAAATTAAGTTACGCAGAAAATACGGTAAATTTGTTTTTTTTTTTTTTTTGAAATACGTCGTCACTTTGGAAAGTAAAGCCTTGAGCGAGAAGGTAGATAGAGAAAGAGCGTGTCGCATAAAATAAATACCCAAATATCATAAAATAAGAGAAAGGTAAATAAATAGAAATTCACAAATACATTGCATTAATTAGCTAATCATTACATCCATATGAGTTCATAATAAATATATATATATATATATATATAAACATTACATTGAAGAAAGCCCATGGTCGTGCCATGATCCAAATACAAGATACTAAATACAAACTCCAATGACAAAGCTCATCTGAAAAAGGAATATGCAAAGATACAGAACAACGATCGCTATAAGTCCCAAAACGGCTTCGTCTGACACCCCACGTCATACATCCGCTCATAGTGTGGGGAATCCATGCTCTACTCCACCGGATGCGCCATCGGATTTTGGTGACGCTGCGAAAAAGTAACTAGAGTGAGAAATAAGATTTATCAGTAGGACTCGAATCCGACATGGAGGTGTCATTGTCATCGTCCCAGCCACTTCGGTTTTATTAATGAAAACAGTGAGCATTCATAAGGTTCAGTTCTTAGGTTTTCAAAAACATGAATATTCGAAGTGGATTCAATTTTAACATACTCTCTAATCATTTATATCTTAACATACATGGGCATAAATATAATCACATAACATATGCATGACTGTGCTATGAGCTTCTCTTATCTTCTACCCTTCAAGAGCTTGGACCGAAGTCCCTTTCTTTTCTTCACTTGACTTTATCTTGAGTCTTTTTCTTTTCACCCACTAAACATAAGTGGTATTGAGCTCATACCGTGGCCGTTGCCATCATAAAATTTCAATACTTACACTAGCTGGGTCATGCCATGCCTCATGTAAGTCCTATCCCCTATACTCACACTAGCTGGGTCATGCCATGCCTTATGTGAGTCGTGGGTGAGGGGAACTTACTTTGGGTCACCTTCCCTTTTGAAGGATCACACCCTTAGTTTACTTTCTCTTCTTATTAAAAAGCTTATGATGCAAAATCATTATGATTCTTTTCCACATTTGGGCGTTACGTATCGCCGTCCCCAAATGTGATTCCTTTAATGTATATTATTAAGCATCATATCAACATATCATATTAACATCATCATCATTCATTTTCATATCGTCATCATGCCATCATCATAATCATTATCATCATATTATCATAATCATCATCATCACATCATATCATCATCATCATCATCATCATCATCATCATATCATTATCATATCAGTGTCATCATATGCACACATAGAGGCATACATATCACACAAAGTGTTATGAGCTTAGCTTAGTAAATTTGGTGCAAGCTTTTACTTGAGGTTGTCTCTTGTGTAAACTCTTTTACTAGCCATAAGGCCAATTTCATCCATTATCCTTTTGAAACTTTTAAGTTGAATTATGAAGGTTATCCAATACTTAATGTGGGGGACTTAATGTCTTAAAGCTTATTTCTTATTAACCTTTAAATTTTTACCATAACTAGTTTTACTTTTATAGTGGGGCAGTAACTTCAAAAATTCACCATAATTTCACCTTTTACTCTTTTATTTCGAATTTTGGTATGATTATATTTCTCTGAGTCTATTTTTAAACAAAATAAACCCCACTCAAAAATTCATTTTGTAACTTGAGTTATGCATATTTTATTCTGACTGTTCAGAATTGAAAGTTCATCTCGGGTCAGTGAATTTTAAACATTACTGTGAACTTGAGTTATAGCTTGAGTTATGCACGTTTTATTACCTACTACCCGGACAGAAACCCATCCAGGAACAGCTGATTTTAAAAATTCATATCTCTCTCATCTTAAGGCCAAATCTCGCATATTTTATATGTATGAAAAGCTCTTTGAGTCTACTTTCACAGAAAATTAGTTTCATTGATTTTGAGTTTTGTGGAGTTAGTTATACCGCACGCTTTACAGACTGCCAGAATTCTAGATTAACTCAGTTTTAGTTTCAATGAGTTTTCTTGTAAAAACCTTAAGTCTTTTCTTCAAGTGACCATTTTATATTTCCAAACCACTTTTATACTTTGAGATCTTGGTAAAAATTAATATTTTGAGTTCTAAAAAGTTGGGCTCAACATAAAACAAAATGCACAACCAAAGACATTTGCCAAGAAAAGAGCAAAAATCACAAACAACTTATAACAAGAGCATAGCCATGAGGCCTTTAAAGCAAGTCCTAAAACCATCTAGCTATGGAGAGCTTAGGAGTTCTAGAGCTTGAAAAACATGGAAGAGAAAGGGGTTAGAGTCACTACCAAAAAGAGTTTTCTTGAAGGATTTGGGATGAGGTGATGGTTGAAGTGAGCCTTCCTTCTTGTAAGCTTGAAAATGGGGCTTGTATATGAGTGGCCTTGTTTCTCCAAGGACCAAAAATGGTAGTCCTTGAAGGGATTGTGAGTGTGGTGATGGAGATGAGGTAGGAAGTAGTTAGAAGGTTGGAAGAAAAACAATGAAGCTTGGAAGAAGAAGAGAGTATGAGACTTGGAGAGAGGAGAGAGCTTTGTGTGGGTCTTGAGAGAGGAAGTGAAAAAAATGAAATGAGGGGGGAGAAAGGTGGCTGATTGGCTCAAAAGGGGAGGGAAAAGAGTGATGTGATTTTGCTTCTTTTGCAAGCAAGGAGGCTAGGAACCATGGGGTAAAAGGATGAGTTGCGTTTCTCTTGAGCCTTGGTGTTTAGGTAAAGACCATTTAGTGTTTTCTCAAGTGGTTAAAGGCATGAGCTCTCTTAGGATTTGGCTTGGATGGCTAGGATCACTCCAAGTGTCACCATCTTGATGGAAGGGAGTACATTTCTTGTCTTGACTAAAGAGATGCTACTAACCTAGACTCTTAATCTAATGGTGTATGATGAGAAGGCAAATGGATAGTTGGATTTTGCTCTTGTCCTTGGCCAAGATTTGGTGCATCAATTAGGAGAAATTTTTAAATCTTCAAAACTATTAGAATTACCTAAGTTGTTAATTCAATTTGATTAATTAAATTGCTCTTATGAATTATGTAATTAAGGTGTAAGAATTAATCTATCTCAATCGATTATGGTAGAACAATTGTCTTGTACTTAATAAGATTGGATTAACTTAATTATATTTCTAAGTTATGAATTAATGAGGTTCGAATAATTAGGTTTTAACTAAAATATTTAGTACATTATAATTCAATTATTGACTTGACTTAATTTACTAAGCTCTTGCTCATCGAGATTAGCCGATTAGTCCCCAGTTAATCGTTAATCTCTCTAATTAGCCAGGATCATTGACCTAATTAGCTTAGACAAAAATTGGGAATGTTACAATCTCCCCTCCTAAAAAGAATTTTGCCCACAAAATTCATTACCTGTAAACAGGTCGGGGGCAGGCATGCCCTAGATGTAGTACTTTGCAAAATGCCCAGGCCGTCCACATTTGAAGCAGACATTTTGTCCGGCGTAGCAAATGCCCTTGTGTTATCTCTCACATTTTGGGCAGGTGGGATTCATTGCAGGCTTCGTGGGCTGGTCGGCAGGTCTTGAAGGGTTGGTGGATGGCTCTTGTGGCTGGTTGCCCTTGGATCCTTCACCATAGTAGGGCTTCTTTTGCAGGGCCTCCTTCGGGTGTTGCTCTTGAGACGCCTGTCTCCTCTTACGGGTCTCTGATCTCTAAATTGCCAACTTTCGATTACATTCTTCTACTACATGGCTCTTATTAACAAGTGTCGCATAGTTCCTTATCTCCAGTGGAGCCACTGATGCTAGAATGTCAGCCTGCAATCCTCCCTCATACTTCATGCATTTCCAATGCTCATCCAGGTTTCGCTAATATAGCGTGGAAAACTTACACAACTCCTCAAACTTCGCTGTGTATTCGGCAATGCTCATACCTCCTTGGTACAGCCTCAGGAACTCCATCTCCTTCGCATTCCTTACGGACATCGGGAAGTACTTCTCATAAAAAGCCACCTTGAAGGCATCCCATGTGATCTCCCTCTGATCACTTTCCATCAAGCTTTTTGCTCCTTTCCACCAAAACTCGGCATCCGCCTTCAACATGTGAGTGGCAAAGGCCACCTTTTGGTTCTCTGAGCAAGCCAGCACAGAGTAGATCTTCTCAATCCCTTTGATCCATTCGTCGGCTTCGTCAGGGTTGAAAGCCCCCTTGAAACTGGGCGGGTTCGCCTTACGAAACTCCGAGAACTTCTGATACTCGGCATTAACTCCATTTCCACCAACAGACTCTTCGGATCTTCGATTCAACTGGTCCATCATATGCTCAGCAGCTGTAGCTTGAGCTTGCATTGCGTTTGCCATCTGCTGGAAAGTCCTCATGAACTCGGCGAGGTTCGCGCCATCGCTGTTCTCATTGGAGGTACGTCTGCGAGTTGCCATTAGCTCCTAAACACACCATACAAAGATATCGAGTTGATCAGGTCCAATATTAAGCATAAGCATGGCAGCAACTAAAGGCAATCTCACATGACGGTCATGCATTCTAAGTCCTACACTCCATTATACAGACAGGATCCACAGCACGACATAACATAGCGCACGTAGAGTTATGCTTGGAAGCATAGTCAGTCCAACCTTAGGCTTTAATAGGATGAACTGCTCTGATACCATAATGTAACATCCTAATAAACCCATACTACGCTTAAGTCAGACACGGCGCTTTTATTAGTTGTTACTTATGCTCGTGGATAATTAAACTTCACTTGAAATTAAGTTACGCAGAAAATACGATAAATTTGTTTTTTTTTTCTTGAAATACGTCATTACTTTGGAAAGTAAAGCCTTGAGCGAGAAGGTAGATAGAGAAAGAGCGTGTCGCATAAAATAAATACCCAAATATCATAAAACAAGAGAAAGGTAAATAAATAGAAATTCACAAATACATTGCATTAATTAGCTAATCATTACATCCATATGAGTTCATCATATATATATACATTACATTGAAGAAAGCCCATGGTCGTGCCATGATCCAAATACAAGATACTAAATACAAACTCCAATGACAAAGCTCATCTCAAAAAGGAATATGCAAAGATACAGAACAACGATCGCTATAAGTCCCAAAACGACTTCGTTTGGCACCCCACATCATACATCCGCTCACAGTGTAGGGAATCCATGCTCCACTCCACCAGATGCACCATCGGATTTTGGTGACGATGCGGAAAAGTAACTAGAGTGAGAAATAAGATTTCTCAGTAGGACTCGAACCCGACACGGAGGTGTCATCATCATCGTCCCAGCCACTTCGGTTTTATTAATGAAAACAATGAGCATTCATAAGGTTCAGTTCTTAGGTTTTCGAAAACATGAATATCCAAAGTGGATTCAATTTTAACATACTCTCTAATCATTTATATCTTAACATACATGGGCATAAATATAATCACATAACATATGCATGACTGTGCTATGAGCTTCTCTTATCTTCTACCCTTCAAGAGCTTGGACCGAAGTCCCTTTCTTTTCTTCACTTGACTTTATCTTGAGTCTTTTTCTTTTCACCCACTAAACATAAGTGGTATTGAGCTCATACCGTGGTCGTCGCCATCATAAAATTTCAATACTTACACTAGCTGGGTCATGCCATGCCTCATGTAAGTCCTATCCCCTATACTCACACTAGCTGGGTCATGCCATGCCTTATGTGAGTCGTGGGTGAGGGGAACTTACTTTGGGTCACCTTCCCTTTTGAAGGATCACACCCTTAGTTTACTTTCTCTTCTTATTAAAAAGCTTATGATGCAAAATCATTATGATTCTTTTCCACATTTGGGCGTTACGTATCGCCGTCCCCAAATGTGATTCCTTTAATGTATATTATTAAGCATCATATCAACATATCATATTAATATCATCATCATTCATTTTCATATCGTCATCATGCCATCATCATAATCATTATCATCATCTTATCATAATCATCATCATCATATCATATCATCATCATCATCATCATCATCATCATATCATTATCATATCAGTGTCATCATATGGACACATAGAGGCATACATATCACACAAAGTCTTATGAGCTTAGTTTAGTAAATTTGGTGCAAGCTTTTACTTGAGGTTGTCTCTTGTGTAAACTCTTTTACTAGCCATAAGGCCAATTTCATCCATTATCCTTTTGAAACTTTTAAGTTGAATTATGAAGGTTATCCAATACTTAATGTGGGGGACTTAATGTCTTAAAGCTTATTTCTTATTAACCTTTAAATTTTTACCATAACTAGTTTTACTTTTACAGTGGGGCAGTAACTTCAAAAATTCACCATAATTTCACCTTTTACTCTTTTATTTCGAATTTAGGTATGATTATACTTCTCTGAGTCTATTTTAAACAAAACAAACCCCACTCAAAAATTCATTTTGTAGCTTGAGTTATACATATTTTATTCTGACTGTTCAGAATTGAAAGTTCATCTCGGGTCAGTGAATTTTAAACATTACTGTGAACTCCTCACAAGGAATCTGCCAAAACTGTTTTATGGAGACGTTCCTCTATGTCTTAGCTTTCTAACAAAAATGGTCCTACTCAAAAATGTTATGTATAGCTTGAGTTATACACGTTTTATTACCTACTGCCTAGACAGAAACCCATCCAGGATCAGCTGATTTTAAAAATTCATATCTCTCTCATCTTAAGGCCAAATCTCGCATATTTTATATGTATGAAAAGCTCTTTGAGTCTACTTTCACAAAAAATTAGTTTCATTGATTTTGAGTTTTGTGGAGTTAATTATATCGCATGCTTTACAGACTGCCAGAATTCCAGATTAACTCGGTTTTAGTTTCAATGAGTTTTCGTGTAAAAACCTTAAGTCTTTTCTTCAAGTGACCATTTTATATTTCCAAACCACTTTTGTACTTTGAGATCTTGGTGAAAATCAATATTTTGTGTTCTAAAAATTTGGGTTCAACATAAAACAAAATGAACAACCAAAGACATTTGCCAAGAAAAGAGCAAAAATCACAAACAACTTATAACAAGAGCATAGCCATGAGGCCTTTAAAGCAAGTCCTAAAACCACCTAGCTATGGAGAGCTTAGGAGTTCTAGAGCTTGAAAAACATAGAAGAGAAAGGGGTTAGAGTCACTACCAAAAAGAGTTTTCTTGAAGGATTTGGGATGAGGTGATGGTTGAAGTGAGCCTTCCTTCTTGTAAGCTTGAAAATGGGGCTTGTATATGAGTGGCCTTGTTTCTCCAAGGACCAAAAATGGTAGTCCTTGAAGAGATTGTGAGTGTGATGATGGAGATGAGGTAGGAAGTAGTTAGAAGGTTGGAAGAAAAACAATGAAGCTTGGAAGAAGAAGAAGAGAGTATGAGACTTGGAGAGAGGAGAGAGCTTTGTGTAGGTCTTGAGAGAGGTGGCTGATTGGCGCAAAAGGGAAGGGAAAAGAGTGATGTGATTTTGCTTCTTTTGCAAGCAAGGAGGCTTGGAACCATGGGGTAAAAGGATGAGTTGCGTTTCTCTTGAGTCTTAGTGTTTAGGTAAAGACCATTTAGTGTTTTCTCAAGTTGTTAAAGGCATGAGCTCTCTTAGGATTTGGCTTGGATGGCTAGGATCACTCCAAGTGTCACCATCTTGATGGAAGGGAGTACATTTCTTGTCTTGACTAAAGAGATGCTACTAACCTAGACTCTTAATCTAATGGTGTATGATGAGAAGGCAAATGGATAGTTGGATTTTGCTCTTGTCCTTGGCCAAGATTTGGTGCATCAATTAGGAGAAATTTTTAAATCTTCAAAACTATTAGAATTACCTAAGTTGTTAATTCAATTTGATTAATTAAATTGCTCTTATGAATTATGTAATTAAGGTGTAAGAATTAATTTATCTCAATCGATTATGGTAGAACAATTGTCTTGTACTTAATAAGATTGGATTAACTTAATTATATTTCTAAGTTATGAATTAATGAGGTTCGAATAATTAGGTTTTAACTAAAATATTTAGTACATTATAATTCAGTTATTGACTTGACTCAATTTACTAAGCTCTTGCTCATCGAGATTAGCCGATTAGTCTTCAGTTAATCGTTAATCTCTCTAATTAGCCAAGATCGCTGAGCTAATTAGCTTAGACAAAAATTAGGGATATTACACCAATTCTATAGAAAACCCGATTTCCCACTCCGGGGGAAATTCGGGTATATCATTAGGAAACATATCTAGGTATTCCCTAACTACGGTGATCTTTTCAAATGCCTGCTCGAGTTCCACATCACTTGCCATAAAGAAAACATATTCCTGATTACTAGACTCACTACTCCCTATCTTAACAAAATTCTAAAACAAACTAACAGGTTCAACAGGCTTAACAGGTATAGGAGGAAGAACAATAGATTTCTCAAAACAATTTACCATAGCATGGTTAGTAGAGAGCCAATCGATGCTTAGAATCAAATCCAAACTCAATAAAGCAAACAAATCAAATTTGCTATGAAAGACCTATCATCAATTTGGAACTGACAATTCAAAAAACAATGAAAAGTCTTGACTAGTTTCCCAGCAGGAGTAAAAACAACTAACACATAAGGTAATTCAGACATAGACAATCCCAATCTATCTACACAATCATGAGAAATAAAGGAGTGTATAGCTCCAGAATCATATAGTACAGTTAAGGTTCCACCATTGACCTTGCACTTACCTTGGATTAGATTTTTGGACTGAGTGGCCTCCTCAGCATTAAGGGCAAAGACCTTTCCTTGATATTGGGGCTTATTGGTAGAGGGCAACAGCTTGGCAGTGCAGTCTCTAGTCATATGGCCAGGCTTTCCACACCGAAAACATGCATTTTAGCTAGCTAAACAAGGGCGTCCTTGATGATGTTTGCTACACGTAGGGCAAGCTTGACCATTCGCAGGCTTAGGTGGATTCCCAGTAGGCTTCTGGGATTACTTTCCTTTGAAACCTCCACCTTGAAACGGCTTCCTCGGGGGTTGGGGCTTGAACTTCTGACCTTGCAGTGCCAACTTCTTCTTGTAAGCTTCAGACCTTGCCATAGACAGCTTGCGGTTGCAATCCTCCACTAAATGGCACTTGTTGAACAGTACAGCATATTCACGGATCTCCATAGGCGCTATAGACGCCAGGATTTCCTCATGCAATCCTCCTTCAAACTTGACGCACTTTTAGTTCTCATCCGGGTTCCTTTGATAGATCATCGAGAACTTGCATAGTTCCTCGAACTTGGCCATATATTTAGCAATATTTTATGGTCCCTTCATGCAGACTCATGAACTTCAGCTCCTTTGAATTCCTCACGGATGTAGGAAAATACTTCTCGTAGAAGTGCAACTTGAAAATTTCTAGGTGATGTAGGTCTAAGCACTTTCCAACAGCCTCTTGGTGCCCACCCACCAAAACTCAGCATCAGCTTCCAACATGTAGGTAGCAAAGGCTACCTTCTACTTCTCGGTGCAAGTCAGCATCGTGAAAATCTTCTCAATGGCTTTGATCCATTTATCAGCTCGATTGGGGTTGTACGTCCTTCTAAAGCTCGGCAGATTTGCGTTCCTGAACTCAACAAACTTGAGGTGTTCATGATCGACCTCAGCTCCCCCATTATGCCCTTCGAGATTCTCCTCATTCCTTTGCTCTATTCGTTCCATCATGCGATAAGCAGCAGCAGCTTGCTCCTTTATGGTAGCAGCCATTTCACAGAGCATCCCCATGACTTCCTCAGGACCTTCCGGCTCATTACGGGGCCTGCCACGTCTTCTGGAAGTCACTAGTTCCTGGTACACAAGATAGAAGACATTAAGTTGATCAAGTTCAACATTTATGTTGAGTGAACCAGCAAGTAACCACATTCGGAATAGACGATCATGCATATCTAATCCCTATATCCCATCATACAAACAAGACTCAAAGCATGACTAAACTAAGACATATGCTTAGAAATATAGTCAGTCCATCCCCAGGCTTTTCAAGGACGAGCTGCTTTGATACCAAAATGTAACACCTTAACAGTCCCATAATATACTTAAGTTATATTATGGAATTACTAGTTATTACTTTTACTCGCGGAACTAACATTATCATTGGAAAATACTTTTTATAGGAAAATAGGGGAAATTTTTTTTGGACAATAACAACTAAACTGTTTTGATAGTCGAGAGCCATGAGCGCATCGTGAACGTGTATTACAAACATTGCTATCTCACGCATCAATGTGTAACACCCTACTAATTTGATGTTATGTTTAAGTCATAGCATGAAATTAGGTAGATTGTGTTACCATGTTATCACTCTTTTTACCTTTCCTAATTCATCCTTCTTTAAATTGTCATCATATATATATATATATATATATATATATATATATATATATATATATATATATATATATATTTCCATTTTTTTTTACAGACAGAACGGCGCGCTATTATACTAAAAGCGAAATGAATTTAACAAGATATTACCGAAGATAAGAATAGTACAATAGCATTACGTTATATGTACAAATACATGTATATATATTAGAAGCCACTACTTCAATTTATGTACAAAGTTTCAAGTAGAATACATAAGTGGGCTGGTATATCAAAAAGACAATAATGCCCGTATCAGTTAAAACACCCTATGGTCCTCAGAGGACATTGCATAACCTACTGCTAGTCCTACTGTCAAGTCTATGACCCAGAGCTACGCGCTGTCCAAAAGAGGGTCATACTGTACAACATCTCCTGCTGCTAAGCTACTCTGTCAGATAGCCGTTAGTCATGCCAGGCTCGGCCGGTGAGTAGTCTACGCTGGGCCCCGAGAAGGAAGAGGGTGGCGAGCCGGTGGCCTGAGAGGGGTCACTTTCTGAACTCAATGGGATATCTGGGACTGCCTGCGGTGGTGACTCAGGCGCAGGGTCAGCAGGTGCTGCCTGTGTTGCAAGTGCAGGAGGGGCTGGAGGTGGGTGCGCCATGTGCAGCGGGACAACGATATAAGGAGTGGAGGGGTTGAAAATAGGGTGGTGTAAAGGGACATCAAAGTTCCTGTTGTTGAAGAGGTAGAGACGGAAGTTACACGAACTAGCTATATACAAGGAGTCCAACTCTGGATCGTGGTGAAGCTGTAGAGCTGGGATCTCAATGAAGAGGGTAGCCGTGGAGTCCATCGCCAACGTCTGAGAATGATGTGGAAGGTACAAAATGGAGTGAGAATTTCAAGAAATTCTCAGTAAGGTTCGGGTATACTGGCTAACTGACGTCACAAACATTCTCAGTTGCCTTGGATTTTATTTAAATATAAAAATGTGTGTTCAAACTGAAATGTCCATTTAAATGAGTTCAAGAAAATGTCTGGTCCGAGGCAAAGTTCAGTTTTACTTTAGACGGCACAAGAAACAGCAGAATTACTAATATTGATACATAGAATAATAAGCAGAATAAATAAATAAACAGCAGTAAATAAACATAACAGACAATTGTAAACATCTTAATATAACCATTCTATGTATTTATGCATTCATATAGCCATGCAAACTCATTCTTGAACTTTCCTTCATAAACTTTGTCATTACTTTCTATCATCTTTCCATCTCTTGGTCCCCTGGGAGTTCTTGGCCATGTAGACTCCTGGGTAATAGTCTATTTTTCAGGATCGAACTCGTTCCTATACAGGAATGCCAGGTTTACTTTCCCTGACCTTCCCACCGATCTATTCCCCTTAACTTCTTATCCGGGGCTGGCCCAAGTAGTATGGAAATTTCATAGTGACATAATCCTTTTCATAACTTTCATAACTTTCTTAAAAATGCACATGCATTAACATGTAATTCATAACTTGTACATAGGTTTTACTGAAATTTCGACAGCATAACAAAATGTGTCCGCTTCCCCATGAATAGTGCCAGCCAACCAATACATTTATACAATTTGCAATTTCAGTATAGAGCAGCAATTATGCATATACATTCATAAATTCATTCATTAGTTTCAACAAGCATCAATAGGGTTTTTAACTCATTCTACCTTATTCTGCCCGGTTATGGTATTTCCCACCTTTATTTCAATTTAACTCATTTAAACCTAATTTTTGGATATGTTGTAGCCTTATGTGTCTAGTTTCTAACCTCTTTAGCCCATCTAATTTTGATATCTATAGCTTAAGATATTTAGATTTTATCCTGGCCTACCCAATGGCTAGCCAGAATCAGGCAACTAAAAGTAAAACTCTACTAAAAATCGAAAACTGACTCAAATTACACGAAATTAGACTCATATTAAAGCTAACAAGTTAAAGTTTCATTTGCAAAAAGTTTCATTCCATTTGACTTAGTAGGGCTCGAGTTACAAGCCCTGAATTCTGACCTTACTAAACTGCCCTGTTCTGGCCCGGTTTGAACATAGGGCAACTTTCTTGGAGCACTGGGAGCAACTAGGACCTTATCTAATTCTAAAATTTTTATGGGACATTCTTCTATGTGTAAGATTTCTAAAATCGTTAGTTCCAATCATTTTTAAGTGGTATAGGGCGAGTTCTACCCTGAACAACCCAGTCTGCCCAGAACCAGAGTCAAAACCCTAGGTCAAAATTCAAAAATTCATATCTCTCTTAATTCTAGTCCAAAAGCCTTATATGATATATCTATGGAAAGCCCTAGATGTCTAGTTTCATATAAAAATAGTTCCACCTAATTTAATCGGCTGTATGTGGAGCAGTACACTCCGCCGTACGGACTGCCGAGGGTTTTTGGTTCTCTAACCCATCAGCTCTTCCTATTTTCTTTATTTCTTGCTTCCACTTCGGTTTTAATCAAACAAACAGTCCAAAACCAATCACATATCATCATAAACATTCATTTAACACATCAAAGAAGGTGAAAATAATCCCAAGCCCAGCCAGCCAAGTCCACAGATTTGAGGCAAATATTAAACTCCTACCTCTGTTCCTAGTGATTTTGCTGGATTTTGAAGGCTTGGATGAGCAAAGCTTGAATTGGCTTGATGTTGGTTGGAGTTTTGGGTGTGAAGAAGAGAGAAAGAGAGCTGAATGAGAGGAGAGAAAGTGGCGCAAGAATGGATCAGAATGGGTGAAGAAAAGGGCAAAAAAAATCTGATTACTTTGAGTGGTTTATGTTGATTTACTTTGGCTTTTGATTGGTTGATTTTCCATGGCTGAAAATCAGCCAGCCCTTCTTGCCTTTGTGTGGCCAAAGTGGCTCCACTTTTGGTACTAAGTGGCTGAATTATTAGCCACTCAAGGTAGGGTAAGGGATTGGAATCCTATTGGTTCGATTCCGACAGTTTAAAATACCGTAATTTTACCGATTTCCTTTAAATCGGTAAATCGGTTTTCAATAAAATTTTATGAAAACTCCTATACTTCTAACTTAATTCTCTCATATCTAAACTCAAGTAATTGCTAATCAATTGAGTCTAAATAATTATTCAACCGAATTTTGATTATTCTCAATTATTCGGTAAAACCGAATAATTAGGCGAAAAACGGTGGATGTTACACAATGCAAGTAATGTAAATAGAAACAATAAGAATAGCAATAACTTAGAAAATCATAACATTCATTCCATAGCCATTTCATAGTCAATATAAGGATAATAATACCAGAAGTCATACACAAAGATAATAATGGGTTTGATACCTACTGTCAACTCTACGAAGGAGACCTAACAAATACATCCAAAAAGAAAATACATAGGAACTCACATCCAACCATACATGCTAAAAGAAAATGATAACCTTAGCTACAACCAAAAGGGGCTATCCTCATGCTCAGCACTGCATGCAAACACCTCATCACTCATCTGGCGAGAGGAAATCATTCTCGTATCCATTGGAAGCAACATCACCACATCCTCATCCTCGGGCACGCCTATGCCCAGGAGGCACAGCACAAGTATGGATAAACCCATGACCGTGAATCGGGGGGTAGAACTGGGCCAGCAGATGAAGCAGAAGAATCAGAGGATAGGCGAATCACCGAAGGCTAAGATGGCCCCGAACGGTAGGATCCCATGGAGTAAGTCGACTATGATGACTCAAAAGGATCCATCTCTACGGAAGCAATCGATGTCAGTTGAGTGTCAGAGTCAGAGTCCTCATCTGTTGGGTACCTCGGAGGATGAAAAGGCGGGCGGACTTCATCTATGGTAATGTCCTCAAATGGCTCGTGAGGGTGGAAAAACGGACTCATCAGGTGCATGGAATTGGTGGCTATGGAATATGTAGACCCGCATCGCACGGCCGTCGGCGACAGATGCACTCAAAGATCGGATTGAGGTGCCAATGCATCGCTGGGAACTCAATGAAAATCACCATCGTGCTTGACACCAGCATCCTCTGAAGACGACACGGAAACATAGGAGTAAGAAATACTAAATTTCTCAGTAAGATCATGACTAGACAAATATTGTGTCATCGTCATCGTCCCAGCCGCTTCGGGTTTACTTATAAAAACAGTGGACAAATATAAGTTCAATTTTAATGATTTTGAAAACTTAAACCGCGAAGCGGGTTGCTTTTAGACTTAGC
This sequence comes from Pterocarpus santalinus, assembly GCA_031439595.1. Classification (NCBI taxonomy): domain Eukaryota; kingdom Viridiplantae; phylum Streptophyta; class Magnoliopsida; order Fabales; family Fabaceae; genus Pterocarpus; species Pterocarpus santalinus. The sequence goes on from CM062527.1 coordinate 41,059,078, forward strand.
ATCATAATTACGTCATCATAACTAACATACATACTAAGGCATAGAATAAACATTCATAATGCAAATGGACAATACAAATACATGCAAGGACATGCATCATCATAGACTAAACCATGGTTATACTTGACCTCACTTTCCTTTTTAGCACGTGCTTAACATTTTTTACTCACCTTTGAAATAGACTGCTTTTGGACATCAGCTCATTCCGTGACCATCGTCATGTAGTACTAAACCAAATCAAACTAAGCCGATATTGGTTACCCCTGAGTTGGAGGGTCCTCCATGTCACCCTTGCTTCCCTCATAAAGGTTCCTTGAGTCTTTGTGGATCACCATCTCTCACTTCTCTTATCAAAGTGATTAAAAGGTCATGTCCCATTAATTCTTTTCTTATCATTATACTTTACATGCATAGTTCTTCTTTGACTAGACACATGCAATGATATGACTAAGTCCATAATTTTGATGGAAATCTAGTAGCATAACGGCTAGACTGGAGCTTCCCTAAAATGCCAATCATCAACTTTCAACCAACAGTTCATCATATTTATATCATCTCATCACACTAATCTTTCAATCATGAGACAAAGCTCAATCAAACTTGTCATTCATCATACCGAATGATATCATACATTCATACCCTAAAGGGGTTTATAGTTGTGTTATTCATTGCGAAGAATCTTATGAATCATCATATGATTTCTCGTGGTTACCCATGAGAGAATCACATAGTTAATATATATGTATGCGGTCTATTAGTTACTTTGTTCTCATAGGAAATTATTCTTGACTTGAGTTCATATCTTATGGAACACTTGTTCAAATTAATTAAGTTAAGTGATTGTTTCCTTTTCTTGAGATAGTGCACTTAGTGATTCCTAGATTCATGGTATGCTCAGAAGCCCTAATCATACTTATGTTCCCAAGGAGTTCAAGATTCCTCTAATTCTTGGGTCATGACAATGCATAACCACATCATGAACTCGACAGCACCATGTTCACTAAACACCAAGGGTGGTTTTTAACTTAACCAAGTTACAAAGCTTCATGCTTTTATCACTAACATAACAAGATCTCACCTTAAGTATTATAAAAGTTATCATTCTTTATAAAGTAGTCATAAAGTTTTATTCTATATGAAAGTAAGTGCCTTTAAATCAAACTCTTATCTTAAAGATTTGATCTTCATGAAATAATGATACAAGTTACTAGCTTTTTAACTAAAAAGTCTTATTCTTTATGTAAGTTGACTCTTTTAATTATTCTAAGGCCATCAAGGTCTCATCTTTATGATTTAAAGTTGTCTCTAAATTAAAAAGGTGCCTACTTTATTAACTAGTGATATGAGACATTAGCTTTAAAGTTATAAAGTCTTGATCTTTATAAAAGTTAGCACCTTTATGACTCAAAAATGCTATTTTTGCTTAAAGCTTGGAACTTTACTAATATATTCATCTCAAGATTCCACCTTTACAAGACTTAATGTGCAAGCTTATAACTTTCTGACTTTAAGTCACCTTCTTGATTAGAGCTGAAAACTTTATGAAAGGATTTATATCCAAGAATCAATCTTTACAACATAAAATGACAAGACATCATTTTTCTAACTCAAAAAGGCTTATTATGCCAAAAAGTTCAGACTTTTACATATATTCTTGTCTTCAAAATAAAACAAAACAAAACTTTATGGAAGCACAAAGGTTGCGCCACTTTTAAGGAATCAAGAAGCGAACTTTTTAAAGCTTTAAGCTTTTAAGATGTTCATAGTCTTATCAGATCATGAAAAAATTGTAAAGATGAAACTTTTCTAATCATAAACTCACCATAAGAAAAAGACCAACTTTAAGCAAGATACCATGAAGAACATTCAAGAATAAGAACATGAACATACTTTTTCCAAAAGTAGAAACGTCAAGAACACTTAAAGAAGAACAAGATCATATTTTTCCAAAAGTAGCAACATCAAATAAACATCAAGAACACTTGAAGAAGAACAAGATCATATTTTTCCAAAAGTAGTAACATCAAGAAAACTTGAAGAAGAACATGAATATATTTTTCCAAAAAGGGAAACTTTGCTCATGAAGAGCATGAGAGATTTTCTCAAGTTTTCACTTAAAGATCTTGGTCATGAAAAGAACCAAGCTTCAAGCTTTCTTCAGTAAACAAAATAAAAAGATGAAGATCACTACCTTTCTTGAAGATGGCGTAAAAACAAGAGAAAAGGAAGTAGAAGATAATAGCTCCTCTTGATGATGATGGTGGCGGTTTTGCAAGAAAAAATGAGAAGCTCTTGAGTTCTCTTGAAAATGATGGTGATAGTGTTTAGATCTTGCCTTCAAAGACCCAAAGATAAGGTCCTTGAAGGGCTAAGTGAGAGGTTTTGGTGGTGGTGGTGAAGAAAAGAAGATGAAGAAGATGAAGAAGTATTTAGAGAGAAGTTGGAGGATTTGGTTTCAAGAGAAACAATGAGATAAGTAAAAATGAAATGGATGAGGGTGGGAAAGAAAGAAAGTGGCATCCTCATCATAAAGGGAAGGAGGGATATATTTTCTTAATTTTGTGCTAATTAAGGTTTAGGGGGACAAAATGGACGATGGGGGAACAAATCAAGTACTAACTCTTACGTAAAGCACTCTTGTCTAATGCTTCATGCTTTAATAACATCACTTTTTACTTTATTGTCTACTTGACTTAATTTGAATTTTCTCCTATGATTAAGTGCTCTTGCAACTTAATTAAAATGATTAAGCAAAGATTAGTGATCAATACACAAGAACATGATTAACAAAAATTAATCTTGCGATTAAGCTTAATTAATTTTAATTAAACTCGATTAAGCTAATTAAGAGCAATTAGTGCTTAATTAAGCTATAAAGGCTCTGACTTGCTTAATTAGAGATTATCTGATCTCGATTAAGCATTCTATTGACTTTTCTCATCCGAGTCAACTGATAAACTCCTCGTTAACCCCTCAATTAAGCCTTAATCTCATAATTTCTCATTAAGTGCCTAATTACTCAAGGTTACCGAGGTAATTTAGCACGGTAGGAAATTGAAGATAATACATTTCTCCTCACCTTTAAAAAGAATTTTTTCCTCAAAATTCGTTACCTTTAAACAATTCTGAATACTCGTTCTTCATCTCGGACTCTAGCTCCCACGTACACTCTTTAATGTTTCCTCTACCTCAAGCCACCTTGACCAAGTGTACTATCTTATTCCTCAGCTGTTACACCTTGTGATCCACAATCCGAGACGGCTGCAGATTGAAGATCTAGTCCTCTCTTATCTATACTTTTTTGAGTTCAATGACCAGGATCAGAATGGTATTTTCTTAACTGAGACACATGAAAGACATCATGAAAGTTTGACAAATTTGGAGGTAAGGCCATTTGGTAAGCAGTTAACCCGACACAGTTGAGAATTTGAAAGGGGCTAAGAAAACGGGGGCTCAACTTTTTGACCTTCATGGCTCACCCATACCAGACATAGAAGTGATTTTCAGGAACACATGTTCTCCTTCTTGGAACTCTAGAGGTTTTCTTCTCTTATACGCATAACTCTTTTGATGGCTTTGAGCCATAAGGATTTTGTCCTTAATCCTTCTGATTTGCTCCGTGGTCTGCTTCACAAGATCAAGTCCTAATAGGCTTTGTTCACCGAGTTCAAACCAACATGGGAGAAATTGACACTTCCTTCCATACAAAGCTTCGTAGGGTGCTGTACCAATACTTGCATGATGAGTATTGTTATAGGTAAACTCAATCAAAGGTAAGTATCTATCCCAAGTTCCTCGATTATCTAGCACACAAGCTCTCATCATGTCCTCTAAAGTTTGGATAGTCCTCTTTCACTGTCTATCTGTTTGGGGGTGATAAGCTATACTTAAGCAAAGCCTCGTCCTAAAGGCCTTTTGCAAGACTCCCCAGAATCTAGAGGTAAACCTTAGGTCTCTATCTGAGATTATGGTTGAAGGCACACCATGCAACCTTACTATCTCTTGACCATACAGCTGGGCTAACTTTTCAAAAGGGTTAAGTGAACAAACTTGGTTAATCTGTCAACAATTACCCATATCGCATCAAAACCAGCTTGCGTTTTGGGTAAACCCATCATGAAGTCCATAAAGATGCTTTCCCATTTCCATTCTAGGATCTCCAATGGTTGCAACATACCAGAGGGCTTTTGATGTTCAATCTTCACCTTTTGGCAGACTAAACACCTGATTACAAACCTGCCAACCCCGCATTGTCCCTCTTCAATCCCGGCCACCAAAACATCTTCTTAACGTCTTGGTACATCTTTGTCACACCAGGGTGTATGGTGAAATGGCTCTTGTGAGCCTTCTCCAAAATCCTTCTTCGGAGGTCAACACTTGCGGGCACGCAAACTCTTCCTTTGAATCTCTACAGTCTATCTGTACCCCTAGCAAAACCCTTCAACTTTCCTTATTCTACTAATGCTAGGGTTTTCAGGAAATCCTTTTCCTCACTCTGGGCTTGAGCAATTTGGCTCTTGAAATTGCTCGTCACCCTAAGCTGATTCAATCTTAAACTATGGGGGTTTAACACTACTCCAAGGTTAAGGTCTCTAAAGCTCCTTACCAGGTCATCCTCCTTGACCATCATCCATGATGCATGCAAAGACTTGCTACTTAGAGCGTCGGCCACCACATTGGCCTTCCTAGGATGATAGTTCAACCCAAACTCATAATCCTTTAGAAACTCGATCCATCTCCTTTGCCTCATATTCAACTCCTTTTGATCAAAGAGATACTTCAAACTCTTATGATCAAAAAACACTTCGAACCTTACTCCATACAGATAATGCCTACATATCTTCAGGGCAAGCACTACTGCCACTAACTCCAAGTCATGGGTTGGGTAGTTTACTTCGTGAGGCTTCAATTGCCTAGTGGCATAAACCACTACATTTCTATATCAAGACACAACCTAAACCTCTTCCAGAGGCATCACAATAAACCTCAAATGGTCCACTAAGGTCAGGCAGAACTAATACTGGGGTTGAGGTTAACTTTCCTTTTAGCTCTTGAAAGGTTTTCTCACAATCCATGGTCCATTCAAATGGGGCATCCTTCCTTGTCAACTTGGTCAATAGCAAAGATATCTGGGATAATCCCTTTACAAACCTACGGTAGTAACCGACTAAACCCAAGAAACTCCTTATCTCAGTTATTGAGATTGGTCTCTCCCAATTCATCACTACCTCAATCTTACTCAGATCCATAGCGATACCTCCTTGTGACACCACTTGTCCTAAGAACTTTACTTCCTCCATCCAGAATGCACACTTTGATAACTTACCATAAAGCTTCTTTTCCCTCAAGATTCTCAACATAACTCTCAAATACTCTTCATGTTCCTCCTTTGTTCTCGAATAGATGAGAATATCATCTATGAAAACAATTACAAACTTATCCAAATAGGGTCTAAAAATTTTGTTCATGTAATCCATAAAAATAGTAGGGGCATTAGTCAATCCAAACGACATCACATAAACTCGTCATGCCCATATCTTGTCCTAAAAGTTGTCTTGGGTATATCCTCCTCTTTCACTCTCATCTGATGATATCCAAATCTCAAATCAATCTTAGAGAATACGGCTGCACCTCGCAGTTGGTCCATGAGGTCATCTATCCTAGGTAAAAAATGCTTGTTCTTAACAGGCACTTTGTTCAACTACCTATAGTCCACACATAGCCTCATGCTTCCATATTTTTTTTTCAAAAACAACACCGGGGCTCCCCAAGGTGAAGCACTAGGTCTTACAAACTTCTTTTCCAATAACTCTTCTAACTATTCCTTCAACTCAGACAACTCTATTGGGGACATCGTATAGGGTGCTATAGAGATTGGCCCCAATCCTGGTATCAACTCTATAGAAAACTTGGTTTCCCTCTCCAAGGGAAATTCGGGTATGTCACCAGGAAACACATCCTGGTATTCCCTAACTATGGGGATATCTTCCAATAATTGCTTGAGTTCCATGTCACTTGCCATAAGCATAACATATCCCTGATTACCAGACTCACTACTCCCTATCTTAGTAGAATTCAAAAACATACTAACAGGTTTAACAGGCTTAACAGGTATAGGAGGAAGAACAATAGATTTCTCAGAATAATTTATCATAGCATGGTTAACAATGAGCCAATCCATGCCTAGAATCAAATCCAAACCAGACAAAGGCAAACAAATCAAATTTGTTATGAAAGACCTACCATCAATTTAGAACTAACAATTCAAACAACAATAAGAAGTCTTGACTGGTTTCCCAGCAAGAGTAGAAATAATTAACATGCAAGGTAATTCAGACACAGACAATCCCAACCTATCTACACAATCATGAGAAATAAAGGAGTGTCTAGTTCCTGAATCATATAGAACAGTTAAGGTTCTACCCTTGACCTTGCATTTACCTTGGATTAGATTGTTAGACTAAGTCGCCTCCTCAGCATTAAGGGCAAAGACCCTTCCTTGGTGTTGGGGCTTGTTGGCAGAGGGTAATAGCTTGACAGTGTAGTCTCTATCCATATGCCCAGGCTTTCCACACCAAAAACACGTGTTCTGGCTAGCTAAGCACATCCTCCATGATGTTTGCCACACATAGGGCAAGCTTGACCAATCGCAGGCTTAGGTGGATTCCCAGTAGGCTTTTGGGGTTGCTTTTCTTTGAAACCTCCACCTTGAAATGGCTTCCTCGGGGGTTGGGACTTGAACTTCTGCCTTTGTGGTGCCAACTTCTTCTTGTAAGCTTTGGACCTTGCCACAGACAGCTTGCGATTGTAATCCTCCACCAAACAGCACTTGTTGACTGTAACACCCTAATAAATCCATACTACGCTTAAGTTGTATTACGACATTTTATTAGTTGTCACTTATGCTCGTAGAAAACTAAACTTCGCTTGAAATTAAATTACGTAGAAAATACGGTGAATTTTTTTTTTGAAATACCTCGTCACTTTGGAAAGTAAAGCCTTGCGCGAGAAGATAGCAATAAACGAGCGTATTGCAAAGATTCCAGTCATAAATCAAAGGAACAAGGGATAAATTAAAATACCATGCATTCACATCACTAAAACAACCATATAGATATAAATAGTCTCATAATATCCAATAGTACATAGAAAGGAAACTCATGGTCATGCCATGGCCCCAAAATATCAACCGTAAACAAATCTTACAAAGTTCGTTACAAAATGTAATACAAAGGATAAGGAGTAATAATGGAATAGGCCCGCATAGACATGTGCTGGCTTCTCTGCCCCTTCCGCGCCCTTCAATCCGAGGGACTCAAGTTCTCGAGTGCTTGGTCCCCCTCGCTCCTCGGCCTCAGGGATCATGAGGAGTACGGATGATACGAGGGTGCCTGCTGATCACCTCAACACGACGGATGCGACGACTAGGAGTATAGCTAGCCACCGAAGAACGTTCCTTGGAGGGATCCTCCTCAGACGCAGTGGGATGATACTCGGGGAGCGGCGGCGAAGCGGCTGCGGCCCTAGGAGTGGCCGTGGAACTCATATCAATCACAGGTATCTCCGGTGGTGGCACGGGATTAGCTGCGAGCAGACCTGAAGACATCGACTCCATCTCGATGTCTGGCAATGGCTCAGGCGGGAAATCCCAAGGACCCGGCGGCGGTCCAAGGTGAGTCGAAGAGACGTCTACAGGGGTTGGCGGGACTTTTGGCTCTTCTTCCTCAAAAATTCGACCCAGGTAGAAATGTGTACGAACTACTGTGGTGGTCGTGGCCACAATAGCATGAGTATCCCCATCGTAGGCCCACTCATGGTGGGGAGGGTCCATGCTCCACTCCACGGGGTGTGCCATAGGTATCTGGTGATGAAACGAAAAAAAAAAACTAGGGTGAGAAATAAGATTTCTCAGTAGGACTCAAATCTGACACATAAGTGTCATCGTTATCGTCCTAGCCACTTCGGTTTTATAAATGAAAACAGTGAGCATCCAATAGGTTCAATTCTTAGGTTTTCGAAAATATCAATGTCTGAAGTGGGTTCCATTTTAAGTACGTATTTCTCATATGCTAACATCATGGTATACATAAGAACTTATATGACAATTCGCATCATGCATGCACATCTTATGAGTTTCATTCTTTACTTGGGTCGGACCGAGGTCATTTCCTCTTCTTCACATAGCCTCTATCTTAGGTCTTTTTCTTTTTCTCTTTTCTTTTCACCCACTAAACATAAGTGGTAATGAGCTCATACCGTGGCCGTCGCCACCATAAATTTTCGGTACTTACACTAGCTGGGTCATGCTATGCCTCATGTAAGCTTTATCCCCTATACTCACACTAGCTGGGTCATGCCATGCCTCATGTGAGTCGTGGGTGAGGGGAACTTAAATTAGGTCATCTTCCCTTTTGAAAGGTAACACACTTTATTAAATCTCTTCTTATTAAAGCTTATGATGCAAAATATTTCTAAGTCCACAATTTCTCTGCAATTTCTGAAGATAATCGGCTAGACCGAAGCTTCCCAAAATTTTGCCAAACAGAGAAACCAATATCACATATCATTAAGCATCATGTCATATCATCATCCTCATGATCATTATCATAACATCATGCTTGCACATAGACATAGGCATATTCTCAAGCAAAGTTTTATGAGCTTAGCTTAGTAAATTTAGTGCAAGTTTTTAATTGAGGTTGCCTCTTGTATATCCTCTTTTATTAGTCGTAGGGCCGATTTTGTCTATTATCCTTTTTGATGCTTTTTAAGTTGAATTATGAAGGTTTTCTAATACTTAATGTAAGGGTCTTAATGTCTTAAAGCTTATTCCTCATTAACCTTTAGCTTTTACCATAACCAGTTTTTCTTTTACAGTGGGGCAGTAACTTCAAAAATTCACCATAATTTCATCTTTTACTATATTATTCAAATTTTGGTATGATTATACTTCTCTGAGTCTATTTTTAAACAAAAGAAACCCCACTCAAAAATTCATTTTGTAGCTTGAGTTATGCACATTTTATTCTGACTGTTCAGACCTGAAAATTCATCTCGGCTCAGTGACTTTTAAACATTACTATGAACTCCTCACAAGGAATCTGCCAAAACTGTTTTATGGGGATGTTCCTATATGTCTTAGCTTTCTAAAAAACTTAGTCCCACTCAAAAATGTTCTGTATAACTTGAGTTATGCACGTTTTATCATCTACTGCCCGAGCAGAAACCCATCCAGGAACAGGAGGATTTGAAATTCATATCTCTCTCGTTTTAAGGCCAAATCTCACATATTTTATATATGTGGAAAGCTCTTTGAGTCTATTTTCACAGAAAATTAGTTTCACTACATTTCGAGTTTCGTAGAATGAGTTATATCGTACATATTACAGACTGCCAGAAATCCAGTTTAACTAGCTTTTATGTTTTTCACTTCAAGCTTATGGAGAAATTGTTATATCACTTCAAATCACCATTTTCATGTTTCATTTCACCATCATATTCAATGTTTTAGTTACCAAATCAGTATTTTAAAACAAAATAAAGCAAGATACATAAAAACCATCATACCACAAAATCTCATTTTAAGACAACAAATTCAACAAGGCAAGAAAACTCATAAAGCAAGATATGGTCATGAGACCTTGAACAAGTCCTAAAACCACCTAGCTATGAAGAGCTTAGGGGTTCTAGAGCTTGAAAAATACATGGAGAAGAAAGGTAAGAGTCACTACCAAAAAGAGCTTTCTTGAAGGATCTGGGATGAGGAAAAAGTTGAAGAGAGCCTTCCTTCTTGAAAGCTTAAAAATGAGGCTTGTGTATGAGTGGCCTTGTTTCTCCAAGGACCAAAATGGTAGTCCTTGAAGGGATTGTGAGTGTGGTGATGGAGATAAGGTAGGAAGTAGTAAGAAGGTTAGAAGAAGAACAATGAAGGTTGGAAGAAGAAGAGAGTGAGTATGGGACTTGGAGAGAGGAGAGAGCTTTGTGCATTTTGAGAGAGAAATGAAAAATGGAATAAGGAGAGAGAGGGGACTGAAGTGGTGCAAAAATGAGGGGGAGGGAGTGAGGTGACTTTGCTTCTTACAACAAGCAAGGGAGTCGAAAAACTTTGGGGCAAAAGAGAGAGTTGTGTTTCCTTTGCGTCTTGGCAATTTGGGTAAAGACCATGTAGTGTTTTTCAAGTGGTTAAAAGCATGAGCTCTCTTAGGATTTGGCTTGGATGGCTATGATCACTCCAAGTGTCACCATCTTGATGGAGGATAGTACATTTCTTGTCTTGACTTAAGGAATACTACTAGCATAGACTCTTGATCTAGGGGTGTATGATGAGAAGGCAAATGGATGGTTGGATATGACTCTTGGCTTGATCAAACTTTCAAACAATAATTAAAGGGAAGTTTCTACATCTTTATAATTCTTACAATTATCTAAATGTTAATTAATTTGATTGGTTCAATTATACCTTAACACATTTTTGTTGAAAAGGATTTTTCCTCATTAATTATGTGAAGAGTGTGTGAGGATTAATTTTTGAGTGATTAGGATGTGGTGTTTTGACATGCATTTAGTTAATAAGGTTATGTCACCTTGATTTTTATGTTCGAAATCATGGGTTAATAAGGATTGGGTAATTAGGTTCTTAATTTTAACCTTTAATGCATTAGATTTCAATTGTTGACTTGTCTTTAATTTATTAAGCCCTTGCTCTCAGGATTAATCGATTAATTCTCAATTAATCGCTAACCCCTCTAATTAGCTGGGAACACCGAGCTAATTATCTTAAGTGAAAATGGGGATGTTATATTGACCAATGCAGCATAATCATGGATCTCTATAGGCCCTACAGATGCCAGGATTTCCTCATGTAATCCTCTTTCAAACTTGACACACTTCCAGAGCTCATTCAGGTTCCCTTGATAAATCATCGAGAACTTGCACAATTCCTTGAACTTGGCTATATATTCAACAATATTCATGGTCCCTTGACACAGACTCATGAACTCCAGCTTCTTTACATTCCTCACGAATGCAGGAAAATATTTCTCGTAGAAGTATAACTTGAAAATCTCCTAGGTGATGTGGGTCTGAGCACCTTCCAACAGTCTCTTGGTGCCTACCCACCAGAACTCAGCATCAGCTTCCAACATGTAGGTAGCAAAGGCTACCTTCTGCTCCTCTAGTACAAGCCAGCACCATGAAAATCTTCTCAATGGCTTTGATCCATTCATCAGCTCAATCTGGGTTGTACATCCCTCTAAAGCTTGGCGGATTTGCTTTCTTGAACTCAGCAAACTTGAGGTATTCAAGATCAACCTCAGCTCCGCCATTGTGCCCTTCGGGATTCTCCTTATCCCTTTACTCCATCCGTTCCATCATGCGATGGGCAGTAGTAGCTTGATCCCTCATGGCAGCAACCATTTCACAGAGCATCCCCATGACTTCCTCGGGACCTTCCGGCACATTACGGGGCCTACCATGTCTTCCTAAAGCCATTAGTTCCTGGTACATAAGATAGAAGACATTGAGTTGATCAGGGTCAACATTTATGTTAAGTGAACTAACAACTAACCACATTCAAAATAGACGATCATGCAAATCTAATCCCTATGTCCCATCATACAGACGAGAGTCAAAGCATGACTTGACTAACACGTACGCTTAGAAGCATAATCAGTCCATCCCTATGCTCTTCGAGGACAAACTGCTCTGATACCAAAATGTAACACCTTAATAGTCCTATACTATGCTTAAGTCATATTATGGAATTACTAGTTGTTACTTTTGCTCACGAAACTAACAATACCATTGGAAAATACATTTTATAGGAAAATAGGGTTTTTTTTTTGGATAATAACAACTAAACTATTTTGAAAGTCGAAAGCCATGAGCGCATTGCATTACAAACATCACTATCTCATATATCAATGCAAGTAATGTAAATAGAAACAATAAGAACAACAATAACTTAGAAAATCATTACATTCATTGCATAGCCATTTCATAGTCAATATAAGGATAATAATACCAAAAGTCATTCACAAAGATAATAATGGGTCCGATACCTACTGTTGGCCCTACAAAGGAAACCTAACAAATACATCTAAAAGAAAATACATAGGAACTCACATCCACCCATACATGCCAAAAGAAAATGATAACCCTAGCTATAACCAAAAGTGGCAATCTTCATGCTCAGCTTTGCATGCAAACACCTTATCACTCATCTAGCAGGAGGAAACCATTCTCATATCCACCGGGAGCAACATCACCACGTCATCCTCCTCGGGCACGCCTACAGCCATGAGGCACAGCACGAGTACAGATAAACCCAAGACCGCAAACCGGCGGTGGAACTGGGCCAGTAGATGAAGCAGAAGAATCAGAGGATAGACGAATCACTGAAAGCTGAAACAGCTCCAAACGGTAGGATCCTACAGAATAAGTTAGGTTTGATAACTCAAAAGGATCCATCCCTATAGAAGCAGTCGGTGTTAGCTGAGTGTCAGAGTCGGAGTCCTTATCCATCGGGTAAGTCGGAGGATAAAAAGGCGGGTGGACATCATCCATGATAATATCCTCAAATAGCTTGTGAGGGTAGAAAAATAGACTCATCGCAGGTGCACGGAATTGGCGGCTATGGAACATGTAGACCCGCATCACTGCCTGAGTAGTTAGCACAAATGCATTCAGCACCAGGTTGAAGTGCCAATGCTTCACTGGAACTCAATGAAAATCACCACCATGCACAACGCTGACATCCTCTGAAGATGACATGAAAATGTAGGAGAGAGAAATACTAAATTTCTCAATAGTATCATGACTAGACAAACACTGTGTCATCGTCATTGTCTCAGCCACTTCGGGTTTAATTATAAAAATAGTGGACAGATATCAATTCAATTTTAATGATTTTAAAACATAAACCTTGAAGCGCGTTGCTTTTAAACTTATCATCATAATTACATCATCATAACTAATGAACATACTAAGGTATAGAATAAACATTCATAATGCAAATGGACAATATAAATACATGCAAGGACATGCATCATCATAGACTCAACCATGGTTGTATTTGACCTCACTTTCGTTTTTAGCACGTGCTTAACATTCTTTACTTTCCTTTGAAATAGACTGCTTTTGGACATGAGCTCATTCTGTGACCGTCGTCATGCAATACTAAGCCAAATCAGGCTAAGCCAATATTGGTTATCCCTAAGTTGGAGGGTCTTCCATGTCACCCTTGCCTCCCTCATAGAGGTTCCTTGAGTCTTTGTGGATCACCGCCTCTCACTTCCCTTATCGAAGTGATTGAAGGGTCATGTCCCATTAATTCTTTTCTTATCATTATACTTTACATACATAGTTCTTCTTTCACTAGACACATGTAATGATATGACTAAGTCTATAATTTTGACGGAAATCGGACAACATAATGGCTAGACCGGAGCTTCCCCAAAATGCCAATCATCAACTTTCAACCAACAATTCATCATATTTATATCATATCATCACACTAATCATTCAATCATGAGACAAAGCTCAATCAAACTTGTCATTCATCATGCCGAATAGCATCTTACATTCATACCCTAAAGGGGTTTATAGTTGTGTTATTCTTTGTGAAGAATCTTATGAATCGTCACATGATTTCTGGTAATTACCCTTAAGAGAATCACATAGTTAAGATATATTTATGTGGTCTTTTAGTTACTTAGTTCTCATAGGAAACTATTCTTGACTTGAGTTCATATCTTATGGAACACTTGTTCAAATTAATTAAGTTAAGTGATTGTTTCCTTTCCTTGAGATAGTGCACTTAGTGATTCCTAGATTCTGGTATGTTCAGAGGCCCTAATCATACTTCTATTCCCAAGGAGTTCAAGATCCCTCTATTCCTTGGGTCATGACAACGCATAATCACATCATGAACCTAACAACACCATGTTCACTAAACACCAAGGGTGGTTTTTAACTTAACCAAGTTACAAAGTTTCAAGCTTTTATCACTAACATAACAAGATCTCACCTTAAGTATTATAAAAGTTATCATTCTTTATAAAGTAGTCATAAAGTTTTATTCTTTATGAAAGTAAGTGCCATTAAATTAATCTCTTATCTTAAAGATTTGATCTTCATGAAATAATGATACAAGTTACTAGCTTTTTAACTAAAAAGTCTTGTTCTTTATGTAAGTTGACTTTTTTAATTATTCTAAGACCGTCAAGGTCTTATCTTTATGATTTAAAGTTGTCTCTAAATTAAAAAGGTTCCTACTTTATCAACTAATGATATGAGACATTAGCTTTAAAGTTATAAAGTCTTGATCTTTATAAAAGTTAGCACCTTTATGACTCAAAAATGCTATTTTTGCCTAAAGCTTGGAACTTTACTAATATATTCATCTCAAGATTCCACCTTTACAAGACTTAGTGTGCAAGCTTATAACTTTATGACTTTAAGTCACCTTCTTGATTAAAGCTGAAAACTTTATGAAAGGATTTACATCCAAGAATCAATCTTTAGAATATAAAGGTACAAGACATCATTTTTCTAACTCCAAAAGGCTTATTATTCCAAAAAGTTTAGACTTTTACATAGATTCTTGTCTTCAAAACAAAACAAAACAAAACTTTATGGAAGCACAAAGGTTGCGCCACTTTTAAGGAATCAAGAAGCAGACTTTTTAAAGCTTTAAGCTTTTAGGATGTTCATAGTCTTATCAAATTATGAAAAACATGTAAAGTTGAAACTTTTCTAATCATAAACTCATCATAAGAAAAAGAGCAACTTTAAGCAAGATACCATCAAGAGCATCAAGAACATTCAAGAATAAGAACATGAACATACTTTTCTAAAAGTAGAAACATCAAGAACACTTGAAGAAGAACAAGATCATATCTTTCCAAAAGTAGAAACATCAAGAACACTTGAAGAAGAACATGAACATATTTTTTCAAAAAGGGAAACTTTGCTCATGAAGAGCATGAAAGATTTTCTCAAGTTTTCACTTAAAGATCTTGGTCATGAAAAAAACCATGCATCAAGCTTTCTTGAGTAAACAAAATAAAAAGATGAAGATCACTACCTTTCTTGAAGATGGCACAAAAACAAGAGAAGAGGAAGAAGAAGATGATCGCTCCTCTTAATGATGATGGTAGTGGTTTTGCAAGAAGAAAAGAAAAGCTCTTGAGTTCTCTTGAAAATAATGGTGATAGTTTTTAGATCTTGTCTTCAAAGACCCAAAAATGAGGTCCTTGAAGAGCTAAGTGAGATGTTTTGGTGGTGGTGGTGAAGAAAAGAAGATGAAGAAGATGAAGTGTTTAGAGAGAAGTTGGAGAATTTTGCTTCAAGAGATGGAATGAGATTAGTGAAAATGAAATGGATGAGGGTGGGAGAGAGTGAAAGTGGCATCCTCATCATAAAGGGAAGGAGGGAGATATTTTCTTAATTTTGTGCTAATTAAGGTTTAGGGGGACAAAATGGATGATGGGGGAAAAAATCAAGTACTAATTCTTACATAAAACACTCTTGTCTAATGCTTTATGCTTTAATGACATTACTTTTTACTTTATTATTTAGTTAACTAAATTTGAATTTAATCATATGATTAAATACTCTTGCAACTTAATTGAGATGAATAAGTAAGGATTAGTGATTAACACACAAGATTAACAAAAATTAATCTTGTGATTAAGCTTAATTAACCTTAATTAAACTCAATTAAGCTAATTAAGGGCGATTAGTGCTTAATTAAGCTATAAAGGCTCTGACTTGCTTAATTAGAGATTATCCAATCTCGATAAAGCATTCTCTTGACTTTTCTCATCCGAGCTAACTCATAAACTCCTCGTTAACCCGTTAATTAAGCCTTAATCTCATAATTTCTCATTAAGTACCTAATTACTTAGGATTACCGGGGTAATTTAGCACGACAAGAAATTGAGGATGTTACATCATGACCTAAGGATTAGAGGGATCTCAAACTCCTTGGGAACAAAAGTATGATTAGAGCCTTTGAATATACCATGAACCTAGGAATCACCAAGTGCGCTATCTCAAGAAAAGGAAATAATTATCTAACTCAGTTAATTTGAACAAGTGTTCCATAAGGCATATACACAAGTAAAGAGTAATTTCACATAAGGGCTAAGTAACTAAAATGCTACATACACATTTATTTTAATTATGTGATTCTCTCATGGGTAACCACGGGAAATCATTTAATGGCCCATAAGACTTTTCACAAAGAATAACACAACTGTAAACACCTTTTAAGGTATGACTATATGATGCCATTAGGCATGATGTATGACAAGTTCGATTGAGTATTATCTCATGATTGAATGATTGATGTGATGATATGAGAATGGATATAGTCGATTGTTGGTTGGAATTTCATGATTGGCATTTTGGGGAAGCTTCGGTCTAGCCGTCATGCTGCCAGAATTTCGTCAAAATTATGGACTTAGTCATACTATCGTATATTCGCATATGTCTTGTTAATGATTGTAATGCATGTAAGATGTGGTCATAACAAAAGAAAAGAAAGAATGGGATATGAACCTTTGATCACTTTTTAAGGGAGGTGAGAGACGGTGATCCACAAAGACTCAAAGAACCTTTATGGGGGAGGCAAGATGTGACATGGAGGACCCTCCAACTTAGACATAACCATTATCAGCTTAATTTGATTTAGTTAGAGTATTGTATGAAGACGGTCACAGAATGAGCTCATGTACAAAAACAGTCTATTTCAAAGAAAAAGTAAAGAATGTTAAGCACGTACTAAATATGAAAGTAAAACTAAGGAAAGACTCTGGTGTAGTCTAAGAAGTTATATGAATGTGCATGTTCATTCTCTCAGTTGTATGGTCACGAATGTTTATACTATGCTCTCATATGTATATGCTTTTATATTGTAGCTTTGAGTTTCTTTATATTATGTTTATATGAGGAAGATTAAAAGAAACCCGCTTTGGGAACCTATGTTTTCAAACCTTTTAAAAGTAGAACTTATGCTTCTCACTGTTTTTCTAATTAAACCCAAAGTAGCTGGGACGATGACGATGACACATTAATGGTCTAATCGAGATCCTACTGAGAAATCTTGTATTTCTCACTTCTACGTTTTTGTGTCATCTTCAGATGGAGCTGATGGCATCCTCGACAGTACTTCCGATGGTACCTGACTGGATAAGACAAAGAACCACCATGTTTCTTCACCTAGCTAAGGACGATCGAGATATTAGCATAGCGTTTTCACTTTCTTAAGAGCCCTAGTTGGGCAGTTTATATGTAATTAAGAGGATGTAGGAAGTCATGCTACCTAATTTGACCTATTACATATATGATCATTATTAAGTGTAATGATGACTTTTGATTATCTATGATTACATTATTGGCTTAAAGCATTGTGTTATGTTATTTTAATTTCGTCATACATCTTTCTCGTAACTTTGGGACATGAGGAACAACGTCCATGTGTATGCAAGTAAGTATGCGCTTAAAGGCTTAGTTTTTAGGCATAAAGGTTTTATAAAAAAAAAAAAATTACAATCTATTTTCATATATTACGTTAATTTCAACTACAAAAACTTTCGCTAGTTAAGATTAACAACTCGTAATGCCATAAAATGACTTAAGCATAATATAGTATTATTAGGGTGTTACAGATTTCAATTTGAGATTCTCATCCCCCCCATCCCATTAGGGCTGGTCCATCGCATCCCACGTAGCCTTCTCCTCCTAGCACTTCTCATCGTCATGATGTCAACGACTTAACAAAACACTCATTCATACCAATTCAGTGTTTACTATTATGTTTTATTGACAATGGAGCATAAGAGTGTTTAAACGATTCATATATAATGTTTAAATTAAATTATGGATGAAAATGCAATTCAACAATTTTAAATCTTATCTCTCTAAGAGTCACAAATGTAATTGTAAACACTCTTTCCAATGTCTTGTCTCAGTCATACACTAAAATCTCAATGGCACATATTCAAGGACCAAGTTGGACCCAAACTCAACGGTACTATCACATAACTCACATCATAACTCACATGGTGCACTCTAGCAAAGAATAGCGAACTTTCTTCACCTTCTTCCTTCCTTTGAGGCCAAACTAGTCATCCTTGTGGAGTGCTGGCAATTAAGTTTCTTCATTTTCTCTTATTGTTTCTAGAGGTAAATCTTGCTTTAAGGAAACTAAGTAGAATAGGGACAAGTTGGGGATATTTATAGAATCTTGTATAATTTCACAAATTGAGTTCATTGGAGTAATTCTTGCTCTAACTTAGAAAATATTGTAGACATTTGACAACGGACTTACAGGTTTAGAGCATTGATCTATCTCCATAAAAGTGTGACACTGCACTTGGTCGTAAGTAGTTGATTTCTACTGTGCAATTTCTAAGTTGCTATCTATTTTATTTATTTGTCTATGTTACTAATGGTTAACGTTGTTTTACTGATTGGTATATGTCTACGTAAAAGTCCACTTCGATTATGTCTTATGTGAGCATTTGTTTTTATTCTTATCTATCTAATCATTTTTGTACTTTAGAATTTGTTTTCCCAAATTTTCAAAAGAAAAGAGTATCCATATTGTTTCACAATTTTTGAAATTTGCCATAGTTTTATTTACTTGTTTATTTTGTTTTATAAAGGAAAAAAAGTTGTTACTCCCTTCTTGCATTGAAGTTATGTTGCATCCTCTATGCAAGTTTATTAAAATTTTGGGAGCTAAATTTGGTTTCTCCCACTGTTTAATATTTTTTTAATACTCTGTTCATTGACAAAGAATTGCTATTTATTTACTTTTAACTCACGTTGGTATCATTATAAGGTTCTATTACAGTTTGTGTGGCTTAAAATATTCTTTTTATTATTTTTTATATATACTTTTCATTAACGTAAATTGTCAGGCATTTTTGTACCTACTTACCTATGTTTTTTTATAGGAATTATTACGTATTTTATGATAGCTATTTTGTATACCTTCTTTTAAAGGTTATGACATGATTTGAGATTCTAATTATTCTTGGGACAAGCCTTTTCTGAAGTTCTCTTTGATTTATTGTGCTAGTTTGATTGTTATGATCTATGTAAGTTACATTATCATATGAGTATTTTTGCTAGCTAGCTCTTTGTTACTATTATAAGAAATTTATTAGGATACTAAAACTTAAAGTAGTGGTTATTAGCCTTGGTGTATCTTGATTGGACCCTATTAGTGGGGGAATTGCTAGCCCCAAACTAGATACAATTTGGGATTGGAATTTATGAGAAATTGATACTTTGGCTTATCGAGAACAATGTTGTGCATTATGGAGTATCTAAGGGCCACCTCTTGAGTCCTGGTTATGTTATGTGATTGTGATTGCTTATTACTAACATTTTGTTTGTGAATATTTAATTATTGTGATTTTTCTTAAATGATTATTTATTTTAATTATGTTGATTTTGGAGAAACTCATGCCTTGCTTATCCTATTTTTTGCTATAGATGTTAGTTGTTCACTAAGTTTATTTCTCACTCCAAAATCTGTTATTTTTCTAAGAAAAAGGGAAAGGGATAGCGTTTGATTTGGTTCTATGGTGAGAAGTGAAGTTGTGAAGACGTCCATGTGTTCTGGTGGGCAAATTTAGAAACTTTTGTGTCACAACCCAACTCGAGGCGTGACCTACACTTAGGAGACACGTCCCCTAGCAGCCTTATCATATGACATTTTCTAGAAAATAGGACAAAGTCTCCTTTGTATTCAGAACTATACCCAAATATGGATCATCTCCCTATACAAATAGCATACACACATGAATCATTGGGGATCTAGGCATTTTTAGAGTGCACCCCATAGCATGCAATATAATATCAAGGGCATATAATTAAACATTCATTCATTCATACATCGAAATTTCAGTCAACTGCAATAACTAGTACATAATTAATTGAGTTACATCTGCGTGCTCGATCTCCATCATCATGTTACAATAAACCCGATGCAAACATAAATAAGCACAGGTTGGACCCTACTATGGTGCATTAATACCATTCTAAAGAGTTAAATGAAAGGGTTCTATTTCTAAAGGTACCCTTGGACAAGAAGGGCTCACTAAATGGTAGTTGCTCAGCTATTGGGAGGTAGAAGGATCAAATCCCTACTTAGCATTTGTATATGAAAAGAGAGAAGACAATGGATGAGTTTATGCAGCTCAATGAGAGATAGGATATCTATAACCCACATAGGACAATGTACACAAGTATAATTATATATATGTAGGTTGAAACCCTTGATATCATTAAAAAAGTCATTTCAAGATAAGCATGTAAGTAACATAATAACAAGTTTTAAAGCAGGTAGGAAGTTACCTAATCTAGGATGAATAAGCAGAAATTACACTTAGGTAGCCCTCCCTTTATGTGACCCCTCAAAACAAGCATGAACCACCTCTTGAGTGGTCATGAAATCAACAAGTCAAGATGCACTCAAGCTAATGCCTACTGCCATTAGCTACAGATCCTATCATAGACTTTCCCAAAAACCTTTCAAGTCCATTTATAAGTATACATATAATCAATTTCACAAAATATCCATAACTGGGTCAAAATGAATTTAGAGCTATCTAACTTAATCTCATGTCCAGTACACAATAATACAGTTCTATTGATTTACAATATATAAAATGATTATCATGAGTTCATAGAAAACAAGTCATTGTCCCATGTGAGATTTTTGGATAAAACATAAGTAAAGGATGGAATTTATATTCATAAAATTAGTTGCCAAATTTTCGGTCATAATATCATAATAACAACCATTTTTCATACATATAAAGTAAATATACTAGAAAACAAATTTGGGATACACTATTTACTTACAGACTTAACCCAAAGGTGTAATTCCAACTGTACAAAGTTCAAAAGCCAATAGAGCGGTCCTTGGGAGAATCTAGCACCAACAATATAGCCATAACAACATACATGAGCTAGAATTCAATGTATATTGACTCAACACTCAAACCCCCATAGTTCATACGTCTAGGTTCTCAAAAATTCACTAAGAATTCATTAATGTGAAAAAATTAAAACCTATGGAAAAGAAGAAGGAATGTGTTTAGAAAATTACTCTTTGAATAAAAGGGAATAAGGAAAAGCTTGGGTGTCTTAATGGCACCACCCCAAACTTCCAGTTCCCACAAGGGTTATATTGGAGAAAGGAAGTGAAGATTTGAAAGAAATTGATGTTATGTGAGGGATATAGTGTGTATTTGATACAGATTAAAGGGGGAAAAGCTTGGATGGAAGAAGATGTTGATGGGTATTGGATTTAGAGAGAGAGGAGAGTGTTTTGAAGGGTAGAAAGAGAAAGAAAACTCAAAAATAAGGAGAGAGAAACATTCCACGAGCCTTATATAGGTCCTAGGGAATTGATTCCCTGAAATCCAGATTGGTGGAATCGATTTTCCACACTTGAAATTTTTGCTTCTCAAGGGTCAGGGACTGGGTAATCTATTCTAGGCCCCTAGCAATCGATTCTCAACCTTAGAAACTTGGTTTTCTTACTCCAAAACTCATTTGAGACCAGAATATTATATTTGGTTTGTTTCTAATTGATTGTTATCAACTTCTTTAGAGCTACTCCATTGTTTACAAGTAGGATTGTTTACAAGCAAGATCCTTCCTATCTCTTAGACTTGTTTTGACATATTATTCTATCATAAGTCACAAGATTAGACCTGTTATTATTATTTTAAACTATTTTGTTTGGAGTTGAACTATGTGAACTCCGTTATTATTATTTGAATGTTTCCTTTGAGGATTTCAATAATTTATCTTTTTGTTTGACAAATATTAAGAGGCTTGCTAGGTGGGACACCCCACTCCTATGTGTTAATCACCACCCTATTTTGAGGTGATGACAATTTAACTTTTATATTAATATCAAAAATTACACATATATTAACTTATTATATTAGTTAATAATACAAAAACCTTCACATTAATAATGTATTAAAATAAGTTTTTAATTTCTCATGAAAAACTAATTTTTATTTTTATATATAATTGATGTAAAAATTATATGATTATTTAATTATCTATTAATATTAACATGTTAATAAAAATGCTTAATTTTCATAATAATTATTCTAATGTTATGTATATATGAACGAGTATTGCTAAATAGGTTGAAAACAAAAGTTACAAATTCAATACAAATCCTTCGTAATCCAATAAAATTTAAGGAAAGCCAACAACATAGGGTTAAAAAATAGAAACCATCGTAGAGGAAAAATAAAAACTTTTTTTCCAATACTATTCATGCAATAGTAAAAATTTCAAATTTGTATCAATTATCTTCATTCTATATGGATTGATAATTTAAAAGATTTACAGTAAAAATTCATCAAGATTGAACTTTTATATTTTTGTATTATATAGATTTTTCTTTATCAAGAAATTAAAGTTAAAAAATGAAAGTGGATTATTATACTTCATCCATGTGGTGCCAAGTATTTTAAAAATTGGTTTAATTATATTTTCAATTCTTAAAAGTATTAGAGTTTTCTTGTTTGGCCTATCTCTTAAAACGTTCTCATTTGATCTCTCAAAAATAGTTTTTACCATTAAATGCTAATATGACATCTTATATGAATGCTAACATGGATCAAAGGATAAAAGATAGCGATGTAAACTGGTAATTTAGATCGAGTTTGAGAAAAAGATAAATCCATACTAATCAAATTTAATTAAGTTTTTTTATTTGATTTTTTAAAATCTTTTCCAACAAAATCAAATTAAACTAATCCGATCAAAATCAAGTTGGTTTGATTCCAATCATCGGATTGAAGGAAAAAATCAAAATATTATATTTTTAAACATTTGTATCCTTATAACAACTATAATAGTGTAAGATATAAGATAATTAAAAATGGTGTAAAGAAATAAATTCCTTAAATAAATGCAAAAAAAGAAAAAGGATAAAAGGTGAAAAAATTTAAAAGCCACGAGATAAATAAAGAACAATAGTTTATTGGGTGATGATCTGGCTATTAGGTTAAAAAATAGAAAATTTGAAACTAAACCAACGATAATTGGTTTGATTTGATTTACCTTAATGTAACACCCCAAGGTTATATATAACATAAGTTTTAGATTTCTTTGAATTATGGATCTTTGAATGATCTTTTAGATTAATATTCTTGAGTATTTAGAAGTTTTGGAGTGGAGATATGTTTAGAAGTATGATTAAAGCATAGAAATACAAAAAAAAAAAAAAGTACCAACGCCTAAGCAGTGGCTATGTTGTGGGATTTGAGTTTCGGGGGCGTCAAAGTCATCGAACCCAAGCGCCTGCTAGACGGAATTAAAAGAAGGGTTCTTGACCTTTCTTCATAATTCTCCACCAATCTCTCTCTCTCTCTCTCTCTCTCTCTTTCTCTCTCATCCTTCTCTTGTAACACCTTAATAGTCTTATGCTATGCTTAAGTCATATTATGGAATTATTAGTTGTTGCTTTTGCTCACAGAATTAATCTTACCATTTACAAATTACTTTATACTAAAAATAGAGGTATATTTTTTTTAAACAATAAGAATAGGGTAAATCATTTTGAAAACTAAGAGCCATGAATGCATCGTAAACATGTAAAGTCGAACGTCTCTATCTCGTATAAGTGGTGCAAATAAAATATATAGATGCGACATAAACAACAATCATCTTAGGTGAACATAATATCATTCTATAGCCATCATAGTTAATATAGTTAATAGTAATGCAAAGAGTCAGACATAAATAATCATGGGTCTGATATCTACTGTTAGCCCTACAAAATAAACCTAACTAAATACAGGGAAAGAAAAATACATCTGCAATCTCATCCACCCATACATGCCCAAGAAAATGATAACCCTATAATCACCAACCAAAAAGGGCTATCCTGATTATCAGCTTTGCATGTACTATCCAAGTTAATCATCGAATGGAAGGTATCTATTCCTAAAACCACTGGTAGCATAATCTCCAAATCCTCTTTCTCGAGCACGTCAACGCCCACAAGGTACGAGATAGGTATGAATGAACCCACGACTGCGAACCGGGGGTGGAGCTAGGCCAGCAAGCGAAGCAGAAGAATCGAAAGATAAGCGAATCATCGAAGGCTGCGACAGCCCCGAGCAGTAAGATCCCACGGAATAAGTCGAGTATGATGACTCTGAAGGATCCGTCTCTATCAAAGCAGTCGACATCAACCAAGTGTCTGAGTTAGAATCCCCATTTGTCGGGTACCTCGGAGGATGAAAAAGTAGACAGATGTCATCCATGGTAGTGTCCTCAAATAGCTCGTGAGGGCGGAAAAATAGACTCATCAGAGGTGCATGGGACTAGCAGCTATGGAACATGTAGACCCACAGCTCTACCTGGGCAGTCAGCACAGATGCACTCAGTATCAGGTCAAAGTGCCAATGCATCACCGATAACTCAATGAAGATCACCACCGACACCGGCATCCTTTGAAGACGAGATGTTTCGAGATGAGAAATACTAGATTTCTCAGTAAGATCGCGACTAGACAAATACTGTGTCATCGTCATCGTCCCAGCCACTTCGGGTTTAATTATAAAAACAGTGAACATGCAAAGGTTCAATTTTTAGGAGTTTCGAAAATATAAGTTCTCGAAGTGGGTTGCTTTTAAACATAACATCATAATCATAACATCATAAGTAAACATACATACAAAAGCATGGAATAAACATTCATAATGTATATGAACAACACAGATACATGCATTCTATGCAACCTCATTAACCTGACCATGGTTTTACTTTAATTTTACTTTTATTTTAAGCAAGTGCTTAACATTCTTTACTTTTCCTTAGAAATACACTGCCGTTGGACATGAACTAATTCCATGACCATCGTTACACAGTACTAACTAAATTAAACTAAGCTAATAATGGTTATGTAATATCCAAAAATTTTTATCATTAACAACTGAGTTGTTCGGCTTTATCGAATAAGTGAGTTTAATCAGAATTTGATTAAACATTTACTTAAAGCCAATTAAGTGTGATTTAAAAGGATTAGACTTGATGGAATTAGATTAGGAGCATAGAAAAACCCACAGAAAGTTTTCAAACTAGTTTACCGATTTAAGGGAAATCAGTAAGATTTCGGTATTTCAAACTGTCGGAACCGGACCAATAGAAATTTTTCTAAGAGTGCCCTAGGATCAATGGCTAGGATTTAGCCAAACCACCCCCTCATGTGGCGCCTTGATTAGCCATTGAGGGAGGGAAGCTAAACCAAAATTGATGATAAGGTTGAATCCACCAATCAAAGCAAAATGCCTCCAAATATCTCTACCTTTTCTTTCCTTCTCCTTTTGTGAATTTCAGCCACTCCCTTTACGGAAGCTCACTTCATTTCTCTCCTCCTTACTCTCATCTCCACTCCATTTCCATCTCTTCTTCAAGCCTCATCACAAGTTGCTTCCATCAAAGACACAAATTCAACTAGACAAGGTAGGAAATCCTACTTCTCTTCTTGTTTTCTCTGATTTGGGGCTGCATGGTGATTATGTATAACCTGAGATATTGATGTTATGTAGAGTGATGATGATAGTTTATGACTAATTTTGCATGTATGATGTGATTAAAATTAGAATTCAGAGCAAATAGTTTGAAGAAGGGAGACAAACCTAGAAGCTGTTAGGGTTTTCCTCAACGATCCGTACAGCGGAGTGTACGGCTTTGACTACTGCCGTTTAAATTTGATGACTATTTTTATATGAAACTAGACATCTAGGGCTTTCCATACATAAATCATATAAGGACATTGGATTAATACAGAATTAGTTATGAATTTTTGAATTTTAACCTAGAAATCTGGATCCTTATCCAGGCAGTATGAGTTGAGAAGGGTATAACTCACCCTATACAACTCCAAATTGAGTAAACCCAAAGTTGTTTTAAAGCTAACATGTAAAGGAATAGCCCATAAAAATTTTAGAACTACATTGATAGCCATTTGCTCCCAGGGCACCAAGGAAGTTGACTTAAGTCTAAACTGGGCTAAATTAGGGTAGTCTAGTAGAGTCAAGTTTTTGGACTCATAACTCACAATATACTTATGCAAATGATATGACCTTAATTCATTTGAAAGCTTATTCTGTTAGCTTTAATTTGGTATAAATTTCGTATGAATTCACCTAGTTTTCTATTTTTAGTGAATTTTTACTTATAAGAACCCAATTTTTGGCTAAGAACAGGGCAGTTTGAGGTTAATTATATATATCTTGAGTTATGCAAATCAAAATGAGGTGGGATGAAAAGCATTAGAAACTAGACATATGAGACTATGACATATCCAAAAATTAGATTTAAATGAGTTGAATTAAATGAAAAGTAGGGCATACCAAACTCGGGCAGAACAGGGGAGAATAAACTGAAACCCTATTGATGCTTGAATTGAAATTATTGAATGATGCTATGAATGTATATATATATTGCTGGTCCATATTGAATTTGCAAGTTGTACAATTGTACTGGTTGTTTGGCACTATTCATGGGGAAGCAGACTCGATTCGTTATGCTACCGAAATTTCAGTAAGAAATTCATATATTGTGAAATTTACAATAGCATGAATACATGATATTTGAAGAATCAAGTTAGATGTGCATCCATTTCATGATATCATAAAGGATTCCATATCACTTGGGCCAACCCCGGAATAAATTAAGGGGAATAGATAAGTGGGAAGGTCAGAGAAAATAAACCCGGGCATCCTGTATAGGAACGAGCTCGATCCTGAAAAGCGGACTATTACCCAGGAGTATATGGCCAATGACTCCCAGGGGACCAAGGATAGAAATAAGTTCTAATAGGCGAAAGCCTTCAAGGATAAGATACATTTTCTAATTGCACATTTATATGTACAGTGTAATGCTTCTTAATTGATTGTTCTAGATACCTGTTTGTTATCCTTAATATGCTATTGCTCCACTATAATTACTGTTTGATTGCATTAGTATATCTGTTAACTAAAATTGAGTTTGTTTCGGTGTATATTTTACAAATAAGTATTTAAGTTAAATATTATCATTGTGTCGTAGTATTTGAAAACTATTGCAAGACCAAAACAACTGGGAATGACAGCCATGACAGATGTGTAGAAACTAGGAATTCCTACTGAGAAATATTTATTTCTCACCCTACTATACATTTCCGCGTCATTCTCAGACCATGGAGAATGCAGCAACCGGAGTGCTGTTTATTGAGTTCCTCGAGCTCCATATACACTTTGACCCACTCCTAGAGTCTATATATATATCCGACAGGTGTCAGTTCCGTCTCTATTTTTTTTTTCAAAGAGATTTTGTCGTTCCGCTTACGCACCCACTTTTTGACTTCGTTGTCCCTTATTTGCCATTCTTCTTCACATGGCCTATCCATTTCCACCACCACCACCACCACCAGCGATAGCAGCTCCAATTCCTATGGCCCCTCCTGCTTCACCACAGCAACAGATGCTCTCAGCCTCGATGTCAGATAAGGATCCATCTGAGGCTGTGGGTTCTTCTTCCTTGTCCTCTGTTCCTAGCATGGACCACCCTCCCACAGATGCCACCATGGCGAACGGGTTTCTTTCTTCGGATTCCGTTTAGATAGTGTGCATGCTGTAGCGGTAGTAGATGTATAGAATGACCCTCTTTTGGCAGTTTGAGTCCTAAACAGATGGGTAGAAATTAGGAGTTGTACACAAAATGTCCCATGGGGACCATCTGGGGTATTGTTCGTAGAGACTGGCCGTTTTGTTTTGTGTTAGCGACCTCATTTTTCTTTACCTTGTATCGTTTTCACAAACTTGAAGACAGATGTCTATGTATATATTTATGCTGCATGTTGCAGTAGTTCTGTCTTTATTGTATTTTTATTTATGTTATGTTATTTACCATTTACCAATCAACTAGTATTTATTCCATTGTCAAGTAGTAAATTTTGTTACGCGAATAATCATCTTTATATGAGTAATTAATAATGATACAGAAAACAAAATTTAATCAGCACTACACGTAATTACTTTTCAGATAATTTATTATGACTTAAGCATAGTACTTTATCCAGTAAGGTGTTACATTTTTGGTATCAAAGTAGTTCATCCTAATATAGGCCTGAGGATTGGACTGAGTATGCTTCACATATACTCTGTATTCCCTAGATATTATTAAGCTCTGAGTCTTGTCCATATGGATAAGATGTACGTGAGGGAGTTTGTCTAACTGTATGCGATTATTTACTAGCACACCAAACTTAGTATTGAGCCTGATCAACTCAATTACTCTTGTTTTGTGTGTTCAGAACTTAATGGCTTCGGGAAGGCGAGGTAGACCGCAAACTTCCCCAGTCCAGGAGGAATCCACGGAGTTCCTAGACATAATGCGAGAGATGGCGCATGCTATGCATGAACAGGCAGCTGTGGCAACTCAAATGATGGGCCAACTAGGAAGGCAGTCAGAGGTGGATCGTGGAGGGAATCATAATGGCCCTAGAATGGATCTGGAATATCTCAAATTTGCCGAATTTTGGAAAGCTAACCCACCCAGCTTCAAGGGAGCCTTTAACCCAGATAAGGTAGATGAATGGGTTAAAGCTATGGAAAAGATTTTCTCCATGTTAGATTGCACAGGCCGTCAAAAGGTGACTTTTGCCACCTATATGTTAGAAGCCGATGCAGAATTCTAGTGGAATGGTGCACGGCAATTATTAGAAGGATTCCATATAGAAATTACTTGGGACGTATTCAAAGATGCGTTCTATCAGAAGTATTTCCCTACGTCTATCCGCAATGCCAAGGAGTTAGAGTTCATGCACCTCCGTCAAGGAAATAGTAGCGTGGAGTACATTGCTAAATTTGAGGAGTTATGCAAATTTTCTACCATTTATCAACGAAACCTCGATGAAGCATGGAAATGTATGAAATTTGAAGGTGGACTAAGAGAGGACATCCTTGCTACCATAGGACCAATGGAGATTAGAGACTTCCCTACATTGGTGAAAAGTGCCGCTTAGTAGAGGATTGTAATAAGAAGTTAGTTGCTGCTAGGTCAACCGGTAATAACTTTAAGAAAGGGTTAGCTCCGCAAGGCTCGAGGTTCAAGCCCAACTTATAGCAGCAGAGAAAGTTTTAGCGGCTGAGTAACAAAGGCAAGCAACCTCAAAGGCCTTTTGGGAACTAGACTTGCAGCCAATGCGGCAGGAATCATGGCGACCGCCCCTGCTTGGTAGGTCAAAATGTCTGCTTTGAATATGGCAGACTAGGCCACAGAATCTATGAATACCCTGCCAAAAACCCTCAACCGACTCCCAAGCCACAACGCCAAGGGAGAGTTTTCATTATGGATGCACAGGAGGTCAACAAGTCGAAAGATTTGATCCAAGATACGTGCGAAGTGAATGGCAAGACCTTAACCGTTTTATACGATTTAGGTGCATCTCACTCTTTCATCTTTCATGATTGCATGACAGCCCTGCAGCTACCTATTTCTGAATTACCCTATGACTTGCTAGTTTCTACTCCTACAAATGAGCCCGTTAGGACCAACATATTTGTATGAATGTCCCCTGTCAAATAGGAGGTTGAACCTTTCCGGCTAATTTAATTTGTCTTCCCTTGTTCAGACTTGACATTATATTGGGTATGGACTAGCTCTCTGCCAACCAAGCCTTGTTAAATTGCTCTGATAAATCCATTATACTCCCCCCTGTTTCATCTTCCGAATCAGTAATCCCTGTAAGTCTTTATTTAAGTTCCTTAACAATGCACCCTTGTGGGAATGGAAGTCAAGGGTATATTCTCTTATCAACCAGTATAGCAGAGGTTGATCAGGAGTTAAACAATATTCCAGTTGTTAGGAAATATCCTGATGTGTTCCCCGAAGATATTCCTGAGTTCCTTCCCGAGAGAAAGATTGAGTTTACCATTGAATTAGTGCCAGGATTTAGACCAATATCTTTAGCACCATACCGCATGTCACCCTTGGAACTGGCTGAACTTAAGGGGCAGATTAAAGAACTCCTGGAAAAGAAATTCATTAGGCTAAGTGTATCACCATGGTGAGCCCCAATCTTGATAGTTAAGAAGAAAGATGGAGGCATGCGACTATGTATAGATTACAGGCAATTGAATAAGGTGATGATCAAGAACAAGTATCTGTTGCGAAGGATTGATGATCTTATGGATCAACTACAAGGGGCTACTGTATTTTCCAAGATTGATTTACGGTCTGGATATCACCAAATTCGGGTTTGAGAAGAAGATATTTCGAAGACGGCATTTCGAACTCGTTGTGAATATTGTGAATATACTGTGATGTCCTTCGAATTGACGAATGCACTGGCAATATTTATGGATTACATGAATTGAATATTTAGGCCATATCTTGATAAATTTGTGGTGGTGTTCATTGATGACATACTTGTCAACTCGAAGACAGAACAGGAACACGCAGAAGATTTGCGAGTAGTTTTGCAGATTCTAAGAGAGAAAAAACTTTATGCTAAGCTATCCAAATGTGAATTTTGGATGAAAGAAGTAAAATTTCTTGGCCATGTGGTATTCCATGGGGGAATTTTAGTGGATCCCAGTAAGGTAGAAGTAATATTAAACTAGGAACAACCAACACCAGTTACGGAAGTTAGGAGCTTCTTAGGGCTAGCAGGATACTACAGGAGATTTGTTAAGAACTTCTCTCAAATAGCCCTACCCTTAACGAAGTTAACCAGGAAGAACGCCCCATTCGAATAGACACCCGAGTGCGAGCATAGTTTCCAAGAATTAAAGGAAAAGTTGACAACAGCCCCAACACTTATTTTACCGGATCCTTATGGACCGTTTGAAGTGTACTATGATGCTTCTAAGAAAGGATTGGGGTGCATGTTAATGCAAAACTGAAATGTCATAGCATATGCTTCTAGGTAATTGAAAACTCATGAAAGAAACTATCCAACACATGACCTTGAGCTAGCAGCGATAGTGTTTGCATTGAAGATGTGGAGACACTATCTCTATGGAGTGAAGTTTGAAGTATTTTCTAGTTACAAAAGCTTGAAATACCTTTTTGATCAGAAACAATTGAACATGAGGTAGCGAAGGTGGATGGAGTTTCTTAAAGATTACGAGTTCGACCTGAAGTACCATCCAGGTAAGGCAAACGTGGTAGCAGACGCCTTAAGTAGAAAATCGTTGACAGTGGCATGGATGATGATCAAAGAAGCGGAACTTATAGAAAGTTTCCAAACCCTCAACTTGGGAATCTCTGTAACCCCCAGTGCCATTCAATTATACCAATTTAAGATAACTAGTACTTTTAAAGACCAAATCCAGCAAGCACAACAAGGAAATGATGACTTCCAGCATACAGTGCAACTGGTACAATCTGGCA
Source organism: Pterocarpus santalinus (assembly GCA_031439595.1). Classification (NCBI taxonomy): domain Eukaryota; kingdom Viridiplantae; phylum Streptophyta; class Magnoliopsida; order Fabales; family Fabaceae; genus Pterocarpus; species Pterocarpus santalinus. The sequence continues at coordinate 41,090,521 of CM062527.1, forward strand.
AGCTAACACGATTTTCTCAGGATGCAAGAGGAATATGGCGATATCATGGGAAGATATGTGTACCTAAGGAGGACAACCTCAGGAAGAAGGTCTTGGAGGAAGCCCATAAGAGTGAGTTTATTATACATCCTGACATTAACAAAATGTATCAAGATCTCAAGAAGATGTTTTGGTGGCCAGGCCTTAAAACAGATGTTGCCAATTTTGTGAATAAATGTCTAACTTGCCAGAAGGTGAAAATAGAGCATCAAAAGCTGGCAGGGACACTACAACCCTTGGAGATTCCGGAATGGAAATGGGAGAGCATTTCTATGGATTTCATGATGGGCTTACCAAGAACCCCTTCAGGATATGATGCTATATGGGTCATAGTGGATAGACTAACCAAGTCTGCTCACTTTTTACCCATTCGAGCGAATTCCCCTCTAGAGAAGTTGGCTCAATTGTATATCCAAGAAGTGGTATGGTTACATGGTATTCCTTCAATAATCATTTTCGATCGAGATCCAAGGTTCACCTCACGATTTTGGGGAGCGCTCCAGAAGGCATTCAGTACTAGGCTATGTCTAAGTATTGAATATCATCCGTAATCGGATGGTCAAATAGAACGAACGATTCAGACTTTAGAAGATATGTTGCAAGCATACATTCTAGAACAATGGGGGAATTGGGATCGATACTTACCGTTAGCCGAGTTTGCATACAACAACAGTTACCATGCTAGCACCGGCATGATATGAGGCTTTATATGGACGAAAGTGTCAATCTCCCCTATGTTGGTATGAACCAGGAGATCAGAGTCTGCTGGGTCTGGAACTAGTCAAACAAACTATAGAGCAAATCAAAAAAATCCATAGCAAAATACTTGCAGCTCAGAGCCGTCAAAAGAGCTACGCGGATGTCAGGAGGAAACCCTTGGAGTTTCAAGAAGGAGACCATGTGTTTCTAAAAATCACACTCAACTGGAGTAGGTAGAGCCATTAAAGTCAAAAAGCTAAGCCCTCGCTTTATAGGTCCCTTTCAAATTTTAAAGTGAATTGGGCCAAACGCATATCGAGTTGCCTTGCCTCCGCATCTATCAAATCTTCATGATGTTTTCCACATTTCTCAACTCAAAAAATACCAACCTGATCCTGCTCACTTTTTGGAACCAGAATCAATCCAGTTAAGGGATGACTTAACTGTTCATGTATCCCTAACACAGATAGTGGATAGGAGCATCAAACACCTTCAGAACAAAGCCGTACAACTGGTGAAAGTAGCATGGGACATGAGGACTCAGTGGACTGTACGTGGGAGTTAGAATCTGATATGAGGAGGTAACATCCCGAATTATTCTTATGTACTAAATTTTGAGGACAAAATTTTTTTTTAGGAGGGTAGAAATGTAACATCCGAAAAATTTTATTGCTAACAACTGAGTTGTTCGGTTTTATCGAATAAGTGAATTTAATCAGAATTTGATTAAACATCTACTTAAAGCCAATTAAGTGTGATTTAAAAGGATTAGACTTGATGGAATTAGATTAGGAGCATGGAAAACCCCATAGAAAGTTTTCAAATCAGTTTACCGATTTAAGAGAAATTGGTAAGATTTCGGTATTTCAAACTGTCGGAACCGGACCAATAGAAATTTTTCTAAGCATGCCCTAGGATCAATGGCTAGGATTTAGCCAAACCACCCCTCATGTGGCACCTTGATCAGCCATTGAGGGAAGGAAGCTAAACCAAAATTGATGATAAGGTTGAATCCACCAATCAAAGCAAAGTGCCTCCAAATATCTCTACCTTTTCTTTCCTTCTCCTTTTGTGAATTTCAGCCACTCCCTTTGCTGAAGCTCACTTCATTTCTCTCCTCCTTACTCTCATCTCCACTCCATTTCCATCTCTTCTTCAAGCCCCATCACAAGTTGCTTCCATCAAAGACACAAAATCAACACAAATTCAACTAGACAAGGTAGGGAATCTTACTTCTCTTCTTATTTTCTCTAATTTGGGGCTGCATGGTAATTATGTATAACCTGAGATATTGATATTATGTAGAGTGATGATGATGGTTTATGACTAATTTTGCATGTATGTTGGGATTAAAATTGGAATTGAGAGCAAATAGCTTGAAGAAGGGAGACAAAGCTAGAAGCTGTTAGGGTTTTCCCCGGCGATCCGTTCGGCGGAATGTACGACTCTGGCTACCGCCATTTAAATTTGATAAAAATATTTTTATATGAAACTAGAAATCTAGGGCTTTCCATGCATATATCATATAAGGCCATTGGATTAATACAGAATTAGTTATGAATTTTTGAATTTTAACCTAGAAATCTAGATCCTTATCCAGGCAGTATGAGTTGAGAAGGGTATAACTCACCCTATACAACTCCAAATTGAGTAAAACCAAGGTTGTTTGAAAGCTAACATGTAAATGAATATCCCATAAAAATTTTAGAACCAGATTTGTATCCATTTGCTCCCAGTGCACCAAGGAAGTTGACTTAAGTCTAAATCAGGCTGAATCAAGGTGGTCTAGTAGGGTCAAGTTTCAAGACTCATAACTCAAAATGTGCTTATGCAAATGATATGAAACTTAATTCATTTGAAATCTTATTCTGTTAGCTTTAATTTGATGTAAATTTCATATGAATTCACCTAGTTTTCTGTTTTTAGTGAATTTTTACTTACAAGAACCCAATTCTGGCTAAGAATAGGCCAGTCTAAGGTTAATTATTTATATCTTGAGTTATACAAATCAAAATGAGGTGGGACCAAAAGGATTATTAACTAGACATATGAGACTATGACATATTCAAAAATTAGAGTTAAATGAGTTGAATTGAATGAAAAGTGGGGCATACCAAGCTCGGGCAGAATAGGGGAAAATAAACTGAAACCCTATTGATGCTTGAATTGAAATTATTGAATAATGCTATGAATGTATATATATATATATACATAGCTGGTCCATATTGAATTTGCAAGTTGTACAATTGTACTGGTTGTCTGGCACTATTCATGGGGAAGCAAACTTGTTCCGTTATGCTGCCGAAATTTTGGCAAGAAATTCATATGTTGTGAAATTTACAATAGCATGAATATATGATATTTGAAGAATCAAGTTAGATGTGCATCCATTTCATAATATCATAAAGGATTCCATATCACTTGGGCCAGCCCCGGAATAAATTAAGGGGAATAGATCAGTGGGAAGGTCGGGGAAAGTAAACCCGGCCATCCTGTATAGGAGCAAGCTCGGTCCTGAAAAGTGGACTATTATCAGGAGTATATGGCCAATGACTACCAAAGGACCAAGGATGGAAATAAGTTCTAATAGGCAAAAGCCTTCAAGGATAAGATACATTTTCTAATTGCACATTTATATGTATAGTGTAATGCTTCTTAATTGATTGTTCTAGATACCTGTTTATTATTCTTAGTATGCTATTGCTCCACTATAATTACTGTTTGATTGCATTAGTGTATCTGTTAACTAAAATTGAGTTTGTTTCAGTGTATGTTTTACAAATAAGTATTTAAGTTAAATATTATCATTGTGTCATACTATTTGAAAACTATTGCAAGACCGAAACAATTGGGAATGATAGCAATGATAGATGTGTAGAAACCAGGAATTCCTACTGAGAAATATTTATTTCGCACCCTACTATATGTTTCCGCGTCATTCTCAGACCATGGAGAACGCAACAACAGGAGTGTTGTTTATTGAGTTCCCTAAGCTCCATATACACCTTGACGTGCTCCTAGACTCTGTATATATATCCGGCAGGTGTCAATTCCATCTCTATTTCTTTTTCTAGAGAGATTTTGCCGTTCCGCTTATGCACCCACTTTTTGACCTCGCTATCCCCTATATTGCCATTCCTCTTCACATGGCCTACCCATTTCCACCACTAGTAGCAGCAACACCAGTAGCGGCAGTAGCTCTAGTTCCTATGGCCCCCCTACTTCACTACCGTAGTAGATGCTCTCAGCCTCATTGTCAGAGGAGGATCCATCTGAGGCGGCAGGTTCTTCTTCCTTGTCCTCTGCTCCTAGCGTGAACCACCCTCTTGCAGATGCCACCATGGCGAACGGGTTTCTTTCTTCGGATTCTGTTTAGATGGTGTGCATGCTGCAGCGATAGTAGATGTATAGAATGGCCCTCTTTTGGCAATCTGGGTCCTAGATAGATGGGTAGAAATTAGGAGTTGTACATGAAATGTCCTATGGGGACCATCTGGGGTATTATTTGTAGAGACTGGCCATTTTGTTTTGTGCTAGCGGCCTCATTTTTCTTTACCCTGTATCGTTTTAACAAACTTGAAGACAGATGTCTATGTATATATTTATGATGCATGTTGCGGTAGTTTTGTCTTTAATGTATTTTTATTTATGTTATGTTATTTACAGTTTACCAATCAACTAGTATTTATTCTGCCGTCAAGTAGTAAATTTTGTTACGCGAATAATCATCTTTACGTGGGTAATTAATAATGATACAGAAAATAGAACAGCACTACACGTAATCAGTTTTCAGATAATTTACTATGACTTAAGCATAGTACTTTGTCTGATAAGGTGTTACAGGTTACGTCTAAGTTGGAGGGTCTTTCATATCACCCTTGCCTCCCCCATAGAGGTTCCTTGAGTCTTTATAGATTACCATCCCTCACTTCTCTTACTGAAGTGATTGAAGGGTCATATCCTATTCTGTCTTTTCTTATCATTATACCTTACATATATAGTATTTCTTGACAAGACACATGTGGACATGCAATAATATGACTAAGTCCATAATTTCGACGGAAATCTGGTAGTATGATTGGTAGACCGAAGCTTCCCTAAACTGCCAACCATGAAATTTTCAACTAGCAATCCATTATATCCATGTCATATCATCATAGAAATCATTTAATCACGAGATAATGCTCAATCAAACTTGTCATATATCATGCCTAATGGCATCATACATTCTTACCCTAAGAGGTTTATAGTTGTGTTATTCTTCGTGGAAAGTTGATAATTGATTTTTTATCACACTTTATTTTTGCAATTGAATAATGATCTTGGGGCAATTTAGCGTGTAAATATTGGTTTTTGGTCTAAATTGGATTTTGGGCTTTTAAGTGGAATTAATTATAACTTTTGTTTCAGGTTCCTAATTAAAGGCCAAATTCGGACAACAAGGCAGTCATGAAATGCTGGAGCAAAGTTTAGTTAATTAAGTGTCCAAATTGCAAGCGACCAAAGCCATTAGTTTTCGATTTTTTTTGTTTAGTTCGGTTCTTGTCCTTTGAACCGGTTTATTTCGGTTTTTAAGAGCTGGAAAATGAAGGGACTGGGGGCTGATATATTTCTGGGAACTTTTCATTTTTAGGGATTCCAATTTTTCAGATGTTCATTCCATTCAACCTTTTCTTCTTTATTTTCGGTTTTTGTTCTACCATGGTTGGCTAAGGCACTAATGGACCAACCCACGAATTGAGTTTCCGCCTTCAATCTAGAGGACGTTTTTGCCTCATACTGAGTTCGTTCTTTTCCTTTTCCTTTTCCTTCTATATTTCAATTCTGGATAACTTAAGGGAAGGGGTGTTGAATGTTAGATTTAACATCTAGATTGATTTATCGAAAGGGCTTAAAGGGTTTAAGTGGGCACTGTACGTTGAATGAGTGAACACGCCGGGTTTCTGATAAAATGCTAGGTGATCACCTAGTGGATTCGTTTTTCTACATGAATGCAGGGATTTCGATTTGTTTAGGATCAACCACGAATTCAGTGATTCATTGTCCAATGACGAATTTTTAGGAACTCAATTCTGGGTTGGTTGCTTTAAAATTGTTAATTTCATTTTTCTTATCTATTATCTGTTATTTGTATTGAAATTGAGCAAACCCCCCTTTTTCGGTTCTGTTGCTAATTCTGTATTGTGCTGTTTTCGATTGAGAAAATTGGTTCATTGCGAATTCCTTGGGAAACGATTCAGGTTGCTCTATATTACAAGTTTTTCTTTGTAGCCTGATTATTTTGAGTGAGTTCGACAGCCACGTCAAATTTTTGAAACTGCATTTTTCACTTGTATGCATGAATATGATAGAGGCCTTCTTTCTTTTAGTTACCACTTTGGCCAGACAACCTTCCCTTGCATTATATCCCCATTGGTTAGCCCCTTTGTGCTTTTATTGTGTACCATCCTTGTCTTAGCCACATTACAAGCCTAAGTGTAAAACCATTTTATTCTGCACCTTGGACATTTATTGAGCATTGGTTGCACCTTAGTGTTGTGTTTAAGTGTGGGGGTTGCCTAGGTGTGCAACAATTTAAGTGTGGGGGGAAGGAAGCTATTACGGTGTTATTTGATGCCAATTGTGATTTGGTATTGGTTTCTCATTGTTTTGTTATGGAATATAAATCTTTTTGCCAAAAGAAAAAAGTTATTTGTTTGTAAATTTCCATTTCATTGCTTAGTTGGTTTTGAGCACACCTTGGTGTTACTTGACTAATGCTCTTCTAAATTTCTTGGGTGCTTAGCCTTTCATTCTTTTCATTCCTTGTCCATACCTATACCTTGACCATAGCCCCATTACAACCTTGAATAACAAGTCCTCTTGATTTGTGTATGCATGTGTTTTGAGTAGTAGAGAAGTAGAATTTGAGCAAGCTTATGGTAAGGCAATTTTATCGAGTGGAATTTGAGTGATACACTTGCTACCCTACACACCTGAGAGATTGATTGAGAGCATACCTTGAGAGGCCATCTTGCGTGATTAGCATCATCAATTGAGATTGCCATGTTTTGTAATTTGAGATGAAGAAATTTCTGTCATGATTAGTTAGTTGATCTTTTGACGTTTTGTGTTCCTTGTCCAAATTTTGCATTCTTGACAATTGTTAGAAGGAGAGGTCTATCCTTTAGTCTTTATTTTTGAGTCTTTGAGTCTTTATGTTTTGTTGAGTTTTTAATTTTGCCCTGAAGTGCAAAAGGATAAGTGTGGGGGGATTTGATAATTGATTTTTTTTCACACTTTATTTTTGCAATTGAATAATGATCTTGGGGCAATTTAGTGTGTAAATATTGGTTTTTGGTCTAAATTGGATTTTGGGCTTTTAAGTGGAATTAATTATAACTTTTGTTTCAGGTTCCTGATTAAAGGCCAAATTCGGACAACAAGGCAGTCATGAAATGCTGGAGCAAAGTTTAGTTAATTAAGTGTCCAAATTGCAAGGGACCAAAGCCATTAGTTTTCGATTTTTTTGTTTAGTCCGGTTCTTGTCCTTTGAACCGGTTTATTTCGGTTTTTAAGAGCTAGAAAACAAAGGGACTGGGGGCGGATATATTTCCAGGAACTTTTCATTTTTAGGGATTCCAATTTTTCGGATGTTCATTCCATTCAACCTTTTCTTCTTTATTTTCGGTTTTTGTTCTACCATAGTTGGCTAAGTCACTGATGGACCAACCCACGAATTGAGTTTCCGCCTTCAATCCAGAGGACGTTTTTGCTTCATACTGAGTTCGTTCTTTTCCTTTTCCTTCTGTATTTCGATTCTGTATAACTTAAGGGAGGCATGTTGAATGTTAGATTTAACATCTAGATTGATTTATCGAAAGGGCTTAAAATCAAAACGGGTTTAAGTGGGCACTGTACGTTGAATGAGTGAACACGCCGGGTTTCTGATAAAATGCTAGGTGATCACCTAGTGGATTCATTTTTCTAAATGAATGCAGGGATTCCGATTTGTTTAGGATTAACCACGAATTCAGTGATTCATTGTCCAATGATGGATTTTTAGGAACTCAAGTCTAGGTTGGTTGCTTTAAAATTGTTAATTTCATTTCTTATCTATTATCTGTTATCTGTATTGAAATTGAACAAACCCCCCCTTTTTCGGTTCTGTTGCTAATTCTGTATTGTACTGTTTTCGATTGAGCAAATTGGTTCATTGCGAATTCCTTGGGAAACAATTCAGATTGCTCTATATTACAAGTTTTTCTTTGTAGCCTGATTAATTTGAGTGAGTTCGATAGCCACGTCAAAAGTCTTATGACCTTCGTATGATTTCTCGTGGTTACTTATGAGAGAACCACATAGTTAAAATAAATGTGTATGTAGTCTTTTAGTTACTTAGTCCTTATAGGAATTTACTTTTTACTTGAGTACATGTCTTTTCGAGCACTTGTTCAAGCTAACTAGGTTAGGTAATTATTTTGTTTCCTTGAGATAGTGCACTTAGTGATTCCTAGGTTCATAGTATGCTCAGAGGCCCTAATCGTACTTCTGTTTTCAAGGATTTCAAGATCCCTCTAGTCCTTGGATCATGACAATACATAACCACACTCATGAACCTAACAACAACATGTTCACCAATCGCTAAGGGATGATCTTTAACTTATACAAGTTGCAAAGTTTCAAGCTTTTATAATTAACATAGCAAGATTTTACCTTGAGTGTTATAAGAGATATCATTCTTTATAAAGTAATTATAAAGTTTCATCCTTTATGAAAGTATGAGTCTCTAAAATTATATTCTTGTCTTCAAGATTCAACCTTTACAAGAAAATGACACAAGATGCTAGTTTTATGATTTAAAAGTCTTATTCTTTAAGAAAGTTGACACTTTTAATCATTATAAGACCATCAAGATTCCAACTTTATGATTTAAAGTTGTCTTAAAGTCTAAAAGATTCCTACTTTATGAAATAATGATACAAGACATTAGCTTTAGAATTAGAAAGTCTTATTCTTTATAAAAGTTAACACCTTATGCATTATTTTAACTCAAGATACAAACTTTACAAATTAAAAGTTACAAGTCAACACTTTTATAACTTAACAATTTCACTGTTGGTTAAAGTTTGAAATTTTATGAAAGGTCTTGTTTTCAAGATTCCATTTTTAAGACATAAAGTGACAAGTTTTCATTTTATGACTTAAAAAGCTTCATGTTCCAAAATGTTTAGACTTTTACACATATTCTTGCTTTCAAGAAGAACAAAATGAAACCATGTGACACCCATAAAAATAGCACCACTTTTTATGCATCAAGAAGCAAACTTTTCAAGCTTTATACTTTTGAAATGTTTATAGTCTTATCAAGTCATGAAAAATATGTAAAGATGAAAACTTTTCTAATCATAAGCATCATCATAAGAAAACAAACAACTTTTAAACCGATACCACCAAGAACATCATTCTTTTTCCAACAACTCACAAGAATCATCAAGATCTTAAGTATCAAGAAAGAAAAATAGAAACTTTGAAGCATTTCAAGAAAGAAACTTTCAAAATATCAAGAACAACTCATAAACAAGAATATGAACATATTTTACTAAAAATGGAAACTTTTGCTCATGAAGAGCATGAGAGCTTTTCTTAAGCTTTCATTTAAAGATCTTGGTCATAAGGGGAACCAAACTTGAAGCTTTCTTGAGTAAATAAAAGAGAAGAGTGAAGATCACTACCTAGTGATAAGTTTAGCGCCTCCAAGAAGAAGAAAATGAAGAAGATGGTGGCTCCTCAAGGTGATGGCAGCCTTGAATGGAGAAGGAAGAAGCTCTTGAGTTCTTGATTCTTGTTTTCAAAGACCAAAAGATGTGGTCTTTGAAGGGCTTAGGGAGAGTTTTGGTTATGGTGGTCATGAAGAAAGGAAGAAGAAAAAGAGAGAATGTAGAGAGAAGTTGGAGAGTTTGAAAGTTTAGAGAAAGAATGAAAGTGTGAAAATGAAAAATGATTGTGCGTGTGTGTGTGTGTGTGTGTGTGTTTGTGTGCATGTGTCTTGGTCGTAACTTTTAGGCCATGGGGGTGGGGTCATTTTGCTTAATTTTTGAGTTAATTAAAGTTTAGGGAGACAAATTGGATAATGAGGGAACAAATCATGTATTTACTCTTACATAAAGCACTCTTGTCTAGTTGAGGTCATGTACTTTTAGGCTATGGGGGTAGGGTCATCAATGCTTTATTATCTAGTTGACTAAAGTTGAATTTAATGATATGATTAAGTGCTCTTACAAATTAATTACTATGATTAAGAAAGGATTAGTGATTAACTCATGGGATTATGATTAACAAAAATTAATCTTGTAATTAAGCTTAATTACCCTTAATTAAACTCGATTAAGCTAATTATGTGTGAATAGTACTTAATTAAGCTATTAAAGGTTTGACTTACTTAATTAGAGATTCTCTAATCTTAGTTAAGCATTCTCTTAACTTCTCTCATTAGAATTAACTCATAAACACTTCGTTAATCCTTTAATTAAGCCTTAATCTCGTAATTTCTCATTAAGTGCCTAATTAATCAGGGTTACTGAGGTAATTTAGCACGATAGAAATATGAGGATGTTACATTTCTCCCCCAATATAAATCTTATCAATCTTTTAGCATTTTTACTCAAATCCAACATCAAATCCATTTTTTCATGTCATTATCACCTTAGCTTGGGTTTTTCCCTTGGATCTCTCTTTCTCTTTCTCTTCTCTTATTTAATGAGAGAAAATGAAGGTAGAAAAAGACCCACTATTATCCTCACACTCTATGTAACATCCCGAACATTGAGGATAGATCAGGATAAGAGGAAATTTGGGCCAAGGTAAGGGTAAAATTATAATTAGGTAAATTGTAAAAAAAGTGGGGACAAAATTGTAATTATTGAATTATAATGGCAAAATCGTAATTAAGGGTTTATGGTTATCGAGAAGGGCAACCATAGAAAATTCTTGTTTTCGGAGATTTTGTGGATTTAAAGACACTAGTAGATAACTAAAATACTTGTGATAATTTTAAATTAAGGTTTTCTACCCATGGTTTAGACAAAAGTATGAACTCACACAATGTTGCGTTGTCTCAGGTAGCTTAGGAAACCTAAACTGTTAACTAGGCACCTTGAATTTAAATTCAATGGTCCTACATTGATTTTGGGGATGACAACTCTAGGAGAATAATCCCACGGGGACTTGATAAACTTGATCTGAGATGAGCCAATAGGAGAAATTAGATTTTGGCTCTAAACCTACTAATGAAATTTAACCTATAAAACTTACTAAACAAACAAAACCAACTTAAGCATTAAGTCACCATTTCTCCCCTTTTTGCCTTTCAAATTTCAGCTTCTCCTTCCCCCATCATTTCTTCATCTTCATCATCTTCTTCTTCATTTCTTTCCTCTACCTCCATGGCCAAAAAGCTTCAAGCTCAAAATTGGAGGTCTTCTTGGCCTCAAATCCACTAACTCCTTTTTATGAAAATTAATTTTCATCCTCTCCTCTACAAAACCTCTCTAACAATTTCATGATTAAGCCTCAAATAGAGTCTCCCCACATTCATATGAGTTACTGCCATGAGAAGAGGAAAGGGCTAGAAGTTGCTATTGCATTCCTTGCTTCCATAGTTTCAAGGATTTTGAGGTAGGTAGTTCAAATCCTTAGCTTTTATTATTTTGTATGAGTTTTGTGGCTAAAGTGATCCTCTTGTGACATCCTTGGCTCATGCTTGTATGATGGTGTTATGGTGTTTTTCTAATGATCTGAGATAGGAAAACTTAGTTTGGGTTGAAGAATAGCTCAAAAGATCAAAAGAAAACCAACACAAACTGTGAGATAGAACCCTAGGACACCGTTCATACCACATAGGCCATAACTCACTTTACATAACTCAAATTCAAACAAAACTAATTTTATATGAAATTATACTTCAAGAGCAATCCAGGTATATAAATTATAAGACCATTGGATTTAAAATAAATTAGTTATGAATTTTTTAATTGACTATTGGAATTCACTCTCTATCCTGACCAGAGTATTATGTTAGCAGCATAACTCCCCCTATATAACTTAAAATGCATAGGATAATATGTCAGAAAAATCTTAGAATTAGATTCTGAGTGGATTTTCCCTAGTAATTCTTTAAAGTTGACCTATGCTCTGTTCGGGTGGAAACAAAGTAGCTCACTTGAAGAGCTCATAACTTGAGCTCTAGTTACTGAATTGGAGTAAAACCTATGAGAATTGAAAGATGGTTTTAATAGCTACAAGTTGATGTAAATTTTGGATAAAAATGATATACAATGGATTTTTAATGATTTTCTAAAGATAAATGTTCAAGTCTATTCTAAAACAAGGCAACCTTGAGTAGAACTTTAATAATTCAAGTTATAGATCACAAAATTTAGTGAAACTAGAGAGGCTAAAAAATAGACTAATGAGGCTACGCCATATTAAATTTTCAGATTAAAATGAGCTAAAATGGAATTTTAGTGAAATTTATAAAACATCACAGATTTGAGGATAAAGGCATAACATGAGAATTGTCTTGAATTAAGTGTTCCATAGGTTATGAGAAAGTTAATGGTATAAGAATTTATACAATTTCACACCAATGTAAGATTAATTGGCATAATGCTGTTAATGATTATAGTTACTATGATTGGCTGGCTAATTGAATATATTGATTTCTTTGGAACCTTCCATATTTCAGCTGTTACGGTGCCAAATTTCTAGTAGAAATTCATGAATGCTATGATCATATATATTTTATGTTATGTACATGGAAATCATGCATGCAAGAATGATTAAAGTATGATATGAAGTATATGCATAAGTGCAGATAGCATGTGCATGTGCATGTGCATGTATGATCATGTCCAAGGAAGAATGAAGATTATAAGAACTTGCAAAAGGGATATATCGAGCCTCCATCTCATAGTGAACTGGCGTAGTACTATCAAAGATTTGAGCCAGCCCCAGACCAGATTTAAGGCAAATAGACCGGTGTGAAGGTCGGGAAAAGTAAACCCGTCACTTATATATAGGCACGAGCTCGAACCTAAGAAGCAGGCTATTACCTAGGGGTGAGAGAAGCCATTTACCTCCGTGGACCAAGTACAAAAGAGTAAAATCAAGTTGCAAGTTAAAGAAAGAGATAAGTAAAGACAAGTGCACTTGTATAAAGTCAAGTTTGAGCATTTGCATATACGTATTTAAGTATCTCATTATACTATAATGTTATTATGATCATGATCGACATGTTATATTGTTATCATTATTATATTTATCATGAAATGTGCCAAGTGTTTGCTAAACGTAACTTGCTTTGAGAAAGGATGTTTTAAACTTAAAATTGAATCTATCCCTATGTGTATTCACATTTTTATAATAAACTGAAGTAGTTGAAATGTTTATGATGACACTCTGTATGATTAGTGGTTTGAGTTTACCTACTGAGGACTTGAAGTCCTCATTACCTATTTGTTTGTTTTCCATAAACATTCTAGTATGTAAGATAGATGTCGAGCTTGCAGCAGATGTTTTGGGGATACTTATAAGATGAAAGACCTAGACCTGAGCCAAGTTCAAGAGACCAAAGTGGGCGATGAATAGCCACGGAGTGACGCCAGCAGTCCAAGACTAGATTTATATACAATATTAGTTAAGTTTCTTTTAAGTTGTTGTTATGTTACCTTATATGTGTAAATATTTGGGATTATAAACCCTTATTTAGTAAAGAATTTTGAAGTTTCAGTTCTGTATGTATATTTTTTTTTTATTTAAAAGTCTTTTATAGTAGTAGTAACAACGTCTAGATATAGCCCTATGACTTAAGCATGGCATATATATTTGGAGAATGTTACACTCTACTACTTTCCTCTACTCTCTAAGGTAATTCTTGAGCTTAATTCTCCTTATAATACCATAGATTAGCTAGTTTTTCTATGAAGTCAAGGTTTAAGTATATAAAGGGGGTTAGGGTTCAAGAATTAGGGATTTTTGCTCTATGAGGTTAATTCAAGTGAATTCTTACAATGGTTAGGCTGTGGGAGTCTAATTTATACATTTGTTATGGTAGATAATCCCAAGAATCCCTTGGTGGCTCTAAAGCATCACAGGGCTTGAGCTCCTTCCTTTCCAGACTTGATATGTGAGGTGATAATATATCCATAGATTGTGTGTGTGTGTGTATATATATATATATATATATATATATATATATAGAGGTTATATTTATGGTTTGAGTTGTTAAAGGTCAATGTTGAAACATCATTTTATTGAACTACCTAGTTGAATCTTTGAAAGGCAAAAATGTATTATTCCTCTATATATTCATGTATATGTGTGGGATAGGCTAATTTGGAAGTTGATTTCCGATACTGTGAGTGAATTTTTAAGATTTAGAAATAATTTCTTTATGTATCTATGTTTGAATTCCCTATTTACTAGTCTGTAACTTATATCATATTTATGTCAAGCGTTATGAGCATAAGACAACAATTGATATCTATACCTTTTGTTACTTGCGGAGTATATGGAAATTCTTTCAAACCTTATATGACTTAAGATAAAGAAAATTTATGTTGCCAAATGATTTAGAAAGGAATAAAGGTTTCCAAGGGTAGAAAACTGTGACAAAAACTACTCGCTAATGATAGTAAGCATTAGTCTTGGTGCACCTCGAATAGCCCAGCTAGCAGGGTGGTTGCTAGCCTGACATATTTGGCCAACATGTCTGGAAGATTTAGGCATGCTGAGGTCAAGTTGCCAGCTGCTCAGTCGTAAGATTTACCAAATATTACTAGGGTCAAGTTGTTAGGGCTGACCAATTAGAAAGTTACTTCTGAAATAAAAACCTCCATTAAAAGTTATAATTATTATATTTTCATTACATATGATGCGTACAGTTATTTTCAAATGCTCTATGTCTACATTGAAAAGGGGCTTATGTCTATTTGAATTCAAAATGTGAGTTAATGTACTATGGATACTTTAGAGAGGTATTGTATACAAGGTATGTTTTTCTAAGAACTTATATGGCCCTTTCAATATATGTATGAATCTTGCTACTTAAGAAATGATTTATGGAGTTACACTAATATAGTGAAATTCTTATTTGTAGTTATGTTTCAAGTTTTATAGTCATGATTCCTTAAAAATGTATTCTTTTAATAATAAATGTATGTTTTATGAAAATGTATGTTTAAATGTGTCCCATTTTTGTTATAGGCATATTATCTTTCACTGAGTCTATATGACTCACTCCTCTTCTCTCTCCATGTTTTTAGATAGGTACAAATTCATGCCTAGGTCCCTACCACTTGCTAAAGTCGTTGGATTTCTAGTAGATCCACACTCCTACTCGTGTGGTTTTCAAAGGTTGTCCATATTTGAGATTTCTATTAGTTTGAACATAATTGTATACTATCTTTTTTTATGCTCCATTAGTCCATAGGCAGGGTCTGGCTTCCAATGTGTTATAAACTGTTAATTGGTTTCCTAGTAGATTAAATTGATGTTATGTTAAAAATCTGATAAATAGTTGTAGTTATGTTGTTATAATTGTAATCTGCATGTTGTGGGGTGCATTTTGAGAATGCTTGCATCCCCAATAGATGAATGTGCTTGCTTTGTTATGTAAGAAGAGGATCTGTATTTGAGACTTATCCTAAATACAAAGGGGACCCTATCCGATTTTCATAAAAAATGTGTGATGGAAGGCTTAGTAAGGGACTTGTCCTTGATGCACCGATCATGGCCCTAGTTGGGTCTTGACACTTAAAATAAACTGATTAGTTAAACCAATTATTTGATTTGGATTTTTTGAGTTTAGAGGGTCAATATGATATGATGAACACTTTAATAAAAAAAAATGATCAAACACGAAAACTATGATGTTTTGAGAGACTAAATGAAAAAATCGTAATATTTTAGAGGATCAAACGTAAAAATCATAATATTTCATATTCACACTTCTTGTCTAGCTTATCTAGCTCCAACTCCAACTTCTTAATAGACTCTTCAATATTGCCAAAAGCATTCTTATCCCACTTCTTCAATGGATCTTTCAGCAACTTGAATTTCCTTGTAACTATATACTCACTAATTTGGACCATATCTTTTTCACTAAACTGTTGAATTTGTATGTGAGAACTAAGCATCTAATGATTTGAAGGGCTTGGGACCCCATCAATTCTCCCAGTTTCTAGCAATCATGGGCAATGATCAGACATAGATCTTTCCAATGCCCATAGCCTCAACTTAGGGAACTTCTCCATCCATTCATGTTCCACCAATATTTTGTCCAGTTTGCTACATGACTTCCATCTCACCTATGTATACTCTCGACCAATCAATAGTAAGTCAATCACATTCATTTGTTGAACCCAATCTAAGAAATCATTCATACTCCCAATGCAAGCCACACAACCTTTTCTTTCTTTTAGTGTTAGAACTTTGTTGAAATCCCCTATCACTAGCAAAGGGCCAGATATGGTATATTTGAATTCCCTAAGTTCATTCTACAATCGGTTTCTATCACCACAGTTATGAAGACCATAAAAAAGTAATATTGCACAGTGAAACTCAAAAGCTTGAAATATCCCTTCTACACAAATCCACCTACTACCTTTGTGAATTCTATACTCCTTTACTAGATCCTTCTCCTATGTACAAATAAGCTAGCCCCCTCCATCAATTACTAGCACATCACACCACTTCTCATTTATCTAGCCCCACCATTTTCTTATTTTAGCCCCTAATGCTAATGAGTGTTTGGTTTCAACTAATCCCACAAGACTAGCTATTTTCCCAACTACCAAATTCCTAGGCCCCATGTTTAACTCTCTCACCAACTCCCCTACAATTCTAGCATAACAACTTCATTAAAATAGAAAAGCACAGACCTAAGACCAAGAGCTTGGCCTAAACTTGAGACCCACTTCCTTTCTTTTTCTACCTCACCTCCTTTTTTCACCAGTTCTTTTGCTTCTTGATCCTAGCAAGAGCTTTTCTTAATTCCTCATCGTCCTTAACCATAAAGCCCATCATCTTCCCCATAGCATAGACTTTAGCAGCTTCAATCTTGACATCTTCTTCTTCATCATGCAAATCATGATCTAGTTAGCTATAGCACCCCTATGCCCTTCTTTAAGACCCTTTCGCCACTTTCTTTATAGCATTTTGACCTAAACTGACTCAGCTTGGAGTGGGAGCTTTCATCTGCCATATTTGAGCCGAAACTAGGAGGTTGCAATGGCCTATCATCACCAACAATTGGTTCTAGCTCTTTGTGATTTTAACTAATCCCTTTGAATTTTGTGGTAAGGTTAGGTCCATTATCTCTTGTGTTTTTTGGTTAGGCCCAAATACTTTTACTCCCTTTACTAATGCAAGATCGACTGTCTGCCTATCTTTATAAAAATTGACTGTTGCAGTTCTTGAATTTATTATCAAAACCAAAATTCAATTTCACTGCGCTATATATTCTCAGCCAAATTATTAGCATTTATTTTGCATACTCCCTTTTTCAAAGCTGTCATATCATCCCTATAACTTGCAACTGACTATTCTTCTTCCCTAATCACCCAGAATAACATTCTAGTAAACCTTCCATGCTTGACTTACTCTCAAAATGAAAAGAAGAATCCAAGCAAACTAGGCCAATAACTACTGAATTATTCTTTAACAATTTGACAAAATCCTAACTAATCTTCTTTATGTGAATATGAAAAATTTTCCCTTCCAAAATAAGACTATCTCATTCTTCTAAAAAGTGAAAACATATATCTATTAGTATTTTTACAACCTCAAATGATTCACCATCTAATGTAATTGAATTAGAACAAAAATATTTACATTGTACTTCTCCAATTAGTCTGAAATTTGAGCAGGTCCAACCATGCAATGGGACACCATGAGACTCACATGCTCTCATTGTCTACCTGACTTCCTCCTTAGTCCATGGACTAATATCATCAAATAGTTCCATGAATATATCTTGTCCAGATTCTAGCTAATGACTCTTCCATATCTTTCTTAGTTGCAAAAGTCACTAGAAACTTACACCTTTCGTTATCTCATACTTAAGAGATGCCTAGTCCTGGATATGTAGGCTTAGTTGTAAACATACTCACTTCTGCTGGCCTTTTCACCTATCCTACATAACTTTATCCCAACTATTCCTTCTTTTCTTCTAAACTTTACCCTTAACGAATATTGAATTATTTAATTTCTCATTTTCTTTCTTCTTTTTCCTCCATCTTCTTCATTATTTGACAAGGCAAATGCCCATTCTGTTCACTCCCTTTGCATCCTTGTTATCTTTTCTTCCCACGGGTACTTCCTTAAAGGTCCTCTCATCTCTTGTGGACTAGATGAGCTTAAGTCTAAATCTTTGGACAACATCCAATTGAACTCTCTGATTATTGTGTTAAATTCTCTAATTATTATGTTGATTACTACCTTGTGCTACAACTTGCATAGAAAGTTTGCACCCATGCATCTCCATACCATGAAGATTCTTGATGGCTCTCCTTGCTTATTCCATATCATAAAGTCTTACAAAACCAAATAATTTGGAAGAATTCTTCCTCCATTTATGTTAAAGATAAGCATCCACCACCCTTTTTTCAAATTGAAACAACTGCTATAACCAACCTTTAGTTATCGATCTAAGAAGATTGTCAACATATAGAGAAACTACCTTTTTGCGTCTTGCTCCTCCTTGTACACCTAGATGATCCGTCTTCCCCTATTCTGTCTTGTATTCAAGAATCTATTATCCTCTAGGATTTGGACTTGAATGAAGGAAGCAATACTTTATATATGTGGAATATGGAGGATGAAGATTTCGCCTTCTTGACGACAATATTGATTGAGACAAAATACTATTATATATGGTAGAGAGAGGACCACATCCTATATATATATATATATAATAGGGTACCTCCATCAAACACCTCCTTTTGTCGCATCTTTACTTTCCAATAGCCATTTCTTTACATTAGTGGCTATGATTATTAATAAATGACTCTTCAATAAGTAACCAAAAGACTTAAACATTTATATAGTTATTAAACCATTATGTAGGACACAATTCTTACATTTTCCCACTTGTCCATATCATAATACTTTAATAGTCTAATTACAAACATGATGTGCAAATAAATGTAATGTTAAATTTTCATCATATTGGTTACAACAAAATATCATGATTAAGTAGAAAATTAATGCAAGTAATAGTGGTTGTATGTCGTTATTTCTCAACACAACCCCATCTGTGTGCTACAACACTAACCTTTTCCCTTAGCTTGATATATAATCAAGAGTATGGTTTAACTTTAATGTCTTTATTAAAAGATAATACTTGCCATCATTATTCCGATACTACCATGTATACAAACTTCAAAAATTGGTAATATAGAAACATATCTATCCATGAGCTTAGAGTGTCAAAATACATAAAACACAAACATCATCATAATATACAGTAATGTTTATGTGGTAGCAATGTCGATACTTTCAACATCTTCGTTAAACATTTTTGGGTGACAGCCCTTTCATTAATGGATCGATAATCATAAGGTCGATGTTAATGTGTTATATTGACATTCTATGTTTATGAACTTCTTCTTTAATGATAAAACATTTCAATTCCATATGCTTATCACCTTTTGAATACTTTTCATTTTAGAAAAAAGATTACTACTAAGCAATGTTCATCAATACTAGCATTCAAATAACCCAATGAAGTTGAATAGAAACGTGCTAAGCAATGCTTCAAATCTTTTAAAGAGAATAGAAGTGAAATATGACAAATATTAAACATGCATGAATGCAAATATGCTCATGATGCATTGTTCTGCTCATAGGGGGTAACTTTCTTATTCTTGGGCCCAACACTTATATCTTTGGCTTTGGATTCTATAAGAGCTCTTTACTAGGGCATCCCCTAATTTTAGATTCATGCAAATGTGTGTTCCTTATCTGCTTCATCTCCTTGACGGGGGCCCATACGGTGTTCTACCCTACAAGAATCATTAATATCTTTCCATTCCTTTCATGTTCATGATCATGTCATAGTCATATCATCATGGATGTTATGCAATTTCACAATAAAGAGAATAGCTATACATAAACCATTAAGTGCATATCAAATGCATTCATAGATCATGAACCATCATCAAACTTTATAGAATTCCATGACAATCATATAAAAGATCAAACTTTCCTCAAGAAACATGATAGTGTCGAACCTTTATCAAGTGAGAAGAGAAATCAAAATTCACCTTTCATATGCTATTTTTCAAGAATATGACACAAAGCCATTTCAAAATCAATCATGCTCATTTCATAGTTCTAGAACATTTCTTTATAAAACCAAATTCTACTATAAATCAAAACATTCCCAAGGAATCACATAAATAATAATAACTCACAAAAGGGCAAGTAACCATACACAACATATTGTAGTCAATTATCATCATAAAGTAATGAGCAATGTTGTAATACTAATTTTTAAGATTCAAGTATCATATCTAGCTAATCCTCAACATAACCATCAAATATCATTCAAACCTATCTTTAACACTTAGCCATTATCTCTAAACTTTACCATTCATGAAATTAGCAAACATAAGCTACATATCTACCCTGACTAAATTCAAGCTTAGAAACTAGTGAGCTTTTACTTAAAACCTCAAATCACCTAAAAAAACTCAAGTTACTAAAGCAAATACATCAACATACATAATCTCCACAGGTAAGCTCATACGGCCAAAATGTAACACCCTCCCAAGTACAGTATTATGCTTGAGTCATAGCACCACACTCATGAGTTGTTATTGTTACCTAAGCAGACCTTATTTCACAGCAATTGCAGTAGTCTTTGAAACCTTTCGGGCTATCTAGAGATAACATAGAAATAGGAGTGAGAATTTTAAATTCTCAGTAGGATTCATTAAGAAATTTCATACCGTGTCTTCGTTATTATCTCTAGCTGTTTCGGTTTGTTATACAAAAAAATGAACATATTATACGAACTGTTCCATTTTATAGAGTGAAAACATATGGTCCGAAGCAGAGTTCTTTTATTTCACGCACTTGACTCACATTGGCAATATTCCATATTTAGAACAATAATTACTGCATAAATAGATAAAACAGTCTGAGCATCAATAAAACATGGGATATACTTATATAAATACTCATATTTGAATTCATGCAAATGCACCGGTGCTTTCCTTTAACTTTCTTTGCTTTCTTTTCTTGGCACACCTAGGCATTACGTATCGTCGTTCCTAGGGTGCTTACATATGTTTTAATCTTTAGTCTTTACTGCCCTTGGGTAGTCTGATCTAGGAGTGAGCTCAACTCGTGACCATCATCACACAGAACTGACCCGCAATGGGACCCAGGTGCCTTTAGTCTTGGAGGGATCTCATTTTGGTCACGTGCCTCTAAATTGAAGGGATCTCTCCTGGTCATGTGCGTCAAGAATAGAGGGATCTCAGCTGACCACTTGCCTTCATGTAAAGGGATCTCATCTGACCATGTGCCTCCAAGGTAGAGGGATCTCATAATTTTATACTACCTTCACAGGGAGGGACCCAATTAATTGCCTCCAAGTGAAGGGACCTAATCTTATCTTGTTTAACTACCTTCACAAGGAGGGATTTCATAACTTCTTCTAGGTGAAGGGATTCACATTTAATATATTCATATTCTTTCATTCTCATACATAATCACGCATAAACATGCTGAATGCACTCATACATATGCTTCATCATTTACTTTCATGTACTCTTGCATGTAGAATTTCATAATCATAACTTAAATATTCATAACACAAGCTATTATAACTTCATATGATTCTGCCGAAAATTCGGCAGTATAATGGAACACCTCCGTTTCCCCATGAATAGTGCCAGACAAGTAGGAATTTTAATCAAACAGCAAACCCAATATAGAATATCATATCTCCATTAATTGTCACATAAAACAAAGTCTTATGAGCAAAGCTTAGGTAGTTAGGTGCAAGTTTAAAGTCTTAAGTCTTAATCTATCTTGCAAGTTCTAAACTTTTATTAATGTTCCCAACTTTGAGCTTAGGATCGACTGCCGAGATTACATTGGTCCCGAATTCCAATATTATATAAGTTCCAACTTCCAGGGTTATGTGTCTAAGGTTAATGTTTTGATTCTCGACTTCCGGGGCCATGTTTAGAATCGATCTCCGAGATGATTCTAGATCGAGTTTCGAGGTTATATGCTTACTGAGATACCGAGTTTTGGAATTATGGGTATAAAAGTGCTAAAGCGTCCTATTTCTCGACTTTCGATATTATTTTATGTGTTGTATAATTCCGATTTCCGACATTAATCCATAATTGTTCTTCCAAGACTTTTTATGAATGTGTTTCCTAAGTTCTAAGTTCTGACATTAATTTTTACTAATCTAGTTTTCTATTCACTAAGTACCGAATTTAACATTAAGTATACCCGACCTAACTCATTGTTTGCCAAGTTCCGAGTTCCGAGTTCTGATATTAACTCAAGTTGTTTGTATTTTATTCTAGACTACTCTATATCTAGCCAGAATTGCACTCTTATAAGAGAAAATTCACCAAAAATAGAAATCTAGGTGATATTATGCAAATTTTATGTCAATGTAAAGCTAACAGAGCAAGCTTTCAAATGAAAGAAGTTGCATATCATTTGAATAAGTATAACTCGAGATATAATCCCCGAAACTTGACCTTCCTGAACTGCCCTATTTTGACCCGGCTTGGATATAGGGCAACTTCTTTGAATCACTGGGAGCAAACGAGGCTGGATCTAACTCTGAAATTTTTATGGAAGTTCTCCTATGTGTAAGCTTTCTAACAAAGTTGGTTTCACTCAATTCCAAGTCGTACAGGGCAAGTTTTGCCCTGAACAACCTAATCTGCCCAGAATTAAACTTAAAAACCTAGGTCAAACTTCCAAAATTCATATCTCCCTCAATACTAATCCAATAACCTTATATGCTATCTCACTTAGATAGCATCCTAATTCTCCACTTCATCTAGTTTTCTCATTCTAACTTTAATTCCAAATCAAGATTTCATGTTAATACAACCATAAACCATCAAATACATCCAATATAACACCAAATAAATGAAGAAGAGTGAAATTTCAGGCAACCACAGTTCAGAGAAATTAAAAACAAAAATTGAATCCTACCTCGTTTAGGTGTGATCTTGCTGAATTTGAGTTTGGATTGATGGAACCTTGACAAAGCTTGAAGGTTTGATGGAGTAGGTTGAGAGGAAAAGAAAAGAAGAAGGCTGAAACAAAGGGAGAGGGAGGCGCAAGTCAACTGAATGGAAAAGGGAAGGAATATGTCATATTGACCCAAATGAAGTAGTTGGAAATGTGAGTTTTAATTGCAGGAGACTTTGTGACCACATTTTAGCCAAGCTTCATCATTTTGTGGCCTTTCTTGTGCCACTTTTTTGGGTTAAGTGGTTGAGTTTTCAGCCACTTGATGTAGGGTTATTGAGTGTAAAATCCTATTAGTTCGGTTCCGATAGTTTAAAATACCGTAATCTTACCGATTTCCTTTAAATTGGTAACTCGGTTTAAGAAAACTTCTATGAAACCTTCTATACTTCTAATTCAATTTCCTTATATCTAAACTCAATTAATTGCTAATTAATTGATCCTAAATAAATATTTAATCGAATTTTAATTACTCTTAATTATTTAATAAAAACTGAGCAAACTAGGTGAAAAAAAAATGATAAAAATTCCAGTGGATGTTACACAAAAAATATGCTCCTCTTAAAGGAAAGGATTCTTGTGCTTAGACACCTCCAATCTATATAGAACATAATTTAACTTCAAGGGCAATGATATGAACCATAATTTTGGGCCTTAATCAATCCCTCACTCAGACTCTAATAAAACTACCAAGGCAATCAAATGTCTCGACTCAACTTTATAAACATAAAACCCATCTTCACATATCTCAATGATAATTAAAGATTTCCACTCATCCATTTCCAAAAGCCAAGATTCACGCCTGTTCTTATCCAAATATTCACCCAACCTTAATATAATACATTAGATACTCAAAACACTCTAAACTAAGCCCATATACATCAAAGATCATTATTGTTACTCACCCTACACTGCATGCCTGAATTTCAACCTATACCCCAAGTGAAAGATTTTTCTGTCCTAGCCATCTCTAAACCTCAAATATAATTTTCATATCACTTCTAACTCAATCTAACTCATCATTATGTAGTCCTTAATCACCTTGAGGATCCAAATAGACATGACTCAAGCTAGAAATCAATTTTCTCTTTTCTTTTCCACTCATGGCTGAAAGTACTTATAGGTGGAATGAATAAATTTTCTTAATATTAAGCACTCAAATCTTTAAGTTTCATGCTCAAAGCTCGAACCTTTTTATCCCAACATAACACAAACGTTTATAAGATGTTTCAAGAAACTAGAAACCAACATGATCCAAAAATTTCATTCTCTTCCTTCCTCTCCTAATCATACTCGAACACATGCACATAATTTTCTTTTTCAACATCGACATCATTGCTTTAAGAATCAAGTTAAAAAGGACTTTAAGTAACAAAATACACAATTTTTGGGCATAAAATTCATACAAGATAGCAGCCACATAACAAAATATTCTCATGCTTACCAAGCTCATAAATCATGCAAAATAAAGGAAACTAGTTAGAATCATAGCATAAAAATCAAATTTCAAAATAAAAGCAACCATGGGAGTTTTAAGAAAGAGGTGAGAACAAGAGAACCCTTACTTTATTTAAGGCAATAGAGATGATGAAGAAGATGTTGGTGGTGGCGATGGGTGATGGTGATGCTCCCTCCATGAAAAAGATCCTTGAAAGCTTGAGGAATCAAGAACACAAAGAGCTCCCAAGTGTTTCACTCTCCCACTACACTTCCTTCTTCTTTGATGGTGAAGAAGGAAGAAGAAACTCTCAAACTCTCTTAATCCCTCTCTATTTTATGTACCCGAAAAATCCCTCTCTATGCCTAAGTCCCATTTATTTTTCTAGAGCTCATTTGGGCTTGGCCTAATAAATTTTGTGAGCCTAACTTAACATCTCACTTTATCTTAAATTATTATGATATTAATTTCCTTATTTTCTAATTAAATTATTCATTCTAAATTACATAAGTTTCTAATTAATTACCAAATCACCCAAATAAATTCTAAAATAATTGTAATTTACTTCTATAAACTTAGTCTAGGTCAAATAATTAATTATAATTTTATCATAATCTTTTACAATTTATTCTATCTTTTTGGACCCTTTCATGATATTAACTTCTATGATTTTAATTAAATTATTAATCTTTAATTATCTAAACCTTAAAAAATTACTCAATTACTTAAATAAATCCTAGAATAATTATAATTTCATATATATATATATATATATATATATATATATATATATACATATGTATGTATATATTGAGCCTAATATTACCTATAATTTTATTAAAATTTTTCTAGCGTTATTTTTGAGCTTTTGGATTTTTTTTTTATTTAATAATCACCTAATAAGCTCAAAACATTAATCAATTTTATAATATTAGTGCTTGTGGTCTAAATTTCTTTTTGTGAAATTGTAATAAATCTCCCTATAACCAATCATGGGGGAGAGGAAATGTTGATTGTGGAGAGAGAAAAATCTTCATCCCCTAAAACACAACCAACTTCACTTATTTTTCTTTTTTTTCTCCTTTGTGCCCTTTTTCATGAATTTACATTCGTACAGTTTAGCATTTTTATTTTATTATTATTATCCATAATTTATTTTACCATAATATTTCTGTCATGACTTCAACTATCTATCATGACTATCAACTACTTGTTCGTTGATAGCAAAGTTCTGAAAGCCAAATTGGACATTGAGCGGGGCAAAACACTGACTCAAAGGTTTAATGGTTTAATCGGTTCAACCAGGATCTAATTGGGATATAACAAAATATATATAAATTTTTATTTTAATATAAAAAACTACTCTTTTTTGGGTTGAAGGTATGTCCAGAGCATGAAAGCTTAACTTAACCATGGGTACAATACTAAAATAAACCCATCAACAGATAAAGTATAAGCAAAGTCCAACAAAAATCATAAAGAAGTTAACAAAAAAAGTAGCAAACCAATGCAAGAGTTTAGATGAAAGCCTTAAAAAAAACAGTAAAAGGAAAAAAAAAAGACACAAGTATCTAGGCAATGTGCAGGAAATCTACAATGCAACATTTTCATTGGTCACAAATTTATCTAAGAGATATGTCTTCATGATACTTATGTATTTTTTCCCCTTTGTTATCGTTGCTTGTGTTTTCTAAGAGATAAGGCTTAAGTATAATGAGAAAACTTCACTCTACCCTCTTTCTTCGATAGACAATGAAAATAAACCATAATCTCGATCCTTTGCTGCAGGTTTTCTCTCTACTGTCATTTTCATTTTGACCTCCGTGGCCCTATCTCTACTCCATTCAAAGACCAAAATGAAAAAAGAAGCTTCATTTGCCCCCTTCTCGCCCATATGAAACCACAACTTGCAAAGTTTGGTCCCCGGTGGTGGTTCTATAGTGGTGCAGTGACGCAATGGCTCCGAGCTGCATTGTTTCTAGGCTTTTTTTGTCAAACCACTGACTGCTTGAACCACCACCGGTTTTCTAGCTTTCTTTATCGATTTTTTAACTTGACCGATTCCTAGTTTAACCGGTTGGATCGGCTGATTTAGTCTAATTTTCAAAACTATGATTGATAGTGACTCCTCTCACAATTGCTGGAATTAAACTGGGGTTAAGGGTTATGACATAAGGGTATTTTATCTTAAGATGGCTATAATTTACTGTTAGTAAATTTTAAGAGATTTTACTTCATCCTTATTTAATAAAATAAGAAAACATTTATTTCTAATTTACTTGGGTTTGACTTTATATTTTCTTAGACAATTTTGTCCTTACTTTCGATGTAAGATTACTATTTTGCCGTTATACTTTTTCAGTGACATTTAATTTAGAATTTCTATTTTCTTTATTTTGTGACTACTAGTTAATAGGATAATTATGGTATATTTATTTTATTTTAATTTAGTTAGAGCTCATGAATTTTAAGCTATTTTAAGTTAATTACTCATTATGTATCGTTTTGGCAGGATATTACATCATGCAATGCATATATTCAATATTATCCATTTTACATATCAATATAAAATTGTTCTTTGTATAAATTCTTTTCTCATACAAATATTATTGTCTTCATTATAATTTTAATATGAACATATATTAATTTATTAATTTTATTTATTATAAATTGATAATAATTATAAGATAAGTAAGTCACTCATATAATGAATATGTTTGACATCTCTCGTGCAATGTACATGCTTGGTATCACTTGTTTTAGATATTAATATTACTAAAAAATAGTTCTATGTCTAAATTCATTTATTATGTAAATATCATTGTCTTAATTAAAATTTTATTTTATATATATATATATATATTAATTTTTTTATTTTTTATTTATTATAAATTGATGATAATTATATGCATGTTAAATACATTTACTAAATTAGTTGTAATAAATATAAACAAAAAAGTCAAAATACTATTAAAAAATGTCCCCCGTATATTGTTTTTAAAATATATAGTCATAAAAATTATGTTGTAATATACTAAAAAAATGTTCTTAATAATTGGGAAATCACAAATTTGTTGATAATTTTGATTACCTAATTTTTTAATTAATAAATTTTGTCATTTTTTTACTTCAATTTTTGTTATTTTTATTGCTTGAATGTTTGAATACATATATCTTCTAATAAAATTAAATTTCAAAATAAATCAAGTGAAATTTAAATTTCTTATAAACTTGAATTTTGAATCAACGTAAAAAAGAGAAAGAGGCTTCATTTTTGGCACAGATACGTTACATGGACGTGTGTATGGGTCGTGTATACGGACAAAACACAAACAGTGATGAGATGGAGAAGGTATACGTTTGGGGAGGGTGCTATTGTGGAGCAAAATATAATAGGTGTATGGTGGATTAGCCGAGTTGAAAACAGAGAAACAACACCGCAATGAGTGCTGCCATCTCTGAAACACTCTGAAGCAACCTCTATACAAAGGAAAAAGGTTTCTCTCACCCCTCTTCCCTAGTCCACTCGTTTGCTGCCTCCTTTCTGTTACAGCGAGTTTTTGCTCTCTCTCTCTCTCTCTCTCTCTCTCTCTCTCTTACCATGGCAGCCACATTTGTCACTCTGCCAACTCCCTTCCTACACAAAACCAGTGCCTTTTCTTTCTCTAACAAGAGACTCCCAGGTACTCTTCAACCCTTTCATTGATGCTTGCCACTTCCTCAATCCTACATAATTCTTAACCCTCTCTTTTCTGGGTCTTGTGCAGTTTTGAAGAGGAACTCTCTGAAAATCAATGCAGTTGCGACGAAATGGGAACCCACCAAAGTTTCTTTTTGTTTTGTTCTTGTTTTTTTTCGTTTACTTTATGCAGTTCCCCTTTTCAGTTTTGAAAGTTCAATCGTTTCCATCTCAGTTTTGGTGATTTTTGGGATGCAGGTTGTGCCTCAAGCTGATAGAGTTCTTATTCGTCTGGAGGAGCTATCAGATGTATGCTATAATTTACTTAAAAAATTAAATTTTTGACTTTGAATATAGTTCATTATTAGTCTGGAGGAGCAGTCAGAACTAGATTCTAGTTTAAAATTTTGTTCCGTCTTGTGTTTTTCAACATTAATGTTCACTATCTTCAGTCCGTGAATTAATAGCATATATTCAAATTATCGTAGTAATTAACGCCATAAATTTAATTTTAATTTTATTAAATAGTATTTTAAATCTAATCCAATTGCTCGTATGTTCATGAAGTCTGCATGTTATCTTTTTATAAGTACTGTAAGAGCATAAAATTTCTCGAATGTTGGCCGTTGTTTGTGGGCTTTCTTTGTTTAATTTAAAATTTTGGCATGAATATTTTATGAGCTTGGCGTGTCAATATATAAAAACGACTGCAACAACAATCTATATGAATGCAATTAGGTGGTGTGCCAGTGTATTGCTAATGGAAAATTCATTTGGCTCCACGTTATTCTTATCTTAATTTAGCATGGAAAGCACCTTTATCGTTTATACATGAGCCACTCTGTGCAATTTGATATATCTGTTGGTTAATGCATTTTGATGCCATTCGATTCAACTGATGAAGACTGTGAACAGTTAAAATGAGTGACATTGTTGACGCTCCTCAACCATTGACCACAAGCTTGTTTACCACTTTAGCCACCCCTTGGTGCTCCCTCGGAAGATATCAAGTGTTCCTTATCTTAACTTTTTCCTTTCTTCCTATGATTTTTTCCCCCAAAAACACAGCATCAATAAATAAATGTATTTCAATCTGAACTGCAAAAGGTCATGAGCTAAGGTAATGCTTGCAGGTCACACTATGCATGATGCTTATAAGAATGCTTTGCTGATGCTTAGATTTAGAACTTTGCCCCAGGCCCAGTATGCTTAGAGCCCTTGTGTGCTACGTGTGACTTATAAATTTTGAGTAAATATGAGTAGGGATACAAAACAAATGTTGAAGTATATATCTTCTTCATACCTTTACGCTAGAAGGGCGGGGCAGGGGTCTAGGAGGATATTTCATCCTAGCTCTATAATGTAATATGGACGTACAATGCAGTATTATTTGGCTTTTTTCATTTTGTGGTTTTGCCTGTGTTTGAAGGATGCATTATCTTTTCTTTTTCCTTTTTGTTTAATTTATAATATTCTGGTGATTATTTTTCGCTTATTGCTGCCATCATTTTGCAAAGCTTGTCTTTTTAATTTATCACTTGATTATGGGTTCTTTAAGCATGTTGTTTGCTGGTAAAATCTTTATATGTTTTTGGATGTTAACTTCAGGTTAGTATTTACATGCTACAAATGTTAACCTGGAACCATCTAAAACCTGCATGGGTTAACATTTGGTGACAGTTTGAACATGACTATACCTGAGCCAAGTCCATGCACCATCGCCAAAGTATGTGCTTCCATCCAATGTGTAGTAGTTCTCATCACTGGCCATCCAGTTGTGATTCAGCCATATCTATCAAAGATAGATGCACTTGTGGCTGCATGGCTTCCTAGAACTGAAGGTCAAGGTGTTGCTGACCTTCTCGTTGGTGGCTGTGGATTCACTGGCAAGCTGGCAAGAACATGGTTCAAGACAGTTGACTAGCTCCCAATGAATGTTGGTGATAAACATTATGATTATTTCCATTTGGTTTTGGTTTGAGTACGACCCTCGCTAAGCACTAGAACAGTAGAGCCTTGTATGAGAGAACTTCTCTAAAAACACCAAGCTTATCATTAACTTGTTTAGCTTTTATCATGAATGATTGAATGTATCACAAACTTCAATTATGAGATTAATATTACAAAAACTTACTCCGGCTCCTTTGCAATTTTTTTCTTTTTGTCTTTTTTTTGGGATGTCGGTGCCTTGTCAAGTTCAATTTGTATGAAATTTTAATTTTCTAATGGTGATGGTTGCTAATGGCCTTGGAGTATGAAATTTTAATTTTAATTTTCTCAAAAATAACCGAGTCCTCAAAAGTTACCGACTTTTACTCTCAGTTATCAACTTTTGCATCCAAGTTATCAACTATGTATAGAAAATAATTCAATCATAATTGCAAAGGTAGCTTACAATTCCATATTATTGGATCCCCATGATATGAATCAACAACCCATGTTGCCCGTTCTCGAATCCACGTTAACAGGGAGTTATAGGTCCCTCAAGAACAACCAAGTCTTAAAAAGTTACCAACATTTCTTCTCAGTTATCAACTTTTTGAATTACCAACTTATTTTCACAGTTGTCAATTTTTTCAATTAAAATTACAAACTAATCTAACCGGGCTACCAATAAGTTGTAGCAAATAACCGCATGATAATTGGCCAAGGTAGCTTACAGTTTCACGTTATTTGGATTCCCATGACCTGAATTCCACAAAAACTCAATTTCATACACATAGTTGGTATATTGCTTTAAAAAGTTGGTAACTAATGCTCAATAAGTTGGTAACTAGTGAAGAAAGATAGTAACTTTTGAGGTCTTGACAAATCTAAAGAGTTATACTTGTTAGCTTGGGTTAAAGAGGATTATAATATTGCACATTGGCACTATAACCTACTTGTTGTGGGGATCAAAGTAACACGGACTTAGAGGTAAGTTGTTTATTTATCATTCAATCATTCATGTACTAAGCTAGTAATATGCTCAATGAAGTTGGTAACTTTAGTTTAAAAAATTGGTAACTAATCGAGAAAGCTAGTAACTTTTCAGATCATGGTAAACTTCGAGAGTCTTAAAATTCCTTGTTAGTTTAGGTTAGGGTACATGACAAATTGGATCCTTGGCACTATTAATTGTTCCTACACTTGGGTGAAAACAAAATACACTTTTATAATAGGTCTTTGAAGAATAATTGAGTCCTGCAAAGTTACTAAATTTTCCTTAGTTATCAATTTTTTGAACTAAAATTATCAATTTTTTCACCCGAGTTATCAACCATGTGCAGCAAATAATTTATTTGCTGCACATAGTTGGTAACTTAGTGAAGAAGTTAGTAACTCGAGTGAAAAAGTTGATAATTTTAATTCAAAAAGTTGGTAATTGAGAGGAAAAGTTGATAACTTTTCAGGACTCAGTTCTTCTTCAAATACCTCTAACTCCTTGTTAGCATGGGTTAGGGAATGGGCAATATAAGTCCTTAGTACTATTAATTCATGCCATGGGGATCCAAATAATATGGAATTATAATCTACCTTTACAATTATGATGGAATTATTTGCTGCACATGGTTGGTAACTCGGGTGAAAAAGTTGGTAATTTTAGTTCAAAAAATTGGTAACTAAGAGGAAAAGTTGGTAACTTTGCAGGACTCAGTTATTCTTCAAAGACCTATTGTAAAAGTGTATTTTGTTTTCACCCAAGTGTAGGAACAATTAATAGTGCCAAGGACCCAATTTGTCATGTTCCCTAACCTAAACTAACAAGGAATTTTAAGACTCTCAAAGTTTACCATGATCTGAAAAGTTACTAACTTTCTCAAGTGGTTACCAACTTTTTAAACTAAAGTTACCAACTTCGTTGAGCATGTTACCAACTTAGTACATGAATGATTGAATGATAAATAGACAACTTACCTCTAAATCCGTGTTACTTTGATCCCCACAACAAATAGGTCATAGTGCCAATGCGCAATATTGTAATCCTGTAACAACCTCTATCATATAAGTCATGCTCAAGTCATGGAGTTATATTAAAAGGTTGTCACTGGGCTAAGAAAGCTTTAAAATGTGGAAAATATAATACATGGCCCTTTAACTGCACACTTTATTACTGAATAATAGTTCATAAATTTCGTCATCTCTGATATATAGAGAATAAAATAATTACAATTTAAAAGAAATTGTGACTAACATAATACATAGAACTTGCTTTCGACTAGTTGCTAGTTAGCTTCAACAGTCTCTTAGTCTGGTTTGCACTTGAGTCTTGCTTAGTGAATGTCCCAACACTCCACCTCGCACTTGATTTACAATTTAGGTGCTGGAATGTTTATGAAAAAACATACAAGCAGGCAGTAAGAACCTAAGGTTCTCAGTATGTAAACTCGAACCATCACTATTATAATGTCATCATAAACATTCCAGTTGCTTTGATTTCTTATGAAAACATAAGTAGATATACACAAGCAGTAATTCAATTTTAAGTTGAAAACATCTCCTCGAAGTGGGTTATATTTTAACAACCACTTAGCATATTATATAATAGACATAGAAACAAAAATAGTGTAATATACTTCAGTAAGAATCATAACAACATCATGACATGATGAGATAGCTAGAGATGCACATATAGATGCTTGTAATTGATTGTAAGCAAGTGTACTTGACTTAATTCATCTCTTTCTTTAACTTGTAACTTGATCTTATTTTTCTGTACTTGGTCCCCCAGAGGTGAATGGTCTCTCTCATTCCTGGGTAATAGCCTGCTTTTTAGATCCGAGCTCTTATCCATACATAAGTGACGGATTTACTTTCCCCGACCCTCACACTAGTCTATTCCCCTTAAATTTTGTCGAGCACTGGCCCAAGTCTTAGACAGTACCGCTCTGGCTCACGCTAGCTGGGTCTATGTGATGCCTCACTCGGTAGCTTGGTATGTCTTTCTTGTAAGTTCTCATAAATCTTATTCTTCCTTGGACGTGATTATACATGTATATGCTACATGTATTCATTCAGATACTTCATATCATACTTAAATCATTCTTGCATATATGAATCTTTTGAGCATAACATATAAATGTTTATAACATTCATATAATTCTCATATTTCTGCCAAAATTTTGGCAGCATAATGGATCGAGTCTGCTTCTCCATGAATAGTGCTAGACTACCAAAAAAATCAATCAAGCAACAAAACCAACATAGAGCATCAAGTTTTATAACAACAATATCAACCATATAATATGTC
This sequence comes from Pterocarpus santalinus, assembly GCA_031439595.1. NCBI lineage: Eukaryota > Viridiplantae > Streptophyta > Magnoliopsida > Fabales > Fabaceae > Pterocarpus > Pterocarpus santalinus. The sequence goes on from CM062527.1 coordinate 41,123,884, forward strand.
AACATAAATACATAACTTAGGTTTTCTGGTCATTCTACTCAATTCTGCCCGAATTTTGTATAATCCACCTTTAGTACAATTCCACTCATTTAAACCTAAATTTTGGATATGTCATAGCTCTATGTGTCTAGTTTCCAACACTTTTGGTGCCATCTCATTTTGATTTGTATAACTCAAGTTGTTAGTATTTTACCTCAAATTGCCCTGTACTTAGCCAAAAATGCACCCTTATAAGTGAAAATTCACTAAAAATAGAAATCTGGGTGAAATCATATGAAATCTACATCAATTTAAAGCTAACAGAACAAGCTTTTAAATGAAAGAAGTAGCATATCATTTATATGAGTATATTTTGAAATATAGGCCCCGTAACTTGACTCTACTAAACTACCCTGTTCCAGCCTGGTTTGATCTTAAGGTAAATTCATTGAAGTGTTGCGAATAATTGGCAAAGAATCTGACATTAAAATTTTTATGGAATATTCCTTTATATGTTAGCTTTCAATCAGCATTAGTTTCACTCAATTTAGAGTTGTGCAAGTGAGTTACACCTTTCTCAACTCATACTACCTAGATGAGAATCCAAATTTCTAGGTCAAACTTCAAAAATTCATAAGTCACTCAATACTAATCCAATGGCCTTATAGTATATATGTATGGAAAGCTCTAAATGTCTAGTCTCAGCTAAAAATAGGTTCATTGAGGTCTATGGAAGAGTTTGTACACTTCGTAGTACGGACACATTTAGGATTTTATCTTCAGCCAATTCTGTTTGAGTTTCCTTTTGAGTTTGTTGATCAAGTTCTCAACCCAAACTAAGTTTCTTCATCTCAAATCACTAGAAAAATATCAAAACACCATCATGTAAGTATGACATAAGAGGAACACAGCAGCCACATAGTCACATGATACATCAAATAACTAAGGATTTGAGCTACCTACCTCAAAATTCTTGAAGCCATGGATGCAAGGAAGGCAAGAGCAACATCCTAACCTTCTTCCCCTATCATGGCAATGCCATAAATGGTGGTGGGGGGATACCACTTGATGCTAAATCATGAAATTATTAGAGGGATTTTGTAGAGGAGAAGATGAGGATTAATTTTCATAAAAGGAGCAGGAGGATTTGGGGTCAAGAAGGCTCCCAATCTTAACCTTGAAGCTCTTGGTCATGGAGGTAAGGAAAGAAAGGAAGAAGAAAAAGAAGAAATGGAAGGAGGATGCAACTGGTGGAGGGCAAAAATGAGGAAGAGTTAGGAGGAAATATTTTAATTTTATAACTCAGGATGGAGATAGAAAGCTTGTGATTGGTGGAGGCTTTGCCAAATTTCCCCCTTCCTTAGCCAACATGTGCTGCCCTTAGGTGGGGTAGGAGTAGCTAAATTTCAGCCACTCAAATTAAGGTTTTCAATATAAAATTCTACTGATTCGGTTCTTGTAGTATAATTTACCGAATCTTTACAGATTTCCTCCAAACTGGCAAAACATTACTAAAAATCCAATAAGATTTCTTGAATATCTATTCTATTGGTCTTGAGCCTAATCTCTCTAATTAATACCTAATTAATGTCTAATTATCCTTTAATTAATTTCTAATTAACCTTATCTAATCAATAAAATCGAATAAATCGATTAATAGCGTAGATTAAAGCTTCGCAAATTGAATATCCGTAATTTTGAGTAAGTCCAAGGACACCTCACGTCATTTCACACCTAACTGCCTCCGTGGCTTTATCAGTAGAGATTTAAATTTCTACGATTTTACAACGTAATTCTGCTTCGTTTAAAATTCCATTCCGCTAATTCTACAGATGTGGAGATATAAAGGTCATTTTATGAAAAGTTTTAGGGTTATTGTAGAAATAATTCTTTAGGTCAAAATATAATTTCTAAAAATTTTGGGCATCACTGCAATGAACAAAAGTTTATAGGGGCACTTTGTTATTTCCTAATTTTTAACATATGGCAGTGCCTATTTTCAACGGCAGTATTATAGTACCCTATAATTTTGAGTGTGAGGATTGTTATGGTATAGCACTGCCTGAAAAATTCTCACACTGTCTAAGGGAAATAATTTAAAGTTTTCATTACGTTCTGCGTACGAAAGTAAGGATGTTCCATTCTACTCACCTTAAAAGGAATTTTGTCCTTAAAATTCTAGGGCTAAGAGTATGTAGGAGTATTCTCTTAACTTATTGGGGTAACCTCTTCTTCGGGCTCATGCATCATCCTAAAATTGATTTTCGGTAATTAAAGGGTATTGTTTCAGTACGTGCAAAGAACCCTTATAAATTGTGTGGGTGCCCAAGTTTATCTGATATCAATGATGTCTTAAACCTTAGGTTCATTAGAGACTTTCCTCATCTCCTTTGCTTTGAACTTAATTACTTTTACATAGTAGTAACTACCAAATCTTTTGTTCCTTACACTTGAGATCTTAGGTATCGATCCTTGAAGATTCGCGATTATAAGGATTACTAGCGGTTGTCTTGATCGATATTAATGTATAATAATGAAAATGGTTGCATCAAAATTTTAGGAGGCTTGTAACATCCCCAAATTTACCTTGTGCTAAACTATTCCATTTTTACCTCCACCACGATTTTCGAGTTCCGATTTCACTAGTTTTCATGATTTCCAACTTCATCTTCAAATTTCACATGAAATGGGATAATTACTGAGTTCCGAGTTCATCTTACTTCATGTTATGCCCGATTTCCGATTTCCTCTTCAATTCTGATTATTCCTAATTTTCGACTTCATGTTCTAGTTTCGAGTTAAATGGAGTGGCTTCCGAGTTCCAATATCCGACTCCGAATTAAAGTATATTGGGTATAATTTCCAACCTCCGATTTCAACTGGCAAAATTTCCTCATTTCTCGACTTTTGACTTAAACTTCAAGTCCGAACAAAATGAACGTGATTCCCTCGATATCCGACTTCATGTCTGAAAGACAATATACCATGTTTCCGATCTCATCATACCGACTTCTGGGTTTAAGTATTTGGGTTTGATATTGTGATTCCGAATTCCCTCATTCCGACCTTAAGCATACCCAGCATCCTCATTCCGACTTCTGACTTGACCCAAGTTGATACTTTAACACAATGGTGCAAGTGCCGACCTCCGATTTTAATATAACGAGTTCTGGCCTTAGAGTTGAACTCAATGGACATGAGTTCGAATCTTTGAGTTAACTTCCAGTCATACACGAGTTACGATCTTCGAGTTCATTTCCAGGAACTTTCCATTTCTGTTGGTGTTCCCGAGTTTGAATGGGGAGTTCCGAGATTAGGTGATTGTAAGCTGTATGACTTCCGACATCCGACCTTGCTTCCAAGTTCCGAATAAACCAGACAAGATTTCTTCAAAGTCACAAATGAGATGGGACGAGTTCCGATATCCGGCTTCAGCTCCAAGCTCAAGTAAAATAGCACGAGTTCTAACTTTAAGCAGAATCAAGACGAGCTCCGAGTTTATACAGAATGGAAGCGAGTCCCACTTTTAGGACGACGTGGAGAGCAATTTGGCCACAAAAGTGGGAGACGTGGCCGGACTTCAATCACAAAATTTCAACCAATCAATACTCACAATCCTAATTACCTCCATGTATTTAAGTCAGACTTCTCTTCTCATTTGAGGCTGATTTACGCTTCCTTCTCTCCCTCTTGTTCCAGCCTCTTCCTTCCTTTCTCTCAATCAACTCCATCACTCCTTCAAGCTTAATAATGTTCTGTCAATTCAAGCTTCAACACTTAGCTCAAATTACACTCCAAGGAGGTAGGATTCAATCTCTAACCTTGATTTCTCTAAACTAAGGATGCATGAAAGATTACTTTTTATAATTATTTGATGATATATTGGATGTGTATGATTGGATTACTATGGGATTAATATGAAATCTTGAGTGGGAATTAGAATTAGAAGAAGAAAACTAAGAGAAATGGATGGATTAGGATGCTGTCCAGATGAAGAATTCCACGGCAGTCCGTACGACGGAGTGTACGGCTCCGCCTTAAACAAGTTAAATCTAATGAAACCATTTTTAGATGAAAGTAGACATTCAGGGGTTTCCATAGATATATCATATAAGGTTATTGGATTAGTATTGAGGGAGATATGAATTTTTGATGTTTGACCTACGGTTCAGGATTTTTATCCGGGCAGGGTGACATGAGTAGAGTATAACTCACCCTATACAACTCCAAATTGAGTGAAACTAACTTTTTTAGAATACTTACACAAAGGGGAACATCCCAATATGAAATTCTGAGTTTTTTATGGTCCCAATTGTTCCCAGTGATTCAAGGAAGTTGCCCTATGTCCAATCCAGGCCAAAACAGGGTAGTTCAGGAAGGTCGACTTTCAGGACTTATAACTCGAGGTATACTTAAGCAAATGGAATGAAACTTGTGGCAAATGAAAGGTCATCCTGTTAGCTTCAATATGACCAATTTTGCATGATTTGAGCTTAGTTTCGATTTTTAATGAATTTATACTTCCAGGAGGGTAATTCGGGCTAGTGACTGAACAGGTTGAGCAAAAGTTGAATATCTTGAGTTATATAGATCAAAATGACATGGGACCAAAGAGGTTAGAAAGTAGACATATAGAACTATGACATATCCAAAATTCAGATTTAAATGAGTTGAATAGAAATAAAGGTGGATTATACAAAATTCGGGCAGAACCAAATAGGATTGGCAGAAATGGCCAAGTTGATGGTTTCACAAGTGTTAGTAAACCTATAAGGCTTTAGTTGACGGTTTTAAGTTTTACCCTGATAGATATTTTAGATTGATTATACTGCTATGATTGATTTGCCTGTGAGAGCTGGCACTATTCACGGAAAACGGATACGATCCGTTATGCTGCCAAATTTACGGCAGAAGTCTATGAATGTTAAGCTCATAAGGTTTAGATATGCAAGTATGAATTTGAGTACGATATGAGTTATGAGGGATTATACTTTGAATATATTACATTCATATGTTATGTTCATATATGCCATGCATGCAAGCATAATTAGAATATGATATGCAAAATAAGATACGAGGCATATTCATGTATGCACAAAGCATCTGCACGCATGATAAGATATGGAAAGGAAAGATGATAAGAACTTGCAAGAGGGACGTACCAAGCTACCACGCGAGGCATGGCATAGACCCAGCTAGCGTGGGCCAGAGCGGTACTGTCTGAGACTTGGGCCAGCCCTCGACCAGATTTAAGGGGAATAGACCGGTGTGAGGGTCGGGGAAAGTAAACCCGTCACTCATGTATAGGTACGAGCTCGAACCTGAAAAGAAGGCTATTACACAGGGGTGAGAAAGGCCATTCACCTCCGGGGGGCCAAGCACAGAAAAGTAAGATCAAGTTGTAAGTTAAAGAAAGACATGAATTAAGTCAAGTGCACCTGCATACAGTCAAGTATAAGTATCTATAAGTGCATCTTCAGTTATCTCATTAAGTCATACTATTATTATGACTCTGATTGAAGCGTGTGATACTAATCATATTTCTATGTCTGTCACCTAATACGGCAAGTGATTGTTCAAATATAACCCGCTTCGAGAAAGGTATTTTCAACTTAAAATTGAACCACTATTTGTTTATATGTACTCATATTTTCATAACAAATCGAAGCGGCTGGAATGTTTATGATGACACTATAAGATCGGTTTAAGTTTACCTACTGAGAACCCTAGGTTCTCACTGCCTGCTTGTATGTTTTCCTTTTAAGAAATGTACCCAGTCCGATTAAGTGGAAGTCAAGCGCTATGGCGGAGTGCAGGGCTACTCATTGAGCAAGAATTGGGTGCTAGCCAAATCAAGAGACTATCGAAGCTAGTTATCTCAATCACAATTTCTTTTAAAGTGTAATTATTTTATTATCTATGTATCAAAGACTATTTAGTCAGTAATGAAGTGAGCAGTTAAAGGGCCATGTGTCATATTTTCCATAATTTAAAGTTTTCTTAACATCGTGACAACCTTTTAATGTAACTCCATGACTCGAGCATGGCTTATATGATAGAGGTTGTTACATTTTGGTATCAGAGCAGTTCGTCCTGTATAGGCCCATGGATGGACTGATTATGCTTCTGATGCATACTCTGAGAATCTAGATAAACCATGCGTTAGGTCCTCACGTGAAAAGGACATAGAAATATTATGCATGGTAGCTTTGTTGTGAGTGTTGAGGACTACCTGCTGCACTTGACTAAATGTTGAGCCTGATCACCTCAATATAAGGTTTTGTGTAAGCAAAAGCCTAAAACACCCAGCAGGCTTATTAGAGACCTTCTATACGCAATTATTAGGGGTGAGACTCCTATGAGGTAATGATGGCATAAAGAGATAGATAATTAAGCAAGTTGAGTAGTGCATAGAATTGGGAATTCAATCAAAGAAATTGTATCGGGTGATTTGATATTTACATGGTGAACCTAGTTATATCGAAAAAGGTTGTTTGTAAGGTGTTGCTGAGTAGTCGAAGATTTCCCATTATCAAGGGCATAATCTCAATCAGAGACAAGTTGGGTTAAGAATCTTTTTCACCCTGATGGGCCTTGTTTCAAGATCCATTACAATTACCCAATCCAGACCATCTTCTCTATTTTGAATCTAGGAGATTCTTCTATCTAGTTTTGTAGCTCTAATACTCAACCGGAGTAAGGTGATTACCAGCTGATAAGTTTATCATATGTGGCATGGACAATACCCTTATTTTCTCCATAGATGGGATTACCCCAAAGGTACCTTGCCAACAAATTCATTCAATGGTTTTTATTTCGGGATTGTGGTAATACCACAAAACAAAGACCTGATCCTTCTTTAAGAAATTTGTAGAATAGGCGAATGAAGCAGAGGATCAGTGAAAGAAGCTAAGGGCAGAAGCTTCGGCTAGGCACATAGGGAACTTTTTAAATTCTCGTCCAGAGGCTGAAGTGGTTTCTTCCTCGGGGTTACAGGAACTAGCCTTGTAGCGATTGTAAATTTGGAAGAGTACCGAGTGGAATCTTGGCTTTAAGAGGGAAACCATTAAGCAAACTGTAAAGAGGCCCATCCAACTATACATTGAATCAAGATAGACATACTGTTATGCACGGTAAGGAAGGCTGATGAAGTTATAAGTGTAACAAGGAGACAAGGTAGTATATCTCCTCCCAATATAAAGTAGGAATACTTTCAGATAAAAGGAGGTATAAGGACCTAGTGTTCCTACCTTTCAGGGAATAAAGGAAACGCTAGGAAACCTAGTCATGTTCAAATTTTATCAACCTCAGCCACCACAGGAACTGGATGATAGGATTATCTCCAACATGTTATTAGCAGAGGAATGAGGCTATTTAGAGAAGAAAAGTAAGGTCTAATAATTGCCTTTAGGTATCATTATATATGCTATGGGTGGAGTAACTTGACAAGGAGTTTATTCAGATTCTAGCAGAAATGACAAGGGCTTAAAGTGTGCAGCTAATTCCGTTATCCTGAGATAGTATTAAAGTGGGAGGTCCTAATGGACTAAGATGAAGATAAACTTAGGTAGGGACAATGGATACTATAGGGCAGAAATAGAAGAAAGGAAAGTTTTAATTTCATATGGCCTATTGAGGAAAGAAAAGCTACCTAGTACGAGATCATGGTGCAAATAAGATTGTGTATGAAATATTAAGCAGGGCTACCTTGACATCGGTCATAAGTGCAACAAACCCAATGCGCCCTAAGCAAGACTGGGTGATGCACCAATATAAGATCAAAAAGGACTTGGAAACGTGCCCCATGAGGGGCAAGGTTTCGATATCGAAACTAGAGGCAGTCAGAAAAGTCTTCATCCCTTGGGCCGGATTAAATGTAATCATCACTAACGCACTAGGTTCCATTAGAATTCCGTAGTTAAACGTGCTCGGACAAAAGTAATGTGGAGATGGGTGACCATATGGGGAACCCTCATATTGAAACTTCAACAGGATAGCAAGACCATTGTTTCCATTTCTCACAACAAATGGATTACATCCTAGGGGCAAGAAGTTATGAAGAGTAGGCAGGAAGCTTAGCAGTTAGGGTAATATAAAATCTAGCCATTACAACTAATGCATCTGCATACATGGTATTAGGACAAACCCCCAACGAGTTTGGTAACACCGGTGCCCATAAAAGTGGGAGGCAAACATCAACACAATAGTTGAGAAATCTCCATGCTAACCAATTGAAGAAAGTAGAAGAATGGCAGGGACTTTGGCTATCCCAATAATCATTGAGAAATTCAACAAGGATGGCACGAGGTCCAATGAGCAAATAATGAAAAATGGAATAAAGTCTGTAAGAGAAGGAAAGATTTCGAAGCAAGGACCATAGTTATAGTTTAGAAGGAAGCTCTAGCCTTGCACCTAAAACCTAACGGAAGGGGGATTCGTCACTGATCAAAGAGAATCAGGTAGGCAAGAGTTTGGATATGGCTTGATCAATTTCCCGAAAAACTTCGACGAAGCCACTATGATCACTATTTATTGACATTGATTGCTGCTGTAGCCAATGATTTTCGTAATGACAGAACTTTTCAGTTGGTATTTAGGACCCAAGACACAAGTATTAGACAGTTTACTGGAAAACATAGTGCGCAAGTGGTCAGACACATGACAAGGAAGATAAGGGATTTACTCGATGAACTTGATGATGAATTAGAACGTCAGCAAAGCAAAGTATATTTTTGGCATCCATATGATCTACGACAACTCTCTACATGGATATTTGAAAGGCATTTTGTAAGATAGTATGGTAAGGGAACTCTACAGCTTCAATAAAAAGGATCTGACTTTTAACCTTGGTTTTTACATTAAATTGCCTATATCTTAACAACCAGGAATCAAGGAGGATATCAGACTAATAGAAAGAGTCATGAATCTTAGAACTCAATCTGTATAGTGGAAGCAACCTAAAATCCTCCTACAAGCATTACGCACTAGATAAATTTTACCAAAAAGAAGGAGATTTAAGATAAGGCTCCTAGTTATAATGATTGAGGAAAGGCCTAAGCCCATGTTTCTAAAGAACCGTATTGGAGGCGAATTTGTTATCGAATTAAAGGTAGCTGAGCAAGTAAGAATCTTGGGAAAAAAAAATATGGACCTCCTGGACTCAGACAATTACTACGATAACTGCTAATCTTTGCAATTTCAAATCTTCATGAGTTGAATATCTGAGGTCTCATGTACAAGTGGCAAAAGATCTAGCAGCTACCACGAAGTAGGAGTAGCAGAGTATAGAGCAAGGGAGATGAGTAAGAGTCTCCAATAAGCTAAACCACAATTTAAAGTGTCATAGAAATAAGGCAAGCTTGGGCACTAACATAACCCTTATGGATCCTTTGTCCGTACTAAGACAATACCTCATAGCTACTGGCAAGTAATCGCAAGACCAGATGCAAATTTGAGAAGAGGAGTATCCCTATACATTAAAAAGGGTTTTTCCTTTACCCTTCTTAATCCTAGAATTTTGAGAACAAAATTCTTTTTAAGCTGGGTAGAATTGTAACATCCCCAAATTTACCTTGTGCTAAACTATTCCATTTTTACCTCCACCACGATTTCCGAGTTCCGATTTCACTAGTTTTCATGATTTCCGACTTCATCTTCAAATTTCACACGAAATGGGATAATTACCAAGTTCCGAGTTCGTCTTACTTCATGTCATGCCCGATTTCCGATTTCCTCTTCAATTCTGATTATTCCTAATTTCCGACTTCATGTTCTAGTTTCGAGTTAAATGGAGTGGCTTCTGAGTTCCAATATCCAACTCCGAATTAAAGTATATTGGGTATAATTTCCAACCTCCGATTTCAACTGGCAAAATTTCCTCATTTCTCGACTTTCGACTTAAACTTCAAGTCCGAACAACATGAACGTGATTCCCCCGATATCCGACTTCATGTCTGAAAGACAATATACCATGTTTCTGATCTCATCATACCGACTTCCGGGTTTAAGTATTTGGGTTTGATATTGTTATTCCGAATTCCCGAGTTCCGACCTTAAGCATACCCAGCATCCTCATTCCAACTTCTGACTTGACCCAAGTTGATACTTTAACACAATGGTGCAAGTGCCGACCTCCAATTTTAATATAACGAGTTCTGACCTTAGAGTTGAACTTAATGGACATGAGTTCGAATCTTTGAGTTAACTTCCAGTCATACACGAGTTTCGATCTCCGAGTTCATTCCCAGGAACTTTCCATTTCTGTTGGTGTTCCCGAGTTTGAATGGGGAGTTCCGAGATTAGGTGATTGTAAGCTGTATGACTTCCGACATCCGACCTTGCTTCCAAGTTCTGAATAAACTAGACAAGATTTCTTCAAAGTCACAAATGAGATGGGGCGAGTTCCGATATCCGGCTTCAGCTCCAAGCTCAAGTAAAATAGCACGAGTTCTAACTTTAAGCAGAATCAAGACGAGCTCCGAGTTTATACAGAATGGAAGCGAGTCCCACTTTTAGGATGACGTGGAGAGCAATTTGGCCACAAAAGTGGGAGATGTGGCCGGACTTCAATCAAAAAATTTCAACCAATCAATACTCACAATCCTAATTACCTCCATGTATTTAAGTCAGACTTCTCTTCTCATTTGAGGCTGATTGACGCCTCCTTCTCTCCCTCTTGTTCCAGCCTCTTCCTTCCCTTCTCTCAATCAACTCCATCACTCCTTCAAGCTTAACAAGGTTCTATCAATTCAAGCTTCAACACTTAGCTCAAATTACACTCCAAGGAGGTAGGATTCAATCTCTAACCTTGATTTCTCTAAACTGAGGATGCATGAAAGATTACTTTTTATAATTATTTGATGATATATTGGATGTGTATGATTGGATTACTATGGGATTAATATGAAATCTTGAGTGGGAATTAGAATTAGAAGAAGAAAACTAAGAGAAATGGATGGATTAGGATGCTATCTGGATGAAGAATTCCACGGCAGTCCGTACGACGGAGTGTATGGCTCCGCCTTAAACCGGTTAAATCTGATGAAACCATTTTTAGATGAAAGTAGACATTCAGGGCTTTCCATAGATATATCATATAAGGTTATTGGATTAGTATTGAGGGAGATATGAATTTTTGAAGTTTGACCTAGGGTTCAGGATTTTTATCTGGGCAGGGTGACATGAGTATAGTATAACTCATCCTATACAACTCCAAATTGAGTGAAACTAACTTTTTTAGAAGAATTACACATAGGGGAACATCCCAATATGCAATTTCGAGTTTGTTAAGGTCCCAATTGTTCCTAGTCATTCGAGGAAGTTGCCCAATGTCCAATCCAGGCCAAAACAGGGTAGTTCAGGAAGGTCGACTTTCAGGACTTATAACTCGAGGTATACTTAAGAAAATGGAATGAAACTTGTGGCAAATGAAAGATCGTCCTGTTAGCTTCAATATGAGACCAATTTCGCATGATTTGAGCTTAGTTTCGATTTTTAATGAATTTATACTTCCAGGAGGGTAATTCGGGCTAGTGACTGAATAGGTTGAGCAAAAGTTGAATATCTTGAGTTATATAGATCAAAATGACATGGGACCAAAGAGGTTAGAAAGTAGACATATAGAACTATGATATTTCCAAAATTCAGATTTAAATGAGTTGAATAGAAATAAAGGTGGATTATACAAAATTCAGGCAGAACCAAATAGGATTGGCAGAAATGGCCAAGTTGATGGTTTCACAAGTGTTAGTGAACCTATAAGGCTTGAGTTGACGGTTTTAAGTTTTACCCTGATCGATATTTTAGATTGATTATACTGCTATGATTGATTTGCCTGTGAGAGCTGGCACTATTCACAAGAAAACGGATACGATCCGTTATGCTGCGAAATTTACGGCAGAAGTCTATAAATGTTAAGCTCATAAGGTTTAGATATGCAAGTATGAATTTGAGTATGATATGAGTTATGAGGGATTATACTTTGAATATATTACATTCATATGTTATGTTCATGTATGGCATGCATGCAAGCATAATTAGAATATGATATGCAAAATAAGATACGAGGCATATTCATGTATGCACAAAGCATCTGCACGCATGATAAGATATGGAAAGGAAAGATGATAAGAACTTGCAAGAGGGACGTACCAAGCTACCACGTGAGGCATGGCATAGACCCGGCTAGCGTGGGCCAGAGTGGTACTATCTGAGACTTGGGCCAGCCCTCGACCAGATTTAAGGGGAATAGACCGGTGTGAGGGTCGGGGAAAGTAAACCCGTCACTCATGTATAGATACGAGCTCGAACCTGAAAAGCAGGCTATTACCCAAGGGTGAGAAAGGCCATTCACCTCCGAGGGACCAAGCACAGAAAAGTAAGATCAAGTTGTAAGTTAAAGAAAGACATGAATTAAGTCAGATGCACCTGCATACAGTCAAGTATAAGTATCTATAAGTGCATCTTCAATTATCTCATTAAGTCATACTATTATTATGACTCTGATTGAAGCGTATCATACTAATCATATTTCTATGTCTGTCACCTAATACGGCAAGTGATTGTTAAAATATAACCCGCTTCGAGAAAGGTATTTTCAACTTAAAATTGAACCACTATTTGTTTATATGTACTCATATTTTCCTAACAAATCGAAGCGGCTGGAATGTTTATGATGACACTATAAGATCGGTTTAAGTTTACCTACTGAGAACCCTAGGTTCTCACTGCCTGCTTGTATGTTTTCCTTTTCCGTAAACATTCCAGTGCCCAAGTGGAACTCAAGCGCTATGGCGGAGTGCAGGGCTACTCATTGAGCAAGAATTGGGCGCTAGCCAAATTAAGAGACTATCGAAGCTAGTTATCTCAATCACAATTTCTTTTAAAGTGTAATTATTTTATTATCTATGTATCAAAGACTATTAGTCAGTAATGAAGTGAGCAGTTAAAGGGCCATGTATCATATTTTCCATAATTTAAAGTTTTCTTAGCATCGTGACAACCTTTTAATGTAACTCCATGACTCGAGCATGGCTTATATGATAGAGGTTGTTACAAGGCTCATACAACTTTTTCCAAGATTTTTACTCACGTGAATACCCTTAGTCCAAAAATAAATTTTCTCCATTAAAGTCCTTTAGAAATATGGGCTTAGGTCTCTTCTTAGAATTATAGCTAGAAACTCTATCTTAAAACTCCTTTTCCTTATAAACTTCACTTCGTGCTCCATCACTTGTAGGAAGATCTCAGGGCACTCCACTGTATGGTTAAAATTTATAAGATTCATAGCTCTTCTTATTACCATCCTCTTGGTCTCCTTGATTTTTAGCTATCAAGGTATATGTGATTCGGCGTTGAAATGGGGGTTAATAGCCATATTTTCTTAACGAAGTTACAGACTCTTCCTTATCCCATTTCTTTTCTATGAGATACCTTCCTAACATGTCAAGAGTCCCCCTAGATTGTATGACTGCCCAAAGTACACTTTATCTTGACGATGGCCTAATCCGTTAGCGAGCTTACCGAGAAAGTTACTTATCTTTCTTGCCATGTGCCTGACTACCACTGCATTGTGATTTTTGGTAAACTCTTCATTACTTGTGTGTTGAGTCTTCAACACCAACTCGAGAAGTTCTATCGTTACCAGAGCTAATGTCTATAGCAGAAATTAATCTCAACAGGTAGTGGTCATAAGGGCACTATCAAAGTTTTTGGGAAATCAATTTAGCGGTTTCCAAGGTTTTGGTCCACTTGACCACCTTTGATCAGTGATGAGCTCCCTTATGTTGAGTCTAGAGTGTAGGACTAGAATATTTTCATAAACTGTAACTATAGGCCTTGCTTTGAAATCTCTTCTCTTCTTATGGGCTCTATTCCATTTTTCTTATTATCTGCTAGTTGGATTTCGTGTCGTCCCTGTTAAGCTTGTTAATGACTATTGCAATATCTTCTTCCCCACAATATGATCAATTCAATCTAAGAAAAAGGATTGTTGAGTTGAAAAGATTCTATCACTCTCCTATCTTCTTCAATTTGGTAGTGAAGAGATTCGTTTATTATATTGACATCCACCTTCTTCTAAACTTTAAATTCCAACTTAAGGAGTCTCGTGGTTACCAGCACTATATTTCTCATTAATGGTCAATCCTAGTATAATATATATCAAGTTTTTGGTTAAACTTTACATTACTCTCACTACTAAGCCTTCTAGTTATCCCTTGTAACATCTTGCCTCTAGGATGTAATCCATTTGCTATGAGAGATAGAAATGATGGTCTTGCTACCCTGTTGAAGTTACAATATGAGGACTTTCCAGAAGGTCACCCATCTTAATATTACTCTCGTCCGAGCATGCTTAACTATGGAACTCTGATGGAACATAGTGCGTTAGTGATGATTGCATTTAATCTGGCCCAAGGTATGGAGACTCTTCTAACTACCTCTAATTCCGACATCGTAACCTTGCCCTTCATAGGGCACGCTTCCAAATCCTTTTTGATCTTATATTGGTGCATCATTCGGTCTTGTTTAGGGTGCATTTGGGTCTGTTGCACTTATAACTGGTGCCAAGGCAACCTTACTTGGTATTTTGTCCACAATCTTATTTGCACCGTAATCTCGTAGTAGGTAGCTTTTCTCTTTTTAATGGGTTAGTTAGAAATCCAAACTTCCTCTTTTCCTACCTCATTCCTACTATGTTCTATTGTTCCTGTAGAAACTTGTCTGTTTTCATTTGTCAGAACCTACCTTGCTGTTGCTCCCTTGGTCTATCGGGATTAGTTGCATACCTTAAGTCTTTATTACTCTCGCCTGAATTTGAATACATTTCTTATCTAGTTACTCCACCTTTAGCATATATAATGGTACCTAAAGGCAATTGTTAGATTTTCCTTTCCATTTGCCTTTCTTCTTTGAATAGCCTCATTCGTCTACTAATAACATGTTGAAGATGGTCCTATCATCTAGTTCCTGTGGTGGCTAAAGTTGATAGAATTTGAACATGACTAGATTTTCTAGCACTTTCTTTATCCCTGAAAGGTAGGAAAAATTACAATTGGTTCGTATGCCACCTCTAGTCTGAAAGTGTTCCTACTTTAGGTTAGTAGGAGATATACTGCCTTACTTTCTTGTTACACTTATAACTTCATCTCCTTTCCATACCGTGTATAACCATATCTCTATCTTGATTCAATGTACAGTTATATGGGTCTCTTTACAATTTGCTCAATTGTTTCCTTTTCGAAGCCAAGATTCCACTTAGTCCTCTTCCAATTTGCAATCGCTACAAGGTTAATTCCCAGTATCCTTGAAGAAGAAACCACTCCATCCTCTAGACGGGGACTTAAAAATGTCTCCCGTATACCTAATCGAAGTTTCTACCCTTAGCATCTTTCATTGGTTCTCTGCTTCATTCGTCCACTCCACAAATTTCTTAATAAAGGATCAAGTCTCTATAATGTGGTATTACCATAATCCAAAATAAAAACCATTGACTAAATTTGCTAGTTAGGTACCTTCGGGGTAATCTTATCTATGAAGAAAATAAGGGCACTATCCGTGCCACATAAGATAACCTCATCAGTGAGTAATCACCTTACACCTGTCGAGTATTAAAGTTACAAAACTAGGTAAAAGAATCCCCTAGATTCAAGCTAAAGAAGATAGTTTGGATTAGGTAATCGCAATGAAGTTTGAAACAAGCCCTATCAGGGTGAAGAAGATTCTTACTCAGCTCATCTCCAACTAAGATCCTGCCCTTGATGATGGGAAATCTTCGGCTACCCGGCAACACTTTACAAACAACCTTTTTCGATATAACTAGGTTTACTATGTCCATAGCAAACCGTTCGACACAATTCCTTTGATTCAATCCCCAATTCTCTGCACTCCTTAACTTGCTCAATTGTCTACCCTTTTATGCCATCACTACTTTCTAGGAGTTTCGCCCCTCATAATTATGTTTAAAAGGTTCCTAATAAACCTGCAGTGTGTCATAGGCTTCTGTTTACATAAAACTGTATATTGAAGTGATCAGGCTCAACATTCAGTTAAGTGCAATAGATAGTCCACAATACTCACAACAAGGCTTTCATGCATAATATTTCTATGTCCTATTCATGCGAGGACCTAAAGCATGGTTTATTTAGATTCTCAGAGTATGCATCAAAAGCATAATCAGTCCATCCACGGGCCTATACAGGACGAACTGCTCTGATACCAATAAATGTAATAACCTCTATCATATAAGTTATGCTCGAGTCATGGAGTTATATTAAAAGGTTGTCACTAGGCTAAGAAAGCTTTAAAATGTGGAAAATATAATACATGGCCTTTTAACTGCACACTTTATTACTGAATAATAGTTCATAAATTTCGTCATCTCTGATACATAGAGAATAAAATAATTACAATTTAAAAGAAATTGTGATTGACATAATACAAAGAACTTGTTTTCGACTAGTCGCTAGCTAGCTTCAATAGTCTCTTAGTCTGGTTTGCACCCGAGTCTTGCTCAATGAATGTCCCACTACTCCGCCTTGCACTTGATTTCCAATTTAGGTATTGGAATATTTACGGAAAAGAAAAACATACAAGCAGGTAGTGAGAACCTAACGTTCTCAGTTGGTAAACTCAAACCATCACTGTTATAGTGTCATCATAAATATTCCAGCCGCTTCAGTTTCTTATGAAAATATGAGCAGATATATACAAGTAGTAGTTCAATTTTAAATTGAAAACATCTTTCTCGAAGCGGCTTATATTTTAACAACCACTTGGCATATTATATGACAGACATAGAAATATGAATAATGTAATATAATTCAGTAAGAATCATAACAACATCATGACATGATGAGATAGTTAGAGATGCACATATAGATGCTTGTACTTGATTGTATATAAGTGCACTTGACTTAATTCATCTCTTTCTTTAACTTGCAACTTGATCTTGCTTTTCTGTACTTGGTCTCGCGGAGATGAATGACCTTTCTCACCCTTGAGTAATAAGCTGCTTTTCAGGTTTGAGTTCGTACCTATACATGAGAAATAGGTTTACTTTCCCTGACCTTCACACCAGTGTATTCCCCTTAAATCTGGTCGAGGGCTAGCCCAAGTCTTAGACAGTACCGCTCTGGCCTACGCTAGCTGGGTCTATGACATACCTCACGCGGTAGCTTGGTACGTCTTTCTTGCAAATTCTCATAAATCTTATTCTTCCTTGGACGTGATTATACATGCATATGCTACATGCATTCATTCATATACTTCATATCATACTTAAATCATTATTGTATATATGAATCTTATGAGCATAATATATAAATGTTTATAACATTTATATAATTCACATATTTCTGCCAGAATTTCGGCAACATAACGGATTGAGTCCACTTCCTCATGAATAGTGCTAGACTACCAGAAGGATCAATCAAGCAACAAAACCAACATAGAGCATCAAGTTTTATAACAACAATATCAACCATATAATATGTCAACATAAATACATAACTTAGGTTTTCTGCTCATTCTACTCAGTTCTGCCCAAATTTTGTATAATCCACCTTTAGTCCAATTCAACTCATTTAAACCTGAATTTTGGATATGTCATAGCTCTATGTGTCTAGTTTCCAACCATTTTAGTCCCATATCATTTTGATTTGTATAACTTAAGTTATTAGTATTTTACCTCAAACTGCCCTGTACTTAGCCAGAAATGCACCCTTATAAGTGAAAATTCACTAAAAATAGAAATCTAGTTGAAATCATACGAAATCTATATCAATTTAAAGATAACAGAACAAGCTTTCAAATGAAATAAGTTGCATATCATTTGCATGAGTATAATTTGAGATATAAGCCCCTTAACTTAACTTTACTGGACTACCTTTTTCAACCCCGGTTTGATCTTAAGGTAAATTCATTGATGTACTGGAAATAATTGGCAACGAATTTGACTCTGAAATTTTTATGGAATATTTCCTTATATGTTAGCTTTCAAACAGCATTAGTTTCACTCAATTTAGAGTTGTGTAGGGTCATATTGCTCAGATAAGAATCCAGATTTCTAGGTTAAACTTCAAAAATTTATAACTCACTCAATACTAATCCAATGGCCTTATAATTTATATGTATGGAAAGCTCTAAGTGTCTAGTTTGAGATAAAAATAGGTTCAGCTCATTTTGCAGTCCGTAGAAGATTCAGTACACTTTGCAGTACAGACACATCTGGGATTTTATCCTCAGCCAATTAGGTTTGAGTTTCCTTTTGAGGTTTTTGAACAAGTTCTCAACCCAAACTAAGTTTCCTCATCTCAAATCACTAAAAAAAGTATCAAAACACCATCATGTAAGTATGACATAAGAGGAATACAGCAGCCACATAGTCATATGATACATCAAATAACTAAGGATTTGAGCTATCTACCTCAAAATTCTTGAAGCCATGGATGCAAGGAAGGCAAGAGCAACATCCTAATCTTCTTCCCCTGTCATGGCAACACCATAAATGGTGGTGGAAGGACACCACTTGATGCTAAATCATGAAATTGTTAGAGGGGTTTTGTAGAGGAGAGGATGAGGATTAATTTTCATAAAAGGAGCAAGAGAATTTGGGGTCAAGAAGGCTCCCAATCTTGAGGTTGAAACTCTTGGTTATGCAGGTAAGGAAAGAAAGGAAGAAGAAGAAGAAGAAATGGAAGGAGGCTGCAGCTGGTGGAGGATGAAAATGAGGAAGAGTTAGGAGGAAATATTTTAATTTTATAACTCAAAGGATGGAGATAGAAAGCTTGTGATTAGTAGAGGCTTTGGTGGTGGTGGTTAAGCCAAATTTCACCTTTTCTTGGGCAACATGTGGCGCCCTTAAGTGGGGTAGGAGTAGCTAAATTTTAGCCACTCAAATTAAGGTTTTCAGTATAAAATTCTACTAATTCGGTTCTTGCGGTATAATTTACCGAATCTTTACCGATTTCCTCCAAACTGCCAAAACGTGACTAAAATTCCAATAAGATTTCTTGAATATCTATTCTATTGGTCATGAGCCTAATCTCTCTAATTAACACATAATTAACTTCTAATTATCCTTTAATTAATTTCTAATTAACCTTACCTAATCAATAAAATTGAATAAATTGATTAATAGCGCAGATTAAATGCTTTGCAAATTCATAGCCTTTCTGTTTTCTATTTTCCGTAACTAATGGCATATCCATAATTTTGAGCAAGTCCAGGGACACCCCATGTCATTTCACACTTGACTGCCTCCGTGGCCTTATCGGCTGAGATTTAAACTTCTACGGTTTCACCACGTGATTCTGCTCCGTTTAAAACCCTATTCTGCGAATTCTACAGATGTAGGGATATAAGGGTCATTTTATGAAAAATTCTAGGGTTATTGTGGAAATAATTCTTTGGGGTCAAAATATAATTTCTAAAAATTCTGGGCATCATTGCAATTAACAAAAGTTTACAGGGGCACTTTTGTCATTTCCTAATTTTTAACATATGGCAGTGCCATATTTTCAACGGCAGTATTATAATACCCTATAATTCTAATTGTGAGGATCGTCATGGCATAGCGCTGCCTGAGAAATTCTCACACTGCCTAAGCGAAATAATTCAAAGTTTTCATTACGTTCTATTTACGTAAGTGGGGATGTTACAAATCCTCTCTAACCCAAGCTAACAAATATAACTCTTTAGATTTGTCAAGACCTCAAAAGTTACTATATTTCTTCACTAGTTACCAACTTATTGAGCATTAGTTACCAATTTTTTGAACTAAAGTTACTAACTTATTCGACTGAATGACCAACTAGTTGCAGCATAAAATTGCTTGATAATTTGCAATGGTGATTCCATATTTTTTGGATCACTATAACTTCAATATATCAATTTGTTATAGATCTTTGGAGACTAGCCAAGACCTACGAAGTTGCCAACTTCTTGCCCTAGTTATGAGCATTTTGAACTAAAGTTACCAACTTATTCGACTGAGCTACCAACCAATTGCAACATAAAATTGCATAATAATTTGCAAAGTTGGCTTTAATTCAATGGATCCCTATAACTTCAATATGACAAGTTATTATAGATCTTTGGAGGTTAGTCAAGACCTAAGAAGTTACCAACTTCTTCTTCTGGTTACCAACTTTTTGAATTAAAGTTACCAACTTATTTGACCGAATTACCAACCAATTTTAGCATAAAATTACGTGATAATTTGTAAAGATGGCTTTAATTCCATGTTATTTGAACCCCTATAACTTTAATATAACATGTTATTATAGATCTTTGGAAATTAGCCAAGATCTGAAAATTTACCAGCTTTTTCTTCCAGTTACCAACCAGTTGCAAGAAACAATTGTATAATAATTGGCAAAGACTCATTAATTTTCAAATTTTTCTTAGCTATCACTAACCTTAGATCTTGTTCTAAAAGAATTATCATAAGTTCTAAGTTCTAAAAGAAAAAGTATGCTTTTTAGGCATTGCACCTCTATTTCCATATTGTGTTCAGGCTCCTTTTATCAATTGATAATCACAAGGACTCCCCTTAACTTGTTTGGTGACACAAATTTGTTCTAGAAGCCCAATGCTGCTAAGAATTCTAAAGCCCGAGAAGTTACCAGCTTTCTAAAGAAGTTACTAGTCTTTTGAACTGAATTTACCAGCTTTTGGGCCGAAATTACCAATCTAGTGCAGCAAAAAAAAATATATGTTTCTTAGTCTTTGCGCCTCTGTTTCCATGGTGTGTTCAGGCTTCTTTTATCAATTTATAATCATAGAAAGTCCTATTATATTGTTTAGTAATACAAACTAAGTTGAGAACCCTAATACTTCCAAATTTCCAAAGACCTAAATAGTTACTAGTTTTCTCACAAAGTTACTAGCTTTTCAAGCTGAAGTTACCAGCGTTTGGGCCCAAGTTACCAACCCAATGCAGGAAAAAAATTATGCTTCTTTGTTATTTCACCTCTACTTCCATGGTGTGTTTAGGCTGCCTTTATCAATCTAAAATCATAGGGAGTCCTCTTAAATTGTGCGATACCACAAATTTATTCCACAGCCTAATACATCCAAAGTTCCCTTTATAACACCCTAATAGTTCCATTCTATGCTTAAGTCATATTGTGGAATTACTAGTTATTACTTTCGCTCGCGGAACTAACATTAACTTTTATAAATTTACTTTTTACTAAAAATAAGGGTAAATTTTTATTTTTTTGGAATAAAACAAGTAAACCATTTTTGAAATCGAGAGCCATGAGTGCATCGTGAATGTGTAAAACAAACATCGCTATCTCATTCATATATCACGTATAACATACATAGAAACCATAAGAATAACCACAATCTTAGATAAAGATAACATTCATTCCACGGCCATCCATAATAATATGATAATAGTCATACCAGAGTCATCCATAAGATAATAATGGGTCCGATATCTACTGTCGGACCTACACAAGAAGCCTACCAAATACATAATAAAGGAAATACATCAGCAAACCCTACTACCCAAGCATGCCATACAACATAACGATAACCTTATAACTACAACCAAAAGGGGCTATCTACGTGCTCGGCTCCGCATGCAATCGTCACATCAAGCATCAGGTGGGAGGAAACTGTTCCCATATCCACCGGGAGAAACACCACCACGTCCCCCTCCTCGAGCACGTCCTCGCCCATAGGGCACAGCGCGGGTATGAATAAACCAACGTTTGCGAAGCGGGGGTGAAGTTGGGCTAGCAGATGAAACAGAAGAATCAGAAGAAAGATGAATCACCGAAGGCTACAACGAACCCGAACGGTGAGATCCCCAAGAATGAGTCGGATAGAAGGGCTCATACGGATCGATCTCCACATGGTAGCTCGGATAAGACGGCTCCGAAGGATCAGAATCCGGTGAAACAGTTGGAGTCAAATGGGTATCTGAGTCAGTGTCGTCATCATCGGTGGGGTATCTCGATGGCTGAAAATAGGGGCAGATGTCATCCATAGTAACCTTGCCAAATGGCTGATACAGTCGAAAAAATGGGCTTATCACGGAACTCTAAAACTGGCAGTCGTGGAAGATGTAGACCCTAAACATTGCGCTCGCCGACAGCACGAGGGCATTCAGCACTGAGTCAAAGCGCCAATGCCACACTGGGAACTCGATGTAGATCACCACCATGCCCGACATCGACATCCTCTGAAGATGACACAGAAAACATAGGAATGAGAAATACTAAATTTCTTAGTAGGATCATGACTAGACAAACACAGTGTCATCGTCATTGTCCCAGCCACTTCGGGTTTAATTGTAAAAATAGTGGACAGGTATAAGTTCAATTTTAATGGTTTCAGAAAACGTAATTCCCGAAGCGGGTTACTTTTAACTTTATCATCATATCCATAGTGTCATACCTAGGCATACATGCTAATATACATAATAAACATTCATAATGCACATAAGGAATATAATAACATGCATGGCTATACAACTCATTGACTTGACCATGGTCCTACTTTGACTTTCGTTTTTAGCACGTGCGTAACATTCTTTTACTTTTCCTTTGAAATAGACTGCTTCTAGACATGAGCTCATTCCGTGACCATCGTCATGCAGTACTAACCAAATTAGACTAAGCTGATATTAGTTACCTCTAAGTTGGAGCGTCCTCCAAATCACCCTTGCCTCCCTCATAAAGATTCCTTGAGCCTTTGTGGATTGCCATCTCCCACTTCCCTTACGAAAGTGATTGAAGGGTCATGTCCCATAAATTCTTTTCTTATCATTCTACTTTACATGCATAGTTCCTCTTTGACTAGACACATATAATGATATGACTAAGTCCATAATTTTGACGGAAATCTGGTAGCATAACGGCTAAACCGGAGCTTTCCCAAAATGTCAATCATCAACTTTCAACCAACAGTTTATCATAACTATATCATATCATCATACTCATCATTCGATCATGAGACAAACCTCAATCAAACTCATCATTCATCATGCCGTATGGCATCACACATTCATACCCTAAAGGGGTTTATAGTTGCATTATTCTTTGTGAAGAGTATTATGAATCATCATATGATTTCTCATGGTTACCCATAAGAGAATCACATAGTTGAGATATGTGTGTATGGTCTTTGAATTACTTAGCTCTCATATGAAATTATTCTTCACTTGAGTTCATGTCTTATAGAACACTTTTTCCAATTAATTAAGTTAAGTGATTGTTTCCTTTCCTTGAGATAGTGCACTTAGTGATTCTTAGGTTCATGATATGCTCAAAGGCCTTAATCATACTTCTGGTCCCAAGGAGTTTGAGATCCCTCTAATCCTTGGGTCATGACAACACATAACCACCTCATGAACCCAACAACACTATGTTCATTAAACACCAAGGGTGATTTTTAACTTAATCAAGTTACAAATCTTCAAGCTTTTATCTTAAAGATTAGATCTTTATGAAATAATGGTACAAGTTACTAGCATTTTAACTAAAAAGTCTTGTTCTTTATGAAAGTTGACTCATTTAATTATTCTAAGACCCTCAAGGTCTCAACTTTATGACTTAAAGTTGTCTCTATATTAAAAAGGTTCTTACTTTATGAAATAGTGATATGAAACATTAACTTTAAGGTTAAAAAGTCTTAATCTTTATAAAAGCTAACACCTTTTAGCATTGTTTTGATTCAAGATCTAAACTTTATGTATGAAATGTTATAAAACAACACTTTTATGACTTAAAGGTCTCATTCTTGATTAAAGTTTGAAACTTTATGAAAGGTCTTCTTTTTAAGGTTTGATTTCTAAGACATAAAGTGACAAGATATCATTTTCTAACTCAAAAAGGCTTATTATGCCAAAAAGCTTAGACTTTTACATGTATTATTGTCTTCAAAACAAAACAAAAGAAGACTTTATGATGGCACTAAAATTTGCGCCACTTTTTGTGTATCAAGAAGCAAACTTTTTAAAGTTTAAGGCTTTTAGAATATTCGTAGTCTTATCAAATCATGAGAAACATAAAAAGATAAGGCTTTTCCAATCATCAACTCGTCATAAGAAAAGGAAGAACTTCAAATAAGACACCATCAAGAACACTCAACAATAAGAATATACTTTCCAAAAGTAGAAACTTAAGAACACTTGAAGAACATCAAAAACATATTTCTCTAAAAGTAGAAACTTAAGAACACTTGAAGAACATCAAGAACATATTTAACCAAAAATAGAAACTTTTGCTCATGAAGAGCATAAAAGATTTCCTCAAGTTTTCACTCAAAGATCTTGGTCATGAAGAGAACCAAGCTTCAAGCTTTCTTGAGTAAACAAAACAAAAAGATGAACATTGTAACATCCTAATAAACCCATACTACGCTTAAGTCGTATTACGGCGTTTTATTAGTTGTTACTTATGCTCATAGAAAATTAAACTTCACTTGAAATTAAATTACGCGAAAAATACAGTAGGATTTTTTTTTTTGAAATACGTCGTCGCTTCGCAGCGTTTTGAAAGGTAAAGCCTCGAGCGAGAAGTCAGATAAAAAAAGAGCGTGTCGCATAAGATACATAACCCAATCTCATAAAACAAGAGAAAGATAAATAAATAGTAATTTACAAATACATTGCATTGCATCACTAATCATTACATCAATATAGGTTCATAATATTTATACATACATACATATATATAACAGCATTACATCGAAGGAAGCTCATGGTCGTGCCATGACCCAAGTACTAGGTATTAAATACAAACTCTAATGACAAAGCTCCTCTCAAAAAGAATATGCGAAGATGTAGAGTGACGGTCGCTATGAGTCCCGAAATAGCTTCGTCTGGCATCCCACGTCGTACGTCTATTCACAGTGTAGGGGATCAGTGCTCCACTCCATCGGATGCGCCATCGGAATCTGGTGACAATGCGGAAAATAACTAAAGTAAGAAATGCGATTTCTCAGTAGGACTCGAACCCGACACGGAGGTGTCATCGTCATCGTCCCAGCC
The DNA here is from genome assembly GCA_031439595.1 of Pterocarpus santalinus. Taxonomy (NCBI): domain Eukaryota; kingdom Viridiplantae; phylum Streptophyta; class Magnoliopsida; order Fabales; family Fabaceae; genus Pterocarpus; species Pterocarpus santalinus. The sequence goes on from CM062527.1 coordinate 41,148,869, forward strand.
ACTTCGGTTTTATATTGAAAACAGTGAGCATGCATAAGGTTCAATTCTTAGGTTTTCGAAAATGTGAGTATCCGAAGTGGATTCAATTTTAACATACTCTCTAATCATTTATATCATAACATACATGGGCATAAGTATAATCACATAAAATATGCATGACTGTGCTATAAGCTTCTCTTAACTTTTTCTCTTTAAAGGTTTGGACCGAAGTCCCTTTTCCTTTCTTTTCTTAACTTGACTTATCTTAAGTCCTTTTCTTTTCACCCACTAAACATAAGTGGTAATGAGCTCATACTGTGGCCGTCGCCACCATAGAATTTCGGTACTTACACTAGCTGGGTCATGCCATGCCTCATGTGAGTCGTGGGTGAGGGGAACTTACTTTGGGTCACCTTCTCTTTTGAAGGATCACACCCTTAGTTTATTTTCTCTTCTTATTAAAGCTTATGATGCAAAATCATTATGATTCTTTTCCACATTTGGGCGTTATGTATCGTCGTCCCCAAATGTGATTCCTTTAATGTATATTATTAAGCATCATATCAACATATCATATTAATATCATCATCATTCATTTTCATATCGTCATCATACCATCATCATAATCATTATCATCATATTATCATAATCATCATCATCATATCATATCATGATCATCATCATACCACTATCATAATCATCATCATCATATCATATCATCATCATCATCATCATCATCATCATCATTATCATATCGGTGTCATCATATGGACACATAGAGGTATACATATCACACAAAGTCTTATGAGCTTAGCTTAGTAAATTTGGTGCAAGCTTTTACTTGATGTTGTCTCTTGTGTAAACTTTTTTACTAGCCATAAGGCCAATTTCATCCATTATTCTTTTGAAACTTTTAAGTTGAATTATGAAGGTTATCCAATACTTAATGTGGGGGACTTAATGTCTTAAAGCTTATTTCTTATTAACCTTTAAATTTTTACCATAACTAATTTTACTTTTATAGTGGGGCAGTAACTTCAAAAATTCACCATAATTTCACCTTTTGTTCTTTTATTTCGAATTTTGCTATGATTATACTTCTCTGAGTCTATTTTTAAACAAAAGAAACCCCACTTAAAAATTCATTTTGTAGCTTGAGTTATGCATATTTTATTCTGACTGTTCAAATTTGAAAGTTCATCTCGGATCAGTGACTTTTAACATTTACTGTGAACTCCTCACAAGGAATCTGACAAAACTGTTTTATGGGGGTGTTCCTCTATGTCTTAGCTTTCTAACAAAATTGGTCCCACTCAAAAATGTTATGTATAGCTTGAGTTATGCACGTTTTATTACCTACTGCCCGGACAGAAACCCATCCAGGAACAGCAGACTTTAAAAATTCATATCTCTCTCATCTTAAGGCCAAATCTCGTATATTTTATATGCTTGGAAAGCTATTTGAGTCTACTTTCACAGAAAATTAGTTTCGTTCTATTTGGATCTATATTGAAAGAGTTATTAGTCGCGCCATACAGACTGCCAGAATTCTCCAGTTTCCACGGTTTTAGTTTCAATGAGTTTTCTTGTAAAAACCTTAAGTCTTTTCTTCAAGTGACCATTTTATATTTCCAAACCACTTTTATGCTTTGAGATCTTGGTATGGACTCAATGTTTTAACTTCTAAAAAATTTGGTTCAATAGCAATAGACATACCAACCGAAAATCTCATGCCAAAGAGAAGGATACAACACATAAAAACTCATCATATCAACAAGTATAGCCATGAGGCCTTGGGAACAAGTCCTAGAACCACATAGCTATGGAGAGCTTAGGAGTTAAAGGCCTTGAAGAACGCATAAAAGAAGAAGGTTAGAGTCACTACCAAATGGGTTTCTTGAGGAGTAGAAAGAGTTGATGAGTGGGAGATGACCTTCCTCCTCCTTGAGCTTGATAATGGGGCTAAGTGAGTGTTTGTTTTGCTTCCTCAAGAACCAAAGAGGGTGGTCCTTGAAGGGCTTGTGAGGGTGGTGAAAGGAAAGAGTGTTGGATGGGGGAAAGAAAGAGAGAAGAAGAACAAGAAAAGTTGAAAGAACTCAAGAGCTAGAATGAAGTTTAGAGAGAGGTGGGAGCTTGGGCTTGTAGTGAGAGGATAAAAGTCACAAATGAGAGAGTGGGAGGGCTAGTTTGGGGCGCAAAAATGGATAAGGGGGCTGATGGCTTTTGCTTCTTCAACAAGCAAGAGTGAGTAGGTGAGGTTTACTTCTTTTTCAAGCAAGAAAGCTAGGAACTTTGGGGTAAAAGAGTGGGTTGTGTTTCCTTTGAGTCTTGGCACTTGGGTAAGGACCATGTAGTGTTTTTGTCAAGTGGTTAAAAGCATGAGCTATCTTAGGATTGGCATTGAATGATTGTGATCACTTCAAGTGTCACAATCTTGATGGAGGAGAGTAGATCTTTTGTCTTGACTCAAAGGATCTACTAACATGGACTCTTGATCTAGTGGTTTATGGTGAGAAGGCAATTGAATGGTTGGATTTGGCTCTTGCTTTGACCAAACTTTCAAACAATAGTTAAAGGGAAGTTTCTAAAATTTTACCATTGTTACAATTATCTCAATGCTAATTAATTCAATTGGCTTAATTACACATTAGCACATTTTCAATGAAAAGGATTTTCCTCATTAATTACGTAAAGAAGATGTGAGGGTTAATATGATTAAGATGTGATACTTATATGCTCTTAGTTAATTAGGTTAGACCACCTTAATTTTATGTTCTAAATCACGAATTAATAAGGATTAGGTAATTAGGCTTTTAATTGTAACTTTTAATGTGTTATGTTTCAATTGTTGACTTGCCTTTAATTTACTAAGCTCTTGCTCTCGAGATTAATCGATTAATTCTCAATTAATCGCTAACCCCTCTTATTAGCCGGGAACATCGAGCTAATTGACTTAAGTGAAAATGGGGATGTTACAAAGATCACTACCTAAGCTTGGAAAATGGCGTCTTTGAGGAAGGAGAAGAAGATGAAGAAGACTCCTCCTTGGTTGATGATGGTGGCGGTTTTGAATGAGCAAGGAGAGAACTCTTGAGTTCTCTTGAAAATGAGTCTTGTAATGTTTAGATCTTGTCTCCAAAGACCAAAAGATGTGATCTTTGAAGGGCTAAGTAAGTGGTTTTGGGTGGTGGTGGTGAGGAAAGGAAGAAGAAGATGGAGAAGAAGATGAGTCTTTTAGAGAGAAGTGAGATGATGAGGGTTTTAGGGAGAGAATAGGATGAGTGAAAATGAAAATGTGAGTGTGTGTGTGTGTGCTTGAAAGTGGTGTCCACATTAAGGGGAGGGAGAGAGATATTTTTGTTTTATTTTGTGTTAATTAAGGTTTAGGGAGGCAAATTGGATGATGGGGGAACAAAGCATGGTCAAACTCTTACATAAAGTAGTCTTGTCTCATGCTTTATGCTTTTATGACATCACTCTTTACTTTGTTGTCTAGTTGACTAAATTTGAATTTAATCATGTGATTAAGTGCTCATACAACTTAATTAAGATGATTAAGCAAGGATTAGTGATTAACACACAAGAACATGATTAACAAAAAAATTAATCTTGTGATTAAGCTTAATTCACCTTAATCAAACTCAATTAAGCTAATTAAGGGCGACTAGTGCTTAATTAAGCTATCAAGAGTCTGACTTGCTTAATTAGAGATTATCTAATCTCGATTAAACATTCTCTTGACTTTTCTCATCCAAGTTAACTCATAAACTCTTCGTTAACCCCTTAATTAAGCTATAATCTCATAATTTCTCATTAAGTGCCTAATTACTTAGGGTTATTGAGGTAATTTAGCACAACAGAAAATTGAGGATGTTACACCTTTGACCTAAGAAGAATATTTTTTTCCCCAATATTTCCTAAATTCCTGTGATCTGAAAAGTTACCCGCTTTCTCTAGAAGTTATTAGCTTTTTGAACTGAAGTTACTAGCTTTTGAGTCCAAGTTGCCAACACAGTGTAGGAAAACAGGTATGCTTCTTAAGAGTATTTTCTTTTTCACTTAAGCAAATATTAGTGTAAAAGAGTTCTCTTAAATTATTCCTAATACAAATTTAGTTAAAAATCCCACTACTTTCAAAATTTTCAAAACTTGAAAAGTTACCGACATTTTAAACTGGTTGCCGATATTTTGAACCAAACTACTAACTCTTGCAGGCATACACATCCATTTCTTGTATTGCAAAAATATCTTTCCAATGTTTCCTAATTGCTAGAAAAAAATATGCCTAAGGCTTACCTTGTGTTCGGAACTAGGAAATCGGATAGAGATTACCTGGCCTCCGATGTAAGGTAGGAAACACGACGCTGCTGTTGATCCTTAATCCCAGTTGGTGAGGGTGTACCTGTAAGGACTCCGATGCTTAAGTTAGCAGGGGTCAAGAGATACTGTATGAATAGAAAAGAGAACATACGTGAATCATCTATTTAAAATGCTATTTATACAGAGATTTGGGGGTTTGAATAAGGGAGATTATCTCCTCTTTTCATAGGATTCTCCTTCAGTTAGGATTCTCTGTAACCGCCTTTGAGATATCTCCTCTAGTGATAAGATAAAACCTTTTAATGGATATAGGGTAGACATATGGGCCAAGACTCCTGACTTAGGCCTTGGGTGCCGTCGTCCTATCCATGGCTATTGGGCCTATAAGGTAGTTCGTAACACCTTGAATTGGATTACAGAAGTGCACTATTTTGATCAACACAAGGATATATAAGACATATTGAAGAGAAATACTTTTTGTGGGCCATACATTATGCTTCCACAAACTATAAAAAAGCAAAGGAAAATCTAGTAAAGGCCTATATTGCCATAAAATAGCTAACTACAGTTTTGTGATCCATAAAATCTCATCATTGTTGGTGAAAAGATAGCAGTCAGTCTAGCATGATCAGAAAGAGAATAGTCTTCAGCCAAAGTCCTTTCTCCACTTCACGAAGGGAGAACATTGCATTGTTCACCTGTAAAACAATGGCCTATGCTACTAGTCTATAGTAACATCCTCTAAACAACCAATTAAATTTTCCAACACATGCTCCGGACATGTAATTCCAAATCTTCTACTGCAAAGTCAATTATCACAATTTTTATTCAATAACAAATATATTATTCTAGATTAAAAGAAGCAAATTAAACTAGGTTAGAACTTCCAACAAGCACATCAAAATTATCTCAGTTGAAGAATAAAGCAGAAATACATTAAACTGAAGCTGTGAACTCACAAATCCATGATAGTTGGATTTCTAGTTGAAGGATAAGAAAACTAGAACCCGCTATTGAAAGACTTGACACATGGCGAGTGGGTGTAAAGGAAGCGGAGGAGGATGGAGGCAGAGAGGGCACATCAATGAGGAAGATGCGAGAGAGGGCAATGAGGATGAAAGAGAGTTGTGTATGAGTTTTTCCGTAACACACAAATATAGCCACAGCTCTTAGTCCTTTCCCACTTTCGGTCGTATAAGTTGTGTTTGAGTCCACCAAAAGTGAGTCCACATATACTTTCTCAATAAGCAAAGGACCATTCCCAACACACCACAATACAAAAAAGCATCATATATCTCAGGCACCAAACATCTCATAAGTCATGACTACCCCACCCTCCCACCACACTTAAAGGAAAAATCCTACCTTAAAACTACTATTTTTGCTCCCCAAAGGTATTTCAAAAGCATATTTATTAAACAACTTCTTATATTGGTCATACACCTCATCCCTGTATGATATATTAAATAACTTATAAACACATATAAGCATATTTATCTTCCGTGTTTATAATGCCTTCAAACATCACACTTTCTATAGTTTTAATGCTTATGTAGACAAACAGTTAGAATACTTGATGGTTTATTCACTTTATTAGTTTGTGAAAGCCCATTTTAATAATTTTCATCAGAATCTTGTGATATTCTTTTCTTTTTTTTCTCTCCTTTTATGTCATCATAGACTCAAAAAACAAAAGCCAATACGTTCAATTTGTATCAAAAAACAAGCCATGGTTTGACAGGTTATACTTTAAATTGAGCTTTTGGTGCTATAATGCTATGGTCATGCAATTCAAAAACATGCCTATTCTATTTAAAATTGAGCAGAATCAAAGTGCAACCTCACTTAAAATTTCTTTCTATTGTAAGGCTATATACATTAGCATATTTAGAGGGGGAAAAAACCAAATAACAAATAAAGACATGAATATTGCGAACAACCTATGTATTTCTAAAACCTTATATTTCTATTATAGAGACCTTGCCAAAGATTAGAGAACATGACCATGTACCCACAGCTAAACCAAATAGGCACTTTCACTGGCATCTTATTCATGGCACAAACATCTCTAAAGCTAGACATTCACACATAAACCATCTAAGTAGGTTCATCTCTATAAGCCAATACTGGCTCCAAGAAATGATTGTTATTTGTCCATTGCGTAATGATAGTGACATATCATCATCGTCTTTTCCCTATTATTTTCTCTATCAAACATTACTCATTCACTTTCTTTGTCTTTTATGCAAGCTTTAGGTGGTATTAACTTACTTTAGAGGCAAGATCCAAAATCCTTTCATTGAGCCAAGAAAATGATTTGTTTGCACTATAGGAATGCGTAAATTTATAAATAAATAATAAATAATAATAATAATAAATAAATAAATAAATAAACAAACCCGTTCTCATCGCGACCTATTTGGTTTCCGTTTGGGTGTAGTCGAACAGTGATGAGGATGTCATTAGCTGTCCTGACACTAGAGTCTAAGATATCTCTTGGCAAGAGTTGAGGATGAGGTGAAGTGATTGTCGAAGAGAGGTAGTTATGCAGAGAGGAAATGAGGTGCTTGATGAAAGTGAGAGCAAAGTATAATGAAGTAGGTGGAAGATAGCAATGGAGGAGAAGAAGATAGGGTTTGGAGAGAGTTTTATTTTTCGGGGGGGGGGGGGGGGAAGGGGGCGCAAAGAGTGAAGCTCTGGGTTGCGAGTGAAAGGTTCGGAGAGATGGACTGAAGCTTCAAATTGAGCAGAGTTTCAGGAAATGGAGGACAATCCTCTTTTTCTTTTCCTTTTTTTTGAATTTTATTTTGACTTTTGTAACTTGTGACTTTTACCACCGTATAGTTGTACGTGTTTTACTGTTCCTTTGTGTTTTTGGGCGTATGTGTCGCTTTTATCATGTCCAAATAATATTTCTCTTTTCGATAAGAATAATTAATGATTCATAACAATAATAATACTTAAAAATTATTAGTTTCCATAAAAGCCAAAACAAACTCATTAATACAAAGTTATAAAATTTGGGAGGGGAAGACAGAAAACGTGGATGTGCCACATGACATATTCCATACCTATTGAATATTTAGATTATATCTCAGCAATAATTTGGAACAACTTTGTCTTGGGTGAATCCCTATCTTTGTCAACAACTTTTTAAACCACGAACTTCAAGCATTTTTTATCATTCTTAAAAACTCTATTACACATGTTCTTAACTGAATTTTATTTAATTTTTTTAAAAAAAGTACTTTTTCCACATCTTCCGTATTTTGCTATGTGAACTTTTAATTGATAAAACATAATATTAAATTTTTAAATATTACAAACTAAAACAAATACTTTATAAAAGTAATTATTTAAAATTATTTAAATATAATAATTTAATTTTATAATAATAATTATAAGTAAATAAACTTATTTAAATTTTAATTAGACATCTATTTTATGTATATAATATATATAAATAATTTTAATATAAAATATTATTTTTTTCATTTAATTTCTTTAAATATCGCGAGTTCTTTATTTTATCATTTTAATCCTATTTTTTAATCCATGCGAACATATATAAGGTGGTGACAGTTGACGACAAAAATTAACAATTTTTAAAACAAAACAAAAACAATTTTTAAAGGATTAAACAAAAACTTTCCGAAAAACGTTATATTTTGTGTCATAACAGAATAATAATAATTATAAATTTAATTTTAACATATTACTAGTATAAAAAAATTTTAAATTGATATTTAATTATATATTATTATATTAATAAATATATTTGACTCAATCATTTATTATTTTAAAATTTTATAAATAGAAATATATAATTATATCATAATATAAAACTCTTTTTATATTGATGAAATATGATGTATGTGTGTGTGTAAAATTAAGCATTAAGCTTATATATAAATTTCCCGATATTCTAACTGCAGCGGAGATTTAAAAGGGACAGATTAGAGAGCTAAGCAGAACGAAGCAGAGCGCGTGAGGGTGGTGTCAGCAATGGACATCACCGCTCTTCAAGTCCCTCGACATACCAAGCCTTTTTCATTTTCGACCAAAACTATCCCTTTTCTCTCTCTTTCTTCACCTCGCCACTCACCACTTTGCTCCCTCAGCAATCCCCCACCTCTCTCTTTCGTTGCATATTCTTTAATTTCAGTTTTGCTAGGTACTTCTTTCTTTATTTCATTATGAACGAGTCCAATTTTGTTGTTGTTGTTTACATGTTGCAGATAGGAATGGGGCAGCTGAGATAAGCGAGGAAGGGACTTTGCCTCGGGGTGTTGGAGAGGCAGTGAATGAAGCATCACGTTCCAAGGCTCTTCAGGTTGTGCTCGTCTCTCCTCAGGTATGAATTAAGATTCAGTTAAACTTGAACTTTGTTTTTGAATATTGGTTTGGTTTCTTAACCGTTAGTTACCTTTCTGTTAAATTTGATAATACAGTAGCCAATGATGCATTAAAGTAGCCTCATACTCTTTTTTTTTTTTTTTCAATCAAAGATGACAATTATTGGTAGTTGTTTTATCATGGAAATGCTAGCTATTTAGTTTAGACTTTGGAGCAACCTTTGCTAGTACTTGCTACTCATCTTCCTCTTTGGAAACCTAAGTTATGACTCTTTCTCTATATCATTGTACTCCAGTTTAGCTACTTTCTATTTGAGCTACCTTCAGTGGCCATCAATGAGATTTGTGATCCGGTTTTATTTGAGTTACCTATTTATCAAGTTATTGTTTCTTGAATGGTAAAGATTTGTAGTCCAGATATATTTGAGCTACCTATTTATCTAGTTACTGATCTTTGAATGGTAGTGAAAAATATTACTCATTCATTAGTAGAGCAACAAATTCGATCAACAATACCTTGAACAACTTTGTCTTTTGTATTTTCGACCCACCTTACACTACCTTTGTCTTGCCAACAAAGTGAGATAGATGATAGGTGAAATAGAGCAAGATGATTTAATCAACAAGTAGAGTTCAAAATTTGGGAGGAAAATGATATGAGAAGATGATATTATGAAGAAAGAAAAGATGGGTGATATCAGGGAGACAATGCCATTCACGCCCATAAGAAAAAGTTGCTCCAATTTTTTCTATTTTACCATTGATATATGGAGCAGTTTTACTGGCTCACGTGTAGTAGAATGCATCTTAAGTTAGAATTTCGTCCTTTTTTTTTGCATCTTATAGTTGTTTTTTCAATTTCTGCTCTTGTTTTCTTTATAGATTCTTTTCTTTATGGATTCTCTTAATTTATTTTTTAAATTTTGCTCTTCTATCATTTTGTATACATTCTCTTTATTTTCATATTGTATTCATTTTCAAGTTTTCTTTTTAAATTTTTTTTTTATATATTCTCTTAGCTCTCATAATTTTTCATATTTTGTTATTTTGAAAGTTTAGTTAGAGTCTTATGTTTGGGTGACTTGATAACTATATCAAATTGCCTATGGTAAATTCTTATTTTTCGAAAATTAGCGGTCACAATGAGCATCTATTTGCTTTGTTCCCAAGGCATGCTGTTAAAAATAGGTATTAGTATAGCTTGCATAAGCCAATGTCTTTTACAAGTTAACATTATCCTTTTTGGTTTATTATTTTTTTAATTTTATTTTTTGAAATATATATATATATATATATATATATATCTGTGTGTGTATAATTTAATATACATATATATAATTTTTTAGGTTGATTAATATTAGAAATATATTAAACAGTAAAAGATATATTAAATTTTATTCATAAATTTATTCATATTTTTCAAATATTTTTTGGATAAAATTATATATTCATGTTGATAATTATTATTTGATTGAATTTTTGTTAGTTTGTTTAAAATTATATTTATATGTATTTTTTAACATTATATACATAAATTAAATGAAAAATTTATTATATTTATTTTAATATTTACTTATTTTTTTAATTCTTCTCAAAATTGGGGTGAGATAGAAAGAAAATGATGGAAGCAAAATTCAGAAACTTGTAGACATTATTTTCCGGTCTGTATTGGTTTGTGGGCCCTTTGGCCCGTTTTAGGCAACCCAAATGCACAAAAATCAGTGAAATAAAATTTAGTATTTGCATAATGAAAGGGGTAAAGGTTTTAGGATGAGGATTAGGTTAGGTTTTGAATTTTCCTCTTCTCCTTCTCTTTTCCATCTTCTCCTCTCTTCTTCCTTTCTTCTACCCACCTTCTCATCTTTCCACTATTTTCTTTATTTTCTGTTTTCCTTTTAATTTCTATGCAGGAGTGAGTTTTTTCTAGCTAAAGGATTTATTGCATAATGTGGTTTGATTTCTTGAGACTTTGTTCTTCAATTTCAATGCAATATATGTTTTTTTGGTTCTTTACTTCTTGTTTTTGATTATGGATTGTCATTGAATGGTATTAAGATATTAATTCATGATTGAGATGTTGATCGAATGCATATTGGTTGGTTAATTAGTATGTATTTAATATTTAGAAGAGGCAAGAATTGTGTTTGGGTTTAAGCTTAGGCTAATTGCAATTGGTTCTATAAATCAAAATAGGTTCATTAGAGTGAAGGTTTCAATTATCTAAGCAATTTTATGTTGATTGAATGTCTAGAGGTTTCTAGGATGAATTGCAGGATTGTTAGTTGAGGTCTCACTACTAATCCAAGTTGACCACACATCTTGTGTTATTTTTCGCCTCTTTGTAGTCAGTGATATGGATGTATGGTAATGATTCATGTTGCATGCTATAAAGTGTTTATATTCATGTTTCTTCTTAAATAAATGTGGGTGTAATTTTGGGAATTAAAGAGGTTAGGATTCTCAATTGGATTCTAGGTTGATGTATGTTCTAGTGTTTAAATTAGCACAAGCTTGTTTGTGGTGAGGTTTCAATTTCTAAATATGATTGTGTTGCAAATTGAATTCTAGGAGGTCTCCTAGTGAGAACATCTCTTAGGATGTCAGGGCTTCCAATTTAGAGAGGGTCAACCTCAGGCATGCAACTTTATGTTTTGGTTGTCAATGATTGAATCACCATATACTCCTTTGGAATCTTCAGTTAGTACCTTTCTAGTTTTGTTATTTTCTTCTTTTTAGACTTCTTTCTATATAACTTGCAATAAAAAAAAAAACCCCATGTTTTCATTTTGTACTTTGGATTGAATAGCTATCAAATATCCTTGTGAGACGACACAGATTGCGTACTATATTTTAAATATTTAACAATTTGGTTTTAAATTATAATTTGGTGAGCCTGACACATGCTACCACTTCTCCAATATGGGCCTTCTCAAGCTCATCATATGGCTTGGTCGTGGTCTATTTTCCTATCTGGGATCAAACTCTTTTATTTTGGAACTTATATTTGGGCCGAGCTCCACCATATGTACTTCTTGAGCTTCTTTGATATCTGCTCCTTTGTGCCTCTTTCTCAATGACTTATTATAACATCGCCAAGCTTCCTTTTGGTTGGTATGTACCCTCTACTTTTGTGGCTGAGTCTAGAAGCTTTAGTGCTAAGGTATTGACACCACAACCCCAAGAGCATTCAAAGAGGGGCTTCTAAATATCATATGATACCTTGTCTAGGAATCAATCACAAGATTTTACACATCAATGGTCTTGATGTGGGGCTTAGTTCCAAAGGTCATCCTTAGGTCAATGACTCCTTTGACTTTCACTTGTTCCCTAGCGAATCCGACTAAATATCCACTATGGGGCCAGAGATTATACTCTAGGATTTGCATCTTCTGCAAGGTGGAAGCATAAAGGATGTTAGTTGAGCTCCCTTGGCTGACTAGCAACTTTTGGCCTATATAGTTTCCTGCAACCATGAAAATGACCATATGGTCAAGTAGATTTTGATCTATCCCCTTAAAATCTAGGTCAAAGAACGATATTACTAGTTTTGATATCTTTAGTGGGCGAGTTGGCATTTTTTCCACACCCATGATAGCTCAAAGGCGTTGCTTTCTTGCCGAACTTGTTTCTCCACCTCCTGCAAATCCTCTAGCTATGTAATTTATTAGTCCTTGGATTTTTAGAGGTTGTTTGCCTCTAGGGTCTCTTCCCTAACTAGTCTTTGGGGACTGTCTTCCTTGGCTCTAGCTTTTTTGCTATCCTTTGTCCTCTCCATGCTCTCAACTTTGGCTTCTTCTACACGAAGCAATGTATTTGTCCAGTAGCCCTTGCCTTACCAAAGGTTCGATTTGTCCTTCAGGATGGTGCAGACCTCAGTGATATGCTCATAATTCCAATGAAATTGACACCATTTGCTTCTGTCTACCTCGAGAGGGATTTGCTGCTTTCTTACATTAGATGAAAGTTTTATAATATGGGAATTATACACCATTTTTGGAATAATTTCTCATTTTGCATTAAGAGATATGGGCTCGACATATCTAGATCCGAGAAAATAGAAATTGTATCGGCCTTCCTCTCAGCCCTTTTCCTTCTGGTCAAGCTCTCTTCTCTTTTAGCTTCATTTCTCTTGTTTGCGCTTCGAGTCATCGTTCTTTCTGCTCTCTTGGCAAGCATTTTTTTTTTGTTTCCCCAACCTCCTCCATATTGATATACCCTACGACCCTCTTTTTGAACTTTGCAACTGTCTTTGGTAGGGTAATGGCCAAAGAATTAGCAAATGGGTTGGTTCTCAGTCCTCTCTTCATGGAATGAAGCTCTATCACTAGATCGAGGTCTTGAATCTACATGGTAACAGAATTGAACTGATCCAGGTACTCTTTCAAAGATTCCTGAGGACTTTGTCTTACCGCATTTAAAGAATCTAAGGTCTTCTTTTAGACTCGACTCGAGGAAAAGTGGTTGATGAATGCATGTAAAAGCTCAACAAAGTCATGAATAGATCCTACGAGTAACAAAGAAAACCATAGAAGGGTTGCTTTCTCCAAAAACATAGGGAATGTTCGGCATAGAAAAGGATTTGTAGCTCCATTTACTAGCATCATAAATTTGAACATTCTCGGTTCTATGCTTCCATTTGAGCTACTAGCTTCTTGTTTTGGTCTTGCAATTGTCTGATCATGTGATATAATCCTTTAATAATAGGAGGTGGCGGATTGTTGTTCTCCTTGTTCCCATTATTCGGATAGTTCAGGTTGTTGGCATGATCAGCCATGTTAATATCTAACTCTTTGTGGTGCTATTCACCAATTGTGGGGATTTTGCTCTGGCCCATGGAGGCCACTAATGTTCTAGCCTATTTGCTAGGTTGTTTGATGTGTCCTTTCTTGAATCGAGCTTTTCTCATCTATATGGCTTTAGTAGGGGATTTGCAAGGAGCTTCAATGCTTAAGTCAAAACTCTACTCAACTTGGGTGCAAATGAAATAGGATTGATTATTTACCTTTGGCTCTTGTAAGCCCCTTTATTTAAAGTTGAATCTCCTTTCTAGTTAAGATTTCCACATCCTCCAATTTTCAAGGGATTCCTTGGTTATAGGTAACTAGTTTTGAGTGGTTGAGGCTTGTTAGGAGTGAGGGTCATTCAAGATTATTTGGAGAATGCTCCTTTTAGAAAGCCTTGTCTTAATCTCATTGGCCGAGCTCTAAGGCCCAAGAAAATAGTTTAGTCCAAACATTATGTCATGGAGGGCTACCATGATGCCATGTTAGGAAGATGGACACGATGGACAAAGGCTCTATTGACAGATTATGTTTATCATGTGAACTGAGGCAAGAATTGTATGGGTTGTATTAGTACCGCGGCAAGGTCATGTAATTAGAGATGATGGATCTGAGCTAAGGGACGCCATCACACAAGAGCCCTCAAAGGTCATAGATATATGAGAATCTCTATGAGCACAAAATTGGCCAAGTTAAAAGAAATTAATAAAAGAAACTCTAACTATGGCTACCTATATTGTTAATTTTGCTTGTGCAGTCATGATGCATGACATATGCATGATCGAGCATTTTGGTGTTAAATGTTCTTAAAGTTGCTTGGTGATACTGGAACTGCTCTAAAAACTAGACCAGATCGCTGGTCCGACTAGTTGAACTTGGAACTAGGCAGGTATTTGGTCTAGTTACACCTAAAAAAATTGCCATCTCAAAAAATCAGGACTGAACCAACCAAGGATTGGTATACCGGCCAACTCAGACCGGTTTTACTTGTTGGCCAATTTTTTTTTTTTAAGAAGCACAAAATTATTTTTTAATCATCAATGGTGAACTTAACTATTTCATTATGATGAAAAATGGTCAAAAATACATTTTGATTGGCCAAACTAAAAACTATTATATCTCTTACTCTTTAAAAAAGAGCTTAGAGGTGATAAATATATTAAAAAAATGATGCGTAGGTACTATTTATAGAAGTTTTAAGAGTAAAAAACTTTTACTCTAAGCAATGTGAGACTTGTTGAATGCTTTAAGTAGTTTTAAGGATAAAAAAATTTCAAAATCTAAGCAATGTGGGACTTAATATTTTACCTACATTGGTTATGTTAATATGACTTAGTATAGTGATTTTGATTTCTAAAACTATTTTTATCATATTAAAATTTTTTAATCATATATATATATATATATATATGTTACATCTAGGTTAAACCTCTGGTTGAACAAATGAACTTTTGAACTAGTACTTTGTCTGGTTTAATGCCCTGTTCGATTTTCAAAACCTTGGATACTAGTGATTGTACCATTTTATGTTTATTATATGTTTTCTACTTGTTTGATAGCCTGGGAAATTTCGATACCGGCAGGCCCCTGGAAAACACTGCCCATATTGAGATTAGTATCTTACCTCATTTTCTTTATGTTTCCAGTTACATCATAAGATAACAAGGATCAAGTTTGATTAGATGTTCAATGTTCATGTTGTAACATCCTCCACGAGTTCCGACTTCATCGTCATGGTCGTGATTTCATGATTGCCGAGTTCCGACTTAATCTACAAGGATCCGATAAAAGGATGTTCCCAAGTTTGAGTTTGAGCTTAAGACTGGCTTCCAAGATTATACGAATTCCGACTTCCCAGTGCAAAGGGTTGATGTCTTGATTCCTGATTTCCGGGTTGTTAATCAATCTCCGAGATTAGTCTTAGATCGAGTTCTAGCATTACGTGTAATAAGAGTTTTAAAAACATCTAATTCTCGACTTTCGAGATTCAGGTATAAGGTGAATTGTTTGTAGTGCGATTGCCTACCTCCGACCTTAAGTTCTAAATACATTGTGCATTGTTTCCGATGTCCGACTTCATCTCCAAGTTTCGAATACAATAGACAACATTTTCGATATCCGATTTTATGCTTCAAAGAAAACGTACCCGAGTTCCGATCTCATTCTTTATCTCCAAGTTCAAATAGAATTGGCATGAGTTCCGACTTTAAGTAGGATTGGGACGAGTTCCGATTTCAGTTAAGTGAAACATGAGATTCAATTTTAGCCACAAAAAGGGGGAGACATGGCTGAACTCTACCCACAAGAAATTCAGCCAATCAACACTCATAATTCCAAGTACTCTCTTTATGCTTAAATCAGATTTTCCTTCTCATTCGATGCTAATTACGCCTCCCTCTTCTTCTTCCTTCTCCCTTCACTTTATTCCAACAATCTTCAAGTCTTGACAAGGTTCCATCAACTCCAAACTCCAAGACTTAGCAAAATTACATACAAAGAGGTAGTATTCACTTTCTATTCATTGATTTCTCTGAACTATGGTTGCATGCAATTTCACTCTTCTTCATGTATTTGATGTTATATTGGATATATATGATGGATTGTGATTGGATTAATATGAAATCTTGAGTTGGAATTAAGGTTAGAAGGAGAAAACTAGGAGAAGTGGAGAATTGGGATGCTATCTAAGTGAGAAACCCATGGCAGTCCGTATGGCGGGGTGTACGGCTCTATCTACGACTAGTTATATCCAATGAAACTATTTTTATGTGAAACTAGACATTCAGGACTTTCCATCCATTTATCATATAAGGCGATTGGATTAGTATTGAGAGAGATATGAATTTTGGAAGTTTAACCTAGATTTTAGAGGTTGATATTGGGCAGACTGGGTTGTTCAGGGTATAACTTGCTCTATACAACTCCAAATTGAGTGAGACGAACTTTGTTAGAAAGCTTATTGATAGGAGAACATTCCATAAGAATTTTTGATTTGTTGTGGTCCCATTTGCTCCCAGTGATTCAAAGAAGTTGCCCTATATCCAAACCGAGCCAAAACAGGACCATTCAGGAAGGTCAAATTTCGGGCTTTATAACTCGAGCTCCACTAAAGCAAATGAAATGGAACTTATTGCAAATGAAATATTGTCCTGTTAGCTTTTATAGAAAACCAATTTCATATGATTTGAGCTAGTTTTTGATTTTTAGTGGATTTTTACTTTTAAGTGTGTAATCCTAGCTAGTTGCAGGGCAGGCTGGGATAAAACTCGAATATCTTGAGCTATACAAGTCTAAATGAGATGGGACCAATGAGGCTAGAAACTAGACACATAATATTCTAACATATCCAAAATTGAGGTCCAGATGAGTTAAATAGAAATTATGGCCTAATTTACACAAACGGGGTTGAGTGAAAGTACTTAGACAGCAACTAGGCTTTAAATGCAACTAATGTTCCTATGAGATTGATGCTAAATTGTGATACTTTAAATGCAACTAATGTTCCTATGAGGTGAATGAGGTATTGTGAATTTTCTGTACAAATTGGTTGTTTGAGTACTAGCACTATTCATGGGGAAGCAGACACGTTCCGTTATGCTGTCGAATTCTCGGTAGAATTGTAAGAAGGTTATGAGCATTTATGCGTTAAGAATATTTATGTGGAAATCATGAAAGCAATCATGTATGCAAGGATATACGAAAGTAAATGATGAAGTATATGTATGAGTGCATGCAGCATGTCTATGCATGATTATGTATGAGAATGAAAGGATACGAATATAATAAATGTGAATCCCTTCACCTGGAGGTAGTTGCACTTTGAATCCCTCTATGTGAAGGCAGTATAAAACTATGAGATTCCTCTACCTTGGAGGCACGTGGTCAGATAAGATCCCTCTATTATTAAAGGCACGTGGTCAGCTGAGATCCCTCTATTATTGAGGCACGTGACCAGAAGAGATCCCTTCAATTTAGAGGCATGTGACCAAAATAAGATCCCTCCAAGACTAGAGGCACGTGAATCCCCTTGTGGGTCAGTCGGCGTGACGACGGTCATGAGTTGAGCTGACGAGCTCACTCCTAGATTAGACTACCCAAGGGTAGTAAAGACTAAAGATTAAAACATATGCAAGCACCCCACTCACATGAGGCATGGCATCGACCCAGCTAGTGTAAGTATAGGGGACAGGACTTACACGAGACATGGCAGGACCCAGCTAGTGTAAACACCAAAAATTTATGGTGGCAATGTCCATGACATTAGCTCATTATAGAGAAAAGAAAGTTAAAGAAAAGCATCAATGCATTTGCATGAATTCAAAGATGAGAAGTTGCATAATGATATCCCATGTGTTATTGATGCCGAAGCTGTTCTATCTACTTATGTTGTGATTATTTTCTAAATATGAAATATTGCCGATGTGACTTAAGTACATGAAATAAAATGAACTATGTTTCGGATAATATATTTTCAGTTATAAAACTAAATAGTCTATTCGACATGCTCACATTTTTCATAATAAATCGAAGCAGCTGGAGATAATAATGATGGCACGGTATGAAATTCATTATTGAATCCTACTGAGAATTTATAATTCTCACTATATTTCCATTTTATCTCCAGATAGCTCAAGAAATGTTGGGAACAATCGGAGGTTGCTATCATTCAAGGTCTGTTCAGGTAATAGTAACAACTTTTGAGTGTGGTGCTATGACTTCAGAATAGTACTGTGCTTAGGAGGGTGTTACACATGTGATTCGTATAGATTATTTCTAAAGGTACCTTTTTGAATGTATAAATATTATTAATGGTCATAACCACAAAGTTGTGTATTTATATGTCTAGATTATTGTAGTAATTGAACTTATGGATGCATTTTATAGTGACTAAGTATACATTCATCTTTTGTTAGATTAGCCAAAAAGGCTTAATAAAGGATTAATTAAGTGAATGGCCAGGTAATAGAAGTAACTTAATAAAGGGATTTGTCATCCATGGACGTATTAAAGGAAGGTAGAGTGAAAACCCAATAACTCTTACATGTAAAAAAAAAAATGAGAAAGAAGTTGGTAGCACTTACTAATTAATTGTTAATTAAGAGATGAAAAACAATGGTTAATTAATAATTAATTGATGAGATGTTACAGGGGTTGCGCCTTTTTTCTTCTCTTATTGATTTAAGAGGAAAGAAAATACCCCCTTGCTCATATAACGACCTAGTCTCAAGAAGTTTAGACAACAAAAGAAAAGGAGATTTTTCAAACCTTGAAACCCTAAATTTTGTTGCTTGATAAAATACTCTATCGTTCCTCAAAATACCAAATCAAAAACTAGAAACAATCTTTTTTTCATTTCAAAACATTGTTATTTGAGAAATTTCAAAAAACATCCAAGACTATGAACTGCGGTTTAGATTCGACTCAATCATATTTTTAATGGAAAAATTTATTCCATCTAACCAAAAATCATATACAAGATAGAAATAGAATTTTTGCGATTATAAATTCTTATTTTAAATTAATTTGATCCAAATTAATTTAATAGAAAACCCTAATTTAAAATAATTTGATAATGTTCTCGAATAGGGTTTTTACCTTAGTATAACCTACTCTAATAGCACATATAAGAATTTATCAGATCTATATTAGGAATTTAGAACATAATAGAAATAGATATATGGATTGGTAATGTTGTGTATCCCATTGATTGATGTAACACCCTAATAATACCATATTATGCTTAAGTTATTTTATGGCATCAGTAGTTGTTACTCTTAACTAGTGAAAGTTCTTATCATTGAAATTAGCGTAATATACGAAAATAGCATGTAATTTTTTTTTGTATGCTTGAAAACTGAGCCTTTATGCGCTTACTTACTCGTATACATATGAACGTTGTTCCTCATATCGCTGAGTTACTAATAAGACATAAGACAAAATGGGAACAACATAACACAATACCTTAAGCCAAGAATGTAATCATAGATAATCAACAGTCATCATTACACTTAATAATTATCACATATATAATTGGTCAAATTAAGTAGTATGACTTCTCACATGCTCTTAATTACACATAGACTGCCCAACTAGGGCTCTTACGAAAATGAAAATACTATGCTACTATCTCGATCCTCCTTAGCTAGGTGAAGAAACATGGCAGCTCCTTATCTTATCCAGTCAGGTACCGTCAAAAGTGCTACCATGGATGCCATCAACTCTATCTGAAGACGACATAGAAACGTAGCAGTGAGAAAACAAGATTTCTCAGTAGGATCGCGACCAGACAAATATTGTGTCATCGTCATCATCCCAGCCACTTTGGGTTTAATTATAAAAATAGTAGACAAATATCGATTCAATTTTAATAGTTTTAGAAAACATAGATCCCGAAGCAGGTTACTTTTAAACTAATCATCATATCCATAATGTCATACATAGGCATACATTCTAATATACATAATAAACATTCACAATGCCATAAGGAATGCGATAACATGCATGACTATGCAATTCATCAACTTGACCATGGTCTTACCTTGACTTTCATTTTTAGCACGTATTTAACATTCGTTTACTTTCCTTTAAAATAGACTGCTTTTGGACATGAGCTTATTCCGTGACCGTCGTCACATAGTACTAACCAAATTAGACTAGGCCGATATTGATTACCTCTAAGTTGGAGGGTCCTCCATAACACCCTTGCTTCCCTCATAGAGGTTCCTTGTGAGTCGCCGTCTCTCACTTCTCGGAAGTGATCAAGGGGTCATGTCCTATTCTTTCGTTTCTTATCATTATACTTTACATGCATAATACTTCTTTGACTAGACGTATGCAATGATATGACATAATACTTCTTTGACTAGACATATGCAATGATATGACTAAGTCCATAATTTGATTGAAATCTGGCAGCATAATGGCTAGATTGGAGCTTCCCCAAAATGCCAATCATAAAATTTCAACCAACAGTTCATCATATCATCACACTCATCATTCAATCATGAGACAAAGCTCAATCAAACTCATCATTCATCATGTCGAATGGCATCACACATTCATACCCTAGAGGGGTTTATAGTTGTGTTATTCTTTGTGAAGAATATTATGAATCATCATATGAATCATCACACACTAAGGTATGATCTCTTGTGATTACCCATGAGAGAATCACATAGTTAAGATATGTGTAGTCTTTTAGTTACTTAGCTCTCATATAAAATTATTCTTTACCTTAGTTCATGTCTTATGGAACACTTATTCAAATTAATTAAGCTAAATGATTGTTTCCTTTCCTTGCGATAGTACGCTTCGTGATTCCTAGGCTCATGGTATGCTCAGAGGCCCTAATCATACTTCTGTTCCCAAGAAGTTCGAGATCCCTCTAATCCTTGGGTCATGACAACGCATAACCATATCATGAACCCAACAACACTATGTTCACTAATTACCAAGGGTGATTTTTAACTTATTCAACTTACAAAGTTTTAAGCTTTCATTAATAACATATCAAGGTTTTACCTTAAACATTATTAAAGTTATCATTCTTTATAAAGTAGTCATAAAGTTTTATTCTTTATGAAAGTAAGTGCCTTTAACATTAAGCTCTTATCTTAAAGAATAGGTCTTTATGAAATAAATATACAAGTCACTAGCTTTTAAATAAAAAGTCTTGTTCTTTATGAAAGTTGACTCATTTAATTATTCTAAGACCATCAAGGTCTCAACTTTATGACTTGAAGTTGTCTCTACATTAAAAAGGTTCCTACTTCATCAACTAGTGATATGAAACATCAACTTTAAGGTTAAAAAGTCTTGATCTTCCTACAAGTTAACACCTTTTAGCATTGTTTTGGTTCAAGATCTAAACTTTATGAATTAAGTGTTACAAAACAACACTTTTATGACTTAAAGGTCTCATTCTTGATTAAAGTTCAAAACTTTATGAAAGATCTTTTCTTTAAGGTTTGATTTCTAAGACATAAAGTGACAAGATATCATTTTCTAACTCCAAAAGGCTTATTATGCTAAAAAGCTTAGACTTTTACATGTATTCTTGTCTTCAAAACAAAACAAAAGAAGACTTTATGATAGCACTAAAACTTGCGCCACTTTTGGTGTATCAAGAAGCAAACTTTTTAAAGTTTAAGGCTTTTAGAATGTTTATAGTCTTATCAAATCATGAAAAACATGAAAAGATAAGGCTTTTCCAATCATAAACTCATCATAAGAAAAGGAAGAACTTCAAACAAGAAACCATTAAGAACACTCAACAATAAGAACATACTTTTCTAAAAGTAGAAACTTAAGAACACTTGAAGAACATCAAGAACATATTTAACCAAAAATAGAAACTTTTGCTAATGAAGAACATGAAAGATTTCCTCAAGTTTTCACTCAAAGATCTTGGTCATGAAGAGAACCAAGCTTCAAGCTTTCTTGAGTAAACAAAACAAAAAGATGAAGATCACTACCTAAGCTTGGAAAATGGCGTCTTTGAGGAAGGAGAAGAAGATGAAGAAGACTCCTCCTTGGTTGATGATGGTTGCGATTTTGAATGAACAAGGAGAGAACTCTTGAGTTCTCCTGAAAATGAGTCTTGTAATGTTTAGATCTTGTCTCCAAAGACCAAAAGATGTGATCTTTGAAGGGCTAAGTGAGTGGTTTTGGTGGTGGTGGTGGAGAAAGGAAGAAGAAGAAGATGAAGAAGTGTTTAGAGAGAAGTTAGAGGATTTGATTTTAAGAGAGAGAATGGGATGAGTGAAAATGAAAATAGATGAGGAAGGGAGAAAGAGAAAGTGGTGTCCCACATTAAAAGGAGGGAGAGAGATATTTTTGTGTTATTTTGTATTAATTAAGGTTTAGGGAGACAAATTGGATGATGGAGGAATAAAGCATGGTCAAACTCTTACATAAAGTAGTCTTGTTTAATATTTTATACTTTTATGACATCACTTTTTACTTTATTGTCTAGTTGATTAAATTTGAATTTAATCATGTGATTAAGTACTCATATAACTCAATTAAGGTGATTAAGCAAGGATTAGTGATTAACACACAAGAACACGATTAACAAGAATTAATCTTGCAATTAAGCTTAATTAACCTCAATTAAACTCAATTAAGCTAATCAAGGGCAACTAGTGCTTAATTAAGCTATCAAGGGTCTGACTTGTTTAATTAGAGATTATCTAATCTCGATTAAGCATTCTCTTAACTTTTCTCATCCGAGTTAACTCATAAACTCTTCGTTAACGCCTTAATTAAGCCATAATCTCATAATTTCTCATTAAGTGCCTAATTACTCAGGGTTATTGAGATAATTTAGCACAACATGAAATTGAGGATGTTACAATTGATAGCATTGAGAGGCATCGTCTGTGAATCTTGTTGCGATGAGAAAATGTATATACTTGTATATGCTAAACACAAGAACCAACACCTTCTCTCCTTATAGAGGCGATGGATGGAGCAGCAAGTCGTTAAGAGACCAGAGCAAGGATCCTAACTACAGAATGAATATACAATAACCTAGTTTTGTCCATCATAGACTTTGGTTACCTTGAGCATCTAAACCAATGATCACCTCCAAACCAATAACGAATCATAATGATTATATGTGTTTCTTGGGAATAATCAAACTATTCATTCAACCTATTTTTTATAAAACCAAAATACTCATCAATCAATAGAATCCCAAATCAAAAAATTCTAGCAATTTATTCATTACAATATCCATGTGCAATAGTAATAATTAAACTAGAAGAGAAAACAAAACTAGCTAACAATAAAAAAAATTGGCGTTAACTTTTGAATGAAACAAAGCTATGGGAGAAGTTTATTTTGTCTTTAAGTCCATTACTAGAAACACGCTAATTTCCGATAGAATTACCGACGAACAAAAATCTATTGGTATTTTTTATGAAAATATCGATGGAAAGCCAAAAAAAATAATAAAGTCGAAACTTATCGACAAAAGCATAATTTTGTCGATATTATTTTGCACGTAAGGGTGCCAAATAATTTCTGATGGATTTACCAGCGTAAGTTTTATAGTAAAATCCATCGGTAATGAAGAAATTAGACATTAAAAATGTGAGCTCCACTTTCTTTTTCCTCACTTTATCTCTTTCTCTCTCTCTCTCTCTCTCTCTCTCTCTCTCTCTCTCTCACGGCCACAGACTGTTTGCTCGTAGCTGGAGTTTCCATTTTGCCGCTGGAGATAGCTATTGTGTTCATGGTATGTTATTGAGCATTTTATCAGTTTAGTTTTTTTCTTTAGCTTAATTTTTTTCGTTCTATTTCTTTTCTGAAAGTTTTAAGTTTCTAAATTAGTTAACTAATGTATTTTGTTCTTTAGATTGTTAAAATATCCTTTTTAGGAATGCCTGATTGATTTGCATGGGTGTATGTGTTTGCTATTGATGTTTGTTTAATGAATTAATTTTTGTGGAGACTCCTAATTTAAGAAGAGATTCTACCTAAATATTTTTTATTATTTAGAATGTTGTTTTAATTAAATAATTATTGTAATTAACATTTTAAACAACCAAAAAAATTTGGTCAGAGTCTCTCCTTGAATAATTACAATAATTATTTTAATGTAATAATCAGAGACTCTTTATTGAAGGGAAGATTTTGCTCAAATTTTTTTGATAGTTTAGATTGTTTTGGACTAAAAAATTGTTGTAACAAGAATAAGTAAAGGCTCCTAATTTAAAGGAGACTCTTTCCAAATTTTTTTTATTGATGTGTGATTGTTATGCTATGTAGGTGTTATATATTTTTAAGATATAATGTTTTCTCCAAATCAATCATGGATATATGATAAATTGCACCCAAGTCAAGGGGATTAAACTACAATTATGCAGGGGTTGATGAATTAATAAGGATTTGTTATGTAGCAGAATAGTTTATAAGTGACGGGAAAGATAGGTGTCCCTATGCTAAATACAAATGTAGGAGATTTTTAGATAATGAGTTCATTACATATCACCTATACAAGGAGGACTTTAAGCTTGATTGCTAGGTTTGGACTGAACATGGGGAAGTCCTTGCATTGGAGAATCAATTCGATATGGTTATGTTGGAAGTAGTTCCAATAGGGTCTATGTAGGTAATAAAGAAGGTGGTAATGTGACTTAGGAGGATAACCTTAGTCATCATTAGTTTGGAATGTATTCTTAACCTTTAAAAAAGGTTTCCCATCCAAATACTGAGAGATTTTATAGTCTAATAAAGGAAGTGAATAAGCCTTTACAAGAAGGGTGTGTGCATTCATAGTTGTTTTTAATAGTAAGAATTTGAGTAATAAGTCAGAGGCGAATCAGAGTCAAAGTTCCTTGAATCAATAGGCTCCATTAATGAGTGAGATTAGTTCATAACTAGAATCTATTCCAAAGGACTTTTACCAAGCCAGAATGTTAGTTTCTAAGCTTGGGTTGAATGAAGCAAAGATTGATTGTTGTTTGAAAAGTTCCATGCTCTATTACAAAGTTAATACTACCTTGACTCATAGTAAATTCTATGAAGAGGCTAGGCTTAAGCTCAAGCAAGGAGGAAGTGTGGCGTATAAGGATATTCCACATATGAGAATGCATTATCCGCTCCTAATCTCTAGACTTAAAAGGTTATATGCATTAGTGAGTTCAACAGCTCACATAGGGTGGCACTTTGAGAATCGAAGGATTGATGGTGTAATGACACATCCTTCTCATGGTGAAACTTAGCAACATTTTGATTAAGCCCATCCTGATTTTGCATCTGATCTCCATGAGATTAAGTTAGGGCTTTGTGCCAATGATTTTACTCTTAACAATCAATTTAGTAAATCATATTCTTGTTGGCCTATGGTTGTTATTTCTTATAATCTTCAACCTAAAATGTGCATTTAAGATCTTTATTTGTTCTTAACTTGCATAATTTTCGATCCTCAATAATCCGAATGCCAAGATTGATATCTATCTCCAACCTTTGATTGATGAATGGAAAAAGTTATGGTTTGATGCTATTTTGACTTTTGACATCTCAACTAAGCAAATTTTTATGTTAAAGGCAGCATTGATGTGGGCCATCAGTGATTATCCATTTTATGGGATTTTATCTGGATGGATGACTCAAGGGAAATAGGCATATCTGATTTGTATCAAGGATACAAAGCATTCACTTTGAAGTATAGGGAAAAGGGATATCTGGATGGATGACTGTTATAGAAGGCTTTTAAAGATGGATCATACTTATAGTTCAATAAGTATGGATTCAGAAAAAATGTCACAAAGAATGAGAAAGCTCCAGTTCAACATATCGGTTACCAAATTGGGGAATGGGTTAGGCAACTTCCAAAAATTATAAAAGTCTGGATTTTTTATTTTTTTAGAATTTTATGTTAGTAGCTTATATTTTTATTTATTTTTTTAACTTGTTATAAGATTTATTACAATTTATATTTATATATCTTGCACTTTATTATATTTTTAATTATATAGATTATATAAATTTGTGAATAATTAAAATACTTTAAAATAATTAACTAATAATTTGAATTTTTAATAGCATAATGTAGATTTAAAAGAATTAATAATTTGCTATTACCAATGGCCATTTTGTCGGTAGTATTTGAATATTAGACTATGATTTTTTAATTACCAATGGCTTATTTGTTAGTGTAGTTATAAAATTCGTTGCTCTAAATTCATCATTGATGGATTTAATAGGCAATTGACGAAAATATTTAATGACGGAATTAAATTTTCATTGATATAATAAAAAATATTGATGCTAATACATGTTTTATTGACGAATTTAATATTTTTCCATTAGTAATTCCATTGGTAAGTGGTAGTGATTGTCGTAGCTTGCTCCAAGTTACAATTTTAAAACTTAATTACACTATTTGAAGGATAGTGCAACCAAGGTCATCTCATAAGGATGTTGATGACTATTTGACTAGTAATAAGGGGGTTTTGTTTGTATGCAAGAAAACTAATTAACAAAAGAAACTGACAACTAAAATGGACACTAGCTCAAGGATTTCCTAAAGCCAAAGGCATATCTATCACAAACGCGCATATGATCAAACACATGATGTATGGCTAACTTGAGCTATTAAAGAGACCTCTATTATCAACCTTACAATTCTACCTAGAAACCTCTAGGCGTTAAAACAACATACAATTGATTAGATAATTGAGACTTCAAATTTAATTAACATATGTTCATTTTTAGCCCTAATTGTATTAGCCCAGGTTTGGACCTAAACCCAAATCCTAATTCTTTGATTAATCAAGTTCATAGCAATTAAATTCCTCATTCATAAACCCATATATCAATACCATTCAATGCAAGCATATAAAAGAGTAAGAGACAAAGAATTATGAAAACACATCATGCATTGAAATTAAAGAGAAAGGTTTCAAGATACAATCCTTGAAGCCCTTAGAGAATTTCTAAGCCAGCCTCTGAAACATCCGAAAAATTTTATCGTTTTTAACCGAGTTGTTTGGTTTTTATCAAACAATTGTGATTAATTAGAATTCGATTGAGCATCTATTTAAATCTAATTAAGTGTAATTTAGAAGGATTAGAATTTAGGAAATTAGATTAGGAACATAGGAAACCTCATAGAGTTTTTCTAAAACCGGTTTGCAAATTTAGGAGAAATCGGTAAGATTTCGGTATTTTAAACTATCGGAACCAAATCAATAGAAATTATATCGTGAGAACCCTAGGATGGATGGCCAAGATTTAGCCAACTTACCTATGCAAATGGTGCAATCTCAGCCCTCCATATGGGCTGCCAAATCACGTTGAACAACCAACACAAATCCACCAATCAAATGCAACTTGCTTTAGAAGTTTTCATTTTTTTTCCTTTTCTACCCTTGCAATTTTGGCCTCTTTATGTGGCTAACCCCTCTCCATTTCCTTTCTTCCTCATCGCATCTCATCTAATATCATCTTCATCTCCAACAAACCTTCAAGCCATATCAAGATTTCTTCAACTCAAACACAAATCTAGCAAGAGTCACACCTAGAAAAGGTAGGAATCCAACTTCTCTTCTTGTTTTCCTTGATTTGGGGCTATGTGGGGATCTTGTTTTTCTCATGATACTGAGATTTGGAGTGATGATGATGGATTATGATTGATTTTGCATGGATGTTTTGATTAGAATTGGAATTGGTATGCAAGAACTTGAAGAATAGAGAGGATTCAAGAAGCTGTTAAGGATTTCACTCGATGGTCCATACGGCAGAGTATACGGCTCTACCTACAGCCTTTTAAATTTGATGAATCTATTTTTATATGAAACTAGACATTTAGGGCTTTCCAACAGATAAAATATAAGGCCATTGGATTAGTATAGAATTAGTAATGAATTTTCGAATTCTGACCTAGAAATCTGGCTTCTTATCTAGGTAGTATGAGTTGAGAAGGTTGTAACTCACCCTTCCAACTCTAAATTGAGTGCAACTAATGCTATTTGAAAGCTAACATGTAAGGAAACTTCCCATAAAAATTTCAAATTCAGATTCATTGGCATTTGTTCTCAGAACATCAATGAATTTACCTTAAGTTCAAACTAGGCTAGAACAGGGTAGTCTAGTAGGGTTAAATTATGGGGCTTATATGTCAAAATATACTCATGAAAATGGTATGAAAATTATTTCATTTGAAAGCTTGTTCTATTATCTTTAATTTGATATAAATTTTGCATAATTTTACCCAGATTTCTATTTTTAGTGAATTTTCACTTATAAGGGTGCAATTCTAACTAAGAATAGAGCAGTTTGAGGTAAAATACTAATAACTTGAGTTATATAAATCAAAATGAGATGGGACCAAAAGAGTTGGAAACTAGACACATAGAGTTATGACATATCCAAAATTCAGGTTTAATGAGTTGAATAGGAGTAAAGGCGGGCTTTACAAACTTCAGGCAGAAGAGGGTAGAGTGAGCAGAAAACTCTGTTGATATTTCTATTGATTTTAACATACCATGTGATCAATAATGTTGCTGTAATTTGCTGCTTTACATTGAATTGCATACTTAATTGATTTTATTGGTAGCTTGGCACTATTCATGGGAAGCGAAATCTGTCATGCTGCCGAATTTCCGACAGGAATTAGAGATAGTTCTAAATGTTGGTGTGTTAATATTATTATGCGACGTGTATGAATACCATGCAAGTATTGTCACTTGAGAATAAGGTAAGAAGCTTATGTATTTATAAGTCTATGATGAAGGACATGATGATGAGTTCATATTCCTATGGAATGTGACATAGCGATCATGCTTTGATGGGGTATGATAGGGCGATCATACTCTAGACTATAGCATAATGATTCCATACCCTAAGAAATATGGCATGGCAATCACACCCCGATGGAGTATGACATAGAGATCATACTCTGGGATGTGGTAGGATGAATTTATTCCTAAGGAGTGCGACATGGTGATCATACACCTACAGAGTATGACATGGTGGTCATACTCTGGAATATGTATAACAAGTAAAGGGAAATAAAGAAAGAAAAGAAAATTATGTATATCTGCATAAATTCAAGTACAAGTAAAGGCATGTGTAGATTTTATGTTTTTAGTATATTGATGTTATTATATATTGATGTTATTATATTTTAATACGTTTCAGTTATTATTCATAGTATAATTCATGAATTGATTTTGTATTGGCTCACCCAAATGATAAGTGTATGAATAAAATGGACTCTGCTTCGATCAATATATTTTCGAACTATAAAATTAAACAGTTTATATAACATGTCCACCTTTTTTATAATAAATTGAAGCAGCTAGAGATAACAACGATTACACGATATGAAATTTCTTAACGATTACACGATATGAAATTTCTTAGCGAATCCTACTAAGAATTTAATTCTCACTCCTGTTTCTATGTTATCTCCATATAGTTCAAGAAGATTCAATGACGGCTGAAGTTGCTATCAGATAAGATCTGCTTAGGTAACAGTAACAACTCCAGAGTGTGGTACTATGACTTAAGCATAGTATTGTACAGAGGAAGATGTTATAGCCTCAAACTCTACTCCTCAATGGAAATTTACAACCAAAACAAAAAATAAAGAGCGATGATGGAAAGATGAGAGGGTGAGAAGAAGAGAGGAGAAGAAAAGGAGAGAAAATAGAGAAAACTAATCTAGTCTAACCTAAAAGGGAAGCTAAATTCCTAAGAATGAGACTCCCTTTTCGCATTGCTATTTTATCACTACTTATCAGACCTCAAATATGTGAATTCAAATTGTCCTTGAGCCCAAATTAATCCTTTGGCTCTTAGCTTTAAATGAACACCTAATTTACTTAATTTGGACTTGAAATGAAAGAGTTATGGCATAATCTTTGTAGTGTATCCAAGTTGTATCTCTATTCGTGTCAGTCAACTTCGACAGCCAAGAAGCCCATTAAGATGTTATTATTTTGGAAATTGATCTCATACCAATTGAAGCTTTATGTCTTAACTTTCAAATGGCATCGGTTTTGCCTTAATCCAATATCTGTAACACAAGTTATGGTCCAATTAGTGTACACTACTTAGATTCTAGTGACAACAGCCCTGTTCCGATTTCATGACCTAATTCGATCAACTAGATATTTGAATTAACTTTTGACTTCTCATCAAAATTGTAGATCTTTCTCTCAGCTTTCCTACAATATAAAATTTGTAATTTTTAGAGATCTATAACTCAGGATACTCAAAATATAGAAACAATATACATTCATAATAGTGCTAAAAAATTATAATTAAGCCCAATTAAAGCCAAAACTCGTAAAATGTATCTGAGTAACATTGATCAATTAAGCACAAAAGAGGTTTAATAAACAAAGTATGAGGGTTAATCAATGTATTAAAATCTTACTTATCAAATTTCCCTGCACTTAGCTTTTTACTTATCCTCATACAAAATTCAAAATATGCACAAGGGTGCTAAAAGGAAACATCAAACTCTAAAACAAACACATATGTCCTAAAAATTAAAAAAAAAAAATGACCAAACAACATGAAAAACAAATTCCCAATGGATCTTCAAGAGTGTTAAGCATATAGGCAACAAGCACACATAAGGCATAAAGAAATTCAACAACCAAGACACATATTTACAAAGGTGCAAGCAAGGCAAAAATCACTCCAAAAGCATGGATCAAGCATAGAGGACCTCACAAGATATTGTGTTTAACACACTTGCTCTCAAGTGTTTAAAGTTTAATTATACCACTCAAATCATCTCAAAAGGAAAAGCGCTACCATAAGCTTGCTTATCATCTAATTCTCTACTACTCAAACATATGTATGCACAAATCAAAAGGACTTTATTCAAGATTATAATGGGGCTAAGGTAAGGGTTGGGAAATAGTAAGAATATGCAAAGTAAAAACCAAAGAGAATAAAAGAATATTAGCAAAGATATGAGGTTACAAATGTAAGAGCCCTCCTCAAATCTAAGCAATGCAACAAATAACTCTCTTTTAACTTATTTCTTCACTTTCTTTTTTCATCAAAATTGCCCCATTTATTGGCTTTTCCCTTTTTTTCTATTTAATTTTTTTCCATTTTTTCTTTTTTTCTTTTATTTTTTTAATCTTTTCATTTCATTTCTTTTCTCTTTTCATCTCTTTGCACCCCCTACACTTAAAGTCTTGCATGTCCTCATGCAAACGCTCACACTTATGTTAATGCACATTGCTAATGATAACCAATAGTCTCTTAATCCCTAAAGCTAGGTAGATCATGGTTTTTTGCTTTAAGCTTGTAATGTGCTAAAAACAAAGAATAGGTAAAATGGCTCAAAGGGACTATGCAAGGGAAAAAATGCAAGGATGGCTATTTGGCTAAGTAGCTAATCACGAAATGAATGCTTTAACCATGTTCATGTATGCAAATGAACGGTATAGCCTCAAAAAGAATCAAAGCAAGTTTTAGAGTGACAAATCCTATGAGGGAACAAAACACACAAGGAAAAAAAGAATGACATGTAATGCATCAATCCAAATAAGGCTCAAAAGCTCACATGGGTTATGTCCAACATATGCAATCCAAGCAATTGAAGATCAATCTATCAAGCATGCAAAATATAAAGGATGAGATGAAAAGTCAAGCATGTTGAAATCTTAAGCCATGAATGCTAAATGCTTAAAGCTAACAACTCAAGAATTACCATGGGGAAACATCTAACTAAACAACACAATTGATATACGAAAACAAACACTGAACATACTTTATTCTAAACGTAAAATGTAGGATAGAAAATTAAAATGGTAAAAAGTGATAGAACTTTCTGCTAGTGGCTTATGTTTGAAGTGTTCTAGGAATTCCCACCAAGGCTTGCATCTAGGGCCTCCTCAAGGATCCCATAAGGTGATCTTGAATTCATTGCCATCCTTGTTATTAGTGTCCTTATAGGTCAGTGTTGATGGCCTCGACATCCTCCTAGGCAGCACCTCTACAATGTTGAAATAGGCGGCTTAAGGGCAAGATTTGTTTTTGACATAGGCATAATCTAAGCACCTTCATGCACCCAGATGAAGTAAGCCAGCTATCATGTCATAACTAGTTCGGAGTTGCGCATTGCTATCCAAGTGGGCATAACTAGTTCTACACTATGCTTAAGTCATATTATGGAATTACTAGTTGTTACTTTTGCTCTCGGAACTAATATTACCTTTGAGATTACTTTTATATGAAAATAGGGATAAATTTTTTTTGAACAATAATGAATAAACCCTTTTGAAAATCGAGAGCCATGAGCGCATCGTGAACGCATAATATAAACATCGCAACTCATACACATAGTGCGAATAAAATAAATAGAAGCAATAAGAATAACAACAATCTTAGATAAATATAACATTCATTCCATAGCCATTCATAGTTAATATAATAATAGTGTTATCAAAAGTCATACATAAAGATAATGATGGGTCTAATACGTACTGTCGGCCCTACAGAAGAAACCTAACAAATACATCTGTAAAGGAAATACATAGGAAATCCCATACATGCCAAAAGAAAATGATAACCCTAGCTACAACCAAAAAGGGGTTATCGTCATGCTTAGCTCCGCATGCAATCACCACATCACTCGTCAGGCGAGAGGAAATCGTTCCCGAATCCACTAATAGCAACATTACCTCATCTTCCTCCTCGGGCACACCTATGCCCACGAGGCACAGTATAGGTATGAATGAACCCACGACTGCGAATCGGGGGTGGAGCTGGGCCAGCAGACGAAGTAGAAAAGTCGAAAAATAAGCGAATCATTGAAGGCTGAGATGGCAAACGGTAGGATTCCACGGAATAAGTCGGGTATGATGACTCAAAAGGATTTGTCTCTATCGAAGCAATCAACATCAACCTAGTATCAGAGTCGGAATCCCCATCCATCGGGTACCTCAGAGGATGAAAAGGCAGGCGGACGTCATCCATGATAATATCCTCGAGCAGCTCATGAGGGCGGAAAAACGGACCCATCACAGGTGCATGGAACTGGCAGCTATGGAACATGTAGACCCGCATCGCTAACTAAGTAGTCAGCACAGCATCGGGTTGAAATGCCAATGCATCACCAGGAACACAACGAAAATCACCACAGTGCCCGATGCCGACATCCTCTGGAGATGACACAGAAACATAGGAGTGAGAAATATTAAATTTCTCAGTAGGATCGCGACTAGACAAACACTATGTCATTATCATCGTCCCAACCACTTCGGGTTTAATTATGAAAATAGTGGGCATGTATAGGCTCAATTTTAATGATTTCGAAAACTTAACTCCCAAAGCAGGTTGCTTTTAAACTTAACATCATAATCATAACCTCATAAGTAAACATACATGCTAAAGCAGAGAATAAACATTAGTAATGCATATGGACAATATAAATGCATGCCTTGACATGTAAACTCATAAACTTAACCCATGGTTATATGTTGACTTTACTTTCATTTCTAGCACGTGCTTAATATTCTTTACTTTTCCTTTGAAATAGACTACTTTTGGACACGAACTCATTCCGTAACCATCATCACGCAGTACTAACCAAATCAGACAAAGTTGATATTGGTTACCTCTACGTTGGAGGGTCCTCCATGTCACCTTTTCATCCTCCATAGAGGTTCCTTGAGTCTTTGTGGATCACCGTCTCTCATTTCCTTTATCGAAGTGATTGAAGAGTCATATCCCATAATTCTTTTCTTATTATTATACTTTACATGCATAATACTTCTTTGACTAGACACATGTAATGATCTGATTAAGTCCATAATTTTGGCCGAAATCCAGCAGCATGACGGCTAGATCGAAGCTTCCCCAAAATGCCAATCATGAACTTTCAACTGACAGTCCATCATATCTATATCATATCATCACACTAATCATTCAATCATGAGACAAAGCTCAATCAAACTTGTCATTCACTATGCCGAATGGCATCATACACCCATACCCTAGAAGGGTTCATAATTGTGTTATTCTTTGTGAAGAATGTTATGAATCATCGTATGATTTCCCATGGTTACCCATGAGAAAATCACATAGTTAAAATATATGTATGTGGTCTTTTAGTTACTTAGTTCTCATGTGAAATTATTCTTTACTTGAGTACTCATCTTATGGAACACTTGTTCAAATTAATTAAGTTTTGTGATTATTTCCTTTCCTTGAGATAGTGCACTTAGTGATTCCTAGGTTCATGGTATGCTCAGAGGCCCTAATCATACTTCTATTACCAAGGAGTTCGAAATCCCTCTAATCCTTGGATCATGACAATGCATAACCATACTCGAGAACCCAACAACACTATATTCACTAATCACTAAGGGTGATTTTTGACTTATCCAAGTTGCAAAGTTTCAAGCTTTTATCACTATCATGACAAGATCTTACCTTAAGTATTATAAAAATTATCATTATTTATAAAGAGGTTATAAAGTTTTATTCTTTATGAAAGTAAGTGCATATAAAATTATGCTCTTGACTTAAAGATTAAACTTTATGAAATAATGACGCAAGATACTAGCATTTTAGCTAAAAAGACTTGTTCTTTATGGAAGTTAACACTTTTATTTATTCTAAGACCATCAAGCTCTCAACTTTATGATTTAAAGTTGTCTTAAAGTCAAAAAGGTTCCTATTTTATGAACTATGGATATAAAATATTAACTTTAGAGTTAGAAAGTCTTGATCTTTATAAAAGTTAACACTTTTAAGCATTGTTTTGACTCAAGATCTAAACTTTATGAATTAAAGGTTGCAAAACAACACTTTTATGACTTAAAGTTTTCATTCTTGACTAAAGTTTAAAACTTTATGAAAGGTCTTGTCTTCAAGGTCTGGTTTCTAAGATATAAAGTGACAAGATATCATCTTTATAACTTGAAAAGGCTTCATATTTCAAAAAGCTTAGACTTTTACATGTGGTATTGTCTTCAAAACAAACAAAATAAAACTTTATGAAGGCACCAAAAATTGTGCCACTTTTTATGCATCAAGAAGCAAACTTTTTGAGCTTTAAACTCTTAGAATATTCATAGTCTTATCAAATCATGAAATGTAAAGATAAAACTTTTCTAATCATAAAACCATCATAAGAAAAGGAACAAACTTTAAACAAGATACCACCAGGAACATCATTCTTTTTCAAGCAACTCATAAGAAACATCAAGATCTCATGCATTAAGAAAACAAAGTAGAAACTTTGAAGCACTTAAAGAAAGGAACTTTTCAAAAACTCAAGAACATTCATGAACAAGAACATGAACATATTTTACCAAAAATAGAAACTTTTGCTCATGAAGAGCATGAAAGATTTTCTCAAGCTTTCACTTAAAGAACTTGGTCATGAGAGGAATCAAACCTCAAGCTTTCTTGAGTGAACAAAATAAAAGAGTAAAGATCACTACCTAAGCTTTGAAAATGACGAGTTCTTCAAGGAGAAATAAAGAAGATGATGGCTCCTCCCTGATGATGGTGGTGGTAGTTTTGGATGAACCAAGAGATGTGGTCTTTGAAGGGCTAAGTGAAGAAGGTTTGGTTATGGAGGTGGAGAATGGAAGAAGAAGAAGATGAAGAAGAAGAAGAAGAGAGAATATAGAGAGAAGTTGGAGGATTTGAAAGTTTAGAGAGAAAATGAGAGTGTGAAAACGAAAATAAATGTGTATGTGTGTACATGTGTATGGCCATAACATTCAAGTGGGTGGGGGGAGATATTTTTGTGTTATTTTGTGTTAATTAAGGTTTAGGGGGACAAACTGGATGATAGGGGAACAAAGCATGTACTTACTCTTACATAAAGCACTATTGTCTAATGCTTTATGCTTTAGTGACATCACCTTTGCTTTATTGTCTAGTTAATTAAATTTGAATTTAATCATGTGATTAAGTGCTCTTGTAACTTAATTAACATGATTAAGCAAGAATTAGTGATTAACACACAAGAACATGACTAACAAAAATTAATCTTGCGATTAAGCTTAATTATCCTTAATTAAATTCAATTAAGCTAATTAAGGGTGATTAGTATTTGATTAAGCTATTCAGGCTCTGACTTACTTAATTAAAGATTCTTTAATCTCGATTAAGCATTCTCTTAACTTTTCTTCTCATAATTAACTCATAAACACCTCATTAATCCCTTAATTAAGCCTTAATCTCATAATTTCTCATTAAGTATCTAATTACTCAGGGTTACTGAGGTAATTTAGCATAACACAAAATTGAGGATGTTACATAGGTGCATACTCTAAACTAGTGAAGTATGTCTTAGCTACAGGAGAAAGACAATGGAAGGGAAAGGTTAGGCAGTTTTCTTCAATTTATTCCTCCAATAGCTTAGCTCTTTAAATATCAGCTACAATCTCGCCATCTTTTAGCATCAGAGGATCTCCTCTCAAGCATGACTCAATCTCTACACACACGAGGTAGATATACTTACCCTTATAGTCAGCACATGTGAATCCATAAAAGTGTCAATAGTAGTTAGCTCAAAGAATTTTGCAGAGAGGCCACTAAGAGGGTCTTATGATGTAGTAGAAATATTCGTACATGTAGACATGGTCATATCCTCAACACAAACAAGATCATGAGATATCTCCTCAATCAATGTCTGCTATGGTGTCTCATCTAGTGGCCTAGCCACATCTTGACTTTTGCCAATCCCCTTAGCTAGCTCATGTAATTTCACATCTAGCACATTCC
This sequence comes from Pterocarpus santalinus, assembly GCA_031439595.1. Classification (NCBI taxonomy): domain Eukaryota; kingdom Viridiplantae; phylum Streptophyta; class Magnoliopsida; order Fabales; family Fabaceae; genus Pterocarpus; species Pterocarpus santalinus. The sequence goes on from CM062527.1 coordinate 41,185,530, forward strand.
CTTCACGAGTCAGAATGGTATAAGAAAAGAACTGGGTGGACTCATAAGCTTGCAACTAGCTCCATGTAGAAGTTAATTAGCTCAACTATGTTTGCAAGCCCTAAATAGTTGCATTAGTCTTTTGCTACCATTAGAGGTTACTCTCCATCAGCTAGTTTACAAAATCTTCTAGAAAGGGCTTAGGTGAAATGGCTAGTAGACCAACCTGTTGATATGTAGGTGGTGACTGGAGCTGTGGTTGCTCATATGGCTCTTAGAGTGGATGCAAATGCTACTTAATGGAAGGGAGTGAGGGCTAGAACTATTGCTGAAAATATAAGGGTTGCTATGATGAAACGCCCCCATATCCCTAGTCAACACCATCATACCAATTAAATTAGAACATACTGGAATGTGGATCATATCCCTATTATGATTGATAGGTGTGATTCCTCATGGCTTATTGCTCTATTAAGTACTTTATCTCATCCAACTATTGTTCCATTCTCTAGTAAGGATCCTCATCAACCGCTTTAGTTCCTACAACATTCCAATAACCATATGTCTGGGAACTCAATGGTGGGTTAATGAACATGTTAGAAAAGTGGAAATGAGTAAAATAAATACAAGAAGAAACTAAAAACTACTCTAAAATGGCATAAAACAACTAAGAAAATATTGCAAAAGATGTTTTGGGTTACATAAACAAGAAACAAAAAGGGAAGACACAAAAGAAAATATTAAAAAATAAAAGAAAAATCAAAATAAACTGAAAAAGTGGTCACAACTATTGAATTTGGTAAAAATTGGGTGGGGCTCACAAAGCGAGTCTTGTTTAGAGTGCCCAAAAACCTTGGAACACCAAGTTTCAGGTCAATCTAAGATAGTCCAAAATAGGTCAGTGCCTATTTATGCACCAAAAACATCGAGAACGACCAAAATCATGAAAAATAGAGCAAGTGAGATATTTGCAGGTGTTTGTAGGTATTTACAAGTCAAATAGCACTAACAACCCCAGCAATGGCACCAAAATTTTGGTAGCGAGTGTCATAGCCTGCTCCAAATTGCAATTTTAAAACTTAATTACACTACTTGTAGGATAGTGCAACCAAGGTCATCTCACAAAAATGTTGATGACTATTTGATTAACGACAAAGGGCTTTTGTTTGTATGCAAGAAAAATAATTAAGGAAAGAAACTGACAACTAAAATGAATACTAACTCAAAGATTTCCTAAGCCCAAAAGCATATCTATCACAAATGTGCATATGATCAAGATACAACCCTTGAAGCCCTTTGGAGAATCCCTAAGCTAGCCTCTAACTTTGCTCCTCCATCGGAATTTACAACCAAAACAAAAAATAAAGAATGGTGATGGAAAGATGAGAGGATGAGAAGAAGAAAGGAGAAAAGGAGGAAAGAAAATAGAAAAAACTAATCTACTCTAACCTAAAAGGAGAAGCCAAATTCCTAAAAATGATACTCTCTTTTTGTGTCCCTATTTTATCACTTTCTATTAGACCTCAAATGTGAGAATCCAACATTGTCCTTAAGCCTAAATTAATCCTCTCCTTTTTAGCTTTAAGTGGACAACTAGTTTAATTAATTTGGATTTGAAATGAGAGAGTTATGGCCTAATCTTTGTAGCATATCTAGGTTGTATCTCCATTCACGTCAGTTAACTTCAATTGCCAATAAGCCCACTAAGATTTTATTATTTTGGAAAGTGATCTTCATATGAATTGAAACTTTATGTCTTAACTTTCAAATTTTACCTCAATCTAATATCTACAATTTAAATTATGGTCCAATTAGTATGCATTACTCATATTCCAACGACAATAACCTTGTTTTGATTTCGTGGCCCAATTCAATCCACTAGATATTTGATTTAGCTTTCAACTTCTACATCAAAATTGTAGATCTCTCTCAACTTTCCTATAATATAAAATTTATAATTTTTAAAGGCCTACAACTCAAGATATGCTCAAAATACAGAAATAGTATAAATTTATAATAGTGCTGAAAAGTACAATTAAGCCTAATTAGAGTTGAAACTCATAAAATGTATCCAATATTGATAAATTAAGCACAAAAGAAGTCTAATAAACTAAATATGAGGCTTACTCAATGTATTAAAATCTTACTTGTCAGTAAGTAGCGTGTTTATGGTAGTGGTCATTTTGTTTCTTCTTGAGTTTACTTTTGTTGGGAGTTGATGGTGACCTAAGTTCAGACTGAGAATTAACACAATAATTAAGAGGTGGTTGACTAAGGTAAGGGCCAGAAAAAGGGATGTTTAGGCTTTCTTGAGAAACCTAGTATTGGGATAATGCTTTGCGCAGGAATATCTCAAGAAATGGGCCAAATATCTCCTGGGAACTATCCTTCTTGATGTGGATTGGTAGGTTTTTGGGCATAATGTGGCCTTAGGGAAGCATCTTCCCACAAAGGACACCACTTGGATCTCCATAGGGTCAAAGGTTCCACTTTGCCCAGGATGCTTTGTCAACATCGATTCGTCCTTCCTAAACTTGTACCCTGGCCAAGTCCGAGGTTTATACCAAAATGAAAATGATTCCCTGATGCCTTGACTTGCTTATACCCATTTTGTCATACTTAAAATGTTATTGCCTCAGTATTCGTGGTCAAAAGCTAGTAAAAAGATATGACACCTTGCCCAAGAACCTAGGATCTGTCACTATCACCTTTTCAACATCTTTGTCTTGTACTAGAATATTTAGGGAACCCAAAAACTTGGAGCCCATGTAGTAAGAAACTTAACAAAAACTAAGAGAATAGCACTAAGAGGTCTAAGATCACAGATACTAGAGAGAGCTCTCCAATGGTACCATCCTCCTTGAACCCAAGTGACCTAGAGAGTGATTTCATGAACAGAGCGTCCTAAAGGGTGAGCTAACTACGCAGATCCCATCATCCCTTTTAGATCCTTGTGGTGGTTATACCCGTTTACTACTAAGAACCACCTTAGGGAGATAGTTCCTTCTTGTTTAGCCATTGCAGTATTTCCTCAAAAGCTTATGTTCGTCGAATCTCTTCTAATCTTGGTTTAGTGTCCAAAGACACTAGCTAAGAAACTGGTTCAGATCATCAGGCGACTCCACTAGGGAGGATTATGAGCAATGGCCTTATAGAACTGTGCTAGGAGGATGCTATTCATCACTCCACGGATGGACACTGACCTTCAATATGGAAGATTTTCTAAGAAATGAGGAGGAAGCATTAGGTGGATAGCTTGAAATGGGACAACCCAGCAGGGGAGAAGGTGAAGAAGGAAATCCCAATGCTGTAGATTTCCTGACACCTCTGGAAAACCCTTTCAACAATGCTCGGTATAACTCTCCACAAGTCACTGTCCCAGCTCATGTTTTGAACTCCATCATGGCTGCTCAAAACACCCTCACCAACATGGTGAAGGACTTGTCAACGAAAATGATAGTAGCAGAGGAAGAAGGGGGAAGCAGCGACGATGAAGACACCCCCATCACCAAAAAGGAGCTTAGACGCTCTCTCTAGAATAGGAGAGAGGTTAGTGACTTTATGTGGGATATAGACCCACCCTTCAGTCCAAATATAGTAGCAAAACCTTACTCGTTGAGGTATCAACCTCCTCACTTCAGGAAGTTTGATGGGACAGGAAGTGCTAGGGAACATATCATCTACTTTTTGGATGATCTAGGTGTCCATAGAGGAGACAATGACCTGAAGCTGAAGGAGTTTTCAAAGTCAATAACAGGGAGGGCCTTCACTTGGTACACCAAGTAACTCCATAGCAGTTGGAAGCAGATGGTCATTGAGTTTTTTAACAAGTTCCTAGAAGAAAAGAGTGCCATGCATATCATGGATCTAGGAAGACTGAAGTTGATGTCGGGGGAAGGTCTTGTGCCATTCATTAAGTGGTACAGGGATAGAGCTTTACACACTACCAAAGCTAGATCTGGTTTATGGGTGTATCAAGAATGTAGAGGATGGGTCGCAGATCTTCTTGTCCATTAGCAGGATTAATACTTTCTTAGAGCTCTTGAGAAGGGCGTCCGACATCTCAAAAGCAATGAAAAGAGATGGAAAAAGACCAAAAGAGGTTGGCTCAGTTTTAGATGTATGTGCATCTACATATAAGCCTAGGAAGCATAACTACAAAACTGTGCCACCCCAAGGAATTATGAACCAAGGCCAAAAGTGCCACCCATTCCTATCCTAAGGGCTCAAGTGATGGCAATTGTGGTAGGATGGTTTAAAGATGGGATGTTGAGAATGCAAGATGAGAAAAATGCACTCACAGCAAATAACTCAAGGACCTTGCATATTGCATCCTCTATTGCTCCAAAGGGCACACTACCATGGATTGTTGGGTTATAAGGAAGGTCTTCTACAGACACGTAGAAGAAGGAAAGATCCTTTTGCCAAAATGAGATGATGGTGGCATGGATGTTCATAATAAGTCATTCTCGCGCCATGATGCAGGAGTGGTTGTGCTTGAAGGAGACATTCAGTTGGGCGCCCCTATGGAATAAGAAGAATTTCTCGACACACCACTGTCCAAAGGATGCTTGATAGAGGAAGGGATACTTGTCAGGGGGTTAATGAAAACTAGAGGATGTCGTATACTCTTTGGGCAGTCAGGGCTAGAAGGTGATGCTCAAATAAAGGCAGCTCATGCTCTAGCCAAAGTAATAAGCAAGAGGGGAGGAAATTTGTAATATCCAATTTAAAATAAAATTTTTGTTTAAAATAAAATGTTAGTAATAATTGCATTATAGAGGAATTACATTAATTAGAAAGGAATAAAATTTAAAGTAAAGATAAGTGTGCAGCCGAAATGAAGAACAAATATCCAGATTTGTTTACAGGTAACAAATTTTGTGGGCAAAATTCTTTTTAAAGGTGAGGGGAAATATAACATCTTCAATTTCATGTCATGCAAAATTACCTCAGTAACCCTGAGTAATTAGGCACTTAATGAGAAATTAAGGAATTAATGCTTAATTAAAGGGTTAACTCAGATGAGAAAAGTCAAAAGAATACTTAATCGAGATTAGATAATCTCTAATAGAGCAAGTCCGAGCCTTTATAGCTTAATTAAGCACTAATCGCCCTTAATTAGCTTAATCAAGTTTAATTAAGGTTAATTAAGCTTAATCGCAAGATTAATTTTTGTTAATTATGTTCTTGTGTGTTAATCACTAATCCTTGCTTAATCATCTTAATTAAGTTGTATGAGCACTTAATCACATGATTAAATTCAAATTCAGTCAACTAGACAATAAAATAAAAAGGTGATGTCATAAAGCATAAAGCATTAGACAAGAGTCTTTATGTAAGAGTTAGTACATGCTTTGTTCCCCCACCATCTATTTTGTCCTCCTAAACCTTAATTAACACAAAATTAAGAAAATATCTCCCTCCTTCCCCCCTTTATGTTGGATGCCACTTTCAAGCACACACACACACACTCACATTTTCATTTTCACTCATCCTATTCTCTCTCCTCAAAGCCAAATCCTCCAACTTCTCTCTAAACTCTCTCATCTTCTTCTTCATCTTCTTCTTCCTTTCTCCACCACCACCACCCAAAATCACTCACTTAGCCCTTCAAGAACCTTATCTTTGGGTCTTTGGAGACAAGATCTAAACACTACAACCTCCATTTTCACAAGAAGTCAAGAGCTTCTCCTTCCTCCAAGCCAAAACTGCCACCATCATTACTAAGAAGAGCCATCATCTTCTTTTTCTCCTTCCTTGTTGTAGCACCATTTTTGATAGAGGTAGTGATCTTCATCTTTTATTTTGTTTGCTCAAGGAAGCTTGAAACTTGGTTCTTTCCATGACCAAGATCTTTGAGTGAGAACTTGAGAAAATCTTTCATGCTCTTCATGAGCAAAAGTGTCTATTTTTGGTTAAATATGTTCTTCATGTTCTTCAAGTGTTCTTAAGTTTTCACATTTAGAAAAATATATTCTTGATGTTCTTCAAGTGTTCTTATATTTCTGCTTTTGGCAAAATATGTTCTTAAATGTTCTTGATGGTATCTTGCTTAAAGTTGTTCCTTTTCTTATGATGAGTTGATGATTAGAAAAGCTTCATCTTTTTATGTTTTCATGATTTGATAAGACTATGAACATTCTAAAAGCTTTAAACTTTAAAAAGTTTGCTTCTTGATGCACAAAAAGTGACGCAAGTTTTAGTGCCATCATAAAGTCTTCTTTGTTTTGTTTTGAAGACAAAAATACATGTAAAAGTCTACGCTTTTTAGAATAACAAGCCTTTTTGAGTTATAAAATGATATCTTGTTATTTTATGTCTCAGAAATCAAACCTTCAGGAAAGGACCTTTCATAAAGTTTCAAACTTTAATTAAGAATAAGACCTTTAAGTCATAAAAGTGTTATTTTGTAACATTTAATTCACAAAGTTTAGATCTTGAACCAAAACAATGCTAAAAGGTGTTAACTTTTATGAAGATCAAGACTTTTTAACCTTGAAGTTAATGTTTCATATCACTAGTTGATAAAGTAGGAACCTTTTTAATGTAGAGACAACTTTAAGTCATAAAGTTGAGACCCTGATGGTCTTAGAATAATTAAAAGAGTCAACTTTCCTGGAGAACAAGACTTTTTATTTAAAATCAAGACTTTTTATTTAAAATGCTAGTAACTTGTATCATTATTTCATAAAGATCTAATCTTTAAGATAAGAGCTTAATGTTAAAGGCACTTAATTTCATAAAGAATAAAACTTTATGACTACTTTATAAAGAATGATAACTTTAATAATGTTTAAGGTAAAACCTTGGCATGTTATTAGTGAAAGCTTAGAACTTTGTAACTTGAATAAGTTAAAAATCACCCTTGGTGATTAGTGAACATGGTGTTATTGGGTTCATGAGTATGGTTATGCATTGTCATGACCCAAGGATTAGAGGGATCTTGAACTCTTTGGGAACAGAGCATGATTAGGGCCTCTGAGTGTATCATGAACCTAGAAATCACTAAGGGCACTATCTCAAGGAAAGGAAACAATCATTTAACTTAATTAATTTGAATAAGTGTTCCATAAGACATGAACTAAAGTAAAGGATAATCTCATCTAAAAGCTAAGTAACTAAAAGACCACATACACATATCTTAACTATGTGATTCTGTCATGGGTAACCATGAGAAATCATATGATGATTGACAATATTATTTATAAAGAATGAGGCAACTATGAGCCCCCTTTAGGGTATGAATGTATGATGCCATCCAGCACGATGAATGAAGAGTTTGATTGAGTTTTGTCTCATGGTTGATTGATTATTGTGATATGATAAAATATTGGTTGAAAGCTTGTGATTGGCATTTTGGGGAAAGCTCCGATCTAGCCATTATGCTGCCGGATTTCTGTCAAAATTATGGACTTAGTCATATCATTGCATGCATCTAGTCAAAGAAGTATTATGCATGTAAAGTATAATGATAAGAAAAGAAACCATGGGATATGACCCCTCGATCACTTCTGGGAAGTGAAAGATGGTGATCCACAAGGAACCTCTATGAGGGAGGCAAGGGTGATATGGAGGACCCTCCAACTTAGAAGTAACCAATATCGGCTTAGTCTGATTTGGTTTAGTACTGCGTGACGACGGTCACGGAATGAGCTCATGTCCAAAAGCAGTCTATTTCAAAGGAAAGTAAAGAATGTTAAGCATGTGCTAAAAATAAAAGTAAAGCCAAAGTATAACCATGGTTAAGTTAATGATGATGCATGTCTTTGCATGTATTTATATTGCCTATTTGCATTATGAATGTTGGTTCTATGTTTCAGTATATATGTTAGTTATGATGATGTAGTTATGATGTTAAGTTTAAAAGCAATCCATTTCGGAGTTTAAGTTTTCAAAACCATTAAAATTGAACTTATATTTGTCTACTGCTTTTATAATTAAATCCAAAGTGGCTAGGATGATGATGATGACACTGTGTTTGTCTAGTAGCGATTGTACTGCGAAATTTAGTATTTCTCATTCCTACATTTTTCCGTGTCGTTTTCAAAGGATGTCGACATCGAGCACGGTGGAGATCTACGTTGAGTTCGCAGTGTTGCGTTGGCGCTTTAACCTGGTGCTGAACGCCTCCGTGCTATCGGCGAACGCAGTGATGAGGTCTACATCTTCCACGACCGCCAGTTTCAAACTCCCGTGAGGAGCCCATTTTTCCGACCGCATCGGCCATTCGGCGAGGTTACTATGGATAATATCCACCCCTACTTTCAGCCACCGAGATACCCCACCGACGATGATGAGACTGACTCGGATACCCGTTTGACTCCGACTACTTCACTGGATTCCGATCCTCGAAGCCGTCTTATCCGAGCTACCATGTGGAGACCGACCCCTCTGAGCCCTTCTATCCGACTCGTTCGGGGGGATCTCACCGTTCGGGTTCGTCACAGCCTTTGGTGATTCATCTATCTTCTGATTCTTCTGCTTCATCTGCTGGCCCAGCTTCACCTCCGATTCGCGGGTGTGGGTCCATTCGTACCCGCGCTGTGCCCTGTGGACGAGGACGTGCTCGAGAAGAAGGATGTGGTGGTGTTTCTCTGGGTGGATATAGGAACGGTTTCCTCCCACCTGATGCCTAATGTGATGATTGCATACGAAACTGAGCACGAGGATAGCCCCTTTTGGTTGTAGTTATAGGGTTATCATTCTATTGTATGGCATGCTTAGGTAGTAGGGTTTTCTGATGTATTTCCTTTTATCATGTATTTGGTAGGTTTCTTGTATAGGGGCGATGGTAGATATCAGACCCATTATTATCTTATGTGTGACTCTGATATGACTATTATCATATTATTATGGATGACCGTGGAATGAATGTTATATTTATCTAAGATTATGGTTATTCTCAATGTTTCTATTTATGTTAAATGCGATGTATGAATGAGATAGCAACGTTTGTACTACATGTCCACGATGCGCTCATGGCTCTCGATTTCAAAAACGGTTTACTTGTTTTGTTAAAAAAAAATTTACCCCCATTTTCGTTAAAAGTAGTTTCTAAAAGGTAAAGTTAGTTCCGCAAGCAAAAGTAACAACTAATAATTTCACAATATGACTTAAGCATAGAATAGAACTATTAGGGTGTTACACCTTACTTTGCCTGTTTCTACTCTTGTGAGTTTTAGATCCATGGAAGAATTGATTAGCAAGTTAGTCTAAATAAAAGCTATTTCAGGGGGTGTTTGGTTGCTTGTTTTATTTTTCTTTTCTTTTCCTTTCCTATTCTTAATAAATTTTTATTATAAGTATAACAGTGCTAGCTCATTTTTAGTAGTTTTACATTTTTCAACTTTTGTGTTGTTTTACCATAAACAAAATGAAATTATGACCACATTAATGTGAAAAAGATAATAACAATAACTAAAAAAAAAAGAGTAAAATTAAATTAATCGATTGAATAGCATCTTGCCTTCCTAAATAATGTCATTGATCATAATGTAGAAATAGGGTATCTACGATCTTTTTTATGTTTGAGTGCATTTCTTTTCTCAGCATGCATGTTCCTCTACTTTTATGTTCCCATCTCTTCCCCCTAATGGTTATCTCATTAAATATTATGTTGTCTATATTTTTATGACATGCAGTAAGAGCGTTAAAAATCAATATTTCTGTTGGGACATGATTTTAAATTAATGGAGAATTATATGATATAAAACAATGTAAAATAATGCTTTTGGACCCTCTTATTATTTCAAACACAACATCTTTACCCCGTATCCCAGTTGTAGATACAAGAAAACTATTGTTTAAAGATGCCACTGAACTAGAGAACCTAGACCATGCATGCAAGGAATAAGGTTTCTTTTAGGTATAGATTAATACTCCTTATTTGCTATATTTGTCACTAGTTTAAAGGTTCACCCAGATCTCATACTAAATTTCACATCTTTAAAACTAAGACCATAGGCATAATAATAATAATAATAATAATAAAATCGGTCATGGCAACTATTTTTAGTTCAGTATTAACTATTAGTCACAATAACTCTTTAGTGCGAAGAAAATCCCAATGTATGTTTAACTGATACATCTATATATACCAATGATTGAAGTAAACCTTTCTATATTTCTCTAAATCACATAGTTTGCGATCCTATAGGGGGATGTACATGGCCATACCCTTAAAGTTGGATGTGAACTTCCTAGGGTTCAAAGGTCCTTAGCTCTTTTAATGTGCTATCTAGCTTATGATACCTTGTTTGGTATAATTAAGTTTCTTTTGTGAATTATTAATCAAGGATTAATATGAGTGCATCATACCTTGCAACTATAAAGGTTTTGTACTTCGTGCATCAATTTACAAACATGAAATTGGTGACTAGGTCTCCGAATGTTTCTCGGATCTCTATTGTTCGTTTTTCTTAATGTCACTAGCCATTTGTTGCTAAGGACTAAACATCTCTTAGTATATCTCTGTAATTGTCTACAATATTGTATGAAATACAACGAAAGTAGTCAAGTTGTAGTAGTTGCAGTGCAGACAATTTATTTTATGGTTAATGCCATTGGGAGGGAAAAAGATAAGTTGATTTCTTTATTTTCGCCTTTGTTAGGTCTCTATTGGGACGTGAACATTATACTACCATGTACATTGATTTATGTTTTGGGTGATTTTTATTTTGGATTAATTATGAGTACTATAGTTTGTCCTTGAGCTTGCACATTACTATTTGCTGCCGATTGTAGTTTCCACTACAAGTTTGAGTTTCATTTAACAAATCCCTATTTACAAAATGAGCAGTATTCTTGAAATTCGGGGACCTAATTTCTTAAGGGGAGGAGAATGTAATATCCAGTTTAAAATAAAATGTTGGTAATAATTGCATTTTATGGAAATAGAGGAATTATATTAATTAGAAAGGAATAAAATTTAAAGTAAAGAGAAGTGTGTAGCAAAAAAGAAAAAAGAAAAAAGAAAAAAAACAGCGAAGGACCACAGTGCACCATAAGTGATATAGTGCATCGTAAACCCCTCTCTTTCTCCATTTTCCTCGTCCAGAGCCTTCTCTGATGCATTTTCTTCCTTTCTTTTGTTTGTGTTTTTTTCATTCCTCTTCTCTTCTCTTGTTACGCTCTCTATCTCTCTCTCTCTCTCTCTCAATTTTTCTTCTTTCACTCTTGCATATCTGCTTCACCCTGCTAACCACCATCCATGCTGCCTTCACCTCACCCCCACCACTGTAGAACCTTTTCCCTACGCGCCTTCCTCCCTGCATCTCTCTCATCAATTTTCTTTCTCTGCTCTCTCTCATGAATGCCTACTTCTTGTGGGTGGTTGAGCTCTTATCTTGCTCACTTTAAATTCAACCCACACCTGGTGAGTTTCTTTCTTCAAAGCTATGAGCTAGTTCCATTTTATTATTGTGGTAAATAAAATTGATGGATATTTAGATTTTGTTGGGTTTTGTAAGGGTGGAGGATGAGTGGAGAAATAGTTAAAGTTTACATTGATGGGTTATAGTATAGCTTGGTTTGAGTATTTTGTTCACTAAGGAAGAAATTTGTAGATTTTAAATTTCTCTGTTATATAGTTGAATATTTTATAAGTTATTATAGTGCTTAGGATAGTAACTCTTGATTTAATTAGTAAAAGGTAAAGAGGGTAAAGACTAGACTTTAAAACAAATTATGTTTAAATTGAAAATAATTAGTTATGTATGATTTCAGATCCCTCAGGAGATCAGCCCGTAATTTCAGCAGCCCTGAGGATGTAGATTATGTCACTGACAGTTTATGAGTGGACAATGCCTCCATGGCATATGGTTTTCTTTATGCAATTACTATTGATTTGGTTTTAGTATATATTGGTAATTTAGTTTATATATTTAGTTAATTATGAATATTATGTTTATAGTTTGATATATTTATCTATTCACGGATGTCTGTTTTGAATTTGAGGAAATTTTATTAGTATGTAATTGTTGAATGTTTCGAAAGTTTTCTTTTAAAAAAGAGATTACAGATTTTATAAATGCTATGACAAGCTCCGGAATAGTATTTAAATTATTAAACTGAGTTGTTGAGAACTTTATTTTGAGTTGGAAACTTTACTTGGGATTTTCATCTTGGAAACCCTATTGTATATTTATACCTTTATTTTTGAAGTTTTATTAATATCTATTACTTCAGTTTTTATATACTTTGTGGGAGGATTCTCAGTAATCAGTAGCTAGCGGTCACTGACGCTAGCGTTGGTGCATCTTAGTTCGAACCTAGCTAGCATCGGAGTTGCTAGCTCAGTGTGTGTGTGTATGGCTAACGCACACCGCTGACTCTGTTAACTCTGAAGGGGCTGACCCCAATTTGGAAAGTTCTCAAAATTGGAACCTCCCCGCTTTGGCATTAAGATTTGAGAAATATATTTTTAAGGTCGTGAGACAATATTAATTCTATTTATATTGAGAATTATGGTTTTGAACTATGAAATAATATAAATTTTATATACACGCTTAGTTTTATGTTGATTCCTTAATTATATTTAGCTCGTGATATTAACTCTTTATTTATGTGCAATTTGCTTTATTTCTAGAGCTTATCCTCATATGTTATAGTCTCATTGCCCCTCTCTGAGTCGGTTGGACTCACCCACTTTCCTTTCCTATTTCAGATCATAGTGTTACACCTGATTTAGTTCCTCCAATTTTGTGGAGTAAAATATCTTTTGATAGCCCCTCTACATGTCAGGGCCTTCCGTATACTCTATTTGATGTTTTGGATATATCTGCCACGTTAGAGTTGCTCCATGATCCACAGATAGGATCCTACTGCTCGACATTCTTTTTGGATGGGATATGTGTATAGGAGCTTGTTTAATTTGTAAACTATGTTTTTGGGTATTTGTAATAGTCCTAGATGTGCATATGTATGAGTAGGTAGATGTAAATATCTTACTATTATGAAGAATGAATGCCTAATATCTTACTTGGAAGTGCTCTGAGAGCCTTAATTTGGACATATGTTCTGGTTAAACATTGGAACAGGTCTGGCTTTTATGGGGAAGTTGGAAAAATAGGGGAGATTCTGTCCGTCTGTCATGGAAAATTTAATGTTTAAGGCTTGCTGGAGGTTCATCACCTCCAAGTCCCGATCACGACTAAGGGTGGGTCGTGACAAAATCTATATGCAACCAATGCTTCCCTGACTAAATTGGCCAGGTTGCATGCAACTGCCGTGGTCTTCAAAGAACCTAGTTCTATGGGCGATGACTTTTATCATAACAGACCTTTGTATGTCGAAGCTTCAATAGAAGGAAAAAAGGTGAGGCAAGCATTGGTGGACAATGGCTCGTGGGTCAACATTATCCCCACATGTGTGTTTCAAGCCATGGGACTGCCTTTGGACCAGCTAAGTCCTTCTCCCATCAGGCTTAACACATTCCATGGGCAACCTGTAGCATCAAGAGGGTGCATTGTGGCGATGTTGGAGGTTAGACCAACCAAGACACCTAACAAATTTCAAGTGGTTGATGTGGTGCCTAGTTACCACATTTTGCTAGGGCAACCATGGTTACATTTGCATCAATATGTGCCCTCCACACAGCACCAATGTGTCAAATCCAGCTTCAGAGGAAATGATATAGAGATCCCTGCTACCAAGGCCTTATTTGATGCTTCAGAGGCCCACCTAATTGATGCTGGTATGTTTAATGAGCTCGCTCCTCCCAGGGTGAATGTGATGCATCCCAACGAAAGAGAATAGTTAGGAACAAAGAGCGAAAAGGGGAAAGTAGAGCTGGAGACAACAGTTTACCCAACCCAAATATTCAAAAGGCCCAAAGGGCAGGAAGAAGATCCTAGGCTGTAGAGGGAGCGTCTCCCTTCAGGGGGTATAGGTGGCGTGTCTTATAGGGACCGGGGGGGACCAGTAGGAAAGCGTCCGCCAATACTTGCTGGCCCCGAAGTTTTGAGTGTCCTTAAAGAAGTGCGAAAAGATACTTACATTTGAGATATACCACCTAAACTCCAAGACAATGCTAAGCAAAAGAAGAGGAGTTAGAAGAGATAAATATAGGGACAGAGGAAGAAAAAAGGCCTCTATTCGTTAACAAGGCATTGGAAGCAAAAGAAAAAGGGGAGTTAGTTCTACTAATGGAATTCAGGGACGTATTTGCGTGGAGATACAATGAGATGCCTGGCCTGTCTCTAGCCTTGGTGTCCCATAATTTAGCTATATGTCTCGAGATAATCCCTATCAAGCAGGCACCAAGGAAGTTCTCAGATGAGATTGAGGCACAAGTGAAGAGGGAGATAGAAAAGCTACTGAAGGCTAAGTTCATAAGGCCTATCCAACACCCAACCTAGCTAGCAAACATCGTCCCAGTAAAGAAGAAAAATGGACAAATCATGTGTTGTGCTGACTTTTGGGACTTAAATAGGCATGCCCTAAGGATGACTTCCCCTTGTCGAATGTGGATAGGATGGTTGATTCTACAGTTTCCCATGAGAGGTTTTCTTTCATGGATAGTTTCAGTGATTACAATTAGATCAAAATGGCCCCTGGAGATGAGGAAAAGACTGCATTTAGAATGCCCGTAGGAAATTTCTTCTATGTAATAATGCCTTTCGGCCTCAAAAAATGCTGGAGCAACATATCAAAGAGCAATAACAGCGATCTTCCATGATATTATGCATGATTTTGTAGAAGATTATGTTGACGACCTCGTTGTTAAGTCCAAATCCAAGGAGCAACACCTAGAGCACTTGAAGACAGTCTTTATGAGGTGCAAAAGGTACGAGCTAAAGATAAACCCCATGAAATGTGCCTTTGGGGTGTCTATAGAGAGATTTTTAGGATTTAAGATTCACAGAGATGGGATCTCAGTAGATGAGGAGAAGATAAAAGCCATTCAAGAAATGAAGGCACCTACAAATATCAAGGAATTGTAAAAGTTCCTTGGAAAGCTAGGCTACATAAGGAGGTTCGTTCCTATTTTAGGAGAATTGCTGGGGCCTCTGAGACCTCTCAGGAAAGGAATAAGCACACTTGAATGGGGACCTATGCATCAAGCTACCATTGAGAAGATTAAACTTGTATTGACTTCTACCCAAACCATGGTGCCACCATAAGCAGGAAGGCCTTTGAAAGTGTACCTGGCTGTGGGTGAAGAATCAGTAAGTGTGTTGATCACTCAAGAAAATGAAGGAATAGAGAGGTTAATTGCTTATGTAAGTAGATCCATGAAGGACACTAAACTAACGTACCCGATCGAAGAAAAACATTGTTTGGCCTTGGTGTATGTAGCCCAATGTTACAAGCATTATTTCCAAGCTTTTAGAGTTGAAGTGCTTTCAAGAGATGAGGGGTTAAAGTTCCTGATACAAAGACCCATGTTGGAGGAAGGATGAGTAGATGGGCTTTGTTATTGAGCGAGTATGACATATCGCTAGTGACACCCACTGCTGTAAAGACCCCAGCCCTGGCAGACTTGCTCATAATTTGCCCTAGAAAGAAGGAGGAAAAAGTACAAGATGATATCCCAAGGGATATTGGAGGTGTTAATGTTTGTGAAGATAGCCCAGAATGGACATTAATATTCGATGGGACG
The DNA here is from genome assembly GCA_031439595.1 of Pterocarpus santalinus. Classification (NCBI taxonomy): domain Eukaryota; kingdom Viridiplantae; phylum Streptophyta; class Magnoliopsida; order Fabales; family Fabaceae; genus Pterocarpus; species Pterocarpus santalinus. Next base: position 41,201,113 of record CM062527.1, read on the forward strand.
CCTTCCAATCCTCAGGGAGGGGCAAGCGTGGTACTAATCGATGAAAGAGGGAAAAGCTTATTGTTTATGTTCAAGTTAGACCCCTGCACTAACAATGAGGCAAAATATAAAGCCCTTATTCTAGGCCTAAAGATGGCTCAAGAAATAGGGGTGAGGAATATACATGTGAAAGGAGACTCCAACTTAGTAATCAAGCAAGTCCAAAGTGAGTATGGGGTAAAAGAGAGAAGACTAGCTATATGCAGAGAAACAATGTAGCAGCTAATGCAACAATTTGAGCATGTTGTCTTTGCCCATGTGGTAAGGGTAGAGAACAAGCATGCTGACATTCTAGCCACCCTTGGAGGAAAAATCATGGTGCAGCTAAAAGGGCAAGTGGTTGCATACCAAGCAATCTAAGCCTCAAGCAGCAGAGGAGAGGAATAGAGAGAAGAAAGAGTACAGGACTGGAGGCTTCCCCTATGTGAACAACTAAGGGCCCTTAATATCACTAAGGAGACTAAGGATTTTTGCATATTCAATGGAAAATTATACAAGAAGAATGGAGAAGGTCTGCTGATGAGACGTGTAAGCAAACAAGAAGGAGAGGCCAAGGCTAGACAATTGCATAAAACCATTTGTGGCCTGGCATGAAGAAATATTGCGATGAGATGCAGAAGATGTGTAGCTCATGCCAAGAAAAAACGGAAGAAGTAGAGATAAATCATATTGAGGGATGGCAACAACCTCTAATGGAGTATTTAGAGGCTGGAGTGCTACCGTTGGAATGGTTAGAAGCTGAAAAAAATTAAGAAAAAGGAAAAAAGATACTTTCTCTAAAAAGGAAAGCTGCTCAAAAAGAGCTTCACTGGTGAAGCATTAAGATGCATCAAAGATGAGGAAAAGAGTAAAGTGCTAGAGGAGGTCCATCAAGGTGTTTGTGGAAGGCATCAAGGGGGATAGTTTTGTGGCAAGAATTATTGAGGATTGGGTATTACTAGCCTAAAATGAAAGAGGAAGCCATAGAGTGGGCTAAAAGATGTTCTTAGTGTTAGAAACATGGAGACTTAATCCATGCCCCAAGTGTAGAGATGCATAGTCTAAAGACGCCGTACCTTTTCCACACTTGGGCAATGGATTTTGTTAGACCAATCACGCCTCCATCTCAAGGAAAAAAGTGGATTCTGGCTGCTACTGAGAATTTTACAAAGTGGGTAGAAGTTGTGGGCTTAAGAAAGGCAAATGCAGAAGCTGTAGTGAGATTTCTAAAAGAAAATATCGTATGCCATTTTGGGCTTCCCCAAAGGATAGTGTCTAACAATGGAATGCATTTTATTAAGAAAAGAGTGGGCGACATCTTGGACCAATATCAGATCCAACATCATAAATCTTCCCCATATTACCCACAAGCTAACAGGTAAGCCAAGTCAATGAACAAAAGCTTAATTAGAATCTTAACAAGGATGGTTGATGATGCACCCAAAGAGTGGAGCGAGTACTTGCCTATTGCCTTGTGGGCCTACAGAAAAATGAAACATGGGACCAACAAAGCCACCCTATTTTTTGTTGGTTTATGGGGCTAAGGTAGTGCTATCAGCTAAGATAGACATACCATCAGCTCGAATGGCGCTGAAGCAGATCGGGAACAGGGTAGGTGAACTGGAAGAGTTGGAAGACAAGAGGGATGCATCTGTAGAAAGGATGAAGGAGTACTAGAGGAAGTTAATGCTTGCATATGACAAACACATAAGGCCTAGAATGTTTATTGAAGGAGAAATGGTAATAAAAGTCGTTGATGTTGTAATGAGGAAACAGGCTATATCCAAATGGACACCAAAGTGGGAAGGCCCACTCATAGTGCAAGAGGCTCATCCCAATGGACACTGCTCCCTGCTGAATCCAGAAACTGGCAAGAAAACAGGCCCTATAAACTTGAAGTATGTAAAAAGGTACTATGCTTGAATATGCTTCCTTTCTTTATTTTGCTTTTTGAATAGGTGGTGCATATTTTGAAACCTTTACTTTGTTTTGAGCATGTTATGCATGCATGTTAGGACAATTCTTTTTGTAAAATATGCTGACAAATGGTCCATAACAAGATAATGAATGAATATGTTAACCAAGAATTAGCATATCTACGAATTTCGACGTACATGAATACTATTCTGGGAATTGTATGAGCATTAGGATAGACGACGCTGTGAATGACACCATAGGATCCTATGTGATTGCCTAGATGTATCAATGCTCATGGTAACTCACAAAGCTATGATAAAGGAAAATGAAAAAGAAAATGAAATGAAATTGAATGCACAAAAATACAAGGTATGACGACATGAGTGCTTTGGTACATAAGGAAAATCCAAGGTGCAAGGACATGAGTGCCTTAGTAAAAAACAAGGGATAAAATAGAAGGAAAAGAAGAAAAACCCAAAGTGTGATGACATGAATGCTTTAGTACAAAAGAAAAATCCAAGGTGCGACGACATGAGTGCCTTGGTACAAAAGAAAAACCCTAAGGTGCAACGACATGAGTGCCTTGGTACAAAACAAAAATGGAATTAAAAATGGAATGAATAAATAAAGGCACAACCTGAAGGACAAAGGACAAAGAAAAAGAAAAGGGAAAGGGGTGCAAGGCAATGACGCTTTCCCCTCGAAAATTGAAAGCCCATCTGGTAAAGGGTTCTGGTATTTCATAGGTCTAGGGGCAAAAGACTCATGCAAACACCCTACACCAGCCCCAAAGATAGGATGGTTCAGGTATATGAGATCTTCAGGCACAAAGGGGATCTCATAGTCACCACTTATGGGTTGCTTTTCCTTGGCAACATAGCCCATCATGGATGAGTGTTTGACCAAAGTGTCATCAGGTATTTGTAAGCTTGGGGACAAGAGACTTGCAAAACATACTTATTCACCCCCAAATGTGACAAGGCTTCGGTATATGAAATCTCAGGGTCACGGGGATTTCATAGCACCTTCTCACAGTAGCCCACCTATCTCGCTTGAGCGTCTCAATATTTGAAGGGCCCAGGGCACAAAGGGTACCTTTGAAACATGCATAATGTGCCTCACCCATAATAATTGGGGACCTCTAATTTGACAGTTTGGGACCTAGAAACTAGTCAGAGGAGGCCCAATTCAATATCCCAACATATGAACACAAGGATGCCTTTGAGTCCAGAGGCAAGGGATATCAAAGGTTTGTCACATGGTACCCCCTCCTTCCAAAGTGCAAGGTCATGAGCACGAAGGAGAAAAGAATAAAAAAATCCCTCTAGGTGCAAAGTAATGTGCACAAGGATTAGATAGTTTATACTCCCCAAGATATAAAGATAAAAGTGCATGGGAACCCGGATATGAAAACCCCTCAAGGTGCAAGAGTAATAAGCACAAGGGCATGAGCTACAAAGAAAAGGACAAAAGGAAATAAACATTGCACAAGACACAAAGTAATATGCATAGGGATGTAAACCATGAAAAAGGAAAAGAAAATTATTGGAATGAAAAGGTGACGAGCTCCCAAAATGCATGGAGCTATTACGCTGTGCGGGACTCAAAGGCCCATAAAATAGGCGCGCACCAAGTAGCATTCTTATATAAAATCACCACTCAAAAGAAGATCTTTGTGGATCCTAAAAGGGTGACAAAACAGGTAAAACGTGGAACAAATCATGAGTAGGCAGAAAACAAAAGAAATAAAGCATCAAGGCATGAGATCCAGCATAATTGCCAATAAACACTAGGAGCACAGATACAAGGCACAACGTGAGGCAAAGCTTGGCTAGACCCTAAATCTTATACATGTATATTAGAAAAAAGAAAATAAAGAAAAGAAAAAAAGGCGAGTGTATGAAAAATACAAAAGCATGGCACAAAACAAAAGAGAAAAAGAGAGAGATCATACAAAAGAGAGTGAATGAGTTAGTTAAAGAGCCCAATGGTCTCTATATATAAATCTACCACGAGTGCCATAGAAGCAAATAAAAAAGGAAAAGTCTTACACAAGGTACTACAAAACAAAGGTTCCTAGTTGAACCATTCCAAATAAAACAAAAGAAGGCTTCAAGCCCCATTACGAGCAGAAGATAAAGTGCAAATCATAAGGAAAAAGGAGCGTCAAAGGTCTTCCGGGCTTACTCTATTGCCTTCTGACGATCAACCAGACCATTAAAAATAGTAGTTTTGACCTTAAGCTCTGAATTGATTGCATCAAGCTGCTTGGATAGTTCATCCAGTTGTTTGCATAATTCAAAGGACTCTTGTTGGAGCTTGGCAATCCGAACTTCACTGGCATTTACTTCAGACATTAGCTTATCTGATTCCTCCAAAATGCCTGTAGGAACAGGTCACTGGAGTATGTATGACAAGTCCTCAAGCCAGGATCCAGTGAAGCCAAAACACTTAAGGGTATGCAAGTGTGAAAGAGCGAGTTCTCTATGGTCCGGAGTAACTCAAGCAGTGGGCAAGCAGTAAAGGACCTCCAAATTTCCATAAAAGCTAGGTAGGCCATTCGCTTGAAAATGGGTAGGTCAGTAAGAGGAAGTAGGAATCCCTTGTAAAGAGCAGCAAAACTAGCCAAGAAGGCTGCATCCTCGGGTGAAACAAGAACACAAAAGTCCTCACCAGGGGTAGCCGCACCAATTAAAAAGAGGAAGGGAAAAAAGGAATTAAGAACTAAGGGAAGAACATGAGTAGGGAAGGAAAAACGACATGGTAGGAGAAGGTGAATGTAAACAAACCTGGAACAATAGCCAAAAGGGAGCTAGAAATAACTTGATCATGTAAAGGAGGAGCATCAATGTTATCACCTGCAATAGGAGCATGTCAAAGCCAAATGAATAAAGCTATCAATGAGTAATATGGTAACAATACAAGAATACCTCCGGAAAAGGACAGATCACACAATGTTGTGATGCTTTCAAGATCTTTAGCATCTGGAAAGTCAGAAGCCTTAGTCTTAAAAGGTTGTACGGGGGAAAGCGAATCTTGACCTAAAGGTAAGGCCGCAGTGTGACCTAACTCCTGGCCTGAGGGTAGCACTTCCCTTAGGACCTCATTCATATTGATGTGCCCTTGGGGAGAGGATTCTAGAGCAAGCTCTGTCAAATCATGTCTCAAAGCTATCATAACAAAAGGATCCAAAAAAGGCATGACATCAAAATAAGAAGTAATGAAGGGTTCTAAAGACATATTACCTTGCTTAGTTTGGAGAGAAGTTGGGGAAGCAAAAACAGAAGAAGCATCGAGGTCAGTGTTCAAGTCCTTGACCAAAGAAGCTTGCTCTTTCTCTGCAATGTCTGGAACTACTTCTTCATAAAGAAAGTCCTTCGTAGCATCATTTAAGGGCGGATCAAGCTCAATAGTCTCAGAATCACTATCACATGCTCGGTCTCCATCCTCTTTGTCCCCTAAATCGATTGGAGATGAAGAAGGACCAAGAATGGTAACAACTTTGGCTCAAAGGCAAGTGGACCGACGTGGAGCATTCATGGAAGCGGGAGGAGCAGGAGATTTCTTCGGGGTAAAGGGAGTCTTCGCCTATTTGGCTTCTTCAACAGAAGATTGAGCTTTAGCCTTGGAGGTTCCTCGGGAAGTAAAAGACTCCTTCGACTTGAGGGGAGCTTTGGTTTGTTCGACCCTCTTAGCAGCTGATTGAACCTTGGTCTTTGAAGTTTCTTAAGGGGCAAGAGCCACATCTGACTTGACCTTCTTTGAGGTGGAAGAAATATTCAACAAATCTAATGCAAACTTATCTTAGAGAGCCCTTTGAACCAGGGTCAACTTCCTTTTGTGAGTTGAAATACCAGACAGAAAGGCTGACAATCAAGAAAACAAAGGAGTCATAAAAGAAAGAATGCAAAACACACTGGCATGCACAGGACAGTGTACAGAAACAATAAAAGGAGGTTGTAATTAGAATGTGGTTCGAATTATCACCTTGTTTCTTGCTCTCATCCACGTGGAACACATATAGTAAGGATCCTTTAGGATGAGGTTGGTGAAAGGAGGAGTATCCACGCACCTTCCCATCTCAAACCTCTTAATGGCTACCTTCAAAACTTGGTGGTAAGGAAGGTAGCTCCGTAGCATACCCCCAGAGTGAGTGCATGGGACTAACATATCAGGATCAAAGGCTGGTGCCAAATGAAAAAAAAGTACCTATTTCATGGCATCCTCAACGGACACAAATGGCTAGTCCATATTACTAGGGGGCTGATCCCACCCTAATTAGTGACAAAGTCGATCCGGACAATACATACAATGGCAAACCAAGGCTCCAATGGCTAAGTAGAGATCCATCACAACATAATTAGGGAGAACGCTAAAAAAAGAACACAATTGCCAAAAGTCATAAACTCCTTCAATTCCTTTGCCGCTACAATGTCTAGTATCTTGCTTATCTTCATGGTAAACGAGGTGAAGCCCATCCACCCTAGGATAATGAAAAATGGTAAAAGGGCGAAAGCAGAAAGCATCTTCTTTATCCAGTACATCCATTATAAGCTTGTGGGGACGCCTATCAGACCAACTCCACACCTTAGGCGAGAGGGGATGTTCCTCATCTAATGAGACCTCAAGAACAGAATGAACAGGTGCATATGAAGGGAAATGGTCGAATAGAAAGCATTGCAGGAATACTTCACCAACAAAGCAATTCACGGGAAACTGCCCAAAGGAAATCTTATGCTACTCTTGAATTTGATCCAAACAGGTATAAAGACTGCCTTAGTATAAGGGTGCTAAAGGCAGTCTGTTGCCTTCAACGAGTAGGCTAGCAATCATGCAAACACCAGGACTCACCGATTCCCCTAGAGGACCTATAAATACAAAGCTACTCAGCCAGAAAACCAGGAAAGCAGCACGTCATAATGGTTGCTCAAAAGCAGGGCCAAGGACCAAGGGGCAATTCTTATCAGGAAAATCACCAAAGAAGTATCTGAGCCAATCTCACCTTCTTATACTTTTTCTGCTTCTCTATTTTTACTGAAGCCTTTGAAGAGGAAGCACCCTGATGCTAAATGGAATCTCTACGTACAGCAAGGAGTCATTTAGAATAATAGGTGGCATTGGCAGCACTCTACTTCAGCATCTTGGCCATGTCCATTACATGGTGCTCCAGAGTATACGAAGCCAAATCCAAGTCCCCGAACACGGGAAGTTTCAACAGAGTAAGGACATCCTCAAGGGTTGATGTAAATTCTCCCCATTTAGTGACAAAAGTTTGAATGAGCAAACTCCATCTTTGGATTAAAATGTTCATATCCACAGGACACCTCAAAGTGGCTAGTCTTTTAGTGGCCCAAATAGCATCTGCTATGCTTATTTTCTTCAAAACTTCTAGGAATGGTAAATCTCTTATGAACATATGGTCGATTCCCGCACCCTAAATTTTATTCTTAATCATGGGTTAGGTGAAACATAAGGGAACTCAAGGAAACTCTTGTCTAGTAAGGTGGGAACACAGCAAAGAAGGGCCCAAAATGAAGAAAAGGTTTTGAGGAACAGGGTACCTCACACACTGATCAGAAGAGGACATGGGCTGGTTAGAGGCAGGGTCCGACGAGAATAGATCACCGGGAGCGGGCGGGCAGTTGAAGTCTCCCTATGGGTATGATAGATTCTTGGCCCAAGTGTATCTTTCCATCATCGCTAGATTTGCACGGGCAATGGGAAGCGCCTCCCTGATGTCGAATGAGATAACTTGCAGGATAACCATCAGAGGATGTCTTTTTAGGTTCTGGGTGCTTTGGCAAAGGTGGGTGCCGAGTGCAAGCAATGGTTACCTTGGTGCGAGTCATAAGGAAGAAGAAAAAGGGACGAAAGGTGTAAGGGGAGAGGAGTAAGGGCTTGTGGAAAAGGGAAATAAAAAAGAAACAAAATGTTCCCTCAAGAGTCTCACTCTAATTAAGAGCCCACCAGAAGGAATGAAGTCCATGATGCTCCCAACCACCCCCTAGAATGCAATAAAGCCACTGTGTAGTGTACGAGGTCGCTCGCCAAACAGAAGCTGACATGTGTCCAGTGCATCCTGGGAAAACGCTATGCGTTCCTGGCATGCAAGGGAGCTTATGATGGTGACCTAAGTTCAGATTGAGGATTAACACAATAATTAAGAGGTGGTTTAAAAAAGTAAGGACCAGAAAAAGGGATGTTTGGGCTCTCTTGAAGAACCCACTATTGGGATGATGTTGGACCCAGGAATATCTCAAGAAATGGGCCAAACATCCCCTAAGAACTATCCTTTTTAGTGTGGATTGGTAGGTTTTTGGGCATAATGTGGCCTTAGGGAAGCATCTTCCCACAAAGGACACCATCTGGATCTCCATAGGGTCAAAGGTTCCACTTTGCCCAGGACGCTCTGTCAACATCGAGTCACCCCTTCCCAGACCTGTACCCTGGCCAAGTCCGAGGTTTATACCGAAATGACGATGATTCCTTAATGCCTTGACCTGCTTATACCTATTTTGCCATGCCTAAAACGTTATTGCCTCAGTACTAGTGGTCAGAAGCTGGTAAAAAGATATGATACCTTGCCTAAGAACCTAGGATTTATCACTATCACCTTTTCAGCATCTTTGTCTTCTACTAGGATGCTTAGGGAACCACAAAACTTGGAGCCCATGTAGTAAAAAACTTAACAAAAACTAAGAGAACAACACTAAGAGGTCTAATGTAACATCCCCACTTTCTTAAGCAAAGCATAATGGAAACTTTGCATTATTTCCCTTAGACAGTGTGAGAATTTCTCAGGCAATGCTATGCCCTGATGATCCTCACACTCAAAATTATAAGATACTATAATACTGCCGCTAAAAATATGGCACTGCCATATGTTAAAAATTAAGAAATGACAAAAATGTCCCTGTAAACTTTTGTTAATTGTAGTGATGCCCAAAATTTTTAGAAATTATATTTTGATCCCAAAGACTTATTCCTACAATAACCCTAGAATTTTTCATGAAATAATCTTTATATCCCCACATCTGTGGAATTAGCAGAATGGGATTTTAAACAAAGCAGAATCATGTGGTGAAACCATAGAAGTTTAAATCTCTACCGATTGGGCCATGGAGGCAGTCGGGTGTGAAATGACGTGGGATGCCCTTGGACTTGCTCAAAATTACAGAAATGTCATTAGCTATGGAAAATAGAAAATAGAAAAGCTTCGAATTAGCAAAAACGATTATTTCACGTTAACAAGCAATTTATTCGATCTTATTGCCTAAGTAAGGTTAATTTGGAGTTAATTAGATGTTAATTAGAGGAATTAGGCTTAGGAACAATTAGAATAGAGATATAGAAATTCTCTCAGAGTCATTTAGTAAAGTTTAGCCGATTTGAAGAAAATCGACAAAGATTCGGTATTTTAAACTGCCAGAACTGAACCAGTAGAATTTTCTATTGGAATCCCTCACTTAAGTGGCTGAAATTTAGCCACCCGTACCACATATGAGTGGGACCAAGTGTTGCTCAAGATAGTGGAAAAACTTGGCCTCACCTCCACCGGATTTTTATTATTTTCGCCTAGTTGTTTGGTTTTGTCAACTACGTGAGGTTAATTAGCATTTGACTAAATATTTACTTAGAGCCAATCAAGTATCATTTAGAGAAATTAGATATGAGGGAATTAAATTGAAAGCATAGGAAACTCCATAGCATTTTTCCAAAACTGATTTACCGATTTAAAGGAAATCGGTAAGATTTTGATACTTTAAACTATCGAAACTGAACTAATAGAAATTATACTGTAAGAACCCTAGGATGGATGGCCAAGATTCAGCCAACACAGCCTACAAGTGGCGCCATAATCAGCCTTCAAGAAGGTAGCCAAATCAAATTGGAGAAGGAAAACACATCCACCAATCACATGTAATCTTGCTCCAAAAGTTTCCAATTATTTCCTTCTAACTCCCTTGATTATTTTCGGATTTTATAACCTACTGAACCCTCCTTATTGCTCTTCTATCACAACTGATCTTCACTCCATCTCCATCTACTCTTCAAGCTTCATCAAGATTCCTTCAATCCAAGGCACCAATCTAGCACAACAACACCTACAAGAGGTAGGAATCTCAACTTTCTCCTCCTTTTCTCTAAATTGGGGCTGCCTAGGGTCCCTTCTTCATCCATGATTCTGATGTTACGATAAGTGGGGATGATAAATTAAGGCTGGTTTAAGGGGTATATGTGAGTTTGAATGAAAGATTTGATGGATTGATTTAAGGAAACCATGAATTCAAGAAGAATTCAAGAAGCTGTTAGGGTTATTCCCTCGATAGCCTGTACGGCAGAGTGTACAGCTCTATCTATAGCCATTTAAATTTGATGAATCTCTTTTTATATAAAACTAGACTTTCAGGGCTTTCCATACATGTAAAATATAAGGCCATTGGATTAGTATAGAATTAGTTATGAATTTTTGAATTTTGACCTAGAAATTTGATTCTCATCTAGGTAGTATAAGTTGAGAAAGATGTAACTCACCCTACAAAACTCTAAATCGAGTGAAACTAACGTGGTTTGAAAGCTAACATATAAAGGAACATCTCATAAAAGTTTTAAAGTCAGATTCATTGCCAATTATTCCCAACACATCAATGAAATTATCTTAAGTTCAAACTAAGCTGGAACAGGGTAGTCCAGTAGGGTCAAGTTACAGGGATTATATCTCAAAATAAACTCAAGCAAATGATATAAAAAAATTTTCATTTGAAATCTTGTTTTGTTAGCTTTAAACTGATATAAATTTTGTATGATTTTACATAGGTTTTTATTTTTAATGAATTTTCACTTATAAGGGTGCATTTTTTGCTACATACAGGGCAGTCTGAGAAAAAATACTAATAACTTGAGTTATACAAATCAAAATGAGATAAGACTAAAAGAGTTAGAAACTAGACACATAGAGCTATGACATATCCAAAATTCCGGTCTAAATGAGTTGAATAGAAGTAAAGATAGACCTTACAAATTTTAGGCTGAAGAGGGTAGACTGAGCAGAAAACTCTGTTGATATTTCTATTAATTTTGACATACTATATGATTAATAATGTTGCTGTAACTTGCTGTTTTACATTGAGTCGGCAGAAATTTATGAGAACTTATGCTATGAGTGATTATGCTTTGAATATATTTGCATTTACATGCCATGTTTATGTACGTCATGCATACAAGCATAATTAGAATATTATAATATGTGAATGCACAAAGCATCCACATGCATGATAAGATATGGAAAGGAAAAGATAATAAGAACTTGCAAGATGGACGTACCAAGCTACCATATGAGCCATGGCATAGACCCAGCTAGCGTGGGCCAGAGCAGTACTGTCTAAGACTTGGGCCAGCCCTCGACCAAATTTAAGGGGAATAGACCGGTTTGAGGGTTGGGGAAAGTAAACCCGTCACTTATGTATAGGTACGAGCTCGGACCTGAAAAGTAGGCTATTACCCAGGGGTGAGAGAGGCCATTCACCTTTGGGGGACCAAATACAGAAAAGAGCAAGATCAAGTTGCAAGTTAAAGAAAAAGATGAATTAAGTCAAGTGTACTTGCATATAATCAAGTACAAACATCTATATGTGCATTTCTAATTATCTCATTATGTCATGATATTATTATGATTCTTACTGAAGTATATTACACTATTCGTGTTTCTATGTCTGTCATATAATATGCCAAGTGGTTGTTAAAATATAACCTGCTTCGAGAAAGATGTTTTCAACTAAAAATTGAACCACTACTTACTTATATGTGCTCATATTTTTATAAGAAACCGAAGCGGCTGGAATGTTTATAATGGCATTGTATGAGTAATAGTTCGAGTTTACCTACTGAGAACCTTAAGTTCTCACTGTCTGCTTGTATGTTTTTCTAATCCGTAAACATTCCAGTGCCTAAGTAGGAAATCAAGTGTGAGGCGGAGTACAGGGACATTCACTGAACAAGACTCGGGCACAAACCAGACCAACAGACTACTGAATCTAGCTAACGACTAGTCAAAAGCAAATTCTGTGTATTATGTTAGTCACAATTTCTTTTAAAGTATAATTATTTTATTCTCTATGTATCAGAGACGACGAAGTTTATAATCTATTGGTCAATAATAAAGTATGCAGTTAAAGGGCCATGTATTGTATTTTTCACATTTTAAAGCTTTCTTAGTACAATGACAGCCTTTTAATATAATTCCATGACTCGAGCATGGCTTATATGATGGAGGTTGTTACATCTAAGATCATAAATACTAGAGAGAGCTCTCCAACGCTACCATCCTCCTCGAGCCCAAGTGACCTAGATAGTGATTTTACGAATAAAGCATCCTAAGGGGTAAGCCAATAACACAGACCCTATCATCCTTTTCAGATCCTTGTGGTGGTTATGACCGTTTACTACTGAGAACCACCTCAGGGAGATAGTTCCTTCTAGTTTAGCCATTGCAGTATTTCCTCAAAAGCTTACATTACCCGAATCTTTTCTAACCTCAAAATGAAATTTTGTTACTTGCATGTGTGGTAGAAAATGCAAATGGAAACGTGAAGCATGATAGGATTGATGATGTTAAGAGGTGCCAAATAGATAATTCATGTGATTATATTTAGATTGTTGAATAAGGTAATAGTGAAATTACTTAGAAGCTACAATATTGCTAGTGTTTTCAAGTAAAATTAGGTTGAACCGACCTTCCAAGGGATGGAATTGATGCTATCCAAAAGGAATATCGGTAGTATTGATCCCACCTATCAAAAGACAATATTAAAAGAAAGGAGTGACCATTGCCATTCCTATATATCTATTGGCACTCCCATTTTAGTGGTCTTTATTTAATTTCTCTAAAATACCTTTATTCTTCTATTTTGGTCAAAATAATAATATAGTATTAATTATTCATTATCAATCATAATTATTTAAAATTTTTAATACTTATCTCATTTTTCAAGTTTTATATGGTCTATGAATATTACAAGTTTTATAATTAATTTATTTAAGATAATTATTTAGATCAAAATATATAATGAATTGTTTTTATAATTTTTCTTGATACATCAATTATCTAAACAACATAGCAATAACTATGTTTTTTTTAAAAAAAAATAGTAGGTGGACTGAATGGATTTATTGGGCCTTAAAGCTATGCCCAAGATGAGCTCAGCAAGGACCTTCTAAAAGAGTTACTCCCCAGATAAATTTAAATTAAGTCAACACCCAAAAGTAGCTAATCTATTGAAAGTGGTTACCAAGCATGAGAAGATCCCATGAAAATAGGGAGATGTGGGATCATCGAGGAATAGGAGAGTATGAATTTGAACTTGATAAAAAGGGGGCTCATAAGAGTCAAAGGTAAGTAACTAATCTCTTTTTCACCTGCACCAAAGTGGACTAGAGTTTTGACTTGAGCGTCAGAGTCACTTGCAAGTCCCCCACTAGAAGAGTGAATAAGAGCTCGAACTTGCAAAGGATAACACCGGATGACCTCAGAAACAAGTTAGAACATTGGTGCCTACTGTGGAGTTAAGGCTAACTCTATATAAGATGAATGGTCACCATAACGAGTCAGAGTTTTAACATGGTTGGGCATGCCAACAACATCACCCTACCTAACCCATAGAATAGTAATGAGGCGAACAATATTCCTAAGCCTCCTACCATGGAAGGGTTCTATAAGATGATTCGATAAGTTCAAAACCAGAATAGGAAATTGTCAGCTCAAATGGTAGTAATGAATCTAGAAAATAGCAGAAGAGAAAACAAGGCTAGTAGCTATTAGAATAATGATGACCTTACTAAGGATGAGGAAGAGAACAACACCGACAATACTTGTGCAAGAGAGGAACCCTACCAGACGACCACTACCCAGCACCCACAATTCTTAGAGTTTACCTTCTCAATGGCCCTTCTAGAGAATTTCAAGTTACCAACAACATTGAACCCGTATGATGGAATTGGAGATCCTCAAGTCCATGTGACCATGTTTAAATCAATGATACTGGTCAATGGAGCTAGTGATCCGTTCCTCTATCGAATATTCCCTACCTTGCTGAAAAAGGCAACTCTTTTGTGGTTCTCATAACTACTGGCAAGATCAATCCATGACTTTGTCGAGCTTTCACAAGTGTTTATGAATCTCTTCTCCTCGAGCTGAGTTTATAAGAAAACCTTGGACTCCTGAATGCTATACAACAAGGCCTACAAGAGCCATTGATGGAGTACCTGGACTGGTTTAATACTATGGCCATGTAAACACAAGATCTTGACCCTGTCATGGAGTTGCACTCTATCAAAAGAGACCTACGTACAGGTCCCTTTGTTAATGCATTGGCAATCAACCAGCCGAGGTCTATAGCTAAGTTCAGAAAGAGAGAGGCAGGTGCATCAATATGGAAGAGGTTCAAGAGATAAGGAAAATGGAAGCTCAAATGGAGAATGGAAGAGTTGAGGATTCAAAGCAAAGCCAGAAACCAGAGAAAAGGAGTCAAAAGAGGCTTGAGCCGGGTCCAAGAGAGAAAGGTCAAGATGAGGGGAGGCATAACTTTTACCTTCCTCAATCTCGCTGTGATGAGTATACACCTCTTAATGCTAAGAGGGAAACTATTCTCAAGGTAGTGTACAATGCATGGTTAATCTGATTACCACCTAAAGTAGGAAGGCAATAGGTTCCCCTTGGAGCAAATAGGAACAAGTAGTATGAGTTCCATAGGAATTATAGCCACACCATGGAGGATTGCACTATCTTGAGAGACTAGATCAAACAATTAATGAGGCAAGAATTGTTGGATAAATACATAACTCAGTGAAGAAGAAGCCGAAGCCAAGACAGAGATACAAGGAAAAGACAGTGAAGAAGCTGAAGTCAAATGAGGCGAACACCTCAGACAAGTAATAAGGAGGAGCTCAGAAATTGGCAACCACAATGAGTCAAAGTTTTAACATGGCTGGGCATGCCAACAACATCACCCTACCTAACCCATAGAATAGTAATGAGGCAAACAATATTCCCAAGCCTCCTACCATGGAAGGGTTATATAAGATGCTTCGATAACTTCAAAACCAGAACAAGAAATTGTCAGCTCAAATGGTAGTAATGAATCTGGAAAATAGCATAAGAGAGAACGAGGCCAGTAGCTATTAGAATAATGATGACCTTACTAAGGATGAGGAAGAGAACAACACCGACAATACTTGTGCAAGAGAGGAACCCTACCAGACAACCATTACCCAACACCCACAATTCTTAGAGTTTACCTTCTCGATGGCCCTTTTAGAGAATTTCGAGTTACCAACAACATTGAACCCATATGATGGAATTGGAGATCCTCAAGTCCATGTGACCATGTTTAAATCAATGATACTAGTCAATGGAGCTAGTGATCCATTCCTCTATCGAATATTCCCTACCTTGCTGAAAAAGGCAGCTCTTTTGTGGTTCTCATAACTACTGGCAAGGTCAATCTGTGACTTTGTCAAGCTTTCACAAGTGTTTATGAATCTCTTCTCCTCGAGCTGAGTTTATAAGAAAACCTTGGACTCCTGAATGCTATACAGCAAGGCCTACAAGAGCCGTTGATGGAGTACCTGGACTGGGTTAATACTATGGCCATGTAAACACAAGATCTTGACCCTGTCATGGAGTTGCACTCTGTCAAAAGAGGCCTACATACGGGTCCCTTTGTCAATGCGTTGGCAATCAACCAGTTGAGGTCTATATCCAAGTTCAGATAGAGAGAGGCAGGTACATCAATACGGAAGAGGTTCAAGAGATGAGGAAAATGGAAGCTCGAATGGAGAATGGAAGAGCCGAGGATTCAAAGCAAAGCCAGAAACCAGAGAAAATGAGTCAAAAGAAGCTTGAGTCGGGTCCAAGAGAGAAAGGCCAGGATGAAGGGAGGCATAACTTTTACCCTCCTCAATCTCGCTATGATGAGTATACACCTCTTAATGCTAAGAGGGAAACTATTCTCAACGTGGTGTACAATGCATGGTTAATCTGATTACCACCTAAAGTAGGAAGGCAATAGGTTCCCCTTGGAGCAAATAGGAACAAGTAGTATGAGTTCCATAGGAATTATAGCCACACCATGGAGGATTGCACTATCTTGAGAGACTAGATCAAATAATTAGTGAGGCAGGAATTGTTGGATAAATACATAGCTCAGTGAAGAAGCTGAAGCCGAGACAGAGATACAAGGAAAAGACAGTGAAGAAGCTGAACTCAAAGGAGGCGAACACCTCAGACAAGTAATAAGGAGGAGCTCAAAAATTGGCAACCACAAGAGGTACAAAGAGTGATAGATTACATTGCTAGAGGATTTGTAGGAGGTGGAGAGACAAACTTGGTTTAGAGGAGGCATCTCTAAGCTATTATGATGGTGGAGTCCACTCCTCTATGACCACTGAAAACATCAAACCCGGTAATCTCATTCTCTGCTTAAGGGAGTTGATTAGAATCTACATGACCCTATGGTTATTTCTGTGGTTACAGGAAATTATATAATTCAGAAGGTATTGGTTGACCAGGGAAGCTCGATTGACATTCTCTATGCCTCTACCCTGTAGAAAATACAGACATCCAAATCCAGCCACCCAAATGGAGATCTAGTGGGTTTCTCTAGAGAGCGTGTCAATGTCCTAGTTGTTATTGAACTGAGGACAACCTTTGGAACTGAGCTGAACATCAAAACAATTAGTGATTGATTCTCAAGCCCTATATCATATGATACTTGAGAGACCATCTCTAAACAACCTCAAAGCTATAATGTCAACCCCCTATTTGATGCTAAAGTTCCCAATCTTGGCCACTGAAGTTAGAGTCATATGTGTCGATCAAAGAGAAGCTCAATGGTGATAACATGAGTCTTTAATGAGAAAAAGGAAAGAAACAATGGATGGAAGAACACATGAGGTACATATGGTGGAAATTGATCAAGATAAGAATATGAGCATGAAGGACCTTGATCCAAGAAAAGAAAGAAGGGCGAGACTAGAGCCCAGTGATAAGCTTCAAAAACTCCAAATTAGAGTAGTTGCTAGCAAGTTCACATTCATTAGGCGACAACCAGCAGAGGCCATGAAGGTCGAGTTGACGAGTCTATTGAGGAAAAACTCAGACCTTTTCACTTGGACACCTAAGGATATCCTTAGAATAGGGTCATTTGTCACAAATTGGCAATAGACCTAAAGGTCCAACTTGCAGCACATAAGAAGAAAAAGTTCAGATTGGAAAAACAAGAGGTTGCAATGCAGGAAACAGCGAAGTTGTTGAAAGTGAGATTTATTAAGAAAATATGCTTAATCACCTTCCTAGCCAATGTAGTCATGGTTCCGAAGTTCTTAGAAAAGTAGAAAATGTGTGTTGATTTCATGAATTTGAACAAAGCATACCCAAAGGATGCCTACCCATTGCCAAGAAAGGACAAGCTAGTCAACGGAGCCTCAGAAACGAAATTCCTCAACTCCATGGATGCTTATTCTGGTTACAACTAGATTAAGATACATCCTCTAGATAAGGAGGAGATGACCTGTATAACAAAACATGCCAATTATTGTAATAAGGTCATGCCCTTTGGATAGAAGAACATTGGAGTCACCTATAAAAGACTGATGAACAAAGTCTTTGCAAACCAGATTGGAAGAATCATGGAAGTCTATGTAGATGACATGGTCGCCAAGACCATGGGAGATGGAGACCATTACAGTGACCTACGAGAAATTTTTTCTCAGATTAGGAAATTCAACATGCACCTAAATTGTGAAAAGTGTATGTTCGGAGTCCAAGGAGCAAAATTCCTCGGATTTTTGCTAATGAGCTGAGGAACTAAGGTGAATCCAAATAAATGGCAAGCAATATTAGAAATGAGGAGTTTGAGTATTCTTAAGGAAGTACATCAATTGACTAGGCTTATTGCAGCCCTCTTTAGATTTTTGGCAAGATCGGTTGAGAGAGCACACCCATTTTTCTACTTTTGGAAGAAGCAGATAGACTTCGCATGGACGGAGGAATGTGAAAGAGCCTTCCAAGACTTGAAAAGATTTCTTGTGGAACCCCCAGTGTTGAGCAAGCCTAAAGATGGAGAACCACTTTATATATACTCATTAGTAACTGAGAAAGCTATAAACTCGGTACTAGCAAGAGAGGAATAGAAACAATAGAAGCTCGTATACTACGTGAGCAATGCATTACAAGGAGCGGAGACCAGATACCAGAAGGTTGAGAAACTAGCATTTATTCTAGTTATCAATGCTTGAAGGCTATGGCACTATTTCTAGAGCCACCATATCATCGTCATGACTAAGCATCCCATTAGGCAAGTGTTAAGGAAGCCCGATCTAGTTGGAAGAATGATTACTTAGTCTGTAGAACTCTCTGAATTCAACTTGGAATATAGGCCTCACGGGCCGATTAAGGTTCAAGTACCGCTGACTTCATCGTGGAATTGTCACCGCCCCTGACCGATGATGACCAAGAATAGAAATAGATGTTATATGTTCTATTCTTGTTCTCAACCCATAACCAATATCAGCTCGAAGTTTCCTTTGTAACTCATGGAACTTCTTCATAGTGGCTTTGTTCCATGCCTCATTTCATAGGGAACCTCAAAGTGGTGGCTCGTCCAATAATAAGGGAAGTGGAGCTGGATGAGGAGCTTGGCTTAAGAGGAGCTCAGTAAGGGCCTTCTGGAAGAGTTATTCCTCGGATAAATTTAAATTAAGTCAATACCCGAAAGTAGCAAATCTGTTGAAAGTAGTTACCAAGCATGAGGGGATCCCATGGAAATAAGAAGACATGGGATCATCGAGGAATGGGGAAGTATGAATTTGAACTTGGATAAAAAGCGGTTCATAAGAGCCAAAAGTAAGTGATTGATCCCTTTTTCACTTGTACCCAAGTGGAATAGAGTTTTGACTTAAGTGTTGGAATCCCTTGCAGGTCCCCCACCAGAGGAATGAATGAGAAGTTGGACTTGTAGAGGACAACATCGGACGACCTTAGAAATAGGTCAAAACTGTAGGTAAAATGAGTAACAATAAAGGCATACTAATAAATTGTAATACACAACATACATTCCTTTTTTGAAACATATAATGTTTATATAATTAAAAAATTATTAAATAAACATATGATAACATGATTTTCAGCTATTGACCACTTACATTTTATTATAGTTGTTCTCTTTATTTATGTTCTTTAAAATTAAGGTAACTAGATACATTAAATTAATTACTTACCCACATTGGAAGGAGTTTGAAATGTTTAATTTTTTTTCCTTTACCATTCATTGTACTCGCACTAACACATTATAAAGGCTAAATTATTCACTTTTGTTACATAAACAATATAAAAGTGAATGTTTTAGAAAAATTTAAACTTTTTAAGCTCCTAATATGGGTAAGTAACTAATTTAATATATCAAGTTACCTTAGTTCTTAAGAACAAAAATAAAGAAAAAACTATATTAAAATTCAATTGGTAAATAGCAATAAATCATGTTATCATATTTTCTTTAATAATTATTTTTTATTATATAAACACTATATGTTAATAACTAAGTATGTACGTGTGCTGTATATTATAATTTATTAGTATAACTTTATTGTTACTCATTTTACTTACTATTTTTTTTAAATAGTCATCGTTATATTATTCAAATAATTAATGTATCAAAAAAATTTATGAAAACAATTCAATATTTTGATCAAAATAATTATTTTAAATAAATTAATTATCAATACTTGTAATATCCATTGACTATATAAAAATTGAAAAATAAGATAAATATTAAAAATTTTAAATAATTAAATTGATTTTTAGTTAAAGTAATAAAAAAATAAAATGAAATTATGATTGATAATGAATAATTATTGTTATATTATTATTTCACTAAAATAGAAGAATTCGGGCATTTTAGAGAAATCAAACAAAAATCACCAAAATAGGAGTAGCAATAGACATATAGGAGTGACAATAGCCACTCCCAAAAAAGAAAATCATGTTACACCCTCTTTTCCATTAGTCATACACAATGTAACGTCCCCCAAGTTACGAATTCTGACCTCATCTCCAATTCAAATAAAATGTACATGATTTTCGAATTCCGACCTCCGACCTTATTTCCAAGTTTCAAATGAAATGGAACTTGTTGCAGAGGAAAGGTTGTCCTGTTAGCTTTAATAGGATACCCTGTATGATTTGAGCTAGTTTTCGATTTTAAGTGGATTTTTACTTTTAAGTGTGTAATCTTGGCTAGCTGCGGGGCAGGTCGGGATAAAACTCAAATATCGTGAGCAATACAAGTCGAAAGGAGATGGGACCAATAACGCTAGAAAATAGACACATAATACTCTAACATATCCAAAATTGAGGTCCAAATGAGTTAAATAAAAATTATTGCCTGATTTACAAAAATTGAGCTGAGTGAAAGTGCTAAGACATGACACTATGCTTTAAAGGCACCTCATGTTCCTATATCGTTGATGATGAATTGTGAATGAAACTCATGTTCTATGAAATTGATGTTGAATTGTGAATAACGTGCTGTGAACTTTCTGTAAAACTGGTTGTCTAAGTACTGACACTATTCATAGGGAAGCCGACTTGATCCGTCATGCTGCCGAATTTTCGGTAGAATTGTAAGAAGGTTATGAGCAATTATGTGTTAAGAATAGTATGTGGAAATTCTATATGCAAGAATGAATGATTTAAGTATGATATATCGTATATGAAAGTAAATGATAAAGCATATGTCTATCATGATTATGTATGAGAATGAAAGGATATAAACATACTAAATGTGGGTCCCTTCACTTGGAGGCAGTTGCACTTTGAATCCCTCCCTGTAAAAGCAGTTAAAAGATATGATGGAGGTCCCATATTCCTAAGGAATGTGACATGGTGATCACGCTCTGATGGAGTATGACAAGGCGATCATACTTTGGAATGTGGCATGATGATCCCACACCCTAAGGAATGTGACATGGCAATCACATTCCAATGGAGTATGACATGGCGATCATACTCTGGGACATAGCAGGAAGAACATATTCCTAAGGAGTATGACATGGTGATCACGCCCCGACAGAGTATGACATGGCGATCGTACTCTGGAATATGTGTAACAAGTAAAGAAAGTAAACTAAGGGTATGATCCTTCCCACAACTCACATGAGGCATGACATGACCCAGCTAGTGTGAGTATAGGGGATAGGGCTTACATGAGGCATGGCATGACCCAGCTAGTGTAAGTACCGGGAAGTTATGGGGGGCGATGAGTTAAGAGAAGCTTATAGCTTATAGCACAGACATACATGTTTTATGTAATTATAATTGTACCTATGCTCATTATAATATAAATGATCAGAGGATATGTTAAAATTGAATCCGCATCGGATAATCATGTTTTCGAAAACCTAAGAAACTAAATCTTATGAATGGTCACTATTATTATATTCCATGTTTTATTGAGGCTGAGCTTGTTCTATCTATTTATGCAATGATTTTTATTCTAAATATGAAATATTGCCAATGTGACTTAAGTACATGAGATAAAATGAATTCTGCTTCGGACTATATGTTTTCAAACTGTAAAACAGAGCAGCTCGTATAATGTATTCACTTTTTGTAATAAACAGAAGCAGCTAGAGATAATAACGATGACACGGTATGAAGTTCCTTAATGAATCCTACTGAGAATTTATAATTCTCACTCCTATGTTTATTTCTGTGTTATCTCCAGATAGTTTAAAAGTTTCGAAGAAGGCCCTTCGATGCGAAGGTGGCTGAAGGTTGCTGCCAGGCAAGGTCCGAATAAGTGCCAGTAACAACTCCTAGGTGAAGTATTATGACTTAAGCATAGTACTATACTTGGGAGAATGTTACAACATGGTATCATAGCAGTTCGGTCCTAACCAGACCTGAGGGCTAAACTGACTATGCTTCCAGTGCACCCTAAAATCCTTAGAAAATGGCATGCGATGAATCTTATCTGCTCAGATAAGATATAGGAAATTAGATATGCATGACTACCTAACTTTGATTGTTATTAGTTGCTGTCACACTTAACTTATTATTGAGCCTGATCAACTCAATGTTTTTTTGTGTGTGATTAGGAACTAATGGCTTCCAGGGGGTGTGGTAAGCCACCAACTGCACCCACTTCAGAAGACCCTGCTAATTTCATGGACACCCTATGAGAGATGGCATATGCCATGCACGAACAAGCCGCTACAGCACACCAAATGATGGACCAGCTAGGAAGACAACCTGGAGCTGGTCACGGTGGAAACCCAAATAACTTAGGATTGGACCTGGAATATCTCAAGTTCACAGAATTTCGAAAGGCAAACCCACATAGTTTTAGAGGAGCTTTTCATCCTGATAAGGCTGACGAGTGGATTAAGACAATAGAGAAGGTCTTCTCCATTCTGGATTGCACTAACCACCAAAAAGTGGCCTTCGCCACTTATATGCTTGAAGCAGATGCGGAATTCTAGTGGAATGGTGTAAAAGGGCTATTAGAAGAGTCCCAGACGGAGATCACCTCTATTGTGTTTAAGGACGCTTTTTACCAAAAATACTTTTCTCCATCAGTTCGGAACGCCAAGGATTTGGAATTTATGCAACTTTGCTAGGGAAATAGTAGCATGTCAGAGTACATCGCTAAGTTCGAGGAGCTATATAAGTTTTCCACAATCTATCAGCAAAACCCACACGAGGCATAGAAATGTGTCAAATTTGAAGGCAGATTGAGGGAAGATATCCTTGCAGTAATAGGCCCTATGGAGATAAGAGATTTTCTTACCTTAGTAAACAAGTGCAGACTTATGGAAGACTATAATAAAAAATTTGAGATTGCCCAGTCTAATGTCTATGGAAAGAGACCGGCACCTAAAAACCAAGAACTCGAATATGCCTCACCACCAAAGAAGCAATTTCACCTTGGCAAATATAAGAGCCAACAACTGCAGAAATCGATGGTCAATCAACGATGCCCGAAGTGTGGGAAGAATCATGGAAATAAGCCTTGCCTAGTTAAACAGTACGTGTGCTTTAGATGTGGCAAGCCAAGACATATGATTAGCGCATGCCCTGAGAACCAACCACCGACTCCTAAACCGCAACATTTGGGAAGAGGTTTCACTATAAACGCGGGGGAGACTACACCCTGGAGGAGTCAGAGGGAAAATTAGGGATAAACCAGGATAAGGAATTGGCTAATTTAGTGTTAGTCGATCCTATTATGCTAAGTAATTTTACATCTACTATGTGCTTATGTACGAACTTTATTTAAACTATTATAATTATAACTAGTTAGTTTTATAATCAAATTTTGAGGACAAAATTTTTTGTTAAGGAGGGTAGTAATATAACGTCCCCCAAGTTACGAATTCCAACCTCATCTCCAATTCAAATAAAATGTACATGGTTTCTGAATTCCGACCTCCGACCTTATTTCCAAGTTTCAAATGAAATGAACAAGATTTCCGACCTCCAACGTCATATCTAAGTTTCAAGTAAAATGTTCATGATTTTCGACCTCTGAGTTGATAGTTTGATAGAGTGATCATGAGTTCCGACCCTCGGGTTGATTTAAAATGGACATGAGTGCCAACCTCAAAGTTGATTTTTACTAGAATGGGCACGAGTTCAGATCTCTGAGTTGATCTCCAAGCTCAACCAAAAGTTATACGAGTTCTGATCTCCTACTTTATTCGCAAGCTTCAAATAAAACGGACATGATTTTTGATCTCCGAATTTATTTCCAAGTTTCAAATAAGATGGATACGAGTTCCGACATCCGACTTAAGCTCCAAGTTCAAATCAAAGGACACGAGTTCCGACTTTAAGTAGAATGGAGACGAGTTCCACTTTTAGGCGACATGGAGAATGATTTAGCCACAAGAGAGGGACACATGGCTAAACTTTACCCACAAAATTTCAACCAATCAAAACTCACAAAGCCAACTACCTCTTTAATGCTTAAATAAGATTTTTCTCTCTTATCTGCGCTACTCTCTTCTCTTATTTCAGTCTCCTTTTTCTCTCTTTCTCCCAACCAACTCCATCAAACCTTCAAGCTTCATAAGGTTCTATCAATTCAAACTTCAACACCTAGCCAAATCACACTCCAAAGAGGTAGAGGTTCAACTTATTCTTATTATTCTGATTATGGGGGGCCGCTTTTGATTTTATGTTCCCACTTCGTGATGTAATTAGTGAATGATATATGATAATCTTTGACTGGTTGTTGATTGTTTTTGTGTTTAAGTTTGATTAAGGAGTAGGAAAGGGTAAGGGTAGGAAGATATGAGGGGCTAGAAAGCCAAATTCCCTCAACAGTCTGCACGGCGGAGTGTACGGCTCCACCTACAGTAGGTTAAATCCAATGAAATTATTTTTAAATGAAAGTAAACATTCAGGGCTTTCTATACATATATAATATAAGGTCATTGGATTAGTATTGAGAGAGATATGAATTTTTGAAATTTGACCTAAGAATCAGGACTTTCATCTGGGCAGTGTGAGTTGAGATAGGTATAACTCACCCTACACAGCTCCAAATTGAGTGAAAATAACTTTGTTGGAAAGCTTACACATAGGAGAATATCCCATAATAAAATTTCAAGTTTGTTACGATCTCATTTGTTCTTAGTGTTTCAAAGAAGTTGCCCTATGTCCAAATCGGGCCAGAATAAGGTAGGTCAGGTAGGCCAAATTTCAGAGCTTATAACTCGAGCTCTACTAAGGCAAATGAAAATGGAACTTCTTGCAAATGAAAGGTTGTCCTATTAGCTTTAATAGGATATCAATTTCGTATGATTTGAGCTGTTTTCAATTTTTAGTGGAGTTTTACTTTTAAGTGTATAATCTTGGCTAGCTGCAGGGCAGGCCGAGATAAAACTCAAACATCGTGAGCTATACAAGTCAAAAGGAGATGGAACTAACGAGGCTAGAAAATAGACACATAATACTCTAACATATCTAAATTGAGGTCCAGATGAGTTAAATAGAAATTATGGTCTGATTTACAAAAACCGGGCTGAGTGAAAGTGCTTTTTTATTATAAATAATTAACGTACTTTTAATATAATTCATTTAAATAAGTTACTATTTATATAAATATATTTGATTTTTAAAAATATAAGACATAATGACCCATATATATATATATATATATATATATATATATATATATATATCAGACATGGTTTGTGGAAAATGGGCTTGGATCTGACCAACAACCTATTTGTCCAAAAAAATTTTAAAAAAACCCTAAATCCCTAACATAACAACAACTGCACATTGGTCCTCTGCTTTTCCTTCTCTTCATTCTCTCTCTCATTGTGGCTGATCTCATTCTTCTTCCTCTCTTTCCTTATTGATATGTTCCTTTGATTGTGGATGGCACGATGCTGCGCAAGGGAAGGATGGATGACAATGATGACACAACGATGGTTGCTGACATTGGAAGAGCCAAGGACAACGACAGCAAGAGGAGGGCGGCGCAGCGGTGAGTGGCTGTGATAGCTTCTTTCCTTCTTCTTGATGGCTATGGCTCTGCTAGTGGTGCCTCTTACTGACATCTGTTCCATTTTTTACAAAAATCACCCAACTAACAAAATCCATCCGATTTGTTTGATTTAGCGAATTTTAGCCAGTTTGAACGGTTCACCACTGATTTTTTTCCCATGACCTGACCGATTCCCAGTTAACCCGGCCAAACCAGTCGGTCCGGTCCAGTTTTCAAAACCATGGTCATACATGGTTTTTAATTTTAACATACAAAAAACATTGATTTCGGAGCTTAGCGGAGAAGAAAGAAATTGTCGTAAGTTTCGATTGAAAGCTGCAACTAATTTCTTATAAATCAACAACCTCAAATATATGCAATGACATGCATGCTTATATGTGAAAAACTTAAAAATTCACATATTAGAACAGTTATAAATCATGCATATAGGCTCATATAGGATAAACCACATATCCTAAATATTCATTATATAAAGATACCTAATATTAAAAATCAATCCACAAAAGAAATGCAAAATGGATGTACTCACGTGTGCATAATCGGAACAAGATCTTTCTCTGATTCTCGTTCCTTGTTACATGATGAAGAAGTGATGAAGACAATGAGCATATAAATCATGATACTTGTGCTATGAAGTAACACATGTTTATGGATAGTGAAAGGGGAGGACCTGACTTGTTATGAAGACTAAAGAGTTTTCTTGGTTCCATTCATAACAAATCTAGATAATAAATCTTATTCATTGCATTGATCCTTTGTATTATCCAAGTAACACTAAAAATTGAGAGTAAAGTTCAAAATCCAATAAAAATTATATTTTAATTATATATATACATATATAACACGCACAACCAAATGATCAAATTATCATTCAACTAGTTTTAATAAACAAAAGTGTCAATATATAAATGGAAACACAACTTCATGAAAAATCTTATACTAAAATCTAGATTTCACTAAACAATGCATACATACTTGTCCATTTTATTCATAAGGAAGAAATACAATTGTAAAAGCAAATTGTCATGATTATTAAGCAGAAAACTCTAGTAAAGTGTTGGTTGTAATTTCCTCATCAAAACTTGAAGAGCCAGAAGTATTATTTGAGGTAGTTATTATGGAGTCAATTTCAAGATCTCCTTGAATCGTATCATTTGGATAAAGAGAAGGCTTTGGAGGCATTTCAATGCTTTCAACATCTCCTTCGAGCATTTCTACTACTTTATTCATTGAGGGACGATCACTTGGCTTCAATTGTATGCACCATAGTGCAGTCATAAACATCTTCTTTGTTAATTCATTCCTTTCCTCCTCATGCGTGATAACTTCCATCTCTATCTCGCTTTCTTCAGTCAATCGATCATAAATCCAAAAGGGAAAGTAAAGTTGGCTTGAATGCTCTGCATGTGGATTCAAATTTCTCCTCTGGCTTGCCATTTCCATCAGAAGCATTCCAAAGCTATAGACATCAGCCTTGTAGGACACAGCTCCAATATTTTTGTAAAACAATTCTGGCGCCATGTAACCAATCGTTCCTCTTGCTGCAGTCATAGTGATAATACTATTGTCTAGAGGATAAAGCTTTGCAAGGCCAAAGTCTGATACCTTGGGGATATAGTTCTCATCAAGAAGGATGTTGTGAGGCTTAATATCAAAATGCAAAATTTGCATCTCACAGCCTTTGTGCAGATAAGCTATACCATGAGCCACTCCAAGAGATATCTCAAATATTTTCTGGTAAGTCAAAGATACACTATCCTCTTTGGAGAAGATATATTTATCAAGAGAGCCATTGGGCATAAATTCATATACAAGAGCACGTTTTGATCCCTCGACACAAAAGCCAATTAACCTCACCACATTGGCATGGTGTATTCTTCCTATGGTAGCAACTTCATTGATGAATTCTTGGCCATTAGCCTTGGCTTTACCCAACATTTTTATGGCAACAAAAGGCCCACTCCGTAACTTGCCTTGATACACTGAGCCAAAGCCTCCTTCACCCAACTTGTCCTTAAAACCTCCAGTCATCTTCTTTATCTCTTTGTATGAATACCTTATTGGCATGAGGCTGCTCCCCCGCAGAAAATCTTCAATATTTTCATACATTGATATGTGTCTTCTTCGGCATGTGTAGATCAACAGCGCAAAGAAAACTATGATACCCAATGTAAACTTGACTACAATGTATGGCACCACAAATCTTCCCGTGACTACTCCTATCTCAATAACAGCTTGAGATGCGTAGGTATCGTAGTTATCGCTAGTATACGTGCCTGCAATTTGCTGAAATCCTGTGGAGGTATATATCAAGATATTTATCAATTTAAAATATATCTGCTACTAATGGCGAAATAATAAGTTAATAACAATGTACGAAAAAGTTCGGTTAGCTTTCAAAACAAAGAGAAAGGAGAAAGAAAAAGTAAACAATAAGAAGTTCTGGCATCTTATTTTACACATATCATAAAATATGAGAAGATCATATAAACTATATGAAATTTTTTTGTTTAAAAAATATTAAGATTATGTCATAAAATCTTTTAAAATTAGACAACTACACAAATAAAGAGTTGGCCAAAATATCAAACAAAACAACTTATAATTTAATTATACAAAATAGGGTTAATCGCAGTTTATCCCCTTGCATTATAGGCTATGTACACTTTACCCCCTACATTTTAAAAATGTGCAACCCGATACCATGCATTTTCACAGTATGCACTTTAGCCCCTTTTGTTGATTTTTTCATCAATTATAAATAAAAATGCAGGCTGCCGAGTTGCATATTTTGGGAAGTTCAAGGGGTCAATTCGCACATTACTAAAAAATTTAGGAGAGTATAGTGCACTTATTTGAGGCCAAAGTATACACTGTGAAAATGCAGGATATCAGATTACATATTTTTAAAATATAGGGGGTAAAGTTCATATAGTCTATAATACAGGGGTTAAACTGTAATTAACCCTACAAAATATTACATTATGTTTAGTAACTTATAATTGAGATTTGATAATAAAAATAGAGAATACTGAAATTACTTGGGAAATTGGGAATTCAAATCCCAGCTAAGTGATTGATTTCATATAATATTTTTTATCAAAATAAAATAGGAAATTAATTTTGATATACTGACAGTATAAAAGAATTTTATATTATCTTTCAATCAAATCTCATCATATGCATGATTTTTGAAATAGTGAGTATAAAAGTCAAAAATATTTATTGGTATGATAAAATATGATTAAATGACTATGTAAAATTCTTTTATATTAATACTGCACCAAAATTAAATCCATAAAATATTCATATAACAAGATTTCTCATGATAGCCACAAAAAGAAATATGTTTATTATGTTGATATATTATCGTCCCAAATTTTCTAATGAAATAATTACAGTTTACAATGAAGCACCAGCACTTTTACTTGTGGTCATTGTAATTTTTCCGTAAGGGTCGTAATGCAAATGAAAACTTCAATGAATAGAACACATACGGTTACCAGGGTCCAAAATGGAGAATGGTTTGTAAAATGACATCAAACATTAATTATTCTCCCAGTGACCGAAAAAAAAAAACATTAATTATTCTCCCTAATAAATTACTTGCTTACTTAATTTTTCTCTTTGAATGACAATAACTTCTAATGCTCATAATATGAGTATGAGCAATAACTATTTTTGACAAAATTTAAAACATTATTCTTGAACTTCAGGGCCCTTTCTTAGCAAAGGTAAAAAGAACAGAGTAGCATAGTACAGATAAGAAAATAGAAGATTTCATTAATAAAATTTAAAATCATTAATTTTGTACCAAAAATTAATCTCAAAATAATAAATTTTTTTTTATCTAAACCACCAATATATGGAGAATTAAAGCTTTTCCATCGTCAATTTTTTTTTACTATTCACAGACCTTACTTATAAACAATAAATACTAAACTACTTGAACTAGTATAATCACAAAGTAATAATGTTATTTGAACATTAAATTCCTCACATAATTTATATAACATTTCTTTTTTAATAAGAAATTCACATAGTTATATGTCTGGCATGATTCAATGGAAAGGATAAACATATGGAGATAACACTGTGCAACCTTAAATATATGCAATGGAACGAGAACTTACCTTTTAAAATGCCATACGCGTAATCTGTAATATATTTTAGTGAATTAATGTCAGCAATAAAGATTTTTTTTTTTGGACGAGAATAAAGGTAATAAACTACAATTTAATGGAAGAAAAAATAGTAATAATAACTGATACGTATATTTGATGAGCAATTTTTAGGCGCTAATTAAGTAGAAGAAATAGTTATTTCATTATATTACTTAATATTCAACACCTAAATTTTGTATTTTTTAATGTTTAACATCTAAATTATTAAATTATCAAATTAATTATAGGTATAATTTAATGAAATTTTTTAAATGTTAACAAATCTCAATTATATTATAGTAACTCCTTTATACATAAGTGATTGTAATTTTTTCAAATTGAATGATCTTAACAATTTTAAATTGGACATATTCATAATCTTTTGTGAAAGAATCAATTTGAAAGTAAACGTATGATTTGGTAATCGTTTGTTAAAAAATGGGTTAAATTTAGTATGCAACATGCGAGTTTCGTATAAGAAAAATGCTGGTTTGCAGGAAAAGAAATTTGTGAAACAACATTAATATGCAAACTCGACATTGTAATGAAAATCGTTTTAACCCTTATCTACCTTTGATTTATTATGCGGGGCCCATTTTTGCCTCTTTCCTTAAATATAATTTGTCCACATCATTCGTTGAAGAATTGGCACCAATCAATTCGTACTATTTGGCAAATCTGTTCGTGTAATATTAATATCTTTTTAGTTTCAATTTTGTTACTTTGTCCCTCATTCTGATGACCTAAATAACAAATGTATATCTGTAACTAATAAAAATTATACGCCCTCCGTCCACAAATAATTGCCATTTTGGTAATGTATACAAATACAATCTATATTCGGATAAATTACCAAAATAACAATTACTTATGGATAGATAGAGTACTAATTACTAAAGAATATATTATTTAAAAAATAATCTTTTAGGAACTTAAACAATATGGATATGTCTTGACGTCTTGTTATGTGCAAATCAGAGAGGCAGATTGATACGTACTCTCTTAGGTTTAGCCGAATATAGCATAAATTAGCACTTCTTAACTGTTGTAGTTAGTTAATTAGAGACAAACTCGCACGCAAAATAGTTAATGACAATTAATTATGGATAGACAGAGTACTAATTATTAAAGAATATATTATTTAAAAAATAATCTTTTAGGAACTTAAACAATTTGGATATGTCTTGACGTCTTGTGATGTGCAAATTAGAGATAGCATAAATTAGCATTCACTCACACACGCAAAATAGTTAAAAAATATGGTAGTAACGAAACCACGAGAGAGAGAGAGAGAGAGAGAGAGATGTGATAACAGAGCAAACCAGATAAAAGCAAAATAATAACATAATTTTTTTAGAACATAAATAATAACATAATTAAAACCACCTTTTATGGCGAAGCAATATTGCCCATATCATGTGTGTGACCAAGCGAATTTTACTTACATGTTTAGGGGTTTAAATTTTAGAATTGTTATTTTACGAAGAATATTACGTGATAGGCACTCTAGTTCAAATTATGTTAGCAATTGCTTAACGATAAAAAATAAATAAATAAAACTAAATTTAACCCTAAAAGAAAAGGTGAGAGGGAAAAGAATAAAATATAAGGGATAAAATTCATACCTTCTGCAATTATTCGCAACTTTGACATCCTTCCTAAGTCACAGAAAAGTAAAATCAAATAAATTAGTTCTCGAATTTTGAAGAAGATAACAAAATTGAAAAAAAAAATTCGGTGCTCTATGAAAAAAATAAAAATAAATAGGTGTACGCTAACATGAAATGAACGCAGTTTTATTTTGGAAGTCATAATTTGAGATTCTTTTATTTTTTATGTAACATAATTTGAGATATTAAATTCATATCAAAACTAGAGAATGAAATGAGATTCTGCTGTGTAACTTGAGTTCTAATTGAACAAAAAGGCATAAAATCATAGTTTCAAATCCCGATATCTAGTGTTCGGCTCTGCCAAAGCTTTGGATTTTTGGATCACTGATACCGGTGGGTCATTGATTAAATTGGTTAAATCGGATATAATTAAATGATGTATAAAAATATATGGGTTATAAAATGAAAGGCATGTCATTTGCATTGAACTCTCACATAAAAAATAACATGTATATAATTTACTTCTTACTATTTTAATTCCATATCAAATAATAGAGAAATTAAAAGTTAAATATTTAATTATAAAATGATTCCAATTATTTTAATCTTACATTTAATAGTAGAGAAATTTGAAATCAAATATTTAATTATAAAATAACTATAATCCTTAATATAACTCACCTCAAGGCCTAAGTGATCAAATGATGACTTGAGAAAGTCATCTTTTTTTCTTGGGTAATCTATCTATTATTTTTTTAAATAATTAAAATTTTATAAAGTTGTCTACTTTTATAAAAGGCAATTTAAACAATTTTTTTTAAAAAAAATTTATGCAAGAGCGAGTTGATTTACTCAGACCGGGCCACCAATTTTCATAAAATCTAATTAAAAATACCAATTGAAAATGGAAGTCTGATTATGTAGAGATTAATCTTATTCCTCGATAGTAAGGAGGAAGGATGCCCCAAAAAGACAAAAAACAGAAAATTAAGAACCTTTCTCCAGCTAAAATAATAGACGCTACTTTTCTTACCACAATGACTGAGTCCCAGAGGAGTCGCGCAGTTAATGAACACACAGCCAAGATTCTGCCTGGTTTCGTTGAAGAAGCAATAATAATCCCGTCTGCAATGATTTTCACAAGGACGACTCATCCACGAAACATCAAATCCATAGCTCAGCATCCTATGAATTTCAGCGTAGGAAAAGTTTTGTTTGTCGCGTAATACTGAATCTGACCCATATTCCCTCGGACCAAGAAAGGATGACGCAGCAACCAGCTTCACACGGCAATCATCTTTTAAGCTAACAACCGGCAAGCCTCCAGCGATAGCATAAACATGGCCTTTGGAATGCCAATTAATGTAAGGAGCGGTGTCCACATATTTGGGATCATCCCTCACTGGATTGCTGCAGTTCAAGTAAATTACGCTTTGGAAGATTGTTGCCGTGTCCGGGAATAATTCATCATCAATAGATCGTTCTTGCGTGGCTTCATATGGACCCCTGTTGTTATGGTTGTCGTACGAATCAGTGAAATTGGTTGAGGACAAATAATAGTGAGGAATGGAGGAAAAATCGGCCACTGAAATGCCGGGATCTACGAGCCGGATTGTGAAGTTTTTGTAGTTGATTGCCTGCACATAGTATTTACCCGAGAACAAATATAACACCGTGGTGTTATCTTCGCAAGCCAGCTCATAACTGGGATCGCCACAGGTTGCTGGGTCATCCTTCAGCCGGAATGGATGCGTTATTTTGGTGATTTCGCCGCAGGATGAAGGGGCACATGTTTGCTGATTTTTTGCGGCACAAGTTTGTGGCAGTAGTGCAACTGTAATTAGGAGGAAGCATAACGGGAAGCAGGAGAAGGCTTCCCCTTTGCTCATCTTTGATGCTGAAAACTTTTCTTCTATCTGGTTCAGGGATTATCTGAAAGACTGAAACTGAACATGCTTCATTGAGGTTTCCAATTATTTATTGTTGGCACTAGTTGTAAGGGCAAAACTGTCTTTACCAATGTCAATGTTATCTATTTTAGCATTGACTTCGGAGACTTTTTTGTCATTAAAATTTATGCAATTCCTATCTGTAAATGTAATTATGGTCCTCTGTCCCGATGCATTAGTACACCTTAGTCACCCATCTGCCTAACTTTACCTGGAAAGAGAATTTTACCTTCCCGTCAAAGCGGTAAGCCAAAAGAAAATTGTGGCTTTATCTTCTACCCCTTTTCCCACTTTCTAGATGGGGGATGCACATGTTATAATGGAATCAGATAATCCACCAATCTCACACATAAGAAAAGCTTGAAGTGATTTCCCATCACAGTTCTCCCCTGCTTATGACGATGCTAGCATTGCTATTGCTGCTGCTTCTAAATCTTGGAAATGGTCAGAATGACCCTCCCATTCCATGTCCCTTCCGTCTGTATTGTACAGAACACGGAACAAAGGTGCTTGAGCTGCCTGCAGCTCCGGTCTCAGTAAAACTCCACGTCCGTCTCGTTGATGACGTATCCAAAATATTAGAAGTATATGACCCTGAAAACTGTCTCCCGGAACTCTTACTCCGACTCAACTATTCGTCGTTTTATCCTTTCGGAGCTGATGCTTTTGATGAAGAACTGTTTGAGCCGTCCAACATTACTTTCTTTAATTGTTCTTCAATAGGGCAACGACATCTTAGAAACAGGGAGCAAACATACTCCGATGCACAAGATATGTTATCTTGCCCAATTTATGCGGCTGCGGATTACGACGATGTCGTTGAGTCAGACCTGGTATCCTGCACCAAATTGTTTCGTCGCGTTTTGCCAGTATCCCCATATGACAGACAGTGGAACTCACTCCAATTGGGATGGGCGAAAACAAATTTCGATCGTCGATGCTTTGTTGATTGCAAGAAATCGGGGAAGGAGGGAAAATCCATAAGTTTAGCCGCTACAGGTGAGAAACGTGCCAAACACTCCTAGTGCGGTCTCGAGATGATTTTGTTTTGTTAAGTAGCTGGGATCCTGTATATTAAATGTTCGATGTGTTTGTAATTGCAGGTTCAATTTTGCTTGTGCTCGTGCTCATTGCCTTCTATCATATTTATCACTATTTTAGGATGAAAGGGGAAGATCAAGAAAGAGTCGAAAATTTTTTGAAGGATTACAGGGCATTAAAGCCAACCAGATTCTCTTATGCTGATGTCAAGAGAATTACACATCAATTTAAGGATAAGTTAGGTGAAGGAGCTCATGGAGCGGTCTACAAAGGTAAACTATCCAGTAAAATTCAAGTGGCTGTGAAGATCCTCAATAACGGGGACGGAGATGGGAAAGAGTTCATAAACGAAGTGGGAACCATGGGCAAAATCCACCACGTCAATGTGGTTCGCTTGCTTGGCTACTGTGCTGATGGATTTCATCGTGCTCTAGTTTATGACTTTTTCCCAAATGGTTCCCTACAGAACTTCATCTCTCCATCAAACAACAAGGACACCTTCCTTGGATGGAACAAGTTGCACCAAATTGCTCTAGGTATTGCCAAAGGGATTGAGTATCTTCACCAGGGTTGCGATCAAAGAATTCTTCACTTTGACATCAATCCTCACAATGTCTTGCTAGATGACAGTTTCACCCCAAAAATTTCGGACTTCGGTTTAGCTAAGCTATGCCCCAAAAATCGAAGTATTGTATCGATGACTGCAGCTAGGGGCACGTTAGGCTACATGGCACCTGAAGTTTTCTCTAGAAACTTTGGCAATGTATCTTATAAATCTGATGTCTACAGTTATGGGATGTTATTGCTAGAGATGGTTGGAGGGAGAAAGAATACAAACACGACTCAAGAAACTTTCCAAGTTCTGTATCCTGATTGGATACATGGACTGCTTAACGGAGAAGGTATACATATTCCTATTGATGAGGAGGGAGATTTTAGAATTGCAACAAAACTTGCAATAGTGGGACTTTGGTGCATCCAATGGCACCCGGTGCACCGCCCTTCCATGAAAACAGTGCTACAAATGCTCGAAGGAGAGGGAGACAAGTTAAAAGTGCCACCCAATCCTTTTGAATCTGCAGCTACAACAAGTACAAGTGCAATTATTCCGACAAGATGTCTGAATTTGGAGCTGGAAGTGATTCCAGAATCAGATCAGATTGATTGAAGATATTTACTTATTAGAGATTTAACTAGCACTTTGTGTATGTGTGATGGTGTGACCAGGAGACTTCTTCATCGTTTTTACTTTTGGTTGTGTGTAGTGAATAATACTAGTTACTCGCAAGAAATTTACTTGTGACTAGTGAATTTAGCAACTCATCTAGATTAAAATTGGAACACCGCTTGTAACTTCTAGTGTACTAGTAAAGTTTGAGTTTGTTTGCCAACAAAATTATTTCTGCTTTAAATTTGATCAAAGTACTCTTAGTTTATCTTTTATATGACTTGTAAGGTAGTTACAACAAGAATTAAACAATTTTAATTATGTAATTACATAACTATATAAAAAACTTTAATATTAATAATATATAAAAATTAAGGTTTGTTTTTTATTATTGCGCTAAATAAACGTAATTCATGTTTATTAATTTGGGTTACAACCACTGAAAATAGCAGTAAACTCTCACTTTTTTTCTTGTCTATAATTATAAGAAAACTCAAGACTCTCAAGGAAAGGAGCACAAAAAGAGGTATAAAATGACACTAACCTCAAGCCAGATCCAAGACCCCTAGAGAGATAAAAAAAACACCTAGATAAAGCAAGAGCCACTCTAACTCAACAAATTAGAAAAGAAAACAAAAAAGTAACATCTCAATACCAATTAAGATCCCTCAAAACAACCTAGACCACACTTTGATCAAGACACTAAAACAGTAACAACACTACAAAAAACTATTTACGCTTTGATTTCATTCTGCCCTTTTTTCTCTGGATATTGCTCTCCTAATGATCGTTGTTTCTGGACTTTAGATTTTTAACAGTAAACTCTCACTTTTCACTAAAATTTCATGCATTGGCAATATTAGATCAAAATTTCTTTTAAAATTTCTGACATTGAATTTGTATAAGGCAAATTTTTGTCTAAATCACCAATTTCTTAATTCAAGCCGGATTAGTCCACTTTGAAGTAAAATTCTCCCAACATTAGTTAACTCCATTTATAAGATTTGAATTTGAGATCTTATGCAAAGGAAATAAACGTTATACCATCTTAACAAACCAACCTTTGGTTATATAAGACAAATTAGTTTCTACTGTTACAATCATTATAGTTAAAATAATTTATATAAAGACCAAAAAGCTCAATTTTTAAAGTTAAAGACTAATACGACCGACGCTTAGTGTTTTATGAGATCACAACTTTACAAGCTAAATTGAGTATTTACACATCAAGAAATTGTATAATTTTTACAACTCGCAAGCTTCACTAAATAAAGTCTTCAGTTCTTTTGTCTATTTTTTTAATATAAAAAAGTGATTTGAAATTTCGATAAGTTCTTTTGTCTATTTTTTTTAATTAATGTAAAAAAGAGATTTGAAATTTCAATAATGGACGCTCGACTCAACAAGTCAAGCTTACTTAGGTTGTAGAAGACTAGGACGTAATAACATCACAACATTTTGAAATTTTGATTTTATTTATCAATCAAATTCTTTCTTGGGATAATTGTACAATATATTGACTAGTGTTTTGTATCGTGTATTTAGGGGTAGAAACCATGACTTCTAAAATTCCTCAGACTTTTTTGAAAAAATAAAAAAAGAATAATAGTAAGTTTTCAGTTTTCAACAATTGATGCTAGACATATACGATACGACAAGCTTTACATGTAGAAGACTAGGACATGACTACACCACAATATTTGACATTTAATTTGTATACCAACCAAATTGTTTACGGAAACTGTTATAGAATACATATTGATCAGCCTTTTTCTACCGTATAATTAGTGGTGGAAATAACTTAAATTAAGTTTAAATTTTCTAAAAAGAGATAGATCCATTTCGTAAACAGTCATTTTGAGCTTGACCTGTTTGTGGTGGGTTTATTTTGAGACATGAATAGGTAAAGTTTTGCAATTGTACAAAAGACTTCCGAACAAGTTAAGGCACTTAAACTTTTAAATTTTATAACATTTTAAAAAAATTATATTCCGTATACAATTAATAATCAATAGTTAACAAATTATGTATGTACTATAACTTTTTGGAATAATATATAGCAGTTTTTATATCAAATATATACTACTATATCTAACAAGATTACTTCTAATCTAGATTACCACTTGAAAGATTGTCATTTTTAAATTATTAGTAATTTTATATTACAATGTTGGATATGCACATGTTCTAATTGGCAATTCACATTACCTTGTTTAATATATATATATATATATATATATATATATATATATATATATATATATATATATACACTAGATTATTTCCAAGATGTTATAAATATTCATAAGTCTGAATTATATATTTTTTTATAAGATTAATTTTTAATATATGGTTAGTGTAAAGTAGTTTATACTATCAACTAATTATACTTTATCTTTTATATGACTTGTGAGGTGGTTATAATAAGAATCAAATGATGTTAATAATATAATTATACATAATTAGATGGTTGAATGAAAACAACTTTCACAAAGTATCCTTTCACCTAAAGAGTGAGAGTCTAATTTTAAAAGGTATAATCGGGCACCTAAACAGGGACTCTTTCTAGGGATACTATCAAGCACCTAAGCAAGAACTCCTCTCCGAAGATATAGTCAGGTGCTTAAACGAGGATCTTTCCAAACGATTTTTTTTTTTTTTATACATTTGAATCTCAAGATCAAATCTAAAATCATATGCTTAAGGGACTCGAGTCTCTTTCACTTAGACTAATATTTTGTTGATATAAAAAATTTATATTAACAATGATTTAAATTAAGATTTTATTTTTTTATTATTGCACTGAATAATTGCAATTCATGTTTATTAATTTGAGATTTATTTTATTTCATTTTATATTAACCAAGTTCCATTCAATTGCATTAATTTGGGCTGCAACCACTCAAGAAAGTAGTAGACTCTACACTTTTCCATAAAATTGCATGCATATTTGACAATATTAGATCAAAATTTCCTTTAAAATTTTTGACACTGTACTTATATAAGATAAATTACACTACAACATTTTTAGGATAAAGCAACACTTATTTTAAGCAACATATGAAAACTATTGCCTTTGATGCCTATAAGCAACGATTTTTGACGGTTGCCATTTGATATGGCTTACGCAACGATTTTTTAGTCAATGGTTATAAAATGTACTCTTTAATAACAAAAAGCACGCTTGCAAAGCATTGCTCTATCTTATATACATAAGCAACATTTATTTGAATGATAATTTACACTTTATTTATGTTGTCTTTTAAATTGTAATCACCCACACCTAATAAAGGTTGCCTAATGTTA
This sequence comes from Pterocarpus santalinus, assembly GCA_031439595.1. Lineage (NCBI taxonomy): Eukaryota > Viridiplantae > Streptophyta > Magnoliopsida > Fabales > Fabaceae > Pterocarpus > Pterocarpus santalinus. The sequence goes on from CM062527.1 coordinate 41,239,861, forward strand.
TTAGGTGCCAGTCTAAAGTATTTCCCACTAAAATTTTCACTTCTTTCCAACACCCAATTTCCTCTTCCAATTTCTTACATCCCTAATTTCTAACCCCAATAAACACACTCTCTCCCTATTCACGCCCTCTCTCTGGTGCCCTCTCTTTGGACCTTGCGCAACCTACCACCACCACAATGACAATGCCACTACGACAATGGTGACTACAACCACTGTTCGAATGTTGTGATGCTATAACAATTGCGATTCCAGTTTGAACGTCGGTGGCTCCCTCTCGTATGTATGATGTCTACTTGGCCATGGCTCCATCTCCTCCACATGACGTGACTTGCACCTGGCTCCTTTTACGTGACGCTGATTTGGGATCAAGGAAGACCTGGCCAAGATCAGCCTGAAATAAGTGGTCCTACCCCCAAATCCAAGCGAACCAAAATGGGAAAATCTAAAGACGACGATAAGAAGGTAACCTTTATTTCAAATCAGGTTCGGATAAAAATTAACTCCCCCCCCCCCATTTTCCCAAATCACCAAAATAAAACTTTCACTCACCATACTCTTTTGGGAGTGTGCAAAGCTTGTAGCTTGATTAAGTTTAGTGATTCAAAATTGAGGATTTCAATTGAACCATCATCAAGCACTGCACTACAATAACCACAAAGCATTGTATAGAACGCCAAAATGTGATTTTAGAAAGACTCTAGTTTACTAAAGTAGACTCTTTTATTGATTGTATTAGGTATAACCATTCATGGGTTTTGTGTAGAATTTGGGTAAGTAGCTCAAATATGTAGAGATAAGCATCCCAGTAGTGTACGGGAACATAGCATTCTAGCTTGGAAAAAAGGCTAGTGAGTAAGTATCTTACATTACCAATTATTGATGGTTTGATGTATTACTTAAAGTAACTAAAATGTTTTTATTATTTGCCTTGAGTGCTTCATTTCATTAATAAAGATATGCTTGGATGACCTTGCAATTAATATCTATTAAGTTAAGTTAGGTTAGAGTTGACGTAGCTATATGATTCAAATGTTTGATTAATATTAGGTAATGATATACTAGATGGCCAAACAAGTGGTTTACACAAACGAAGAAGATCTTCCCGGAAGAATTTTGAAAGTCTCATTCCCCTCTTGAACCTGACATTGCCAAACACATCCTTCCTGGTATATTCTTTTCCTTTGAGCTTATTCATTGTGTTTTCAAGCTCTTGAACTTTGTATTTTCAGAAAGCATTTGCCCACTATATGCAATTTAAGTTTAGGTTTTTGGTTGAGATAATTCCCTCCTTTTTTTTTTTTACTATAATTACTATAATGACTTTAATATATTGTTCAATCTTGGGTTTGCAGTGTTTGTCTTTTTTAGTTCTTGTTGATGCTTTATTGGTTTGATAATGGTTTTGCTTTTGCCTTTTGGATGCTACAATCTTTTGGCTTTCACTATGTTTCTGTTATGGCTACGTTGCTTTAGTGGTGTTTGAGGTGCACTAGACTCTTTTCTGTTTGGTTTCTTTTTAGTGGCTTTCGTTTTTGGAAGTGTCCTCTTTAAGCCTTTTTCTTTTATCTTTAGAAAGGCATTGCTTGGTGGAAGGTTTGCCTTTTATCATATCTTGATGCAGGTGGATTTATTTTATTTTGGACTGAAATTGTTGTGTTTGGCTTTGTTGGTTAGTGTGGACTTAGGTTGATTTATAGTCTCTACTAGGGAGTTCTTTGATTATTGCCTTCTTTGGAGTCATTTTCTAGTTTTTAGATAGTGCTAAGTAAGGAATCATTGTTACTGTGTTTGGGATCCAATAAAATATGGAAATTATTTCATTTGGAAATCAAATCATATGTATGGAATTGGAAAAAAAAAAGAGAGAGAAATGAGTTGATTTCAAAATCACAACAATTCCCCTCTTTCGTATTTGAAATCCCGTGATTTTTTATGGGATTTGGGTGGAAATAAATTGATTTTAGGTCTGACTATTTGAAAAGGTTATTTTTCTCTTTTAATTTTCACAAACCCTATTCTTTTTCCTTATTGAATCTATGATGAAGAAAAATGCTAGTTCTGCGACCATGAGAACTACTTCTTCACTCCAACCTCTTTTTCTTTGATTTACTATTGTTGATTAAAATTTCTTTCACCCTTTCACTCGGGGTTTAGTTTATTCAGGTTCAAGCTCAATTTCTTTCCCTCTTACATAAATTTTCTTTTTAATTGATGAGGTTTTTTTTTTGTTGTTGTTCTTATTGTTATTGTATCAAATTTGATCTTTTTTTTTCATTTTTTCCAATTATTTTTGGGTTGTTTATGAATTCTGTCATTTGGGTTTTCAAAGATTCTCATATTTGTTGTTTTGTTGATTGGCTTGTTAATCAAATGTTGATCCAGTAAGCACCTAAACTAATTAGTGCAAATTTGATCATGTGATAGGTTAATGTGACCGATGAAGAACAATAACTAGTGCAACAATGCAAAACTACCATTGAGTGTAGTATTCCTTTTTTCTCTACTCTCAAACCCCAACAACAATATCTTAATCAATGAATCTCATCATTGCCAAGAATGTTTGGTGAGTTTCTTTTTCATATCTACAACATTCTCTTCAAGCTTGTTATCCATTTTGTTTCTCAGAATTAGAAAACAGAAAAAGAAAAAAAATGGAAAAACCTTTAGCACAGTGATTCAAATTCAAAACCCTATTTTAGGATTATGATTTATTTTAATTTCTTTAGCTTGAAATATAGATTAATCAACTAGGTTTCTGTGTTATGTGTCTAATTGAGAAAGTTGTGTAACAAGTGATACTTAGATTGGGAAAGCAAGAGTTGTTGCGATCCCCTCTCCTTTTATTTTGGATTTGGTACTTGCAAATACTCTTTTTCCCCTGCTGCACACTTTTGAGTCTTTCTTTGGTCTCAATATGCTATCATAGTTTGGTACTCAACTTATTATAATATTATGTCTCTATCTCAATATGCTTGGTAGTTGGTGGATTGACTTCATCTATGGATAATAGTGTATGTTTATATCTATTTTTAGTTTGATTGTTCCCAATTGGTTTTTCTAGCCATAATTTTTATCTATAGCTCTTATGGGCTTGTTTGGAATTATTTTTATTTTTGTGTTTTCTAAAATAATTTTAAAAAACAAGTTTGAATTCAATTTTAAAAAATAGAAGAATAAAAAATACTATTTGATAACTTTATTCTCAAAACAATTTTTAAATGATAGAAAACAAAAAGCGTGATTGAATAGCTATACATCTTCATCAATGTGGAGCCCAATCATCTTACCCAAAGACTAAGTTTAAATTGCTTCTTCGTACTCATCATTCATCTTATCATCTTCGGAAACTTCTTCTGGCCATAGGTGGAGATCGCTGTCATTATCCACTGAACAGACATGCAAGATGAGAAAGACACTAGGAGGCTTTTCATTTTAGAAAATTTGAAGCTTTGTATCATGAGACAATTGAAGAGTGTCTCATTTAATAAAACAAACTATTTACAAAATTGCCACCATGTTGTTATTTGTTTTTTAAAATAGAAAACCAAAAACATCTTTAAGCTATTTTCTAATTTTTGTTTTTAAAACATAAAAACTATTTTTTCAATTTTAAAACCAATAAAAAAAAACAACATATCAAACAAGTTTTTTAATTTTTTTTCAAAAACAAAAAATTGTTTTGCAAAACACTTTTCAAACACCCCTATGTTTTCAGAATATTTTTATGCTCCCCATAAAATACATAAATGTTCATTTTAGCATAAAGTTGATTTGGGATCAGCTGAGGATGCTATCATATTATCTCATATTCAGGAATTTACACACTTTTGCAGAGTTGCTAACATTTTGGTATGCAATTTGTTGTTTTCTGTTTTGCAATGACTAGTTGTTGGTGACATAAAAAATTTTGGCTTTGTTGAGTGGCACTGTCTGTTTTGTTATATGCTATGATATGCTTTTTTGGTAAGCTTTTTAGTATATGATGGTGTATTTACTATTTCTGCCATGGTGGATTTAGTATGGAATGCTGTTATTGTTTAGTTTGGAACACTAGTTGGTTCTTACCATTGGTTAGGCTGCTGAACTTTGTAGCTGCTTGTGTTTTCTAGATTCTTGTTATCTTGTATTGCTTAGCTCCCCATATGCTCTTATGTGGGTTAAGCCTTATTTTGCCATTTATTGGGAAAAAAAATGTGTACTTTGGCATGGAAAATGAGATAACAAGTTTTTAGTTCAGTTATTAATTAAAAGAGGACAAGGTTAATAAACTTGATAAGTTGAGCCTTTTATTCACATTATTTGCATGAAGGGGTTCAAACAAGATTTAATAGAAGACCCCAAGAAAAGGCAACATTTTATCATATGTTGCTTTTATCAGGAGAAAATGCAACACTTATCATATGTTGCTTTTATTACGAGAAAAGGCAACGCTTGTTTGGTGTTACCTATATTATGAGAATAGGCAACGCTTGGATACCGTTGCCATAGAGGCCGGTAACAAGCGTTTTCTTTTGTCATGAAAAGGCAACGCTTGACAAGTGTTGCGGTGAATAGCATTTTCGTTTCCTCCAAAAAGCGTTGTCTTAGAGAAAAGGTAACAATTCTTTAGACCACCCTTAAAAAGCGTTTCCTTAGGTACGAAAGCATGACCTTTGATCAAAGGCAATAGTTTTCATGTTTTTAGGCAACGCTTGATAAATGTTGCCTTACATCTAAAATGTTGTAGTGTTACTATCTATTATTACAATTTTCGTAGTTAAATTAATTTATATTAAAGAACAAAAAACTCAATTTTTAAAGTCAAAGACAAATCTGACCAATGCTTATAATTTTATGAACTAAAGTGAGTACTTACACTTCAAGAAATTATTTGATTTTTACATCTTGCAAGCTCCACTGAATAAAATCTTAAGTTCTTTTGTCTTTTTCTGTAAAACAAAAAATTCGAAACCTCAATAATGGACACTCAGCTGACACGATAAGTAAAGCTTGTTTATAATAGACTAGGACGTAACAACATCACAGCATTTTGGCATTTTGATTTTATTTATCAATGAAATCCTTTTTTAAAATAATTATAGAATCAGAATTGTTGTATAGTACGAATCGTTTTTTTGTGTAAAATGTAGGAATAGTCCAAGGGGTGGTTATTTTTTAGTTTTTTCATGAATAAAAAATTGGGCTTTGTACTATTCGTATTTTTTATAATATATTGACTGGAGTTTTGTACCGTCTTTTTAGGGGTAGAATGTTGAAACCCTCAAAAAATTGCCCACGACTTATCAAGAAATTCTTCAGCTTTCAACAATGAGTGCTAGACGTATACTGCAAGGCAGACTACAAGTAGAAGACTAGGACGTGACAACTTTACAACATTAGACATTTGACTTTGTCAAACATGCCTGAAATTGTTATAGAGTACATATTGACTAGACTTTTTCTATCGTATAATTAGTCGCAGAAATAACTTAAATTAAGTTTAATTTGTTTAAAACGAGTTAGATATATTTCGTAAATAGTTAGTTTGAGTTTAATCATTTTGTGATAGGTTTATTTTGAGGCATGACTGGGCAAAGTTTATTTCAAGGCTTGCAAATTTACAAAGACTTCCAAACAAGTTAAGGAACGTAAACTTTTTAATTTTATAACATTTAAAAAAATTATATTCTGTATAAAATTAATAGAGTTTAATTTAGGTGCATTGATATACTAAAAATTTTTTATATTATTATCCAATTAAAATTTTCTATTTACATGACCATTCAAGTTATGGGTGATTATGTTAAAAAATCTTGTTGATGTGGTAATATATAAATTGATATCTGTATAAATTTTTTTTACATTAATAATACATTAAAATTAAATCTAAATTAATAATCAATATTTAACAAATTTTGTAGATACTATAATTTTTTGAAATAATATATACTACTTAGTTATATATTTGTTTTTAAAAGCCCCAACTTAAGATGTTTATTAAATAAATTAGTTAATTGAATGAAAGGGATGTTCACGTCCCCAGTACATATGCATGCTAGATACATTTCAATTCACTCTCATTAATTTAGGCTCCAGCCACTCAAGATAGTAGTAAACTCTACTTTCTCTAAATTAAAGCTTAAGCATTGACTATATTAGTTCTTAATTTTAAAAAAATTTGTTTTAAATTTCTGACATTGTATTATTATAAGTTAAACCACAACTTTTAAAGTCAAAAGTTAATTTGACCGACGCTTATAAAAAATTGTCTATGACTTTTTCGACTCTCGAGCCCCACTGAATAAAGGCTTTCGCTCTTTTGTCTTTTTTTATTATAGGATAGAGTTTTAACCTTTTGATGGTGGGCGAGTAAGTCAAGCCTACTTTTCGAAGACTAGGTCGCAACAACACCTTAATATTAAACTTTTGATTTTAATTATCAATCAAATCCTTGAAATAATATAATAATATATCATATCGACAAGGTTTTTTGTATCGTGTAAATGTGTGATTGGGGATAGAAACCACTCAAAAAATTGTCTGCGAATATAATGACAGAAACAGTTCAGTTTTCAACAATGGAGGCTAGATGTACATAAGAAGGCAGGCTTATTTGTAGAAGACTAGAATGTAACAACCCCACAACATTTGACATTTGATTTTATTTATCAATTAAGTCCTTTCTTGAAATAGCTACAGAATACATATCGACTAGCTTTTTTTACAATATAATTAGTGGTAGAAATAAATTAAATTTAGCTTTATATATATATATATATATATATATATATATATATATATATATATATTATAAAAATACTGATATTTATCCTGTGTGCAGCCACTTTGAGCTCGACCTATTTGTGCATGATAGGTTTGTTTGGAAGCTTGACTGGTCAATGTTTTATTTAAAGGCCGGCAGTTATATGAAGACTTCTTCACATGTTATGAAACCTTTTTTTTTTTTGTTTTTTATAGGTCCACGTTAACAAACTTAAACTTTTTAACTTTTTAACAGTTAATAAAAATAATATTCTTTATAAAATTTATATGTTATATTAAGTTATCTATGCTACTAACATTTCGAAGGTAGTTTTAGGGAAAGTTTTAGTGGTGTCACTTTAATATACATTTGGTTCTCCACTAACTTCAAAAGGTTTTCCATTACAAGATAAAAATATTTTAATATTGGTTATTTAAAGTATTTAGTGGCAGTTTTAACCCACATTAATAAAGTTTTTGACGGTTGCCAAATCCGCTAGAAATAAAGTGGTGAGAAGTATTTAATGGTGCCTTTTAACAACTATTGGCATGACCGCCACAAAAACACATTTATTATCTATGATTGTTTAGTGGGGGCTTAAACTGCCTAGAAGTTTGTTTTTATGGAAGTTAAAACTAACATTAGCAAATGAGCCAACTTGCCCGGCTTTTTTATACCCCGCCATAGGTTAAGCCTTACTAGGGGTAGGGTGAGCCAACTTGCCTTGCTTTTGTGTGGGTTGGAGTGTTGGCCCAAAAAAAAATAAATAAAAATGAAAAAACTTTTTTTAAACAAATTAAGTCATCTAAAATTTAAAAAAATAAATAATTTTTTTACTTAAATACAACAAAATAATATCCATATAAAATAAAAAAATTCTTAATTACCTGACTAACAGGAGGCTTAAATGTTGAGTGTGTTATATGAAAAAAAAAAGAATAAGGTGAAAAAAAAAATTTGACTCGTGGGCCAAATTCGTCTTGCCTCGCTTCAACCCACAGATCAAGTAGGGCGAGGCATGTAGATTGAAATATTTTTGCAGGTTAATATTATCAACCCATCCCTACCAAAAATTGTGAATTGTGTGGATCAATATGGCAGGTTTGACTCATTTTGCCATATCTAGTTAAAACTGCCACTAATTGAAGTTCAAGTTTCAAGCCCAATTCAATATTTTGGCAGTTCAAACTGCCGATACAAAGCATGACCAATATAGTTAAAGTTGGGCTTAGTAGTGGATATGTCCACCTCTCACTAATTGCACCTAGATTCGATACCAAGTGGAGCTTGGTTTATGGCATATGAACCCTTCTCCCTTCCCGTGAAGTTGTGTGTGCATTGACCGAAAAAAAAAAAGCATGACCAACCAAAAAAAAGCCAATAATTTTTTTTTTAGCTTTATAATCATATTATTTCACTTTAGAGGTACATTACAATGTGCATATTGATTATGAAGATTCCTTTTAGTGTTAAAGCTTATTATGATCGAGATGTGATTTTCTATCTTCTATCCATATATATATATACATTGGGTGCTACTTTGTTTTAGGTATAAGGCCAGTTGACTAAGCATGTACAAAGAGAGCAAGGGAGTAGTAGTCAAGGTAAAGCCTAATGTTTGAGTTGAACTGCATATATTTTCTCAAGATAAAGGATAAGATGCGAGTTGCAAATGAAAATTAAGATTCAACAGATCTGCTCAACCAAATTTGAGTGTAGTATTTTTTTGTGCCAAATATCAGAAAAATAATAATTTCCACTTAATAATCATAAAAGAAAAAAAATCAATTAACAATTTAAAAAGCGGATAAGCAGTTAAAATTTGTAGCACAGGCTATCAAAATTTTTGCCATGTTAAAAGCCCACTTTTTTTTCAGAACACGTGAGAACCTTTTTTTTCTCCCACAAATTAACTTCGCATGAATTCCTTGAGACCAGAATAAGTCCCTAAGGAGTGACCATAATTTGTCCTGGGAGGGTTTGTATGTGTCAAGTCTGCATGTACAGAAGATGATGGTGAAGACGACTATGACTTAATCCACTCGGCACAATCTTGCTTTATTCCGTATAAGGCTGTCGTCATTTGATCTGCATGTCACAATTGAATTCAATCACTAAATACACTATGCCACTTACAATTGAGAGAGTTAGTTGAATTGTAGAGCATATTTACAGGAAGTAGAAAACATTAGATAGTTGAGGCATACATAAGTGAAGAAGCTTACGGCCTCTGTAGGAAATGAGGCACATGCAACAGGTGTCCCATCATGTGTTAATGTTTCAGACCCTTTTTCCTAAGACAATCACAATGAAGTTATTACACAAGAATTCTCATACAAACCAATCTCATCCTGCCAACAGCAACAGATATGAATCTTTCGATGATAGCATCTAGTAGAGGAATGACACAGCCATTTTCATCATTCATGGACATCTAAGTAGACAAAGAAAATAGACCAATTTGAATACCTCTTCTCCATCAAAATTGGTTAGCACAAAATCTTGCAAGTTTGCTGCCATTCCAATTTGGAAAACATGAAAGAATATGAATAAATTCTACATGCTAAAACAAAAAGGCAGATAGAACAGTATTCAAATGATATCACTATTGACAACAGAATATAACAGAACACTAGTAGTCCATGATCCATATATGTTTGTTTATTTTTGTATTGCATTGATATATACAGCCCACATGCACATAACATCTAAGAAGGAGAGGATTAAATTGAGACTTGAAAGCACGAGAAACTGAGTAAATTGCTAACTATATATGAGGAAAACTAAGTTTTTGAAAGGATATGAAATCGGAGTCAGTTTTACCAAAACAGATGAATAGTAATCAGCAATGTCAATATCTAAGATTTTGTGAAGTATTCATAAAGCAAAAAATGAAGAAATGAAGCCTCAAACTTCACAGAACGATATAATAGAACACTTTGAACCGTTGGTCTAGTGGCCCTAGTAAAGTCATGTTCAGAAACAGTGGACTCTGAAATATGTTTTCCAGTTTTTAAAATAGTGTTAATTTTTTATACATATGCACAGTTCTAATGTGTGTGTGTGTGAATATATATATATATATATATATATATATATATATATATATATATATATATATATATATATATATATATATATATATATATATATATATTAAATGATGAGTCTTATTTATGCTTAATTTATGATGTTTATTCTTACTTAAGCATAGTTGCTTTCTTTTAGAGCTTGTCCTCATATGTTATAGTTTATTGCCCCTCATTGAGTTGGTTGGACTTACCTGCCTTTTCCTTCGTATTTCAGATCCTAGGGCTGCACTTGATTTGGTTCTTCTAGCTTCATAGAGTGCAGACATTTTGATAGCCCCTCTGCATGTGAGGGTCTTTTGTAGACTTTTATTTTGATCTTTTGGATATCGGCCACATTAGAGTTGCTCTACAATCCACAGATAGGATCTTGTAACTTATTAATTTTTTTCTTGAACGGATATGCATAAATATGTTGCTATTATGAGGAATGAATGCCTAACACACAAACACACACACACACACACACACACATATGCAAATTATTTGAGAGCCTCAATTTTGGATATATGTTGGTTGTCTATTTGGTATAGGTCTTGCTATTATGGAGGTGAAACTCTATACATTTCTCACAAAAAACTTGACATCCTAGGCTTATTGGAGGTTTGTTACCTCCAAGCGCCAGTCATAGCTCCGGGGTGAGTCGTGTAACACCCTCCCAAGTACAGTACTATGCTTAAGTCATAGTACCACACTCAAGAGTTGTTACTGTTACCTGAGCGGACCTTATTTCACAGCAATTTCAGCCGTCTTCGAAATCTTTCCAACTATCTGGAGATAACACGGAAATGAACATAGGAGTGAGAATTATAAAAATTCTCAGTAGGATTCATTAATAAATTTCACACTGTGTCATCATTATTATCTCCAGTTGCTTCGGTTTATTATGAAAAAAATGAACATGTTAATAGACTTTTCAATTTTATAGTTTGAAAATGTATTATCCGAAGCAGAGTTCATTTTATTCATGCGCTTGAGTTCACATTGGCAATATTTCATATTTAGAAAATAATCACAGCATAAATAAATAGTACAGCTTCAGCATCAATTAAACATGGGATGTCATTATGCAAATTCTCATCTTTGAATTCATGCAAATATCCTGATGTCTTTCTTTAACTTTCTTTGCTCTGTAATGAGTTAATGTCATGGATGTTGCCGCCATACATTTTCATTGCTTACACTAGCTGGGTCATGCCATGCCTCATGTAAGCCTTATCCCCCATACTCACACTAGCTGGGTCACGCCATGCCTCATGTGGGTGAGGGAAGCATATATTCCAGAGTACGATCGCTATGTCATACCACATCAGAGCATGATCGCCATGTCACGTTCCTTAGGAATATATTCGTCCTGCCACGTCCCAGAGTCTGATCGCCGTGTCATACTCCATCGGAATGTGATCGCCATGTCACATTCCTTAGGGTGTGGGATCATCATAACATATTCCAGAGTATGATCGCCATGTCATGCTCCGTCAGAGCGTGATCGCCATGTCACGTTCCTTAGGAATATGGGATCTTCATTATATCTTTTAACTGCTTTCACGGGGAGGGATTCAAAGTGCAACTGCCTCCAGGTGAAGGGATTCACATCTTTATCTTATTTAATTGCCTTCACAAGAAGAGACCTCATAACTGCCTCCAGGTGAAGGGACCCACATTCAATATGTTCATATGCTTTCATTCTCATACATAATCATACATAGGCATGCTGAATACATTCATACATATACTTCGCCATTTACTTTCATATGTCCTTGCATATAAAATTCCATATTCATAACTTAAAATTTCATAACACAAGCTATTATAACTTCATATAATTCTGCTGAAAATTCGGCAGCATAACGAAACGTGTCCGCTTCCCCATAAATAGTGCCAGGCTACCAGTAAAACCAATCAGGAAAAAGTTCAACATAGAGCAGCAAACATATCACAATAATGTCAATCATGTAGGGATTGAACCCTTATATGTCATATTAATATCAATCATGTAGGGATTAGACCCTTTGTATTCAATTTTGCTCATTATATCAATCCTGCCCGATTTTTAGAAATAAAGCCCTAAATTCATTTTAGCTTATTTAGACCTGAATTTTGGATATGTTAAAGTGTTATGTGTCTATTTTCTAACCTCTTAGGTCCCATCTAATTTTGATAAGCATAGCTCAAATTATTTAGGTTTTATCCCGGCCTGCCCTGTAGCTAGCTAGAATTACACTTTTAAAAGTAAAAATCCACTAAAAATCGAAAACTGGCTCAAATCACACAAAATTGGTCTCATATTTAACAGGACAAAGTTTCATTTACAAAAAGTTCCATTCCATTTGACTTAGTAGAGCTCGAGTTATAAGCCTCGAATTCTGACCTTCCTAAACTGCCCTGTTCTGGCCCGGTTTGGACATAGGGCAACTTTCTTAGGTCACTGGGAGCAACTGGGACCTTATCTAATTTTGAAAATTTTTATGGGACATTCTTCTATGTGTAAGCTTTCTAAAAAAATTGGTTTCACTCATTTTCAAGTAGTATAGGGCGAGTTCTACCCTGAACAACCCAATCTGCCCAGAATCAGAGTCAAAACCCTAGGTCGAAATTCAAAAATTCATATCTCTCTCAATACTAATCCAAAAGCCTTATATGATATATGTATGAAAAGCCCTGGATGTCTAGTTTCATATAAAAATGGTTTCATTAGATTTAAACGGCGGTAGGCGGAGCCGTACACTCCGCCGTACGGACCGCCGTAGGTTTCCTCAACTTAACAGATTCTGTTTTGTGCCTCTTTGTGTTTTCTCATTCAAATCTCAATCAACCCAAATAAAAAAAATGATAAGTCAGCCATAAAACATCACACCACCTCCATATATCATCAGTTACATAAGAGAAGAAAGCAATCCTAACAGTTATTAGATCAATAAAATCATGCAAAGAAGTTGAATCCTACCTCTAGCAAGTGAGATTCTTGATCAAGATGGGTGTTTGTGGGTAAGGAGGGTGGATGAAAGCTTGAGAGGAGGTAATATGAAGTAGGACAAGAAGAGGAAAATGAAGAAGGGAAGGAAAGAAAGAGGCAACTGTAGCACAAAAGGGAAAGGAAGAAAAATCTGGTTTAATGTAATGATGATACTTGGAGCTTTAACATTTGATTGGAGGAAAAATGGTTGGTTAGAATGAAGCCAAGATCACCTCATTTGGGACAGCCATTAGGCGTCCAAATGCTTGGTGAGAGTGGCTAATTTTTGGCCACTCATTTTAGGGTCATAGGCATATTATTTGGCTATTTCGGTTCCGGCAGTTTTAAAATACCGTAATCTTACCGATTTCCTTTAAATCGATAAAACGGTTTTGGAGAAATTTATGAAGTTTTATATGTTTCTATTCTAATTATCTCTAATCTAACATCTAATTAACTCTTGATCAACCCTTAATTAATTTCTAATCAAGCTTAAAGATTCAATAAAATGAAATAAGTTGATTAACAGTATAAATTAAACGTTTTGCAAGTTGAAGGCCTTTTTGGTTTTTGTTGTTTTATGGCTAATGGCATTTTCGTAATTATGGATAAGTCTAGGGGCGTCCCATGTCATTTCACATATGAATACCTCCGTGGCTCAATCAGCCGAGGTTTAGGTTTCTACATTTTTGCTACGTGATTCTCCTTCGTTTAAAACCTTATTTTACTAATCCTATTGATATAGGGACCTAATTGTCATTTTCTAAAAAGTTCAGGGGCAAGGCTATAAATAATATATAAGGACCTAAAGGTCATTTTCTAAAAAGCTCAGGGGCAAGATTGTAAATAATAAAAGTTTATTTTTATTACTTCCTATTACGTTATATGGGGATGTTACAAGTCGTGACAAAGGTGGTATTAAAGCCTGCTTAGGTCTTTTGTGGTTAGTGGAGCAAATGTCCTTTGGTAGTATTGCGATTGTGTAAATGGTTGCTGGCCCATTTCCATACTAGAGGCTTTAGGGATCTTTTTCTAGTTGCCTTTGATTTTCCTTGAAAATTGAATTTTGTGATTTTTGTTTAGAATCTAAAATATTTCTTCTCTTGAATAGGTGGAGATGCCACCTAGGGTGCAACCATAGAGGCAGCGGACTGAGGAAAATGAGCCCTTAGACACTGGATTAGATAGGGCGTCATTCCCTATGCTACGGATGAGGGTAGAGGTAGAAGCAGAGGTAGAGGTTATGGTAGAATAGCTAGGTGGGTAGCAGATAAAGTAATTGCTGGAATGCGCAAATTACAACAAGAAGTTGAAACTCTAGTAGGGGTTATAGTAGGACCGCAACTAGGTTCTCGGGCGGGGGTTGGTCCACAAGGTCAGAGATAGACTCCACCCTTTCTTGGCATTGAGGTATCTGTGCACAAGTTTCTTAATTTGAAGCCACCTACATTCTCAGGTGACTTGGTGAGGGAGGATCCACAGTTGTTTATGGACAAAGTCTGAAAAGCCATAAGAACATTGAGATGTTCCACTACAAGAGCTGTTGAACTCGCAACTTATCAGTTAGAAGGTTTGGCTGAGCAGTAGTATTAGAGCACATGACAGGCAAGACCAGTTAGGTCACCACCTATGACTTGGGAGGAAATTACTAAAGCTTTTATGACAAGATTTTTTCCTGGAAGTAAGAGAGCCAAACGTGCCAACGAGTTTAAGAGACTAACACAAACTCAAGGGATGACTATTATAGAGCACGATACAAGATTTACCCAGCTGTCACGTTATGCCTCGTATCTAGTAGATAGTAAGTACGTGAAAGTTGCCAGATTTATCAAGGGGTTAGCTGATCCATACTTTACAACACTATCACCTCAGATTGGGAAGCTTACTTATGTAGGAACCATGAATGCCGCCTTAGAAATTAAATCTGGTAAGTTGGACAAGAAGGCTGCTAGGGAGGTAATGTAACATCCCCAATTTTTGTCTAAGCTAATTAGCTCAGTGATCCTGGCTAATTAGAGAGGTTAACGATTAACTGAGGACTAATCGGCTAACCTCGATGAGTAAGAGCTTAGTAAATTGAGTCAAGTCAATAATTAATCATAACGTACTAAATGTTTTAATTAAAACCTAATTATTCGAACCTCATTAATTCGTAACTTAGAAATATAATTAAGGTAATCCAATCTTATTAATTAAGTACAAGACAATTGTTCCACCTTACCAATTGAGATAGATTAATTCTTACACCCTAATTACATAATTTATAAGAGCAATTCTTTTAGAGAAAAACGTTTTAAAAGTGTAATTAACCGAAATCGGTTAAAGAGCAATTTAACTAATCAAGTTGAATTAACAACTTAGGTAATTCTAATAGCTATGAAGATTTAAAAATTTCTTCTAATTGATGCACCAAATCTTGGCCAAGGATAAGAGCAAAATCCAACCATCTATTTGCCTTCTCATCATGCACTCTTAGATCAAGAGTCTATGTTAGTAGTATCTCTTTAGTCTAGACAAGAGAAGTACCTTCCTCTCTTAGGATTGTGACACTTGGAGTGATCATAGTCATCCAACACCAATCCTAAGATAGGTCATGCTTTTAACCACTTGAAAACACTACATGGTCCTTATCCAAGTGCCAAGACTCAAAGGAAACACAACCCACTCTTTTACCCCTAAGTTCCTAGCTTTCTTGCTTGAAAAAGAAGTAAACCTCACCTACTCACTCTTGCTTGTTGGAGAAGCAAAAGCCATCAGCCCCTCATCCATTTTTGCGCCCCAAACTAGCCCTCCCACTCTCTCATTTGTGATTCTCATCCTCTCACTACAAGCCCAAGCTCCCACCTCTCTCTAAACTTCATCCTAGCTCTTTTGTTCTTTCAACTTTTCTTGTTCTTCTTATCTCTTTCTCACCTTATCCAACTCTCTTTCCTATCACCATTCTCACAAACCCTTCAAGCACCACCCTCTTTGGTTCTTGAAGAAGCAAAACAAACACTCACTTAGCCCCATCATCAAGCTCTAGGAGGAGGAAGGTCATCTCCAACCCATCAACTCTTTCTTCTCCTCAAGAAACACATTTGGTAGTGACTCTAACCCCTCCTTCTTCTATGTTTTTCAAGCTTTAGAACTCCTAAGCTCTCCATAGCTAGGTGGTTTTAAGGCTTGCTCTAAAGGCCTCATGGCCATGCTTTCATTATATGAGGTTGTTGGTGATTTTGCTCTTTTCTTAGCAAATGTCTTTGGTTGTGCATTTTGTTTTATGTTGAACCCAACTTTTAGAACTCAAAATATTGATTTTACCAAGATCTCAAAGTTTAAAGATGGTTTGGATATGTAAAATGGTCACTTGAAGAAAAGACTAAATGTTTGTACAAGAAAACTCCTTGAAAACAAAACCGTGGAAACTGGAAAACTCTGGCAGTCTGTATGGCGCGACCAATAACTTCTTCGATATAACTCCAAATGGAATGAAATAATTTTAGATGAAAATAGACTCATATAGCTTTTTATACATATAAAATATGTGAGATTTGGCCTTAAAACGAGAGAGATATAAATTTTCAAAGTTTGCTGTTCCTGGATGGGTTTCTGTCCGGGCAGTAGATAATAAAACGTGCATAACTCAAGTTATACAGAACATTTTTGAGTGGGACCAAGTTTGTTAGAAATATAAGACATAGAGGAACATCCCCATAACACAGTTTTGGCAGATTCTTTGTGAGGAGTTCGCAGTAATGTTTAAAAGTCACTGACCCGAGATGAACTTTCAAGTCTGAACAGTCAGAATAAAATGTGCATAACTCAAGCTACAAAATGAATTTTTGAGTGGGGTTTCTTTTGTTTAAAAATAGACTCAGAGAAGTATAAGCATACCAAAATTCGAAATAAAAGAGTAAAATATGAAATTATGGTGAATTTTTAAAGTTACTGCCCCACTGTAAAAGTAAAACTAGTTAGGGTAAAAGTTAAAGGTTAATGAAGAATAAACTTTAAAACATTAATACCCTTACATTAAGCATTAGAAAACCTTCATAACTCCACTTAAAAAGTATCAAAAAGGATATTAGATAAAATTGGCATTACAACTAACAAAAGAGGACACACAAGAGGCAACCTCAATTAAAAGATTGCACTCAATTTACTAAGCTAAGCTCATAGAATTTTGCTTGAGAATATGCCTATGTTTATGTGCAAGCATAATATTATGATGATGATATGATAATGATGATATGATATGATGCTTAATGATACTGTGATATTGGTTTCTCTGTTTGGCAAAATTTTGGGAAGCTTCGGTCTAGCTCAGTTATCTTCTTAGAAATTTTGTAGAAATTGTGGATTTAGAAATATTTTGCATCATAAGCCTTAATAAGAAGATAAAGTAAGCTAAGGGCGTGATCCTTCAAAAGGGAAGGTGACCCAAAGTAAGTTCCCCTCACCCACGACTCACATGAGGCATGGCATGACCCAACTAGTGTGAGTATAAGGGATAGGGCTTACATGAGGTATGGCATGACCCAGCTAGTGTAAGTACCGAAACTTTATGGTGGCGACGGCCACGGTATGAGCTCATTACCACTTATGTTTAGTGGGTGAAAAGAAAAGGACTTAAAATAAGTCAAGTTAAGGAAAGAAAAGGATTTAAGAGAAAGTCAAGTTAAGAAAAGAAAGGGATTTCTGTCCGACCCAAGTAAAGAATGAAACTCTCAACATGTTCATGCATGATATGAATTGTCATATAAGTTTTTATGTATACCATGATGTTGTAATCATAACGAGAATATGTACTTAAAATTGAATCCACTTTGGATAGCTATGTCTTCGAAAATCTAAGAATTAGACCTTGTGTATGCTCACTGTTTTCATTATAAAACCGAAGTGGCTGGGACGATGACAATAACACTTCCGTGTCGGGTTCGAGTCCTACTGAGAAATCTTATTTCTCACTCTAGTTACTTTTTCGCATCGTCACCAGAATCCGAGGGCGCATCCGATGGAGTGGAGCATGGATCCCCTACACTGTGAGCGGACGGACGACGTGGGACGCCAGACGAAGCTATTTTGGGACTTATAGCGACTGTCACTCTGCATCTTCGCATATTTCTTTTCGAGATGAGCTTTGTCATTGGAGTTTGTATTTAGTACCTAGAATTTGGATCATGGCACGACCATGAGCTTCCTCGATGTAATGCTGTTATATATATATGTATGTATATAAATATTATGAACCTAGATGGATGTAATGATTAGTTATGTAATGCAATATATTTGTACATTACTATTTATTTATCTTTCTCTTGTTTTATGATATTGGGTTATGTATCTTATGCGATACGCTCCTTCTTTATCTGACTTCTCGCTTAAGGCTTTACTTTTCAAAATGCTGCAAAGCAATGACGGATTTCAAAAAAAAAAAAAAATCTTATCGTATTTTTCCACGAACATAAGTAACAACTAATAAAATGCCGTAATACGACTTAAGCGTAGTATGGGTTTATTAGGGTGTTACAGGTAACTAAGAAAGTGAAGACTCTAGGTTCTTACTTCGGTCATTCTAACTTTAGTGGAGCACCTAGCTACCAAGGTACGCAGCACATTCCTCCACAAGGGGTTACATCTTTCGAACCCTTCCTATGAGTGTTCTTGCCTTAGGTTCTCACATTGGGAGTGGAGCTCTAGGCATTCAGCTCCTTCTGTCCCATTGTGCCAGACATGTGGAAAGATGCATTTTGGGTTGTGCCACTGAGTAATAGGAGCTTGCTTTTAGTGTGGTCAGTGTAACACCCTTGTAACACCTTACCAGACAAAGTATTATGCTTAAGTCATAATAAATTATCTGATAAGTGATTACGTGTGGTACTGGTTAAATTCTATTTTCTGTATTATTATTAGTTACTCATATAAAAATGCATAATCACCTAACAAAAATTTCTGCGTGGCGACGGGATAAATGCTAGTTAAACGGTATACTATAAATAACATAAATAAAAGTACAATAAGGACAAAACTAGTGCAAAAGGCATCATAAATATATACATAGATATCTAATTTTAAAGTTTGTCAAAATGATACAGGGTAACAAAATGAGGCCGTTAATACAAAACAAAACGATCAGTTTCTATGAACAGTACCCCGAATGGTCCCCATGGGACATTTCATGTACATCTCCTGATATCTACCCATCTATCCATGACCCAGACTGCTAAAAGAGGGCCATTTTGTACATCTGCTACTGCTGCAGCATGCACACTATCTAAACGGAGTCTGAACAAAGGAAACCGTTTGCCATGGCGGCATTTGCTGGAGGGTGACCCATACTAGGAGCAGATGACGAGAAAGAAGAACTCGCCGCCTCGGACGGATCCTCCTCCGAGATCGAGGCTGATGACATCGACTGCGGTGGTGAAGCAGGAGAGGCCATGGGAACTGGAGCTGCTGGTGCTGCTGGTGGTGGTGGTGGAAATGGATGGGCCATGTAGAAGGGTATGGCAATGTACGGGACAGCAGGATCAAAGAGAGGGTGCATAAGTAGGACAGCAAAATCCCTCTAGAAAAAGAAGTAGAGGCGGAACTGATATCGGCCGGATATATATACAGAATCCAAAAACAGGTCAAGGGAACTCAATGAATAGCACTCCGGTCGCTGCTTGCTCCATGGTCTGAGAATGACGCGAAACATACAATAGGGTGAGAAATAAATATTTCTCAGTAGGAATTCCTAGGTTCTATGCATCTATCATCGCTGTTATTCCCAGTTGTTTCGATCGTGCAATATTTTTCAAATAGTACGGTACAATGATAATATTTAACTTAAATACTTGTTTGTAAAGCATATACCAAAACAAATTCAATTTTAGTTGACAGACACACTAATGTACTCAAACAGTAATCATGATGGAACAATAGCATATTAAGAATAATAAACAGAGATCTAAAACAATCAATTAAGAAGCATTACACTATATATATGAATGTGCAATTAGAATATGCATCTTATCCTTGAAGCCTTTCGTCTATTAGAACTTATTTCCATCCTTGGTCTCCCGGGAGTCATTGGCCATATACTCCTAGGTAATAGTCTGCTTTTCAGGACCGAGCTCGTTCCTATACAGGATGGCTGGGTTTACTTTCCTTGACCTTCCCACTGATCTATTCCCCTTAATTTATTCTGGGGCTGGCCCAAGTGATATGGAATCCTTTATGATATCATGAAATGAATGTACATCTAACTTGATTCTTCAAATATAATGTATTCATGCTATTATAAATTTTTCACAACATATGAACTTCTTACCGAAATTTTGGCAGCATAACGGATCGAGTCAGCTTCCCCATGAATAGTGCCAGACAACCAGCACAATTGTACAATTTGCAAATTCAGTATAGACCATCAAATATATATATATACATTCATAGCATCATTCAACAATTTCAAATCAAGCATCAATAAGGTTTCAGTTTATCCTCCCCTGTTCTACCCGAATTTGGTATGCCCCACTTCTTATTCAATTCAACTCATTTAAATCTAATTTTTGAGTATGTCATAGACTCATATGTCTAGATTCTAATCCTTTTAGTCCCACCTCATTTTGATTTGTATAGCTCAAGATATAAACAAGTTACCTCAGGCTGTCCTGTTCTTAGCCAGATTTGGGTCCTTACAAGTACAAATTCATTAAAAATAGAAAATAAGGTGAATTCATACGAAATTTATATCAAGTTAAAGTTATCAGAACAAGATTTCAAATGAATTAAGTTTCATGTCGTTTGCATAAGTATATTTTGACTTATGAGTCCCGAAACTTGGCCCTACTACACTACCCTGGTTCAACCCAGTTTAGACTTAAGCCAACTTCCTTGTGCACTGGGAGCAAACGGCTATGATTTTGGTTCTGAAATTTTTATGGGATATTCCTTTACATGTTAGCTTTCAAAAAAACTTGGGTTCACTCAATTTGGAGTTGTATAGGGTGAGTTATACCCTTCTCAACTCTTACTACCCGAATAAGGATCCAAATTTCTAGGTTAAACTTCAAAAATTCATAACTAATTCTATACTAATCCAATGGCCTTATATGATATATGTATGGAAAGCCCTAGATGTCTAATTTCATATAAAAATTGTTTCATCCAATTTAAACAGTGGTAGATAGAGCCGTACACTCCGCCGTACGAACCGCAGAGGAAAACCCTAATAGCTTCTAGATTTGTCTTCCTCCTTCAAGCTATTTGCTCTCAATTCCAATTTTAATCACAACATACATGCAAAACTAGTCATAAAACATCATCATCACTCTACAAAACATCAATATTTTAGATTATGCATGCTCACCATGTAGCCCCAAATCAGAGAAAACAAGAGGAGAAGTAGGATTTCCTACCTTGTCTAATGCAATTTGTGTTGATTTTGTGCCTTTGATGGTAGTAACTTGTGATGAGACTTGAAGAAGAGATGGAAATGGAGTGGATATGAGAGTGAGGAGAAGAGAAATGGAGAGAGCTTCAGTAAGGGAGTGGCTGAAATTTTGGATAAGGGAAGGAAAGAAAAAGCAAAGATTTTTGAGGCAAGGTGGATGATGATTGTAACATCCGATTTCCGACTTCCGATTCCATCCAATGTTGAAAATTCCGATTTCCGAGTTTGTATTACAATTCTGCTTCCGACCTCAGTAGTATCTTCGACTTCCGATTTCGTTCCAAGGCCTACAAGGACTTATTCCGATTTCCGATCTCATGCTCAAATAAGAACGAACGTGATATCCGAGTTCCGATATTAAGTGATTCAAGATAGAAACGAAATGCGACCTACGCGTTTCACTAAATTGGATTTCGAGTTCATTACCAAGATCTTTTCTCTCTTTACCGAGTTCTGAGATCGAGTTGGAGTACCAGGTTTTATGAATTCCGAGTTAAATCACACAGCATTTATGCTTAGAATCCTAATATTCGGTGCCATGCTTAAAAATCGATACAAGGATGACCCCGACTTCCGGGTTTAAGTGTTTTGGCTTCACGTTTGGCCCGACTTTCGCTTTTAAAGTAGCTGTGCCTTGCGATTTCGGATTACGACTTCATGCCCAAATTCTCACTGAATGTGAAGATAGTTACGACTCGACTTCATCCAAATAGCAGTGCATGGATTCCGACTTTAACAATCACACGAGTTCGATGTCACATTCCTATCGTTGGCAGCGAGTCTCACTTCTTAAGCGACGTGGAGAGCATTTTTGTCACACAAGAAGGAGACATGGCTGAATATTACCCACAAGAATTTCACCCAATCAAAGCCACATATCCTAACTACCACTTCAGAGCTTCGTCTATATATATCCTCCTCCTGCCTCTTCAGCTCCACTCTTCCCACGTTGTTTTCTCTTCTTGAATTCAACTCTCTTTTCTCTTCTCCACTCCATCCAGCTCTCATTTCAACGAGCTCCACACGATCATAGAGGTAGAGGTTTTCTTCTTGCTTAATTTTCTGACTCTTGGATGATTGATGGTGATTCAAATCTTTAATTTTTGATATGTTAATTGATTGATTATGATGAATTATAGCTGGTTTATTGGTTGTCTATGAGATTGAAACTGAATTAGACACAAAGAAGGATGAAGATAGGAAGAGTTGAGAGGCTGGAAGACTCAAAACCCTCGGCCGTCCGTACGGCGGAGTGTAAGGCTCCGCCGTCCGCCGTTCAAAATTAATGAAACCATTTTTAGGTGAAACTAGACATCTAGGGCTTTCCACACATATATCATATAAGACCATTGGAGTAATATTGAGGGAGATATGAATTTTTGAAGTTCACCCTAGGAATCAGAACATCCACCCGGGCAGTATGGGTTGAGAAGGGTGTAACTCACCCTATACAACTCCAATTCGAGTGAAACCAATTTTGTTAGAAAGCTTACACACAGGGAAACACCCCAATATAAGATTCCGATTTTGTTACCAACTCAGTCGTTCCCAGTGATTCGAAGAAGTGACCCTATGTCCAAACCGGACCAACACAGGGCAGCTCAGGAAGGCTAAGTTTCGGGGCTTGTAACTCGAGCCCTACTAAGGAAAATGAAATGGAACTTTTTGTATCTGAAAGGTTGTCCTGTTAGCTTTAATATGAGGCCAATTTCATATGATTTGAGCCAGTTTTCGATTTTTAGTAGATTTTTACTTCTAAGTGTGCAATTCTGGCCACCCACAGGGCAGGCCGGGATAAAACCGAATATCTTGAGTTATGGTTATCCAAATCAGATGGGACCAAAGGGGTTAGAAAATGGACACATAACCCTTCAACATATCCAAAATTTAGGTCCAAATGACCTAAATAGAAATTATGGCATAATTTACAAGAACCGGGTTGAATACAAGCAGTGAGGCAGTAAGCATATTCTAAAGTGCAATACTTATGTCTTGAATTTAGGATTGAAGCGTGAATGAAATATGTTGATTTATGTATGAAACGAAGTGTTTCTCTTGACAAATTGATATGCTAAATACTGGCACTATTCATGAGGAAGCGGACACGTTCCGTTATGCCAAATAAATTGCGGTAAAACTCATGCATGAATTATGAGATACATGTAGAGGCATGTGCATTTCCAAGAAAGCTATGAAAGCTATGTTATGATGAATTCAAAGAACATGATATGATGAGATTTCCATGCTACTTGGGCCAGCCCCGGAAAAACAGTTAAGGGAATAGATCGGTGGGAAGGTCGGGAAAGTAAACCCGGCATTCTGTATAGAAACGAGCTCGATCCCGATAAGCGGACTATTACCCAGAGTCTAAAATGGCCAAGAACTCCCGAGGGACCAAGTGATGGAAAATGATGAAAAGTAAGAGGAAAGGTTATGAAGAATGAGATTTGCATAACCACATCAAGTGCATGGGTGCATTTAACATGTCATTGCATATTGTTTACTGACTTGTCCGTGTATTTACTCGTGATTGTATATACACTATCTTGCTCTCTTGTCCTATGTATTAGTGTTGATGGTTTATCTTTGTTTCTTATGTTATTTAAGTAAAATTGAACCTTGCCTCGGACTAGACATTTTTCGCAACATTACTAAATATGTGTAGTTAAGTTTAATCTCATGTTTTAAGAAAATTTCATAAAACCGAGGCAACCGAGAATGAACGCGAGGTCGGTATACACTATATGCAAACCCTGCGAGAATTTCTCCAAATTCTCACCCCTTCGCTTTTCCGCTTCATTCTCGTGACGTGGGCGATGGACACGACAGCTACCCTTTTCGTTGAGATTCCAGACTTGCAGCTCCACCATGATCCGGCAGTAGGCTCACTGTATATAGCCGGATCTTGCCCGATTCGCGTATCTATTTAGTGATAGAGATTTTCTTGTCCCCTTACATCATCCTCGCTTTGATCCTACCACCCCATACGCCGAGGTCCCGTCACGCGGCACATCCTCCACCAGCGCCCTGCACTGTAGCCCATGCGATCTCGCAAGAGTCACCTCGCAGGTAGTACCAGACATCCCGGCTCACCCGAGCGACCCTTCTGAGGCCAGCTCATCTTCCTCCTCCTGGATCGATTGCGGACTACTCACCACCGCCCGGTGGGCCAACGGCTACCTCGATCGAGTAGGTCGACCACAGCCGTATTGTACAAAGATGACCACTGTTTTTGGTAGTAGGCGGCTTTGGGTCATCTGACGATAACATAGTTGAAAACGTCCACCGAGGACCACGTAGGATTGGATCGTGACATGGGTCTTATGTTTCTTTGGTACTGACCCCACTCATGTATCCTATTTTGAAACTGGTACGTAAATTAAAGCAGTGTTCTTGTCTATATATATATATATATATACTTATATACTCTGATTGATAGTATGTGTGTTATTTATGCTTCTTTGTGTGGTTATGACGAAATAGACGCTATCGTGTTCATTGTATGATTAACACAGTAACACAAACTACTTAATTTTTTGCTATGACTTAAGCATAACATTAAATAAGTAGGGTGTTACATTTTTGGTACCAGAGCAGTTCGTCCTAGCTAAGGCCTGAGGATTGGTGACTATGCTTCGCGCATATTACGTGTTTTTAGTCGATGACATGCACTAAATCTTGCCATTATGGTTGAGATATAGTGGTGCATGTGTATGAAGTGTCGGCCGTGTGAGCCATTATTTACTAGCACATTAGGCATAGTATTGAGCCTGATCAACTCAATAACTTTTGTTTTGTGTGCTCAGAACTTAATGGCTTAGGAGCGAGGTAGGCCACGTTGAACCTGTTCCAGAGGTCCCAACCGACTTCATGGCCACAATGCAAGAAATGGCCCATGCGATGCGGGAACAAGCGCGGTAGCCCACCAAATGATGGAACAACTTGGCGGGCGACCTGCAACCGGTTGTGAAGGGAACCCACATGGCCTAGAGGCTAACCTGGAGTATCTTAAGTTTGCTGAATTTAGAAAGGCAAATCCGCCAAGTTTCCGAGGCGTATGACCGGACAAAGGCGATGAATGGATCAAAACCATGGAGAAGATTTTCTCTGTCCTAGATTGCTCGGATCACCGAAGGTGACTTTTGCCACTTACATGCTTGAAGCGGACGCACAGAGTTTTGGTGGAACGGCGCCACGAAGATTGTTCGAGGATCTCAAGCGATAGTCACCTGGACGATGTTCAAGGATGTATTTTACCAGAAGTACTTCCCTGCTTCAGTTCGAAATGCCAAGGAACTTGAATTTATGCAGCTGCGCCAAGGAAATCGGACCGTATCTGAATATATTGCCCGATTTGAGGAGCTATGCAAATTCTCCACCATTTACCAGAGGAATCCAGATGAAACCTGGAAATGTATTAAGTTTGAAGGAGGATTGCGAGAAGATATTCTTCGCAATCGGGCCAATGGAGATTAGAGATTTTCCACGTTGGTAAACAAATGCCGTGGTGGAAGATTGCAACTCGAAACTAGTGGCAGCCAGGGCATCTAGCGGTGGATTCAGGAAGAGGTTAACCCCGCAAGGCCCAAGATTCAAGCCCAACTTTCAACAACATAGGAGATTTCCGCCGACGGGGAACAAAGGCAGGCAACCTCATAGGCCCCCTCCGAATCCAACTTGCAGGAAGTGCGGTTGGAATCATGGCGATCGGCCGTGCTTGGCAGGCCAGAATGTTTGCTTTGGGTGTGGCAAGCCAGGCCACAAGGTTTATGAATGCCCAGCCAGGAATCCACCACAGTCGTCCCGACCACAACGCCAAGGACGAGTCTTTACTATGAATGCGGAAGAAGCCGATAAGTCGGAAGGATTGATCCAAGGAAATTGTGATGTGAATGGTGAGACCCTAATTGTACTCTATGATTCGGGTGCTTCTCATTCATTTATTTCTCATAATTGTGTAGCTGCTTTGCAATTGCCAATTTCTGAATTACCTTATGATCTATTGGTTTCTACTCCTACTAATGGGCACATTAGGACTAGCCAAATATGCCCCAATGTCCCTCTTGAATCGAGGGTAGGACTTTTGCCGCCAATTTGATCTGTCTTCCTCTATCCGGACTTGACATAATTCTGGGAATGGATTGGCTTTCTGCCAATCGAGTTGTACTCAATTGCTCTGATAAGACAGTGGTACTTCCCTCTGTCTCACCTTTTGCCTCCCAGACAGCAACACTCCTCTATTCGAATTCTTTTGGGCCAAAGAAGCAAGGGTATATTCTCTTGTCGGCTAATGTGACTGAAGCTGAGCAAGAACTAGAGGGAATTCCCGTTGTCAGAGAATATCCGGATGTTTTCCGAAGACATCCTGAATTTCCTCCGAGAGAGAAATTGAATTTACCATTGAGTTGGTTCGGGTGCGGGACCAATATCTATAACTCGTCAAGAATGTCACCTATGGAGCTGACGGAATTAAAAAGACAGATCGAAGAGCTTTTAGAAAAGGGATTCATACGACCAAGCGCGTCGCCATGGGGAGCTCCGGTCTTGTTGGTCAAAAAGAAGGATGGAAGCATGCGCTTATGCGTGGATTATAGACAACTGAACAAAGTGACAATTAAGAACAAGTATCCGCTGCCAAGGATTGATGACCTCATGGACCAACTACAAGGTGCAGCAGTATTTTCCAAGATCGACTTGCGTTCTGGATATCACCAAATTCGGGTTCGGGAACAAGATATTTCTAAGACAGCCTTTCGAACTCGTTACGGACACTACGAGTATACCGTAATGTCGTTTGGGCTGACGAACGCACCAGCAGTATTCATGGATTACATGAATCGAATATTCCGCCCATATCTGGACAAATTTGTAGTAGTCTTCATTGATGATATACTTGTTTACTCGAAGACGGAGCAAGAGCATGCGGAACACTTACGGTTAGTTCTTCAAATCTTAAGAAAAAAGAAACTCTACGCAAAATTATCCAAATGTGAATTTTGGATGAAGGAGGTAAGATTTCTCGGCCACGTGGTGTCATCTGGGGGAATCTCTGTTGACCCCAGCAAAGTAGAAGCAGTTCTGAACTGGGAGAGGCCAACTACGGTCTCACGAAGTCGAGAAGTTTTGGCTTAGCTGGATATTATAGGCGATTCGTTAAGGATTTCTCTCGAATAGCCTTGCCCTTGACCAAGCTAACCAGAAAGAATGTCCCTTTCGAGTGGACGCCGGAGTGTGAACAGAGCTTTCATGATTTGAAGAGAAGATTGACCACGACACCAGTTCTAGCTTTACCAGACCCTCAAGGACCATTTGAGGTCTATTGCGATGCTTCCCAACAAGGGTTAGGATGTGTGTTGATGCAAGCTGGAAGGGTGGTCGCTTATGCCTCCAGGCAATTGAAGCCACATGAAAGGAATTACCCGACTCATGATCTTGAATTAGCAGCAGTGGTGTTTGCTTTGAAAATATGGAGACATCACCTGTATGGAGTAAAGTTCGAAGTCTTTTCTGATCATAAGAGTTTGAAGTACCTTTTCGATCAGAAAGAATTGAATATGAGGCAGCGGAGATGGATGGAACTCCTTAAAGACTACGAATTTGAATTGAAATACCACCCAGGTAAGGCGAACATCGTGGCAGATGCGTTAAGCGAAAATCATTATGCTGTCGTGGATGATGATTAAAGAGGCGGAACTTATTGAAAGTTTCGAAATCTTAATTTGGGAATTCTTATAACTCCCAAGACTCTTCAGCTACACCAGATTCAGATAATCAGTAGCTTCAAGGACCAGATTCGGCAAGCTCAGCAGCAAGATGCTGATCTCCAACGTATGATCAAGCTCGTGCAATCAGAAAAATTAACGGGTTTTACTCAGGATAAAGAAGGTATCTGGCGACATCATGATAGGATCTCAGATACCCGAGGGCGACCTCAGGAAAAAGAATCTTGGAGGAAGCACATAAGGGGGAGTTCACTGCACATCCTGGCATTACTAAAATGTACCAGG
Organism: Pterocarpus santalinus; assembly: GCA_031439595.1. Classification (NCBI taxonomy): domain Eukaryota; kingdom Viridiplantae; phylum Streptophyta; class Magnoliopsida; order Fabales; family Fabaceae; genus Pterocarpus; species Pterocarpus santalinus. Next base: position 41,268,074 of record CM062527.1, read on the forward strand.
ATCTCAAGAAAATGTTTTGGTGGCCAGGCATGAAGTCAGATGTAGCGAACTTCGTAAGCAAATGCTTGCAGTACGTCAAAAGGTGAAAGCAGAACATCAGAAACCCTCCGGGATGCTTCAACCTTTGGAAATTCCTGAATGGAAATGGGAAAGTATTTCCATGGATTTTGTGATGGGATTACCAAGAACACCAACAGGATACGATGCCATATGGGTCATCGTGGATAGATTGACTAAGTCTGCCCACTTCCTACCCATCCGAGCAAATTATCCGTTGGAAAAGTTGGCACAACTGTATATTCAAGAGATTATAAGGCTGCATGGAACCCCTTCAACCATTATCTCCGATCGAGACCCAAGGTTTACTTCGAGGTTTTGGGGAGCCTTACAAAGGCATTCGGTGCTAAGTTATGTCTAAGCACTGCATACCACCCATAAGCAGACGGCCAAGCGAAAGGACAATTCAAACCTTGGAGGATATGTTACGAGCTTATATACTGGAGCAACGCGGGAATTGGGATCGATATTTACCATTGGCCGAGTTCGCATACAACAATAGCTATCATGCTAGCATTGGTATGGCTCCTTATGAAGCATTATATGGGCGAAAGTGCCAATCGCCCTTATGTTGGTATGAGACAGGAGAATCAACTCTATTGGGGCCTGATTTAGTTGAGCAGACCACCGAGCAGATCAAGAAAATACGAGGCAAGATGCTTCTCGCTCAGACTCCCCGGAAGAGTTACCCAGATACCAGGAGGAAACCTGCGGAATTTCGGGAAGGAGACCATGTATTTACGAAGGTTACTCCTACCACAGGGATTGGTAGAGCTGTTAAAATCAAGAAGCTAAATCCTCGTTTTATTGGTCCCTTCCAAATCTTAAAGCGAATCGAATTGATGGCGTGCGAGACGCTTTACCTCCACATCTATCAAACCTCCATGATGTTTTTCATGTCTCCCAACTCAAGAAGTATCAACCTGACCCTACGCACTCCCTAGAACCCGAATCAATAAAGTTGAAGGAGAACCTGACTTTCCCTGTTCAACCAATACGGATTGTAGACAAAAGCAGCAGACAACTCAGAAATAAATCTGTGCAACTAGTAAAGGTAGCATGGGGAAAAGAAGGTGCTGAGGATTACACTTGGGAACTGGAATCAGAGATGAGAACGGGATATCCTGAGTTATTCACAGGCGCCAAATTTTGAGGACAAAATTTTTTTAAGGAGGGTAGTAATGTAACATCCGATTTCCGACTTCCGATTCCATCCAATGTTGAAAATTCCGATTTAGAGTTTGTATTACAATTCTGCTTCCGACCTCAGTAGTATCTTCGACTTCCGATTTCGTTCCAAGGCCTACAAGGACTTATTCCGATTTCCGATCTCATGCTCAAATAAGAACGAACGTGATATCCGAGTTCCGATATTAAGTGATTCAAGATAGAAACGAAATGCGACCTACGCGTTTCACTAAATTGGATTTCGAGTTCATTACCAAGATCTTTTCTCTCTTTACCGAGTTCTGAGATCGAGTTGGAGTACCAGGTTTTATGAATTCCGAGTTCCGGGTACACAGCATTTATGTTTTGAATCCTTATATTCGGTGCTATGCTTAAAAATCGATTCAAGGATGACCCCGACTTCCGGGTTTAAGTGTTTTGGCTTCACGTTTTGGCCCTGACTTTCGCTTTTAAAGTAGCTGTGCCTTGCGATTTCCGGATTACGACTTCATGCCCAAATTCTCACTGAATGTGAAGATAGTTACGACTCCGACTTCATCCAAATAGCAGTGCATGGATTCCGACTTTAACAATCACACGAGTTAGATGTCACATTCCTATCTGTTGGCGTAGTCTCACTTCTAAGCGACGTGGAGAGCATTTTTGTCACACAAGAAGGAGACATGGCTGAATATTACCCACAAGAATTTCACCCAATCAAAGCCACATATCCTAACTACCACTTCAGAGCTTCGTCTATATATATCCTCCTCCTGCCTCTTCAGCTCCACTCTTCCCACGTTGTTTTCTCTTCTTGAATTCAACTCTCTTTTCTCTTCTCCACTCCATCCAGCTCTCATTTCAACGAGCTCCACGATCATAGAGGTAGAGGTTTTCTTCTTGCTTAATTTTCTGACTCTTGGATGATTGATGGTGATTCAAATCTTTAATTTTTGATATGTTAATTGATTGATTATGATGAATTATAGCTGGTTTATTGGTTGTCTATGAGATTGAAACTGAATTAGACACAAAGAAGGATGAAGATAGGAAGAGTTGAGAGGCTGGAAGACTCAAAACCCTCGGCCGTCCGTACGGCGGAGTGTAGGGCTCCGCCGTCCGCCGTTCAAAATTAATGAAACCATTTTTAGGTGAAACTAGACATCTAGGGCTTTCCACACATATATCATATAAGACCATTGGAGTAATATTGAGGGAGATATGAATTTTTGAAGTTCACCCTAGGAATCAGAACATCCACCCGGGCAGTATGGGTTGAGAAGGGTGTAACTCACCTATACAACTCCAATTCCAGTCAAACCAATTTTGTTAGAAAGCTTACACACAGGCAAACACCCCAATATAAGATTCCGATTTTGTTACCAACTCAGTCGTTCCCAGTGATTCGAAGAAGTGACCCTATGTCCAAACCGGACCAACACAGGGCAGCTCAGGAAGGCTAAGTTTCGGGGCTTGTAACTCGAGCCCTACTAAGGAAAATGAAATGGAACTTTTTGTATCTGAAAGGTTGTCCTGTTAGCTTTAATATGAGGCCAATTTCATATGATTTGAGCCAGTTTTCGATTTTTAGTAGATTTTTACTTCTAAGTGTGCAATTCTGGCCACCCACAGGGCAGGCCGGGATAAAACCCGAATATCTTGAGTTATGGTTATCCAAATCAGATGGGACCAAAGGGTTAGAAAATGGACACATAACCCTTCAACATATCCAAAATTTAGGTCCAAATGACCTAAATAGAAATTATGGCATAATTTACAAGAACCGGGTTGAATACAAGCAGTGAGGCAGTAAGCATATTCTAAAGTGCAATACTTATGTCTTGAATTTAGGATTGAAGCGTGAATGAAATATGTTGATTTATGTATGAAACGAAGTGTTTCTCTTGACAAATTGATATGCTAAATACTGGCACTATTCATGAGGAAGCGGACACGTTCCGTTATGCACTTGAAATTGCGGTAAAACTCATGCATGAATTATGAGATACATGTAGAGGCATGTGCATTTCCAAGAAAGCTATGAAAGCTATGTTATGATGAATTCAAAGAACATGATATGATGAGATTTCCATGCTACTTGGGCCAGCCCCGGAAAAACAGTTAAGGGGAATAGATCGGTGGGAAGGTCGGGGAAAGTAAACCCGGCATTCCTGTATAGGAACGAGCTCGATCCTGATAAGCAGACTATTACCCAGGAGTCTAAAATGGCCAAGAACTCCCGGGGACCAAGTGATGGAAAATGATGAAAAGTAAGAGGAAAGGTTATGAAGAATGAGATTTGCATAACCACATCAAGTGCATGGGTGCATTTAACATGTCATTGCATATTGTTTACAGCTTGTCCGTGTATTTACTCGTGATTGTATATACACTATCTTGCTCTTTTGTCCTATGTATTAGTGTTGATGGTTTATGCTGTTTCTTATGTTATTTAAGTAAAATTGAACCTTGCCTCGGACTAGACATTTTTCGCAACATTACTAAATATGTGTAGTTAAGTTTAATCTCATGTTTTAAGAAAATTTCATAAAACCGAGGCAGCGAGAATGAGCGAGGTCAGTATACACTATATGCAAACCCTACTGAGAATTTCTCCAAATTCTCACCCCCCTTCGCCTTTCCGCTTCATTCTCAGACGTGGACGATGGACACGACAGCTACCCTTTTCGTTGAGATTCGGACTTGCGGCTCCACCATGATCGTGATGAGGCTCACTGTATATAGCGGATCTTGCGGTTCGCTGTATCTATTTAGTGATAGAGATTTTCTTGTCCCCTTACATCATCACGCCTTTGATCCTACCACCCCATCGTCGAGGTCCCGTCATGCGCACATCCTCCACCAGCGCCCCCTGCACCTGTAGTCCATGCTGATCCTGCACCGGAGTCACCTCCGCAGGTAGTAGCAGACATCCCGCTCGGCTCGAGGCGACCCTTGAGGCCAGCGGCTCATCTTCCTCCTCCTACGGATCGATTGCGGACTACTCACCGGTAGGGCCCGGTGTGCCAACTACCTGACCGAGTAGGTCGACCACAGCCGTATTATGCAAAGATGACCTGTTTTGGTAGTAGGCGGCTTTGGGTCATCTGACTGATAACATAGTTGAAAACGTCCACTGAGGACCACGTAGGATTGGATCGACTGACATGGGTCTTATGTTTCTTTTGGTACCTGACCCCACTCATGTATCCTATTTTGAAACTGGTCTGTAAATTAAAACAGCGGTTCTTGTCTATATATATATATATATATATACTTATATACAGTTGATAGTATGTGTGTTATTTATGCTTACTGTGTGGTTATGACGAAATAGACTCTATCATGTTCATTGTATGATTAACACAGTAACACAAACTACTTAATTTTTTTGCTATGACTTAAGCATAACATTAAATAAGTAGGGTGTTACAATGATTGGTGGATTCAACCTTGCTCTCAATTCTAGTTTAGCTTCCCATCATCAAGGGCTGCCAAGGCACCACTTGAGGGAGCTATTTAACTAAATCTTAGCCGTTGATTCTAGGGCACTCATAGAAAAATTTCTATTGGTCCGATTCCGACGGTTTGAAATACCGAAATCCTACCGATTTCCCTTAAATCGGTAAACTGGTTTGAAAATTTTCTGTGGGGTTTTCTATGCTCCTAATCTAATTCCATCAAGCCTAACCCTTTTAAATCACACTTAATTAGCTTTAAGTAAATGTTTAATCAAGTTCTGATTAAACTCACTTATTCGATAAAACCGAACAACTCTGTTGTTAATGATAAAATTTTTCGGACGTTACAACCCCCATTTTTTTAAAATGGCATAATAGAAACTTTAAATTATTTCTCTTAGGTAACGCTATGCCATGACGATCCTCACCCTCAGAACTATAGGGTAGCATAACATTGCTGTTGAAAATATGGTATTGCCATATGTTAAAAATTAGGAAGTTATGAAAATACCCCTGTAAACTTTTGTTATTTGTAGGGTTGCCTAGAACTTTTAGAAAATTACACTTTGACCTCACATGATTAATTCCATAATGGCCCTAGAACTTTTTAAAAAATGACATTTATGTCCTTTTTGGAGAGTTAGCTGAATAGGGCTTTAAATGGAGTAGATTCATGTGTCAGAACTGTAGAAGTTTAAATCTTAGCCGATTAAGCCATGGGAGTATTTAGGTGTGAAATGACATGGGGTGCCCCTTGACTTGCACAAAATTATGGAAATGCCGTAAGTTACAGAAACTAGATGGAAAATACTAAAGGATTTACAACAAAGTTAAAATGTAATAATTTTGAAGAAACAGTGTAACTAATTTGCATTGTTAATCAATTTATTAGAAAAATAAGAGTAATTAGGGGTGAATTATAAATATTAAAGCTAAAGGAAATTTCGGTTGTTCTGTAAAGGACTATGAAAAATTTAGTATAATGTCTGTAATTACAATACATTTGATTTACACGGTCAATTGATTTATTTGATTTTAATAATTATAAAAGAATAATTAAAAGTTAATCAGAGGTTAATTAGAGAGGTTAGAGTTAGGGAGGATTCAAATAAACATGTAGAAAATCTTGACAAAATTGTTAGTGAAAGCTTGTCGGTTTAAAGGAAATCAATTAAGATTTGGCATTTTGTATTATAAGAACTGAATCGGAAAAATTTAACACTTGGGTGGCTGAGATTCAACCAACACTACCACATGATTTGGCACCTTAGATAGCCACCCAAAATTGGGGAGACTTGACCAACACCTAAGCCAAGCAATCCACCAAACACCACTAGGTCACTTTCATTCTTTAAATTCAAAACCAACCTGACTCTTCTTTTCTCCCTTATTAATTTCGTGCTCCCTCCTTTAGCTGACTCCCCTCCCTTCATTCTTCTTCTTCCTCACTTTCTCTTCTTCAAATCTCCAAGTTCCACCCACTTCCTCCACCAAGAGCTCAAATCTAGCTAGTTTCTAGCTCAAATCTCTATAATAGTCATCCCTTGAGTCTGTGTTAGTCTCTTAAACTCAGTGGCACGCTTGGCTCTCATACTTCCAGGAAAAAATCTTGTCATAAAAGCTTTAGTAATTTCCTCCCAAGTCATAGGTGGTGACCTAACTGGTCTTGCCTGTCACATGCTCTCATACTACTGCTCAGACAAACCTTCTAACTGATAAGTTGTGAGTTCAAGAGCTCTTGTAATGGAACATGTCAATGTTCTTATGGCTTTTCTGACTTTGTCTATAAACAGCTGTGGATCCTCCCTCACCAAGTCACCTGAGAATGTAGGTGGCTTCAAATTAAGAAACTTATGCACGGACACCTCTACACTAAGAAAAGGTGGAGCCTATCTCTGAGCTTGTTGACCAACCTCTGCCCGAGAACCTGGTTGTGGTCCTACTACAACCCCTACTAGAGTTTCAACTGCTTGTTGTAATTTGCGCATTCCAGCAATTACTTTAGCCATACCCCTTTTAGGGGTTGGCTTTGCTACTCACTTGGCTGTTTTACCACAACCTCTACCTCTGCCTCACCTTTACCTTTATCCTTAAGCATAGGGGATGACGCCCTATCTAATCTAGTGTCTAAGGGCTCGTTTTCCTCAGTCCACTGCCTCTGTGGTTGCACCCTAGGTGGCATCTCCACCTATTCAAGAGAAGAAATATTTTAAATTCTAAACAGAAATCACAAAATTCAAATTTCAAGGAAAATCAAAGGCAACTAGGAAGAGATCCCTAAAGGCTCTGGCATGGAAATAGGCCAGCAACCATTTACACAATTGTAATACTACCAAAGGACATTTGCTCCACTAACCACAGAAAGACCTAACTAGGCTTTAATACCACCTTTATCATGACCCACCCTAGAGCTGTGACTGGTGCTTGGAGGTAACAAACCTCCAATAAGCCTAGGATATCAAGTTTTTTGTGAGAAATGGATAGAGTTTCCCTTGGTTTCTAGCTTCCCCGTAATAGCCAAACCTATACCAAATAGACAAACAACATATACCCAAAATTGAGGCTATCAGAGCACTCTCAAATAATTTGCATATGTGTGTGTGTGTGTTAGGCATTCATTCCTCATAATAGCAACATATTTATGCATATCCATTCAAGAAAAAAATTAATAAGTTACAAGATCCTGTTTGTGGATTGTGGAGCAACTCTAATGCGGCCGATATCCAAAAGATCAAAATAAAAGTCTGCAGAAGGCCTCACGTGTAGAGGGGCTATCAAAATGTTTGAACTCTGCAAAGTTGGAAGAACTAAATCAAGTACAGTACTAGGATCTGAAATAGGAAGGAAAAGGCACATAAGTCCAACCAACTCAGTGAGGGGCAATAAAACTATAACATATGAGGACAAGCTCTAAAAGAAAGCAACTACGCTTAAGTAAGAATAAACATCATAAATTAAGCATAAATAAGACTCAACATTTAATACATATATACACACACACACACACACACACACACACACACACACACATACACACATTAGAACTGTGCATATGTATAAAGAATCAACACTATTTTAGGAGTCGCAAGCAGTAACGACTGTTGATCATGAGGCCATTCTACGGATAGATGTTGCCAGTGATATTTCTTGTTGTCGCCTTATGACTTTAATGTTATATTTCGCCATCACTAGAGAAACAATAGTTCTATTTTATGGCTTTGTATAATTTGGTCCATGGTAGTGCCATGAGCCTTTAGATATAATTTATGGTACTATATATTATGTTATATGATGTGGATATCTTGATTCTGCCATGCATGAATATTTCCTTTTATTACTTTATTGCCATATTTCTTTACGCTTGGTTTTTTTGCTCGCAACATTACGTGATGCCCCTTTCTTACGTGAGGCTTGTATTTTTAAATGCTTCAAAAAGTGACGATGTATTTCAAAAAAATTTTTTTTGCCCTATTTTCCATATAATTTAATTTAAAATTGAAGTTTAAGTTTTCTAAGAGCATAAGTAACAACTAATAATATGCCATAATACGACTTAAGCCTAGTATGAGTTTATTAGGATGTTACACTATACAACTTCAAATTGATGCAACCAATTTTGTTAGAAAGCTTACACACAAGACAACATCCCATAAAAATTTCAGAGTCAAATTTGATCCCTATTGCTCCCAATAGTTTATTAAAGTTGCCTTATGTCCTGATTGAGCTAGTATAGGGTAGCTTGAGTTAGCTAACTTCAAGAGCTCCTAACTTAAGGCCATTGGATAGTATTAAAGGAGATATGATTTTTTGAATGTTACCTTAGGTTTTTGTCTCTAGATCCGACTATCATGGCTTGTATAGGGCATAACTCGTCTTATACAACTTCAAATTGAGTGCAACTAATTTTGTTAGAAAGCTTACATATAGAACAACATGCCATATAAATTTCAAAGTTAAATTCGGTTCCTGTTTCTCCCCATAAATTATTGAAGTTGCCCTATGTCCTAATCAGGCTAGTAGTGGGCAGCTTGAGTTAGCCAAATTCAAGAGTGCATAACTTGATTTCTACTTATCAAAAAGAATGAAACTTATTGGAAATGAAAGTTAGTTTAGTTACCATTAGGATGATATAGATTTCATATAGTTCTAACTAGTTTTTTTTTTTTTTTTTTCAGTGAATTTTTACTTTTTAGTATGCAAATTTGCCTAGTAATAGGATAGACCTAGGTAAAATGTAAATAACATGAGTTATACTTATCAAAACTTAATGGGATCAAAGAGGTTAAAAACTACACACATAACACTTCAACATATCCAAAATTTAGATCTAATTGAGATAAATAGAAATTATGGCTTAATTTGTAAAATGGGGTAGAGCTGAAGGAAATTGCCAAAAACTCAATTCAAGTTGCAAATTTTGCATAAGTATTGAAATATTGATGTACTATATTGATTTTATGTATAAATGACTGTCTGGTTGATTGGCACTATTCATGAGAAAGTCAGCTTGATCCATTATACTACCAAAATTCCAACAGAAACATGTGAACATTAAGCATGTTTATATGTTATATACATAAAGATATGTCATGCAAGCATGAATGTTTGAAAATAGGTTATGAAGCATGTGTATAAGGCTCTCAAGCATATGTATACATTGGACATATGAATGATAAAGGAATATAGAGGACAAAATGAGATCCCTTCACTTGAAGATAATTATTTGGGTCCCTCATTGTGAAGATAGTTAAACTATGAGATCCTTTCGAATTAGAGGCACATAGATCCCCTTGTAGGCTAGTTTTGTGTGACAATGATCATGAGTTGAGCTCACTTCTAGATCAGACTACCCAAGAGCAGTAAAGATTAAAGATAAAGACATTTACAAGCAGGCACCCTAAGGACGGTGATATGTAATGCCTACATGTGTCGAGTAAAAGAAGTAAAGGAAGCATAAAAGCATATGCATGATTTTATGATGATCAATTATATATACATAAGCTATGTTTTGTTATTATTATAACATTGGAAATTATGTTCTTATTATTACTATTATGAAACTGCTATTATGAAACTGCTCTCTTAAATGATAAGTGTGTAAATAAAATTAACCTACTTTGGATAATATATTTTCAAACTATAAAATAGAATAGTTTATTAACATGTTCACCTCTTTCATAATAAACTAAAGCAGTTGGAGATAATAATGATGACACTATGTGTGATCTTTTTGAGAATCCTACTAAGAATTTTTAAATTCTCATTCCTATGTTTATTTTCATATTATCTCCAAATAATTCAACAGATTTCGAAGAAGGTTGGGGTTGTTGTCAGATAAGGTCCGCTCAGGTAATAGTAACAACTCCTGAGTGTAGTATTATGGCATAAGCATAGTATTGTACTTAGGAGGATGTTACAATCAGACCACATATTTGAGGAAGAATTGCCCTCAAGTACCCAGAGGCCAAGGCCAAGATTTAGTGTAGCTTATTCATCAGCTTTTGCCAATCAATCTCGAAGGTATGCCAATGGATCAGCAGGTAAAGGAAATAGAGGCAGAGGTTCTAATTTAGCTGGTAGAGGACAGCCGAGGGTTTATGCATTGACTCACTAGGACGTACAGGCATCTAATGTGGTGGTAGCAGGTATTTTATCTGTTTGTTCCTTTGAAGCACATGCTTTGATCAATCCAAGTTCTACACACTCCTATTTGTCAGTATACTTTGCTTCTAGATTTGCAGGATTGCCTGAACCTCTAGATCTACTGTTTGGGCTTGGCACTTCGATGGGAAAATCTCTCTTGGTTACTTCTATACATAGATCCTATGTGGTAACTGTGAATAGCAAAGATTCTATGGTGGGTCTAATTGTTTTGAATCTGGTTGACTTTGATGTTATATTAGGAATGGACTGGTTGGCTTCTTGTCATGTCACCGTCGACTGCCATCAGAGAATAGTACTATATATTGTGCCTGGTGAAGCACTTTTTGAGTTTAGAGGTGACACTGATAGTTCCCCATTTGAATTCATTTATTCTCTGAATGTTATGCACCTCTTGAGAAAAGGGTGCTAGGGGTATTTGGCTGTAGTCTAGGATGTTTCAGTCGAAGCACCCTCTATTACATAGATTTTGGTAGTTAAGAAATTTCTGGATATATTTTCTGATGAATTACTAGGGATGCCGCCAGATAAGGAAATAGAATTCTGTATTGACATAATGCCTAATGCTCAACGTCTGTACCTCCTTACCTAATGGCTCCAGCAGAGCTAAAGAAGCAATTACAAGAATTGTTAGACAAGGGTTGTATAACGTCCCGGACTTTGAGGGTACGCCAGGATAAAAAGAAGCTTGGGCCCGAGGCAAGGCAAAATGATAAATAAAAGATCATAGAAAAAAGAAGGGCAAAATTGTATTTTTCATATTATAATGGCAAAGTTATAAATAAAGGCTTATGATTGTCAGGAGTGACAATAGCAAAAAAATCCTGATTTCGGGATTATGTGGGCCTCACGATAATAGTTGACAACTAAAATACATGTAATAACTCTATAACTGACGTTTTCTACACTTGACTTTAAATAAAAGTGTAATATTACTCACACCGTATATATATTATCTTAGGTAACTCAGAGTACCTAAATTAATACTTAAACACCTTGAATTAATCCTCAAGGGTCTAATGTTGTCCTTAGGTATGACTAACCCAAGGGAAATAAATCTCCCGGGGATTAGATAGGCCTATTAGAGGGATAGCTAGAGTGTAAGATCCCACCAAAACCATAAACTAACACACAATTAATTTGAGATAATAAAAAAATTAATTAATAATTATAAAGTATCTTAGGTTAATTAATTCCTTAATGAGACACAACAATAATTCTAAATAGAGAAATAAACAAAAAAAAAAAAATTTGCTAAAAGTCTCGAATAGGTTTTATTAAAATTTTTCTTGTTAGTTTAACTCTAAATAATGTTAATAGACACTAGGAAATTTATTGGAATTTTTCTAGAAAATTAAACTGAACAATTTGTACCCGGAACTCGATAATAATTTAGGAAAAAATAGGAATAATTTCCAAAAAATTATGAAAAATCTTTTGAAGGTTAATTAGGCTTATATTAGATTACAAAATAAAAATTATAATTTTCAAAAGCTTATTTGAATTTTTTGTGATTTTCGGGTGTTAATTTGTAAATTGTACAATTAAAAAAATAATGTAAAAATATGCAAATGATTGAGAAAAATTCTAGAAATTTAAATGCATGCTTAGAATAATTAGAAGGGTCAAATATAATTTTGTGAGAAAGTCTAAGTTGTAACACCCTCTATCATATAAGTCATGATCGAGTCGTGGAGTTATATTAAGAGGTTGCTACTGAGCTGTAAAATATTTAGAATAAGGAAAATATAATATATGACCCTTTAATGGTATACTTTATTACAGAATAATGGTTCATAGATTTTACAGAAATCTGAAATATATAAGATAAAATAACCACAACTTAAAAAGAAATGCATATAGGTAGGTAGTGAGAACTTAAGGTTCTCAGTAGATAAACTCAAATCACAATTCGCACAGGGTGTCATCATAAATATTCTAGTCACTTCGATTTATTATGAAAGCATGAGCAAAAACCCATAAATAGTCGTTCCATTTTAAATTGAAAATATTTTTTGCGAAGCGGATTATATTTTAACAATCACTTAGCATATTTTATAGCAGACATAGTACCAAGAATAACATAATATCAAGATGCATATGTAGATGCTTATACAGCTTTATGCAAGTGCACTTGACTTTACTTATCTCATTCTTTAACTTGCAACTTCATCTTGCTCCTTTGTACTTGGTCTTCAGGAGGTGAATGACCTTTGTTATCCCTGGATAATAGCTTACTTCTCAGGTCTAAGCTCGTACCTGTACATGAGTGACGGGTTTGCTTTCCCCGGCCCTCACACTGGTCTATTCCCTTTAAATTTAGTCGGGGGCTACCCCAAGTCTTAGATAGTACCGCCCTGGCCCACTGTGAAGTGAAGGCTCGGTACGTCCCTTTGAAAGTTCTTATTATCTTTTCCCTTCCATATCTTATCATGCATACGGATACTTTGTGCATTCATGCATATGTCTTGCACCATGTGTCTCATAGCATATTTCAATTATGCTTGCATGTGTGACATTCATGAACATAACATGTAAATGTAAATATGTTCAAAGCATAATCCCTTATGGCATAAGTTCTCATAACTTCATAAACTTCTACCAAAAATTTGGTGGCATAACGGATCAGATCTGCTTTCTTGTGAATAGTGCTTTCAAATTCAAGCAGTTAGCTAAGGCAACAGAACCAATATGACACCTTTCAGCTTCAATATAGAATTGTAACATTTAAAATTTAAATGAAGCTTATGTACACATTAAGGTGCCTAAGCACTCAAGTTGACCATTGTCCCTAACTCCCTTGATTCTGCCTTATCTTGCAAATTATGCCATAAATCCGTCTTAACTTATTTATGTCTGAAATTCTAATATGTTGTGGCTTTATGTATCTATTTTTAGTTATCTTTGGTCCCATTGAGTTTTAATAAGCCTATGTCAAGATATTAGAAATTTATCTAAGTTTGCCTTGTGTTAGATAGAATAGGGGTCTAAAATGTAAAAATTTGCTAAAAATAGAAATCTTATTGGATTTGAGTGAATCCTATATCACTACAAAGCTAATAGAGCCAACTTTAATTTCCAATAAGTTTCATTTCATTTGAGTGAGAACAGCTTAGGTTGTGAGCCCTCCAAATTGATGAAATCGATCTACTTTGTCTTTATCTAATCAAGACATGGGGCAATTTCAGTGCATTATTGGGAGCAACAGGGATCAAATTTGGCTTTGAAATTTTTATGGAATGTTTCTCTATGTGTAATATTTCTAAAAAAATTGGTTGAACTCAAATTAAAGTTGCATAGGGCAAGTTACGTCCTGCACAACCTAATCTACTCAGGTCTAGAGGTAGAAATCTAGGGTAAATTTCAAAAAATCATATCTCACTCAATACTAGTCCAATGGCCATATAATTTACATGGCTGGAAAGCTCTAATGCATATTTTCATCTAAAATTGGTCTCAGCAAATTTTGATGTCTATAGTGAAGCCGTACACTTTGTAGTACAGATAGCTGCAGGGTTTTTTAATCCTATCAAATTTGTTTGAGATTTCCTTTGGATTTTTTGCTCAATTCCTCAACCCTATCTAAATTTCTCTATTAAAAATACTAGAAAAACATCATAACACTATCATAAAAGCATGAACCAAGCATAACATAAGAAGAAATTAAAACACACACCAAATAACCAAGGATTTAAGCTACCTACCTCAAAATACTTGAAACCATGAAAGCAAGTAAGCCAAGAACAAAAAACTCCTAGTCTTCTTCCTCCATGATGACAGTAGCTCATATGAATATGGGGAAGCTTCGTTTGATGTTTAATTATGAAATTGTTAGAGGGGTTTTGTAGAAAAGGTGGTAAGGATCAATTTTCATAAAAAGAGTCAGCGGATTTGAGGTCAAGAAGGCCCCCAATTTTGAGCTTAAAGTTCTTGGTCATGGAGGTAAGGAAAAAAAGGAAGAAGAAGAAGAAGAAGAAGAAATGGAGGAGGGAATGCAGCTAGTAGGGGGCAAAACTTAGCAAGGAAGTAGGGTGGAATTGGTTCATTTTATGACATAATTGACAAAGTCTTGTGTCTCATGATGGGTGGGTAGCATGGGTGGTTATATTTTAGCCAAATCTCCCCACCTTATGGCTACATATGGTGCCATTTTTGAGGGGTGGAGGTGGCTGAATTTTTAGCCACCAACTTGAGCTTTTCAGTATAAAATTATACTGATTCAGTTCTTCCTGCAGAAAATACCGAATCTCAACTGATTTTTCTACTAGTAGTCTCCTAGAATTTTCTGCATGGCTACTTCAATTTCTCCTAACCCTAATCTCTTTAATGAACTTCTAATTAATTTCTAATTGCTCTTATATAACTATTAAAACCAAATAAATCGATTAATAGTGTAAATTAAATGTTTTACAAACTCAGGGCTTTTCTATTTTCTATTTATCGTAGCTAATGACATTTCCATAATTTTGAGGAAGTCTAAGGGCATGCACGTCATTTTACACCTGAATACCTCCATGGCTCAATCGGCAAAGATGTGAACTTTTATGGTTTCGCCATGTAATTTCGTTCCGTTTAAAACTCCATTATGCTAATCTTACAGATGCAGGGATATATATGTCATTTTTGGAAAAATTCTAAGGTCATGGTGGAAATAGCCTTGTGGGTCAAAGTGTAATTTCTAAAAGTTTTGGCTAACCCTACAAATAACAAAAGTTTATATGGGCCTTTTCATAATTTCATAGTTTCTAACATATGGCAGTGCCATATTTTCAGCGGCAGTGTTATGCTACCTTATAGTTCTAAGTATGAGGATCATTACAGCATAGTACTGCCTGAGCAATTCTCACATTGCCAAAGGAAAATAATTCAAATTTCTATTATGCTATGTTTAAGAAAGTAGGGATGTTACACTTTACCCACCTTAAAAGAATTTTGCTCTCAAAATTCCACGGCTAAGAATATTTGGGAATAACCATTTAATTTATTGACGTAACTTTTACTTTGGGTTCGTGTCTTGTCCTGAGATTGCTTGCCGGCAGCTACGAGATATTATTCCACTACGTGCAAAGAATCCTTAAGGATTATATTGCTGCCCAAGTTTACCTTGTCGTAATGATGTCCTGAACTATTATTAGGTGCATTGGGAAATTTCTTCATCTTCTTTGCTTTTTATCTAACTAATTGCTTTGTGGTGGCTGCTAAATCTTTCGATGCTTGTACTTGAGACGATGGACATCAACTCATGAAGTTTTGCGGTTGTGAAGATTACTAGCTATTGCTATGATTAACGTCAATAGGTAATAAGTACAATGGTTGCGTCAAAGTCTTGGGGGCTCGTACAACTTTTCCCAAGATTCTTGTTCACTTGACTATCTTTGGTCCACTAGTAAATTTTTCTCTGTTAAGGTTCCTTAGAAATGCAGGCTTAGATCTCTTCTGAAAATTATAGTTAGGAGCTTTATCTTAAAACTACTTTTCCTTTATAAACTTTACCTCATGCTCCGAACTTATTGGGAAATTTCAGGTCATTCCTACTATACTATTCAAGTCCCACGATGCATAGCACTTCCTATTACCATTCTACCATCCTCCTTGTTTCCTAATTTTCAAGGTATGCGTGATTTGGCATAGAAATGAGAGTTAATAGCCATTACTCCTTAGTGGAGTTGCAGAGTTTTCCTTATCCAATTTTTTTCGTACAAGAAGCCTTTCCAATATATATGCAGAGAGTTGTCATCGATTATGTGGGTGCCAAAGTATACTTGTCTTGCTGACATTCTGATCTATCATCAAGTTCGCCGAGTAAATTTCCTATCTTCTTTGCCATGCATCTAACTACTTTTGCGCTGTGCTTTCTGGTAAACTGTCTATTACTTGTGTCTTGGGCCCTAAATACCAACTCGAGAAGTTCTGCCATTATAAAGGCTATCGTTTACAACAGTAATCAATTTTAATAGATAGTGGCCATAGTGACTTTACTAAAGTTTTCTTGAAATTGATCTAGTCATTTCCAAAACTCTCGCTTACTTGATCATCTTTGATCAATGATGAAGCCCCCTCTGTTAGGTTTAGGGTGTAAGACCAGAGTTTCTTCCTAAAATGTAACTATTGTCCTTACTCTGAAATCTCTCATTCTCTTATGGGCTTTATCCCATTTTCTTATTATTTGCTAATCAGATCTCATGTCGTTCCCGTTGAGCTTCTCAATAATCATCGTGATATCTTTTCCCCCAAAATATGATAAGCTCTATGTGAGGAAAGGATTGTTGAATGCCAAAAATTCCTGCCACTTTCCTACTTTCTTTATCTAGTTTGTAAGGAGATTCCTTGACTGTTGTGTTGATGTCCATCTTCTGCTGAATTTTAAATACCAACTTAAGAAATCTTGCGGGCACCAATGTTATCAATCTCATTGGTGGTTAGTCCCAATACAATATACAGATATATGTTAGTTTTAGTGGCTAAATCTTATGTTACTCTCACTATTGAGCCTTCTGGCTATTCCTTGTAACATCTTGCCCCTAGGATGTAATCTATTTGGTGCGAGAAATAGAAATGATGGTCTTGCTTCCCTATTAAAGTTGTAATACAAGGGCTTTCCAAAAGGATCTTGCTTCTGTATTGAAGTTACAACATGAGGGCTTCCCAGAAGGTCACCCATCTTAGTATTACTTTCATTTGAGCACGCTTAATTGCAGAGTTTTGTTAGGATCCAATACATTAGTGCTGGTATAATTGCACCCAGTTTAGCCTTAAGTATGGAGACTTAATTAATTACTTCCAATCTTACATTGTAACCTTTTCCATCATGGGGCATATTCCCAAATCCTTTGATCTTATATTAGTTCATCACATAGTCTTGCTTAGGGTGCATTAGGTTGGTTGCACTCGTCACTAATGTGAAGGCAACCCAGTTTCGTTACCTCTCGTTACCTCTTACAAACTCTTATGTGTGCCGTAACTCCATACTGGTAGCTTTTTTTTTTTTTTATGGGTCTGTCAGAATTGGAACTTACTCTTTTCTTGCCTCCTTCCTATTATGTTCTATTGTTCTTGCAGAAAGCTTACCTTTACCTCAATCTATTAGGACTTCCCATTCTGCTGTTGTCTCAATCTATCGAAATTAACTGCACTATTTAAGCCTTCATCATCCTTACTTGAATCTAAATACATTCCTTATCAAGTTACTCCTCCTGCAACATCTGCAATGGTATTTGAAAGCGATTAGTAAACTGCGCCTTTCTTCTTTAAATAGTTGCATTCCCTTGCTAATAGTATGTTGAAAATGTTCCTATTGTCTGGTTCCTATGGTGACTAAGGTTAAGACAATTCCAACATAACTCGATTCCTTGACACTTCCTTTATCTTTAATAGGTAGGAAATATTATAATTGCTTCGTATGCCACCCTAGTCCGAAAATGTCCCTATTTTAGATTATTAGGAGAAGTACTACTCTTCCTCCCAAAGAGTACTTTCGGATTTACTTTTATAACTTCATCTCTTTTCTATATTGGGTATAACCATATCCTTATCTTGATGCAATGTAGTGTTGGATGGATTCCCTCAAAGTTTGTTCAACTATTTCCTTTTGAAGTTGAGATTCCACTTAGTGCTTTTCCAATTTGCAATCACTACAGTGTTAGTTCCCCGTACCCTTGAGGAAAAGGTCGCGCCATCCTCCGAATGGAGACTTAGAAATGTCTCCTTTATACCTAACTAAAACTTCTGTTCTTAACTTCTTTCACTAGATCTCTACCTCCTTCGTCCATGCTCCAAACTTCTAAATGAAGGATTAGGTCTTTATAATGTGGTATTACCACAATCTAGAATAAAAACCATCGACTAAATTTATGAAATATCTTCGAGAAAATCTTACTTACCAAGAAAATAAGGGTACCTTTCGTGCCACCTGAGATAACCTTATTAGCAGATAATAACCTCGAGCATTAGGTTCGGCTCGCCTCCAACTAAGATCCTACCCTTAATGACGTGAAATTCTTGGTTGCCCGATAATACTTGAGAAACAACCCTTCTTCATTGTAACCAGGTCTACTATGTTCATAGCAAATTGCTCGACACAATTCTTTTGATCAAATCTCCTAATTCCCTGCACTCCTTAACTTGTTCAATCATTTGCCCCCTGTTGCCATTACTACTTCTAGGAGTTTTGCCTCTAATAATTATGTTTAGAAGGTTCCTAATAAGCTTGCAGGGTGTCATCAGCTTCTATCTACACAAAACCTTATATTGAGGTGATTAGAATCAACATTTAGTCAAGTGTAACAGATAGTCCACAACACCCACAGCAAGACTACCATGCAAAATCTTCCATGTCTTCTTCATGCGAGGACCTAAAGCATGGTTTATTTAGACTCTCAGAGTATGCATCAGAAGCATAGTTACTGCATCTATGGGCCTATACAAGACGAACTACTCTGATATCAATAAATATAACACCCTCTATCACATAAGCCATGCTCAAGTCATGAAGTTATACTAAGAGATTGCTATTGTGCTATGAAATGTTTAGAATAAGAAAAATGGAATATATGACCTTTTAATGGTACACTTTACTACATAATAATGGTTCATAGATTTTAGATCTCTAATACATATAAGATAAAATAACCATTACTTAAAAGAAATTGTAGCTGACACTATACTCAAAAGTTGTTTTAGAACTATGGTTGTCACTTCCACTAATCATTAGCTAGCCTCAATCATCTCCCGGACTGGCTCACACCCAGGTCTTGCACAATGAATATCTCCGTACTTTGCTTCGGCCTTGAATTCTAGTTTAAGTATTGGAATGTTTATGGAAATACATACAGGCAAGTAATGAGAACCTAAGGTTCTCAGTGGATAAACTCAAATCACAATTCATACAAGTTGTCATCATAAACATTCCAGCCGCTTCAGTTTATTATAAAGGGTGAGCACAAACATATAAGCAGTTATTCCATTTTAAGTTCAAAAAACTTTTCTTAAAGCAGGTTATATTTTAATAATCACTTGGCATATTCTATAAAAGACATAGTAACAAGAATAACATAATATACTCTAATAAGAATCATAATAATAGTATGACATAATGAGATATTTGAAGATGTATATGCAGATGCTTGTACTTGGCTCTATACAAGTGCACTTGACTTTACTTATCTCTTTTTCTAACTTGAAACTTGATCTTATTTTTTTATACTTGGTCCCCCAGAGGTGAATGACCTCTCTCACCCCTAGTAATAGCCTGCTTCTTAGGTCTGAGCTCGTACCTATACATTAGTGACCGGCTTGCTTTCCTCGGCTTTCACACTGGTCTATTCCCCTTAAATCTAATCAGGCGCTGGCCCAAGCCTTAAACAGTATTACCTTGGCCCACTGCGAGGTGGAGGTTCAATACGTCCTTTTGCAAGTTCTTATTATCTTTTCCTTTCTATATCTTATCATGTATGCGGATGCTTTGTGCATTTATGCATATGTCTTGCCCTATGTGTCTCATATCATACTTCAATTATGCTAGCATGCATGATGTTCATGAACATAACATATAAATGTAAATATATTCAAAGCATAATCATTCATAGCATAAGTTCTCATAACTTCATAAACTTTCGTTGAAAATTTGGCAGCATAACGGATCAGATCCGTTTCCTCATGAATAGTGCTTCTAAATTTAGGTAGATAGCCAAGGCAACAGAACCAATATGACACCTTAACTTGTCAACTTCAATATAGAATTGTAACATTTAAATTTTAAATGAAGCTTATGCACATATTAAGGTGCTTGAGCACTCAATTTGACCATTATCCTTAAATCACCCAATTCTGTCATGACTTTAAATTGCGCCATAAATCCATCTTAACTTATTCAGGTTTGAAATTCTAATATGTTGTAGCTTTTATATTTTTAGTTCTCTTTAGTCCCATTGAGTTTTAATAAGCCTAGCTCAAGATATTGGGAATTTATCTATGTCTACCCTTTGTTAGATAGAACAAGGGTCTAAAATGTGAAAATTTGGTAAAAATAGGAATCTTATTGCATTTTACTGAATATTATAGGATTGTAAAGCTAATAGAGCCAACTTTAATGTCCAAAAAGTTTCGTTTCATTTGAGTGAAAAGAGCTCAGGTTATCAGCCCTCCAAGTTGATGAAATTGATTTGCTTTGTCTATATCTAGTCAGGACATTAGGAAATTTTAGTGAATTACTGCAAGTAACGGAGATTGAATTTGACTTTGAAATTTTTATGGAATGTTTCCTTATGTGTAATATTTCTAGCAAAATTGGTTGCACTCATATTAACATCATATAGGGCGACTTATGCCTTACATAACCCAGTTTGCTCAGGTCTAAAGGCAGAAATCTAAGGTAAATTTCAAAAAATCATATCTCACTCAGTAATTATCCAATGCCATATAATTTATATAGTTGAAAGCTCTAAATGTTTAATTTCATTTAAAATTGGTCTCATCAAAGTCTGATGTCTGTAGACAAAATTGAACCTTTCAAAGTATGGATAGTCATAGGGTTTTTCAATCCCACCAAATTTGTTTGAGATTACCTTTGGGTTTTTGCTCAATTCCTCACCCCAAACTAAATTTCTCCAATACAAATTACTAGGAAAACATCATAATACCATCATACAAGCATGAACTAAGCATAGCATAAGAAGAACATAGCAGCCATATAATCAAAAGACACATACCTACCTCAAAATCCTTAAAACCATGGAAGCAAAGAAGCTAAGAACCAACTCCTAGCCTTCTTCCTCCATGATGGTAGCAACTCATATGAGTGTGGGGAGGTTCCATTTGATGTTTAATCATGAAATTGTTAGAGAGGTTTTGTAGAGAAAAAGGTGAGGATCAATTTTCATAAAAGAATTAAGAGGATTTGAGGTCAAGAAAGCTTCCAATTTTAAGCTTGAAGCTCTTGGTCATGGAGGTAAGGAAAGAAAGGAAGAAGAAGAAGAAGAATTGAAGGAGAGGCTACAGTTGGTGGGGGCGAAACTTAGTGAGGAAGTGGGGAGGAATTGGTTGATTTACGACACAATTGATAAAGTCTTATGTCTCATGATAGGTGGGTAGCATAGGTGGTTATATATTAGCCAAATCTCCTTACCTTATGGCTACATATGGCGCCATTCTTGAGGGGTGGAGGTGGCTGAATTTTTAGTCACCCAACTTGAGGTTTTTAGTATCAAATTCTACTGATTCGATTCTTGCTATACAGAATACTAAATCTTAACCGATTTTTTTTCAAACTGACAAAGTATTACTAGTAGTCTCCTAGAATTTTCTGCTTGGTTACCTCAATTTCTCTTAACCTTATTCGCTTTAATGAACTTGTAATTAATTTCTAATTGTTCTTACATAACTATTGAAACCGAATAAATTGATTAACAACGTAAATTAAACATTTTGCAAACTCAAGGCCTTTTTGTTTTCTATTTTCCATAGCTAATGGCATTTCTGTAATTTTTGGTAAGTCTAAAGGCATCCCATGTCATTTCATACTTGATTATCTCCATTGCTTAATCTGCAGAGATGTAAACTTTTATGGTTTTGTCATGTAATTTGGTTCCATTTAAAACTCCATTATGTTAATCCCACAGATGCAGAGACATAAATGTCATTTTTTGAAATGTTCTAGGGTCATTGTGAAAATAGCCTTGTGGGGTCAAAGTGTAATTTCTAAAAGTCTAGGGCAACTTTGCAAATCACAAAAGTTTAGAGGGGCCTTTTCGTAATTACTTAGTTTTTAACATATGGCAACGCCATATTTTTAGTGGTAGTGTTATGCTATCCTGTAGTTCTAAGTGTGAGAATTGTCATAGCATAGCACTGCCTGAGGAATTCTCACACTACCTAAGGAAAATAATTCAAAGTTTTTATTATGGTATGTTTAAGAAAGTAGGGATGTTACACTTTACCCACCTTAAAAGAATTTTCCCTCCATGGCTAAGAGTATTTGGGAATAACCATTTAACTTATTGGGGTAACTTTTACTTCAGGTTCATGTCTTGTCCTGAGATTACTTGCCGGCAGCTGTGAGATATTGTTCCAGCACGTGCAAAGAATCCTTAAAGATTATATTGGTGCCTAAGTTTACCTCACCTCAATGATGTCCTAAACTATTATTAGGTTCATTGGGAATTTTCTTCATCTCCTTTGCTTTATATCTAACTATTCTTGCTTTGTGGTAGCTGCTAAATCTTCCGCTGCTTGTACTCAAGACCTTGGATATCAACTCATGAAGTTTCGCGATTGCGAAGATTACCAGCTATTGTAGTGATCGACGTTAACTGGTAATAAGTACAATGGTTGTGTCGAAGTCTTGGGGGCTCGTACAGCTTTTCCCAAGATTGTTGTTCACTTGACTATCCTTAGTCTACTGGTAAATTTTTCGCTATTCAGGTTCCTTAGAAATGCAGGCTTAGATCTCTTCTGAAAATTATAGTTGGGAGCTTTGTCTTAAAACTCTTTTTCCCTTATAAATTTTACCTCATGTTCCAATACTTGTTGGAAAATTTCAGGTCACTCCCACTATACGATTTAAGTCCCACGATGCATAGCTTTTCCTCTTACCATTCTACTATCTTCCTTGATTCCTAATTTTAAAGGTATGTGTGATTCGGCATAGAAGTAAGAGTTAATAGCCATATCTCCTTAGCGAAGTTGCAGAGTTTTCTTTATCCTATTTTTTTCTTATAAGATGCCTTTCCAATATATATGCAGAGAGTTGTCAAGGTATACTTTGTCTTGTTGATGTTTTGATCCATCA
Source organism: Pterocarpus santalinus (assembly GCA_031439595.1). Classification (NCBI taxonomy): domain Eukaryota; kingdom Viridiplantae; phylum Streptophyta; class Magnoliopsida; order Fabales; family Fabaceae; genus Pterocarpus; species Pterocarpus santalinus. Next base: position 41,291,204 of record CM062527.1, read on the forward strand.
TCAAGTTTGCCAAGTAAATTTCTCATCTTTTTTGCCATGTGTCTAACTGCTTTTGCACTGTGCTTTCTGGTAAACTGTCTACTACTTCTGTCTTGGGCCCTAGATACCAACTCGAGAAGTTCTACCATATGAAGGCTATTGTCTACAACAACAATCAATTTTAACAGACAGTGGTCATAGTGACTTTGCCGAAGTTTTCGAGAAATTAATCTAGTCATTTCCAAAACTCTCACCCACTTGATCTTCTTTGATCAGTAATAAATCTTCCTCTGTTAGGTTTAGGATGTAAGACCAGAGTTTCTTCCTAAACTGGAATTATGGTCCTTACTTTGAAATCTTTCTTTTTCTTATGGGCTTTATTCCATTTTCTCATTATCTGCTAATTGGGTCTCATGTCATTCCCATTGAGCTTCTCAATGATTATCGTGATATCTTTTTCCCCAAAATATGATAAGCTCCATATGAAGAAAGGATTGTTGAATGGCAAAAATTCCCGCCACTTTCCTACTCTCTTCAACTGGTTAGCAAGGAGATACCTCAGCTATTGTGTTAATGTCCACTTTCCTCTGAATTTTAAATACCAACTTAAGAAATCTTGTGGGCACCAATGTTATCAATCTCATTGGTGGTCAGTCCCAATACAATATATAGATATATGTTTGTTTTAGTGGCTATATCTTATATTACTCTCACTGCTGAGTCTTCTGGATATTCCTCGAAACTTCTTGCCCATATGGTGTAATCTATTTGGTGCGAGAGATGGAAATGATAGTCTTGCTTCCTTATTGAAGTTGCAACACGAGGGCTTCTGAGAAGGTCCTTGCTTCCCTATTGAAGTTACAACACGAAGGTGTTAGCTCCAATGCCCTTCAAAAATTGTTCTATGGTTGTAAACCAGAATAAGAATTAAGGTTTTGATAAATACCAAATCAGAGTTTAAGCTAATCCTGCTATATATATAAATGAATTGTTTCTATAAGTGTTTTTTTGTGAATCATGTGCATAATATGCTTGAGAATCATCAAAGTCAGGTTATCCATTGATACTTTAAAATTGAACATACTTGATATGGAATATATGCTTTGTATACTTCTTAAATTATCATAAAAGAAACAAGAAAGAAGGTTTAGAAGGATGAAACTGCAACATTAGAAGGGAAAATGGTGGCTCAAAAGCGAACACTGTTCATTCAGAAAGATGACCTTGTCCAGAAGGGAAAATCTCTAGAGACATACTTCTCATAAAGTGTTACACCTTCAAAGCTTCCTTTGCATGCATCAATAGACAAATTCAAGAGGTCAAAAAGGTGATTTGACAAGATGAAGAAAAGGCGCTGACAAGTTTGAATAGTTGGCAAACCAACAAATAGCTACTTTCTACTTCTATGAAAGTTTTGAAGAATGAGAAAAAGGAAGGCTATTTTTTCTCTATCCAATTGTAGACTAGCAGACCAAAAGGATCACAAGGATCAAGGCTTGCAATCTACAACAGTCACATTTCTAAGTCTATAAAAGGCTGGAAATCGAAGAAATAATAGTTGGACTGTTTAAATATTTTCTTTGTAAAAAGAGCTTCCTTTCTTCATCCTTTTTAAGTTTCTACAGCACCAGAAAGTTACTTATCATAACTTTTGGATACAAGAAAATCTTCTCTTCTGGTCTGAAATAGATAATATTCTCTCTTTCAGAATTTAGAGAAGTCTTACACACTCACTACTTCATTTGTCCAAATCTATATTAAGAAAGTTAGTGTGAGCGTTTAAACAAAACATACCATTCACAAAATTTGTATCTGGACCCAGTCATGGTTAGTAAGAACTTGGAGAGGCTAGGAAAATACTACTCATTTATAAAGCTTGAAGAGACTTGGAAAAAGACTACTTGCTTGTAAGAAGCTTGTACAAAGAATACTCGAAGTATAAAATCTCAACAAAGAGTTGGGGATTGGAAGTAGGCAAGTGGTTTAGCCGAACTAGTATAAAAATTTATAGTGTGATTATCTCTATCTCTAATCTTATTATTTGAATTAATCACATAGGTTCAACTCTATTTAATCTCTATCTAAAACAAAGTTCATTTCTAGTTTTCATATAACTAAACTATTTCGTAAACTAACATAATCGCTTCCACAATCCAAGTTTGAACTTGAGACAGATCTTTTTGACAAAAGTTTTTAGATATTCAAGTTTCTCGAAAGCACGATTCAACCCCTCCTTCTCGTGCTATCCCATCCAACAATTGGTATCAGAGCCTAACTCTGGGGTTGAGCTTCCTAATAGTTGCAAAGGTTAAAGATCTTATCAGATGGCTCAACAAATAAATCACATTGTAGAAAGTCACTCTATAAATCATCCTCTGTACTTTAATGGTGAAGATTATACTTATTGGAAGGATAGAACGAGACTTTTCATAGAGTCCACCAGTTTGGATATATGGGAGATTAAAGAAAATGGTGACTATATACCCATGGTTGAGCAACCAGCACCCAAGTAGTTGCTGATCTAGAATTGCCTCTACTTGTTGTAGTTAGAACCATCCCTAGAAATGAATACAAAACCAAGGTCCAAATGAATGCCAAGGCAAAGTATCTTCTCACATGTGCCTTGAGCAAAAGTGAATATGACAAGATCATATCATGCGACTCAACAAAGGAAATTTGGGATAGACTTCAAGTACTGCATGAAGGAGTGAACCAGGTCAAAGAAACCAAGATCAGTATGTTCATTCATCGATATGAAATGTTCAGAATGCTAGAGCATGAGAATATTGATGAAATGATGACCAGATTCATGCATATCATAAACCAACTGAAGGCCTTAGGCAAAAGGATACCAATGCAGAAATGGTGAGAAAGATTCTGAGAAGTCTTTCCAAGGCTTGGTGTCCAAAAGTCACAGCTATTCAAGAAGCTAAGGACTTAAATGTACTTAGCTTAGATGTTCTCATTGGGTCATTAAAGACTCATGAGATCGAGCTAAATGAAGTCGTTAATGAGGTTGTCAAGAAACGAAAATCCATTGCTCTGAAGTCCACTTAAAAAAGGACTCAATCTCCCAAAGCCTTCAAAGTCTCAAAAGAATTTGAAGAAGAAGAAGAAGAAGAGGGTTCTTTTTATGATGATGATAGTGATGAAATTGTTCAATTAGCAAGGAAGATTTCAGGAGCATGGATCAAAAGGAAGTAGAAGAACCTTGTTCCCAAGAAAGATAAAAAGAGTAAGGTCAAGCAAGATGAGATCCTCTGCTTCGAGCGCAAGGAACTCGGAGATGTCAGATCTGAATGTCCAAGACTGAAGAAAGTCTCAAAAAAGAAGACCACAAAGAAGAAAGCAATGATGGCTACTTGGGAGGATCTAGATGAAGAACAAGAAAATGTAGAATCATAGAGTGAAGAAGAAATTGTAGCAAATCTCTACTTCATGGCTAACATTATTTCTGATGAAAAAATTGAGGTACATGATTCTGAACATGAACTTACTTTTGAAAATCTTCAAAAAGTTTATGATGAACTCTTAGATGATTCCAAGTCTCATGCTTCTCATTATGCTTATTTGAAAAAGGATTTTTGTAAATTATCTTTGGAATTCGAAAAACTCAAAATTGATAAAGAGAAGGTTAGGCAAGAAAAAGAAAGCTTGCAAACTAAAAATATCCCTGTTCGGAAGGATGTAACAGCCCTGAAAATCCAAGTTTCTAAAACTTGCTCTAAGTCATCTTCTGATGTTTCTGAGATTTAGAAAACTGTAAAACTTCTCAAATTAGATCTTGAGAAAATGGTTAATGGCACTAAAAATCTAGATTTGATGCTTGGTGGTCAAAAGCCTTATATTGGCAAAACTAGTCTAGGCTTTGAGAAGGAAGATGATGAAAAATCATCTAAAGATTCCTCACATCAGATTCCTACATGCATATGTTGTTTCAAAAAGAGACACTCTTCTAAAAGATGCTTTTCCATAAGGAAAGCCAAACAGAAAGTGGAAAACCAAAAAGCTCTACTAACACAAAAGGACCCAAGAAGATATTAGTACCTAAAGTTAAAATTGCTTCTGATGCAGGTTTATCTTAAATCAATACATCAAAGGGAGAAGAAGTGGTATCTAGACAGTGAATGCTCCAAACACATGACTGGGAACAAATCCTGGTTCAGAAACCTCAGACCCAAGGATGGTGGAACAGTTAAGTTTGTTGACCGAATCAAATCCAAAGTCATTAGTATTGGTAACATTGGTAAGAACAATTCCAACCTAATATCTGATGTTATGTTATTAGAAGGATTAACTCACAACCTTTTGAGCATTAGTCAATTCTATGAACAAGGCTACAAAGTTGTGTTTGAACCTTCATAGTATATAATTAAAGATTCCACTACTGATAAAATCATTTTTGCTGCTAGAAGGCACAATAATACGTACGTATTATATTTAGATGACCTTCTTGATCAAAGTGTAAAATGCTTAGCTTCCTTTGTGGACAAAAAGTGGCTATGGCACAGAAAGTTTGGTCATGGTTACATGAAATTGATTTATGAAATTTCTCGGACGGAGCTAGCAAAAGGTTTGCCTAAAATAAATTTTGAAAATGACTCTTCTTGTGAGTTCTGTTTTAGAGGCAAACAGACCAAAAGTTCTTTTCATAGTAAAAATGTAGTTTCTACTACCAGACCACTTGAGCTTTTACATCTTGATCTTTTTGGACCAACTAGAACTGCTAGTCTTGGTGGTAAGAATATGATTTAGTCATTGTGGATGATTTTTCTAGATTCACATGGGCTATATTCCTGATCCATAAGGATGAAGCTTGTAAGGCATTCAAATATTTTTCAAAAAGAATTCAAAATGAAAAAGGTTTTTGCATCACTTCCATTAGATCAGATCACAGTGGAGAATTTGAAAATCATTCTTTTGAAAAATTTTGTAATAAAAAGGTATTTCTCATAACTTCTCTTCTCTTAGAACTCCTTAGCAAAATAGAGTAGTGGAAAGGAAGAATATGTCATTAGAAGAAATGGCTAGAACTATGCTTCTTGAAAATGATTTATCAAAAGATTTTTAGGTAGAAGCAGTAAATACTGCCTACTATATTCAAAATCGCATTTTCTTAAAGCCTATTCTTAAGAAAACTCCATATGAATTATGGAAGGGAAGAAAACCCAACATTTCTTATTTTCATGTCTTTGGATCTGAATGTTTTGTACTTAACACCAAGGACAAACTTTCAAAGTTTGATCCAAAATCTGATCCTAGAATTTTTCTAGGATATTCTTCTATTTCAAAAGCTTACAAGGTGTTCAATAAGAAGACTCAAATAGTGGAAGAAACCATCCATATAAGCTTCATGGGAAAGAAGAATGACCTTAATCAGAAAGTTGCAGATCTAGAAGAAGAAAAGGAAAATATGTCATTAAATGACATTTCCCAAAATCAATAAAACATTCAGATTGTCACTAGTAATAATGAGAATGATATTCGTGAACTTCCTGCTCATCAACATGTTTTTGATAACCTTTCCGAAGAATTAGAAGGTATACCTCTAAAGTAAAGATACACCGGTATAAGAGACTTGAGAGTTGTCTCTCAAAACCAAATTATTGGTGAACCCTCTCAAGGAATCAGAACAAGATCTTCACTCAGAAGCAAGTTCAATCTTGCTCTTATCTCTGAAATTCAACTAGAAAGTATTGATAAAGCTTTGACGGATCAAAACTAGATTGAAGCAATGAAAGGGGAGCTATCTCAATTTGAGAAGAGTAAAGTTTGGACCCTTGTCCCACTAACTAAAGGACAAACTACTATAGGGACAAAATGGACATTTAGAAACAAGCTTGATAAAAATGGACAAGTTATCATAAACAAAGCAAGACTGGTGGTACAAGGTTATAATTAGTAAGAAGACATTGACTATGATGAAACTTTCGCCCTTGTAGCAAGATTGGAAGCAATTAGAATGCTACCTGCTTATGCCTCATATAAAGGTTTATGTTATTCCAAATAGATGTAAAATCTGCTTTTTTTAAATGGTTTCATATTAGAGAAAGTTTATGTAAATCAACCTCCTAGTTTTGAAAATAAAAAATTTCCTCACCATGTCTTTAAGCTTTCAAAAGCCTTATATGGGTTAAAGCAAGCTCCTAGAGCTTGGTATGATAGACTCAGCTCATTTCTAATCAAAAATGGTTTTATAAGAGGAAAAGTTGATCCTACCTTATTTACTCTTCATGACAAAAATGATTCTCTAATTGTTTAGATTTATGTTAATGATATCAATTTTGGTGCAACTAATCAAAATTTGTGCAAGAATTTCTCTAAGCTTATGCAGGGAGAATTTAAGATGAGTTTGATAAGAGAACTTAAATTCTTTCTTGGACTCTAAATCAAAAAATAGAAAGATGGAAATCTAATTCATCAAGAAAAATATGCTAAAGACTTGCTCCGAAAGTTTGATATGAACAAGGCTAAGAGCATTAGTACCCCCATGAATCATTCTCAAGCTCTAGAAGCTGATGAAGATGGTAATAAAGTCTCTGAAACTCTTTATAGAGGTATGATTGGATCTTTGCTGTATCTTACTGCTAGTAGACCTGACTTGTAATTAAGTATGGAAATTTTTACTAGATTTCAATCTAATCCCAAACAATCACACTTAAATGCTGTCAAAAGATTTTGATTTTCCTGGAGACAGAGTTCAAAGGAAAAGAACTAGTGGCTGGTGTTACTTTTTTGGAAAGTTGTTGATAACTTGGTCAAACAAGAAGCAAAGCACTATTGCTCTTTCAACTACAGAGGCTGAATATATGTCTGCTGCAAACTACAGTACTCAAATTTTGTGGATTAAGCAACAGCTAGAAGATTTCAATTTGAGGTATACTAAAATCCCTATCCTATGTGATAAGAATAGTGCAATTATTCTCACAAAGAATCTCATTCAGCATTCTAGATCTAAGCGCATTGACATCAAGTATCATTTTATAAGAGATCATGTTCATGAAAGGAGATATTAAGCTAAGATTTATTGACACTAAAAAATTAGATTGCTGACATCTTCTCAAAACCCTTAGCTAAAGATCGTTTCTGTCATATAAGGAGCTTTCTAAACATGATTAGTTTTAAAATTATTCATATCCATTACATCTGGTACCTCCCTCTCTCTTGATCAAAAAGTAAATGCTAAGATTGTCGCATCATACTGGATTTGCTTTCTGGAGAAAGTTCTTCAACTCAAATATGTGGCTCAGAAAGATCACATTCGAGAAAGAGTTCAAAGAATCAACTCAAAATGTTTTCTTGCAATGGTTCAGAAAGTAAATTTAGAATTGGTGATCTACTTAGTTGAGAAAGTTTGAAGTCAAGCTCAAGTTGAGAGATGTACTTTAGGAAGTTTACTTCAGAACAAAGTGAAGATGAGTTTGAGAAAAATGGTTCCAGATTGATTAATTCAAGAAATAGATCTGCTCATTGGGCATAATTTGACATATCTCTCTAGAAAGATGATAAGAGGTTCTCATCAATGTCTGGTTCCTAGAGAAATAAAACTATATTGTGACGTGCGTCGTTTTGGTTACCCCTATGATTACATGGTTGACACGATCTCTAGAAGCAGGAAAACCAAAAGACTTACTTAACTTGAAATGGTAGCATTTCATTTGAAACCTTTCACATCCTTCAACCATCTGTCTCACCCCAAAATCATCCTCACCTATTACATCAACTATCCACTTCCCTTTATCTCATCAACTCAAATTTTTGCCTATTTTCTTCTCATTCAGAAATTGTCTTTTTTAAAATTTCTTGAAACCTTTCATATTCTCCACTTCCTTTCTGATCAAATCTTGAACCATACACTTTGTCCAGTACTGTATGTACAATCATTATCTATTTTTGATGCTTCAAGATCAACTCTTGTGTTCTTTACAATATGACAAAAAGGAGAAAGAAGGGCGAAAAGAAAAGCATAGACAAATCAAGAAAAAATCTATTTCACCTTTCCAGAAGGAAGTTCTCAAATAAGAAGAGAAAATTAAAGATACAACATCTGCGACTAATACGGACTTAGTGGCATCTTCCTTTGGTAAACCAAAAATAAGAGTCTCAAGACCTCTTGAACAAGGAATTACAATCAAAGAACCTCTTCGTCAGAATCATGCAAATGTGCAAGCTGATGAAGAAACTCATGATAGAAATATATATTCTGACTACAAAAGAAAAAGGAAAAAGAAAATTTCTACCAGTGATCCTCCTAAAGACTCAACTCATTCTACTTTAAAAAGAGTAATAAGAGAAGTTGTAGAATACAGATTCAGAGAAAGGGAATGGTCACAGTAGCAGAAAGATAGAGCTGATGGAATAGGTGCTTCATCTAAAGATTTCAGAAGGATTGCTACCTCATTAGAAATCAACCGTCAGAATACTCAAAGATATTTGCCAAAAAGATTAGGTTCAGAAAAAACCCTTGTTCTTAAACTTGCATCTAAAGACACAAAGATTGTACTAGAAACTGCACCCCTTCCTACTTCAACACCCCTTCTTGCTTTAGTATCTGCTCATTCTCTCTCATTATCTCCATCAGAGTAGAAGGAACTCCTGATCCAATCCAAATTCAATTGGAACAGCTTCAAGAAAACATGTTCACTCTCATGTCAAATCAACATTCAATCTTGGTAAATCAAAGTAACATGGAGAGAAGATTGGCCAAACTAGAAACACTCATATTACAGATTCTGAAGACTCTTTAGAAAGGTAAAGGCAATCAGTGGTGATTCTTCCATGATCCCACATTTTTTTGATGATGTCAAAGGGGGAGAAGATATTTCAAAAAAGTCTAAGCTGAGGGGGAGCATACACTGAGGAGGAGTAAGCATACAAAAATTGAATACATTAGTTTTTAGGATTCATTTCTTTTCTTTTGTGCATCTCAGAAACAATTGTTTATTCATTCCAGAGACATCTATTTATTTTATTCCTGTTTGAACACTTTATCATTAGTCTACAGTTCAGTTGTAGTTTAAGCTCAACTATATTTATTTCTCCATCACTTATGCTTTCATATCTCAATCAGTTGTTTTTCTTTTCACTACAACTATATTATGTATGAGTCTTTATATAATCTGATATGTAAGTTATTAAATGCTTTGATAGTTGCTCTGATATTCAAACTGTTTGAGATGAAAGTTGCTTAGGTACTCAAAGATTATTCTAATAAAAGATTATGGAATATTTATGATTATAAATTCTTGCTACATAATCTTTTTGATTATTTAAATATGATTTGAACTATCTGAACCGCTGCTCTAATGTGATTAGAAACTTCATTCCGTTTCAATGATAATTTTATATGACAGTGTCCCACGCACTTTTACTTAGAATAAAATAAGAGGGATTCAATCTTTCTGATAGTATAAGTGTCATCACTCTTCAGAAAGTTATTTTCTTCGAATAGCAATTCATACTCGTTATTTTTTAACAAGAACTTTTCTTAAATACTGATTTGCTATCATCAAAAACAGGGAGATTGTGAGCTCCAATGTCCTTCAGAAACCATTCTGTAGTTGTAAACTAGAATGAGAATTAAGGTTTTGATGAATATCAAATTAGAGTTTAAGCTAATCCTGCTATTTATATAAACGAATTGGTTCTAGAAGCGTTTCTTTGTGAATCATGTTCATTATATGCTTGAGAATCATCAAAGTTAGGTTATCCATTGAAATTGAATATACTTGATATGGAATATATGCTTTGTATACTTCTCAAATTATCACAAAAGAAATAATAAAGAAGGTTCAGGAGGATGAAAACTGCAACATCAGAAGGGAAAAACGGTGGCTGAAGAGTGTACACTATTCATGCAGAAAGATAACCTTGTCTAGACGGGAAAATATCCAAAGACATACTTCTAATGAAGTGTTACACCTTCAAAACTTCCTCTGCACGCTTCAATAGACAAATTCAAAAAGTCAAAAAGGTGATTTGCCAAGATGCAGAAGAGGCATTGACAAGTCTGAATAGTTGGCAAATCAATAAACAGCTATTTTTCTACTTCTGTGAAAGTTTTGAAGAATGGGAAAAGGAAGGCTATTTCTTCTGTATCCAATTGTAGACCAGCAAACCAAGAGGATCACAAGGATCAAGGCTTGCAAGCTTCAATGGTCATATTTCTAAGTTTATAAAAGGCTAGAAATTGAAGAAAGAATAGTTAGACTATTTAAATATTTTCTTTGTAAAAAGAGCTTCCTTTCTTCATCCTTTTTAAGTTCTAAAGCACTAGAAAGTTACTTATCATAACTTTTGGATACAAGAAAATCTTCTCTTCTAGTCTGAAATAGATAATGTTCTCTTTTTGAGAATTTAGAGAAGTCTTACACACTCAGTACTTCATTTGTCCAAATCTTTGTTGAGAAAGTTAGTGTGAGTATTCAAACAAAACATACCATTAACATAATTTGTATCTGGAACTAGTGGTGGTTAGTAAGAAGCTTGGAGAAGTTAGGAGAAAACTACTTGTTTGTAAAGCTTGAAGAGGCTTGGAAAAAGACTACTTACTTGTAAGAAGCTTGGAGAAGCTTGTACAAAGAATACTCAATGTAACACCCTATCAATTTAATGTTAGGCTTAAGTCATAGCACGAAATTAAGAAGATTGTGTTACCGTGTTGATACTCTCCTTACTATTTATTTATCATATCACATTTCTCTTTTTTTTTTTTTTTTTTTTTACTTTTTAAACAAGTGAAACGGCGCGTTATATATAATAACTGTGATCAACATCGTCAAACGTAACGAAATTTAACAGAAAAGATACAGGCAGGTAATACATCATTATATATATATATATATATATATATATATATATATAGAAGCCAACACTTCAGTTTATGTACAGATGTAAAATAGGATACATACGTGGGGCCAGTGTACCAAAAAGAAGGCCCTTGTCAGTCAAATTGATCCTATGGGGTCCTCAGAGGACATTCCAAACTAACCGATATACAGGCGGTTAAGCCTATGACCCAATGCTACACACTGCCAAAAGAGGGCCATGCTGTACAATAGAACTCTTGGTCAGGACTTACTCGTTCAAGTAGCTGTTGGCCACACCAGGCCTGGCTGGGGAGTAGTACATACTAGGTCCCAAGGAGGACGATGACGAGCTGGTAGCCTCCGAATGATCACTCTCAGAACTGAGCGAAATGTCTGGAACCATCTGCAGAGGTGACTCGGGTAGAGGACTGGCAGGTGCGACAGGTACTGCAGGCGCTGGAGGTGTTGGAGGAGGGTGTGCCATATGCAAAGGGCTCGCAAAATATGGAGCGGAAGGGTCAAAAGCAGGGTGGAATAGGGGATCAACAAAATTCCTATTGCTAAAAAGGTAGAGACAGAAATTGCAGGACCCGACTATATATAGCGAATCCACTATGGGATCATGGCGAAGCTGCAGGTCAGGAATCTCAATAAATAGGATGGCTGTCAAGTCCATCACCAATGTTTGAGAATGATACGAAAATATAAAGCAAGGTGAGAATTTAAAGAAATTCCCAGTAGGGTTCACGCATGGTATTCCACTGACGTCACATTCATTCTTAGTTGCCTCGGTTTTTATTTAATTATAAAAGCATGGCATCAAATTGAGCTATCCACATTTAACAAGTTTAAGATAGCATCTGGTTCGAGGCAAGACTCTATTTTACTTAGGACAGTATAAGAAACAGAAAATAGGACAGTATAAGAAACAGAATAATAAGCAGAGTAAATGAATATGCAGCAGTAAGTAAAATATAATAGTCAAACTGTAATCAACTTATAATGACTATTCAATATGATCACGCAAAACTCATTCTCGAACTTATCTTCATAAACTTTTCCATTTCTTGGTCTTGTGGGAGTTCTTGGCCATTTAGACTCCTGGGTAATAGTCTGCTTTTTAGGATCGAGCTCATCCCTATATAGGAATGCCGGTTTACTTTCACCGACCTTTCCACCGATCTATCCCCTCAACTTTAAATTCGGGGCTGGCCCAAGTATCATGGAATTCTTATCATAACATAACCTTTGTGAATCTCTTGAAAAATGCTCATGTATGTGTATGCGTTTCATAACTCATGCGTAGGCTTTATCGAATTTTCGGTAGCATAACGGAATATGTCCGCTTTTCCATGAATAGTGCCAGTACTTAGAACACCCATTTTTCAGAGAACTCATAACATTTTATTCATATTTCACAGATCAAATTCATGGCATAATCATTGTAATTAAAACATGGTTGCTGTCTCAACACTTACATTCAACCCGATTTTTGTAAATCAGGCCATAATTTCATTTTAACTCACTGGACCTCAATTTTGGATATGTTAGAGTGTTATGTGTCTATTTTCTAACCTCTTTAGTCCCATCTAATTTTGATAATAGCTCAAGTTATTTAAGTTTTATCCCGGCTTGCCCTGAGACTGGCCAAAATTACACACTTAAAAGTAAAAATCTATTAAAAATCAAAAGCCAACTCAAATCATACAAAATTGGTATCATATTAAAACTAATAGGACAAGCTTTCATTTGCCACAAGTTCCATTTCATTTGCTTAAGTAGAGCTCAACTTATAAGCCCCGAAATTTGACCTTCCCGCACTATCCTGTTTTGGCCCGATTTGGACATAGGACAACTTCTCTGAACCACTAGGAGCAAACAAGACAATATCCAACTCTGAAATGTTTATGAGATATTCTTCTATGTGTAAGCTTTCTAACAAAGTTAGTTTCATTCAATTCGAAGTCGTATAGGGCAAGTTTTGCCCTGAACAACCTAGTCTGCAAAGAATCAAACTTAAAAACCTAGGTCAAACTTCAAAAATTCATATCTCTTCAATACTAATCCAATGGCCTCATATGATATATGCATGGAAAGCCTTGAATGTCTAATTTCATTTAAAAATAGTTTCATTGAATTTGAATAGTTGTAGGTGGAGCTGTACACTTCGCCGTACGGATTGACAAGGTAATTTGGTCTCCCAGCCCCTCATATCTTCCTATTCTCACCCTTTCCTACTCCTTAATCAAATTTAAACACAAAAACAACCAAAGATAATCATATTCATTCACTAATCACATCAAAAAGTGAGAAGATAAAGCCAAAATCAGCCACCCACAATCAGAATAATAAGAACAAAATGGAACCTCTACCTCTTTGTATGTGATTTTGCTAAATTTTGGAGTTTGGTTGAGAGGAGAAGAGAAGGAGAAGAGGAGAAGAGAAAAGGAAGACTGAAGCAAGGAGAGAGTGGCACAAATCAGCAGGAAACAAGGGAGAAAAATCTGATTTAAGTATTAAAGAGATAGTTGGCTTGGTGAGTTTTGGTTGGTTGAAATTTTGTGGGTAAAGTTCGGCCATGTTTCCATTCTTTTGCGACTACAAATTATTCTCCATTTTGCCTAAAATTGGAATTCATTTTCATTCTATATGAAATTGGAACTCGTCTCCATTCTATTTAAAGTTGGAACTCATGTCCATTTTATGTGAACTTAGAGATTAATTCGGATATCGGAACCCATGTCCATTTTATACCTAATGTGGAACTCAGAACTTAGGAAACATGGAAGTCTTGGAAGACTAATTGTGGCTTAAAGTCAGAGATCAGAAATCACGTAGCAAACAAATCACCTTAAAATCGAAAGTCAAGGACAAGAATATGAAACCTAAAATGCTTAAACGCAGAAGTCGAGGATCTTCAATATAAACTTGGAAGTTAGTACCAGAACATAAAACCTTATACCTGCATCTCAGAAGTTGATAACAATGATGCTTTAAAACTCTTATTACACGTAATTCTAAAACTCAGTCCAGGATTAATCTTGGAGATCAATTAACAACCCCCGGAAGTCGGGAATAAAAAAATTAACCTTATGCACCGAGAAGTCGGAGCTTATATAATCTCGGAACTCAATTCAATCTCGGAAGTCGGTCCTAAACTCAAACTTGGGAACATCAATAGAAATGAAAAGCTCTTGGAAATAAATTCGGAGATCGGAACTCGTGTCTAACTTGGAAATCAATTCGGAGGATGGAACTCGTGGTGGATGTTACACTCAAAGTATAAAATCTTAACAAATAGTTGGGGACTGGAAGTATGCAAGTTGTTTAGCCAAACCAATATAAAAATTTTTGGTGTGATTATCTCTATCTCTGATCTTGTTATTTGAATTAATCACATAGGTTCAACTCTATTTAATTTCTATCTGAAACAAATTTTGTTTCCATTTTACATATAACTAAACTATTTCATAAACAAACACAATCACTTCTGCAATCCAAGTTTGAACTTGAGATAGATCTTTTTGATGAAAGTTTCAGATATTCAAGTTTCTCGAAAGCATGATTCAACCCTCCCTTCTTATGCTATCCCATCCAACAGAAGGCTTCCCAGAAGGTCACCCATCTTAATATTACTTTCACTCAAGCACGCTTAACTATGGAGTTCTGATGGGATGTGGTACATTAGTGCTGGTATAATTGCACCCAATCTAGCCCCAAGTATGGAAACTTAGTTAATTACTTCCAAACCTACATCGTAACCCTGTCCATCATCGGGCATATTCCCAAATCCTTTGATCTTATACTGGTGCATCATCCAGTCTTACTTAAGGTGCATTGGGTCGATTGCACTCATCACTAGTGTCAAGGCAACTCAATTTCATTACCTCTTACATACTCTTATTTGCGCCATAACTCCATACTAGGTAGCATTTTTTTTTCATGGGTTACTCAGAATCAAAACTTACTCTTTTCTTGCCTCCTTCTTATTATGTTCTATTGTTCTTGCAGAAAGCTTACTTTCACCTCAATCTGTTAGGACCTCCCATTCTGCAATTGTCTCAATCTACAGAAATCAGTTGCACGATTTAAGCTTTCATTATCCTTGCCTGAATCTAAATACAATCCTTGTCGAGTTACTCCTCCCACAACATTTGCAATGGTGTTTGAAGGTGATCGATAGACTACGCTTTCTCCTGTGAATAGCCGCATTCCCTTACTAATAGCATGTTGAAGACATTCCTATTGTCTGGTTCCTATGGTGACTAAGGTTAAGAGAATTCCAACATAACTAGATTCTCTGACACTCCCCTTATCTTTAACAGGTAGAAAATGCTATACTTGCTTCGTGTGTCACCCTAGTCCGAAAGTGTCCCTACTTCAGGTTAGTAGGAGAAGTACTACTTTTCCTCCCAAAGAGTACTTACGGATTTAGTCTTATAACTTCATCTCATCTTCATATCAAGTATAACTATAACATTCGAAGAAATGGTACTTCTAATTAGCACTGTTAATTGAATTATTTTGCTTCATTAAAAAGATGCATCTAATTAAGAAATGAGAAAAAAATGCCCTTGTGTAAACTTTTGGTAACTGTAGCCTTGCCCAGAACTTTTAGGAATTATATGTTAACCCTAAAGATTATTTTTTCCTAATTACCCCTAAACTTTTTAGAAAATGACATTTGTGTCTCTAAATAACTAGAATCAGCAGAATAGGGTTTTTGGCATAGCAGAATCACGTGGTGAAACTATAGAAGTTTAAATCTCTGCCGATTGGGCCATGGAGACAGTCTGGTGTTAAATAACGTGGGGTGCCCCTGGACTTGCTCAAAATTACGGATATACCATTAACTATGGAAAATAGAAAACAAAAAGGCTCTGAAATTGCGAAGCATTTAATCTACGCTATTAATCGATTTATTCGATTTTATTGATTAGGTAAGGTTAATTAGAAATTAATTAAAGGATAATTAAAAGTTAATTAGATGTTAATTAAAGAGATTAAGATTAGGAAAAAATTAAAATAGATATGCAGAAAATTTTACATAGTAATTTAATAATGTTTTGCCGATTTAAAGGAAACCAGTAAAGATTCGGTATTTTATACTGTCAAAACCGAATCAATAGAATTATATACTGGAAACCCTAGGTTGAGTGGCTAAAAATTTGCCACTCCATTCTGATTTGCTAGAGCTATATGCAGCCAAAGAGGAGAGGAGATTTGGCTTTGTCTCCACCACCCATGCCAACAACTTCAAGTCATTATTATATTTATGACTTAAACCCACATGACCCCACTTCCTCCCTCAATATTTTCGATGCATGAAGGCTGAGCTCTCTTTATTCTTTTGTTCATCATCTCCCTCCATTCTTCTCACATCTTCATCCTTCATCAACTTCTTTCACTTCAAGATTTGGTTTTCTATTAACTCAAGCTTGAAACTAGGTAGGATTCAATTTCTGTTCTTAATTTCTCTAAATTGTGGCTGCATGGAATTTCACTCTTCTTCAGTTATTTGATGATATATTGGATGTATTTGATGGTTTATGGTTGGACTAACATGAAATCTTGAGTTGGAATTAAAGTTAGAAGGAGAAAACTAGAAGAAGTGGAGAATTAGGATGCTATCTAGGTGAGAAATCCCACGGCAGTCTATATGGCGGAGTGTACGGCTCCACCTATAGCCATTTAAATCTGATGAAACTATTTTTATATGAAACTAGACATTTAGGGATTTCCATACGTATATAATATAAGGCCATTCGATTAGTATTTAGAGAGATATGAATTTTGGAAATTTGACCTAGGTTTTTGAGATTGATTCTAGGTAGACTAGGTTATTCAGGGCAAAACTTGCCCTATACGACTTGGAATTGAATAAAACTAACTTTGTTAGAAAGCTTACACATAGAAGAATATTCCATAAAAATTTTAGAGTTAGATACAATCCCATTTGCTCCCAGTGGTTTGAGAAAGTTGCCTAAGTCCAAACTAGGCCAAAACAGGGCAGTTTAGAAAGGTCGAATTTCGAGGCTTATAACTTAAGCTATACTAAAGTAAATGAAATGGAACTTGTTGCAAATGAAATCTTATCTTGTTAGATTTAATATGACACCAATTTCATATGATTTGAACTGGTTTTCAATTTTTAGTATATTTTTACTTTTAGGTGTGTAATTCTAGCTAGCTACAAGGCAGGTCGGCGTAAAACTTAAATAACTTGAGCTACATTTATCAAAATTAGATGGGACTAAAGAGGTTAGAAAACAGACACATAACACTTTAACATATCCAAAATTTAGGTCAGATGAGTTAAAAAGAAATTGTGGCTTGATTTACAAAAACTGCATTGAATGAAAGTGTTAAGACAACAACCATATTTTAAATGTAACAATTGTGCCCATAAATTTGATGATTGAATTGTGAATGAAGTGTTATGATTTCTCTATACAATTGGTTTTCTGATTACTGGCACTATTCATGGGAAAGCGAACATATTCCGTTATGTTGCCGAATTTTTGGCAGAATCATATGAAGTTAAAATAGCTTGTGTTATGCAGATTTAAGTTATGAATATGAAATTCTAGATACAAGGATATATGAAGTAAGTGATGAAGCATATGTATGAGTGCATTCAGCATGTCTATTTATGATTATAGATGAGAATGAAAGGATATGAATATATTAAATGTGGATCCCTTCACCTGGAGGCAGTTATGAGGTTCTTCCTCATGAAGGCAGTTAAATAAGATAAGATTGGGTCCCTTCACTTGGAGATAGTAATTGGGTGCCTCCCTGTGAAGGCAGTTAAAAGATATGATCAAGGTTCCATATTCCTAAGGAACATGACATGGCGATCACGCTCTGATGGGGTATGACATGGCGATCATACTGTGAAATGTGGCATATAAAGATTCTATGATGAAAGATATGATGATGAGTCCATATTCCTAAGGAACATGACACGGCAATCACGCTCTGATGGGGTATGACGCGGCAATCATACTCTGGAATATGACATAATGATCCCACACCTTCAGGAATGTGACATGGCGATCATATCCCGATGGAGTATGACATGGCAATCATACTCTGGGACATGGCAGGAAGAACACATTCCTAAGGAGTGTGATATGATGATCACACCCCCATGGAGTATGACACGGCGATCGTACTCTGGAATATGTGTAACAAGTAAAGGAAGATAAAGGAAGAAAAGAAAATTACGTGTATCTGCATAAATTTAAGTACAAGTAAAGGCATTTGTAGATTTTATGTTTTTAGTATATTGGTGCTATTGTATTTTAATACATTTCAGTTATTATCCATAGTGTAATTCATGAATTGATTTTGTATTTGCTGACCCAACTGACAAATGTGCGAATAAAATGAACTTTGCTTCGGACATATTTTCAAACTATAAAACCAAACAATTTGTATAACATGTTCATCTTTTTCATAATAAACTGAAGCAACTGGAGATGACAACGATGACACTATGTATAATAGTTAAAGAATCCTACTAAGAATTAAAAATTCTCATTCCTATTTTTGTGTTATCTCTAGATAGTTCAAGAAGTTGCAAAGATGGCTGAAGTTGCTGTCAGATAAGGTCCGCTCAGGTAATAATAACAACTGCTAAATATGGTACTATGACTTAAGCATGGTACTGTACAGAGGAGGATGTTATAATAACCATGTCCCTATCTTGATGCAATGTACTATTGGATGGATTCCCTCAATGTTTGTTCAACTATTTCACTTTGAACTTGAGACTCTAGTTAGTGCTCTTCTAATTTACAATCATTACAGTGTTAGTTCCCGGTACCCTTGAGGAAAAGGCCATGCCATCCTTTGAATAGAAACTTAGAAAAGTCTCCCTTATACCTAACTAAAGCTTCTGTCCTAACTTCTTTCACTAGATCTCTACCTCTTTCGTCCATGCTCCAAACTTCTTAATGAAGGATCAGGCTTTTATAATGTGGTATTACCACAATCCAGAATAAAACCATCGACTGAACCTTCGAGGAAATCGTATTTATAGAGAAATAAGGGTACCTTCTATGCCATATGAGATAACCTCATCAGCGAACAATAACCTTGAGCATTAGGTTTGGCTTGCCTGCAACTAAGATCCTACCCTTAACGATGTAACATTCTTGGTTGCCCGGTAACACTTGAGACCCTTCTCCACTTTAACCAGGTCTACTATATCCATAGCAAACTGCCTAGCACAATTCCTTTGATTGAATCTCCCAATTCTCAATACTCCTTAACTGGTTCAATCATCTGCCCTCTATTGCCATTGCTACTTTCTGGGAGTTTCACTCCTAATAATTGTGTTTAGAAGGTTTCTAATAAGCTTGCAAGGTGTCATGGGTTTCTGTCTACACAAAACCTTATATTAAGACGATCAGGCTCAACATTTAGTCAAGTGCAACAAATAGTCCACAACATCCACAACAAGACTGCCATGCAAAATCTTCTATGTCCTTTTCATGCGAAGACCTAAAGCATGGTTTATCTAGACTCTTAGAGTATGCATCAAAAGCATAGTTAGTCCATCCATGGGCCTATACAAAATGAACTGCTTTGATACTAATAAATGTAATACCCTCTATCACATAAGTCATGCTCAAGTTATGGAGTTATACTAAGAGGTTGCTACTATGCTATGAAATATTTAGAATAAGGAAAATATAATGTATGGCCCTTTAATGGTATACTTTATTATAGAACAGCGGTTCATAGATTTTAGATCTCTGATACATATAAGATAAAATAACCATAACTTAAAAGAAATTGTAACTGATACTATACATAGAGGTTGTTTTAGAACTATAGTTGTCGCCTCCACTGATCATTAGTTGGCCTCAATAGTCTCCTGGACTGGCTCACACTCGGGTCTTGCACAATGAATGTCTCAATACTCTGCTTCGCCCTTGAACCCTAGCTTAAGTAGAAGAATGTTTATGGAAATACATACAGGCAGGTAGTGAGAACCTAAGATTTCCAGTAGATAAACTCAAATCACAATTCACACAGGGTGTCATCATAAACATTCCAGCCGCTTTGGTTTATTATGAAAGCATGAGCATAAACACATAAGTAGTTGTTCTATTTTAAGTTGAAAACACCTTTCTCGAAGCAGGTTATATTTAAATAATCGCTTGGCATATTCTATAGCAGACATAGTAACAAGAATAACATAATATACTCCAATAAGAATCATAATAACAGTATAACATAATGAGATATTTGAATATGCATATGTAGATGCTTGTACTTAGCTTTATGCAAGTGCACTTGACTTTACTTATATCTTTCTTTAACTCGCAACTTGATCTTGCTCCTTTGTACTTGGTCCTCCAGAGGTGAATGACCTCTCTCAACCCTGGGTAATAGCCTGCTTCTCAGGTTTGAACTCGTACCTATACATAAGTGATAAGTTTGTTTCCCTGGCTCTGACACTAGTCTATTCCTCTTAAAGCTGATCGGGGGCTAGCCCAAGCCTTAGACAGTACTGCCCTAGCCCACTGCAAGGTGGAGGCTCGGTACGTCCCTTTTCATGTTCTTATTATCTTTCCCTTTCCATCTCTTATCATGCATGTGGACACTTTGTGCTTTCATGCATATGTCTGGCACCATGTGTCTCATATCATATTTCAATTATGCTTGCATGCGTGATGTTCATGAACATAACATGTAAATGTAAATATATTCACAGCATAATCACTCATAGCATAAGTTCTCATAACTTTGTAAACTTCTGTCAAAAATTTAGCAGCATAATAGATCAGATCCGCTTGCTTGTGAATAATGCTTTTAAATTTAGGTAGTTAACCAAGGCAACAGAGCCAATATGACACCTTAACTTTTCAACTTCAATATAGAATTGTAACATTTAAAGTTTACATGAAGCTTATGTACATATTAAGGTGCCTAAGCACTCAATTTGACCATTATCCCTAAATCACTCAATTCTGCCATGTTTTGTAAACTATGCCATAAATCCATCTTAACTTATTTATGTCAAAAATTCTAATATGTTATAGCTTTATGTATCTAGTTTTAGTTCTCTTTGGCCCCATTGAGTTTTAAAAAACCTAGCTCAAGATATTAGGAATTTACCTAAGTCTTCCCTGTGTCAGACAAAGCAGGGGTCTACAATGTAAAAATTCACTAAAAATAGAAATTTTATTGGATTTAAGTGACTCATATATTATAAGCTAACAGAGCCAACTTTAATGTCCAACAAGTTTAGTTTCATTTGAGTGAGAAGAGCTCAGGTTATGAGCCCTCCAATTTGATGAAATTGATTTGCTTTGTCTTTGTCCAGTCAGGACATTAGGCAATTTCAATGAATTATTAGGAGCAACAGGGATTGAATTTGACTCTGAAACTTTTATGGAATGTTAAAAAAATTGGTTGTACTCAAATTAAAGTTGTATAGGGCGAGTTATGCCCTACACAACCCAATTTGCTTAGGTCTAGAGGCAGAAATCTAGGGTAAACTTCAAAAATTCATATCTCACTCGTTACTAATCGAATGACCTTATAATTTATATGATTGGGAAGCTTTGAATGTCTAGTTTCATAAATTGGTTTCATCAAAATCTGATGTTTGTAGGTGAAGCTTTACACTTCACAGTACGGATAGTCATAGGGTTTTTCAATCCTACCAAATCTATTTGAGATTTCCTTTGGGTTTTTGCTCAATTCCTCAACCTAAACTAAATTTCACCATTACAAATCACTAGAAAAACATCATAACACCATCATACAAGCATGAATTAAGCATAGCATAAAAAGAACACAATAATCATATAATCAAAACACACATCAAATAACTAAGGATTTGAGCTACCTACCTCAAAGTCCTTGAAACCATGGAAGCAAGGAAGTTGAGAACCAACTCCTAGCCTTCTTCCTCCATGATGGCAGTAGCTCATATGAATGTGGGGAGGCTCCATTTGATGTTTAATCATGAAAATGTTAGAGAGATTTTGTAGAGAAGGAGGTGAGGATCAATTTTTATAAAAGAAGCAAGACGATTTGAGGTCAAGAAGGCCTCCAATTTTGAGCTGAAGCTCTTAGTCATGGAGGTAAGGAAAGAAAGGAAGAAGATGAAGAAGAAGAAATGGAGGAAAGGTTGTAGCCAGTGGGGGGTGAAACTTAGTTAGGAAGTGGGGAAGAATTGGTTGGTTTTATGACACAATTGATAAAGTTTTGTGTCTCATGATGGGTGGGTAACATGGGTTGTTATATTTTAGCCAAATTTCCCCACGTTATGGTTACATATGGCACCATTCTTGAGGGGTGGAGGTGGCTGAATTTTCAGCCACCCAACTTGAGATTTTTAGTATAAAATTCTACTGATTAAGTTCTTGCCGAACAAAATATCGAATCTCAACCGATTTTTTTCAAACCGACAAAGCATTACTAGTAGTCTCTTAGAATTTCTACATGGTTACTTCAATTTCTCTTAACCCTAATTGCTTTAATGAACTTCTAATTAACTTCTAATTAATGTTTAATTGCTCTTATATAACTATTAAAACTGAATAAATCGACTAACAATGTAAATTAAATGTTTTGCAAACTCAAGGCCTTTCTGTTTTCTATTTTTCATAGATAATGGCATTTTCGTAATTTTGAGCAAGTTTAATGGCATCCCACGTCATTTCACACTTGAATGCCTCCGTGGCTCAATTGGCAGAGATGGAAACTTTTAAGGCTTCGCCATGTAATTCTACTCTGTTTAAAACTCCATTTTGCTAATCCTATAGATGCAGGGATATAAATGTTATTTTTTAAAAAGTTATAGGGTCATTGTGGAAATAGCCTTGTGGAGTCAAAGTGTAATTTCTAAAAATTCTGGGCAATCATGCAAATAAGAAAAATTTATAGGAGCCTTTTTGTAATTTCCTAGTTTTTAACATATGACAGCGCTATATATTCAGCGGCAGTGTTATGCTACCCTATAGTTCTAAGTGTGAAGATTGTCATGGCATAGCGCTACCTGAGAAATTCTTACACTATCTAAGGAAAATAATTCAAAGTTTCTATTATGCTATGTTTAAGAAAGTAGGGATGTTACAATAAGTTAGGGAGGGTTAATTAACCAAATCTAGCCTAATTAACATAAGTTAAATCCATAGAATTACAAGAAAAATAGCCAAATAAAATATCACTCACATAAATTATGAAATAATGATAACAATTAATCTTGGACATTTGTCCAAACCAAAACCAAACTCGGTGACCAAGTTGTGCAAATAATATTAAACAAATAAATGAATAGTGTATTAGGTGAATGTGTGTGTATGTGAATGTGTGTCTGTGTGTATGTGTGTGTGTGTGTGTGTGTGTGTTAACAAAATAAAAACACTTCTCTCCCTTAAGAGACAACAGCTACATGACATCATAGAGAGGAGAGAGTATGGAGTGAAAACACCTTCATTCTCCTTCAACATCTAGGAGGAGAATTTGCTTGAGTGCATGCACTTGTGAGATTGTATGAGTGAACTTGTGAATCCCTCTTCATCCTCATCCATCACCTTCGTTCTTATTAATTGGCAGGGCTTTTTATATCTTCTATCTCTTGTTGAACCCTCCCAAGGTCTTCTTTAATTTTGGTTGATGTTTGTGATTGTTGAGGCTTATATGTTTATCTTTTGATATTTTGCTTTCTTATGTTGCTAGAATTTTCGCTGGGTTGCTTGACTATTGTTATTGCATGATATTTTTACCCTAGTAGATCTCATTATTTTGATCTGGAAATTTTAAATGTTGGAGTTAACATGTTCATGTGCCTGCTTGTAAATTTTCATGAATTTTTGTGGAGGTTCGCTATTTTTCAAAATTCCAGACAGAATTGCCCTGATATTGAACTAATGATGGATTTTTGGAAACACTGAAATTGCCCGTTTTTGTTAATATATTAATTCTGTGAATTTTGACTTCAAATTTTTATAGTATGTAAACAACACCTGAAAATATGACTGAGAATTTTTCTAGGACTTTTTGAAATGTTAAATTATATTAAATAAAATTTTGAAGCTAAAATATGTAATCTGACCTATCAGGATTTGAAGATTTTATTACCATATCTTTCCTTAAGAAATTGAACCAAAATTTTTGTGGAATACTCTTAACATACCAAAGGACCAAGTGACAAAGTTTTATGAATTTTAGAGAAAATTTATTATTTTAATTGTATTTATTCTCTAAGCTGTCTGCTGTATGGGTTTGCTTTTTTTTGCCCAAAATGTGAAAATTTATATCTTTTGTTAAGTTTGGCCCAAGAAAGTATTGTAAGCCTATGGAACATGATTCTAGGACAAAAGTGATGCATAATAAATGAAACATTAAGAGCACAATTAGCAAAGAATGGAATAAACTAAGCAAGTCATAACACTTGGCCTAATTGCTCATGAAAACTAAACCAATACACTACTCCACATGAATATTCACGATAATGTGTGTTATAATGCATGCAAATCAATTTCCATATAATTTGTGAAGCATAAGTTATTAATGCATGAGCATATCTGCGAAATGCGTAATATTAAAGATCTCAAGGCATGGCATGGTGAATGTGTGAATCATGAATGAATAAATCAAGATTTATGAAAGTATGGTGAATGTCTTGGCCCTACCTCGTAGTGGATTGGGCATGAAGCCAATGTCCATGGTTTTGATCTAGGATCAAGGGACACCCTGGTAGAGAGCTCTTGGCAGATCAAGGCAGGAGATGAGTATAAGCCACTATCTTCCCTCCTACTGAGCAAAGATAAAAGGAAAGAGGAAAGATAAGCAAAGTAAGGTGAAGTGCATTATCATGCATTATAGGTCCTGGTGGATGTGGTTGCTAACCAATTGGATTTTATATACTTATTTTCCCCCATATTTAGTTCATTAATCCTCTTTTGTCCCTATTTAGATTGATTTGGACCATTTTGTGTTGATTAGGCGTTGGTTAGGCTTAATTTCAATTTTCCAGCATTAGGCTAATTCTGACACTACTTTCATTTCTGGGCCATATCTTGAGTTATAGAGCTTATTTAATCATGATTGCTGATTTGTAGAAAGTTGAGATATAGGCCCACAATTCTTATGAGAGTTTAGAGGCCAATTCTGACGATAAGAAGCTGAAATTGGGCCTAGAAGTGAGCTAAAGGGGTACACTCACAGGTTCTGAACAGGCTATTGTGTTTGGGCCATATCTCAGTCCACAAAAGCCCAATTGAGCCTGTTCCAGTGCTTTTTGAAGCTGACATCCAAGGCTACAATTCACTTCCAGACCACAAATCCAAACAAATGCATTTTCATAGCCAAAACTACAGAAGAACATCATGGGCTGAATTAGAGAACTTAATTGCATGTTTTTAGCATAACTTTCTTTCTATAATTTAGAGTTAAGCAAATAAGATGTCCAGATTCATAAGAGAGACAAAGGATTAATGTAATTAATGACAATTTAATTATTTCAGATGTTTTTTATTGTGTAATGGCCGAGTTTAATCAGGGGGACTAGAAGATTGTAACTAGGAAATAGAATTTGGAATAGAATTTTCAGTTTTTTTCTCTCTTCTCTCTTTCTCTCATACCCCCTCAACTTAATTTTCGTTAGCCTCCATACATGGAGAGGTAGACTTCTATCTAATCCAAGGATTCAAAGAAGCATTGGCATTCTTGAGAGTTGTTGCTTCAGAGTTCATCAATTCCAATTCAGTTTCTTCTACTCCCTTTCCTTATTTTTGATTCAATTTCGGGTTTGAAGGTTTTCAATTCGGAATTGTGATTAATTACTTGATTGCTTGCATATTACTCAATTGATTAATTTTTTAATGCAGCTGATTGATGAGTAAAATCAGGTTTCAGGTTTGAACTTGACATTAACTGCATTAGTGCTTGAAATTAACATGAATTGGTTAGATCCTAGAGGTTTCTGAGTTAATCATTTATATGTTAATTGAATTCATGAAGTTTTTCATGTGCAATGTTGAGGTCAAATTGAGGTTTCAATCGAACTTAATGTTAATCACTAATTTGGTTTGTTGATATATGTCTAGAATTCGATGATTGACTGAAAATTGCTTTATTTTGATTCTTGGATTGGATGTTTCATATTCTCTTCATTTCTTTATTTTGGTTTCTATTCATTTTGATTTCTATTCATTTCATTTTTCTTATTTTGTAAAATCATAAACCTTGCCCCCCCAAAGTTTGATCATATAGCATTGTCATCATTGGGAGACAACCCAAGTTACACCTTTTATTACAAATTTTTGTAATTCAATTTTTATGATTTGACTGAGCTCGGCACTCGAGTCAAATTTTGGCGCTGTTGTTGGGGATGATTGATGCTTTTTGGTCATGCAAATATGTGTGACTATCATTGCTAATTCTATTTTGGTGTGTCTTTGTTTAGGTTATAGGTTTTAACTTGATAGTTAGTGCATTTGTAGTTGAATTTTATAGTTTTTGACCACTGACTCTCTTTAGTTAATTTTAGGGGACTTCATCCTAAAGGAAAACAACCTTTTGTGCAAAACTCAATCCTTTGGAGGATTGATTTCGCCCTTGTTTTCGCCAAATTCGGTCGTTTAGATATAGTTTTTGCTATTTTTTTGTTGTTTTTTGGTCATTTCAGGATGTATCGGGTATTTTTACTAAAGTCTTTTGTTGTCTGATTGAGCTTTTTTTGGTAGGCTAAACGAAAAGGCTCTTCTGAGTTCATTTAGGCCACTTTTTTTTTTATTTTTTAAGATTATTCTTTGCATTTTTGGACTCTTTGAGGGTCAAATATTTGAGCTGTGGTGATCCTATAATTTATAAAAATTATTTGGTAGAGTTTTTAATTTTTTTTGATGAATTTTGAGTGTTTGTTTGCAATTTTTAGTGTTTTGTGTTAGGAGGTGACATAGGTGTGCATATGCTTCTGTTTGCTGTCTTGTTAGTGTATGACTAGGTCTAATCTAAATCCTAATTTAGTTGAATTTAATCTTGAAATAGAGAGGACTTTTAGAAACATTAGAACATCTAGGAGAAGGTTGTTTGACATTAGTTCTGCTAACAATTCTATTTTTGATTTACCTGTTTCTGGTTCTAGTCCTAACTTCACTAATAATTCTATTTTTGTAGAAAATATGGCTAACAGGGCATTGAAGGAGCTTGCAACGCCTGATGTTTATTATCAAGCTCTAGCCATCCAATATCCTGACTTGTATGCAGATTTTGAGCTGAAATCTAGTCTGATACACTTGTTGCCCAAGTTCCATGGCTTAGCTGAGAAGATCCGCACAAGCACTTGAAGGAATTCCATGTGGTATGCTCAACCATGAAGCCACATGGGGTTGATGAAGACCACATCAAGCTTAAGGCCTTCCTTTTCTCACTTAATGGAACTACCAAAGACTGGCTATACTATTTGCATCCAGGCTCTATCACATGGTGGCAAGACATGAAGAGGATGTTCTTGAAGAAATTCTTTCCTGCCTCAAGAGCTGCTGCCATCAGGAAAGACATTTGTGACATAAGGTAGATTAGTGGTGAGACATTGCATAAGTATTGGGATAGATTCAAGAAGTTATGTGCTAGCTGTCCACACCACCAAATCAGTGACCAACTTCTGATTTAGTATTTTTATGAAAGTCTTTTGCCAATGGACATAAGTATGGTTGATGCCGCTTCTGGAGGAGCTCTAGTAGATAAAACACCTACTATAGCCTGAGATTGCTAACATGGCTGCCAATGTACAACAGTTTGGCACCCGAGCCATAGTGTCAACAAGAAGAGTAAATGAAGTGCAAACTTTTGATACAAACTAACAGAGGATAGAGAACCGAATAGTGGAGTTGACAGCCTTGGTTAGGCAATTGGCTCTTGGCCAATAGTAGCAACCATAACAAACCATGCCACTAGCAGCTACCATTTGTGGCATTTGTTCCTTGCCAAGCCATACCATAGATCAGTGTCCAGAGCTGCAAGAAACCAATGAAACAGTTGTTGGAATTTTTCCTAGCAAACCTTACCAATAGTAGTAGCGACGGAATTATGAGCCCTTCTCCAACACATACAATCCTAAGATGGAAAGACAACCCAAACTTGAGGTATGGAAACAATTCCAACCAATTTCAGTAGTAGCGACATTTTAGACATAATGCAGTAGGGCAAAACATAAGGCAGCAATATCCGTAGCAAGCAAAATCGAACCAACCACAAAGCAGCAATGCAGAACCAAGCTTGACAGATTTAGTGAAGCAAATGGCAACTAGCAACATTCAGTTCCAGCAAAGAACAGAAGCTAGCATTCAGAACCTATAGACAGAGATTGGTCAGTTAGCTACAACTGTTAGTGAGCTGCAATCATAGGGTTTTGGCAACCTCCCCTCCCAAATTGTGACCAATTCAAGGAATGTGAGTGACATTACCTTGTGAAGTGGCAAGGAGTTACAAGTCCCAAATTAAGTAGAAAAATCATATTCTGTTAGGGAATCATGTTCTCAAGTAAAAGCAGATTTTGCAGAAAAATTAGATGATGTAGAACCAGTTAGAGGTGGAGCAGAACCATCCAAGAAAAGCAATAGAAAACAAGCTGAACCAAGCATTCCATTACCTTTTCCAAATAGAGTGACATAGAACAAGAAGCTAGCAAATGCAGAATTGGACAAGGAAATCATGGAGACTTTTAGGAAAGTGGAAGTCAATATTCCACTCGTAGAAGCAATCAAGCAGATTCCTAAATATGCCAAGTTTCTCAAAGACTTGTGCACTCATAGAAGGAGGCTGAAGGGAAATGAGAAGGTGAGCATGGGCAGAAATGTGTCTGCCATCATTTAGCCAAGCATTCTTCCAAAGTGCAAAGATCCTAGCACTTTCACCATTCCATGCATAATAGGTAACAAGCAATTTAGCTAAGCCATGCTAGACCTTGGAGCTTCAATAAATGTGATGCCAAAATCAATATACTAGTCATTGCACATTAGAAAGCTCAAGCCAACAGAAGTGGTGATTCAACATGCCAACCGAAGCACAACTCATCTTGACGGAGTTTTGGAAGATATGTCGGTAAGAGTAAATGAGTTTATTTTTCTTGCTAATTTTTATGTTTTAAGCATGGAGGATGATAAGCATGCTAGTCAACCTACATTGATCTTAGGTAGGCCATTTTTGAAAACTGCTAAGATTAAGATTGATGTGCATTATGGTACTTTATCCAAGGAGTTTCGAGATAGTAAAGTGCATTTTAATTTGTTTAATGCCATGAGATATCCACTAGAAGAGCATTTTGTGTTTCACTTAGATATCATTGATCCGTTGGTTGATGATGTGCATGAAAAATTGTTGGCTGATTTCCCTGAAATTGTAGGCATTAGAGATGAATTTCAATGTTATGATTGCGATGGAATTCATGATGTATGTGCTATTTGTGCTAAGATTGGTGCTTGCTTACATGGTTGTGATCTTGATCATTCAAATTTTGCAAGTTCTGGCCTTATAAATTCTGATTCTGTAGCTTTTGTTCCTACATGTGCTATTTTTGCATACTCTATTAATTCTGCTACTATCATTGCTAAGTCTGCGAGTTCTGATGTAGTTTCTTGTGCAATTTCTAATTCTAGTTTTGCAGGTTTTGTTTCTGAATGTTTTGATTATGCACATTCAGGATATGTTGTTTCAATTTCTGACAATTTTGTTGCTATAAATTTTGGTGCTGTGACTTCTGATTTTAATTCTGCAAATTTTGAAAATTTTGTTTCTGTTTCTAAGATTTATGATTTTGTTAAATCTGTTTTTGCAATCCTTGATTCTGTCTGCTCAAGTTCCATAGATTCTGTTTGTTTTAAATGTTGAAATTTCTGCACATTATGCTCCTTCTATTGATTGTTTCCATAGGATATGATGATGCTATTATGCAAAATTTTTCACAGATTATAGGTGCTAAAGTAAAACCAGTAGAGGCGATACCAAGATTAGCATCATCGATGATAGAGCCATCCACCTTGGAGTTGATGTCACTACCAGAAAATTTTAAATATGCATTTCTAGCATCAAATAAGAAGCTGCCAAGCGTCATAGGCAAGGATTTACTACCAGAATAAGAAGAGAAGTTGTTCAACATCTTGAGGCTAAACATGAAGGCTATAGGCTGGACATTGGTAGATATTCCTGGAATTAGCTCCTCCACATGCATGCAAAGAATACAATTGGATGAGGGAGTGAAACCAATGAGGCAACCCCAGAGAAAACTGAACCCTTTGATTCTAGATGTGGTAAAGAAAGAAGTCAGCAAGCTTCTGGCTGTTGGCATTATTTATCCAATTTCATACAGCAAGTGGGTAAGCCCGGTGTAAGTGGTTCCTAAGAAGACTGGCATAATAGTAGTGAAGAAGTCCCAAGATGAGTTGGCGCCTACAAGAATGCAAAATAGTTGGAGAGTTTGTATGTTTAAGTATTACGTTTATGTATGATGTTATGATTATGAGGTTATAACTATGATGTTAAACCTAAAACCAACCCGCTTTGGGATTCATGTTTTCAAGATTATTAAAATTGAACATATGCATGTTCACTATTTTTATAATTAAACCCAAAGTGTCTGGGACAATGACGATAACATAGTGTTTGTCTAGTCGTGATTCTACTGAGAAATCTAGTATTTCTTACTCCTATGTTTCCGTGTTGTCTTTAGAAGATACTGGCGTCAGGCACAGTGGTGGTATTCATTAAGTTCCCAGTATGGCATTGGCACTTTGACTCAATGCTGAATGCCTCTGTAATGTTTGCGAGCACAGTAATGAAGGTCTACATCCTCCAGGATTGTCCACTCCAAGTACCCGTTATGAGCCCATTTTTCCATCCATATTAGTCGTACGATGAGGTCACCTTGGATGATATCCATCCCTACTTTTAGCCAGCGAGGTACCCTACCGATGGAGAGTTTGACTTGGATACCCATCAAACATCGATTGTTTCTTTGGATTCTGATCCTTTCGAGCCATCTTACCCGAGCTACCATGTGGAGTCTGACCTATTCGAGCCTTCCTACCCTTCACTAATTCGCTTGACTTTTGATTCGTCTTCTTCTTCTACATCTCCTCATCATGCACCACCCCACGTTTGTGGTCATGGGTTCATTTGTACCTGTGCTGTGCCCTGTGGACATAGGTGTGCTCGAGGAGGAGGACATGGTGATGTTGCTCCCAGTGGTCTTAGGAATGGTTTCCTCCCGTCCAATGATTGATTTTGATAACACATGTGGAGCCGAGCATGAGAATAGCCCTTTTTGGTTGGTAGTTATGGGGTTATCATTTTCTTTTGGCATGTATGGATGGATGGGATTTTTGATGTATTCCCAATTGTGATGTATTTGGTTAGATTTCTTTTGTAAGGCTGACAGTATATACTGAACCCATTATTTATCATGTATGGCTTGCTACTCTACTATTAGCTATGTTAAACTCTACTGACTATGGAATGATATGATATTATATTTATCCTAGACAATTAATTTTTATGTTGCCTTTATTTATTTTATTGCACCATTTATATGAGATAGTGACGCTCGATATTATACTTTTGCAATGCGTGAATGACTCTTAGTTTTCAAAATGATTTACTCATGCTCTTAAAAAAAAATTCCTTTATTTTTAGTATATGATAATTTCAAAGGGTCATGTTAGTTCCGTAAGCAAAAATAACAACTAAGAATTCCATAATATGACTTAAGCTAGGGGTGTTCAAGACCCGACCTGACCCGATAACTCGTCCCGGCCCGAAGTTTGTGGGACTGGGTTCAGGTTCTAAAATTTAAACCAGGGCACTTTTCAGGCTGGGTTTGGGTTATACTTCAAGTTAACCCAACTCGCCCCAAAGTCAAATAATTCTGTATAGGTTATATTTTTTAAAATACTTAATGATAAATTATAAAATTTTATACTTAAATTAATACATTTTACATAACTTGATGCTATTTTTATATTGATATAGTTTGTTTTAAAATATGATTGTATAATGTCTTTTAAATTTTATTTCTTACTTTTAAAATTTTATGATTTTACTATATATAATATTCAAATCTTTATATGTTATTTAAAATTTAGGTTGACTCGGTATGACCCGGTCTCTAATCAGGTAATTTTCGGGTCGGGTTCGGGGTCAAAAAAATAACATGGTCCAAAAATCAGGCCGGTCTGGGTTTGATCCAACCCGGCTCAACCCATCCTTTGAACATTCCTAATTTAAGCATAACATGAGACTATTAGAGTGTTACATTAGGTGAATTGGTTAGACATTTCTTAATTAAATGTGTAATATTTATATGATCTCAACATTATCCTGAGTCTACCTCAACTGCATCTTCTATTTCTATTCATGTCAATCAGGTTTCCTAAGAATATATCAACAACTGATTAACTAAATATTAAGTGAAATAGTTTACGTTGCATATGACTATGCACTCTATCTGATAGTTTACACATCTATTTGAAATTCAGAAATTCAAAAGAGCATGCTTACAAATCAACCCATTAACACAAACAACAGAAATAAACAACAAGAAAACACACTAGTCAGATGGGGACATCGATAACAAGACACAAATGGAGCAAAAATATTGTTATACCTTCGTCATTGAATTTCACAGTGCAAGTCCCTTATGTGATCCATGAGTACTGGAATTTAATGTGAATTGATGCTCTGATGCATAGGACTCAATTGCAAAGTGCACACTTGATCGAGTTCCGAGGTTATGGCGGCAATGGCATAAGCCTTAGGGTCATGGTTAGCGCGAGCCTTGGCGAGGTCTTTGCTGCTTATCGGGAACATCGTCACGCGCTCCTTGCTGTGGCATGCACTGAGAAGGTAAGAATCCCGACTATGAAGTTTTGGATCCCCAACGAGCTCACCGCCATCGTCGGGCATCAGTGATTGCGATTCCTATGATCTCTCCACCACAAATTGGTTGAGATCTTCAACGACGACGATCAATTCGTCGTTGTCTCGAGGAGAAAGGGCTTGAGATCCGAATCGCCATGCAGCTTCGAGATATCCACGTTGGTGTCGTGGTTGAGGTAGTTTGCCAGGCGGCAGTGAAGCTCGATTTTCCGGTGCCTTCACACAGAGCAGAGCCGCTGGTTGTACCTCCTTTCGCTGAGGTGCGATTTAGGTCCAATTTCACTTTGCTTTTCAGTTGCTCCCATGGCAATCGCCTTGAAAGTCGAAGGATGCATCGAAAACTTTAAATAGGCAGTGAGTTCTAGCTCAATGGCAGCAAAGGAGTAGGGGATGCAGCGGGTTTACGGAGTGTCAACCCTAGGGTGAGAGGCGAAGAAGTGTACTGGAGGGCTTTTGGCATTTCAATGGAATGACGCAGAATAGTTCATTTCTGGCGGTTTTCCGGACCGCAAGTACATAACCGACACAAAAACACTCTTTTTTGGTTATGTCGTCTTATGGAAAATTTTTAATTTTGTTTAAAAAAAGTAAGAGTAAAATATATTTAAAGCCCTTGAATTATCAGGAAATAAAACTTCACTCAATTTATTTACAAAATATGTGCTCCACCATCCACTAAGAGTGTGTTTAGATTGGTTTTGTTTTGTTTTTAAAAAAGCACTTTTAAAATTGTTTTTTGTTTACAAAAAATTAATTTTATATGTTATAAAAAATGTGTAAAATACAACCTCAGAGAAAAAAGTTATTTGTAGAAAAAATCAATTTAACATTTTTTTAAAAAGTTAATAATATCCAAATTTGAAAAAAAATAGATGAGATTTTGAAGGATAATTTTGAGTACATTTATTTTTAAAGAAGTACTTCTTCTACTATTTTTCTTCTTCTGCTTCAACTTTTATTTCTAAAGAAGAAACTCTCCTTAAATCTTAATCAAACAAACCTTTTGTTAAAAATTACTGCTACTTCTACTTTTTTTCTTTTTTCTTTTTTTGATTCTAGATATTAATAAATTCTAAAAAGGTGGTAAATTATTTTTTTTACAAGTAGTTTTTTTTTTTTTTTGTGGGTATCCAAGTATACATAAGATACATTTAGATAAGCTTATAGATAAGGCCTTTTTTCTCTAAATTTCTAAACTTTTTTTTGGTAAAACTTTTTTTAAGAAAAAATTATTTTACATTTGAATAAAATATCTAAGAAGTGCTTTTAATGATTAAAAATACTAGTCTATTTGGATACAAAAGAATAAAAATACTTCTATTATAATCAAATGACAAAAAAAAAAGGGGACATTCAAAAAGAGGAAAAAGAACTATGATTTAGTAAAGGATAAAAAGAGAATAATATATATTGTAATTTTCAATAAAGATAAAATATATTTTTGGAAGATAATTTTATTAAAAATTACTTTTACTTCTACTTTTTTTAGAAATTGGGTATTACTAACTTTAGAAAAAAGAGTGGCAAATTGATATTTTTTTTATTACAAGCACTTTTATAAAAGTACTTCTTTTAAGAAAAAAAGTGTTTTTTTTCTTTCAAAAGCCAATCCAAACACACTTGTAGTGGATTAGTGTGGAGTGCATATTTTGTAAATAAATAGGGTGAGGTATTATTTCTTGATACCTCAAAGGTGTTAAGTATATTTTACATAAAAATTAAATAAAAATGTAATATTTTTGTCTTATGGGTGCATTGTACCACTACACATGATGTATTTACTATGGTCGTCCCATGCATGTTAAGCCTACATCATAGTAATTATCTCCTGCATATCTCATTGAGCCTTAGATGTCCTCTGCTTGACTTCCATTCCCCCTCCTCGTGCCTTTGGTTAAAAAAATGTCAAAACTTTTTTATGATAATCCTTTTTTTTTCCTTTTTTATTTTAAAAAAATAAAGGCTGCTTATGGCTTCCCAAATAGAGTTTATTTAGGGAAAACAAATTTTATTAATCTAAATAGTCAATAATGAATATGACTAAAATAAAATAAAATATACTAAGTTTATGTATAGTGTAGCGATCAATTCTTTTTTATTTTTTGAAATTAATATAGAAATATTATTTATATTAAATTATTATTAATATACAATTATATTATTATTATTATTATTATTATTGTTGTTGTTGTTGTTGTTGTTGTTGTTGTTATTGGACCGAACAAATTCACTAGGCCTTAGAGCTCGACCCAGAGGAACTTGGAAATGGTTTTTCTAGAAGGAATTCCCTCTAGATAAGCTTAAACCAAATTAACGCATAAAAGTAGCTAATTCGTTAAAGGTAGTTATCGAGTATGGAGGAATTCCACGCTCATAGGAGGATAAGAAACAACCACGGAAGTGGGGAAACACACATCTAGAGTCGAAATATGAAAAAAAGGCTAGTGGAGAGCCAAAGGTAAGTAACTGATCTTTCTAACTCACACTTAAGTGGAATAGAATTTTGACTTGAGTGTTAGAGACCTGTAGATCCCCTACCAGAGGAGCACTGAAGAGCTTGGATTTGCTGTGGACATTGTTGAATACCCTTGGAAAATAGGTCAAAACATTGGTGCCCACCGCAGGGCTGAGAACAACCCCCATACAAGATTGAATGGTCACCACAAGGAGTCAAAGTGCAAACATGGCTGATAATGATGATAACAACCAGCATAATTTGCATGATCAACATAATCAGCATAATTGCCAACATGAGCAACACAATGAGAATGAGGTGAACCACATCCCTTACCCTCTCACTGTAACGTCCGAAAAATTTTATCGTTATTAACCGAGTTGTTTGGTTTTCATCGAATAATTGGAATTAAATTAGAATTCGATTAAGTATTCATTTAAATGTCAATTAAGTGTGATTTAGAAGGATTAGATTTGATGAAATTAGGTTAGAACCATAGGAAACCTCATAGAAATTTTCTAAAACCGATTTACTGATTTAAGAGAAATCGGTAAAATGTCGGTATTTTAAACTGTCGGAACCGAACCAATAGAAATTATACTGTGAAAACCTTAGGATGGATGGCCAAGATTCAGCCACCACACCCATGTATGTGGTGCCATTGATCAGCCCAAAAGTAGGCAGCTCAAGTAAATTGAAGAATGAGAAAGAATCCACTAATCATATAACAACTTGCTTCAAAAGTCTTGAAATAATTCCTTCCTTCTCCCTTGTGTAATTCGACCAACATAAGGAGCTGAGCTCTCTTTATTTCTCTTCCATTCACACTCTTCACTCCATCTTCAACCCCTCTTCAAGTCTCATAAAAAATTTCTTCAATCTAAGATATCAAACCAACAAGATTTCAACTAGACAAGGTAGAAATTCAAACTATCTTCTTGTTTTCTTCTAATTGGGCTGATTGGGTCGCCACTTTCCTTCCGCTTTCTTCCATGATTCTGATGTTATCTTGAGTGATGATGATGAATTAAGGTTGGTTTAAGGTGTATATGTGAGTTTGAATTGAAGATTTGATGGATTGATTTAAGGAAAACATGAATTTAAGAAGCTATTAGGATTTTTCCTTCGATGGTCTGTACGGCGGAGTGTACTGCTCTAGCTACAGTAGTTTAAATTTGATAAATCTATTTTTATATGAAACTAGACATCTAGGACTTTCCAACATATGAAATATAAGGCCATTAAATTAATATAGAATTAGCTACGAATTTTTGAAATTTGACCTAGAATTCTGGATTCCTATCTGGGCAGTGTAAGTTGAGAGGGGTGTAACTCACCCTAACAGCTCTAAATTGAGTGAAACTGATGCTGTTTGAAAGCTAACATATAAGGAAATATCCCATAAAAATTTCAGAGTCAGATTTGTTGCCATTTATTCCCAGCACATTAATGAATTTACCTTATATTCAAACTAAGCTGGAATAAGATAGTCCAGTAGGGTTAAGTTATGGGTCTTATATCTCAGAATATACTCATGAAAATGATATGAAACTTTTTTCATTTGAAAGTTTGTTCTGTTAGCCTTAATTTGGTATAAATTTTATATGATTTCACTCAGATATCAATTTTTAGTGATTTTTCACTTATAAGGGTGCACTTCTGCCTAAGCACAGGGCAATCTGAGGTAAAATACTAATAACTTGAGCTATACAAATCAAAATGGGATGGGACTAAAAGGATTGGAAACTAGACACATAGAGCTATGATATATTCAAAATTCAGGTTTAAATGAGTTAAATAGAGGTAAAGGTGGATTTTACAAAAATGAGGGTAGAATAGGATGAAGTAAACAGAAAACTCTATTGGTGTTTGTATTGACTTTGGTGAATGATATTGTGCATATATAATTGTTGTTCCATATTGATTTGCATGTTTGAATGATTTTATTGGTAGCCTAGCACTATTCATGGGGAAGCAGACATGGTCCATCATGTTGCTGAATTTCCGGTAGAAAATTAGTGATAGTTCCAAATGTTTGTGTGTTAGTGTTATTACACGACGTATATGAATACCATGCACGTATGAAGCCTGTGTATTGATGATTCTATGATGAAAGATATGATGATGAGTCTATATTCCTAAGGAGTGTGACATGACGATCATGCTCTGATGGAGTATGACATGGCAATCATACTCTGCATTGTGGTATAATGATCTTACATCCTAAGGAATGTGACATGGCGATCACACCCGATGGAGTATGACATGGCAATCATACTTCGGGACATGGCAAAAGGATCATATTTCTAGGGAGTGTGACATGGTGATCACATGCGAGAGAGTATAACATGGCAATCGTACTCTGGAATATGTATGACAAGTAAAGGAAGACAAAGAAAGAAAAGAAAATTATGTGTATCTGCATAAATTCAAGTAAAAGTAAAGGCATATACATATTTCAAGTTTCGAGTATATTGGTGTTATTATATTTTAATACGTTGCAGTTATTATTCATAGTATGATTCATGACTTTGTTTTGTATTGGCTCTCCCAAATGATAAGTATATGAATAAAATGGACTCTGCTTCGAACAATATGTTTTCGGACTATAAAATTAAACAATTTACATAACATGTCCACCTTTTTCATAATAAATCGAAGCAGCTGAAGATAATAACAATGACACAATATGAAATTTCTTAGTGAATCATACTGAGAATTTAAAATTCTCACTCCTGTTTCCGTATTATCTCCATATAGTTCAAGAAGTTTTAAAGACAACTGAAGTTGATGTCAGATAAGATTCGCTCAAGTAACAGTAATAACTCTAGAGTGTGGTACTATGACTTAAACATAGTACTATATAGAGGAGGACATTACAAAATGGTATCAGAGCAGTTCGGTCCTAATCGGACCTAAGGGTTGAACTGACTATGCTTCCAGTGCACTCTAGAATCCTTAGAAAATGTCATGTGATAAATCTTATCTGCTCAGATAAGATATAGGAAATTAGATATGCATGACTGTCTAATTGTGATTGTTCTTAGTTGCTGTCACACTTAAGTTATTATTGAGCCTGATCAACTCAATGTTTTGTTGTGTGTGATTAGAAACTAATAGCTTCCAAGGGGCGTGATAGGCCACAAACTGCACCCATTATAGAAGACCCTGCTGATTTCATGAACACTCTACGAGAGATGGCATATGCCATGCATGAACAAGCTACTGCAGTACACCAAATGATGGACCAGCTAGGAAGACAACCTAAAGCTGGTCACGGTGGAAACCTGAATAGCCCAAGATTGGACCTAGACTATCTCAAGTTTGCAGAATTCCGAAAGGCAAACCCGCCCAGTTTTAGAGGAGTTTTTCATCTTGATAAGGCTAACGAGTGGATTAGGACAATGGAGAAGGTATTCTCTGTTCTAAGCTGCACTGACCACCAAAAAGTAGCTTTTGCCACTTAGATGCTTGAAGTAGACGCAGAATTCTGGTGGAATGGTGCAAAACGGCTATTAGAAGAGTCCTAGATGGAGATCACCTGGATTGTATTCAAGGATGCGTTTTACCAGAAATACTTTCCTCCATAAGTTCGGAATGCCAAAGAGTTAGAATTTATGCAACTCTGCCAGGGAAGCAGTAGCATGTTAGAGTACATCGCTAGGTTTAAGGGCTATGCAAGTTTTCCAAAATCTATCAGCGGAATCCAGATGAGGCATGGAAGTGTGTCAAATTTGAAGGCGGATTGAGGGAAGATATCCTCGTAGCAGTAGGCCCTATGGAGATCAGGGATTTTCCTACCTTGGTAAACAAGTGCAGACTTGTGAAAGACTATAATAAGAAATTGTAGATTGCCCAATTTGATGTTTATGGAAAAAGGCCAGCACCTGAAAACTAGGAACTTGAATATGCCTCACCACCAAAGAAGCTATTTCACCTTAGTGAATATGAGGGCAAGCCGCTAAAAGAATCAATGGTCAAGCAACGATATCCGAAGTGTAGGAAAAATCATGGAAATAAGCCTTGCCTAGTTAAATAGTATGTGTGTTTTAGATGTGGCAAGCCAAGACATATGATCAGAGAATGCCCTGAGACCTAGCCACTGACTTCTAAACCGCAATGTTTGGGACGAGTTTTCACTATAAACGCTGAGGGGACTACACCCGAGAGGAGCCAGAGCGAAAATTAGGGATAAACTAGAATAAGGAATTGGCTAATTTAGTTTTAGTCAATCCTATTATGCTGAATAGTTTTACATCTATTGTATCCCTCTAATCCTACCTATCAAACCTTTGTGTCCTTATGTATGAACTTTTATTTAAACTCTTGTGATTATAACTAGTTAGTTTTATAACCAAATTTTGAGGACAAAATTTTTCTTAGAAGGGTGGTAATGTAACGTCTGAAAAATTTTATGGTTATTAACCGAGTTGTTTAGTATTCATCGAATAATTGGAATTAAATTAGAATTCGATTAAGTATTCACTTAAACACCAATTAAGTGTAATTTAGAAGGATTAGACTTGATAAAATTAGGTTAAAACCATAGGAAACCTCATAGGAATTTTCTAAAATCGGTTTACCGATTTAATAGAAGTCAGTAAGATCTCGGTATTTTAAACTGTCGAAACCAAATCAGTGGAAATTATACTATGAAAACCCTAGGATGGATGGGCAAGATTGAGCCACCACACCCATGCATGTGGCACCATTAATCAGCCCAAAAGTGGGCAGCTCAAGTAAATTGAAAAATGAGAAGGAATCCACCAATCATGTAACAACTTGCTTCAAAAGTCTTGAAATAATTCCTTCCTTCTCCCTTGTGTAATTCGGCCAACATAAGGAGCTGAGCTCTCTTCATTTCTCTTCCATTCACACTCATCTTCACTTCATCTTCAACCCCTCTTCAAGTCTCATTAAAAAATTTTTCAATCTAAGACATCAAACTAACAAGATTTCAACTAGACAAGGTAGGAATTCAATCTATCTTCTTGTTTTCTTTGAATTGGGCTAATTGGGTCTCCACTTTTCTTCCACTTTCTTGCATGATTCTTATGTTATCTTGAGTGATGATGATGAATTAAGGTTGGTTTTAGGTGTATATGTTAGTTTGAATTGAGGATTTGATGGATTGATTTAAGGAAAACATGAATTCAAGAAGAATTCAAGAAGCTATTAGGGTTTTTCCCTCAGCGATCCGAACGGCGGAATGTATGGCTTTGTCTATAACTTTTATTTTTATATGAAACTATACATCTAGGACTTTCCAATCATATAAAATATAAGGTCATTGGATTAATATAGAATTAATTATGAATTTTTGAATTTTGACCTAGAATTCTGGATTCCTATCTAGGCAGTGTGAGTTGAGAGGGGTGTAACTTACCCTACACAACTCTAAATTAAGTGAAAAGAATGCTATTTGAAAGCTAACATATAAGGAAACATCTCATAAAAGTTTCAAAATCAGATTCATTGTCATTTATTCCAAGCATGTTAATGAAGTTACCTTAAGTTCAAACTGGGCTGGAGTAGGGTAGTCCAGTAGCATCAAGTTATGGGGCTTATATCAAGCTTCTTTCATTTGAAAGCTTGTTCTGTTACCTTTAATTTGGTATACATTTTGTATGATTTCACCCATATTTTTATTTTTAGTGATTTTTCACTTATAAGGGTGCACTTCTGCCTAAGCACAGGGTAGTCTGAGGTAAAATACTAATAACTTAAGCTATACAAATCAAAATGAGATGGGACTAAAAGGGTTTGAAAGTAGACACATAGAGCTATGATATACCCAAAATTCAGGTTTAAACGAGTTGAATAGAAGTAAAGGTGGATTTTACAAAAATTCAAGCAAAATAGGTTGAAGTAAATAGAAAACTCTATTGATGTTTGTATTGACTTTGGTGAATGATATTGTGAATATATAATTGCTATTCCATATTGATTTGCTTGTTTGAATGATTTTACTGGTAGCCTGGCACTATTCATGGGAAAGCAGACATGACTCATCACACTGCCAAATTTTCGGCAGAAAATTAGTGCTAGTTCCAAATGTTTGTGTGTTAGTGTTGTTATGCGATGTATACGAATACTATGCACATATGAAGCCTGTGTATTGATGATTCTATGATGAAAGATATGATGATGAGTCCATATTCCTAAGAAACGTGACATGGCGATCATACTCTGGAATGTGGTATAATGATCCCACACCCTAAGGAATGTGACATGGCGATCACACCCGATGGAGTATGACATGGCGATCATACTCTAGGACATGGCAAGAGGAACATATTTCTAAGGAGTGTGACATGGTGATCACACCGGAGAGAGTATGACATGGCGATCGTACTCTGGAATATATATGACAAGTAAAGAATGACAAAGAAAGCAAAGAAAATTATGTGTATCTACATAAATTCAAGTACAAGTAAAGGCATATGTAGATTTTAAGTTTCCAGTATATTAGTGTTATTATATTTTAATACGTTGCAATTATTATTCATAATATGATTCATGATTTTGTTTTGTATTGGCTCTCCCAAATGACAAGTGTATGAATAAAATGAACTCTGCTTCGAACAATATATTTTCGAACTATAAAATTAAACAATTTATATAACATGTTCACCTTTTTCATAATAAATCTAAGCAGCTGGAGATAATAACGATGACACAATATGAAATTTCGTAGTGAATCATACTGAGAATTTAAAATTCTTACTCTTGTTTCCGTGTTATCAACAGATAGTTCGAGAAGTTTCAAAGACAGCTGAAGTTGCTGTCAAATAAGGTCCGCTCAAGTAATAGTAACAACTCTCAAGTGTGGTACTATGACTTAAGCATAGTACTGTACAGAGAAGGATGTTAAACTCACTGTAGCAGAATTGCATTGGATGATCTGATGACTCCAAGATCAGAATAGGAGGCTAGCCACATAGATAGCAGTAATAAATTGGGAGAACAACAGGAGTGAAAATGAGGCCAACAGCCGAGATGAAGAGGAAAACAATACCCATGACACTCGAGGGAAAGAAGAAACCATGCAGACAACCACCACTAGAGGCCCACCTACATACTTTAGGTTGTTCTCAGAATTCATTATGTCAATAGCCCTTCCAAAAAATTTTCAACTACCGACCATATTGAAGCCATATAATGGGATTGGAGATCCACAACTTCATCTAACCTTGTTCAGATCAATGATGTTGGTTAATGGAGCGAGTGATCCTTTTCTCTACAAGACATTCTCTACCGTCTTGGAAAAGGCAGCCCTGTTATGGTTCTCATCTCTACCTGCCGAGACTATGCACAGTTTTATTGAACTATCGTAAGCTTTTGTGATCCAATTTTCCTTAAGCTAAGTTTGCAAAAAGACCTCAGATACTCAAAACACTACATGTCAAGGCCTGCATGAGCCCTTGAGGGAGTACTTGAATAGATTTAATACAGTGGCAATGGAAATAGATGATCTTAATCCTGCCATGGAACTACATTCCATCAAAAAGGACTGTAGGCGAGTCCTTTTGCTGATTCATTGGCAATCAATGCCCCAAGGTCCTTAACTGAGTTTAAGGAGTAAGCTGTTAAGTACATCAACGTGGAGGAGGTCTGAGAGGCACGAAAAGTAGAAGCCTGGATAGAGAATGTTCTTTAACTTGCAACTTGATCTTGCTCTTTTCTATACTTGGTCCCCCGGAGGTGAATGGCCTCTCTCACCTCTCGGTAATAGCCTACTTTTCAGGTCCGAGTTCGTACTTATACATGAGTAACGGGTTTAATTTCCCCGACCCCCACAGCAGTCTATTCCCCTTTAATCTGGTCGAGGGCTAACCCAAGTCTTAGATAGTACCGCTCTGGCCTATACTAGTTGGGTCTGTGCCATGCCTCATGTGGTAGCTTGGTACATCCCTCTTGCAAGTTCTTATTATCCTTTCCTTTCCATATCTTATCATGCATGCAGATGCTTTGAGCATTCATGGATATGTCTCTTACTTTACTTCTCATATCATATTCTAATTATGCTTGCATGTATGATGTACATGAACATGACATATAGATATAAATATATTCAAGGCATAATCACCCATAGCATCAGTTCTCATAAATTCTACAAAAATTGAAGATAACTGAATCGATTCCGCCTCCCTGTGAATAGTACCAAACAACCAGGAAATTTTAATCAAATAGTAAACTCAATATATAACATTATGATCATAGCAAGAATATAACCATATCAATAGGTGTAAGCTTTAAAACCTTAAGTCTTAATTTATCTTGCAAGCTTCTAACTTCTATTCCCGAGTTCGAAGTGTTCCGGAGTTCCGAGATTACCTAAGTTCTGACTTCCTGAGTTATGTTCGATCTCCGAGATTATATAATTTCCGACATCCGGGGTTATTTCGACCTCCTAGATTATATAATTTCTAACTTCCAAGGTTATGTTCGATCTCATAGATTGACTCTGGATTAATCCCGATCTCCGACCTTAGTATATATTTGGTCTTCCAAGATTTTTATGAGGGTATTTCCTAAATTCCGAGTTCTGGCATTAACTATACTAATTTACCATTCATTAAGCTTCTGAATTCACCCTTAAGTATATCCCTCTGAGTTCAATCTTAAGTATACCTTTCCGAGTTCAACCTTAGTATACTCTTCTGAGTTCCGGTATCAACAGAGTTTTTTGCTCACTTTACTCTCTTCTGCCCGAATTTTGTATACTCCACCCTTTATTCAATTCAACTCATCTAAGTCTAAATTTTGTATATGTCATAGCCTTATGTGTCTAGTTTTCAACCCTTTTGTTTCATCTTATTTTGATTTGTATAACTCAAGTTATAAGTATTGTACCTCAGACTACCCTGCTCTTGGCTAGAATTGCACTCTTATAAATGAAAATTCACTAAAAATAGAAATCTGAGTGAAATCATACAAAATTTATATTAATTTAAAGATAAAAGAACAAGATTTCAAATGAAATAAGTTTCATATGATTTGCACTTGTATATTTGGAGATGTGTCGTAACTTGACCCTACTGGATTACCCTGTTCCAGCCCAGTTTGAGCTTAAGGTGAATTCATTGAAATACTGGGAATAATTGGAAACTAATATGACTTTAAAATTTTTATGGGATATTCCCTTATATGTTAGTTTTCACACAACATTAGGTTCACTTAATTTAGAGTTGTGTAGGGTGAGTTACACCCCTCCCAACTCATACTGCCTAGATGAGAATCTAGATTTCTAGGTCAAACTTCAAAAATTCATAACTAATTCTATACTAATCCAATGGCCTTATATTTCATATGTATGGAAAGCCCTGAATGTCTAGTTTTATATAAAAATGGATTCATCAAGTTTAAACGGCTGTAAATGGAGCCGTACACTCCACTGTATAGACCATTGAGGGGAGAACCCTAACAACTTCTTGAATTCTTCTTGAATTCATGTTTTTCTTGAATCAATCCATCCAATTTTCAATTCAAACTCACATATGCACCTTAAACCAACCTTAATTCATCATCATCACTCAAGATAATATCAGAATCATAGATGAACAAGGGACCTAGGCAGCCCCAAATCAAAGAAAAGAAGGAGAAAGTTGAAATTCCTACCTTGGTGGTGTGAAATCTTGATGGAACTTGATCTTAGAGTGAAGTTGATGGTTGAGGCTTGAGCTTGGAGATGAGAGGAAGTGTAAGAAGAAGAAGGAAAGCGGGAAAATGAGGGCTGGTCTGCACCTCTTGCGGGCAGGCCAAAATATAAAGGGAGAAGAAAGAAAAAAATGAAAACTTATGGAGGAAGTTGGCTTTTGATTGGTGGACTTCAATC
The DNA here is from genome assembly GCA_031439595.1 of Pterocarpus santalinus. NCBI lineage: Eukaryota > Viridiplantae > Streptophyta > Magnoliopsida > Fabales > Fabaceae > Pterocarpus > Pterocarpus santalinus. Next base: position 41,336,190 of record CM062527.1, read on the forward strand.
CTAATTCAAACTTGGCTTGGCTTCCCTTTTTTATGACTAATGGAGGTGCCACTTGTAGGGATGTTTTGGTTAAATCTTGGCCCTCCATCATAGAGTTCTCATAGTATAATTTTTATTGGTCCGGTTCCAACAATTTAAAATACCGAAATTCTACTGATTTCCTTCAAATCGGTAAAATAGTTTTAGAAAATTCCTATGAGGTTTCATATGATTATAATCTAATTCCATCAAATGTAATCTTTCTAAATCGCATTTAATTGGCTTTAAGTGAATGCTTAATAGAATCCTACTTAATCCTAATTATTCAATAAAAATCGAACAATCGAGGCGAAAAACGATAAAAATCCGGTGGAGATGAGGCCAAGGTTCTCCACTATCTTGAGCAACACTTGGTGCCACTCATATGTGGTGGCTGAATTTCAGCCACTTAAGTGAGGGTTTCTAGTAGAAAATTCTACTGCTTTGGTTCTGGCGGTTTAAAATATCGAATCTTCACCGATTTTCTTCAAATCGGCAAAACTTTACAAAATGACTCTGAGAGAATTTCTATATCTCTATTCTAATTGTTCCTAAGTCTAATTCCTCTAATTAACATCTAATTAACTTCTAATTAACCTTACTTAGTCAATAAGATCGAACAAATTGCTTGTTAACGTGAACTAATCATTTTTTGTAAATTTGGAGCTTTTCTATTTTCTATTTTCCATAGCTAATGGTATTTCTATAATTTTGAGCAAGTCTAAAGGCACCCCATGTTATTTCACACCAGACTGCCTCTATGGCCCAATCGATAGAGATTTAAACTTTTACGGTTTCGCCCTATGATTCTGCTTCATTTAAAACCTCATTCTGCTAATTTTACCGATGTGTGGACATAAAGGTTATTTTATGAAAAATTCTAGGGTTATTGTGGAAATATTCACTTAGGGTTAAAGTATAATTTCTAAAACTTTTGGGCAAGATTGTAATTAATAAAAGTTGACAGGGGCACTTTTGTCATTTCTTAATTTTTAGCATATAACAGTGCCATATTTTTAACGGTAGTGTTATGCTACCCTATATTTCTAAGTGTAAGGATTGTCGGGGTATACCACTGCCTGAGAAATTTTCACACTGCCTAAGAAAAATAATTCAAAGTTTCTATTATACTCTAATTAAGAAAGTGGGGGATGTTACAAGACATGTTCTGTTATGCTACCGACTTTTCGGCAGAATTATATGAAGTTATAATAGCTTGTATTATGAAGATTTAAGTTGTGAATATGAATTCCCAGATGCAAGGATATATGAAAGTGATGATGAAGCATATATATAAGTGCATCCAACATGTCTATGCATGATTATGTATGAGAATAAAAGGAAATAAATAATTTAAATGTGGATCCCTTCACTTGGAGGCAGTTAATTGGGTCCCTCCCTATGAAGGCAGTTAAGATATGATGAAGGTTCCTTATTCCTAAGGAATGTGACATGGCGATCACGCTCTGATGGGGTATGACATGGTGATCATACTCTGGAATGTGGCATATAAAGATTCTATGATGAAAGATATGATGACGAATCCATATTCCTAAGGAACGTGACATGGCGATCACGCTCTCATGGGGTATGACATGGCGATCATACTCTGGAATGTGGCATATAAAGATTTTATGATGAAAGATATGATGATGAATCCATATTCCTAAGGAACGTGACATGGTGATCACGCTTTGATTGGGTATGACATGGCGATCATACTCTGGAATGTGGCATAATGATCCCACACCCTAAGAAATGTGACATTGCAATCACATCCCGATGGAGTATGACATGATGATCATACTTTGGGACGTGGCAGGAACAACATATTCCTAAGGAGTGTGACATGGTGATCACACCCCGATAGAGTATGACATAGCGATCATACTCTGGAATATGTGTAACAAGTAAAGGAAGATAAAGGAAGAAAAGAAATTATGTGTATTTGCATAAATTCAAATACAAGTAAAGGCATGCAGATTTTATGTTTTCAGTATATTGGCGCTATTATATTTTAATACGTTTCAATTATTATTCATAGTATAAATCATGAACTGAATTTGTATTGGCTCACCCAAATGACAAGTGTATGAATAAAATGAACTTTGCTTCGGACAATATGTTTTCGAATTGTAACACCAAATAGTTTGTATAACATTTCACCTTTTTCATAATAAACCGAAGCAACTGGAGATGATAACGATGACATTATATATAATAGTTAAAGAGTCCTACTGAGAATTTAAAATTCTCACTCCTGTTTCCGTGTTATCTCCAAATAGCTCGAGAAGTTGCAAAGACGATCAAGTTCTTTGTCGATAAGGTCCGCCAGTAACAAGAATAACTCCTGAGTGTGGTACTATGACTTAAGTGTAGTACTGTACAGGGGAGGATGTTACAATAACACACTTATTATAATCGAATAACACTAGGCATGAGCAGCTAGCCCAATAGGTCAATTGTATAACTTTAATAGCTGATGCTATAGATGAGCGTGTTGACCAGCCTAGAGTAAATGTTGAAAATGTTGACTAGGGAAAGGATCTTCCATCGCCACCAAAGAATCAAACACTCAACAGTGACATTTATTTTGTAAATTGAGGACAAAACCCTGACCAAATGCTTCGAAGGTTAAGATAAAACAATGTTGGAGGGCATCAATACCTAACTAGGGCAGTAAAATAAGTCTTAAACTAATTTGGTTTCAATGTGGGGTATGTAAACCGACCTTATTTTGTCCCTGCATTCCTCGACTATGTGCAGCAACCAGAGCTTCTTCAAGGATAAGAAGCGCCTAAGTCACTGACTAAATTTTCAGGGGAAAATGGGGGGTCTACAATTGAGCAATATTGTAGACTAATGTCACCATCTGCTCAAGATGCCATGTAGTATTCAACAAGATTGCTGCCAAAGCATACAAAGGAAAAAGAAAAGATCGAACAAGAAACGAAAGAAATCGAGAAAACATTAGTTGAGAGAGAAGCCGAAGTGGTGAGGCTAAGCAGAGATATTGCTGGGGAACAAAAGATTATCATGGACACTGAGAAAATGGGGCCAAATATTATGCAACCCAGTTGGGTACTAACCAGAAGGTGAAGATAGTTGTAGTTGACCAGAAGCCAGAAAAGGTGCAAGCAAAAACTCGAGTACCCTATTAAATGTAGTGAACAACAAATCGATACACAACACAAGGAAGGCCCTAGGATCTTACATCCAGATGCCACAAAAGAAGAAGGCAAAGTGGGTAAAGCCTCGTTATCATAATATTCCATTAGCTAACCATGAGTGGCAAAGAAAAGAGCATATGCAGCCATAGGTTAATCCAAACAGATCAATCTATTGCCCTCTACAATAGTATTAAGGGTCAATGTACCAACCTAGGGCACAATAGGGCACAAGAGCAGGTGAATCAACAAGCAATCGAGAAATATCCAAAATACATCCCTCTAAATGATTTCCAAGTTTAGTCCCGAGCAATTCCCACTTAGCAACCTAATCCAATGATGGTTCTGACAACTCACTCCTCTTTTGAACCCATTGAGTAAAAACAAGGTCGTCGACTAAAGAGAATTAAAGATTTTAGACTTGATGACGAGAATGACTTCTTGACAGACAACTTTGAGACTAGATTTAATGATGACTTAGAGATCATTTTGGGAGCTGACTTTATCGAAATGGTAACAATATTGCATATAGAATTTGGGGATGTGCCAGAATCAAGAAATCAACATGATTATTGCTTTGACATATTCCTGGGACAAGAGTGTCTCTTCCTTGATGAAGACTCTAATGACAATATGTTTGAAAAAATTAATGAGGTTATGAAGACACATCTTTGACTACTATACATGAAAGCTATCATATCAGGAAAATTATTCAATTGTGTTTTTGTAGACGAAGGAGCCACTATCAATCTTCTACCTGAATCGATGTTGATTAGGTTTGGTAAAACTGTTGATCAACTCGTCAAGGCAAACATAATGGTCATCAACTTCACAGGGAAGACTTAATTGTCAAGGGAATGATAATGTGAATGTAAGGGTTGGAACTGTTGATAGAATCACCCATTTGTTGTGGTGACTACAAAAGCTAGATACAATGCTTTGTTAGGAAAGAAATGGATCTATGGTGTAGGGGTAGTAGCCTCAACACTCCATCAAAAATTGATTATTTGGAATAGTGAAGGCAATGTCAAAGAAGTGTATGCTAATGATAGTCCATGTTAATTTCAATAAGCTCATGCTGACTTCAAAGTTTATAATCCTAAGGTGAAGACTCTGTTCATAGACATTAGCACCTTTGACCCTAATCTTATAAAGGGGTGCTATTTTGGGCTGAATGGTTTATATTTTGTGCCTAAAACTGATGTAGGATCAACCAACAAGGAAACATAGACCATGGATCTAATGAGCCACTTGGCTCAATTGTCGGCATATATGGCCGACAAGTAGTTATGTACAGGAGAAGGAAGTTTAGATTGCATTTATAATTCCAATCCTTTAAGATTTGAGTAGCCTTTAGAAGTAAAAATAAAAAAAGTCCAAGTACAAGATCCACTTAAGGAAGTCAATTTGGGAAAAAATGGTGAATATCGACCTACTTATGTTAGTAGTTTAATTGCTTCAGGTTTTAAAAGAGCTTTGATTGAAGTCCTGAAAAAATACAAAGATTATTTTGCATTGGAATATGAAGAAATGTCTGGGCTAAGTTGATCACTAGTTGAGCATCAGCTTTTGATGAGAACAAATGTTCGACTCGTAAAACAAGCACCCAGGAGGTTTTCCCTAGACATTGTGTCGAAGTGAAAGAAGAAATCCAAAGATTATTAATGGCCAAGTTAATTCGAACTACCAAGTATCTTGACTAGATCTCTAACATAGCTCCTATTTTATAAAAGAATGGTAAGCTTAGGATTTGCATTGATTTTCAAAATTTAAATAATGCCACACCAAAAGATGAATATCCTATATCTATTGCAGATATGTTAGTAGATTCAACTTATGGCCATCAAACCTTAAGTTTCCTTGATGGGTATTCGGGATACAATATAATTTTTATCGCCGAAGAGAACATGTTGAAAACAACATTTCGATGCTCAGGTGCCATTGGCACATATGAGTCATGTCTTTTGGGCTTAAAAATGCTAGAGCCACATATTAACGGGGCATGAACACAATATTCCATGAATACATTGGCAAGTTCATGAAAGTATATATTGATGATGTGGTCATCAAATCCAACACTAAAAATATCCATCTAGACAAAATAAGATTGGCTTTTGAAAACATGTGTAGGCACAATTTGAAAATGAATCCATTGAAATGCACATTTAGTATGTCTATAGAAAATTTCCTTGGATTTCTCATTCACAAAAAAAGGATTGAAGTCAATAAGAACAAAGCAAAAGCCATAATAGAAGCAAAACCTTCATCGAACAAAAAAGAGTTACAGGTCTTCCTCGGCACAATCAACTACTTGAGAAGATTCATTTCAAACCTATCAGGAAAAATGAAGGTTTTTGCTCTGTTGGTCAAGCTTTAAAAAAAAAAAAAGAAGAAGACTTTTCTTCGACACAAGCATCAAGACGCATTTGATCAAATCAAGGCATATTTGGCCAAACCCCCAATCATGGCACTTCTAAGGCATGGAAAATGAATAAAGCTATACATTTCAGCATCAAAAACAACGATAAGCAATATGCTAGCACAAGATGATGAAGATAGTGTCGAAAGATTAGTATACGACCTTAGTCAAACACCAGTAGATGCCGAAACTAGATATAGCCCGATTGAAAAATTATGTTTAGCCTTATATTTTTCTTATACGAAACTCAAGTATTATTTAATTCCATGTGATTTTTTTGTTATTTCTCAAGTTAATGTCATTAAGTACATGTTTTCTTCCCCCATGTTACATAATAGAGTTGGAAAATGGATGTTAGCTCTCACAAAATTTTTGCTTCATTTTGTCCCAACCAAAGAGGTAAGGGGACAAGTCTTGGCCTATTTCTTAGTCAACCATCTAGGGCTTCAAATTAAAGAAGTTAACCTAATTGATACAAAGCCCTAGAGGTTATACTTTGATAGCTCAAGACATCAAATGGGGATTGGGATTGGAATTTTGCTTATATTCATGATAGGAGATCCCACTAAATTCCTTATTGGAATTGACAAATATTGTTCTAATAACGAAGTTGAATATGAAACTTTAATATTGGGACTAGAACTATTAATTGAAAAAGGAATTAAAACTATCAAAATCATGTGAGATTCCCAATTGGTTATCAAACAAGTGTCCAAGGAATTTAAATGTGTGAGTAAAAACTTAATTAAGTATTTATCATTTGCCCTAAGGCTACTTGATAAATTTGATGATGTTACCATTCGATACGTATCTAGGGAAGAGAATTTGAAGCTAACAAACTTGCCTAATTAGCTTCAAGATACAAAATTAACATTTCAATGTTTAAAAAATTGATTGAGTTAAAGGGAAATTGTGCCACCGTCGAGGAGCAAGAAGTATATTTGCTTGGTCAATTAAATTCCTCATATTGGAGAAGACCTATTGTCAAATTCTTGAAAGACCCAATGCAGTCGTCAATAGAAAAACTAAAAACAGGACTTTGAACTATGTAAGTTTAGGAGACTCTTTGTTTAGAAAGTTTGTCAATAGAAATTTATTAACTTGCCTAAGTGAATCAGAAGCCTATGTCGCCTTAGCCAGGTTCACGAAAGGACATGCAGGGCTCATCTAGCTAGAGAAAAAGTGAAGTAGGTTTTGTATAGATAGAGAATATATTGGCCATCAATGATTAAAGACTGTTTTGAATTCGTAAAGTCGTGTGAAGAATGTCAAAAGCATGGTCATATTCAACACGTACCAACTATAGATCTGCATTTGATTGTGAAACCATGACCTTTTCGAGGATGAACTCTCAACTTAATTGGGCAAATTAATCCCCCTTCATCAAAGGGCAATAAATATATTTTAGTGGTTATAGATTATTTTACAAAATGGGTCGAAGTAATACCATTAAAAGAAGTAATCTAAACCGAGATCATTGACTTCATCGAGGAACATATAGTTTTAGGATCCCCTAAGCATTAAAAACTGACTAAGGAATAATGTTTACTAGTCGAAGGATGTTAGAATATGGTGAAAATAGACAAATAAAAATGATTACTTCTACACACTATTACACTCAAGCAAATAGTCAGGTTGAAGCCATTAATAAGTCGATAATTGCTTTGATAAAAAGGAATATTGATCAACATCGAAGAAATTGGTGTAATTTGTTAAGCCAAATGTTATGAGCATATCAGAATTCACCCAAGGATGCAATAGGTACCACACCCTTCAAACTTGTTTACAGGCACGATGCAGTCTTGCCTATTGAAATTAATCTACAAAGTATTTAAATTACAAAGCAAGACGACATGCTTGTCAAAGATTACTAGAACATGTTGTTTAATGAATTAAATGAGTTAGAGGAAGAAAGGCTCAACTTGCTAGAAAGATTAACTCGACAAAAAGAATTAATTGATAAAAATTATAGTCCTTGATTTAAGTCAAAATCATTCAATATGGGTGATTTGGTTTGGAAAGTTATTCTACCATTTGATAATAAGTCCAAAACACTTAGCAAGTGGTCACCAAATAAGAAGGGACCTTTTAAAATCGAAAAGATTTTTTTAGGAAATGCATATGCACTACTCGACGTTAACAATGGCTTAAGAATTGCATCGATAAATAGGAAATATCTAAAGTGGTATAAGCTAGCAACATATACGATAAAGATCCAGCAACGGGTGTGCTTTCAAAAGCCACGCAAGGCTCAAAATGATGCCTTTAAAAGCCAAAGGAATCCATATACAACTTTGAAAGAAAAGCAATGAGAAAACTATGCTAACAAGGCCCTAACAACTAATTTCAGGTCTTCTTTCTATCGAGCTAGATTCTCCTTTGAAGATTGAGCCTCTTCCAAATTTTTTTGAGCCTTTTCAATAATTGCAGCATTTTCCTAGCACTAGGATTGTTTCTTGGAAAGCTTGCCTCTGCCTTAATAATGTTAACTCAAAGCTTGCCAATAGCCTTGTCAAGTTTCCCTTTTTTCTCTTTCAAATCCCTTAATCTTTATTCAATGGCAGAAATTTCAAAAGCCATGTCCTACACCCAAGCTTCTATTGCCAGTAGTTTGGACAAGGCTATAGTCTTCGCCTTCATAGAACCCTTGAGCTCTTTATCAAAGGGCTCAAGCTATTGAGAGACTTTGGCAAAGGAAGCTTTAGCAGCACCAACCTTTAGTACTTGTTCCAAGAGGTCTTCCATGAATTAATAAAGAGACTGATACAAGGGTTCCATAAAGGAGGGCAGCATGGCTTTACTCAACATAAAGACGTTCTCACCCAAGGACTGTTTAGCTTCACCATCAACAGCCAAAGAGTCAAAAAGGTATTATTGAGAAGAATGGAAATGAAGCCCAAGAGATTAATGGGCAGCTCGATTGCAGGTGGTTTTCTGCCCTAAGGTAATCTTGATCCCTTTCTCTCTTGCTTCTTCTTCTTCTTTTACTTCTTCTTCATGGTCCTTAGCGTCACTTTAAAACCAAGGATTAAAAAAAATTAAAAAAAAAAGAGAAAGAGAAATTAAAGAATAAAGGATCGAAAAAGCACCTTGGTACCACAAGATACACGAGTAGACTCTCTATCATCATACGTATTCGGAAGGTTCCAATAGGGAGAGTTGCTCGAGATCTTTCCTGTGCCAAACTAAAAAAAAATGAGGGTGATGACGATTGAATAAGTAAAGACAATTAATGGAGAAAAGAAGAAAAGATCTGATGATACCTTAGCAAAAGGAGCCTGCTTTGAGAATAAACTTGAATGAAAAATGTAACACCTTAATAGCTTCATTCTATGCTTAAGTCATATTATGGAATTACTAGTTGTTACTTTTGCTCGCAGAACTAACATTACCTTTTTGAAATTACTTTACCTGAAAATAGGGTAGATTTTTTTTTTTGAACAATAACAAGTAAACTACTTTGAAAATCAAGAGCCATGAGCATATCGTGAACATGTATTACAAACGTCGTTATCTCATACATATTATGCAAGTAACATGAATAGAAACAATAAGAATAACCACAATTCTAGATAAATATAATATTCATTCCATAGCCATCTATAGTTGATATAATAATACTAAGAGTGATACATAGTGATATAAGGGGTCCGATATCTGCTGTCGACCCTACAAAAGAAACCTAACAAATACACCAGTAAAGGAAATCATAGGAAATCACATCCAGCCATACATGTCAAAAGAAAATGATAACCCTAGCTGCAACCAGAAAGGGCTATCTTCATGCTTGGCTCCGTATGTAACCAACACCTCACTCATCTAGCGGGAGGAAACCGTTCCCGAATCCACCGGGAGTAACATCACCACATCCTCTACCTCGAGCACGGCCATGCCCACAAGGCAGGGCACGGGTGTGAATAAATCCATGACTGTGAACTAGGGTGGAGCTGGGCTAGCAGACAAAGCCAAAGAGTCGGAAGATAGGCGAATCACTGAAGGCTAAGATGACTCTGAACGGTAGGATCTTACGAAATAAGTTGGGTATGATAACTTAGAAGGATCCGTCTCTACGGAAGCAGTCGGCATCAATCGAGTGTCAAAGTCGGAGTCCTTATCCATCGAGTACCTCAAAGGATGAAAAAGTGGGCGGACATCATCCATGATAATGTCCTCAAATGGCTCATGAGGGCCGAAAAATGGACTCATCGTAGGTGCACGGAACTGGCGGCTATGGAACATGTAGATCCACATCGCTGTCTGAGCAGTTAGCACAAATGCATTCAGCACCGAGTCGAAGTGCCAATGCATCACCAGGAACTCAATGAAACTCACCACCATGCCTAGTGCCGGCATCCTCTGAAAATGACACAGAAACATAGGAGTGAGAAATACTAAATTTCTCAATAGGATCGCGACTAGACAAACACTGTGTCATCGTCATTGCCCCAGCCATCTCGGGTTTAATTATAGAAACAGTGGACAGATATAAGTTCAATTTTAACGATTTTGAAAACTTGAACCCCGAAGCGGTTTGCTTTTAAACTTTGCATCATAATTACATCATCATAACTAACATACATACTAAGGCATAGAATAAACATTCATAATGCAAATGGACAATATAAATACATGCAAGAACATGCATCATCATAGACTCAACCATGGCTATACTTGACCTCACTTTTATTTTTAGCACATGCTTAACATTCTTTACTTTCCTTTGAAATATACTGCTTTTGGACATGAGCTTATTCCGTGATCATCGTCACGTAGTACTAAACCAAATCAGACTAAGCCGATATTGGTTACTGATCACTCCTTTTGATGAGTTATATTTTTAGTTAGTTTTTATTTAATTTAGGACTTATTATTTAGTTTTGTTGCTATTTTATTTTATTTTAGTTAAGTAGCTTAGATTTGGTGCTATTTTCATTTTCTATAATTTTCTTATCTTTTGGATACTTATTTTAGGTTTATTTGATTTATTGTAGATACAAGTGGGCCCAAAAGAAGTTGGAAGAAGCCAAGCCATGAATTCAGACTCAGCACCGTGCACTATAGCACAAGCCAATGCGCTACAGCGCATTGCCGCATAAGGAAGAAAATTTCCACATTCATGTTGCGCTATAGCGCAATCTAGCGCGCTCCCATTTTGTCAAATTTCCCAGGTTTCACGTTGCGCTATAGCACAACCCAGCGCGCTATAGCGCGCCACCGGATTTCGCAAATGAGCCAAGAATTAAGGCTTGTGCTACAGCGCAATCCCTTGCGCTATAGCACAAGCCCGTCTTCAGCAGATTATCCATTCGAGCTGAGAGTTAAAAGAGGGACATACGCATTATAAAAGGGGGTCACACATATCACAAAGGGATCCGAGACATTCACACACCCTTCTGAAGACAGAAGACCTTTTCCAGAGAGATTGAAGGCAAAGATTCAAGGATTCCAGAGCTCAAGTTCAACACGGAGAGATCCACATTCTTCCGAATCTTTTGTCTCTCGCCAGAAATCTTTATGGCTTTTGCTTCTTCTATCTTCTCATCTTCATACTCTTTCATTGTTTTCTTTTACTCAGTTATGAACTAGTTTTCTTTTGCTAGGGCGTTAATGGACCCTTTTTGTATGACAAGTTTATTTATGGATTAATGTTAATCTTGTTTTCTATCTCTATTACTTAGTGTTTTTGTTTGTTCTTAATGCTTTTAATTGCTTGATCAACAATTAATTGATTTGGGGATTTACAATAACTCGAGAGAGGGTTTGTGAATAGAGCCTCTTAACATAAACACTGTGAACTGAGCAAAAACTAGAGATAGGCAAACGCGGTTCGTACGGTCAACATAGGAACCCATAGAGCTTCAACCTTTACCTAGACTAGTTTGTGCTAAGAGATTTGGCAATCAGTTTAGGATAAAGAGTATTGCTTGACCTCGAGAGAGGCTAGGAATAGATTAAGGGGAACCAACCGTGAGTCAATTAGAATAGGAACAAATTAACAGAAATTCATAGTAAATGTGTCTGCAATAGGTGAAATTAATTAGCCCTAGCATCCATCCCATTGCATTTATCCATATTGTTAGAATTCTTTGCATTAGTATTTTTATTTATTTATTTTATTTTATTTAAATTTTAATTTCCTCATCAGTAATTCCATTCTGTCCAAATAGTTATTCCCTTAGACTATTTCGGTATTTGATCTATCCTCGTGGGAACGATACTTTACTTATCACTTTATTACTTGTACGATCCAGTATACTTGCCGGAGCCACACCAAGTTTTTTGGCGCCATTGCCGGGGATAGTATCAATATCATTCTTAGTTGACGGGATACTAGATTGGATTTTTTTTTTATATTTGTTTTTGTCTTGTTTATTTTTTTTATTATTTATTTTTCCTTTTGTTTAATTTTTCTTTCTTTTTCTTTCATTACTTATTTTATTTAGCTCTTGTTTTATTTTATTTTATTCCTACTTTCATTTGTTCTTGTGTTTTATTTTGCAGTTTATGCGAAGAAGCCAATGCACAGGAGATTTATTCTTTGATCCAGAGATCGAGCGTTCTTTGCGCCACCGTAAGAGAACGAAGAGCAGTTGAAAGAGACGTTAAAGCTACCATGGCAGATGAAAACGAGCAAAATGACATGGCCATGAAAGATTACTTGGCACCCACTCTTCAAGGGTGCTCATCCAGCATTGTGAGACCACCCGTCCAAGCAAACAACTTTGAGCTGAAAACGTCACTCATTCAGTTCGTGCAACAAAATTGCCAATTTGCTGGACTGCCTAGTGAAGATCTTAATGAGCATCTTAGCAACTTTTTGGAGATCTGTGACACCATAAAAATTAATGGTGCCATGGATGATGCTATTCGGCTGAGATTATTTCACTTCTCATTGAGGGACAAGGCTAGAGCCTGGTTGAAGTCTCTACCACAGGGGACACTCACTACTTGGGATATGGTGGCCAGAAAATTCTTGGAGAAGTACTTTCCTCCTACCAAGTCTACCAAGATGAGGAATGACATCACCTCCTTCACCCAAGCAGATAGTGAATCTTTTTATGAATCATGGGAGAAGTATAAGGAGCTGCTGGCTAAGTGCCCACATCATGGCATCCTGCTCTGGATGCAAATCCAAACATTCTACAATGGTCTCCTCATGTCCACCCAAATCATGGTTGATGCAGCAGCTGGCGGCTCTCTGAATAATAAGACACCAGAACAGTCATGGGAGCTATTCGAAACAATGGCTAGCAACAATTACCAGAGGCCTAGTGAGAAAACCCAGAAAAGGGGAGTTTTGGAAGTCGACACTACCACTGCCCTCTTGGCCCAGATGCAAGCCCTTTCTGTCCAAAATGCAGCCATTCAGAAGCAATTGGGCTTGCTCAGCACCACTTCACCAACACATGTCATGCGTTGTGATTTTTGCCACGGGAACCATCCGAATGGAGAGTGCACTACAGCTCCTTCTGCTGATGAGCAGGTTAACTACATGAATGCCCAGAAGCACAACTTCTACTCCAACACCTATGTTCCTGGGCAACAGTTCAATCAACCTCCACAAGAGAAGAAGCCTAACTTGGAAGACATGTTTTAGCAGTTCATGAGGAGTCATATGTCTTTTGTGTAGAAAATTGAAGCTTTTATGGAGAGAACAGAGGCTCAATTTAGAGCTCATGATGCTGCAATCAGAAACTTAGAGCATCAAGTGGGGCAAATTTCCAAGCAGTTAGTTAAGAGGCCACTAGGTTCTTTACCTAGCAATACCACTGAAAATCCAAAGGAGTGTGTGAATGCAATCATACTAAGAAGTGGTAAAGAATTGGTTGAATCTGAAAAGGAAGAAGAAAGGGTAGAAGAAAAGCCTGCTAAAGATTCCAATATGGCACCACCTGAGGAGAAAGGATATGTGGCACCTCCTGCTTATGACCCTCCAATTCCTTATCCTCAAAGGGTGAAGCAACAAAAGAAGGAACAAAAAGAGCAGTAATTTCTTAAGGTTCTTAATGTGCTTAAAAGCTCCACATCAATATTCCGTTTGCTGAAGCATTGGAGCGAATGCCAAACTATGCCAAGTTTATGAAGGAACTACTCTCTAAGAAAAGGAAATGGGATGCTGATGAGACTGTACCACTTACTGAGGAGTGCTCAGCAATCATTCAGAGGAAACTGCCACCTAAGTTGAAGGACCCTGGGAGCTTCACTATTCCATGCACCATCGGTGATTTGAGGATTGACAAGGCACTATGTGACCTTGGAGCAAGTATCAATCTGATGCCTTTGTCACTTGTGCATAGATTGGGTATTACTGAAGTGAAGCCTACAAGGGTATCTCTGCAGTTGGCTGATAGATCTGTCAAACTTCCCTATGGTATTATTGAAGATGTTTTGGTGAAGGTGGACCGTTTCTTTGTTCCCACTGATTTTTTGATTCTTGATATGGAGGAAGATGTCAATCTCCCTCTAATTCTTGGGCGTCCATTCTTGGCCACTAGCAGAGCCCTAATAGATGTAGAAGAGGGGGAGCTAACTCTGAGATTTCAGAACAATAAAGTGAAGTTCAAGGTGTTCCAAGCAATGGACTCTACAACAAAGATAGCTCAATGCTATAAAGTGGATGGAGTGGAAGCTAACTTGAGTACAACAAAGAAAAGGAAATGGGATGCTGATGAGACTGTACCACTTATTGAGGAGTGCTCAGCAATCATTCAGAGGAAACTGCCACCTAAGTTGAAGGACCCTGGGAGCTTCACTATTCCATGCACCATCGGTGATTTGAGGATTGACAAGGCACTATGTGACCTTGGAGCAAGTATCAATCTGATGCCTTTGTCACTTGTGCATAGATTGGGTATTACTGAAGTGAAGCCTACAAGGGTATCTCTGCAGTTGGCTGATAGATCTGTCAAACTTCCCTATGGTATTATTGAAGATGTTTTGGTGAAGGTGGACCGTTTCTTTGTTCCCACTGATTTTTTGATTCTTGATATGGAGGAAGATGTCAATCTCCCTCTAATTCTTGGGCGTCCATTCTTGGCCACTAGCAGAGCCCTGATAGATGTAGAAGAGGGGGAGCTAACTCTGAGATTTCAGAACAATAAAGTGAAGTTCAAGGTGTTCCAAGCAATGGACTCTACAACAAAGATAGCTCAATGCTATAAAGTGGATGGAGTGGAAGCTAACTTGAGTACTTCAGTCCCCGTATCACATGCCAAACCTCCTTGGGAGCCTCCATTAACGAAGAGCAAAACAAAGAAGAAAGAGAAAAGGATGGGGGATGATGATCTTAAGCCACCTGAGAAGCCACCAGAAGCTCTCCACTTGCCATTTGAGCCTAACTCTATCTCATTGGTTTTTGGGAAGAAGAACCACCATCTTGGTGACAAAGCACCAATGAAGAGGAGGAAGGAACCACCTTGAGTGACAAGACCATGTCTAACTTAGGGACATTAAACCAAAGTGCTTGTTGGGAGACAACCCAACTTTTCTAACCTTTCTTTAATTTTAGTTTTTCTTATTAGGACCTTTTTTGTTTTTTTTGTTATTTATTTAGGTAAAATTTTAGTTTTGATTAATTTTAATTTATTTAATTTTGTTTAATTTGTTTTGTTAGGTTTATTGGAGCAATTAGGAAATGCATTAGAGAAAGAAGCCACATGGGGCATGCAGCAGAGATACATGCGCTGGGGAGTAACTTTCCTTTCCTTACCCTCTTAATTTTATTTTCATGCATTGGGGACAATGCATAATTTTAAGTTGGGGGTTGGGAAAATCCATTATTGCACTTTCTTATTTGTTTCTATTTCCTTTTGTTAGTTTTGTTGATTAGGTTGTTAGTTTTTTTTATTTCAATTTTCTTCTAAAAAAAAAAAATTGGTTGCTACTGTCTGTGCCTATGATAGAAAATATTGCTCTGTTTGTTAACACTTAAGTAACTTTGGATCCAGAGTTAAGTCTTGAAAATCTTCTTGTGCTTTTACTATTGAATTGAGAATGATCATTTTCTTCCACTTTGATAAGAGTTAGCAACTTAGGATAGGTGATCTTTATGCTTTTATGCTTTATTTAGGTTGAGACATGCATTTTTATTCATGTGAATTTCTCTTGAAATATATGTGAGTGAATCTTAGCCTTAGAAGTGATTTAGGCCATGTTTGGTAGCCATAATTGAGCCTCATTGCCCACCCTTGGTCATTGATCCTTAGTCACCTTATTTGAGCCTTAAAGCCTATTCTTGGATTGAACCACGTTATAAGCCTAATGCCCTTCCTCTCTTCCCCCGTTTTGATCCCATGATTTACCCTCAAGCCTTATCTTCTAAATTCATTTGAATAGGGTAATATCTCCACTACCACAACTTTATGCTTGCTAAAATCAAAAGGTGGAGTAAGAAAACATGAAAAAAAAAAAAAAAGAGAAAGAAAAAGAAGAAAGAAAAATTGGCAATACAACGAAAATATAATGCCAAGGTTCAACCAAAAAAAAAAAAAAGCATGATGGTTGCCAAGCAACCAAGTTGGAGGTACCCCAAAGAGAATGAATTAGGGGTGAGGGTTCCTTAAGTTGAGGGGATTAATTGAGCTTAAATGATTATTCCATCATACCCTTTACCTTGGCCTACCGTTACAAGCTAAGATAAGTCCTGTTGATCTTTGGCTAAGTGACATTCATGTAGAAATAGAGAGAGAGGATTGTGGATAGTGTGATGTTTTTGTCTTTTCTTAAACATGGCATAAGCATAGGGTGAGTCAATTCTTTGTTGCTTTTCTCTTATACACACACACACACACTTGATCCATTCTTTTGACAATGTGATTGCACAATTAGATAGTCTTGGTACTTAGACTTTGATCCTTGGTAACTTTTGAGTTAAGTTATGGAGTAGTGATGAGGAATCCCATAGACAACAGCTCTATCTTGACCATCTTATCTAGTGAGTCCTTTTGTTTTAAGTATTTTTGGTTAAGTCTTTTATTTTTTTTTTCCTATTTTTGAGTTTTTGATTTGAGTTTTGCTTGGGGACAAGCAAGTAGTTAAGTTGGGGGTTGTGATAACTCCTTTTGATGAGTTATATTTTTAGTTAGTTTTTATTTAATTTAGGACGTATTATTTAGTTTTGTTGCTATTTTATTTTATTTTAGTTAAGTAGTTTAGATTTGGTGCTATTTTCATTTTCTATTATTTTCTTATCTTTTGGATACTTATTTTAAGTTTATTTGATTTATTGTAGATACAAGTGGGCCCAAAAGAAGTTGGAAGAAGCCAAGCCATGAATTCAAACTCAACACCATGCGCTATAGCGCAAGTCAATGCGCTACAGCGCATTGCTGCATAAGGAAGAAAATTTCCACATTCATGTTGCGCTATAGCGCAACCCAGCGCGCTATAGCGCGCCACCGGATTTCGCAAATGAGCCAAGAATTAAGGCTTGCGCTACAGCGCAACCCCTTGCACTATAGCGCAAGCCCGTCTTCAGCAGATTATCCATTCGAGCTGAGAGTTAAAAGAGGGACATACGCATTATAAAAGGGGGTCACACATATCACAAAGGGATCCGGAGACATTCACGCACCCTTCTGAAGACAGAAGACCTTTTCTAGAGAGATTGAAGGCAAAGATTTAAGGATTCCAGAGCTCAAGTTCAACACGGAGAGATCCACATTCTTCCGAATCTTTTGTCTCTCGCCAGAAATCTTTATGGCATTTGTTTCTTCTATCTTCTCATCTTCATACTCTTTCATTGTTTTCTTTTACTCAGTTATGAACTAGTTTTCTTTTGCTAGGGCGTTAATGGACCCTTTTTGTATGACAAATTTATTTATGGATTAATGTTAATCTTGTTTTCTATCTCTATTACTTAGTGTTTTTGTTTGTTCTTAATGTTTTTAATTGCTTGATCAACAATTAATTGATTTGGGGATTTACAATAACTCGAGAGAGGGTTTGTGAATAGAGCCTCTTAACATAAACACCGTGAACTAAGCAAAAACTAGAGATAGGCAAACGTGGTTTGTGCGGTCAACATAGGAACCCATAGAGCTTCAACCTTTACCTAGACTAGTTTGTGCTAAGAGATTAGGCAATCAGTTTAGGATAAAGAGTATTGCTTGACCTCGAGAGAGGCTAGGAATAGATTAAGGGGAATCGACTGTGAGTCAATTGGAATAGGAACAGATTAACAGAAATTCATAGTAAATGTGTCTGCAATAGGTGAAATTAATTAGCCTTAGCATCCATCCCATTGCATTTATCCATACTGTTAGAATTCTTTGCATTAGTATTTTTATTTATTTATTTTATTTTATTTAAATTTTAATTTCCTCATCAGTAATTCCATTATGTCCAAATAGTTATTCCCTTAGACTATTTCGGTATTTGATCTATCGTCGTGGGAACGATACTTTACTTATCACTTTATTACTTGTACGATTCGGTATACTTGCCGGAGCCGCACCAGTTACCCCTAAGTTGGAGAGTCCTCCATGTCACCGTTGCCTCCCTCATAGAGGTTTCTTGAGTCTTTGTGGGTCACTGTCTCTCACTTCCCTTATCAATGTGATTGAAGGGTCATGTCCCATTTGTTCTTTTCTTATCATTATACTTTACATGCATAATACTTCTTTGACTAGATGCATGTAATGATATGACTAAGTCTATAATTTTGACGGAAATCTGGCAGCATAATGGCTAGACCGGAGCTTCTCCAAAATGCCAATCATAAACTTTCAACCAATAGTTCATCATATCTACATTATATCATCACACTCATCATTGAATCATGAGACAAAGCTTAATCAAACTTGTTATTCATCATGCCGAATGGCATCATACATTCATACCCTAAAAGGGTTTATAGTTGTGTTATTCTTTGTGAAGAATCTTATGAATCATTACATGATTTCCCATGGTTACCCATGAGAAAATCACTTAGTTAAGATATATATATATGGTCTTTTAGTTGCTTAGTTCTCATATGAAATTATTCTTTGCTTGAGTTCATGTCTTATGGAACACTTGTTCAAATTAATTAAGTTTAGTCATTGTTTCCTTTCCTTGAGATAGTGCACTTAGTGATTCCTAGGTTCATGGTATGCTCAGAGACCCTAATCATACTTCCGTTCCCAAGGAGTTCGAGATCCCTCTAATCCTTGGGTCATGACAACGCATAACCACATCATGAACCCAAAATCACCATGTTCACTAAATACCAAGAGTGATTTTTAACTTAACCTAGTTACAAAGTTTCAAGCTTTTATCACTAACATAATAAAATTTTGCCTTAAGTATTATAAAAGTTATTATTCTTTGTAAAGTAGTCATAAAGTTTTATTCTTTATGAAAGTTGACACTTTTATTTACTCTAAGACCATCGAGGTCTCAACTTTATGATTTGAAGTTATCTCTAAATTAAAAAGGTTCCTACTATATCAACTAGTGATATAAGACATTAGTTTTAAAGTTATAAAGTCTTGATCTTTATAAAAGTTAACACCTTTATGACACAAAAATGCTATTTTTGTTTAAACCTTGGAACTTGACTAATATATTCATCTCAAGATTCTACCTTTATAAGACTTAGTGTGCAAGTTTATAACTTTATGACTTAAAGTCACCTTCTTGATTAAAGTTTAAAACTTTGTGAAAGGATTTACATCCAATAATCAATCTTTACAACATAAAGTGACAAAATACCATTTTTATAATTCAAAAAGGCTTAATATTCCAAAAAGCTTAAACTTTTACATGTAGTCTTATCTTCAAAACAAAACAAAATAAGGCTTTTATGAAGGAACGAAACTTGCCCCACTTTCTATGCATTGAGGAGCAAACTTTTTAAAGCTTTAAACTTTTAGGATATTCATAGTCTTATCAAATCATAAAAAGTATGTAAAGATGAAACTTTTCTAATGATAAACTCATCATAAGAAAAAGAACAACTTTAAGCAAAATAGCACCAAGAACATCAAGAACATTCAAGACTAAGAACATGAACATATTTTTCCAAAAGTAGAAACATCAAAAACACTTGAAGAAGAACAGAAACATATTTTTCCAAAAGTAGAAGCATCAAGTGTTAGTAGAAACATCAAGAACACTTGAAGAAGAACAAGAACATATTTAACCAAAAATAGAAACATCAAGAATACTTGAAGAAGAACAAGAATATATTTTTCCAAAAGTAGAAATATCAAGAACACTCGTGAAAGAACAAGAACATATTTAACTAAAAATAGAAATTTTTGCTCATGAAGAGCATGAAAGATCTTCTCAAGTTTTTACTTAAAGACCTTGGTCATGAGAAGAACCAAGCTTCAAGCTTTCTTGAGTAAAAAAAAAATAAAAAGATGAAGATAACTACCTTTCTTAGAAATAGCGCTACAACAAGAGAAGAAGAAGATGATGATGGTGGTTCCTTTCCTTGAATATGGTGGCAGTTTGGCTTGATGGAAGTAGAAGCTCTTGATATCTTGTGAAAATGGAGGTTGTAGTATTTAGATCTTGTCTCCAAAGACCCAAAGATGAGGTCCTTGAAGGGCTAAGTGAGAGGTTTTGGGTGGTGGTGGTGAAGAAAGGAAGAAGAAGATGCAGAAGAAGAAGAGAGTTTTAGAGAGAAATGAGAGGATTTGGTTTGAAGAGAGAGAATGAGATGAGTGAAAATGAAAATGTGAGCGTGTGTATGGCATCCACTACTCAAGGGCAAGGAGGGAGATATTTTTTTAATTTTGTGTTAATTAAGGTTTAGGGGGACAAATTGGATGATGGAGGAACAAATCAAGTACTAACTCTTACATAAAGCACTCTTGTCTAATGCTTTATGCTTTAGTGACATCACTCTTTACTTTATTATCTAGTTGACTAAATTTGAATTTAATCATGTGATTAAGTACTCTTGTAACTTAATTAACATGATTAAGCAATGATTAGTGATTAATACACAAAAACATGATTAATAAAAATTAATCTCAAAGCTTAATTAAACTTAATTAAACTCGATTAAGCTAATTAAGTATGATTAGTACTTAATTAAGCTATAAAGGCTTTGACTTACTTAATTAGAGATTATCCAATCTCGATTAAGCATTCTCTTGACTTTTCTCATCCGAATTAACTCATAAACTCTTCGTTAACCCCTTAATTAAGTCTTAATCTCATAATTTCTCATTAAGTGCCTAATTACTCAGGGTTACTGCGGTAATTCAACACGACAAGAAATTGAGGATGTTACAAAAAAGGCGTTTCTTGGTGGGACCTTTTTGAGAAAGCTCTTTTTCTTTTCCCTCTTTGGTGGTAGGAGCTGTTCTTTTCCAACCCTTAGTAAGGGCTTGGTTGACGTCTTTTGGATCATCCCAATTCTCCATAGTCTTGATCAGAGCAACATCAGAAATTTCAATTGCTTCAGTAGCTAAGAGAGAGAGAGAGAGAGTATGTGTGTGTGTGTGTTTTGGGTGACAAAGTTTGAAAATAAAGCAAAATGTAAAAGGACAACTCGAGAACCCTTAATTGAGATTAAATGGGGTGTTCTGTCATTTTTGACAAATAAAGATTAGTGAAGGTCACAGCTTTAGCCAAGGATGTAAATAAAGGGTCCTTAGGGGGATCCAAATAGCAGTTGCAATTCCAAATGGAGCGTTTGGTAATGGAGGAAATAAAAATGGTATCATGTAGGACTGATGTCGAGCAAAATGGTTAAAAGACTTAGCATTTTCAAATGCACGCCAACATTAACCCTCATGTTTTTCCTTCTTTTGTTTAAAAATATCCATGGCATCCTGAACCAACCTCAAGATCGCTCATGGACTATATTCAACTTTAAAAAATCGTTCGAATTGAAGGATTTCTTGAACATGTATACCTTTTGTCTTCGATAAAGCCATTCCTTTCTACAAAGAAGCATTAGGAAAGTTAGTAATCAAAATATCTTTGCAAACTAAAATCATTTGGCGCTGGAACTTGTAATATTTGATCCATCAATCAATGTTCTCAAAGTCAAGAGGAGAGTACAGATTTCATTTCTCCTTGTTCTTATTCAAAAAATATTAAAGATCAAATTATGACCTAACTGATGAACCACACATTTGGACTTTTGGATCGAGTGAATATGGCACAAGTAAGAAAAACCTGGTAGCATAAAAAGTTGGACAAATTTCATCAAGTTCTTGCTAAATAGAAGGGTTTGAGTCAATTCCCAAGCAAGTGAACCATGAAGGGCCTACGGTTAGACTACTATAAGGAGAAAGATTCAGGGCTCTTGTGTCAGAAAAAGAAAGTTGATGAAGATGTTTGAAGCAAAGTCATCAATTACTAGATTAGTCTTTGGAACATCTTGGTGTAAGTAGCAAAGTCAAGGCTCGTCTTTTCCTTGTGAAATATCTGCCAGCACAGAGGAATGGAAAAAGGACTCAAAGATAGCATTGGCCTGTAGTTGTAAGAACCACACAGGTCCCCCAGCATTGATTGATTCATTGTTCTGGTGTTTGATCACAACTAATCCCATTTCTTCATAAAGTTGAGCAATGATCAGTTTTGAAAGACAAAGTCGGTGGCCTTCATGTGACATAGCTGCTAGAAGGTAATAATGTTGTTGCATTTAAAGACTTCGAGAACCAAAACATACAGTGTTTAACTAGTAAGAAAGGAAAGGCCACATGCTCATAATCAGTGTTGGTGAGGCACCTATGTTGTTTCAAATAAAGGCTAAATATGAATGCTCAGAATTATCAAAATTGTATTCTTTTACATGTTCATGTTCGAGATCAAAGTGAATAGTTTTCACTATAGGTTGAAGCCCTACAATGGCAGCAAGTTCAAATAAGGTGGGTCTAATCTTACCATAAGGTAATTACAGAGTATTAGTGGTTTTATTCCAAAACTAGAAACTTGGTCTCAGGATGGAAAGGTTACAAGGAATTTGCTGGAAAAAGAGTTTCATAAAGTCGAATCCCAATATCTTTCCAAAATTGACTTTTAGCCGATTCAACTCTATCAAGCCAAAGAATAAACTCGGGAGTATTTTTTGGCCTGTTTCTAAAGGGGCTTTGGAAAGAACAAATTGTTTTATGAAGATTTCTTTCTAACTAGCAAAGATGGATTGATTAGAAGCATTAGGGAAAGAAGGTTTGAGTCTTTTGAACTTCTGAAGGTGTAAAAAAAGGACCAAAAAATGCATGAATCATTGAACCTAGTGAAAAAAGGAGGATTACTTGACTTTGCAACTATTCGGTATCTCGGGGTCTGGAGCCATATGGCAGTTTCCATCAATAGTGGGCTCTAAAGCAGAAGCAATAACTTAGGGTTAAGGATTATTGGCCATTCTTAAACAAGAATGAAAGAAATGTGGAAGAATATAAGTAATAGGGAAAGACTGAAGTATGAAAATGGCAACATAGAGAAACAAATGCAACCTTGATGAATACAAGATGATGAAATGTGAAGAACATAAGCAGTTGAGGATAAAATGTTGAAAGAAGAAGATGAAGATTTGTTAAGAAGGCATTTATAAGGAAAAGAAATGAAAAAAGAGAGAAGGAAGAGTAATTTAATTTGAAAAGATGGTTACAAGACAGAGAAAACAAGGGGTCATGACACATGGATAGTAATGATAATATTATTTCTTGGAAAGGTGTAAAGAAGATGAAAAATGATAAACATTAGAGAATGGTAACTGTCAGAAAGATCGATTGAACAACTAAGATTTGAAGTTTCTCATCAAAACCCAAATCTTGGGGGCCATCATGTTTGGACAAAATCGAGTGATATTTCAACAATGTGGGAAAGGATTGAAGTTAAGCTTGGTCGAAAATGGAAGAAAAGGGATAAATGTCATCGAGTGACCAATGACAAGGAGGATGCCTTTTAGTCTATGCAATGCCCCAGGTACATTTCAGAGGTGCATGATGAGTATCTTTTCTGATTCTCTAGAGAATTGCATGGAAGTTTTCATGGATGATTTTATTGTTTATGGAGCTTCATTTGATACATGCTTGGATAGCCTTGCTAGGTTGTTACATAGATATGTTAAGGCTCATCTTGTTTTTAAATTTTGAAAAGTGTCATTTTATGGTTAGGCAAGGTGTAGTCATACGACATTTTATTTCTAGTAAGGGCATTACTATTGATAGGTCCAAGATTGATGTGATTGGTTTTTTACCTTACCCTACATATGTGTGGGAAGTGCGTTCTTTTCTTGGACATGCAAGTTTTTACAGGCGATTTATCCAGGACTTTAGTAAGATTGCCCTTCCACTGTCCAAGTTGCTGCAGAAAAATGTAGAATTCCAATTGGATGATGAGTGTAAGAGAGCTTTCGACCAGTTGAGGCGGCACCTAATTTCTGCCCCCGTTCTTCAGTCTTCAAAATGGGAGTACCTGTTCGAGCTCATGTGCGATGCATCAAACCTTATAGTTGGTGTTGTCCTTTCCTAGAGGGTTAGAAAGATTGCCCATGTCATAGCATATGCTTCGCGAATCCTGGATTCTGCACAGGCTAACTATACCACTACTGAAAAAAAGCTTCTGGCTATCATTTTTGCTTTAGATAAATTTTGTGCTTATCTGTTGGGAACTAAAGTGATTATTTTTTCTCATCATACAACATTGAAGTTCCTGTTTAAGAAGCCAGATGCGAAGCCCTGACTCATCAGGTGGATGTTGCTATTGCAGGAGTTTGACATAGAGATCAAGGACAAGAGTGGAGTTGAGAACCTTGTAGCAGACCACTTGATTCGGATTCCAAAAACTTTGGAGCCTCTACCCAACTGTGAGGCCTTTCCAGATGAGCAGCTTTTAGAGCTGTGAGGTAAGGACCCATGGTATGGTGACTTGGTTAACTATCTACTTACTTTTGAATTACCTGCTTACTTTAAAAAGCATCAGATAGACAAACTTAGGAGTGAGGCTAAACATTATGTCTGGGATGATCCCTATTTGTCGCACATGTGTACTGATCAGATTATCGGACACTATTTTTTTTTTTTTTTATCTTCTAGTGCAATATGGATCTGAAAATAGCCAGAAAAACCATCAAGGAAACAGTAATGTGACTGACTTGTCAACCTCTCCAGCATCTGATCAATGAAAGGTAGTGGAAAGTGATCCTTCATGGTGGCCTAGTTCAACTTCTTGTAATCAATGCAAATTCTGTAGCAATTCTTCACTCTTGTGGGAACTAGCTCATCCTTGGAGTTCTTCACCACTGCTATTCCAGTCTTCTTTGGAATCGCTTGCACTAGGCTCACCTACTTGCTGTCTAAGATTGGATAAATGATTCTAGCAACTAGAAGTTTGCTGACTTCTTTCTTCACCACATCCAAGATTAGCGAGTTGAGTTTTGTTTGGGGCTGCGTCATGGTTTCACACCCTTCTCTAACTGTATTCTATGCGTGCATGTGGAAGGGCTAATTCCAGGAATATCTGTCAATGTCCAGCCTATAGCCTTCATGTTCTGCCTCAGGATGTTCAACAACTTCTCCTCTTGTTTTAGTAGCAAATCCTTGGTTATGATGACTGGCAGCTTGTCATTGGTGCCAAGAATGCATACTTCAAATTTTTTGGCAAAAGCTTCAGCTCTAATGTTAGCGGTTCTTGAATAGAGGGTGCAAATCTTGGAATTTGCTCTGCTAGTTTAATTTCAGCACCTGCAACATGTGAAGAATCTTGCATAAGAACATTATCATATCCCACAATAGAATTAATAATATCAATAGAATCAGAATGAATATTAAAAATTATAGAACTAGCAGAAACTGGATTCACAAAATCTGCACAAACAGAATCAGAATGTGTAGTAATAAAGAGTGCATAATCAGAAACTGCACAAACAGCACCAGAATTTACTAATTCAAAACCTGCAGGACCATGATAAAGTCTGAAATAACAGTAGTAGACACAGAAAATTCAAAATTTACAAAATTTACAATAAAATTTGTAGAATTTTTAGCAAGTGTAGAATTTTCATTAGCAATTGTAGAAACAGCAGAAATTACATAATCAATAGTAGGTTTAACAACTTCAGAACCTGTAGAACTTATATAACTAGAAATTGCAGAACTTACACAACCAGAAACTGCAGAATTTAGTATAATAGAATTTGCACTTGCAGAAATTAAGTCAGCAAATTGTCAAAAAGAATTCACAAAATGTAATGCATCAGAATTAACATTTTCAGACCCTAAACCATGTAGGCATGCATCAATTTCAGCATAAACAGCACACACATTATGAATTCCGTCACAATTAGAACATTGAAATTCATCTCTAATGCCTACAATTTCAGGAAATTCAGCCAACAAATTCTCATGCACATCATCAACCAATGAATCAATGATATCTAAATGAAACATAGAATGCTCTTTTGGTGGATATCTCATGGCATCAAGTAAATTAAAATGCACCTTGTTATATCCAAATTCCACACAATGTACCAGAATACACATCAATTTTAGTCTTGGCAGTTTTCAAAAATAGCCTCCCTAAGATTAGTGTTGGTTGATTAGCATGCAAACCATCCTTCATATTTAGCATATAAAAATTAGCAGGAAAAATAAGCTCATTTACTCTTACCAACACGTCTTCTAAAACTCCCTCAGGGTGCGTTGTGCTTCAGTTGGCAAGTTGGATCACCTCTCCTGTTGGCTTGAGTCTCCAATGTGCAAGGATTGATAAATTGACTTAGGCATCACATTTGATTGAGGCTCCAATGTCCAACATGGCTTGATTGAATTGCTTGCTTCCTATGATGCATGGAATGGTGAAAGTGCTTGAATCCTTGCATTTCGAAGGGATGCTTGGCTGAATGATGGTAGAAACATTTCTTCCCATGCTGACCTTCTCATTTCCCTTTAGCCTCCTTCTATGAGTGCACAAGTCTTTTAGGAATGTGGTCAAGTAATATGGGATATTGACTTTCACTTTCCTAAAAGTCTCCATGATCTCCTTGCTCAATTCTGCCTCTGCTATCTTCTTACTTTGTGTCACTACTACTGGTGGATATGTTTGCATCAATTTTGACTGGTTCTGCATCACGTAATTTTTATGCAGAATCTTCAAAACCTGATTTTTCAACAACATCTGCTTGGTTTGGTGCTTGTAGCTCCTTGCCACTTCTCAAGGTGATGGCACTCACATTCTTTGGGTTGCTCATGGTTTGGGAGGGAAGGTTGTTAGGACCTTAAGATTTCATATCATTTACCATTGAAGCCAACTGACCAATCTGGGTTTACAAATTCTAGATACTGGCTTCTATTCCCTATTGAAA
The DNA here is from genome assembly GCA_031439595.1 of Pterocarpus santalinus. Taxonomy (NCBI): domain Eukaryota; kingdom Viridiplantae; phylum Streptophyta; class Magnoliopsida; order Fabales; family Fabaceae; genus Pterocarpus; species Pterocarpus santalinus. Next base: position 41,363,047 of record CM062527.1, read on the forward strand.
TTGAACGCTGCTAGTTGCCATTTGCTTCACTAATTCTGCCAAGCTTGGTTCTAAGTTACTAGACTGTGGCTTATTTTGTTGCACTTGCTATTGATGCTAAATGATGTTTGGTGCTGCAAACTGATGTCTAAACTACTGGTTATTATGCTACTGAAACTAATTGGAATTGTTGCCATACCTCAGGTTCGGGTTGTTTCTCCATCTAGGATTGTATGTGTTAGAGAAGAAATTATAGTTCCTTTTGCTGCTGCTGTTGCTGCTGTGGTCTTCCAAGAAAAATTCCTGCAACAGTCACATTATTTTCTTGCAGTTGTGGACATTGATTTGTTGGATGTCCTAGTATAGAACATATTCCACAAATGCTAGCTGCTAGTGGCATGAGTTGCTGGGGTTGTTGCTGACCAAGAGCCAATTGCTTCACAAAGGTTGTCAGCTCTTCACTCGGATTCTCCATCCTCTGCTGGTTTGCATCTAAAGTTTGCACTTCATTTACTCCTTTGGTTAGAACTATATCTCGGGTACCAAACTGTTGTGCATTAGCAACTATATTAGCAATCAAGTCTTAGGGGCTGCAGCTAGTGTTTTATTTACCAAAGGTCCTCTAGAGGCAGCATCCACCATGCTTCTATCCATTGGCAAGAAGCCTTCACAAAAGTATTGGACTAGAAGTTGGTCACTTATCTTATGGTGTGGGCAGCTTGCACATAACTTCCTAAATCTCTCCTAATATTGATGGAAAATCTCACTAGTAATCTGCCTTATACCACAAATTTCTTTCCTGATGGAAGTAGCTTTTGAGGCAGGAAAGAACTTCTCCAAGAACATCCTCTTCATGCGTTGCCAGCATGTGATTGAACCAGGATGTAGGTAATCTAACCAATCCTTGGCAGATCCATCGAATGAGAAAGGAAATGCCCTCAGCTTGATGTGGTCTTCATCTACTCCATGTAGCTTCATGGTTGAGCACACCACATGGAATTCCTTCAAGTGTTTGTGAGGATCTTCTCCAGCTAGGCCATGGAACTTGGGCAGCAAGTGTATTAATCCAGACTTTAGCTCAAAGTCTGCATTAAAGTCAGGATATTAGATGGCTAACGCTTGGTAATTGACATCAGGTGCTGTAAGCTCCTTCAAAGTTCTATTTGCCATGTTTCTTGTAAAAGCAAAATTGTTAGCAAAATTTGGACTAGAATCAGGAATAGGTGAATCAAAAACAAAATTATCAGTAGAACTAGTATCAAACAATCTCCTCCTAGATTTTCTAATTTGCCTAGGGGTCCTCTCTATTTCAGGATCAAATTCAACCAAATTAGGATCCAGGTTTGACCTAGTCATGCACTAAAAAGACAGCTAACAGAACAATATCACCTATCATGTCACTACCTAACACAAAACACTAGAAAATGCAAACAAACACTCAAAATTAATCAAAGAAAAATTAAAAACACTACCAAATGATTTTTAAAAATTATGGGGCCACCACAACTCAATTATTTGACCCTCAAGGAGTCCAAAAATGCAAAAAAAAAATCTTGAAAAATTAAAAAAGTGGTCTAAATGAAGGAATTTGGCCAAAAATGGCATGCATCACCTTATCGCAGTGATTTGAACTCAGAAGACCCTTTTCCTTTAGTCTACCAAAAATCAACTCAATCAGACAGCAAAAATCTTTAGCAAAAATACCTGATATATCTCGAAACAACTGAAAAATACAAAAAATAGAAAAAAAAAATCTATTTAAATGGTCGAATTTGGCAAAAACAAGGGCAACATTAATCCCTTAAAGGGATTGAGTTTTTCTTAGAAGGTTGTTTTTTTATAAGGTCAAGTCTCCTGAAATCAAACTGAAAGAGTTAGTGGTTAAAAACCGTGAAATCGAACTACTAATGCTCTAATTATCAACTAAAACTAACAACTTTAGCAAATACACAAAAAAAAAAAAAAAATTAGCAATGATATTCACACATATTCACATGACCAAATAACATCAATCATCCCCGGCAATGGCTCAAAATTTAACCCGAGTGTCGAGCTTGGTCAAATTGTTAATAAACCGAATTACACTAATTTGTAGCAAAGAGTGCAACCTAGGTCGTTTCCTAATGATGACAATGCTATATGATTAGGAATTTACGGGGGGTTTAGGAATTAAAAACAAAAGAAACAAAATTTCAAACACGCAATTAAAATAAAATGGGAAGCATCCAATCCAAGAATCAAAGGAAATGACAACAGACACTCAATCATCGAATTTTGAAATTAATTTAGCAAACCAATTCAATGATTAATAATCAATTTGAATGAAATCTCAATTTGAACTTAGCATTCACACAAAAACCTTCATGCATTTGATCAACACAAAATTAGTTAATGTTCAGAGACCTCTAGAACCTAATTGAGTTGTGTTAATTTCGAGTATCAATGCAGTTAATCGTAGAACTCAAACCTGAAATTCTAATTCACACTCTTTTAACAATCTAATCACATATATCAACCGCATAATATGCAACAAATCAAGTTTTCAATCCACAATTCAGAACAAAAAACTTCAATTCTGAACAAGATTAAAAATGTGAGAAAGAGTAGATGGAATCGAAATTTGTATGCTAAATTTAGTCATGCCAATTCTTAAGAGTATTGGTGCTTCCTTGATCCTTGAATCAGATAGAAGTTTACTTCTCCATGGATGGAGGAAAACGAAGTTTCAAAAGTGTAAAGGTAGGGGGGCATGAGAGAAAAAGAGAGGAGAGAAAAACCAAAAAACTCGTTATTCCCAAAATCTATCTAATGAGTTACAAGTTCTGGCCTCCTAATAAACTCGGCCAATTACAGAATCAAAATGCCTAAACTAATTCCATAATAGTCATTGCATTAATCCCCTGTCTCTAAGATGAATCTGGACACCTAATTTGTAATTCTCGAATTATATATAGAAAGTTATACTAAAAACATGTAATGAAGTTCCTTAATTCCATTAGTAATGTTCTTCTATAGTTTTTGCTATGAAAACGGTTCCGTTTGGATTTGTGGTTTGAAGGAGAATTGTAGCCTTGGATATTAGCTTCAAAATGCCACTGAAATGGGCTTAATCGGGCCTTAGATGCATGCTGCTTAGGATCCATGGCTATAGTCAACACTCTATTTTGAGGCCCAATTTCATCTCCAATACTTCCGAGTTTTCCTCTGATCTCTTCATAAGAGTTGTAGGCCTATCTCTCAGATTTTGTACAAACTAAAGATCATGATCAAATGAGCTCTACAACTCAAGATATGGCCCAAAAACCAAAGCAGTGTCAGAATTAGCCTAATGCTAGAAGAATTAAATCAAGCCTAAACAAAATCCAAACAATACAAAATGGTCCAATTCAAAACAATTAGGCATAAAAGAGGATTAATGAGCTAGGAATGAGGGAAAATATGTATATAAAAATCCAATTGATCATCAAGCCATAAGTTGAAGCAATAACGACAAGGTTTGGATGTCGGATTTATTCGAATATTAGGGATGTCAAATTGAATTGTAGAACGATAAGTTGTAATAGATCAAGATAGATCAAGTTTGGATGAAGATGGGGTTCGAGAAGGATGCAGAATATGGGAAACAAGGGGCACCACTCATGATCTTCAAACATGGATATAGATGAATTCGGACATGAATAAACGTGGGCTTTACGGTTCAAACTGAATAATGTGGGGTTAATGACTCGAGTGTCGAGCTCGATCAAATTGTAAAAACTAAATTACACAAGTTTGTAGTGAAGGGTGCAACCTAGGTCATTTCCCAATGATGACAATGCTATATGATCAAGAGTTCGAGGGGGTTTGTTTGTGATTCAAAGATAATACGAAATGAACAGAAACTAAAATAGGAATGAACAGAATATGAAGCATCCAATCCAAGAATCAAAAGATAACAATTATCACTCAATCATCGGATTCTAGGCATATATCAACATTTCAATTCGATGGACAATCATAAATTTGAATGAAACTTGAATCCAAATTTAGTATTCACATTAAGACTTTCATGCATTTGATAAACACATATTCAACTACTGTTCAGAAACCTCTAAAACCTAATTGGATTGTGTTAATTTTAATCACCAATGCATTAACCTTAGAACTCAGACTTGAATTCTAATTCATATTCTTTCAACAATTGAATCAAACAATTAACCAATTAGTATGAAATAATTGAATTCTAGATCAAAATTTTAGAATGAAAACCTTCAATTCCAAAATCAAATCAATGAACGGAGAAATGATAGAGGAAACTGAATGAAATTGTTGAACTCTTGTTAGCCAATACTCACGAGTGAATATGCTCCTTGAATTCTTGTATTAGATGTAGGCTTACTCCTCCATGGATGGAGCAACACAAAAACTTATAATTGAAAGAAGGGGTGTGAGAGAGAAAACCGTAAACTTGTTATTCCAAAATCTATTCAATGCTATAATATTCTGGCCTAGCTCTTAACCAGGCCAATTACAGAATCAAAACAGCTAAACTAATTTCACAACAGTTATTACATTAATCCTCTATCTCTAAGATGAATTTGGGGGCACCTTAATTGCTAAATTCCGAATTATAGATAGAAAGTTACACTAAAAACATGTAATCAAGTTCCCTAATTCCATCAGTAACTTTCTTCTACTGTTTTGGCTATGAAAATGGTTCTGTTTGGATTCGTGTCTGAAGGAAAATTGTAACCTTGAATGTCGGCTTCAAAACACCATTGGAATGAGCTCAATTAGGTTTTTGTGGACCAAGCTATGGGCCAAATACTTCTGCATATTCAGAATCAGTGAGTGCACCTCTTCAACTCAATTTTAGGCCCAATTGCAGCTCGTTATCATTAGAATTGGCCTCTGATCTCTTCATAAGAATTGTAAGCCTATCTTTCTTTCCTACAAACCAAAGATCATGATCAAATGAGCTTTACAACTCAAGATATAGCCTAAAAACCAAAATAATGTCAGAATTAGCCTATTGCTAGAAAATTGAAATTAAGCCCAACCAAAGCCCAATCAATACAAAATGGTCCAAATTAATCCAATTAGGCACAAAAGAGGATTAATGAACAAAATATGAGGGAAAATAAGTATATAAAAATCCAATTAATCAAATTCCCCCACACTTAGCTCTTGCATATCATGCAAGACTCAACTAACCAAAATAAACACATGCAATTTAAAAATCATAGAATAACCAAAATGAACAAGCAAATTCTCCTATGAATCATCAAAAGCGATAAGCTTAAGAGCATACAAGGCACCAAAAGTTTATCAACAATTAAGGCATTCAACTCTCCACCTCTCAAAAGTGCAAGCCAAGCAATATCCTTCAAAGTGCACATAAATCATATATAAACGACCTCATAAGAGGGTGTATGAAGCTCTTAACTCTCAAGTATATCGGCAAAAGTGTTTCACTCATATCATCTCAATAGACAATGCATTCCCAAAAGTTTGTTAATATTCTACTTCTCCACTACTACAATCATATGCAAACACAAATCAAGAGGACTTTATTCAAGTTTCTAATAAAGCCAAGGAAAGGGTAGGGAAATATGATAATATGACAAGATACAAACTAAGAGAATAGGAATAACATTGGTCATTAGACAAATCAAGCCATCACACACTTACTCTCTTTGAACATTCTTTTCCTTTCATCAAATTTTCCCATTTTCTTTTCTTTTCTTTTTCTTTTTCTCTATCCTTTTTTTTCTTTTTTTCTTTTTTTTTTTTTGTTCACTTTCCTTGCATCCTTTCAAACCCCACACTTGATCCCAAACATAATAATAATGATGAGATCAATGCACTCCCTATTCCCTAAGGTTGGGTATAACATAGATTTTGACTTTTATGCTTGCAATGTGCTAGAATTTAAAGAATGGTCAAGAAGGCTCAAAGGGGCTAAACAAGGGAAAAATGCAAGGTAGACTTAAATGGCTGAGTGGCTTAAAATGAAAGAAATAATTCTATCATGTTCATGAATGCATATGAAAAATATAGTTTCAAAGAAGAATCAAAATAAGTTCTAGAATGACAAAATCTATGAGGGAAAACACATAAGAACGAAGAGAATGACATTAAATGCAACCATCCAAAATAAAGCTCAAAAGTTCACAAGGGTAGAGTCTAACATATTCAATCATAGCAAATTAAAATCAACCACTAAACCCATATATATCAAGAGGGGAAAGAAAAATAAAATCATGTTAGAACCTTATCCTCTCTAATGACTAATACCTTAACTTAACAACTTTCAATTCAAAGATGGAGAACAAGAGCAAAACAATTTCTTTTTTCTTTTTCTTTTTTTTTTGAACAAAATAAGGTAAAAGTAACCATGAAAACAAATCTATAATACAAAGACTAACTATGAAAAATGACCTATGACTAAACCATCCCCCCTACACTTCAATTTTACATTGTCCTCAATGTAATGCACAATGGAAATGCAAGGCAAGTAAAATGAGGTGAGGGAAGGAAAAGAGGTACTCCCTTAGCGAGTGTAAGTGGCTACTAGTAAGTGGACCTCCTTAATGGTCTCCAAAGGTGCATCCTCATGAAATGGCTTCAAGCAATGGCCATTCACTGTGAAGGTTTTATTTGTCTTAGGCTCCAAAATATGCACAGCAACATATGGAAAAATCTTAGTCACTATAAAAGGAACAAGCCACCTAGAATGAAGCTTACCAAAAAAAAAAAAGCTTGAGGCAAGAATTATAGAAAAGCACTTTCTGGCCAATGAAGAACTCCTTCTGCAGTAACATCTTATCATGGATGAGTTTTGTCTTCTCTTTATACATGCAGGACTTCTCATATGCCTCTGATCAAATTTCGTCCAACTCCTGAAGCTAGAACTTTTTGTGGGATCCAGCCTAGCTCAAATCAAGGTTGCAATTCTTGACTACCTAATAAGCCCTATGCTCAATCTTGGAAGGTGGCATGCTTACCAAAGACAATCTTATAGGGAGACATGCCCAAAGGAGTCTTGTAGGCAATGCGGTAAGCCTATAGTGCATCCTTAGGCCTCTTGCTTTAATCCTTCTATTCGACTGCACTGTTTTCTCCAGAATCTACTTCAATTCCCTATTTGATACCTCAGCCTATCCATTAGTCTATGGATGCTAAGGAGTTGAGACCTTGTGAGTGACATCATATTTCTTTAGCAGGGTTGCCATGTTTCTACTATAGAAATAGCTCCCCTGATCACTGATGATTGCCTTGGGCACTCCGAACTTACAGAAAATGTATGATCTGATAAAATCTACAACATGAGAATTATCAGTCCGGGTGGCCTTAGCCTCTACCCACTTGGATACATAATCAATAAACAGCAAAATATAAACCAAATCAAATGAGATGGGAAAAGGACCCATAAAGTCAATACTCTAAATATCAAATATCTCACAAATTAATAAAGGCTACTGAGGCATCTCATTCCTACATGAAAATACTACCTATCTTCTGGCATTGTTCACAATTATTACAATATGTGTAAGCATCATGGAACAATGTGGGCTAATAAAAACCAGAATCTAAAACCTTTCTAGTAGTACGCTGTGGGCCAAAGTGGCCACTATAAACAAGTGTGTGACAAAACTACAAAATGGAAGGAATCTCAAGCTCATGCACACAGCGCTTAATGATCTAGTCACTAAACATGCACCATAAATAAGGATCATTCTAGACATAATACTTAGCCTCACTCCTAAGTTTATCTATCTAGCGCTTTTTAAAGTAAGCAGGCAACTCAGAAGTAACCAAATAATTCACCAAGTCAGCATACCATGGGTCTTACCTCACAACTCTAAAAGTTGTTCATTTGGAAAAGTCTCACGGATAGGAAGGGACTCTAAAGACTGTGGAATTTGGCTCAGATGGTCCGCCACTAGGTTCTCAGCTCCATTCTTGTCCTTGATCTCTAGTCAAACTCCTGCAATAGCAACATCCACCTGATGAGTTTGGGCTTCGCATCTGGCTTCTTCAATAGGAACTTCAATGGTGCATGATAAAAAAAAAAAGAATAGTCACTTTAGTGCCTAGCATATCAGCACGAAATTTATCTAAAACAAAAATAATAGCCAGAAGCTCTTTTTCAGTAATGGTATAGTTAGCCTTTGCAGAATCTAGGGTTTGGGAAGCATATGCTATGACATGGGGAATCTTCCCAACCCTCTAGGTAAGGACAACACCAACTGCAAGGTTTGATGCATCTCACATTAGCTTGAATGGGTACTCCTAGTTTGGCGGCTAAAGAACGGGAGCGGAAATCAGGTGCCATTTCAACTGGTCAAAAGCTCTCTTGCACTCATCATCAAACTGGAAGTCTATATGCTTCTATAGCAGCTAGGAAAGCAGAAGCGCAATCTTGCTAAATTCTTGGATGAATCACCTGTAAAAATTTGCATGTCCAAGAAAATAATGCACTTCCCACACGTATGTAGGGTAAGGTAAAGAAGCAATAACATCAATCTTGGACCTATCAATAGCAATACCCTCACTAGAAATAAAATGTCCTAAGACTACATCCTGCCTAACCATAAAATAACATTTTTCAAAATTCAAAACAAGGTGAGACTCAACACATCTATGCAATATCCTAACAAGGCTATCCAAGCATACATCAAATGAAATGCCATAAACAATAAAATCATCCATAAAGACTTCCATACAATTATCTAGAAAATCATAAAAGATACTAAACATGCACCTCTGAAATGTACCTGGGGCAATGCATAAGCCAAAGGGCATCCTCCGATATGCAAATGTGCCAAATGGACAGGTGTAAGTTGTCTTCTCTTGATCTTCAGCTGTAATGTGGATCTGAAAATAGCCAAAAAAACCCGTCAAGGAAACAGTAGTGTGATTGACCTACCAACCTCTCTAGCATCCAATCAATGAAAGGCAGTAGGAACTGATCCTTCCTAGTGGCCTAGTTCAGCTTCTTGTAGTCTATACAGACTCTCCAGCTATTTTGTACTCTTGTAGGCAATAACTCATCCTAAGAGTTCTTCACTGCTGTTGTGCCAGTTTTCTTGGGAACCACTTGCACCAGGCTCACCCACTTGCTGTCTAAAATTGGATAAATGATGCCAGTAGCTAGAAGCTTGCTGACTTCTTTCTTCACCACGTCCAAAATCAGAGGGTTTAGCCTCTTTTGGGGTTGCCTTACTGGTTTTACTCCCTCCTCCAATTGTATTCTATGCATGCGTGTGGAGGGGCTAATTCTAGGAATATATGCAACTATCCAACCTATAGCCTTCATGTTCTGCCTCAAGATGTTCAATAGCTTCTCTTCTTGCTTAGGCTGCAAATCTTTGGCTATGATGACAGGCAACTTCTCATCTTGTGCCAAAAATGCTTATTTTAGATTTTATGGCAGTGGTTTCAGCTCCAAGGTGGGTGGCTCTATCATGGATGGTGCTAATCTTGGTATTGCCTCTACTGGTTTTTCTTCAGCACCTGTAATCTGTGAAAAATTCTGCACAACATCATCATTTCCTATGGAAAAATTAGTAGAAGAATCATTTGCAAAATTCACAAAATGACCAAACTTAATAGAACCAGAATTTAAAACTGCAGATTTTAAAACTAGAAATATTAGATCAAAATGTGTAGAATCTGCACAAACGGAATCAGAATGTATAGGAACAGAAAGTGCAAAGTCAGAAACAGCACAAACAGCATTAGAATTTACAAATTTGGAATGAACAGGAATAGCACTAAAATCTACATAATTCTCAAAAAATGCAGGATTTTCAGAAGTGTAGAATTTAGAATGTTTAGAAATAGCAGAAATTTCATAATCAACAGCAGGTTTAACAAATTCAAAACCTGCAAAAATTAAATTAGAACCTTCAGAAAATTCAGAAACTGCACAATCTAAAATTTCAGAATTTAAATTATCAAAAACAAAAAATACAAAATCAGTTTTTACTGCAATAAAATTTGCAGAGAATGTTAAATTAGAAACTGCAAAACTTGCATAACTAGAAACTGCAGAATTTAGCAAAACAGAATCAGCACATGCAAAAATTAAATTTGTAGCAGGATCAATAATAGAACCAGAAATTAAATCAACAGATTGTAAAGCAGAATTTTTGAAATCAGAATTCGCAGAATTTAATGCATCAGAGTTAACATTTTCAGACCCTAAACCATGGAGGCATGCATCAATTTTAGCACAAATAGCACAGACATTATGAATTCCATCACAATCAGAACATTGAAATTCATCTCTAATGCCTACAATTTTAGGGAAATCAGCCAACAAATTTTCATGCACATTATCAACCAATGAATCAATGATACCTAAATGAAAAATAGAATGTTCTTCTAGTGGATATCTCATGGCATCAAACAAATTAAAATGCACTTTACTATCTCCAAACTTTATGGACAAAGTACCAGAATGCACATCAATCTTAGTCTTAGCTGTTTTCAAAAATGGTCTACCTAAGATTAATGTTGGTTGATTAGCATGCATATAATCCTCCATATTTAACACATAAAAATCAACATGAAAAATAAGCTCATTTACCCTTATCAACACATCTTATAAAACTCCCTTAGATGAGTTGTGCTTCGATTAGCAAGTTGGATCACCACTCTCGCTGGCTTGAGCTCTCCAATGTTCAAGGATTGATAAACTAACTTAGGCATCACATTGATTGAAGCTCCAAGGTACAATATGGCTTGACTGAATTGCTTGCTTCCTATGATGCATGGAATGATGAAAGTTCTCGGATCCTTGCATTTTGGAGGAATGCTTGGCTGAATGATGGTAGAAACATTTCTGCCCATGCTCACCTTCTCATTTCCCTTCAACCTCCGTCTATGAGTGCACAAGTCTTTGAGGAACTTGGCATACTTGGGAATTTGTTTGATTACTTCTGGGAGTGGAATACTGACTTCCACTTTCCTAAAAGTCTCTATGAGCTCCTTATCCAATTCTGCTTCTACCAGCTTCCTATTTTGCATCACTCTATTTGGAAAAGGTAGAGGGATGCTTGGTTGGTTCTACATCATTTCTCAGATTTTTCTGCTACCTCTAGTTGTTCTGCTGAATCTGCTTGGTTGTTCTTCTCTGCAACATCTGGAACCTTAAGCTCCTTCCCACATCTCAAAGTGATGGCACTCATATTCTTTGAATTGGTCATGGTTTGGGAGGGGAGGCTACCAGAACTTTGTGATTTCAGCTCACTAACAATTGTAGCTAACTAACCAATCTGTGTCTGCAGATTTTGGATGCTAGCTTCTGTTCTCTGCCAGAACTGAACACTGCTAGTTGCCATTTGTTTCACCAATTCTGTCATGCTTGGTTTTGAGCTGCTACTTTGTGGTTAGTCTGGTTGGCTTACTGCAGATACTATTGTCTCATGTTTGGTCTTGCAGCATTGTGCCTAAACTGATATTGAGGTTGCTGCTACTGCTGAAAATGATTAGAATTATTACCATACCTCAAGTTTGGGTTGTCTCTCTAGCCAGGGTTGTATGTGTTGGAAAATGGATCATAATTTCTCTACTGCTGCTGCTACTGAGGTCTACACAGTTTCATTACTGTTGCAGTTGTGGACATTGATCTATTGGATGACCTGGTATACAGCAAATTCCACAAATGCTTGCTGCTGGTGGTATGGTTTGCTGAGGCTATTGTGTCTGGCCAAGTGCCAACTACCTCATCAAGGATGTTAATTCTTCAATTTGGTTCTCCATTCTCTGCTGGTTGGCATATGAGGTCTGCACTTCATTAACTCCTATGGTTGGCACTATGGCTCTTATATCAAATTGTTGTGCATTAGCAGCCATGTTTGCAATCAAATCATGGACTATAATTGGAGTCTTATCTACTAGTGCACCTCCAAAAGCAGCATCAATCATACTTCTATCCATTAGTAGCAGCCCTTTATAGAAGTATTGAATCAGTAACTGGTTAATGATCTGGTGGTGTGGGCAGCTTGCACAAAGCTTCTTGAACCTCTCCTAATATTCAATCGAAGTCTCACCACTTATTTGCCTTATTCTGCAAATTTCTTTCCTTATAAATGTAGCTCTTGAGACAAGAAGGAATTTTTCTAGGAACATCCTCTTCATGTCTTGCCGGCATGTGATTGAACCAAGATGCAAGTAGTATAGCTAGTCTTTGGCAGCTCCATTAAGTGAGAAAGGGAAAGCCCTCAGCTTAATGTGATCTTCCTCCACTCCATGTGGCTTCATGATTGAGCATACCACATAGAATTCCTTCAAGTGCTTGTGAAGGTCTTCTCCAGCTAAGCCATGAAACTTGGGAAATAAGTGTATCAATCCTAATTTGAGCTCAAAATCTGCATCTAAATATGGATATTGAATGGCTAGAGCCTAATAATTGACATCAGGTGTAACAAGTTCCTTCAAGGTTCTATTAGCCATGTTTTCTGCAAGAACAAAATTGTCAACAAAGTTAGGACTTAAATTAGAAATAAGTAAATCAAAAATAGAATTATCAACAGAACTAGTGTCAAACAATCTCCTCCTAGATTTTCTAATTTGTCTAACGGTCTTCTCTATTTCAGGACCAAATTCAACCAAATTAGGATTCGGGTCTGACTTAGTCATGCACTTAAAAGACAACAAATAGAGCAATATCACCTATCATGTCACTACCTAACACAAAAACACTAGAAAATGCAAACAAACACTCAAAATTAATTAAAAACACTACCAAATGATTTTTATAAATTATGGTACCACAATAGCTCAAATATTTGACCCTCAAGGACTCTAAAAATGCAAAGCAAAATCTTAAAAAATTAAAAAAAGTGGTCTAAATGAAGGAAGATGAAAAGTTTTCAACAAAGCTGAAAATCTTGATCAGAAGGTCATTTTCCTTCAATTGACCAAAAATTAGATCAATCGGAGCACAAAATCTTTTACAAAAAATACCAACAATATCCCAAAAAAACCAAAAACCCTCAAAAACTCTATCTAAACATTGTAATTTGGCAAAAAAAGGGGGGCTCAATAAGAATTGAGTCTTTCTCAAAATGGTGTTTTCCTATACGATTAGGTCCCCTAAAATCAAACTAAAAAGGGTTAGTGGTCAAAAACCATAAAATTCTACTACTAACACAATGACAATTAACTAAAACTTCCAAACTAAGAAAAGACATGCAATAACAAAGTTAGCAGTGATATTAACACATATCCACATAATCAAGTGTCAAGTTTGGTCAAATTGTAAAAACCAAATTACACAAGTTTGCACTGAAGAATGCAACCTAGGTCATTTTCCAATGATGACAATGCTATATGATCAGAAATTCGGGGGGGGGGGGAGGTTTGTTTATGATTCAAAGACAATACGAAATGAGCAGAAACTAAAATAGAAATGAACAGAAATTGAAATAGAATATCAAGCATCCAATCTAAGAATCAAAAGATAACAATTATCACTCAATCATCGAACTCTAGACATATATAAACATTTCAATTCGATGGCTAATCATAAATTTGAATGAATCTTCAATCCAAATTCAGCATTCACACAAAGACCTTTATGCATTTGATAAACACATATTCAACTACTATTCAGAAACCTCTAAAACCTAATAGGATTGTGTTAATTTTAATCACCAATGCTTTAACCTTAGAACTTAGACCTAAATTCTAATTCATATTCTTTCAATAATTGGATCAAACAGTTCACCAATTAGTACGAAACAATTGAATTCTAGATCAAAATTTTAGAACGAAAGCCTCCAATTCCAAAATCGAATCAATGAAAGGAGAAAGGATAGAGGAAACTAAATGAAATTGTTGAACTCTTGTTAGCCAATCTTCACGAGTGATTTTGCTCCTTGAATTCTTGGAGTAGATAGAGGCTTACTCCTCCATAGATGGAACAACACAAAAGCTCAAAATTGAAAGAAGAGGGTGCGAGAAAGAAAAGAGAAAGAGAAAAATCGAAAATTTGTTATTCCAAAATCTGTTCAATGTTACAATGTTTTGGCCTAACTCTTAACTCGGCCAATTATAGAATCAAAATGCCTCAACTAATCTCATAACAATTATTACATTAATCCCTTGTCTCTAAGATGAATCTAGACAGCTTAATTGCTAAATTCTGAATTATAGACAGAAAGTTACACTAAAAACATGTAATCAAGTTCGTTAATTCCATTAGTATCGTTCTTCTACTGTTTTGGCTATGAAAATGGTTCTGTTTGGATTTGTGGTCTAAAGGATAATTGTAACCTTGGATGGCAGTTTCAAAATGCCACTGTAACAAGTTCAATTAAGTTTTTGTGGACCGAGATATGGCCCAAATACTATTGCCTGCTCAGAATCCATGAGTGCACCTCTTCAGCTCACTTCTAGACCCAATTGCAGCTCCTTATCATCAAAATTGGCCTTTGACCTCTCATAAGAATTGTAGGCCTATCTCTCAGCTTTCTTACAAAGCAAAGATCATGATCAAATGAGCTCTACAACTCAAGATATGGCCCAAAAACCAAAACAGTGTCAGAATTAGCCTAATGCTAGAAAATTGAAATTAAGCCTAACCAAAACCCAATCAACACAAAATTGTCTAAATTAATCCAATTAGGCACAAAAGATGATGAACTAAATATGAAAGAAAACAACTATATACAAATCCAATTAATCAGTTAATAAGTCTAATTTCTAGGAATATTTTTGTCTATAAATAGGGGAATTAGACTCTAGTTTAGGACAAACTTTTACACATTTGAAACACCTTAAAACTCTGCTAAAATATTCACTCTGACATTGAAGAGTATGCAAGAACTTAAGTAAATGTCCTCTTTATCTTTATTTCCTTTAACCAGTTGATCTTATTTTTGCATTTCACATTAGTAATTTCTTACTTGTGAATAATTTATTTATTACATCACTTTATCATTTTCATTTTACTTTATTTAAATTATGTTTATCTCTCATAATTTGACACTTTCAAATACTGACAATCCATTAGAGAAACCACTTCCATTTCTCGAATTGAGATTGGTGAAACAAAATTAGAATTGTTGATTTATTTGTTTTATTGACGAAAAATCAAGCAAACACTTAGATACAAGAATCTACTTATTAGGGTTGCTAGCCCCAGTATTCCAATAGTTCTCACATGCTCCGTCTTACCTCCCCTTTTGCTGCCTTTATGACCTCTAATGCCTTTACCTAATCCTTTCTACTATTGCTCTTCATTCCTCAACTCAACAGAGCATTCATCCCAACTATCGAGGCTATTATTGTCACCACTGTTCCCTTCTGTCGTCTCTATCTCCTCTGATTTCTCTGTCGTGCTTTCTTCAAGAAGCTTGTTAGGTTCAACCTCTTTCAACTTCTTTGGTGGTGCCTCTTCAGTTGTCCTCTCCTCACTTCATTCTATCTTCTTTTGACCCTTTTGTTGATCTAAAAAATTTCAAGAATAAATTGCTCTTTTTTTTCTCTATGTGATATTCGTTGGCTCTAGTTGTAAACATTTGAACATCATGGTCACTAATGCTGCCCTAGGTTGTGCACTTTCCACAACCAGAACCAAATGATCCACTAAGGGTAGCTACCACCTCTTGAGATCCTCTACAGTCTTATGTTGAAGAAAATGACCCCACAACCTCCATAGCCAAGCACGACATTTCCTCTACCAAACATTGGAATCACCTTCTTTTTTCTTTACTACTCGTCTATCATTCGTGGCATTATTTGCATCATATCCACCGTTGTTGTTATGCTTGCATTAGTTTGATCATGTTAAGATGCCTCTTCCTCCTTTCGTCTTTATTGTTTCTTCTTGCTCTCCATGCTGCAAACTCTACACATGCTCTCAGAATCAAGAGCTCTAATACCAATGTTAGAATTGGATAAAAAAGAAATAGAAAATAGTAAGAAAACCTGAAGAAATGTGTTAATTAACTAAGGATCTTAACCAATGTGATCAAAGACCCAAAAATACTCAATCTCTAACTGACTCAATAATCCCCTCTTCTTGTTTATATTTAGTTAACTCTTCTAACTAACAAATAGGAAATGGGCCTTAATTATGAATAATAGTTAGCTAGTCAGTAAGAAAAGGGTATAAAAATAGGGTGATATAGATGAATAGGATTAATTGAGAAATTAGTAATTGAAAATTTAGGAGAGCAAGGGTTCTCTTGAATATCCCTAACCATTGTAGTTTCATATTCAATAATACACACTATTTTGATCAAGATCTCATCAATTGGTATCAGAGCTAGGTTTGGGCTATGCGGTACCTTCAAATAGAGAATCTAGTATTCAATAGAGATGAGGCATCTCGGTGGTTGAGCAAGGTTGAACAATACTTTCAAGAGTAAGGGGTAGCAGAAGAAAAGAGGCAGCAGTAGAAATGGTGGTCGTGGAATGCTAAGCAAGGACATGGTATCTCTAATAGGAAATCAACATAAACTTGTTTGAATGGAAAAAATTCAAGCAAGATTTGCTTCAAAGATTTCAACTGTGGTTGCTTTCGAAAGCCTGTATTGAATCATTGCCAATGGAGACTAGTATGGAGCCTTACTGGGAAGCACACTTCGAAGCCGTAAGGAGAAACTTGGCCAAGTTGATACGCCAACTAAAGGAGATGTGGAAAATGACATCAAAAGGGGATGCAAGTTCTACCTTGCCACCACCGCAAAAGCCACAAGATTCGAGTTCTTTCAAGAAGGAGGATGGGTTGCGGGAGGCAAAGGCATCACTGCTTGATATGAGCTCAGGAGGGCAAAATAGGGATCTTGTCATAGTTGTAGATTCTATTACAAGAAAAAGAACTTGGTGATAATTTGGAGAACAAGCAACCCAAGAGCTTATTCCAAGTGCAATGGCATTAACTTGGAGCCAAAGGAATCAAAGCTTATTTCAAGTTATTTGGAGATCAAGGAATCAAACTTAATTAAAGTAACTTGGAGAGTAAACAATCTGGTCATGTTGGAGGCACTATTATCTTGTTCAATATGTGATAGGATCTATTTAGATTGTATCTAGATTTGTTTTGACTTAGTTTAGATTTGCTTAGATTTGAATTGAATCAATTTATCTTTTAAGATTTAAATCAAATTTGATCTAAATAAGCTTAATTCCTTTGGCTCCAAGTTAATGCCATTGCACTTGAAATAAGCTCTAAAGTTACTTGTTCTCCAAGTTATACCAACAAGCTCTTTCCCTTGTGATAGGACCCACTGCCATGATAAGATCCCCATTTTGCCCTCCAAAGCTTGTATCTCCGCCAAAAGAGGAGAGCGAAATAGAGTGCGAGACGAATGGAGATGGGTCACTAGCGACAATATGTACTGTCACAATGGGACCCATGGCCATGCTCAGCAACCGATGGGGCGACCTCAGGGCAAGGCGCATGTAATGATATATATATATATATATATACACCTGCAAGTGAAGTCAAGAGGTGTAGCCGCAATTCTTAGGCAGCGTGCATTTTTCGGACCATAACACAGCTCATAGGAGTGCAATTAAGTCCATTCTAACACCATTTGAAAGCTGACATCCAAGGCTACATTTCATTTTCAAAGAACTTGGCCAAACAGAGGCGTCTTGATGGTCAGAACCGCAAGGAAAGTCCATGGATAGATCCAAAAAGCTCATTTAAGTGTTTCGGACCCCATCTATCTCATCAAAACTCCAATTAGTACAAATTAGGTGTCCAAATGAAGCTTAGAATGAGGAGATTAATGTAATGTTAGATTAATGAAGTTAATACTAGCTATAAATAAGGAAAATTGAATTTGAATAAGGTCCATTTTAGCATCTAAATCAATTTTCAAATTTTAGAATATAACACATTTTTCTTTTCCCTCTCTCTCTCTCTCTCTCTCTCTCTCTCTCTTCCTTTTTGAATTTTGTTTTCACCCATTAATAGAGGAATAGATCTTAAAGTAATTCAAGGAATCAAGTGAGCATTGATGCTCTTGAGAATTGGTGATCCCGAATTCAACAATTCTATATCGATTTTCTACTCTCTTTCTCTGTTCTTGATCCGTTTTTGAATTTGAAGTTTTTCAATTCGAAATTATGATTAGTGATCTGATTGCTTACATGTTCTTCGATTGATTAATGTAATACAATTGTGTGATGAGTAGAGATAAGGTTTTAGGTTTGAATCTAAGGTTAATTGCATTAGTATTTGAAGTCAATATAGATCAATTCAGTTTATTTAACTCGTTTAATTACACTTTCAATTACATCTTGCATGCACGTTGTTTGATGAAAATATCCCCCTGCATTTGTGATCAAATAGCATTAGCATCTTCAGGAGATGATTTAGATTCCACTGTATTACAATTTTGTGTGATTCAATTTTGTAATTTGATCAAGTTCAACACTCAAATCAGCATGCAAGGGCAGCTAAGACACCAATGAAGATAGTGGCAACGCGATTATGTCATGTTGGAAGTGGTGTCAACAGACAGGAAGAAAAAGGTGGAATTGCTAGCCAAGACCCTGAGATCACGATGATAATTGCAGAGGCAGTGCATGCAGAGTTGCAAACAGTAGCGATGGTGACATAAGACCGACCACTTGCCAATGTTCCACAGGTTGTGGCTGGCAAAGTGTGGAACTAGACAAGTCTACCCTCCATTAGAAGACTCTTGATGCAGGAAGGGAAGCATGAAGGGGCAAGGTTGGAGTTGCTTCACTCAAGTCTCCTCTTTGACCTAATAGGTTGAGCCCAAATTCAGAGGGAGGGAGGCTGGAAGTTTGCAATAGAAAATCTGGTTCTAATGTTAGTGAGCCAAATACAGCCCAAAAAGAAAAAGGATTTGATTTCTAAACAGGGATATTACTTTTTGGAGCTCATGGGTCAATCCCAATTCAACACAGCAATTTATTTCCTATTGTTAAGGGCCTAATACCCATTTGATGTCAGTCCAACCACATCATGGGACCTTGGTGGAAGTTATTTGTGCATATCTAGTAATAAGTCAGTGTACTCCCACCTGGAGGACAAGATTGATCTTCTAGGGGGGAGTAGCTAGGCTTCTAATGGGCCATAGTTAGGAATAATAGTTAAGATAGTAAGAAAAGGGTATAAAAGAGAGTGTTATGGATGAATAGAATCAGTTGAAAAATTAGTAATTGAGAGTTTAAGAGAGCAAAGAATCTCTTGAATATCCCTAACTATTATAGTTTCATATTCAGTAATATACGCCATTCTGATCCACCTCTTCTCATTAGGTACCTTATCATAAATTTTGAAAAAGGATCTAATCTTAACATGAGGCCAAGGGTTGCCTAGGGTCCATGTTCATTGTGGGTTAGGGAGAAGTTCTAGATTTATGATGCTACTACAACTGTGACAAATGGATGTCCTTATGCAATCTGGACAATTGTCACCTCCACCTATGAAAACAACTTTCTTGCCCTAGGCAAAAAAGTAATTATAATCCTGTTCAAAACATGAATGCCCCATGCATGTGATATACCTGCCAAAAGCTTCGTCGATGATGTAACAGTTTTAGTAATATCTCTCCTTTGGGGTCACCTCTGTGTGTGTTTCAGTGGTCATAATTGAAAAAAGAAAACGCACTCTAGTTCTCATTCCTGGTGCTCCGATGAAGGTCAATTCTCTAATTGTCTTGACCTACGAACATCAAGAAAATTGAATTGACTCGCCTTGCTTTTTTTCGTGAGGGCTTTCACAGGGCTTGACCTCTAATGTACGGAAGTAAGAGGTTGAAGTGAACTCCTCGGAAATGCAGCCAGAAGGGAGATAGCTATCAAGAAAGCTATCGGCCTCGAAAGTGTTTTGCATGAAGAAACTCCATGGTAAAATGAACTCCTGATAACTCCCATCCAAGTACAAGAAGATCCCAGCACAAAAAAGACTTCCTTGGAAGCATTTTTCTATAAAAAAATTTACTGAGTCTACTTCTGTTTCAGCGTCAAGTTCTATAAACACTAAGGAGACTAGGAAGTGAATTAACCAAAATCAAATAGCAAAGTAATAAGAACGTGATAAGAACAATTACAAAATTTCCCTTTTTGTATTAATTAATCCTCTTCAATTACAATAACAATACTTTCTTAACTCCATAATTCTTTTCTAGCTTCTCTTTAAAACTAAGAAGAAAAAATCTCCAAATGGGTAGTAGCACCCCCTATTATAGGCAATGTGAAGCGGTATAATGGTCTTTTGTTTCTCTCAGCACTATAATAGATAATAAATGTTGAACTATCGTCTTGTAATTGGTTCTTAATCATTCGGATCACAGGCCCATAAAATGTCAAGTCCCAAACCCATTCTGTCAGCTCATCAGTAAGGGTTGTATGTTGTTCCGTACTCTTCTCAGTCACCTCCTCTTTCTCTTGGCTCTGGCGCTTCTCTTTTCAAGCTCTGGCGCCTCCTTCCTTCATTTTTGGCACCTTGGGGAGCTTTCCCAATGTTCTGACGCCTCCTTCCTTTATTTCTAGCGCCTTGGGGAGCTTTCCCGATGTTCTGGCGCCTTGCTTCCTGTCTTTGGTGCATGGGGGACTTTCTTCTTCACAATTCTAGCACCGTAGGGGGTTGTCCTACTTGGCTCTGGTGCCCTGGTGGCCCTCCTCCCAAGTTCTGGCGCCCTGGGGGGAGCTTCCCCATGGCTCTAGTGCCATGTTTCTTGCTCTTTGGCACCTTGGGGTCCTACACCTTGCCTCTAGCATCTTGGGGCTCCCCACCCTGCCTCTGGCGCCATACTTCTCTTCTCTGGTGCCTTAGATGGCTCTTCAACAACTTCAATCTAGAGATAAACTGAACTAAAATGAAAGATATGGGACTCCAGCATTGTGCCTCACCTTGGTTTTGTTGCTACAGCCAAGACAATGGCAACATTTTCCTCTCAAAGCTGATCAAAAGAGTACAGAAGGATTGTGTCAAAAACTTGCATTCACCACAAAATTTATTCCTTCCTCAGCCATAAGGTTGACAAGCCGTTGTATTACATGCTTTCATGTTGCGAACCCCATACATCATAAGCCCTCCAATCCTATCAGCTCTTTCATACACTGTTACTGTATGGCCCATTTTATTTGCTTGATCAGCAACTGCCGAGCCAGCTTGTCCACTTCCAACGATGGCACTTCTTTTCCTGTATCAGTAATGATATTAATTAAGGACACTGTTTATCTAACTGACAAAAGCGCAAAAGAGAGAGGAGAAAAAAGGGGGGGGGGGGGAATCAATAACGATGTGTGGTCCAGTTTAATGTTATTAATCACTGTTAACAGAGTTGAACAGTTCAATAGCAGAAAATCTACTACACATCGATTGGAAGGGTTATACATATTTGGTTAAAAAGAACACCAGAAACAACAAAAATAAAGCTGGAGACGTTAAAAAGAAAATATAACTTACACACTTCGCCTGACTGGATCATGGCACCATCCGAACCTTCTCAAAAGCCTTGTCTATAATAGCACATTCAATGCCATTAAAGAATCCGGCTTCTCAATAGACACAAGAACTTTGACAGGCAACATTAAAATGAAAACTTCGAACTAGTAATCCACACCTGATGACAGGAGTACCAGAGTCCATGCAATGGGCTGACTGTGTTTTCAAAAGTGGATCAGGCTTTGTCTATCCCATAACTTCCAAACAGCCATGTAAACATTAGGATCCCCACACTGAATACCCTCAAATTCATATGCAACATAACCACTGTTTAATTTCATCAGTGACTTGACTTGGCCTCTTGGGTGATTCAGACCACACATACTCAAAGAAATCGGCAGTAAAAACAAGCAAAAAGCACTCTAGGTACTTAGATCTTCAATATATATTCATAATTAAGCAATAAGAAAAAGAAAACAAACTACACCAGTACAGGACGACAACAAAGAAGTTCGTCAAATATGTACTATGTGTAGCAGAGTATTCACTAGTTTAAAATTCAAATCTCTTTGAAGATTAATGAGACCCACAGTGAAGATGAAGGTAAAAAACCTTTCTAAGGAAATATTGTATTAACAAAGGAACATCTGGCAGTATTGCCATTTTCAGACAATGGATGATAGTCCTGAAATTAAAACTTCTAGGAAACCTACCCTGTAATTAACGAAGTTAATCACTCCATTTGTCATCTCACCTCAATTCAATATAATAAGACAAGGAGGATCACGCTTTCAAAAATCACCAATCTAAAGAGTTTAAACTTCAAAAATAATTTGTTTTCTATAAAAACAAAAAATAAAATGTACAAGCACAATAAACAAAATATTTTAAAATAAACAACTTGCAAACTTGCAATTACCTGAAGAGGAAAGGCAAGAAGCCCCTGAATTGTTAGGCGTAGCATGTGTCTACTGCAGTATTAGTTGATGTCAGTGTTTCCGAATCAAGATTAAAAGAAGCCAAGGGAAGCAGCTTGTTGATAGATTCATTGTTGCGGCCATTTTCCTCTATTGAATCACTACTTAGCAATATTAGATTATTAATGTCAGAAAATAGTAAAAATCAGATTAAGAAAATTTTCAGGCTCTAGTTTGGTTCTCTCTCCTCTTCCTTCAGAACATTTTTCCTTCCATATTTTTTAGAATAACGAGTGGCATGGCTCACAAAATTACAACTCTTCCAGTACCACTATAGCCTTGCACATATACTTCTTACACCATTCATGGCAGTCCGTTGATGTAATGCCATCAGTTCCACATGACAGCTTGCTGCAACATCACAACATTTGTGACCCAATGATAAGGAAACATAAACACCAATTTCACCTTCACGTCGCAAAGGCACATCATGCACCTTTAGAATGTAACCAGCAATTCGAGATACGCCAAACTATCTTTTGGCTTTTGTCTTGATCAGAGAGTCACAATAACAACAACCGTGTCTTAGCAAAAATGAAAAAGAAAAAGGAAAACTCCACAATATCAATCTCCTTTTACAATATTTTACAATATTCATCTCAAGAGCAAAACTTACAAAATTCACATCAAGTATAAATGAAGTTAGATGCTTTCAACTGGCAAGTGTTGAGAAAAACATCTTCCCCCTTAGGAAGCTTCCGTGCAATTCCATGGTGTTCTATCATAGAATAAGATATACCTGAACAAGGACGCCGCGTTGACTCACTCACTTTCTATTCTGCTGTGCTTTGTCAATACATCTCTCTCGTTTGGAGCACCATAAAAAAGATCATTTCTATCATTCATTGCAACATTCAGGTATACCCCATCGTGCATTCTAGGACAGAACGCATGGATACCCCAAAAAGAGAAAAGCAGTAGCACATACAAAGGGGTTTCCCCATTGTTAAACCTCCGCTATCACCACGAGAATCTTTGCAGAATCAAATCATCAGTTCATTCTGGTTGTTCCACTCACCAAATTTCAATTGCAAATTAATAAAGAACCAAAAGAAAGTGCAGTCTCTTTGATTGATTAGAAAAAAAAATTAAAAATTACACGACCATCTCTTACAGTTACAATTCTAACATCAGAAGTAAACCAATTGGGAGAAATCACGCACAATATCTAACGGAATTTATTATTTATGGGATAATAAAGTGAAAGTAAAAGCTCAAAAATCATAGCATCGACCGTTGCGCTCCCAATCACCGTACCTGGTGGGCTCGGGCCCTTTGGGCCCACCGACCTCACCAGTTTCTTTGTTCACATGTTCGCCGTCTTCATCATCATCATCATCATCTTCTTCTTCTTCTTCTTGGTTTCGTTTGCTTTCGTCTTGGAGAGACTCTCGCGGTGTATGTTCTTGTTCGTTAACGGGGTTTTCGCGGTGCTGCTGAGTCGAGTACGAGCAGAGGAGCCGCGCCACTGAGTTGGAAACACAGCGAGTCAGCGGTTCGGATCTGGTGAGGTGAGGTGCAGAGGTGGGGAGAGTAGAGAGCAAGCGAAGGAGAGGGGTGGTCATTGTTCTATTTGTTGATGGTGATGTTAAGAAGCCAAGGGCGTGAAATAAGGAAACTGAGACTCCTGACAGACCAGAAAGAACGAAACCCTGGAAAGTGGAGAGAGAGACGAGGAAAGGAGAGGAATTGTGGTTTGTGTAATACTAGTGCCGGTGTGCCACGACAGTGATGTCGTGTCAAGCTATGACAATTCCACGCGCATGTGAACTGGTCTGGCTGATTTTTGGATTAAACATGAGTTGAAGGGTGCGTACGTTTTACGTTTAAAAAAAAAGTTATTTTAAAATTTAAATATTATATATAATTGAAAAATTGAAAATTAATTTTTTTAAAAAATAATTTTTTTCAATTTATATATTTTTTTCAATTTATACAAAAAAAATTGAAAATAACTTTTTTTGAAATTTTGATTATTTTTAAAAAAATTATCTAAAAATACGAAAATTGATTTTTTAACCAAATAAACACATCCTAATTTTGATGCAATGAAAAAATTTTTATATTAATAATATATTAAAATTAAATTTTAAATATATTTTTTATTTTGAAAAAATGGATTATGATTAAATAATATCCATATAATTTTAAACATAATTAAATTATTTAATAATTTTATAAAATATATTTTTTATCTACCTAATCATTAAATTATAATTACCTATCATAAAAATTATTTATATCAAATTTTATAAATATTAAATATTAATAAGAATATAATCAAATAATTTTTATTCATACATATTTTAAACATTTATATTATGTTCATTTTTTTGCATATAAAAAATAAATCAAACAATTTCAGACTAACATAAAATTTTGTAGAGATGATTTATAACATACAAACTCCTAATCTAATGATGGATTTTATTAAAAGTTATACCAATAAAAAGTTATTCAATGATGTAACAATTACTTAAAATTATATTACTATAATTTGATCATAATCTTGGAAAATAGATCAATTTTTAAGTTTTAATCTCTTTAAACTAATTTCATTTAATTTAATTTTCTTATTTTTTTTCAAAAGTCAATGTTCCGGACTGGAATTAAGAAGTCCAAGTCTACTTCGCTAAAACCCAACTTAATCCTGGATTTGGTGGCCCAATTCGGAGCCGAGGCCTAACTCGAAACCCATATGAGGAAGAGTCCCTCACATAGCGCAACGATAGAAATGTTGGACGACATCCACAATTATACATAAAAAGGTAGAAAGCATAAGAATTTCTTACCTAGCCATAACACTAATTGAAATCTAAAACTCAACTTCAACTCCACTATAGCTCTTCCTAAGCCTCAATTAATCTGCTCAGAGAAATGAAGATTTAATTACATGCCGCACATAAGGCAATTGCAAGCCAAACAAGAATATAATCTCATCTTAAATAAGTGTGTAAAAGAAATGATGAATACACTTGAGGAATTGTATTAGATAAAAGAATTTAATATAATTAATATCAATTGTTGATTAATCCTGACTTCTGTGGAAAATAAAACAAGTCAATTATGAATATCCTTAAGTTGTTTTACATTATAATGCCAAGGAACGTATGTTAAGTCAATTAAAATATAGTTTAAGTTAATTAATACATAATATTTAGACATATGTTTATATTTGTAGACATATTAATTAATATATAATATTTATACATATTTTCCTTTCTTTTGTGTTTCTACCAAATGTATAAGTATTAATGAACAATTTTATACCATGTGCAGGATTAATAACAGGTAGAGGAATTAAGGATATTTGCCATTGTATATCTCATAATAGAAATTGTTCACATAATAATTAATACTCCAAGTATCTCAGGTGACAAATGAAGGCTTTGACGGAGCAGTGCATGCAATTGGGAGAGCATGGACTCCCTTCAAAATTAGGAAGGCACTCAACCCAAAGAGCGTAATCAAACTAACAACACTAACCAAAGCCGCCGCCAAAGCAAGTTCTGCTTCACTTGAGGCTAAGAAATAAGAAGTGTCATAACATGTCAACAAAGCAAGGGGAATTAGCAACTCTCTAATCCTGTGGAATATTTTGAGATATACAATAGAAAATGAAAGAGACAATATAGGAAATATTTAGTTGTGTTGCTTTTTCGGTTTATTCATCTTTGTAATTTATCTTCAACGTAATTAGCATTTATAGTGAATGATAGATGTTCTGGAAAAGGAATTGTGTTAATTTGTTGAATGCTTTTATTGAGTCCATAACTTTCATAGCACAGCACTCACAGCATTGGCATTGACATTGACATCGACATGCTCGTGTAAGTCTCCTGCTAGCTACCTCTATATTCAATTATTCATGAATAAGCTGAATGGTGGAAAAAATTAAAAGGGTCTACGTACTAATATGACTGAAGAAATAGAATTCAATTATTCATGAATGAGCTGAATGGTGGAGAAAAAAAAGGGTATATGTACTAATATGACTGAAGAAATAGAATGGCAGAAGGCAATAAAAAAGGGGGAAAAAAATGGCAGAAGGTAGCATGGTGGAGGAGAGGAACAAAATGGCAAAAGAAACTATTCTTGTATCTTAGTTGATGACTACATTTTCCCCAAAAAAAATTGAAAGTAACCTATATAATGATGATAAGTTTCTTAGTTCAGCCTAAAGGGGCTAAAAATACAACTGATAAGAACTTAAGATAAGAGCAGTGCAGTGAGACTATTAAAAGGAACTGTAAAACTTCACCAAAAGAAAAAACAAAAGCACCATTGAATAGAGTGATGGTTTTATATGCAATAAGCCCTATACCTCCTTACTCTGTTTATTTTGGTTGACTTATCCAAACTAGTTATCTGAACAAAAAAATCTGGTTTATTCAGTTTGGCTATTTGTATATAATATAAAACTGGTTCAGTTTATAAAACCAAATCATATTTTCTAGTTTAGATCAGTTTAACATAAAAAATCAAGTTAAAACACTCCACGTCCACCCCTGGTTGCTGCTATATAAATTGTGCAATTTGATGCTACTAGTCTCCAAGTGTAAGCACTCCGTACCAATATTACATGAGATCACCAAGCAAAGTTCACCAAGGCAGAAATTCTAGGTTCACTGATTTGATTCTATTCTAATCCAAGTCTTTTTTTTTTTTTTTCCGATAATTATACGGCTTGACTTATCAATTCGATGAGGAGCACAAAGAAGTTTACATGAAGAAACATATATAGCACGCAAACAAGAGGACGAGAAGCTACGTCACCTGTAGTACAAACCAAAAAACCCCACAATAGAGAAAAAACCACCTTTCCTCACCTATAAGAGAAGCCATAAGACTACACCCTTACCATCTATAACATTTGATCCCAGCAACCCAACAGTAGAACCAACACCTGAAAAACAGATACAATGCTAAAAGTTACCAATTCCAGAAAATTAGGATACACACCAAGAGACATAACCAGTAAACTAGAAGAAAAGCTAAGGACAAGAAAACTTCATTTGGCAATCAAAGGAGACCACTTGCTACATTCCCACCGCACCACTGAAACTGAGCTTGGATTTTCCATTTATGAACACGTGTACATTCCTTTGTGTACAAAACGAGCCATGAACTTGACTCCACTTGAAAAGTATCATGCCTATAATTATCTCCAATAACTGCGTGATATAATCACAACCTGCATAGGTGTTATTAACATAAGCACTGCCCTGCCACCCACATCAGTACTGCAAGAAAGGAAAACACAGCCCCACAGCCCCACTGATATTATAAAATCATATGAATTCACATGTCAGTAAACTTTCCCTTTTTTATTTCAATCTATTCCTTTTTTTTTATCCCTCTTTTTATCTTCTCTCTCTCTTTTTTTTTTTTTTTCTCTCTCACAGTATTCTCTTTTCCTTTCTCTCGCTATATTTTATTCTTTCTCACTTCTTTAACATTTTCTCCTGAAGTTCCTGTACTCCACTTCATTATCCTTCCAACACTCAGCTGCAATATTCCTTTTTCCGCTTGTTTTTCCCTCCCCCCCCCCCCCCCCTTTTCTTTTTTTCTCCTTTTTTTTTTTTCCTCTCTTTCTTCTGCTCACCTCTTCAACCCTCTGTTGCTTCTTTTATGTAGTATCCGTTAAAGCTCCAAAAACATTCACCAGCCACGAAAGATGAATAAAAGACATGTACAAAATATCAAATCTTCCACTAAGAACTGCACTCTGCACCATAGACCTTACCTCAGAACCGGCATCCAAATCTGCTTCTCTAAATTTATGCTATAATTCCATGAATTTCCAGCACTCATTGTTACTAAAACATGGCATGAATACAAGAACACTACAACAGCATACTGATCTAGAAACACATACCAATATCCGTTTTGAAAACATGATCAAATTGAGACAAAGATAATTCAACACACTGTCACAGCCACACCAAGGCCAGGAACCTTTTGTCCTTATTCACTCCTCACCACTTCAAGGAAAAACAATATCTAGGTTGTGCACCTACATCTGACTATAACCATCTAGAGACTGTTCCCTGACTGGCAATCCCGACACGGAAATCACACATATCCAACAAAACCACTAGATTGAATTACTCAAGCAATAAAACATAGCCTTCTAATCCAAGTCTTTGTTTTCGTGTCTTCAAACTTTGCTAACAGAATTCTTAGTGGGTTTTGCTTTTGCATATTTGTCATCAAAGACTGACACTAGTTGGCTTAGATCAACCCTGGACTCCCAAAAAGTTTCTTTCTAGTTTTCAAAAGTTAACAAAGTCGAATTAAATGCTACATATGGATTTTCAGCATGGTTCTTTTTTTTATTATCATTCCTTTGATGAACCGCAGGTGAAAACAATTGAAAACCACACAAGGGTGTGTCTCAAGGTGGAGAACAATAACAACATGTTTTTGCAAGCCCTATGCTCTGTGTAAGCCCAATGCAAACCATTAAATATGAATGGCCTAGCAATCCCACTGCTCCTCATATTAAACCATTTATTTAAATCTTATTATTTTCTTTTTCGAGAAATCTGCTGCTAATATTTGGCTCTCAATCTCAATACTCTCAACACATATCCCTCACAACCCGCAAAACAGAGGGTATTAGGAATTTATTTGAAAAAGAAAACAGAGGGTTCATGAAGCATACGCCCAATTTGTCCAAGAACTGCTTCACCGTGATGATCTTCCCGTTCTTCTTGATCTTTCGATGGAAGAAAGAATGAGAAAGAGAGCTGCTTCTGCCGTGCTTAGAGGTGATTACGCCACAGAGATGATGCCTCTGTGCGCAAAGGTAATGCTGCCACGCGCAAAGGTGATGCCGCCACGTCGAGATGATGCCGCCGCGCACGGAGGTCTGATGCCGTCACGGAGTGATCTCGTAACCAAATGCCACACAAAGCGGTGAAGAATTGACTCACAATCCCTAGTGAAATTTTATTTAAGTGTGGTTTGCCAAAATGGGAGAGCGAGAGAGAATGAATGTGCCAAAAATTCTGTTTCTCAACGTAGTTTACGGTAGTTGAGTAGAGAGTGGAAAAAAAATTAGTGGGAAATTTTTCGGTGGCAGGCATGACTTAAAAAATATACACCCCGCTTTGGAAGCGTTGCTTATGATAAAAAAGGGAGCAACGCTTAAAAAATGTTGTTTCTTGTCAAATAAGTGTAGCTTTAGTTAATGCAGTATAGCAACATTTTACGAGCATGTGGTGCCCCACACATCTTGAATCACTCCCATTGCATTTGTACACCTCCCATGGATGATGTTGCACCATAGATTTCTACTCTCAAACATTCTACCTTCGCTTATCCAAGCTCGCTCGTGCCCTCCGCCACCTCCTCCATCCAAGTCTGTGATATCACCGACCGAATCTTTGTTGCCCTAGACCTTACTGGGCTCAACTTCTTGAGCATGTTCTCCATCAACTGTCCGCAACCCACGAACATGATTAGAAAGACCATTACCCCATTGACAAAGGGAAACATTGTAACATCCTCCCAAATGTTAGGGTGCATTTTATTATGATTTTAGGAGAAATATATTTTAAGAAGTAAAAATAGAAGTAGAAGTAAAAATAGAAAATTATTTTATATTTAAATATAATTATATAAATATTTTTTATCAAAATTAGAATTTATTAAATTATTTAGATATGATAAATATAGAAGTACTTTATTTAATAAAATTATAATTAAATATATAGAGAGAAAGAGAGCATGAGAGTAGAAAGAGAGTGGTAGTTTTTAAAAATTTTAATAATAAAATCATAATTGAGTGGGGAAGAGAGTGATTGTTAATTTTAAGGAGCAACATTCTCTTTCTTCTACTGTTTCTGCTTTTAAGAGAAGCAGCTCCCTATCTGCTTCTTAAAATAGCAGAAAAATTGATTATTTTCTGCTTATATTTTTTTTTAAGCACAAACAAATAATATTAAAAATTTTATAAGTACTTTTTTTAAAAAAAATTTAAAGAAAAAAGTATTTCTTTTTTGAACGAGAAGCACAAACAAACAAACTCATTATATTATGCTTAAGTCATAATATTATACTCAGAAGTTTATTACTAATGCTAACTTACTTCTATTATAACCTCGATAGGTAACCATAGTGTGAGTTTAATTAATAAAAATGCGAGCTATTAGCGAAATAAATCCGCGCTATTAAATTTGTAAGATAAAACATGGTCTGTCAGAAGTAAAAAAATAAAAGTGCAGAAATAAAATATACAGCATATATATATATATATAGGATGTTCACCACATATTTACATATATGTCACAATACATGTTCATTTAGCAATAGCTTCAGAGAGTCAATATGGATACATAAGGACTTGAAAAGAAACAGAAACTAAGTCTGTAGCCCAATCTCTCCTAAGGAAATGTCTAAAAGAAGGCCACTCTATGCAACTAACACTACTTTCAAAGGGTCCGTCAAACACCTCTCAGCAGTCGTTGCAGAAAGGAAACTACCCTTCATAAGGTCTGCAAACTCAAAAACACCCCAAGTGGATCACCACCACATCCAGGAACAAGGAAAAAGGATGTGGCTGAAGTGTCCGCCTTTAAGGCAACAAACTCCAGAAAAAGCTGGACCAGGGGTCGAGACGATACAGTAAGAAGGGGAGTCTTATATAGTGGGGTCCCGCCAGGTGGAGCCTAAGGGTTGAAATTGGGCTCGTGATAGAAATAGTAAAACCATACCGAAGAAATATGTATAGACGTACTCGAGGAGTTGCCGTCAAAAGTAAAGAGTCCACAACAGGGTCGTAGTACCACTGCCACTCAAGTATCTTGGTAAGGAGTGCCATCACCGCCATCGCTACTATCTAAGAGACATAACATCGTAATCATTCTTAGTTGCTTAGGTTTTGTTAGACTATGTAAAAAGGATGACCAGCAGCATAAATATCTTAATGTATTAGTATCAAAAAATGGTCCGAAGCAAGTTCCATTTTACTTAAAGAATTGATAGTCAGAAAAGAATAGACATGATAAAAAGAGTAATTATCACAGAGAATGATGCGCAATCTAAACTAAACCATAATTAATTACACAATAGGCATAAGTGAGTGCAAAGTAGAAATTTAAATGCATATGCACTTGACTCTTAATCCTCCTTGATTTGTATTTTATAAATTTCCATACATATTTTATAAATTTCCATACTTGATCCCTTAGGAGTTTTAGGCCATATAACTCCTGGGTAATGGGCTGCTTCTCAGAATTGAGTTTGTTCTTATACAGGATAGTTAGGGTTTGCTTTCCCTAGCTTTCCCACCAATCTATTCCCCTTAATTTATTCTGTGGCTAATCCAAGTAATATGGAATCCTTATCTCTCATATTTCTCATAATTCATGTACTCATGAAGAATTATACTTGAAGGATTTAAACTCGTAATACATCATTCATATACATTCTATCAAAAATTTGGCAGCATAACGACTTAAAATAGGCTTCCCCATGAATAGTGCACATCAAAGTAGCTAGCCGGTCAAGATACCAAAATCAATCAAAATCATGCAACAAAATGATACAACAGTTTAATAGAGAGTTTCCAATAATAAACTCATTCATTGATCATGTTTGATTCAACAAGTTCCAACTAAGCAAAATCTACTTAAGCACTCCAACTTTCTAAATGTGTCCTATTTTGTAAATTGTACCATAATTTCATCTTATCTCATTTAAATATAAAATTTTAAGGTATTGTAGCATCGTTTGTATATTTTTAGATATCTTTAGTCCCACTAAGTTTTGATGAGTATAGATTGAATTATTAAGGTTTTACTCAAAGCTGCCCTATTGTTGGATAAATTTTAGCACTTAAATGTAAAAATTCAGCAAAATTCCAATCCTCAGCCATTTTGTCCAAAATTTATATCTAATCGAAGCTCACTAAGCATCTTTCATTCCTCACAAGTTTCACCTTGAAAGAGTATGTATAGCTCAAGTTGTGGGCTCTCAATTTTGGCTAGAGGGGATTGCCCTATTTCCTATATACAGGACTTTAGGTCAAGTTTAAGGAATTAGTGGGAGTAATACAATTTAAATTTAGCTGTAAAATTTTTATAGCATGATACCCTATGTGTTATCTTCCTAATAAAATTGATTGCATTCAATTTGAAGTGTATAAGGTAGGTTATGCTCACAACCCATATTGATCATAACAGAGGATAAGATTCAAGGGTCTATTTCAAAAATTCATAACTCTCTTATTTCAGGTCCAACAGTCTTATAATTTATATGATTGGAAATCACTAGATTTCTAGGTTCATATAAAAATAGTTTCATAAATTTTTTACCTCTATATAGTAAGCTGTATAGTTCGTCATATGGATAGGTCTTAGGGTTCTATTTTCCAGTAATCCTATTTACATGCTCCTTAGAGTTTTTGACTAAATACCCAATCCAAACCAAGAATAACCATGATTAATCACTTGAAACAAGACATAAGATCATCATACAACATCAAAAATGGAAGATACATAGCAACCCTAATCCGCTACATAATATTAGAATAAAGTAAAACACAAGAATGAAGAAGTGAGAAGGATGAGGTGAAACAAAGAAGAAAAATGAGGGGGAGTGCTCAGCTTTTTAGGTCTGAAATTCAGAATGAGAGAATAGGAATTGTGAGTTTGAGAGTCATAAAGTAGAACGGAAGATTATTGGTGGATGTGTATGTTGGATTAATTTCAGCTTAGCTTCCCTTTCTTGTGGCTGTTGGGGAGCCACTTTTTAGGGGTGAGTGGTTGAATTCTAGCCAATCAAGTTATGGTTTTGGCAATGTAAAATTCTACTGACTTAGTTCTTGCAGTATACAACACAAAAATTAAACCGATTCTTCTTAAATTTGCAAAACCATGCAAATAACTTCTCTTAATTTTCTACATACCAACTCTAAATTCCTCTAACCTTAACCTCTCTAATTCAATCCTAAGTGCTCTTGTTTCTCTAATGCCATTGAGTAAATTTGTTAATGGTGCAAATCGGACACACCACGCTTCGGGATGTTACAAATATCCATAAAACTAATAAACATTCATATAGAAGATTCAAGTGCTCAACACAAATTTCATTTCCTTCCAAGGAGGTAGTGCCTTTGTTCGTTTAATGTTTCTAAGCTATGATGAATTAAGGCTTCCTATTCCACTACTTGCATTTTCCCCAAGTCATAATGTTCTCATTGAAAAGTGATTAGGAAAGGAATATTTTCATGAGTATTTAAAAAGGAATATGATTAGAAAGGCGATTCGATTAGAATGATTTTTAGAGGATAAGAATCATGAGAAAGTTAAGCTCAGAAAAGTGAATATTCATAAAGGTGATCTAAGGAAAGGTATTTTGTGAATCTTACAGTAGAAGCACATGTATTTTACAAAACTATCCATTACATAGGGATGTGAAATGTCTGCCGATAGAGTTGAACAGGAAAGTGGTCTCACTCCTTAACAGATGCTTTTAAAGACTATATGTACGCCTTCTCAAGCACCAAAAAAACCACCTTTCAACAACCTAACTACCTCAAGCTCTCTCTTCTTCTCTCTTTGTCTTACCAAATCACCAAAACTCACATAAGCCTTACTCAACCATTCTCAAAGCTTTCCTCATCACCTCTACAATCCCAAATGGACCCAAAGTTTCTTTTGCTCCAAAGCATCACCTCAATGTCCTTCTTATATTTGATGATGCAAAACTTCAAGAACATTTTGATAAAAAGTTCTCAATGAGAAATATTGCCAAAGGCCACATCTTTCAACTAAACCTGTTCAAGGAAGTTTCTAAAGTCTATAATACCCTAAAGTTTCAAGATTGGAGTCACTTTCTAGCAATTGATGAACCCAGGTACCCTCTGTGCAAGCCTTCTACAACACCGTGAAGGTAGACAAGGAACCATTCGCAATACCATGAATGGTTAACAAATATGAAGCCAAGCTTTAGAAGAAGTAAACATTGATCCTTCAACAAAATGGGTGAAGGAACTTAATGTGACTTACGTTGAAGTAAATCAAATGAAATATTGCCTCATCCATAAAGACATTTTATTTGGAAAGATGCATAATTAAAGATAATTGGGAGAACTTCTTACATCCAAGATATAGTTTTTGTTTATCATCTTTCAACAATCCATAAAACTTTTAGCTTCCATATTTGACTCCTCAATGATATTACTAGAGATAGGCCAATCAAACACATGATCTATTTCCATATTAAATGATTGATACATGTCATTAAGCATAGAGCAGGTCTGAGCATCATCACTCCTTTCATTAGTACCATTGAAATCATTATTATCATCATTAGAGTCATTATCACTATCAAGTAAGGAGTCACTTGAACTTTTTCCATGATATTGCCAACACTTAATCTCCATTTCAATAAATCATCCTTCTCTCTATATCTTGTCTTAAAGTAAACATTATTGCATCTACAACATGGGCATCTAATACTTTTTGTAGACTTTGAACTAGAAAAAAGAAAATTCCAACAACGCATCAACTCCTTTTAAACACTCTTGCAAACTCCTATATGTAAGTTTTATCCACTTCTTTTTCTATTTATTTATCAGCATGACTCTTATTAATTTTAATTTTAAATAAGATAAACAAAAGCTCCACGGCTGTTACAAAAATTGGATATTATATGGATTTGTTCTCACAAAGATAGCAATTGTGTTAAAAAATTATTTACAAAATGATAAATCACAAATATCAAAGGTGAAAATAATGTAAATATTTAACTATAGTAAAGAGTTAAGGTATTATATAAAAATATTAACAAAAGTTTGTTTAAATTTTACTAAAATTTGTAAAAGTATTATATTTAACTAATTTTGTAAGCTACTTTTAAAAAGAATGTAATAAAATGCAGACATCACCTTTGATGTATGTCAAAATAACACTAATTCCCAATCTTTCTCTAATATTGCGCTCACCCACTAGCAATAATGGTAATAGTTGAATGTAATGAAATATTTTTTTATTAACCAAGGTTATATTTTCTTTTTTAGAAAAAACAAACTTTGACAATTCTTCTCTGCACGATGATTAGCCTCACTCAATTCCCAAACTTGAAACTCTTATACCTTAGCAATGCCTCTCTCCTCCTTCCCTTACTAAACAACAACCTCTCTTTCGCCAAGATTGTGGCCTCTCTTTTTCCCCCCACTGATAAACAACCTCTCCAGGCTTGGGTGGTTAGTTAAGTGAAGTCAATGATGGTTACAAGCTTAGGTTTCGAAGCGACAACAACGGTGGTGGCAGAGGCCACAAAGTTATTGTGGTGCTTACAGTTGCAACTTTGATGGCAGAGGGGGGTGACCGGAACTCTTAGATAGCTGATTGCTGAAAATCATTTATGTGGTTACTATAACACCCTAATAGTCCTATACTATACTTAAGTCATATTTTGGAACTATTAGTTGTTACTTTTGCTCGCGGAACTAACATTACCATTTGAAAATACTTATAAGGAAAATACGGGGTAATTTTTTTTTGAAAAATAACAAATAAACTATTTTGAAAACCAAGAGCCATGAGCGCATCGTGAACGCATAATATAAACATTGTTATCTCATACATATAGTGCGAATAAAAATAAATGGAAGCGACAAGAATAACAATAACTTAGGTAAACATAACAGTCATTCCACGGCTATTCATAGCTAATATAATAATACCAAGAGTTATACATAGAGATATAATAGGTTCAATATCTACTGTCGGCCCTACAAAAGAAACCTAACAAATATATCATAAAGGAAAATACATAGGAAATCCCTACTGTCCAAGCATGTCATACAATAGAATGATAACCCTATAACTACAACCAAAAAGGGCTATCCTCGTGCTCAGCTGCGCATGCAATCATCACATCACTCATCAGGTAGGAGGAAACCATTCCCGAATCCACCGGAAGTGTAACACCCCACCAATTTAATGTTATGCTTAAGTCATAGCAAGAAATTAAGTAGATTGTGTTACCGTATCGATACTCTACTTACTATTGATTTATCATATCACATCTCTCCTTTTTTTTTTTTAACAGGTGGAACGGCACGCTGTATATAATGAACATAATCAACATCGCAGAATGTAATGAAATTTACAATAGACAGGTAATATATCATCAACCGTATATGCAGATATATACATATATAGGATAAAAGCCAACACTTCAGTTTTTGTACAAATGTAAAATAGGATACATAAGTAGGGCCGGTATAGCAAAAAGAAGGCCTGTGTCAATCAAAATGATCCTATGGAGTCCTCAGAGGACATTTCAAACTAACAGATATACATGCGGCTAACCCTATGACCCAATGCTGCACACTGCCAAAAGAGGGCCATACTATACAATAGAACTCTTAGCCCGGGACCTACTCGATTAGGTAGCCATTGGCCACACCAAGCCCGCCTGGGGAGTAGTCCATACTAGGTCCCGAGGAAAAGGATGATGAGCCGGTAGCCTCCGAAGGAACACTCTCGGAACTGAGCGGGATGTTTGACACCATCTGCGGAGGTGACTTGGATGGAGGACTAGCAAGTGCGGCAGGTGCTGCGGGCGTTGGAGGTGCTGAAGGAGGGTGTACCACATGCAACGGGAACGCAAAATATGGAGTGGCAGGGTCAGAAGCAGGGTGGAATAGGGGAACAACAAAATTCCTATTGCTAAAAAGGTAGAGACGGAAATTGTAGGAGCCGGTTATATACAGCGAATCCACTATAGGATTATGATGGAACTGCAAGTCGGGAATTTCAATAAAAAGGGTGGCAGTCGAGTCCATCACCAGTGTCTGAGAATGATGTAGAAATACAAAACAAGGTGAGAATTTAAAGAAAATTCTCAGTAGGGTTCACGTATGGTATTTAACTAACGTCATATTCACTCTCGGTTGCCTTGGTTTTTATTTAATTATAAAAATATGGGATCAAATAGAACTATCCATATTTAATAAGTTTAAGAAAGTGTCTGGTCCGAGACAAGATTCTATTTTACTTAGGACAATATAAGAAATAGAATAATATGCAGAATAATTAAAACATAATATTCAAACTATAACTAATTTGTGATGATTATTCAATGCAACCCTGCAAAACTCATTCTTGAACTTATCTTCATAAACTTTTCTATCACTTGGTCCCCTGGGAGTTCTTGGCCATTTAGACTCCTAGGTAATAGTTTGCTTTTCAAGATCGAGCTCGTTCCTATATAGGAATGCCGGATTTACTTTTCCCGACCTTCCCACTGATCTATTCCTCTTAACTTTAATCCAGGGCTGGCCCAAGTATTATGGAACTTTCATCATAACATAATCTTTATACTCATCATAGTATAACCTTTATGTTCATCATAACATAACCTTTATGAACTTCTTGCAAATGCACATGGATCTCAATACATATTATAACTCATGCATAAGATTTACTGAAGTTTTGGCAGCATAATAAAACATGTCTACTTCTCCATAAATAGTGCCAGTACTCAGAATACCAAATTTTCAAGAAACTCATAACAATTTATTCATATTTCAAACATCAAATTCATGGCACAGTTATTGCAACTAAAACATGGTTGCTGTCTCAGCATTTGCATTCAACTCGATTTTTGTAAATCGGGGTACAATTTCTATTAAACTCATCTGGACCTCAATTTTGGATATGTTAGAGTGTTATGTGTCTATTTTCTAATCTCTTTGATTCCATCTAATTTTGATAAGTATAGCTCAAGTTATTTAAGTTTTATCCCAGCCTGCCCTGAGACTGGCCAGAATTACACACTTAAAAGTAAAATTCCACTAAAAATCGAAAACCAACTCAAATCACAAAATTGGTATCATATTAAAGTTAACAGAACGAGCTTTCATTTGCAATAAGTTCCATTTCATTTGTTTTAGTAAAGCTTGAGTTATAAGCCCCGAAATTTGACCTTTTTGAATTGCCCTATTTTGGCCCAATTTGGACATAGGGCAAATTCTTTGAACCACTGGGAACAAACGGGACCATATCTAACATGAAAATTTTTATGGGATATTTTGCTATGTGTAAGCTTTCTAACAAAATTGGTTTCATCAAATTCCAAATTATCTAGGGCAAGTTTTGCTCTGCACAACCTAGTCTGCCTAGAATCAACCTCAAGAATCTAGGTCAAATTTCTAAAATTCATATCTCTCTCCATACTAATCCAATGGCCTTATATGATATATGTATGAAAATCCCTAAATGTCTAGTTTCAAATAAAAATAGTTCCATCAAATTTGAACGACTGTAGTCGGAGTTGTACACTTTGCCGTACAGACTGCCGAGGGAATTTGGTCTCCTAGCCTCTCACACCTTCCTATACTCACTCTTTCCTACTTCTTAATCAAATATAAACACACAAAAACAACCAATGATCATCATATTCATTCATTAATCATATCAAGAAGTGAGAAAATAAAGTCAAAATTAGCCACCCACAATCAAAACAACTAGAACAAAATTAAACCTCTACCTCTTTGTATGTGATTCTGCTAAGTTTTGGAGTTTGGTTGAGAAGAGAAGAGGAGAAAAAGAGGAGAAGAAGAGGAGAAGAGAAAAAGAAGTCTGAAGTAAGGAGAAAGTGACACAAATTAGCAGGGAAAAATCTGATTTAAGCATTGAAGAGATAGTTGGCTTTGTGAGTTTTGATTGGCTGAAATTTTGTGGGTAAGGTTCAACTATGTTTCCCTCTTTGGTGGCTAAAAATCATTCTCCATTTTGCCTAAAAATTGAAATGCGTTTTCATTCTGTCTAAACTCGGAACTCATTTCCATTTTGCTTAAAGTCGAAACTCGGAACTCGGAACTTAGAAAACACATAAAAGTGGAAGACTTGTGGCATAAGGTCGGAGATCGGAAATCACATAGTAAACAAATCACCTTAAAATTGAAAGTCAAGGACAAGAATATGAAACCTAAAATACTTAAACCCAAATCTCGAAAGTCGAGAACTAGATGCTTTAAAACTCGTATTACCCATAATTCTAAAACTTGGTTCAGGATCAATCTCCGAGATCGATTTACAACTCCGGAAGTCGGGAATCAAAACATTAACCTTATGCACCGGGAAGTCAGAACTACGCTCAAACTCGGGAAACTCAATAAAAATGAAAAGCTCTTGGAAATAAACTCGGATATAAAAACTTGTGTGTAACTTGGAAATCAATTATGAGGTCAGAACTCGTCCCCGTTTTAGTTGAACTTGGAGATCACTTCGGAGGTCAGAACTCGTGCTCATTCTGGTTCAACTTGGAAATAAACTCAGAGGTTGGAACTCAAGTACATTTTAGTTGAATCTTAATTATCTTCAATTATTTGATAAAAACCCGAACAATTAGGCAAAAAACGATAAGAAAATTCCAGTGGATGTTACATTACCACCCTCCGAAGAAAAATTTTGTCCTCAAAATTTAGTACCTAAGAATAGTTCAGATACTCTTTCTTCATGTCTAATTCTAATTTCCAAGTGTAATCCTCGGCATCTTCTTTTCTTCATACTACCTTTACTAACTGCACAGTTTTGTTTCGAAGTTGCCTACTTCTTGTGTCTATGATCCATGCTGGCTGTACGTGGAAATTAGGTCCTCTTTTAGATGTACTAACTCAGGTTCTAAAAAGTGTGTAGGGTCAGGCTGGTACCTTTTGAGTTGAGAAATATGGAAAACATCATGAAGGTTTGACAGATGCGGAGATAAAGTGATTCGGTATGCAACTGATCCGATTCACTTCAAGATTTGGAAGGGATTGATAAAACAGGGATCTAACTTCTTGACCTTAATGGCTCTACCTATCCCTGTTGTAGGCGTAACCTTTAGAAATACGTGGTCTCCTTATTGAAATTCCAGAGATTTTCTCCTGGTATCCGCATAACTCTTTTGATGGCTTTGAATGGCAAGTATCTTACTTTGAATCTTCTTGATCTGCTCAGTCGTCTGTTTAACTAAATCAGGCCCCGATAGAGTTAATTCTTCTATTTCATACCAACACAGTGGAGATTGGCACTTTCGTCCGTACAATATTTTGTAAGGAGCCATGCTGATGCTAGCGTGATAGCTATTGTTGTATGCAAATTCGGCTAGTGGTAAGTATCGATCCCAATTCCCATGTTGCTCCATTGTATAGGCTCGTAGCATATCTTCTAAGGTTTGAATTGTCC
Organism: Pterocarpus santalinus; assembly: GCA_031439595.1. Lineage (NCBI taxonomy): Eukaryota > Viridiplantae > Streptophyta > Magnoliopsida > Fabales > Fabaceae > Pterocarpus > Pterocarpus santalinus. The sequence continues at coordinate 41,403,570 of CM062527.1, forward strand.
TTTTCGTTTGCCCATCCATTTGCGGGTGATATGCAGTGCTTAGGCACAACTTAGTACCTAATGCTTTTTGTAAGGCTCACCAGAATCGTGAAGTGAATCTTGGATCTCGATCAGAGATAATGGTTGAAGGGGTCCCATGTAGCCTGATAATTTCTTGGATATACAATTGCGCTAACTTTTCCAATGGATAATTTGCTCGACTGGGTAGAAAGTGAGCAGATTTGGTTAATCTATCCACGATAACCTATATGGCATCATATCCTACTGGCATTCTTGGTAATCCCATTACAAAATCCATGGAGATACTCTCCCATTTCCACTCAGGGATTTCCAAAGGTTGTAGCATCCCAGAGGGTTTCTGATGTTCCACTTTCACCTTCTGATAGATCAAGCATTTGCTTACAAAGCTCGCCACATCTGACTTCATGCCTACCCACCAAAACATTTTCTTGAGGTCTTGATACATTTTAGTAATATCAGGATGTACGGTAAATTCACCTTTATGTGCTTCTTCCAAGATTCTCCTTCGGAGATCATTTCCCTCGGGTACACACACCCTGTCACGGTGTCGCTATATACCTTCTTTATCTTGAGCAAAACCCATTAATTTCTCTGATTGCACAAGATTGATGGTATGTTGAAAACTAGCATCCTGCTGTTGTACTTGCCGAATCTACTCCTTAAAGCTACTGCTTACCTTAACTTGGTGTAACTGAATGGTCTTAGGAGTTATCAGGATTCCCAAATTAATATTTTGGAAGCTCTCAATAAGCTCTATCTCTTTTACCATCATCCAGGCTACAGTCAACGATTTTCTGCTTAAAGCATCTGCTACAACATTTGCCTTGCCTGGGTGGTATTTTAATTCGAATTCGTAGTCTTTAAGGTGTTCCATCCATCTCCGCTACCTCATATTTAATTCTTTTTGATTAAAGAGGTACTTTAAACTCTTATTGTAACACCCTCTATTATATAAGCTATGCTCGAGTCATGGAGTCATATTAAGAGGTTGTCACTGTGCTAAGAAAACTTTAAAATATGGAAAATATAATACATGGCCCTTTAACTGCTTACTTTATTACCGACTAATAGTCTCTGATACATGGAAAAAAAAAATATATATATATATATAATAATAATAATAATAATAATAATTACACTTTAAAAGAAAGTATGACTGATATAGTACACAGCGTCTACTTCTGAGAAGTTGTTACTAGCTTCAATGGTCTCTTGATCTGGCTTATGCCCGATTCTTGCTCCATGAATGGCCCTGTACTCTGCCTCGCACTTGGTTTCTAACTTGGGTGCTGGAATGTTTACGGAAAAGAAAAACATGCAAGCAGGCAGTGAGAACCTAAGGCTCCCAGTAGGTAAACATGAACTATTCTCATACAGTGCCATCATAAACATTCCAGCCGCTTCGGTTTATTATGAAAATATGAGCACATATACACAAACAGTGGTTCAATTTTAAGTGGAAAACATTTTTCTCGAAGCGGGTTATGTTTTAACAATCACTTGCCATATTATATGACAGACATAGAAATATGATTAGTATGACATGCTTCAACCAGAATCATAATAATAGTATGACTTAATGAGATAACTGAAGATGCACTTATAGATGCTTATACTTGACTGTATGCAAGTGCACCTGTCTTAATTCATGTCTTTCTTTAACTTGCAACTTAATCTTACTTTTCTGTGCTTGGTCCCCCGGAGGTGAATGGCCTTTCTCACCCTTGGGTAATAGCCTGCTTTTCAGGTTCGAGCTTGTACCTATACATGAGTGACGGGTTTACTTTCCCCGACCCTCACACCGGTCTATTCCCCTTAAATTTGGTCGAGGGCTGGCCCAAGTCTCAGACAGTACCGCTCTGGCCCACGCTAGCTAGGTCTATGGCATGCCTCGCATGGTAGCTTGGTACGTCCCTCTTGCAAGTTTTTATTATCCTTTTCTTTCCATATCTTATCATGCATGCGGATGCTTTGAGCATTCATGGATATGTCTATTTTCTTACTTCTCATATCATATTCTAATTATGCTTGCATGCATGATGTATATGAACATAACATGTGAATGTAATATATTCAAAGTATAATCTCTCATAACTCATATCATACTTAAATTCATACTTGCATATCTGAACCTTATAAGCATAACATTCATAGACTTCTACCGTAAATTTGGCAGCATAACGGATTGTATCCATTCCCCCATGAATAGTGCCAACTCTCACAGACAAATCAATCATAGCGGTATAATCAATCTAACATATCTATTAAGGTAAAACTTAAAACCGTCAACTCAAGCCTTATATGTTCACTAACACTTGTGAAACCATCAACTTGGTCATTTCTGCCAATTCTATTTGGTTCTGCCCGAATTTTGTATAATCCACCTTTATTTCTATTCAACTTATTTAAATCTAAATTTTGGATATGTCATAGTTCTATATATCTACTTTCTAACCTCTTTAGTCCCATTTCATTTTGATTTATATAACTCAAGATATCGAACTTTTGCCTCAGCCTATTCGGTCACTGGCCCGAATTACACACTTGGAAGTATAAATACACTAAAAATCGAAAATAACCTCAAATCATACGAAATTGGTACCATATCAAAGCTAACAGGACAACCTTTCATTTGCAGCAAGTTTCACTTAGTTTTCTTAAGTATACTTCGAGTTATAAGTCCTGAAAGTCGACCTTCCTGAACTACCCTGTTTTGGTCTGGATTGGACATAGGGCAACTTCCTCGAATCACTGGGAACAATTGGGACCATAATGAACTCGGAATTTCATATTGGGATGTTCCCCTATGTGTAAGCTTTCTAAAAATGTTAGTTTCACTCAATTTGGAGTTGTATAGGGTGAGTTACTCTACTCATGTCACCCTGCCCTGATAAAAATCCTGAACCCTAGGTCAAACTTCAAAAATTCATGTCTCCCTCAATACTAATCCAATAACCTTATATGATATATCTATGGAATGCCCTGAATGTCTACTTTCATCTAAAAATAGTTTCATTGGATTTAACCGATTGTAGGAGGAGCCGTACACTCCGTTGTATGGACTGCCGTGGAATTCTTCATCCAGACAGCATCCTAATCCATCCATTTCTCTTAGTTTTCTTCTTCTAATTCTAATTCCCACTCAAGATTTCATATTAATCCCATAGTAATCCAATCATACACATCCAATATATCATCAAATAATTAAAAAAAAGTAATCTTTCATGCATCCTCAGTTTAGAGAAATCAAGGTTAGAGATTGAATCCTACCTCCTTGGAGTGTAATTTGAGCTAAGTGTTGAAGCTTGAATTGATAGAACCTTGTTAAGCTTGAAGGAGTGATGGAGTTGATTGAGAGAAGGGAAGAAAAAGGCTGGAACAAAAGGGAGAGAAGGAGGCGTAAATCAGCCTCAAATGAGAAGAGAAGTCTGACTTAAATACATGGAGGTAATTAGGATTGTGAGTATTGATTGATTGAAATTTTGTGATTGAAGTCTGGCCACGTCTCCCACTTTTGTGGCCAAATTGCTCTCCACGTCGTCCTAAAAGTGGGACTCGCTTCCATTCTGTATAAACTCGGAACTCGTCTTGATTCTGCTTAAAGTTAGAACTCGTGCTATTTTACTTGAGCTAGGTGCTGAAGCCGAATATCGGAACTCGTCCCATCTCATTTGTGACTTTGAAGAAATCTTGTCTGGTTTATTCGGAACTTGGAAGCAAGGTCGGATGTCGGAAGTCATACAGCTTACGATCACCTAATCTCGGAACTCCCCATTCAAACTCGGGAACACCAACAGAAATGGAAAGTTCCGGGGAATGAACTCGGATATCGGAACTCGTGTATGACTGAAAGTTAACTCAAAGATTCGAACTCATGTCCATTGAGTTCAACTCTAAGGCCAAAACTCGCTATATTAAAATCGGAGGTCGGCTCTTGCACCATTGTGTTAAAGTATCAACTTGGGTCAAGTCAGAAGTCGGAATGAGGATGCTGGGTATGCTTAAGGTCGGAACTCGAGAATCCGAAATCACAATATCAAACCCAAATACTTAAACCCGGAAGTCGGTATGATGAGATCGGAAACATGGTATATTGTCTTTCAGACGTTAAGTCGGATATTGGGGGAATCACGTTCATGTTGTTCAGACTTGAAGTTTAAGTCGGAAGTCGGGAAATGAGGAAATTTTGCCAGTTGAAATCGGAGGTCGGAAATTATACCCAATATACTTTAATTTGGAGTCGGATATTGGAACTCGGAAGCCACTCCATTTAACTCGAAACTAGAACATGAAGTCGGAAATCAGGAATAATCAAAATTGGAGAGGAAATCGGAAATCGGGCATGACATGAAGTAAGACTAACTCGGAACTCGGTAATTATCCCATTTCATGTGAAATTTGAAGATGAAGTCGGAAATCATGAAAACTAGTGAAATCGGAACTCGGAAATCGTGGTGGAGGTAAAAATGGAATAGTTTAGCACAAGGTAAATTGGGGATGTTACAATTCTACCCACCTTAAAAAGAATTTTGTCCTCAAAATTCTGGGATTAAGAAAGGTCAAGGAAAAACCCTTTTAATGTATAGGGATACTCCTCTTCTCGAATTTGCATCTGGTCTTGAGATTACTTGCTAGTAGCTATGAGGTATTGTCTTAGTACGGACAAAGGATCCCTAAGGGTTATGTTAGTGCCCAAGCTTGCCTTATTTCTACGACGCTTTAAATTACGGTTTAGCTTATTGGAGACTTTTACTCATCTCCCTTGCTCTATACTCTGCTACTCCTACTTCGTGGTAGCTGCTAGATCTTCTGCCACTTGTACATGAGACCTCAGATATTCAACTCATGAAGATTTGAAATTGCAAAGATTAGCAGCTATCGTAGTAATTGTCTGAGTCCAGGAGGTCCGTATTTTCTTTCCCAAGATTCTTACTTGCTCAGCTACCTTTAATTCGACAACAAATTCGCCTCCAATATGGTTCTTTAGAAACATGGGCTTAGGCCTTTCCTCAATCATTATAACTAGGAGCCTTATCTTAAAACTCCTTCTTTTTGGTAAAATTTATCTAGTGTCTAATGTTTGTAGGAGGATTTTAGGTTGCTTCCACTATACAGATTGAGTTCTAAGACTCATGACTCTTTCTATTAGTCTGATATCCTCCTTGATTCCTAGTTATTGAGATATAGGCAATTTAAGATTAAAAGTCAGATCCTTTTTATTGAAGCTGTAGAGTTCCCTTACCATACTGTCTTACAAAATGCCTTTCGAATATCCATGCAGAGAGTTGTCGTAGATCATATGGGTGCCAAAATATACTTTGCTTTACTGACATTCTAATTCATCATCAAATTCAACGAGTAAATTCCTTATCTTCCTTGTCATGTGCCTGACCACTTGCGCACTATGTTTTCCAGTAAACTGTCTAATACTTGTGTCTTGGGTCCTAAATACCAACTGAAAAAGTTCTGTCATTACGAAAATCATTGGCTACAGCAGCAATCAATGTCAATAAATAGTGATCATAGTGGCTTCGCCGAAATTTTTTGGGAAATTGATCAAGCCATATCCAAACTCTTGCCTACCTGATTCTCTTTGATCAGTGACGAATCCCCCTTCCATTAGGTTTTAGGTGCAAGGCTAGAGCTTCCTTCTAAACTATAACTATGGTCCTTGCTTCGAAATCTTTCCTTCTCTTGCAGACTTTATTCCATTTTTCATTATTTGCTCATTGGACCTCGTGCCATCCTTGTTGAATTTCTCAATGATTATTGGGATAGCCAAAGTCCCTGCCATTCTTATACTTTCTTCAATTGGTTAGCATGGAGATTTCTCAACTATTGTGTTGATGTTTGCCTCCCACTTTTATGGGCACCGGTGTTACCAAACTCGTTGGGGGGTTTGTCCTAATACCATGTATGCAGATGCATTAGTTGTAATGGCTAGATTTTATATTACCCTAACTGCTAAGCTTCACGCTACTCTTCATAACTTCTTGCCCCTAGGATGTAATCCATTTGTTGTGAGAAATGGAAACAATGGTCTTGCTATCCTGTTAAAGTTTCAATATGAGGGTTTCCCATATGGTCACCCATCTCCACATTACTTTTGTCCGAGCACGTTTAACTACGGAATTCTAATGGAACCTAGTGCGTTAGTGATGATTACATTTAATCCGGCCCAAGGGATGAAGACTTTTCTGACTGCCTCTAGTTTTGATATCGAAACCTTGCCCCTCATGGGGCACGTTTCCAAGTCCTTTTTGATCTTATATTGGTGCATCACCCAGTCTTGCTTAGGGCGCATTGGGTTTGTTGCACTTATGACCAATGTCAAGGTAGCCCTGCTTAGTATTTCATACACAATCTTATTTGCACCATGATCTCGTACTAGGTAGCTTTTCTTTCCTCAATAGGCCATATGAAATTAAAACTTTCCTTTCTTCTATTTACGCCTATAGTATCCATTGTCCCTACCTAAGTTTATCTTCATCTTAGTCCATTAGGACCTCCCACTTTAATACTATCTCAAGATAACGGAATTAGTTGCACACTTTAAGCCCTTGTCATTTCTGCTAAAATCTGAATACACTCCTTGTCAAGTTACTCCACCCATAGCATATATAATGATACCTAAAGGCAATTATTAGACCTTACATTTCTTCTCTAAATAGCCTCATTCCTCTGCTAATAACATGTTGGAGATAATCCTATCATCCAGTTCCTGTGGTGGCTGAGGTTGATAAAATTTGAACATGACTAGGTTTCCTGGCGTTTCCTTTATTCCCTGAAAGGTAGGAACACTAGGTCCTTATGCCTCCTTTTGTATGAAGGTGTTCCTACTTTATATTAGTAGGAGATATACTGCCTCGTCTCCTTGTTACACTTATAACTTCATCGGCCTTCCTTACCGTGCATAACCGTATCTCTATCTTGATTCAATGTACAGTTGGATGGGCCTCTTTACAGTTTGCTCAACTGTTTCCCTCTCAAAGCCAAGATTCCACTCAGTACTCTTCCAAATTTACAATCGTTACAAGGCTAGTTCCTATACCCCCGAGGAAGAAACCACTTCAGCCTACGGGCGGAATTTAAAGTTCCCTATGTGCCTAGCCGAAGCTTCTGCCCTTAGCTTCTTTCGCTGATCCTCTACGTCATTCGCCTACTCTACAAATTTCTTAATGAAGGATCAGGTCTTTGTATTGTGGTATTACCACAATCCCGAAATAAAAACCATTGAATGAATTTGTTGGCAAGAGACCGTCGGGGTAATCCCATCTATGGAGGAAATAAGTATACTGTCCATGCCACATATGATAAGCTTATCAGCGGGTAATCACCTTACTCCCATTGAGTATTAGAGCTACAAAACTAGATAGAAGAATCTCCTAGATTCAAATTAGAGAAGATAGTGCAGTTCGTAATTGTCGTAATGGAGCTTGAAACAAGGCCCATCAGGTTGAAAAAGATTCTTAACCCAACATGCCTCCAATTGAGATTATGCCCTTGATAACGGGAAATCTTCGACTACTTAGCAACACCTTACAAACAACCTTTTTCGATATAACTAGGTTCACCATGTAAATATCAAATCACCCGATACAATTTCTTTGATTGAATTCCCAATTCTCTGCACTACTCAACTTGCTCAATTATCTATCCCTTTATGCTATCATTACCTCCTAGGAGTCTCATCCCTAATAATTGTGTATAGAAGATCTCTAATAAGCCTGCTGGGTGTTTTAGGCTTCTATTTACACAAAACCTTATATTGAGGTGATCAGGCTCAATACTCAGTCAAGTGCAACAGATAGTCCACAACACTCACAACAAGGCTGACATGCATAATATTTCTATGTCCTCTTCACGCGAGGACCTAATGCATGGTTTATCTAAATTCTCAGAGTATGCATTAGAAGCATAATCAGTCCATCCACGGGCCTATATAGGACGAACTGCTCTGATACCAATAAATGTAACACCCTCTATTATATAAGCCATGCTCGAGTCATGGAGTCATATTAAGAGGTTGTCACTGTGCTAAGAAAACTTTAAAATATGGAAAATATAATACATGGCCCTTTAACTGCTTACTTTATTACCGACTAATAGTCTCTGATACATGGAAAATATATATATATATATATATATATATATAATAATTACACTTTAAAAGAAAGTATGACTGATATAGTACCGCGTCTACTTACGAGAAGTTGTTACTAGCTTCAATGGTCTCTTGATCTCGCTTATGCCCGATTCTTACTCCATGAATGGCCTGTACTACGCCTCGCACTTGGTTTCTAACTTGGGTGCTTTGGAATGTTTCACGGAAAAGAAAAACATGCAAGCGACGGTGAGAACCTAAGGCTCGATGAGGTAAACATGAACTATTCTCATCTGATTGCCATCATAAACATTCCAGCCGCCGGGTTTATTATGAAAATATGAGCACATATACACAAACAGTGGTTCAATTTTAAGTGGAAAACATCTTTCTCGAAGCGGGTTATGTTTTAACAATCACTTGCCATATTATATGACAGACATAGAAATATGATTAGCATGACATGCTTCAACCAGAATCATAATAATAGTATGACTTAATGAGATAACTGAAGATGCACTTATAGATGCTTATACTTGACTGTATGCAAGTGCACCTGTCTTAATTCATGTCTTTCTTTAACTTGCAACTTAATCTTACTTTTCTGTGCTTGGTCCCCCGGAGGTGAATGGCCTTTCTCACCCCTGGGTAATAGCCTGCTTTTCAGGTTCGAGCTTGTACCTATACATGAGTGACGGGTTTACTTTCCCCGACCCTCACACCGGTCTATTCCCCTTAAATTTGGTCGAGGGCTGGCCTAAGTCTCAGACAGTACCGCTCTGGCCCACGCTAGCTAGGTCTATGGCATGCCTTGCGTGGTAGCTTGGTACGTCCCTCTTGCAAGTTCTTATTATCCTTTTCTTTCCATATCTTATCATGCATGCGGATGCTTTGAGCATTCATGGATATGTCTATTGTCTTACTTCTCATATCATATTCTAATTATGCTTGCATGCATGATGTATATGAACATAACATGTGAATGTAATATATTCAAAGTATAATCTCTCGTAACTCATATCATACTTAAATTCATACTTGCATATCTGAACCTTATAAGCATAACATTCATAGAATTCTACCGTAAATTTAGCAGCATAACGGATCGTATCCATTCCCCCATGAATAGTGCCAGCTCTCACAGACAAATCAATCATAGCGGTATAATCAATCTAACATATCTATCAGGGTAAAACTTAAAACCGTCAACTCAAGCCTTATATGTTCACTAACACTTGTGAAACCATCAACTTGGTCATTTCTGCCAATTCTATTTGGTTCTGCCCGAATTTTGTATAATCCACGTTTATTTCTATTCAACTTATTTAAATCTAAATTTTGGATATGTCATAGTTCTATATGTCTACTTTCTAACCTCTTTAGTCCCATTTCATTTTGATTTATATAACTCAAGATATCTAACTTTTGCCTCAGCCTATTCGGTCACTAGCCCGAATTACACACTTGGAAGTATAAATACACTAAAAATCGAAAATAACCTCAAATCATACGAAATTGGTACCATATCAAAGCTAACAGGACAACCTTTCATTTGCAGCAAGTTTCACTTGGTTTTCTTAAGTATACTTCGAGTTATAAGTCCTGAAAGTCGACCTTCCTGAACTACCCTGTTTTGGTCTGGATTGGACATAGGGCAACTTCCTCGAATCACTGGGAACAATTGGGACCATAATGAACTCGGAATTTCATATTGGGATGTTCCCCTATGTGTAAGCTTTCTAAAGAAGTTAGTTTCACTCAATTTAGAGTTGTATAGGGTGAGTTACTCTACTCATGTCACCCTGCCCTGATAAAAATCCTGAACTCTAGGTCAAACTTCAAAAATTCATGTCTCCCTCAATACTAATCCAATAACCTTATGTGATATATCTATGGAATGCCCTGAATATCTACTTTCATCTAAAAATGGTTTCATTGGATTTAACCGGTTGTAGGCGGAGCCGTACACTCCGTCGTACGGACTGCCGTGGAATTCTTCATCCAGACAACATCCTAATCCATCCATTTCTCTAAGTTTTCTTCTTCTAATTCTAATTCCCACTCAAGATTTCATATTAATCCCATAGTAATCCAATCATACACATCCAATATATCATCAAATAATTAAAAAAAAGTAATCTTTCATGCATCCTCAGTTTAGAGAAATCAAGGTTAGAGATTGAATCCTACCTCCTTGGAGTGTAATTTGAGCTAAGTGTTGAAGCTTGAATTGATAGAACCTTGTTAAGCTTGAAGGAGTGATGGAGTTAATTGAGAGAAGGGAAGAAAGAGGCTGGAACAAAAGGGAGAGAAGGAGGCGTAAATCAGCCTCAAATGAGAAGAGAAGTCTGACTTAAATACATGGAGGTAATTAGGATTGTGAGTATTGATTGGTTGAAATTTTGTGATTGAAGTCCGGCCACGTCTCTCACTTTTGTGGCCAAATTGCTCTCCACGTCTTCCTAAAAGTGGGACTTGCTTCCATTCTGTATAAACTCGGAACTCGTCTTGATTCTGCTTAAAGTTGGAACTCGTGCTATTTTACTTGAGCTTGGAGCTGAAGCCGAATATCGGAACTCGTCCCATCTCATTTGTGACTTTGAAGAAATCTTGTCTGGTTTATTCGGAACTTGGAAGCAAGGTCGGATGTTGGATGTCATACAGCTTACAATCACCTAATCTCGGAACTCCCCATTCAAACTCGGGAACACCAACAGAAATGGAAAGTGCCAGGGAATGAACTCGGACATCGGAACTCGTGTATGACTGAAAGTTAACTCAAAGATTCGAACTCATGTCCATTGAGTTCAACTCTAAGGCCAGAACTCGCTATATTAAAATCGGAGGTCGGCACTTGCACCATTGTGTTAAAGTATCAACTTGGGTCAAGTCAGAAGTCGGAATGAGGATGTTGGGTATGCTTAAGGTCGGAACTCGAGAATCCGAAATCACAATATCAAACCCAAATACTTAAACCCGGAAGTCGGTATGATGAGATCGGAAACATGGTATATTGTCTTTCAGACATTAAGTCGGATATCGGGGGAATCACGTTCATGTTGTTCGTACTTGAAGTTTAAGTCGGAAGTCGGGAAATGAGGAAACTTTGCCAGTTGAAATCGGAGGTCGGAAATTATACCCAATATACTTTAATTCGGAGTCGGATATTGGAACTCGGAAGCCAGTCCATTTAACTCGAAACTAGAACATGAAGTCAGAAATCAGGAATAATCAAAAATTGAAGAGGAAATCGGAAATCGGGCATGACATGAAGTAAGACTAACTCGGAACTCGGTAATTATCCCATTTCATGTGAAATTTGAAGATGAAGTCGGAAATCATGAAAACTAGTGAAATCAGAACTCGGAAATCGTGGTGGAGGTAAAAATGGAATAGTTTAGCACAAGGTAAATTGGGGATGTTACACTTATGATCAGAAAAGACCTTGAACCTCACACCATAAAGGTGATGTCTCCATGTCTTCAAGGCAAATACTATTGCGGCTAATTCAAGATCGGGTGTGGGATAATTCCTCTCATGCGGCTTTAATTGTCTAGAGGCATACGCGACCACATTTCCGGCTTGTATTAACACGCATCCTAATCCTTGCTTGGAAGCATCACAAGAATAGTCCATGAGGGTCTAGCAAGGCTAACACTGGTGTTGTGATTAACCTCCTTTTGAAGTCTTGAAAACTCTGCTCGCAGTTCGATGTCTATTCAAATGGAACATTCTTCTGGGTTAGGTTGGTCAAAGACAAAGCTATTCGAGAGAAATCCTTGACAAATCGCCTATAATATCCTGCTAAGCCCAGAAAACTTCTAACCTTAGTGGCTGTGGTCGACCTTTCCCAATTTAGTATTACTTCTACTTTGATGGGATCTACAAAGATTCCCCCATGCGATACCACATGGCCGAGAAAGTTTACTTCTTTCATCCAAAATTCACATTTGGATAACTTAGCATAGAGTTTCTTCTCTCTTAAAATTTGCAGAACTTGCCACAAGTATTCCACATGCTCCTGCTCAGTCTTCGAATAGACAAGTATGTCGTCGATGAAAACCACTACAAACTTGTCTAGATATGGGCGGAATATTTGATTCATATAATCCATGAATACTGCTAGGGCATTTGTCAGCCCAAACGACATCACAATATACTCGTAGTGTCCGTAACGAGCTCGAAAGGCTGTCTTAGGGATATCTTGTTCTCGAACTTGAATTTGATGATATCTGGAATACAAGTCAATCTTGGAAAATATCATTGCACCCTGTAATTGGTCCATGAGGTCATCAATCCTTGGCAGTGGGTATTTATTCTTAATTGTCACTTTATTCAGCTATCTATAATCCACGCATAAGTACATGCTCCCATCCTTCTTTTTAACCAACAAGACTGGAGCTCCCCATGATGATGCACTTGGCCGTATGAATCCTTTTTCCAAAAGTTCTTCAATCTGCTTCTTTAGTTCTGTTAGCTCCATAGATGACATTCGATACGGACTATAGATATTGGTCCCGCACCTGGAATCAGCTCAATGGTCAACTCAATTTCCCTCTTAGGAGGGAATTCAGGAATATCTTCTGGAAAAATATTGGGATATTCCTTAACAACTAAGATCCCCTCCAGTTTCTGTTCAACTTCCATCACATTAGCTGATAGGAGGATGTATCCTTGACTCTTCGACCCACTACAATTTAACAATAAAGAGTTCAGATAGAAGAGTGTTGAGACTTGGGATTCAGAAGACGAGACAGAGGAGAATACCACTGTCTTATCAGAATAGTTGAGCAAGACTCGATTGGCGGAAAGCCAATCCATACCCAGAATTACGTCAAGTCCAGATAGAGGGAGACAAATCAAATTGGCTGCAAAGGTCCTACCCTCAATTCGAAGAGGAACATTGATGCAAATTTGACTAGTTTTAACAAGCTCATTTGCAGGAATAGAAACCAGTAGATCATAAGGCAATGCAGAAATTGGTAATTGTAAAATAGCCACTTAGTCATGAGAAATAAATGAGTGGGAGACACCGAAATCACAAAGTACAGTTAGAGTCTCACCATCCACTTCACATGTACTTTGGATTAGTCCTTCGGACTTGTTAGCTTCTTCTGCATTCATCGTAAAGATCCGTCTTTAACGTTGAGGTCTAGACAGCTGTGGTGGATTCCTGGCAGGATTCCTGGTTGGACACTCAATAAATTTTGTGGCCTGGCTTGCCACACCCATAGTAGACGTTTTGGCCCGCCAAACACGTCGATCACCATGATTCTTACTACATTTTACGCAAGTTGGATTCGAAAAAGGCTTCTAGGGCTACTTGCCTTTGCTGCTGACTGGTTGAAATCTTCTTTGTTGTTGAAAGTTGGGCTTGAACCTTGGGCCCTGCGGTGCCAACCCCTTCTTAAAGTTGCCATTAGACACCTTGGCTATAGTCAGCTTCAGGTTACAGTTTTCCACCGGTCGGCATTTATTTACCAATGTGGAGAAATCTCTGATCTCCATTGGCCCTATTACTGCAAGAATGTCTTCTTGAAATCCTCCTTTGAATTTGATGCACTTCCAAACTTCATCAGGATTCCTCTGATAAATTGTAGAAAATTTACACAACTCTTCAAACCTGGCAATATACTGGGATATCGTCCGGTTTCCTTGATGGAGCTACATAAATTTCAGCTCTTTAACATTTCAAACGGAAGCAGGAAAATACCTTTGGTAGAAAACATCTCTAAACACCATCTAGGTGACCACTGTCTAAGATTCCTCAAGTAGTCTTCTTATGTCGTTCCACCAAAACTCTGCGTCTGCTTTGAGCATGTAAGTGGCAAAGGTCACCTTCTGATGATCTGAACAATCCAGGACAGAGAAAACGTTCTCCATGGCCTTGATCCATTCATCAGCTTTGTCTGGGTCGTAAGCTCCTTGAAAACTGGGTGGGTTTGCCTTCCTAAACTCAGCAAATTTGAGATAGTCCAGGACAGCTCTAAGGCCATGTGGATTTCCTCCACCGCTTGCCTTAGGTCGCCTACCCAATTGATCCATCATCTGGTGAGCTGCCACAGCCTGCTCTCATATTGCATGAGCCATTTCTCGTATGGTGTCCATAAAGTCAGCCGGGTCCTCTTGAGCAGGTTCTATGCGTGGTCTGCCTCACCTTTCGGAGGCTATTAAGTTCTAAGCACACAAAACAAAAGTTATTGAGTTGATCAGGCTTAATACTATGTCTAATGTGCTAGTAAATAACAGCTCACACAGTTAGGCACTTCATGCACATGCACATCTATATCTCGAGTTCAAGACAAAATTTTGTGCACGCTACCATCTAAAAATACAAACTATGCGCAAAGCATAGTCAGTCCAATCCTTGGCCTTAGCTAGGACGAACTGCTCTGATACCAAAAATGTAACACCCTATCAATTTAATGTTATGCTTAAGTCATAGCACGAAATTAAGTAGATTATGTTACCGTGTCGATCCTCTGCTTATTATTGATTTATCACATCATATCTTTCCTTTTTTTTTTAGCAGGCAAAATGGCATGCTGTATATAATGAACGTAATCAATATCGCAGAATGTAATGAAATTTACAACAGACAGGTCATATATCATCAACCGTATATGTAGATATATATATATATATATATATATATATATATATATATATATATATATATATATAGGATAGAAGCCAACGCTTCAGTTTATGTGCAAATGTAAAATAGCATATATAAGTATGGCCGGTATACTAAAAAGAAGGCCCGTGTCAATCAAAATGATCCTATAGAGTCCTCAGAGGACATTTCAAACTAAAAGATATATATGTGGCTAACCCTATGACCCAACGCTGCACACTGCCAAAAGAGGGCCATGTTGTACAATAGAACTCTCAGCCCGGGACCTACTCGGTCAGGTAGTCATTGGCCACACCAAGCCCGGCTAGGGAGTAGTCCATACTAGGTCCCGAGGATGAGGATGATGAGCCAATAGCCTCCGAAGGATCGCTCTCAGAACTGAGTGAGATGTCTGGCACGATCTGTGGACGTGACTCGGGTAGAGGACTAGCAGGTGCGGTAGGTGCTGCGGGTGCCGGAGGTGCTGGAGCTGGGTGTGCCACATGCAACGGGAACACAAAATATGGAGCGGCAGGGTCCGAAGCAGGGTGGAATAGGGGAATAGCAAAATTCGTATTGCTAAAAAGGTAGAGACGGAAATTGCAGGAGCCGACTATATACAGTGAATCCACTATGGGATCATGATGGAACTGCAAGTCGGGAATCTCAACAAAAAGGGTGGCAGTCGAGTCCATCACCAGCATCTGAGAATGATGCAGAAATACAAAGCAAGGTGAGAATTTAAAGAAAATTCTCAGTAGGGTTCATGTATGGTATTTAGCTGACGTCACATTCATTCTCAGTTGCCTTGGTTTTTATTTAATTATAAAAAATTGGGATCAAATAGAACTATCCATATTTAACAAGTTTAAGAAAGCATCTGGTCCGAGGCAAGATTCTATTTTACTTAGGACAATATAAGAAACAGAATAGTAAGCAGAATAATTGAACATATAGCAGTAAGTAAACATAACATTCAAATTGTAAATAATTTATAATGATTATTCAATGCAACCATGCAAAACTCATTCTTGAACTTATCTCCATAAACTTTTCTATCACTTGATCCCCTAGGAGTTCTTGGCCATTTAAACTCCTGGGTAATAGTCTACTTTTCAGGGCCGAGTTCATTCCTATATAGGAATACCGAGTTTACTTTCCCCAGCCTTCCCATTGATCTATTCCCCTTAACTTCAATCTGGGGCTAGCCCAAGTATTATGGAACTTTCATCATAACATAATCTATGCTCATCATAACATAACCTTTATGAACTTCTTGCAAATGCACATGGATCTCAATACATATTATAACTCATGAATAAGATTTACCGAAATTTCAGCAGCATAACGGAACATGTCCGCTTCCCTATGAATGGTGCCAGTACTCAGAACACCAAATTTTTAGGAAACTCATAGCAATTTATTCATATTTCAAACATCAAATTTATGGCACAATTATTGCAACTAAAACATGGTTGCTGTCTCAGCACTTGCATTCAACCTGGTTTTTGTAAATTGGGCCACAATTTCTATTGAACTCATCTGGACCTCAATTTTGGATATGTTAGAGTGTTATGCGTCTATTTTGTAACCTTTTTGATCCCATCTAATTTTGATAAGTATAGCTCAAGTTATTTAAGTTTTATCCTGGTCTACCTTAAGACAAGCTAGAATTACACACTTAAAATTAAAAATCCACTAAAAATCAAAAACCAACTCATATTATATAAAATTGGTATCATATTAAAACTAACAGGATAAGCTTTCATTTGTAATAATTTCCATTTCATTTGCTTCAGTAAAACTCGAGTTCTAAGCCCCGAAATTTGACCTTCCTGAACTGCCCTATTTTGGCCCAGTTTGGACATAGGGCAACTTCTTTAAACCACTGGGAGCAAACGGGACCATATCCAACTTGAAAATTTTTATGGGATATTCTTCTATGTGTAAGCTTTCTAAAAATTAGTTTCATCAAATTCCAAGTCGTGTAGAGCAAGTTTTGCTCTGTATAACCCAGTCTACCCAAAATCAACCTCAAGAATATAGGTCAAACTTCCAAAATTCATATCTCTCTCCATACTAATCCAATGGCCTTATATGATATATATATATATATATATATATATATATATATATATATATATAGCCCTAAATGTCTAGTTTCAAATAAAAATAATTCCATCGAATTTGAACAGCTGTAGGTGAACTGTAGGTGAAGCGGTACACTCTACCGTACGGACTACCTAGTGAATTTGGTCTCCCAGCCCCTCACACCTTCCTATACTCACTCTTTCCTACTTCTTAATCAAATTTA
Organism: Pterocarpus santalinus; assembly: GCA_031439595.1. Taxonomy (NCBI): domain Eukaryota; kingdom Viridiplantae; phylum Streptophyta; class Magnoliopsida; order Fabales; family Fabaceae; genus Pterocarpus; species Pterocarpus santalinus. The sequence continues at coordinate 41,420,625 of CM062527.1, forward strand.
AACACAACAAAAATAGCCAATGATCGTCATATTCATTCACTAATCATATCAGGAAGTAAGGAAATAAAGTCAAAATCAGCCACCTACAATCAGAACAACCAGAACAAAAATCTCTATCTTTTTGTATGTGATTCTGCTGAGTTTTGGAGTTTGGTTGAGAGGAGAAGGAAAAAAAAAAAGTCTGAAGCAAGGAGAGAGTGATGCAAATCAGCAGGGAAAAATCTGATTTAAGCATTGAAAAGGTAGTTGGCTTGTGAGTTTTGATTGGATGAAATTTTGTAGGTAAGGGTCAGCCATGTTTCGCTCTTTGGTGGCTAAAATTCATTCTCCATTTTGCCTAAAAATTGGAACACATTTTTATTCTGTTTGAAATTGGAACTCGTCTCCATTCTGCTTAAAGTTGGAACTCGAAGCTTAGGAAACCCATAAAAGTTTTGGAAGACTTGTGGCTTAAGGTCAGAGATCAGAAATCGTACAGTAAACAAATCACCTTAAAATCGAAAGTCAAGGACAAGAATATAAAACCTAAAATACTTAAACCCGAATCTCGGAATCGAGAACTAGACGCTTTAAAACTCCTATTACCCGTAATTCTAAAAGTTGGTTGAGGATCAATCTTGGAGATTGATTTATAACTCTGGAAGTCAGGAATCAAAACATTAACCTTATGCACCGGGAAGTCAGAACTACACTCAAACTCGGGAACCTCAATAGAAATAAAAAGCTGTTGGAAATAAATTCAAATATTGGAACTTGTGTGTAACTTGGAAATCAATTCTGAGGTCAGAACTTGTGCCCATTTCACTTCAGAGGTCGGAACTTGTGTTTATTCTAGTTTAACTTGGAAATAAACTCAGAGGTCGGAACTCGAGTACATTTTAGTTGAATCTTAATTAACTTCAATTATTTGATAAAAATCCGAACAATTAGGCGAAAAACGATAAGAAAATTCCGGTGGATGTTACAGGGAGCAACATCACACATCCCTATCCTCGAGCATGCCCACGCCCATGAGGCACAACACGGCTACGAATGAACCCGCAACCACGAACTGGGGGTGGAGTGTGATAAGGAGCTGCTGAAGAAGACAAATCAGACGTCAGGCATATCATAGATGGATAACAAGGCTCAGATGGGAAAGCTTTGAGGGATCGGAATCCAATGAAATGGTCGAAGTCAGACAAGTATCCGAGTCAGGCTCATCTTCATTAAGGTATCTCGGTGGCTGAAAGTAAGGACGGATTTCATCCAGGGTAACCTCACCAAATGGCTAATGTGGTCGAAAAAATGGGCTCATCACTGGAGTCTAAAATGGACGGTCATGGAAGATGTAGACCTTCATCGCTATGCTCATAGACATTACTGAGGCATTCAGCACCAGGTCAAAGCACCAATGCCATACTGGAAACTTAGTGGAGATCAGCACCGTGCCCGACATCGACATCCTTTGAAGATGACATGAAAACATATGAGTAAGAAATACTAGATTTCTCAGTAGGATTGCGACTAGACAAACACTGTGTCATCATCATCGTTATCATCCCATCCACTTCTGATTTAATTATAAAAATAGTGGATCGATATAAGTTCAATTTTAATAATTTCTGAAAACATAAATTTCAAAGCGGATTATTTTTACGCTTAACATCATGACGGTATCATCATAACTAAACATACATATAAAAACATAGAATAAACATTCATAATGCATATGGACAACATAAAAACATGTAATGACATACAACCTCATAGACTTAATTATGGTTGTACTTTGACTTTACTTTCATTCTTAGCATGTGCTTAACATTCTTTACTTTTCCTTTGAAGTAGACTATTTTTGGACATGAGCTAATTCCGTGACCATCACCACGTAGCACTAACCAAATCAGACTAAGCCAATATTGGTTACCTCTAAGTTGGAGGGTCCTCGATGTCACACTTGCCTCCTCTATAGTGGTTCCTTGAGTGTTTGTGAATCACCATCTCTCACTTCCTTTATCGAAGTGATTGAAGGGTCATATCCATTCTTTCTTTTCTTACCATTATACTTTACATGCATAGTACTTCTTTGACTAAACACATGCAATGATATGACTAAGTCCATAATTTTGACGAAAATCCGATAGCATAATGGCTAGACCGGAACTTCCCCAAAATGCCAATCATAAAACTTTCAACCAACAGTCCGTCATATCTATATCATATCATCACACTAATCATTCAATCATGAGATAGGGCTCAATCAACTTGTCGTTCATCATACTGAATGGCATCATACATTCAAACCCTAAAGGGGTTCATAATTATGTTATTCTTTGTGAAGAATCTTATGAGTCATCATATGATTTCCCGTGGTTACCCATGAGAGAATCACATAGTTAAATATATGTATATGATTTTTTAGTTAATTAGTTCTCATGTGAAATTACTCTTTACTTGAGTACATGTCTTATAGAACACTTGTTCAATTTAATTAAGTTAGATAATTGTTTCCTTTCCTTAAGATAGTGCACTTAGTGATTCCTCGGTTCATAGTATACTTAGAGGCCCTAATCATACTTCTTTTCCCAAGAAGTTCAAGATCCCTCTAATCGTTAGGTCATGACAGTACATAACCACACTCTTGAACCCAACAACACCATGTTTAGTAATCACCAAGGTTGATTTTTAACTTATCCAAGTTGCAAAGTTTCAAGCTTTTATTGTTCACATAACAAGGTATTACCTTAAATGTTATACAAGTTGTCATTCTTTATAAAATAGTCATAAAGTTTTATTCTTTATAAAAGTAAATGCCTCTAAAATTATACTCTTGACTTAAGGATTAAATCTTTATAAAATAATAATACAAGATGCTAGCTATTGAACTAAAAAGTCTTGTTCTTTATAAAAGTTGACACTTTTATTTATTCTAAGACCATCAAGGTCTCAACTTTATGATTTAAAGTTGTCTTAAAGTTAAAAAGGTTCCTGCTTGATGAGCTAGGGATATTAAACATTAACTTTAAAGTTAGAAAGTCTTGATCTTTGTAAAAGTTGACACTTTCAAGCATTATTTTGACTCAAGATCTAAACTTTATGAATTAAAGGTTGCAAGACAACACCTTTATGACTTAGAGATTTCATTCTTGACTAAAGTTTGAAACTTTATGAAAAGTTTAATCTTCAAGGTTTGATTTCTAAGACATAAAGTGATAAGATATCATTTCTTTAACTTAAAAAGGCTTCATATTTCAAAAGGTTTAGGCTCTTACATGCAGTCTTGTCTTCAAAACAAAACAAAATAAAACTTTATGAAGGCACCAAAACTTGCACCACTTTCCATGAATCAAGAAGCAAACCTTTAGAGCTTTATACTCTTGGAGTGTTCATAGTCTTATCAAATCATGAAAAACATGTAAAGATGAAACTTCTCTAAGCATAAACTCATTATAAGAAAAGGAACAAGCTTTAAACAAAATACCACCAAGAGCATCATTCTTTTTCAAGCAACTCACAAGAAATATCAAGATCTCATGCATCAAGAAAGAAAAATAGAAACTTTGAAGCACCTAAAGAATGAAACTTTTCAAGAAATCAAGAACACTCATGAATAAGAATATGAACATATTTTACCAAAAATAGAAACTTTTGCTCATGAAGAACGTGAAAGATTTTCTCAAGCTTTCACTCGAAGATCTTGGTCATAAGAGGAACCAAGCTTCAAGCTTTCTTGACTAAACAAAATAGAAGAGTGAAAATCACTACCTAAGCTTGGAAAATGGCATCTTTGAGGAAGCAGAAGAAGATGAAGAAGACTCCTCCTTAGTAGATGATGGTGGCAGTTTTGGATGAGCAAGGAGAGAACTCTTCAGTTCTCTTGAAAATGAAGCTTGTAGTGTTTGAATCTCTTCTTCAAAGACCAAAAGATGTTGTCTTTGAAGGGCTAAGTGAAGAAGATTTGGTTATGGAAGTGGAGAAAGGAAGAAAAAGATGAAGAAGAAGAAGAAAGTTTTAGGGAGAAGTGAGCGGATATGAGAGTTAGAGAGAGAATAGGAAGTGTAAAAATAAAAAGTGAAGGTGTGTGCATGTGTATAGTAGCCATAACATTCAAGTGGGTGAGGGAGGAGATACTTTCTTAATTTTGTGTTAATTAAGGTATAGGGAGACAAATTGGATGATGGGGGGAACAAATAAAGTACTTACTCTTACATAAAGCACTCTTGTCTAATGCTTTATGCTTTAATGATATCACTCTTTATTTTATTGTCTAGTTGACTAAATTTGAATTTAATCATGTGATTAAGTGCTCTTGCAACTTAATTAACATGATTAAGCAAGGATCAGTGATTAACATACAAGAACATGATTAACAAAAATTAATTTTGCGATTAAGCTTAATTGTCCTTAATTAAACTCGATTAAGCTAATTAAGGGTGATTAATACTTAATTAAGCTAATAAGGCTCTGACTTGCTTAATTAGAGATTATCTAATCTCGATTAAACATTCTCTTAACTTTTCTCATCCGAGTTGGCCCATGAACACTTCGTTAATCCCTTAATCAAGCCTTAATCTCATAATTTCTCATTAAGTGCCTAATTACTTAGGGTTACTAAAGTAATTTAGTATAACAAGAATTTGATGATGTTACAGCTACTAATTGGCAATGGGGTCGAAGACAAAAACATTCATTTTAACATCACAAGAACTTAGGCCACCAAGAACCCTAAGCAAACACATTAGTTGAAGGAGTTATAAGGTTGTTAAAGAGGTAAAGTTTTCTCCAAATTACAGTCGTCATGTAGATACTATAATCATGTTGTTGAAGATATACATATAAATGGTCTAATTGATTCTAGAGGAAAGTGTCCAATTGTCCATATTAGTCTCTATGGTGTGGAGTAAAGCATTTTCAATCCAGAAATGTTTAGTGGAAAAGAATGGATAATAAATTTTATCTGTTAAAGAAAGAAGTGACTACCTTTTCTACATGGAGGTAGATATTTCATTCTTATGGAATGTAGTTAATTTGATGGCAAGATTAGGTTATAAGGTTTCATCTTTGTTCCTAGACTTGAATAAAAATAAAAGGAAATAATAGTAGAAGAAACATTTGGCCCAAACAGAGTCAATCTTAACCAAACTAGATTTATAACTAGACCAAACAATAAAACAAATCTTAATAGCAGAGAATAGAACTAGTTATAAAAATAAATTTATTACAGTGTTCATTTCTTAACTGGTTTGGCAATGAAGTGTTTGCTGGATATGACATAAATTCCTAATTGAAGATGATAATCTATAGTTTTATTTATTTAGAAGATTTGAAAAAGACTTGAAGATTTTAAGGGGGAAAAAAAAGGAAAGATTTAAAAGAAGATCAAATTTGAAAAAGATTTGGAGGAGACTTGATTGAGAAAAAATATGGAAGAGATTTGTTAGATAAAATATGAAATTATTAATAATTAGAATTAAATGTGAAATTAGTTGATTGCCAAGTGTTACGGACTAGTCTATAAGCCTAACAACAAATGGGCTAAATGATAGTGCCTAGGCCTAAGTCGGAAGTCTTAGCCCATGTAACAACCCCAATTTACCCTGTGCTAAACTATTCCATTTTTACCTCTATCATGATTTTCGAGTTCCGATTTCACTAGTTTTCATGATTTCCGACTTCATCTTCAAATTTCACATGAAATGGGATAATTACCGAGTTCTGAGTTTGTCTTACTTCATGTCACGCCCAATTTCCGATTTCCTCTTCAATTTTGATTATTCCTGATTTCCGAGTTCCGACCTTAAGCATATCCAGCATCCTCATTCCGACTTCTGACTTGACCCAAGTTGATACCTTAACACCATGGTGCAAGCGCTGACCTCCGATTTTAATATAATGAGTTCTGGCCTTAGAGTTGAACTCAATGGACATGAGTTCGAATCTTTGAGTTAACTTCCAGTCATACATGAGTTCCGATGTCCGAGTTCATTCCCAGGAACTTTCCATTTCTGTTGGTGTTCCCGAGTTTGAATGGGGAGTTCCTAGATTAGGTGATTGTAAGCTATATGACTTCCAACATCCGACCTTGCTTCCAAGTTTCGAATAAACCAGACAAGATTTCTTCAGAGCCACAAATGAGATGGGGACAGTTTAGACATCGGATTGACTCAAGCTCAAGTAAATAGCACGAGTTCTAACTTTGTGAGCTAATCAATACGAGTTCCGGGTTTATATAGAATGGGCGAGTCCCACTTGCCCAGGACGACGTGGAGAGCAATTTGGCCACAAAAGTGGGAGATGTAGCCGGACTTCAATCACAAAATTTCAACCAATCAATACTCACAATCCTAACTACCTCCATGTATTTAAGTCAGACTTCTCTTCTCATTTGAGACTGATTTACGCCTCCTTCTCTCCCTCTTGTTCCAGCCTCTTTCTTCCTTTCTCTCAATCAACATCATCACCCCTTCAAGTTTAACAAGGTTCTATCAATTCAAGCCTCAACACTTAGCTCAAATTACACTCCAAGGAGGTAGGATTCAATCTCTAACCTTGATTTCTCTAAACTGAGGATGCATGAAAGATTACTTTTTATAATTATTTGATGATATATTGGATGTGTATGATTGGATTACTATGGGATTAATATGAAATCTTGAGTGGGAATTAGAATTAGAAGAAGAAAACTAAGAGAAATGGATGGAATAGGATGCTGTCTGGATGAGGAATTCCACGGCAGTCCGTACGACGGGGTGTACGGCTCCGCCTACAACAGTTGAATCCAATGAAACCATTTTTAGATGAAAGTAGACATCCAGGGCTTTCCATAGATATATCATATAAGGTTATTGGATTGGTATTGAGGGAGATATGAATTTTTGAAGTTTGACCTAGGGTTCAGGATTTTCATCCGAGCAGGGTGACATGAGGAGAGTATAACTCACCCTATACAACTCCAAATTGAGTGAAACCAGTTTTGTTAGAAAGCCTACACATAGGGGAACATCCCAGTATGAAATTCCAAGTTTGTTATGTCCCCAATTGATCCCAGTGGTTCGAGGAAGTTGCTCTATGTCCAAACCGAGCCAAAACAAGGTAGTTCAGGAAGGTCGAATTTCAGGACTGATAACTCGAGGTATACTTAAGAAAATCAAGTGAAACTTATTTCAAATGAAAGGTCGTCCTGTTAACTTCAATATGAGACCAATTTTGTATGATTTGAGATTAGTTTCGATTTTTAGTGTATTTATACTTCCAAGTGTGTAATTCGGGCTAGTGACTGAATAGGTTGAGCAAAAGTTGAATATCTTGAGTTATATAGATCAAAATGACGTGGGACTAAAGAGGTTAGAAAGTAGACATATAAATCTAGGATATACCCAAAATCCAAGTTTAAATGAGTTGAATAGAAGTGAAGGCAGATTATACAAAATTCGGGCAGAACTAAGTAAGATTGGCAGAATGGCCAAATTGATGGTTACACAAGTGTCAATGGATACATAAGGTTTGAGTTGAGGATTGCCAGTTTTACATTGATATATATGTTAGATTGAGTTTAATGCTATGATTGATTTGTCTGTGAGAGCTGACACTATTCATGGGGAAACAGATACGATCCGTTATGCTGCCGAATTTACGATAGGAGTCTATGAATGTTATGCTTATAAGGTTCAGATATGCAAGTCTGAATTTAAGTATGATATGGGTTATGAGAGATTGTACTTTGAATATATTACATTCACATGTTATGTTCATGTATGCCATGCATGCAAGCATAATTAGAATATGATATGCAAAATAAGATATGAGGCATATTCATGTATGCACAAAGCATCTGCACGCATGATAAGATATGGAAAGGAAAGATGATAAGAACTTGCAAGAGGGCGTGCCAAGTCGCACGTGAGGCATGGCATAGACCCAGCTAGCGTGGGCCAGAGCGGTACTGTCTAAGACTTGGGCCAGCCCTCGACCAGAATAGTGGGAATAGACTGGTGTAAGGGTCGGGGAAAGTAAACCCGTCACTCATGTATAGGTACGAGCTCGAACCTGAAAAGCAGGCTATTACCCAGGGGTGAGAAAGGCCATTCACCTCTGAGGGACCAAGCACAGAAAAGTAAGACCAAGTACAGGAAAGAGCATATCAAGTAGCAAGTTAAAGAAAGATACAAATTAAATCAAGTGCACTTGCATCTGAGATAACACTGACATTTTTATGTGCATCTTCAGTTATCCCATTAAGTGATAAGGTCATTAAGATTCTTGTTGAAGCATATTGCACTATTTGTATTTCTATGTTTGTCATATAATATGGCAAGTGATTGTTAAAACATAACCCGCTTCGAGAAAGATGTTTTCCACTTAAAATTGAACCACTGTTTGTGTATATGTGCTCATATTTTCATAATAAACCGAAGCGGCTGGAATGTTTATGATGACACTATAAGATTGGTTTAAGTTTACCTACTAAGAACCCTAGGTTCTCACTGCCTACTTGTATGCTTTTCTTTTCCGTAAACATTCCAGTACCCAAGTGGAAGTCAAGCACGAGGCGGAGTACAAGGCCACTCATTGAGCAAGAGTTGGGCGCTACCCAAATCAAAGGACTATCGAAGCTAGTTATCTCAATCACAATTTTCTTTTAAAGTGTAATTATTTTATTATCTATGTATCAAAGACTATTAGTCAGTAATGAAGTGAGCAGTTAAAGGGTCATGTATTGTATTTTCCATATTTTGAAGTTTTCTTAGCATCGTGACAACCTTTTCATGTAATTCCATGACTCGAGTATGGCTTATATGATAGAGGTTGTTACAACCCACATATGACCCTACATCCGTGTAACCAAATCGGAACTCAAGGGATCCTATCTTATCACTTCAAAAGATATCCCAAAGTGATTAAAGAAACTTCTTGTGCAAGGAGAATCCCATGAAAAGAGAAGATAGTCTCTCCCATTCAAAACCCCATATCTATCTACAAATAGCCTTCGAAACAAATGATTCAGGTATACTCCTTCCTATTTACATAGTATCTCTTGACCTATCTAACTTAAGCATTGAAGTCCTTATAGGTACATCCCCACCAACTTTGAGCGAGGATCAATGACAGTTTCGTATTTCCTATCCTACACTGATGACCCAGTAATCCCTATTCTGATTTCCTGATTCTAAGTAATGGCACCGTCTGTAGGAGCACGTTTGTTGTTGATCTTTCCATATTTCCACATGCAATTTTGTCGTGCAATGATACAAGGTTGGCATAAGGAGCCACACCCAAGGAACAAACAACAAATTCATAATTGGGCACAAATGCTCACCGGGTTGTCCTCATACCAAGTTACCATGATTGTTGATTTTTATTAACAATCAGAGGATAGTTGAATTCACTACTCTAAGTTCTAAACTCAAAATTCTTCAATTTTTGCATGAGAATAGCAACCAAAAGTGATATGGATGCAGTTCGATCGTGGCAATTCTATCATGCCTTTGTTTTCCATGAAAAAATGCTTGACTTCATGCATTTAATGTTGGTTTGGAGTTGTACTCCTTGTCACTGTTAATGGCGAAACCCGAATCAGAAGTGGGTTGACATGTCCCAAAGTCGGAGAAGATTCCCTTGTTTGATGGTTGCCTATCACCGATTATAGTGCACCACCACCGAGTAGGATATTGTAGCTGCCGCTCCTTAGCAGCCACTCGGGATCACCGTCTTTTGCTGTTAGAGCACCATAGTAGAATCGCTTTTACTATCATTCCATGGTTAGGATGGGTGCTGCTCGCAGCTAGGATTATATAGCATAGCTGCCCCTAGAGCTTGAAGCGACCATTGATCGCTATTGAAAGATGTAGATAGCAGATCTACCATTGCCATCCAAATCTCATTGTTTAGAGAGATAGACAGAGATGAACGAATGTCACTGCCACCCATGAGTCATCGATTTGTGCTGTGTTGCCGCTAGTACTCACATCAAGATTGCTGTAGAGGAAGAAAGGCATGACTATCTCACCCTCCATGAAAAAGCACAAGCGGCTAAGGTTTCTGGAAGAACCAGGTCTTAGGCCCAAATTGCAAGAAAAAAAAAAAGTCTGAAAAAGTGAAAGTTGTGGGATGTGAGATTCAAAACTGCACCTTGCGATTATGCCAACAGCAAGTAGCCACCAAAGCAACTAAATGGCATGTGAAAATCTCGTCACAAGTAAAGGAAGCACTAACAAAAAATACAAGATTTGTGGGACTCAAGATTTGAACTCGCATTCTCTTCGATAAAATTGACCCCTATGCTGTATGAATGGCATGCAAAAGTCTTGTGCATGATATATTTAAAGATATCCATGATAAAACAAAAGAAAGGAAGAGGAAGGTAAAAGTGCTAAAATCCAAGGAGGTAGGATTCGACTTCAGGATCCCGAGGATGCATGAACAATAGCTTACAACCATATCAATTCAATGGTATAAAACATATTTATTGTAACAAAGAAAAGGAAGAAACAAGGAGCTAAAAATGCAAAAAGCATGGGATGCAGGATTTGAAATTGTAACCTGGTGATGCACACGCAATAACTTACCACCACACTATCTAAATAATGTAACTTTTGCTGCCTTTTTTATTTAAAAAAAAAAAAAAAGAATCCGAAAGTGAAGGGAAAGAAGCAATTAGTAGCACAACTTTCCACCACTACACTAGCATGATGGCATGCAAAGTTGTTGCCATTTTTTTTTACATCTTTCATTACATGCCATATATATTTATAAATGATACTTTCCAGCAATTGATTTAAAATTTTCGGGAGTGCTTATTATATTGTTAAGCTTGTTATATTTAATATGGTCTTGCACTTGATTTATTGTGATCATTTAAATAATCTTGGTTCTCTTTATGTGCACAATATAGTGTATACTGTAACACCCTAATAGTTCCATTCTATGCTTAAGTCATACTATGGAATTATTAGTTGTTACTTTTGCTCGCGGAACTAACACTACCTTTTAGAAATTACTTTTAACGAAAATAGAGGTAAATTTTTTTTTTGAATAATAACGAGTAAGCTATTTTGAAAGCCAAGAGCCATGAGTGCATCGTGAACATGCAATACAAACGTCGCTATATCATTCATACATCACATTTAACATAAATAGAAGCAATGAGAATAACCACAGTCTAGATAAAGTTAACATTCATCCCATAGCCATTCCATAGTTAATATAATAGTAGTAATAGCAGAAGTCATACACAAAGATAATAATGGGTCTGATACCTACTGTCATCCCTACAGAGTACCCTAACAAAATACATGATAAGAGAAAATACATAAGAAATCCCAATCTGCCCATACATACCGAATGAAAATGATAACCCTCACTACAACCAAAAAGGGGCTATCCTCATGCTTAGCTCCGCATACAGATCAACATTCACTCATCTGGAGGGAGGAAATCGTTCCCAAATCCACTGGGAGTAATATTACCACATCCCCCACCTCGAGCACAGCTACGCCCACGAGGCACGGCACGGGTGTGAATGAACCCACGATCGTGAATTGGGGGTGGTGTGTGACGAGGGGCTACAGAAGAAGAAGAAGAATCGGATGACAGACGGATCACAGATGGGTAGGAAAGCTCAAACGGGTCCGTCTCCACGTACTAGCTCGGATAAGATGGCTCCGATAGATCGGAATCCAACGAAACTATCGGCATCAGACAAGTGTCTGAATCGGAATCTCCATCAGTGGGGTACCTCGGAGGATGGAAAGGCATGCGAACGCCATCCATAGTGATGATCTTGAACGGCTCATGAGGGTAGAAAAACGGGCTCATCACAGGTGCACGGAACTGGCAGCTATGGAACATGTAGACCCGCATCGCTGCCTGAGCAGTCAGCACATATACATTCAGCACCGGGTTGAAGTGCCAATGCATCACCGGAAACTCAATGAAAATCACCACTGTGCCCGACACCGGCATCCTTTGAAGACGACACGGAAACGTAGGAGTGGGAAATACTAAATTTCTCAGTAGGATCTTGACTAGAGAAATACAGTGTCATCGTCATCGTCCCAGCCACTTCGGGTTAATTGTAAAAGCAGTGGACAGATATAAGTTCAATTTTAATGGTTTTGTAAACTTAAACTCCGAAGCGGGTTGCTTTAAACTTACATCATAACTATATCATCATAACTAACATTTATCCTAAAACATAAAAGGAACATTCATGATGCAAATGGACAATGTAATTACATGCAAAGACATACATCATCATAAACTTAACCATGGTTATACTTTGGCTTTACTTGCATTTTTTTAGCACGTGCTTAACATTCTTTACTTTCCTTTGAAATAGACTGCTTTTGGACATGAGCTCATTCCGTGACCGTCGTCACACTGTACTAACCAAATTAGACTAAGCCGATATTGGTTATCTCTAAGTTGAAGTGTCCTCCATGTCACCCTTGTCTCCCTCATAGAGGTTCCTTGTGGATCACCGTCTTTCACTTCCCGGAAGTGATCAAGGGGTCATATCTCATGGTTTCTTTTCTTATCATTATACTTTACATGCATAATACTTCTTGACTAGACACATGCAATGATATGACTAAGCCCATAATTTTGACGGAAATTCGGCAGCATAACAGCTAAACCGAAGCCTCCCCAAAATGCCAATCATCAACTTTTAACCAACAGTTCATTATATCTATATCGTATCATCATACTCATCATTCAATTATGAGACAAAGTTCAATCAAACTCATCGTTCATCATGCCGCATGGCACCACACCTTCATACCCTGAAAGGGTTTATAGTCGCATTATTCTTTGTGAAGAATATTATGAATCATCATATGATTTCCTATGGTTACCCATAAGAGAATCACATAGTTAAGATGTGTGTACATGGTCTTTTAGTTACTTAACTCTCGTATGAAATTATTCTTTGCTTTAGTTCATGTTTTATGGAACACTTATTCAAATTAATTAAGTTATGTGATTGTTTCCTTTCCTTGAGATAGTGCACTTAATGATTCCTAGGTTCATGGTATACTCAGAGGCCCTAATCATACTTTTGTTCCCAAGGAGTTCGAGATCCCTCTAATCCTTGAGTCATGACAACGCATAACCATATCATAAACCCAACAACACTATGTCCACTAAACGCCAAGGGTGATTTAACTTAATCAAGTTACAAAGCTTCAAGCTTTTATCTTAAAGATTAGATCTTTATGAAATAATGGTACAAGTCACTAGCTTTTTAACTAAAAAGTCTTGATCTTTACAAAAGTTAACACCTTTTTGCATTGCTTTGGTTCAAGATTTAAACTTTATGAATTAAATGTTACAAAACAACACTTTTATGACTTAAAAGTCTCACTCTTAATTAAAGTTTGAAACTTTATGAAAGGTCTTTTCTTTAAGGTGTGATTTTTAAGACATTAGTGTCAAAATATCATTCCTCTAACTTAAAAAGGCTTATTATACCAAAAGCTTAGACTTTCACATATATTCTTGTCTTCAAAACAAAACAAAAGAAGACTTTATGATGGCATTAAAACTTGCGCCACTTTTTGTGTGTCAAGAAGTAAACTTTTTAAAGTTTTAAACTTTTAGAATGTTCAAAGTCTTATCAAATCATGGAAACATAAAAAGATGAAGCTTTTCTAGTCATCAACTCATCATAAGAAAAGGAACAACTTTAAGCAAGATACCATCAAGAACATTCAAGAACATATTTTGCTAAAAGTAGAAACTTAAGAACACCTGAAGAACATCAAGAACATATTTTACTAAAAGTAGAAACTTAAGAACACTTGAAGAACATTCAAGAACATATTTTGCCAAAAAGGGAAACTTTTGCTCTTGAAGAGCATGAAGGATTTTCTCAAGTTTCCACTTAGAGATCTTGGTCATGAAATAACCAAGCTCCAAGCTTTCTTGAGCAAACAAAATGAAAAAGATGAAGATCACTACCTTTTTTGAAGATGGCGCAAAAACAAAAGAAGTGAAAGAAAAAGATGATGACTCCTCTTGATGATGATGGTGGCGATTTTGAATGAGCAAGGAGAGAACTCTTGAGTTATCTTGAAAATGAGTCTTGTAGTGTTTAGATCTTGTCTCCAAAGACCCAAAGATGAGGTCTTTGAAGGGCTAAGTGAGTGGTTTAGGTGGTGGTGGTGGTGGAGAAAGGAAGAAGAAGATAAAGAAGATGAACAGAGTTTTAGAGAGAAGTAGGAGGATTTGGTTTGATTTGAGAGAATAGGATGAGTGAAAATGAAAATGTGAGTGTGTGTGTGTGTATGTGAAAGTGGCCTCCACATGAAGGAAGGAGAATGAGATATTTTTGCTTTACTTTGTGTTATCTTGTGTTAATTAGTGATTAAGGGACAAATGGGATGATAGGGAGACAAAACATGGTCAAACTCTTACACAAAGTAGTCTATCTCATGCTTTGTGCTTTTATGACATCACTCTTTACATTATTGTCTAGTTGACTAAATTTGAATTTAATCATGTGATTAAGTGTTTATACAACTTAATTAAGATGATTAAACAAGGATTAGTGATTAATACATAAGAACACGATTTACAAAAATTAATCTTGCGATTAAGCTTAATTAACCTTAATTAAACTCGATTAGGTTAATTAAGGGCGATTAGTGCTTAATTAAGCTATAGGGGCTCTAACTTACTTAATTAGAGATTATCTAATCTTGATTAAGCATTCCCTTGACTTTTCTTGTCCAAGTAACCCCTTAATTAAGCCTTAATCTCACAATTTCTCATTAAGTGCCTAATTACTCAGGGTTACTGAGGTAATTTAGCACAGCATGAAATTGAGGATGTTACATATACTACCATTATCATGGAATAATGTGTGACATCATTTTGAAAGTTGCCATATAAGATATTTTAGCATAAAAGCCACAGCTAGTTGGCCGAGAATAAGGTCATCCATACCATATTAAGGTTGTAGGAAAACCAATCTTGGATAAAGTGGCAACAAAGCCCATAGTAAAGCCTAACCAAAAACCTAATAGAGACAAAGTGCACATTCACAAAGTCTCTTATCTCCCATGACAGAAACATGCCAAAGATGAAGTTACAAATTGCAAAGTCCAAGCTTGGCCCTACATGAATTCCTCCACTAGATGCATCTCCAACTTTAGATAAGAATGACCAACACTAAGTCCAAAGCCCCTATCTGACTCGAAATGAAATCAGCAAATGAGTGGTACAACTCATAGAAGACCTTTGACTCATAATGAGATCGGTCAACAAAGGTAAAGGTTCTAATGAATGAACCTCAAATAAATCCCTTAGATAAATGCTCTAAGCATGAGAATCAAATCCCTCAAACAAATGTTTTGAGTGAGAAAATAGGAAAATCTAGCTAAATAATAGAAAGTCCAACCTCGATTTATTCCCTTATACAAATGCTCTAAAGATAGTACTTAAAAGCTTGGATAAAGAATTCGACTGTATATACAACGAAAGGATGACCAAGAGTCAAATCTCATTTCCTCCCTTAGATAGTCACTTTAAGCATCAAGTATAAATCAACCACCGTAGGCGATCGCTCTAAGCATCGAGTACAAATCATTTCCCTTAGATAAGTTATCTAAGCATAGAATACAATCACAATATAAAGGGACGATTATAAAGTCGAAACCTAATTAGCCACTTAGAAAATTAAACTAAGTTAGATTTAAGTCACGATACAAAGGGACGGCTACAAATTCGAAAACCAATTATCCAATGGGGAAATTAACCTAAGTTGGAAACAACCACGTGAATAAAGGATGAGTTGAGAAAGTCAAATCCTAGCCAAACCACTTAGGCAATATACCTAAATTGGAAACGTTGAGCAAAAAAAGGATGGTTTAAATTCAACCTGGTTCTAATCCTTTAGACACACAATCTAAGTATGGAAGTCAAACTAAACCCCTTAAGCAAATGTCTTAAGTATGGAAATCAAATCAAACTCTTTAAATAAATGCCCTAAGCATTGAAATTCCAAAAGCTTTGAGGTAATTAACTTAAGTGCAAAGTTTAAAATTAAACTTTTTAAGAAAGTGTTTTAAGTACGAAAGTTAGAAATCCCTTAAGCAAAAAGGTTTAAGCATCGAAAGATTAGAAGAACGTTGGAATCTAAGATACTGGTTATATGTTAAAGCCCACATCAGGACAAGAAGTTTGTACAAAAAGCCCATACTTGGGTAAAGTTTCATTACGAATAAAAAAGGGAGAACGAAACATGAACCCCAAGATGCTCAAATAAAAGCATCATACATCCATATCCAACAAGGATCGTCGGAATTTTTAATAGCATGCTTGTTTTTCCTTCTCTTGTAAAGTGTGATTAATATTTCCTCCATAAGAGATTTAAGATACTCTTCACCATTAGGAAGGGTGTTCTCAACACCTTATCGACCTACAAGTAGATGGGATCCATTGATAGCAGAAATCGGAAGACCTTCTACAAAGGAGAAGCTTTATTCCTATTCATGTTTTACAAGAATCTTACAAAGGAAGCCAGCAAGACTTCCCAAATTCTAAGGTCGAAAGGCTAAGCCTAGATTGGGGGATAAAAAACCTAACTCGAGCTGGGAAACAACAATAAAAAATAAGGTGAAATTTGGCAAAGACCTTGACCAAGAATCTCATCGAGCAAACCAATGTCAAACCAAGAATAAGGTATTGCAACTCTCAAGGGTTTGATCATTCCTTGGTCTAAGTTCCACATTCAGTTCAAATATAATGATTTCCCTTGGACAAATGTTCTAAGCATAGAATATATGGATGAAACCCCTTAGAACAATGTTCAAAGAGTAGAATATCAAATGACATAAGACTAGAACTCAGCTTGAACCCTTAGACATATGATCTAAGTAAAAAATTGTCAATCCTTAGAACATAGTTCTAAGCGAACAAAAACAATTGCAAGCAAGTCATCTGAATACAAATTGTAGATAAAAAGTTCTAAGTCTCTTAGGATTTCTAATCTAAGCATCGACTAAATTAAGGGGAAAAAAGCCAACATACTTGCAACAAAGCAAAATGGCATTACCTAAAAGCCGAATAGATCATTCTTAGAAGTTGACTCCCATAGAAATAAAGCTTTGGAACTTAGATCCAAGCTTTTCTCAGAATTGACACATTCGACCTTAGAGGGGAATGATGCAAGACAACTTGACAAGGACAAATTTGAAGTGACGTGCCCTAAAAAGGAGTTAGTCAATGGGAACATTGTGACCTTAGAATCTTCCACGACCTCGGGCTTGAACTTGAAATTTGGTAATGAAACCAAATAAGTTTCTCGAGTTCCAACCTTGAGTCAATAGAGAAAATAACAAACTAGTCAAGCAAATTTCTAATAATAGAAGAAATGCTTAGGCACAAAAAACCATCCAATCTCTAATCTCACCTAACTGATCACCTGCAAACACATACCCATTTGCAAGTCCATTGCTAGAAACTTGGAGATGAGGTCATAACCTCCAAGCTAAGTTAGGTGCATTATAGAGTGGCCCAAAGGCCCAATGTATCAAGGGCCTACAGGGTACCTACAAAGGTCAAGCTGAAAATCAGCCCAATAACTAAAAGAAAACAATTGAAAAAGCAAGCTTTGAGAGATCTCGTGTTAACCCCAAAAATGGTTATCCTCTGCCTACCAACTTCAAGCCTAATGGGGCCAAAAAGTGAAATCTGCATCTTAAGTTACTATGTGAATATTAAACTTGGAGCTTAGGTAAGGAACCTATGCTTCCATCTTTCCTTCTAAAAGGAAAAATATCATGGACCTTTGAGTAATCAATGGTCGGGGCTTTGAGATATAACTTAGCAACCCTATTCCATTCACAATAGTTACCATCATGTCATATCTAACTTGTGATTATATAAACCTTGGTTGATAAACAACAAGGGGCTCTAGTTGCCTAATTGTACAGGCCGAAACATTCAATTATGACTAGATAGGCATAAATGACTTTTTCAACACTTGAAAGACAAACAAGTAGAATGAGGTTATAATTTGAGGTTTTAACTTTGGAACTAACTCACGCTTAGAGTTCGGATAAAAATCCAACTCCTGAGTAATTTGAGGTCTTAACATTGTAATCAAGTTAGGGCTTATCGAGTTAAGCTTATAGTTCAAATAACACTGACTAGGACTCATAATTCGAGGTCTTAACCTTGGAAACAGGCCATGCTCAAGGTTCAAACAATAATCTAACTCTTGATATCATTAGAACTCGTAATTTGAGGTTTTAACCTTTATATTTGAGTTGGAAGCTCTATTACGGACAAGCCTATAAGCCCAATAGCAAATGGGCTAGATGATGGTACCTAAGCCTAGGTTAGAAGTCTTAGCCCACATATGACCTACATCTATGTAATTAAATCGGAACTCAAGGGATCCTATCTCATCACTTTAGGAGATATCCCAAAGCAGTTAGAAAGACTCCTAGTAGAAGGAGAATTCTATAAGAAGAGGAAAGAATCTCTCCTATTCAAATCCCTATATCTCTTTATAAATAGCCTTCTGAGCAAATGATTTAGGCATACACACCTTCCTATTTATATAGTATCTCTTAACCCATGCTAACTTAAGCATCAGAGTCCTTGCAATTGCACCCCTATCAACTTGAACCGATGGTCAGTGGCAGTTTCATGTTTTCTACCCTAAACCAAAGACCATGTAATCCCTATTTGAATTTCATAGTTTTGAGCACCAAGTAAATTGTTGTGGGTTATAAATACTTTTATTGGGAATAGTTTATGACACAAGAAGGGAGTAAAATTAAGAGTTTAAAAATAGAGGGTGGTGGTGGTGAGGAAACTGATAATGATGATGATGATGATAAGAGATCAGGCTACTATAAGGTTGCTATGATGTTGACTTGGTAAGAGGGTTTTGCAACTTTATCCTCAAAACTTGCATTGGTGGAGGGTTTACAATTTTATGCATAAAGGTTGTATTGGTGGAGGGTTTGTAGTATTACCCATGAAAGTTATGTTGGCAGATGGTTTACAACTTTGTCCATAAAAGTTCCATTGGCGGCATGTTCCAAGAGTAATAGTGGTACAAGTGAAAAAAGCTTGTATCAAAAGTCTTCCTCATAATGTGAAGGTCAAGCAATGTGTTCAATAAATAGCATTGGTGCAAGTATTTTATGTGAATGAGAGAGATTATTCTATGAGATTGTTGTATTTCGATTTTGGGTTTGGGTTTGAGAGAGACTGGTCAATATTGATGATTGTATTTTTGACAAAATTCAGTGTATTAATTGGTGAAGTTGTGGATATAGGCAGTCAAGGCCAAACTATGCTAATTTTCTTGTGCTCTTTTGCTTCGTTAATTTGTTTGATTTGTGTTGGTGTAGGAAGTTTTCTCCGACAAGTGGTATCAAAGCAAGTTTTGACTCCATTTCTGGTGTTTCTAAGATGCAAGGCTTAAGATTTGTCAAATTTGAAATGGAGGTTTTTATGGCAATTTGATCGTGATTTGATAATTCAAAAGATGTGTGCTATTGTAATCTCTCAAAAGTTGTAATGGTGGTGGAGAATCTATGAATATTTGTAGAATTTTAGATTTTTAAGATTGTATGGAATTTCGATCAAGGTGGAGATTATTAGATTTGACACAAATCCTTAATTGAAGATTATTATTGATAGTTTTATTTTTTGGAAAATATGAAGATTTAGAAAGTGTGAATTTTTGTTGATAGAGATTAAGTTTTTAGAACAAGTTATTAATCAAGGGAGTATAGCAGTTAACCTTAGGAAAGTGAAAGTGGTGTTGTCTTAGGGGAGACTAGAGACCATAATTGAGATTAAGATTTTTCTAAGCTTAACTGCATACTACCATATGTTTATCTAGGGATTTCCGAATTAGCCTTACCTTTAACCAAATTAATATGAAAAAGACACCATTTTGTTTGGATGACGAAGTGTGAAACTAATTCTCAAGAGTTGAAGAATATACTTACAACCATCACAATGTTAGTAATACCAGACCCTAAGAGAAATTTTGTGGTTTATTGTGATGCTTCCAAGAAGGGTTTAGGATGTGTCTTAATGCAAGATGGAAAAAATAGTAGCCTATGGTTCTAGGCAGTTGAGATCTCATGAGGAGAACCATCCCATGCATGACCTAGAGTTAGTAGCTATAGTTTTTGCCCTGAAAATTTGGAGACATTATCTATATGGGGCAAAAATTTGAGGTGTATATGAATCATAAAAGCTTAAAATACTTGTTTGACAAGAAGGAGTTGAACTTGACACAAAGAAGATGGCTGAAATTTCTCAAAGACTATGACTTGAAGGTGAAGTATCACAAGAAATGCCAACATAATACTTGATGCCCATAGCAGAAAATCCCTGCATGTTGCAAGTCTCTTGGTTAAGGAATAAGATTTATTAGAAAGACTCAAAAATTTAAATTTCACAATGACCATAGGACCTGATAAGCTTGGACAGAACCATCTGAGAATTAAGAGAAATTTGAGAAAGAAGAATATGGAAAGCCAATAGATAGATCAAGTTTTGCAAACCCATAGAGAGCAGGTAATTAAAGGTCAACTCAAAGATTTTAATATTACTAGAGATAGAGCTCTATTATATCAAGGAATATTGTGTGTACCAAATAAGGGAAATTTAAGGAACTGAATTTTAGAACAAGCCCATGGAAGTAAGTATACTATTCACCGTAAGGCCATTAAGATGTACCAAGATCTTAGGAAATTCTTTTGTTAGTCAAAGATGAAGAAAGATATTACTGAGTTCATGGCTTAACTTGTCAAAAAGTGAAAATTGAAATGAAAGACTAATAAGGTTACTCCACCGTCTAGAGATCCCTACGTGAAAATGGGATAACATTGCCTTGGATTTTGTAATAGGTTTACCTATGACCACATTAAGACATGATGCTATCTAGATATTGTGGATAGGTTAACCAAATCAGCTCATTTCCTAGCCAAAAAAAGCCATTTATTTTATGGACAAATTAGCTCAGCTATATATGAATTAAATTGTCAAGTTGCATGGAATTCACTCAAGTATTCTGTCAGACCGGGACCCTAAACTCACCTCTAGGTTTTGGGAAACAATGCAAAAGGCCCTTGGGACAAAATTAAGTCTTAGCACAACCTATCACCCTTAAATAAAAAGAATAATTCAAACACTAGAAGATATGCTTTGGGCTTGTGTACTAAAACAACGAGGCAATTAGGATAGTTATTACTACTGATAGAGTTTGCATACAATAATAGTCATCATTCTGGTATTAGGATGGCACTATATGAAGCTTTATTTGGTAGAAAGTGTCATTCACCTTTGTGTTGGAATGAAGTTAAGGAAAGAAAGATGTTAGACTAGAAATCGTTCAGTGGACCACTAACCAAATCAAATTCAAAAATAACAAACCGCCAAAGGAGATAAAATAGTTACACAGAGTAAGGGTGGAAAACTCTAAAGTACCAGGAAGACAAACATGTTTTCCCTAGAGTTTCTCCTATAGCAAGAGTTGGTAAATCTCTAGAATCTAGTAAACCGAGTCCTAGATTTCTTAGTTCATTCCAAATTTTATGAAGAATTGGATCCATAGCCTACCAACTTGCTTTACTCCCTATCCCCTACCTTTTCTAAGCTCGATGATGTTTTTCATGTATCTCAATTGAAAAAGTATTGTTTTGACCCTTCTCATATTCTCCATAATGACTCAGTGTAATTAAGTGATGGTTTAACTTATGTTGTGAAACCACTAAAGATTATGGATCAAAGCTAGAAATAACTTCGGGGTAAGACCATTTCATTAGTAAAGATTCTTTGGGAAGGGCGAACTCCTGAAGATGCCACTTGGGAATTAGAAGAGAATTTTTAGAAGGACTACCCAGAATTTAAAGATATAGGTAATTAAAATTTTGAGGACAAATTTTTTTTGAAATAATGGGAGAAATGTAACAGCCAAAAAAAAAATAATAACAATAATAATAATAATATAATTAAATATTAGTGAAGAATCTTAGAAATAGTTTCTATAAAACTAAAACTTTTTCTTATTAGACATGAGATTAATAATACTAATAATAATAAATAAATAGCAAAAGTGAGAAATAGGAAAGGAAATTTCCAAAAGTACCATGATGTGCCTGATGTGAAGAGAAGGAGAAGCACTTGACTCATTGGCCAATCTTAATCAAGTGAACTCTAATCTTTGTAAAAAAAAAAAAAACTAATGGTGCTTATGTACAAAAAGGGCTACATGACTTAACTCTTTCCTTTTAAAATCCTCGGTTGCCTTACCATGGGGAAGGGAAGAGAAAATGAAAAAAAAAATTAAAAAGGGCACGTTAAGAGATACTTGGTTAAAAGAAAGCTTTATTTTATTCCTCCTTCAATCTCAAAGCATCTGTACCATGTAAGGACTCCTTCTAAACCTAGCTTGTGTGCTTCTTTAAATGCTTTATTTTATTCTTCAATACTTGCATTGATCCTCTGTTTGTGTATGTGTATTTGGTTGTTGAGAAAAGTTGCTATTAACAAAAGATTAAGGGGTGACCAATGTGTTAAGAAAATTTCCTACATACTAAGTTGTGTTTCTTTTTTGAAAAATTAAAAAATAAAAAAGATGATAGAGGGACAAGTGTGTGAAAGTTGCGAGCAAATAAAAGTCAAATAGAAGATCATCTTCGTTTGGAATCTGATACAATGTATGGGCGTGTGCTACAATGATTTGGTTATGTTTAGGGCCATGTGATGGTGGCATTAAAAAAATTGCAAAATGACCCCTGCACCAAATAAGTGTCTTGAAAAAATATTGCATTTTGTTCCTCTTTATATTTTATAAGCTATTCACTAAGTACACATCTCCAGCAAGTATGGTTGGAGGAAACATCTTTTTGAATTTGTAACTTGGCTCTAGTAGACGTACTAAGTTTAGTTTCTTTTGAATAAATACCATGTTATGTTGCCCATCAAAATAATAAGCCATACACGTGACGTAGAACCTCTACTTTTAATTAAAATCATAAGTGATGGTTGTCTTTTTTCCTTCCATAAGAATGGGAGGTTTCCACAATAAAAGGATGAATGCTAGAATGTGGGTGTAAGTCATGATCTTCATCATTTTGAGTATATGTTTTAAGCCATGCAGGTAGAGTTAAGTGCATCAAGATTCTGTTATATGGATGATGAGTGGCAAATTTGTGATATTTGGTTATAAAATCTATTCCTATAGTATGGCATAAGTTCCTATTTTAGTGACTAATTTGTGATATTTTGTCCCTAAATCTATTCCTTTTGTTTGGAGTTTAATGGTTTATAATGATATGAAGGGCTTGAGTTTTATTTTTGCTTATAGAATATGGTGAAGTACAGTAACTTATATGTGAAAAAATAGTGGTGGTAGATAGGAGCATGCATTATATAGTGTTTAAACTTATAAACATTGGTTGATTAGGAACTTTTATCGTTTTGTTTGATGCAAGGTCTTTTTCTCATGTGGGGGAATTTGTATGCAATAAATTTGGTTCTCCCACTTTAAATTCAATATAATTTAGATCAAATTAAACTTTTCCTCATTAAATTACTTTTAACAACGATGACAAATAAGGGATGGCAATTATGTGATTTGCTACATTTGTGATAACAAGACAATAGTGCAATTTTAGTAAAGATCGAAAAACAAGACAATAGTATAGCATCAGCATCTCATAGTTAAATAAAATACAAAATATAAACTGTAATCAACAAATGAAAACATAATCTTTCATTACAAAAAGTAGTAAACTGTTTTAAGCTACACATCAATCAATTAACTTTTTAGATGTTAGTAACTTCTATCATGTTCTGCATTTCCCAGCAATTTGGTCACAATTGATTGTGAAAACAATTTTTCAGTTTCTTTCCTTATGAAACTTAGAAGGCTTTGTAATTGCAACTAATTTTTGAATTTGCAAGACACTAAGATGAGGAATAAGGTTGTCTGAATATAGAGAAAAGTCTTTGAGAAAATAACACAAAATAAGTAATATAAATAAGGAAAAGATATCCAAATGCATTTCAGAACTATAGACCCATAATGTTTCATATAGAATGGAATTGTCCTTCACGTAGAAAGTGTAATTAATTGAAAAATTAGAAAAAAGAAAGCATGATAGAGAAAGAGATAATCACAATAGGGGAGAATAGTAGAAAAGGAATGTAGAGGGAAAAGAAACTAAAGAGAGGATTTAATTCTTATTTCATTCATGCCCTCCTCACGTGTCATTCCTTTGGTACATACTCTCTTGCAGTGACCAAATGAAATCCTTCATCGTGTGCTATCGAATCATTATTGGAAAGCATAAGGGGAAATTTTTTTTATCAAACATAGAATTATCACTCATGGGGGCTAATTACTCATCTATGTCAGACATTCAACCATGATATGTATATTTCCTTAATAGCATCTTTCTTGTCAACATTTTCTAATGCCTATTCCAGCACAATCTAAGATTTATTTTCACCAATACCTCCATTTCCAATTGTTAACATACATAGCCAATTGTACATTGAATATGGATTATTTATCACATGTGCATAATTAGTGATGAGTTTTCCTCTTAAACCGCTTGAATTAGGATCTATCTAGGACTTGGACACAAGAAATATGATAGAATAAATAAAAAAACAATTTACGCAGAAAAATAGGGCTCCAGACATCTTGTTAAAAGGGTTTCGTATCTGATGCTACAGACATCAGAATTGAGCGATTCCAAAACAAGAAGAAAGATGACGTTCCGAAACTCAATTTAGACTTAAGAATCACCGAAGAACAATACGTATAACTCGAGATATGAGCGAGAGATAGTGAGGCAGTGCAGAGGAAAGTGAAATTGATGAAAAAGAAAACAAGATAAGAATGGCGCCACGAACCTAGTTTGATAAGCCAAGAAGGATCGCCACAAGAATTGGAGGATTCTTGATAAGATCAAAAGATGCAAGGAAGAACCCTAGCAGAGCAAAAGTCACAATTTGTGCAACATACATTATCGATGCACATTTTGATCTCCAAATGTTTTAATACAAATCAATTCATGAGTTTGCCCCTGAGACTTAACAAAACTAAAAGCAAAACCCCTTAGCATAAGCATTGCTGATGTGTTCTAGTGGTTAACTAGACATATTTAGCCTCAAGTGCTTGGGTTCTAATCTTACTATAGATAATTTATATCTTTTTTTATCACAACATAACAATAGAAAAATAAAATAAACAACTAAAGTCTTGCTAATTCAGATTGACTCTTTGGGCTCTTTTCCTCTCACTCCAAGTAGACTACGCATGTGTAAACTCTCAGATTCATGTGTTGGGCTTCTTTTGGATATTGGGCTTCAATTGTGTTTGGGCTTCCAACAAGGAGATAATCACATGTTGAACAGCTTCTTGGACCTTCTTTGCTCTAGCTCTTGTCATGGGCCCTCCAAGGCCTTGTATTGGATCTTGGGCTTCTTTTTGGGCTTGAGTCTAGACTTGGGCTTGGGCCTTTGTGTCCTCATCATTCCCTCCTTCTTGTGAAGCATTTGTCCTCAAATCTTGTAAGTCATCACCTGCATCATAGAAGGACAAGTCAGCCACATTAAAAGTAGCACTTACACCATACTCACCTGGCAAATCAATCTTATAGGCATTATCATTGATCTTGGCCAATACTTGGAAAGGTCCATCTCCCCTTGGCATTAGCTTAGACTTCCGTTGAGATGGAAATCTTTCCTTCCTAAAGTGTACCCATACCCAGTCACCTAGTTCAAAAGTTACCTTCCTCCTTCCTTTGTTTGCATGTTTAGCATACCCTTCCATTTTCTTCTCAATTTGGGCCTTGATCTTCTCATGAAACTTCTTGACATAATCAGCTTTTTGCTGGCCGGAGTTAACTTTCAATTGAGAAGCGTTAGGTAAAGGCAACAAATCCAAGAGTCAAGGATTAAAACCATAAACAATTTTGAATGGTGAAAAGTGAGTAGTACTATGTCTTGCCTATTATAAACAAACACAACATGTGGCAAACACTCTTCCCAAGTTCTAAGATTTTTCTTAATAATAGCTCTAAGAAGAGTAGAAAGAGTTCTATTTACCACCTCTGTTTGCCCATCAGTTTGGGGATGGCACGTAGTTGAAAATAGAAGTTTAGTGCCAATCTTTCCCCACAAGGTCCTCCAAAAATGACTAAGGAATTTAGAGTCTCGATCACTCACAATACTCCTAGGCAAACCATGCAATCTTACCGCCTCTTTGAAGAATAAGTCAGCTACATGACATGCATCATTCACCTTCTTGCAGGGTATAAAGTGAGCCATTTTTGAAAACCTGTCAACCACCACAAAATTGAGTCCTTTCCTCCCTTGGACCGAGAGTAAACCTAAAACAAAATCCATAGAAATATCAATCCAAGGGTTGTTAGGAGCAGAGCAGCAGAGTGTACAAACCATGTGGCATGACCTTAGACTTAGCCTTTTTACAAACAAGACACTTATCACACAACATATACATCATGCTTCATGTGAGGCCAGTAGAAATGGTCATGCAAGATGTCATATGTCTTTTGTACCCAAAGTGCCCCATTAAGCCCCCACTTCATGTGCCTCTGAACAAGCATTTCCTAATTGAACTCTTAGGCACACAAAGTACATTTATCCTTTATTAAATAACCATCATGCTTAAAATACCCATCAAATGCGTATGAGAACATGTTTGATAAATATGAGAAAAATCAGCATCATGCTCATATAATTCCTTAATGCACTCAAAACCAAGAAACTTAGTTTCAAGAGTAGACAATAAAGCATACCTGCGTGACAAAGTATTAGCTACCACATTGGACTTACCTTTCTTGTGCTTGATCATATGTAGAATTGTTCAAGGAATTCCACCCACTTGGCATGCCTCTTGTTCAACTTTCACCTGCCCTTTCAAATACTTCAAGGATTCATGATCACTATGAATGATAAATTCTTTAGGGAGAAGATAATGTTGCCAAGTTTGCAAAGCCCTAACTAAAGCATACAATTCCTTATCATATGTAGGGTAGTTAAGGGCAGCCCCATTCAATTTTTCACTAAAATATGCAATGGGATGTCCTTCTTGCATTAAACTTGACTCTATGCCTACCCGAGATGCATCACACTCCAATTCAAAGGATTTGCAAAGTTAGGCAAAGCAAGTATGGGTGCATGTGTTAATTTCTCTTTTAGGATGACAAATGCTTTCTCTTGTTTCTCTCCCCATTTAAATCGACATGCTTCTTGACTAGCTCATTTAGAGGTGCAGCAATGGTACTAAAATCCTTAACAAACCTCCTATAGAAACTAGCAAGCCCATGGAAACTTCTTACCTCACTCACATTTTTAGGAGTTGGCCATTCTTGGATTGCTTTTATTTTCTCTTTATCTACATGCACTCCACTATAATTAACCACAAATCCTAAGAACACAACATGGTCCTTACAAAACATGCACTTTTCCAAATTAGCATACAATCTTTCTTTTCTAAGAACATGCAAAACAGATTTCAAATGGTGCAAATGCTCATCCAAATTTTTACTATATAAAATAATATCATCAAAGTAAACAACCACAAATTTCCCTAAAAACTCTCTGAAAACATGGTTCATCAATCTCCTTGAAGGTACTAGGGGCATTTGTCAAACCAAATGGCATTACTTTCCACTCATACAAGCCATACTTGGTTTTAAAAGTTGTTTTCCACTCATCACCTTCTCTAATCCTAATCTGATTATATCCACTTTTCAAATCAATCTTAGAGAAATAACAAGAACCATCTGACTCATCAAGAAGATCATCTAACACAGGGAATGGGATATGCATGCTTGATGGGTGATGTTATTGATAGCTCTGCAATCGAACACATCCTCCGGCTTCCATCCTTTTGGGCACCAATATGCAGTGACACTGAGGGCTCAAGCTTTCCTCAACCCAACCTTTGCTAATCAAGTCAGCAACTTGCCTTTGAATTTCTCTGGGTTTCACAGGGATTACTCCTATATCTTTGGCTGTTAGGCAACACACTCCTGGAACCAAATCAATCTGATGTTCAATGCCTCTCAATGGTGGAAGTCTGGTGGTATCTCTTGAAATACATCTTGAAAGTCACAAAATAGATTCAACACCACTTGGCAGATCAAGGTTAGAAACAAAATTATGAGTAGGTGAAGTGACTTCCTTACTATACATAATGTACATGGATTTTCTTGCCAAAAGGACTCTTCTCACCTCTCCACTTTTCACAAATAGAGCATTTTTTCTCTTTCTTTTCTTCACTTTCTTTTCGCTCTTTCGTTGAACTCTTTTTCTCTTTTAGCTCTCAGCCACACTTTTTACCTCTTTTTCATTTTCTTTTCTTTCCTCTCTTGCTCACTTTTCTCTCTCATTGTATTTTGATCCTCACAAACCTCTCTCAGAGACAATGGAACAAGAGTGACCTTGCGATCATTATGGACAAAGGTGTACTTGTTGGTGTGTCCATCATGGTGAGCTTTCTTATCAAATTGCCATGGTCTCCCAAGCAACAAATGACTAGCCTCCATAGGAACCACATCACAAATGATCTTATCCACATACCTTCCAATGGAAAACTCAATTTCTACTTGCTTATCCACCTTCATCTCACCTTGCTCACTTAACCATTGTAACTTATAAGGTCTAGGGTGGGGTTTGGTCTCCAAATTCATCTTTGCCACCATCCTAGCACTAGCCACATTTGTGCAACTCCCTCCATCTATGATCAAAGAACACAACTTCCCTTGGATAAGGCATCTAGTATGGAAAATGTTCTCTCTTTGGCTTCACTGATCATCTTCAGCTATCCCTCCTAGCATCCTCCTCACAATGAATAGATCTCCCTCAAAGAACCTCCTCTTCTTCCTCCTCTCTTCCTCCACTAGATGGTTCAGATTGAGAACTCTCACTTGTGATTTTCCCATCATCTTTTAACACCATAACTTTCTTAGTAGGGACACTCAGAAGCTATGTGTCCTCTACCCAAACACTTAAAACACTTTATGTCTCTAGACCGAGACTTGTTGGCCACCTCTTTGCCCTTGTTTTGGGTTGGCTGTGATGCTGCCCTTGGGGACCTATTAGATGAAGTTCCCTCCTTCTTAAATCTCTCCTTCCATCTAGAGTTATCATAGTTTGAAGCACTCTTCCTCACACTTTTTCTTTTTAATTGTTGCTCCATTTTCATGGCCTGATGGACTAGGTCCTCGATTTCTACATAATTTTGAAGCTCCACTACATCCCTTATTTCTCCATTCAACCCATCAAGAAACCTTGCCATAGTAATCTCCGTTTCCTCCTCAACATTGGCTCGGATCATGGCTATTTCTAGCTCCTTATAATACTTATCCACACTCATACTACCTTGGGTAAGTCTTTGTAGCCTATTATGTAATTCCCTGTGATAATGGGATGACACATATCTCCTTCTCAAGATTCTTTTCAACTCCTTCCAAGTTTGCAACATAAGCTCTCCATACCTCTTTCTCTCCTTTTGAAATTGATCCCACTACATCGAGGCATAATCTGTGAACTCTAAGGTAGCCAATTTAATTTTTCTCTCTTTAGTTAGGGTATGATAAGAAAAAAATTTGTTCTATCTTTATTTCCCATTCTACATAAGCTTCAGGATCACTTTTTCCCCTAAATGGTGGAATGGTAATTCTTACTCCCTCATCTCGGTTTCCTCTTGGTTGTTCCTCATTTTCTCTCCTTCTCCTTCGATCAAGCCTCCCTTCTACCTCCATCGGCATCGGGATTTCCTTGATTTTCTAACAGCTCAATTCTTACATATAACTCCTCTGTATGCTCCCTCATCATCCTTTCCATTTGAATTTGTAATAGCCTCACTAACAATCTGTTGTTTCCCAGGAGGAGGGCTACCACTACCACATTTCCTGCCATCATTCCAAGTAAAAGAAACAAAAGTGAAAGCAATAGGACCTCACCACACGTCTCACGTGTTTACACTCTTAAAGATGTATCACTCATGTTTGTTGCACTCAAAATTGGCTTTTATGTAATGTAACTCTCTTGCCTTTTTCCACTCTTCCTCTAGCTTAAGGTTCTTACTAGATCAAACAATCAATTATCAAGAATCACTTAAGGGTAGCAAACACAAGACAAGAAAGATAAACACGGACTCTATGGAAAACAAAGATGAGACAAGACACAAGGCACAACTTAAGAAAATGAAAAGAAAACAAACTCACAAGTTTAGGACAGCAAAGGTACCAACTTCAACTAAGAAGAACAAAGGAACACAAATTACTACAAACCAAAGGAACAAGGATATCAACTTAGAAACAAGAAATAGACCAAAGATAAGAAATTTCAAGCCCTACAATACGCGAAATTCCAAGATAGCTCAAGAACTCAATTTTTTTTTTCACCTTCAATTCTGTTTTCCTTCTTTTCCCTTTTTTTTTAAATATGAATGCAGAATTTTATCCTTCAAATCACTAACAATTGTTCAACAAATACCAGCCACACTTGAAGTAAATTTCAGCACCAAATTCACCACCAAGATTACAATTCCAGAATTTGAATTCCCTCAAATTAGGCATCAAACAAGCAATTAAAATCAAGGTTTTACAGTACTACTTGTCCCTAATGCAACACCTCCTTGCAACCTTCAAGCAATCAAATTTACCTTTTTTCTTACGCAAAACAATCACCCAAACGACCCCTTTTTCCTCTAAATTCACATCCACAACTAGCCCTAGTGACCAGCTCTGATTACCAAATGATGAGTTTTCCTCTTAAACCGCTTGAATTAGGATCTATCTAGGACTTGGACACAAGAAATATGATAGAATAAATAAAAAAACAATTCTGTGAAAAATAGGGCTCGGACATCTTGTTAAAAAGGGTTCGTATCGATGCTACGGACATCGATTGAAGCGATTCCAAAGCGAGAAGAAAGATGGCGTTCGAAACTCAATTTAGACTTAAGAATCACGAAGAACAATACGTATAACTCGAGATATGACGAGAGATAATTGAAGGCAGTGCAGGAAAATTAGTAGCGAAATTGATGAAAAAGAAAACAAGATAAGAATGGCGCCACAAACCTAGTTTGATAAGCCAAGAAGGATCGCCACAAGAATTGGAGGATTCTTGATAAGATCAAAAGATGCAAGGAAGAACCCTAGCAGAGCAAAACTCACAATTTGTGCAACATACATATCCCGGTCTGTTTTGATCTCCAAATGTTTTAATACAAATCAATTCATGAGTTTGCCCCTGAGACTTAACAAAACTAAAAGCAAAACCCCTTAGCATAAGCATTGCTGATGTGTTCTAGTGGTTAACTAGACATATTTAGCCTCAAATGCTTGGGTTCTAATCTTACTATAGATAATTTATATCTTTTTTTATCACAACATAACAATAGAAAAATAAAATAAACAACTAAAGTCTTGCTAATTCAGATTGACTCTTTGGGCTCTTTTCCTCTCACTCCAAGTAGACTATGCATGTGTAAACTCTCAGATTCATGTGTTGGGCTTCTTTTGGATATTGGGCTTCAAATTGTGTTTGGGCTTCCAACAAGGAGATAATCACATGTTTAACAGCTTCTTGGACCTTCTTTGCTTTAGCTCTTGTCATGGGTCCTCCAAGGCCTTGTATTGGATCTTGGGCTTCTTTTTGGGCTTGAGTCTGGACTTGGGCTTGGGCCTTTGTGTCCTCATCAATTAGTATGAGAGTTAAATGGTAATGGATAGCTAGTTAGTTAGTTAGTGATAGCTCGATATGTTAATTAGTGGTTAACTCGGACGGAACAATCATTCCCTCAGAGGATCTTTCTATTAGTTCAATTATGGATTTGAGATTTCAATTCCAATATGCTATTAGAGCACTATCCATGGCCACATGTGAAATTTAGTGGCTCACTTACTTGCTTCAAGACTTCCCAGTGCAGTTCAGATGCCCTACATTACTCTATTGTGACAATTGATCAACTCTCCATTTAGTAGCCAATCTCGTTTTCCATGAGAAAATGAAACACATCAAGCTTGACTATCATATGGTCCGAGAGAATATGTGTTATGGTCCGATATATCTTCTTTGCATTTGATCTCATTGTCAAATTGTTGATCTTTGCACTAAGGCCCTGCCTCCTAAACTCTTTGGTGACTTACAAGCCAAGCTAGGAATGTTGGATATATATTCTCTAGTTTAAGGGAAGTTGTTAACATGTATAGCCAATTGTAGATTATAGATGGATTATCTATCACATGTGCATAATCAGCATGAGAGTTTGTTAGTAATGAATAGCTAGTTGGTTAGTAATAGCTTAACATGTTAGTTAGTAATTAACTTGGATGAGTAAATTCATTTTCTCAGTCATTGACTTCTCTCTCAAACTCTCCCTCCTTCAAAGGATTTTCTTTGTTAGTTCAAGCATCGATTTGAGTTTTTGGTTCGAATACTAATATAAGACTTGCTTGCTTCAAATTTACTACTACCATGTTTTCGAAGTGGAAAGCATAATATATTACAACTCTATCACATGCAAACATTGCTAAGCACTTGCCTCAACAAAGATGTTAGGGATATGCATATTATCTTCTCTATCTGCTATATTGAGGTCAGAATTGCTCATCAAATACTTATCTAAACAATACGACAAATATCTATCATCGAGACTTGAAGCCAAAGAATATAATGGCCAATGCAAACTATAAAAGTCTGTGATGTTGGGTTAGCTAGAGTTACTTTTATTGACAACCATAGTATTTTGGATGGCATATCATTCCCATATTATCTCTTTTTGTTTGAATAATTATAAAATGTTTGATAAAGTTACACAACCAAACAGGATAGAGAATCCATAAACTTATGTTGGAGGAAGAATAAATACTCATTTAAACTTTTTCATTGGATTTACTATAGTGACTTCCTTATTTTAATCACCACCTTACAAATCAAACACCAGCAATTCTACCAATCTAACATTTTGTTTCAAACCTGTTTTACATAAATCATAAATACATTCATCAGCAGCTTTCACATATTCATATAAAAGTGGGTAGTACAAAACCCAATTCATCCATCATCGACTTAGTCAGTCTTACACACGGCAAAATAACACAATAGAGCACCTCGTGTTGTTGTTCTACAGCACTTGTACAAACCCTACTTCATGTCACCATTCCATGCCACTCCTATTGTCTAAACTTGCTTTTAGGGCTTAGGATTTGACATGCCGTCACCTAAACCATGAACTTAGGTATTTATTGGTTTTTTCTTTTCTAATTCGTTGATGAGTTAGATCTCCCATAGAACCAAATACGCTTTATTTGGACCAACGAACTGAAAAATCCCATACATAATCGTCCTTTGCACAGGGAATACCAACACATCCATGATTCTAGTCAAAATTTAATAGGGTTACTCTACAAATACTAAACAGTTTATATACCCATTATTAAATCCGTAACAATTAGGCACGGGTTTTATCCCTACCATCCAATTTTCATTAAAGTCCAATTTTCATTAAAGTGAATCTAATGGTTTAGAAACATGGACTGTACCACCCTAATGAGGCCATACTATGCTAAAGTTGTATTATAGCACGTCATTAGTTTGTTACCTTTTGCTTTTTGGAAATATAACTTATTTTAGAAAATATGTTTTGTGAAAATAGGGGTAATTTGTTTTTTTTAACAAACATATTATCTTGTATATTGAAAAACTGTGTGCCGTTTATTGGCTAGGTATACATGTGCATATCATGTGTGGATAAATGATTGCATGATAAAATAAAGTAATAACGAGAAAGTAAACATACATGAAAGATATATTGCCACATCTCATATAAAAGGGCACTATATATATAGCCGATATACAAAACACTCAGCTACAACACAAGTCATAGCATATCATCCAAAAATATTTACTAGAGTACCAGCATTATAACCATAACGAAAAAGAGATCCATAATATAAAAATAGAAACATGCTAACAAGTGTGGCTCAAACATATGATAACAAAAAGAGAAGCCACATCCTCATAAAGTGTGAGCAAGCAAAAGGTCATCCATCCTAACTATGACAATTAACGACTCTCTGATCCTAAGAGGAAATGAAACCATTTCCTATCCTCTGAAGACATCCCTACAACGATGCCCATAGCCATGTCCTCATCCATGAAGAACTGCACAAATGCGGATGAATCCACATCCATGCCCTCTCCCATTAACTCGGCTCCCCATAGTGGAAGAAACCACCAACGGGGATGTAAGATCAGAAGGTTCTGTCTTAGGTGAATACATAGGCATCACGATGGAAAGATTTGGTTCCAACTCCTCGAAGGAAGTGTTGACATAGGGCTTGAAGACAGGTGAATACACCTTTATCATCACAATATCCGGATACGGGTTTGAAGGACTGAAATGCCGACTTATCACTGACACACCTAAATGTTGCTGAAAGAAAACACTTGCACAGATCGCTCCCCTTATAGTAAGAAGAAGCGCATCAAGATCCGAGTCATAACGTGGGTCCTGTAACACCCTCCCAAGTACAGTACTATGCTTAAGTCATAGCATCATACTCAAGAGTTGTTACTGTTACCTGAGTAGACCTCATTTCACAGTAACTCAGCCATCTTCGAAACCTTTCGAGCTATCTGGAGATAACACGGAAATAGGAGTGAGAATTTTAAATTTTCAGTAGGATTCTCTAAACTATCACATGTAGTGTCATCATTATTTTCTCCAGCTGCTAGAGTTTATTATGAAGAAGGTGATCATGCCAAATAAATTATTTAGTTTTATAGTTTGAAAATATATCGTCCGAAGCAGAGTTTCTTTTATTCATACACTTAAGATATAAGAGTTATTATAAAATAAATTTACAATTCATAACTTAAATAACAGTTGTAGTATATTCAAATATAATAATTCCAATATAATGAAGAAATAGAACAGATTATGCATATGCAAATACATTCACTTGAGTTCATGCAAAATACACTTGTGTTTCTTTAACTTTCTTTGACTTCCTTTCCTTGGCACACCTAGGCGTTACATATCGCCATCCCTAGGGTGCTTGCATATGTTTTAATTTTTAGTCTTTATTGCCCTTGGGTAGTCTGATCTAGGAGTGAGCTCACTCGTGACCATCATCATGCAGTACTAACCCACAAAGGGATCCATGTACCTCTAGTCTTGGAAGGATCTCATTTTGGTCACGTGCCTCTAAATTGAAGAGATCTCTCCTGGTCATGTACCTCAAGAATAGAGGGATCTCAACTGACCACTTGCCTTCAATGTAGAGGGATCTTATCTAACCACATGCCTTCAAGGTAGAGGGATCTCATAGTTTTATACTACCTTCACACAGAGGGACCCAATTAACTACCTCTAAGTGAAGGGACCCAATCTTATCTTATTTAATTACCTTCACAAGGAGGGATCTCATAACTGCCTCCAGGTGAAAGGATCCATATTTAATATGTTCATATGCTTTTATTCTCATGCATAATCATGCATAGACATGCTGAATGCACTCATACATATGCTTCATCATTTACTTTCATATATACTTGCATATAGAATTTCATGTTCATACCATGAATATTCATAACAGAAACTATCATAATTTCATAAAATTCTGCCAAAAATTTGGCAGCATAGCGGATCAAGTCCATTTCCCCGTAAATAGTACCAGTCAATCAGATAGTCATTCATATAGAAAAATCAATGCAAGGTATAGATGCTCCGATAATCGAACAAAGTTTCATAACCTTGATCTTGAATTAGTTTTCTGCCACTTCCTTTTGATTCTACCTAGGTTTTATAACTTAGGCCATAAATTCATTTTAACTCATTTAGACCTAAATTTTGGACATGTTGAAGTGTTATGTGTCTATTTTCTAATCTCTTTGGTCCCATCTAATTTTGATAAATGTAGCTCAAGTTATTTAAGTTCTATCTCGGCCTACCCTGTAGCTGGCTAGAATTACACACTCAAAAGTAAAAATTCGGTAAAAATCAAAAACTAGTTGAAATCATACGAAGTTTGTATCATATTAAAGTTAACAGGACAAGCTTTCATTTACAATAAGTCCCATTTCATTTACTTGAGTTATAGGCCCCGAAATTTGACTCCTCTAGACTACCCTATTTTAGCCTAGTTTGGACTTAGGGAGATTTCCTTGAACTACTAGGAGCAATTGGGATTGAACCTAACTATGAAAGTTTCATGGGACTTTTATCTATGTCTTAGCTTTCTAATAAAATTAGTTTCACTCAATTTGAAGGAGTATAGGGCAAGTTATGTCCCTCGAGTTCCAGTCTGCTCAGAATTGGTGTTAAAATTCTAGGGTAAATTTCAAAAATTCATATCTCACTCAATACTAAACCAAAAGCCTTATACTTTATATGATTGGAAAGCCCTAGATGTCTAGTTTTAGGAAAAAATAGTTTCATCTCGTTTTGGTGTCTATAGGTGAGTCTGTATGGTGTGTAAGTACAGACACCATAGGGTTTCTCAACCTAACAGATTCTGTTTTGTGGCCCTTTGTGTTTTCTCATTTAAATCTCAATCATCCCAAGCAAATACATGCTAAACTAGCCATAAATCATCACACCACCACCATATATCATTAGTTACATGAGAGAAGAAAGTATTCCTAATAGTCATTAATTCAATAAAATCAAGCAAAAAAGTTGAATCCTACCTCAAATTGATGTAGAAACTAGCTAGATTTGAGTTTTTGGTGGAGGAAGTAGGTAGAGCTTGGAGATGGGAGGAAGAAGGAGTGGAATTGGAGAAGAGAGAAAGAAGAATGGGCAACTGATGGAGGGAGCATGAAAATGAGGGGAGTTAGGAGAGATTTTGATGTTTTAAAACATGGTTAGTTAGGTTTTGTGGCTTGTGATTGGTGGAGGCTTTGGTGGTGGTGAATGAGCCAAGTTTCTCCACTCTTTGGGCAGCTACTTGGCACCACTTAAGTAGAAGAATGGTGGCTGAATTTCAGCCACTTATCCTAGGGTTTTCATCACATAATCCTATTAATTCAGTTCCAACAGTTTAAAATATCGAAATTCTGCCGATTTCCTTCAAATGGGCGAAACGATTATGAAGAATTTTATGAGGTTTACTATGTTTCTATTTTAATTGTTTCTAATCCAAATATCTCTAATTAACATCTAATTAACTCCTAACTAACCTTTCATTAACTTTTAATTAATTCTACACGTTCAATAAAGTCAGATAAATCGTTAATAACGTATATTAAAATTAGTGTAATTCCAGACATTATACTAAATAATTTTGCATAGTCTTTTACACAACAATCTAAATTTCCTTTAGCTCTAGTATTTATAATTCATCCCTAGTTACTCTTATTTTTCTAATAAATTGATTAACAGCACAAATCAATTGCACTGTTTCTTTGGGGTTATCTTTTAGCTTTTTCGTAAATCCTTTAATATTTACTGTTTGGCTTCCGTAATTGATGTCATTTTCATAATTATGGGCAAGTCTAGGGGCATCTCATGTCATTTCGCATCTGGATACCTTCGTGGCCCAATTGGCCAAGAATTGCTCTTCTACGTTTCCGCTACGTGGTTCTGTTTCGTTTAAAACCTTATTATGCTAATTCAATTGATATAAGGATCTAAATGTCATTTTCAAAAATGTTTAGTGACAAGGCTGGAAATGATAAAAGTTTGCCCAAGGACGTTTTCATTACTTCCTATAATGTTATATGGGGATGTTACATGTCCCAGATAGGAAGGTCAATAAACACCACCATCGTCACCATCAACGTCATCTAAATACGACCTCGTTATC
Source organism: Pterocarpus santalinus (assembly GCA_031439595.1). Taxonomy (NCBI): domain Eukaryota; kingdom Viridiplantae; phylum Streptophyta; class Magnoliopsida; order Fabales; family Fabaceae; genus Pterocarpus; species Pterocarpus santalinus. The sequence goes on from CM062527.1 coordinate 41,458,454, forward strand.
TTCCTCAGCCACTTCGGGTTTCTTAATAAAAAGTGAACATGAATAGAATTCAATTTTAATTAGTTCAAAAAGTACTTCAGCCGAAGTGGGTTTCTTTTAATTATATGTTCTTATCATGCTATAATTATACAATAGGAACATAAATAAACATGAATAGACATAACCATAATATGTAAACCTTCATAACTAGGTATATAATAAGTCACATAAGGCCTAAGAGTCTTGGGATATTCATTACTTTCATTGACTTTAACTTAACTTTGGCTTTTAGTATATGCTTTAAACTTTCATATACCACCCTCGGAATCTTACTTTCTTTAGGACTTGAGCTTATACCTATGATGATTGTCATCACTCATTACATCCAACTTAAATTGGCTGGCAGAGCGGGTTCCTTTGTGTGTTACCTTCCCCTGCCAAAGGATCACACTCGAGTGTCTTATTAATCATTGGGGTTAACATTAAGTCTTATAGCATTGGTGCCTTTAGGTAAAAGATTTGAGTCTTTCTTTTTCCTAACACAAGTTACCATCATTATTCTCAATAAAATTATTCTAACTTCACAAATTTGGTGAAAATCTGGCAGCATAACGGTTAGACTAGGAGATTCCCCAAAATTGCAAACAATCAATCAATATGCATAACTAGCATATACATCATAATTATGCATTCATAGTTCATCAATCTCATGCAATGTCATGATCCTTGAGGATTCCTCCTCAAGAATCCCAGGACTCAATCCCAGTCGTGGTTACATCAATCATATCAATGATTAATCTACATATCATAAAAGGTAAGGTACATAAACACATTCAAGAGTGTTATAAGCATCATTAAGTTCTTAGGTGCAAGCTTTTCACTTATATTTTACCCATAAGTCTTATTTAATTTCTAAGAAGATTTTGCTTACATTTTTTACTTAATTCAACCTTTAAATTAAAGTGTAAACTTTAGTGGCTTGGGATCATTCATAATTGATTGTTGAGTTATTTGGATTAAGTGCTTGAATGAAAGAAACCCACTTCGAAAGGATAGGTTTGAGCTTTATAAAATGAATCCTTATTTTGTTATGGCATGATCACCTTTTTATAACAAAACACAATGGTTGGGGTGACGGCAATGACACTATTTATGTTAGCTTAGAACTACCTACTGAGAATTTATATTTCTCACTCTTGTGTGTTCTTGTGTCGTCTTCAGACTGCTTAGTTGGTTGTGGTAGCAATCCTCCAGGGGGTATGTGATCGAGTCTGAAGCATCCTGATGAGATGGATTCGATGATATTAGAGACTTCAAAATTAGACAACAAGAGGTCGGTGCTATGACAGATAATGTTTTGCTACACTGAAGCCCTTTTCCCTAATAAGGTTATATATAATTAGTACTAGGTGATCAATATTGTAGTTGAAGCTCTTAATAGAGCTTTATTATATATTTTGAAATATTGTTAAGTAAGACTAGAACTTTGGTTATGTAAATTAGTAAATGTGACCACGATGTAGTTTTTATGTATTCGAGTGAAGTTTCTACATTTTTTGTTTGCTTGCTTATATTTTCTCGAGTATGATGAAACAATTATTACGGTAACTTTTTTCCTAAAAATGCAATAAGTAATAAGATAAGGTCCACTAATTGTTAGTAGCAACTTCTAAGTGCGATGTTATGATTTAAGCATAGTGTTTTTCTTAGGAAGGTGTTACATCCTTTGATTCATATCCTCACCATAAGGCCGAATCTTGGCTACTACTATGACCCATTGACCCAGGCATCAACCACAGCATCCATGGTCATGCTCCTTTCCAGCCAGGCATCAATTTTTCATCAATTTAGATCACATTTCTCATATATCATCTCATTTCCCATTATTATCCATGCATAAGCACACATTCACCATCCTATGCATTTCACACTTATTCACATGCATGTGAGATAATAATAATAATTCATGTAATCATGTCATGTTTCCGCATACATCATGGGGATTTAAAATCACATACGAATGCCACATGCATCATGATCATGAATATGAGAACCTTATGGGCCAAATGATATCATGCACCATACATATCAAAATTTAATCATAAAAAATAAACCCATACCAACATATCAAGAGAAAATCATGATAAATCATCAGGCAAACTCAATTTTCTCTATTCTTATTAGTTAAAACCTTTTATTTCCTTATTAACACTAAAAATTGCTTATTCGAACCCTAAAAGTCCTATAGTGGTCGAGAGTTATGTAACTACAATATGCCAAATTATTTAGCCCCCAAAACTTCAATGTTCGAATTGACATATATAAAGGCAACAAAATTCTTGCATACCTATATCGCACTTAAGGTAAAATCTATTTTATTCTAGTGTCAAAATATAAGGGTTCATTATGTTAACTCACTCAAAATTACTTTCTCTCCCTATTAACCCTAAGAGGCCAAATCATAGATCTAAAAACTGGACCAGATCGGCCAATCGAACCAATTGAACTGGGAACTAACCAAGTATCCGGTCCAGTCATAGCTTGAGAATCATTTTTAAAAAAATCGAGATTGAGCCGCTGGGAACCAACCAGAAACCGCTGAACCAGCCAAACCAGACCAGTTCCAGTGGTGGCCATTTTTAATTTTGTCCAAAAATCCATTCCAAAAATGGCATTGTTTCATGAGTTTGAAAAGAAAAAAAAAAATGTCTAGTTGGGTTTCAATTTTTTGGCTTTGCAAAGGAAAGAAAGACTAAAAGAGTAAGAGACAATCACTAAACAGCGTAAAAGAAAGAGCTATGTCACTCTAACCCCAAAACTATTGTAACATCCACCACGACTTTCGACTTCATCTTCAAGTTTCAAATAAAATGGACATTATTTCCGATATCCGACTTTATTTCCAAGTTACATGATTTTCCGATATCCGACTTTACTTCCAAGTTTCAAATACAATGGAAATGAATCCAATCTCTGACTGATTTCCTATCTCCAACTTCTTGTTTCAAATGGATACGAGTTCTAATCTCATAATTTATTTCCAAGTTTCAAATAAGGTGGACGTGAGTTCCGACCTCCGAATTAATCTCCAGGTTCAAATAAAATGGACACGATTTCCGGCTTAAAGAAGAATGGAGACGAGTTTTGATTTCAGATAGAGTGGAAGCGAGTTCGAGAATAACTTAGCCACAAAAGAGGGAAACATAGCCGAGCCTTAACCACAAGAAACTTAGCCAATCAGTACTCACAATTCCAACTACCCTCTTTATATTTAAATCAGATTTTCCTTCTCACTTCATGCTGACTTGCGCCCCTCTCATTTGGTTTCAACCTTCTTCTTCTCTTCTTTTCTTCTTGTCTTCTCCTCTTAACTTACTCCATCAAACCTCCAAGCTTGACAAGGTTCCATCCAAACTCCAAAACTTAGCAAAATCACGTACAAAGAGGTAGAATTCAATTTCTGTCCTTAATTTATCTAAACTTTGATTGCATGACATTTCACTCTTCTTCATGTATTTGATGATATATTGGATGTATATGATGGATTATGGTTAGATTAACATGAAATCTTGTGTTGGAATTAAAGTTAGAAGAAGAAAACTAGAAGAAGTGGAGAATTGGGATGCTGTCTAAGTGAGAAACCCCATGATAGTCTGTATGGCAGAGTGTACAGCTTTGCCTACAGTAGTTTAAAATCAACAAAACTATTTTTAAATGAAAGTAGACATGCAGGGCTTTCCATACATATATCATATAAGGCCATTGGATTAGTATTGAAAGAGATATGAATTTTGAAATTTTGACCTAGATTTTTGAGATTGATTCTGGGCAGACTGGGTTATTGAGGGTAAAACTTGACCTATACGACTTGAATTTGGATGAAACTAACTTTTTTAGAAAGCTTACATATAGAAGAACATCCATAAAAATTTTTGAGTTGGACATGCTCCCGTTTGATCCCAGTGATTCGAAGAAGTTGCCCCATGTCCAAACCAAGCCAAAATAGGATAGTTCAAGAATGTCAAATTTCAGGGCTTATAACTCAAGCTCTACTAAAGCAAATGAAATGAAACTTGTTGCAAATGAAAGCTTGTCCTACCAATTTTGTATGATTTGAGCTGGTTTTCGATTTTTAGTGGACTTTTACTTTTAAGTGTGTAATTCTGGCTAGCTGCAGAGTAGGCTGGGATAAAACTTAAATATCTTGAGCTATATTTATCAAAACGAGATGGACCAAAGAGGTTAGAAAATAGACACATAACACTCTAACATATTCAAAATTGAGGTCCAGATGAGTTAAATAGAAATTTTGGTTTGATTTACAGACACCAGGTTGAATGAATGTGCTAAGACAATAATTATGTTTTAAATGCAACATTTATTCCTATGAGATTGATGATTGAATTATAAATGAAATGTTATGATTTCTCTGTATAATTGATTGTCTGAGTATTGGCACTATTCATGGGGAAGTGGACATGTTCCGTTATGCTACTGAATTTTTTGTAAAATTGTAAGAAGGCTATGAGCATTTATGTGTTAAGAATATGTATGTGAAAATCATGTATGCAAGGGTATATAAAAGCAAATGATGAAGTATATATATGAGTGCACTCAGCATGGCTATGCATGATTATGTATGAGAATGAAATGATATGAATATATTAAATGTGGATCCCTTCACCTGGAGGCAGATACAAGATCCCTCCTTGTGAAGGCAGTTAAATAAGATACGATTGGTTCCTTTCATTTGAAGACAGTCAAATGGGTCCCTCCCTATGAAGGCAATATAAAACTATGAGATCCCTCTACCTTGGAGGCATGTGGTCAAATGAGATCCCTCTACATTGAAGGCAAGTGGTTAGCGAAGATCCCTCTATTCTCGAGGCATGTGACCAGGAGAGATCCCTTCAATTTAGAGGCACGTGGCCAAAATGAGATCCCTCCAAAACTAGAGGCACGTGGGTCCCCTTGTAGGTTAGTCTGTGTGATGATGGTCATGAGTTGAGCTGACGAGCTCACTCCTAGATCAGACTACCCAAGGGCAATAAAGATTAAAGATTAAAACATATGCAAGCACCCTACGGATGGTGATATGTAATGCCTAGGTGTACCAAGAAAAAAAAGCAAAGAAAGTTAAGAAAGGTACTAGTGCATTTGCATGGATTCAAATATGAGTATTTGCATAATTGTATCCCATGTTTTATTGATGCTGCACTTATGCAGTGATTGTTATTCTAATGAAATATTGCCGATGTGACTTAAGTACATGAAATAAAATGAATTCTGCTTCGAACTATATGTTTTCAAACTATAAAATAGAACAGTTCGTATAATGTATTCACTTTTTATAATAAACCGATGCAGTTGGAGATAATAACGATGACACGGTATGAAGTTTCTTAATGAATCCTACTGAGAATTTAAAGTTCTCACTCCTATGTTTATTTCCATGTTATCTCTAGATAGTTCAAAAGATTCGAAGAAGGCCCTCCGAGGCGAAGGTGGCCGAAGGTTGCTGCCAGACAAGGTCCGATTAAGTGACAGTAACAACTCCTAGGTGAGATATTATGACTTAAGCATAGTACTATACTTGGGAGGATATTACAACTATCACCTTACTTAGACCGCACCACCCACTGCCACCATGTTGTCCTCCGTCAGCCATCACCACATCTCACTGTTCACAACACCTGGGTTGTGCAGCCTTTGCAACTCCCAACTGCCCACAGCGACGTCCCTTGCAGCGCCGACACCGTAGTTGGAGCAGCCATAGTTGAAACCTTGAAGGTAGTTGCTGCAGCTTCCATTGGTTCTGATTTTCTACTGAGATGTGCCCCTCGTTTGTAGGTGTACTCAATAAACACACTGCATCACTTTTTTTTCCTTCTAGATTGTCTAAAGAAAGCCTCATAGATATTTTTGAAATTGGGGTTTGGTTGCTGGGCTCCACAAAAGTTTTTTTTTATTATTATAATATATATAAGTTAGATACTAACGAGCTATTGGCAAAAAAAAATTTAATAGACTTCAAGGTGATTGTATTAATATTAAAAGAATATTTTTATTTTCATTTGATTATTATTAATGATTTAATATAATTATTTATTTTTAATTAATCATATGTATATATTTATATATATAAATAATTAAATATATATATTTCATTATATCCCAGTCAAACCTCCAGTTGAACTAGTTGGACCTCTGAACCTTTGAACCAGTGCCCTTACTGGTTTCATATCCAGTCCAATTTTCTTAACCTTGGGCCAAATACATCATACAAGCACATAAGGGCATTTTTGGCTTCAAGACTCATCCATGCTTATTCTAAAACTCTTAATATATATGAATCAAAAGTGTACGGTTTGATTTCAATAAAAGTCATCTTCAACCTTATTTTATTCCTAAGACCTGAGGCCTCTTTTTAAACAATGTTAATCCCCACTCTCAAGACCTCACACTCGAGAGCATAACTGTCACCCCAAACCAAATATTTTGTTTCCTAACTCATGGTTTAATCTATATAATTAACATGACCTACTCAAACATCAAGAGCAACCATAAAGCATGCAAAATAACATCAAAGCATAAATCCTAATCTACCCATAACAAAATAAAAACGTGCACCTCCACACTGTTGGAGGCAACACCTAAAAATACTCCATTAAGATTACAAGCCATTTTTGCCTCACAAGTTACTTATGGAATCAATACATCAAGAATCACACTCTCCACTCAAAAATGCAATAAAAATCATGAAAAATCTCTAAGAAACCTAAGGTGGGCAGCAGCTTCTTCTCATCAAAATGGCCAAGTTTCACATGCAAAGAGCAAGAAAACACACATTAGAGCTCATCTAGGCAACCAAAACAAAGTTCCAAGGGAGAGTTAAGCAAGGGAAGAAGGATAGAACCTCCTACCACTTAGAAAGAGAGAAAATCTTGGTGGCTTGTAAGGATGAAGATGGCGAGCTCAAGGAGGAAGCAAGAAGATCTCCAACAAATTCTCACAATGTCTCACTATGTGTATACTCTCCAAGGCTCCTCCTTCTTTATGTTAAAGAAGAAAAAAGGTGTAAAGAAAACTCACAAACTCTCACTCACCCGTTTGCACCTAGCTTCGACCGAGACTTCAAAATGACAGGGGGAAAAAGAGAGTTTTGTTTGTTTTGTTAACTTGTTGAGAAAGTAAAAGTTACTTAACATACTATTCATGTAATTTTTAAAATAAAATAATTCTACTTCAAGAAGAACTAATCATGGGATGACACTTGTCTTAAATGGAGAGCCAAGATTTCTTCTTAAATGTTATAAGACAAAATATCTCTTTTTATTTTATTTATTTTTCTTAATTCTTACTAACTTATATAAGATTAATTATGATAAATTTAGATAATTAACTCACTCTTAGTTAAAATTACTCACAAAATAATATGTAATTTTTCTAATTATTCTAATCATATTTCTAATTTTCCATAATTTTTCTTCATCATTTTCCTATTTTTATTCAATTTTTCTTTATCCTTTAATTTACTTTTTAATGTCCGAAATTAAGAAATTACACAAATAAATTCAAAAGTTTGCAATTTTAATTTTGTACACTAATTATAGTATAGTTAAGCTACAAGAAAATTTTCATTATTTTTTGAGACTTATTTCTCTTTTCTTAAATTTTTATTAAATTTCAAGATTTTTTAAATTAATTAAAAATTACTAAATGACCTAGAAAAATTCTAATTAATATTTTACTAGTTACTTACATTATTTAGGAATAAAATGACAAGAAAGAATTTAATTAAGACCTATCTGTAAATTTTTGTGAAATTTGGACCTTAATTCCCTTATTTTAAGTATTTATTAAAATAAATTGGAGAGTAATTAAGCATAATTAATTCAATAACATGTCCTATTATTATGGGGGATATTACATTTTTCCTTCCTTTAAAAAATTTTGTCCTCAAAATTTAGGACTTTACCTTCTCCAAATAGATCAAGACAGTTTCTCCTTAGCTCCTCCTCTAGCTTCTACGTGGCCTCCTCTAAAGTGAGTCCCTCCTATAAGACCTTTAGTAGAGGAATGGATTTACCCCTAAGTTGCTTTTGACTCCTGTCCAAAACCTCTATCGGTCTCACAAAGTAAGTGAAATCCTCCCTCAACTATACTAAATCATTCCGGAACACATGGGAAGGATCTAGGCAATACTTTTTCAATTGGGACACCAAGAAGACACTGTATAGGTTGGACAAGTTAGGCATCAAGGCTAACTGGTAGGCTACTGGCCCTATCCTCCTTATGATTTGGAAGGGTTGAAGGAATTAAGAGCTCAACTTCCTAGTCTTGAGGGCTCTGGCAAGCCCTATGGTGAGTGAAACTTGGAGAAAGACATATTTTCCTTCCTCAGACTCAAGAGGTCTCCACTCTAATCAGCATAGCTCCTTTGCCTACTTTGGGTTGTCAATAGCTTTCTCGTACAACTTGATTTGGTTGGTGGTCCTCTATGCAATCTTCGACCCCAACATCTTTCTTTCTCCTACTCCATACCAACAAAGTGGGGATATGCACTTTTGGCCATAAAGAGATTCTTACTACGCCATGCCCAAACTTTAGTGATGATTGTTATTGTAGACAAACTCTATGAGTGGCAAGAAATTATTCCAGTTCCCTCTTTGTTCCAACATGCAGGCTTGGAGTATATCCTCCAAGGTTTGAATTGTCTACTCTAACTGTCCATTCATCTGCAGGGTGGTATGCGATGCTGAGACTTATTCTGGTACTAAAGGCCTTTTGTAATGTAGTTTAGAACCTTGATGTGAACCAAGGGTCCCTATTTGACACTATACTTACTAGAATTCCATGTAACCTCACTATCTCATAGATGGCTAGGAAGCATGTTGACTCAGTTAAGCGATCCACTATCACCCAAATAATATCATGCCCTGACAAGGTGCAGGGTAATCCTATTATGAAATCCATCATAATGTGATCTGACTGCCACTTAGAGATCTCTAGTGGGTGGAGTAAACTAGATGGCTTCTAGTGTTTGATTTTCACTTTGTGACAAGTGACACGATGTCCCATTGATTCTGAAATCTCTTTCTTCATGCCTAGCCACCAATATAGTTTTTTAAGATCTAGGTATGTAACACCTTCCCAAGTACAGTACTATGCTTAAGTCATAGTATCACACCCTGAGGTTATTACTGTTACCTGAATGGACCTTATCTGACAGTAACTTCAGCCGTCTCCGGAACTTCTTGAACTATTTGGAGATAATACGGAAATAGCAGTGAGAATTATAAATTCTCAATAGGATTATCTAATTATCATACATAACGTCATTGTTGTCATCTCCAGTTTGCTTCTGTTTATTTTGAAACAAATGAACATGCTATACAAATTGTTCAATTTTAAAGTTCAAAAATATAATGTTCGAAGCAAAGTTTATTTTACTCATACACGTGACCTTTGGGAGAGCCCATACAACACCAATTCATGAACTATACTATAAATAACAACTGCACATATTAAAATACATATCAATAAACTGGATACATAACATCTGCACCTGCCTCTATTTGTATTTGAACTTATGCAAAAACATAAGATTCACTTTTCTTTCTTTATCTTCCTTTTTATCATAAAATCTTTACGTGCCATATTCCAGAATATGATCGCCATGTGACACTCCATCAGAGCGTGATCGCCATGTCATAATCATTAGGAATATGGGATCTTTATTCGGTACTTACACTAGCTGGATCATGCCATGCCTCATGTAAGTTCTATCCCCTATACTCACACTAGCTCGGTCGATGCCATGCCTCATGTGAGTAGGGTGCTTGCATATGCTTTAATCTTTAGTCTTTAGCCTTTACTGTCCTTGGGTAGCCTGGCTTTGGAGTGAGCTTGTCAGCTCGACTCGTGACCGTCGTCACACCGACTTACCCACAAGGGGACCCATGTGCCTCTAGGTCGGAGGGACTCAGTTGGCCATCTGCCTCCAACATAGAGGGACCCAAAAGTTTTAGCTGCCTTCATAGGGAGGGATTCAAAGTGCAACTACCTCCAAGTGAAGGGACTCATATCTTATCTTATTTAACTGCCTTCACAAGGAGGGATCTCATAACTGCCTCCAAGTGAAAGGACCCACATTCAATATATTCATATGCTTTCATTCTCATATATAATCATGCATAGTCATGCTAAGTGCATTCATACTTATGGTTCATCATTTACTTTCACATATTCTTGCATACATAATTTTCACATACATATTCATAACATATAGATGCTTATAACCTTCTTACAATTCTGTCGAAAATCCGGCAGCATAACGGATCAAATCCGCTTCCCCATGAATAGTGCCAAGCTACCAGTAAAACCAATCAGGCAAAAGTTCAACATAGAGCAGCAAACATATCACAATAATGTCAATCATGTAGGAATTGAACCCTTATATATCATATTAATATCAATCATGTAGGGATTAGACCCTTATATGCAATTCTGCTCATTATATCAATTCTGCCCGATTTTTAGAAATGAAGCCCTAAATTCATTTTAGCTTATTTAGACCTAAATTTTGGATATGTTGAAGTATTATGTGTCTATTTTCTAACCTCTTTAGTCTCATCTAATTTTGATAAGCATAGCTCAAGTTATTTAGGCTTTATCCCGGCCTGTCCTGTAGCTAGCTAGAATTACACTCTTAAAAGTAAAAATCCATTAAAAATCGAAAACTGGCTCAAATCATACAAAATTAGTCTCATATTAAAGCTAACAGGACAAAGTTTCATTTACAAAAAGTTCCATTCCATTTGACTTAGTAGGGCTCGAGTTATAAGCCCCGAATTCTGACCTTCCTGAATTGCCCTATTCTGGCCCGGTTTGGACATAGGGCAACTCTCTTTGATCACTGGGAACAAACAGGATCTTATCTAATTCCGAAATTTTTATGGACATTCTTCTATGTGTAAGCTTTCTAAAAAAGTTAGTTTCATCCACTTCCAAGTATTATAGGGCGAGTTCTACCCTGAACAACCTAGTCTGCCTAGAATCAAAGTCAAAAACCTAGGTCAAAATTCAAAAATTCATAAATCTCTCAATACTAATCCAAAATCCTTATATGATATATGTATGGAAAGCTCTAGATGTCTAGTTTCATATAAAAATGGTTTCATTGAATTTAATCGGCGGTAGCCGGAGCTGTACACTCTCCTGTACGGACTGCCGAGGGTTTTTGGTTCTCCAGCCCTTCAGCTCTTCCTATTTTCATCCTTTCTTGTTTCCAATTCGAATTTAACCTCACAAACAGCCAATAAACCAGCCATATATCATCATAATCATTCAATCAATACATCAAAAATTGAGAAAATAAATCACCACCAGCCACCCAAATCAGAAAATCAAGACAAGAATTGAAATCCTACCTCCAATTGATGTAGAAACTAGCTAGAATTGAGCTCTTAGTGGAAGAAGTGGATGAGACTTGAAGTTTTAGGGAAGATGAAGTGAAAATGGGAGAAGGAAGAGTGAGGAATGGCCAGCTGAAGAGGGAGCTCAAAAATGAGGGAGTTGAGAGAATTCTAGAGTCTTAAAGCATGATAAATGAGTGGTGATTGGTGGAGGATTGGATGGTGTACATTGAGCCAAGTTTCTCCACTCTTTGGGCAGCCATTTGATGCCACTTAGGTGGGGGAATGGTGGCTGAATTTTAGCCACTCTTTCTAGGGTTTCTAGTATAGAATTCTATTGATCCGGTTCAGGTGGTTTGAAATACCGAATCTCTGCTGATTTCCTGCAAATTGGCAAAACAATTTTGAAGAATTTTGTGAGGTTTTATATGTTTCTATTCTAATTATTTCTAATCCTAATATCTCTAATTAACACTTAATTAGCTCTTAATTAATCTCTAATTAATTTCTAAGTGGCTTTACTTATCCACTAAAATCAAATTAATCAATTAAAGGTGTAAACTAATTATTTTGCAAATTGATAACCTTTCTGTTTTCTATTTTTTTTTTTTTTTGCTAATGGCATCTTCGTAATTATGGGCAAGTCGAGGGGCATCCCATGTCATTTCATGTATGGATACCTCCGTGGCTCAATCGACTGAGGTTTAGGTTTCTACGTTTTCGCTATGCAATTCCGCTTCGTTTAAAACCTTATTCTGCTAATCCAATTGATATAAGGACCTAAAGGTCATTTTTTAAAAAATTCAGGGACAAGATTGTGAGTAAAAAAAGTTTATTTTTATTATTTCCTATTATGTTATATGGGGATGTTACAAGGTACATCTTGGTTGGTCCAGGATACATGGTGTGCTTGCTGGTGTAAGCTTTTTGCATAATCAATTTCTTCATATCTTGTTATTGGGGAAGCACAATCCTCTAACTTTTTTTTTTTTTTGGCTAAAGCAAAGGGAGAGGGAATGGGAGTCTAGCACAAGACATCAAAAAGTCAATGAAACATGCATGTGATAATTGCGCGCACTCCTCTCACTTGATACTCTTCCTATATATGTAGTAAGCATATTAGCAGGTTGGTCCATGAACTATGGGCTCACCAGGCCAAAAAAACCTGTGAAAAAAACAGACTAGAAGTTATCTAGACCTTGTATTATGGACTACCGCTTAAATTGAGTAGCCCGCATATCACTGCCCATGTACCGGCTCTAGTACTCATTAATATACAAATTCACTTTCCTAAACATGAATCAAATGAACACCTCATCTCTTCTATTACTCCTCTCCTTTCCCATTTTTGCCAAAAGCCTGGTCTCTCATTTTCACAAATGAGAAGATAACACCACCTCTGATTTTCATTTTAGGAAAAATAAAAGATAAAAAGGAAAACTTGTAAGTAACTTTAACTAGTAATTTTCGATTGAAAAAATATTAGTGCCCGCCTACACAGGTAAAAACCGATGCTTATTGCTTAAATTACAGCACATGTTCAGTTTTATTATTAATGTTTAAACGGACAAAAACAAATCCTTAGCCTCACTAACTCATTCAGATTAGTTTAATTTAGAAACAATGACACATCATCTAAATGGAAATTAAATTATCAAACCGCAAATCAAACATGAATTATCAAACTGTACATTCCATTTATATAACAGTCATCTTCATCAATTACTAAACGAGCTAACCTTCCCAACAATAACACCTTAAACCCTAAAATCACCAAAATCCAAGACAACTTATTTGTTTCCTTACACTACATTCCTTTCCTTTATTGTTCTTCTCCTTATTTTGCCACTTTGGAGTACACCAACTTGCCAACCAAGAATGCCTCAGGTAAACCAATTAACTCCTGCACAAACTTACCATCAGAACCTTCTTGTTTTTATTCTGAGCGCTTTCTTTTGGTACTTTTATGAGCATGACAAGTCACGGAAGACTCCTAAGTCATCACTGTGTGTTTGCTGCTGTCCTGGTGCTTCTTGAGGTCCTGCTGCCTCTTGACAAGTTCATCCTGACTCCCAGCAACGTTGTGCTCTCTGTCTTCTTCAATGAGATACTTGTCAACTTGTGCAGCAGCCTGCCGTCCCTCGGAAATAGCCCATACCACCAGGGACTGACCTCGGCGACAATCCCCGGCTGCGAAAACCCCATTGACACTGGTTGAGAAGCGGCCATAATCAGCCTTGTAGTTTGAACGGTTGTCTCGCTCCATACCCAACTTCTCTGCAATAGTCTGGAAAAGCAACACAAAACAAAGCATGATCAGTTATGACTTTTGAGCTACTCCATACTGAATCATCAGTTATGATCAGTTATAGTGACACAATTTACTGTAAAGTCTGCATGTAGCTGAAATACAATGGAATAATTACTATAACTTATTATTCTGCACTGTAACAACAACAGTCCATTTCTGTTTATGTTTCATCCACCACCACCAAACCAAGAGATGAAGCTAATAGGAATACTTACAGACTCAGGGCCAAGGAATCCCATGGCTAGTAAAACTAGGTCAGCCTCAATAATCTCCTCAGTGCCCTCAATTTCCTTAAACTGAAACTTGCCAGTTTGATCCTTCTCCCAGCGGACACGTACCACTTCAAGTCCTTTCACTATTCCGTTTTCATCGCCCACAAACTGCTTAGTAAGTACCTCAAATGATCTGGGATCTTTGCCAAATTTAGCAGCAGCTTCTTGGTGCCCATAATCTACACGGCATATGCGAGGCCACTGCAATCAAAAACATTGTGGTTAAACTCAATCCATGGACAAATCCATAAAACAAAAAATTATTTGCCACTTCTTTAGCTATTTAGTAATGACAAATGTAAAAATAAAAAGCCCAATTCCTCATGTTGTCTGCAAAGAAGAAACATAAAATAACAGACAGATTTTGATAACCAATGACTACTCTAACCTGAGGCCAAGGGTTGCCTGGGGCTCTTGTTCGAGGAGGTTCAGGGAGAAGTTCCAGATTTATGATGCTGCTACAACCGTGACGAGTGGATGTCCCAATGCAATCTGTACCAGTGTCACCCCCACCTATGACGATGACTTTCTTGGCCTTGGCAGAAATGTAGTTACCATCCTGGAGATTGGTATCAAGCAAGCTTTTAGTGTTTGCATGAAGAAACTCCATGGCAAAATGAATTCCTGATAGCTCCCGTCCAGGTACAGGAAGATCCCTGCATGAAAAAGTAACCTCTTTGAAGCATCCTTCTATAAAAAAATTCCCAATATATTTCAAACACAAAAGAAATTAAACTAAAACAATAGAGGACTCCAGCACTGTCTCACCTTGGTTTTGTGGCTCCTACAGCCAAGACAATGGCATCATTCTCTTCTCGAAGCCGATCAAGAGAGTACAAAGGATCAAGTCCAACGTTAGCATTCACCACAAAATCTATTCCTTCCTCAGCCATAAGGTTTACTCGCCGTTGAACTATATCCACTTTGTCAGCTTTCATGTTGGGAACCCCATACATCATAAGCCCTCCAATCCTATCAGCTCTTTCATATACTGTTACTGTATGGCCCATTTTATTCAGTTGATCAGCAGCTGCCAAACCAGCTGGTCCACTTCCAACAATGGCAACTCTTTTCCTGTTATCATTAATAATGACATCAATTAATGACACCATTTATCTAACTGATAACTGCAAAAACGGAATTCAACAAACAGACATGATCCAATATTACTAATCATTCTAATGGAATTGAACAGTTTGATAACAGAAAAATTACTACACATCAACTTGAAGGGTTAAACATATTTCGTTAAAAAGAACACCAGAAATAACAAGAACGAACTAAAGAGATGTCAAAAAGAGAAAATGGCATACCCAGTTCTCCTAAGTGGAGGTCGTGGCACCATCCAACCCTCCTCATAAGCCTTGTCAATGATAGCACATTCAATGCTTTTAATAGATACTGGATTTTCAATAATACCAAGGACACAAGAACCTTCACAAGGTGCTGGGCACACACGACCAGTAAATTCAGGAAAGTTATTTGTTTCAAGAAGCCTCTCTAATGCTTCCCGCCACCTATTTTGGTACACTAACTCATTAAATTCGGGAATTTTATTTCCAAGAGGACATCCAGAATTCTCCTGAAATTTTATGCAAATATCATTAGTTTAACATGGGCCCAACAGACATAAGAGGGGAAGTTGTAAGTTGCAACAATGAAAACTTGGAAGTGGCAGCCCACACCTGATGACAGAAAGGAGTACCACAGTCCATGCAACGAGCTGACTGTGTTTTCAAAAGTGGACCTGGCTTTGTCTCTTCCATCACTTCCTTCCAATCATTCATGCGAACATTAGGATCCCTATACTGAACACTCTCACGCTCATAAGCAACAAAACCTCTATGTTTAATGGCATCAGTGACTTGAGTGGGCCTCTTGGGTGATACAGCCTGCACATATCAGTGACATTAGCAGAGAAAGTATGCATAAAGCAATCTAGGTATTTATATCTTCCATGTACATTCATAAATAAGCAATAAGAAAACAAACTATACCATTCCAGGACCCCACCAAAAGAGATTGTCAAACATCTACTACATGCAGAGTGCTCACTAGTTTAACATAAAATATCTTTGAACATTAATAAGAGCTACAGTGAAGATGTAGTTAAAACCCTTTCTAAAGAGTTATTCTATTATTACAGGAATAATGCCATCTTCACCTCATGGAAAATGGACAATTAGACTTCTAGGCAACCTACTGTCTTAATGAAGCTAATCACTCCATTTGCCATCCACAATTTAATAACACAAGGAGGACTGTTGCACTAATTTAATCTTCAAATATCATTTGTTTTCTTCAAAACAAAACATACAATGTACAAGCATTATAAATAACATATTTAGAGAGAGAGAGAGAGAGAAAGAGAGAGAGAGAGAGAGAACTTGCAATTACCTGACTTGGTTTCTCGTTCAAAGATGAAGTCGCCAGTTTCTTAAGTTCTTCAAATGCATCTTTCTCCACAGCCTGTGCTTCATCGTCTTGTTCTTCTGCATCTTTCGCAGCATGCTCCGCTGCATCTTTGGAGGTCTCCTCAGACTTCAGACTTGCAAGAACACGTTTATACTCCCTGGGGAACACCTTGATAAATTTAGGAAGATGATTCTCGAAATCAGCAAGCATTTCTTTGGCAAGCACACTATTTGTGTGTCGTTGATGTTGCTGTATCAATATTCTAAGGGTAGTAATATCCTCTTCCTCTTCAACCTTATCCAGATCTACAAGCTCAAGGTTGCATCGAGATTGGAATTTTCCATCCACATCAAGAACATAAGCAATCCCACCACTCATGCCTGCAGCAAAATTCCTACCAGTTTTCCCAAGCACAACAACAGTCCCACCAGTCATGTACTCACATCCATGATCACCAACACCTTCCACTACTGCCTTAGCCCCAGAATTACGCACACAAAATCTTTCTGCTGCCATCCCATTGAAATACGCTTCACCATGTGTAGCCCCATAAAGTGCCACATTACCAATTACAATGTTCTCCTTAGGGTCAAAGTTACTTCCTTTTGGAGGATATACTACAATTTTGCCTCCAGATAATCCTTTACCAACATAGTCATTGCCATCACCTTCAAGCTCCAAAGTGATACCAGGACAAAGGAATGCACCAAAGCTCTGGCCTGCACTGCCAGTAAATCTGATATGGATGGTATCAGTTGGGAGACCAGCTAAGTTGTATCGCTTAGTCACCTCATGGCTAAGCATAGTTCCCACAGCACGGTTTACATTATGGATTGGTGTTTCAATGTATACTGGGAGACCCTTTTCCAAAGCAGCATTGGACAGACTTATGAGCTTATTATCCAAGGCCATGTCCAAACCGTGATCTTGTTTTTGCACACAGTATTGTGCAGCTCCTGGTCGTAGTTCGGCTGCAGGTCTAAGCAATAGAGAGAGGTCAATGTTCTCCAGCTTATCATTGCTCTTAACAACTTCTTTATCAACTTCGAGCATATCTGAACGGCCAACCATCTCATTAACAGTTTTAAACCCAAGGCTGGACATAATTTCTCTCATCTCTTCTGCTACCATGAAAAAGAAGTTAATAACGTGCTCAGGTTCTCCAGCAAACTTCTCTCTAAGTACTGGATCTTGGGTAGCAATGCCAACAGGACAGGTGTTCTTGTGACACTTCCGCATCATGATGCAGCCAAGGGTAATGAGTGGAGCTGTACTGAAACCAAACTCTTCTGCACCAAGAAGAGTGGCTATGGCCACATCTCTTCCAGTTTTGAGTTGCCCGTCAGTTTGAAGAACTGCACGACCACGTAGGTCATTAGCAACCAATGTCTGGTGGGTCTCAGCCAAGCCAAGTTCCCAAGGCAGCCCAGCATTCTTTATGCCAGTCCATCTGGATGCCCCTGTACCTCCATCATGACCTGAGATCAAGACATGGTCGGCATGCCCTTTAACGACTCCACTAGCAATTATCCCCACTCCAGCTTCAGACACTAACTTCACACTAATTCGAGCAGCAGGGTTGGCATTCTACAAATTAAGAAAAGCGAATAAAGAGAAAGAACACCTAACAGAGAAAAATTCAACCAGAATTCATTCCAAAAAAATATACAATCCAGTTATGAACATACCTTCAGATCATAAATTAATTGGGCAAGGTCTTCAATTGAATAAATATCATGATGGGGAGGTGGACTGATAAGTCCTACTCCAGCAGTTGAATTCCTAGTGACGGCAATGTCTCCTATAACTTTGTGGCCAGGAAGTTCACCTCCCTCACCAGGTTTTGCGCCCTGAGGATAAGAATTATAACATTAAAATGATACCACTCTAACTTAAGTGAAGAACTATACTGCTATTTAACCTCACCAAAGGTCAAATGTAGGTATCAATTAAAGCAGCAAGAGCACCCAGGGGTGCCTTGAATTCACAGCATCATCTGCCATGAATATAAATTCATAAACAATAGAGCCATAACTCCAACAGGATTGCAGAGGCAATATACCAGTCAATGAAATTTTGGAGATATAGTAAGAGGAAGGACAATAACCTCAATTCAAATGAGCATATTTTAACAATTACCTGGGCCATCTTTATCTGCAGCTCATCAGCATTAGTAAGATAGTAACTTGAAACTCCGAATCTCCCACTAGCAACTTGTTTGATGGCACTCCTTTTGGGATTCATTGAACCATCAGGAAGAGGCTCCATACGCGATGGTTGCTCACCACCCTCACCTATGGCAAATTTTCAAGAAATGAATCATCAGGAAAAGAAAATACTAATATTGTGGATACTAATCTCCACATAGAAGAAATAGAAGTAAAAGAAAAAGGTATTCTCCAAAATTATTTCAGGGAAATTTATGCTGGAAAACATGTTTCTTCAACATTTTGGTGTCTTTTTTTTTTTTTCCCTTGTTTTTTCTGTAGACAAGGTGTCCCTAGACACTGATGCTTCCCAAGGGTCTTGAATATGGAAAAATCACACACAGGGCTCTGTTTATCAACATTTTTGAAAGACGACATTTTTTAACCACATTTTAAATGGACAAAAAAATCTGAGGAAATGTTCTTAAAATTTAAAAAGTCTAGCAGACCTGTGTTTGATTTCCCTCCAATTTTATTCATAGCCATTGCTAATGTTGTGTGTGCTTCCAATGATATTGACCCATAACTCATGGCCCCAGTGCAAAACCGTTTAACTATTTCACTGGCAGGTTCCACTTCATCAATGGGAATCTTCATTGCTGACGCTTTAAATTTCAGAATCCCCCGCAAATTGCAAGCTTTATTCAACTTGTGAATGAGCTTGGAATACTGTTTATACGCATCTACACTGTTAGTTCTGGCAGCCTCCTGAAGCTTTGCTATAGCAAGAGGATCATTCAGGTGAACTTCACCACCTTTTCTCCAATGATAATCCCCAGGATTTGGCAGTGCGACAGCTTCTGCACTTCCAGGAGGGAAAACTCGAGAAGGAAATGCCAATTCATGCAGTTGTAAAGCATCACAAGCAAGCATCTCAAATGTCACACCCTCAATCCGACTCGGGGTTCCAGCAAAGCACTTTTCAATCACTTCTGACGAAAGACCCAGAGCTTCAAAAATCTGAGCACCTTTGTAGGAGGCCAAAGTTGATATTCCCATCTTGGCAAGAACCTTCATCATGCCATAATTGCTTGCTTTGAAATACTTCTTGACCAACTCAGCTTTTGAGTAGAATTCACCACTTGCTTTTGGTGGGATCTTTCCATCAACCTGCAGTCTCCAAATTGCCTCTATAGCCAAATATGGGCATATAGCATCTGCCCCAAAACCAACAAGTGTGCAGAAATGGTGCACTTCACGTGGCTCAGCAGACTCAACTATTAAGGCAACTCTAGTGCGCTCAAGTGTTTTAACTAGATGTTGATGGACAGCACCAACAGCCAGGAGGGAGCTCACAGCAACACGTTTCCTCGAGAAAGCTACAGATTCAATCCCAAATAAAAATAAATTATAGACGGACAAACACTATACATGGTATCTTTACACAATCAAAGTAAAAGTAGCAGGTATAATACCTCTATCAGAAAGCACAAGGGCAGTGTAGCCTTCATTAATTGCATCATGTGCTTCTGCACATATCCTGTCCAAGGCTTCTTCTAATCCTCTCTTACCACATTCCTTTGAGTAAGTTATGTCTATAACTTTGCTCCGCCATCCCCTATAATTCATCTTTTTAATGGCTTCTGTTTCTTCAATGGATAAAAGGGGACCTTTTAGTGAAAGGCGGTGGCATTGTTCCTCTGTAGTTTCTGTCAGATCACCTTCTGGACCAACCATACATTCCATGGAAGTAACTATTTTCTCTCGAATAGGATCAATTGGAGGGTTTGTCACTTGAGCAAACATTTGTTTGAAGTACTCAAAAGTAAGTTTTTCTCTACTAGACATGACAGCTAATGGAGTATCATTTCCCATTGACCCAAGGGCTTCTACAGCATCTTTTGCCATCGGAAGTAATAGCATTTCCAGTGATTCAACTGTATATCTACATCAACAGAGCAGAATATATATACATATATTAAAGGAAAACACTTTTTAAATGCAGTGGATAAAATAGAGAAAAATATTTATGATGGATGTTGCATACCCGAAAGCTTTCAATGGAGCCAGTAAACCATGAATTCCCATATTTTCCATATCCAAATCATCACTAGATAGCTGTAGTTCATGGAAGATGCAATAGTTAGTCTCACAAACAAGAAAGTTAAGGGAAGATAACTTTGATTTTTATGTTATACTTACTGGAGCCACTCCTGCTATGGTTGGTGGCACTCTTTCAAATTCATGAACAGACTCAACTACGTCTTTGAGTTCAATCTTCTGCTTTTTGAGCCAATCCCCAAAGGGCCTTGCCAATGAATACTGCTCCTTTAAAGCATCATCATCTACAACAATGTGCTTCTCAAAATCCACCAGAAGCATCATGCCAGGATTTAGTCTTCCTTTCCTACACACATCTTCAGGAGGAATGTCTACGACTCCAACTTCACTTGCCATTATAACTCGTCCACTGTGGGTGACATAGAAGCGACCTGGTCGCAGTCCATTCCTATCCAATGTAGCTCCAAGATAGTGACCATCCGTAACTGTAATAATATTAGTGCTAAATCATAAAGCCAATATCAAGAGGACATGGACATGAGATAGAACTAGAGTTACAGAAAACTTACATGATATAAGTGCTGGCCCATCCCAAGGCTCCATGAGAGCCGAGTAGTATTCATAAAATGCTTTACGCTGAGGATCCATGTTTTTGTCATTTTGCCATGCTTCAGGAATCATCATCATAACAGCTTCAGGAAGACTTTTTCCAGATTGAACCAAAAACTCAAGCACACCATCAAAAGCTCCTGGAAAAGAAAAACTACCCATTAGATTCAGTATATAAACATAGTCTAGAGCACTAATAAAAAGAATAAAATTGCACCTGAATCAGACGAATTTGCATCCACAATGGGCAAAAGCTTCTTTAACTCATTCTCTGATAAACCAAGCTCCTTGCATTTTAGTAAGCCCTCTCGTGCCTTCATCCTACAAAACATACCGTATTAGCCAATACATTCTACGTCAATCAAAACATGATGAGTACATCCAACACAGCACTCAATGCTGTTACACCCACCCATAACTAGCATCAAGCTTATTGCACACTAGAATGGAACACAGTCTATCTTTTAACGAAAAGATTAAAAAGAAGAAAGCAACACATGCATGCAATAACTCTAACAAACAATACTCACTGGCTGATTCATACATTTCACCAGCACCAGGACAATATTAATACACTGTTTAATATTGCAGTGCAATATACCATTCATTCATATTTGTCATATTATTAACTACAGTAAGGCAAATCTTATTCAAGGCATACCAGTTGACATTGCCTCTGAGAGTGTTAATTTCTCCATTGTGTCCCAATATGCGCATAGGCTGAGCACGATCCCAGCTAGGAAAAGTATTTGTAGAGAATCGTGAATGTATCTGCACATAAGTATAAAAAACTGTCAGTCTTCATGGCTAAATTCTTATTACATAATAGAAACCAAATTTGAAAATCAAATGGATAAATGAACTTTTCTTCCAGGAACTTCAATATAATCATATACTGAAGTGGTAGAAGAAATTTCAGAAACCCTATCCACTTTCACCAAAATGATTTTTCCCTCCAGCACTTTGAAAAGATTATCCTCCAGAGCAACTAACGACAGAAAGCATCAGCAGAAATTTCTGCAAACATGATTATCTTGATAATGAACTTTCTTACCAACTCAACCATTGCATCCAATCCAAGTATCCAAACTCAAATAGTAATCAAGGAAGCGGAAGAACTTAAGAGATCATTCAAACCTCAATGCCTCAGAAGTCATTCCCCAACCTTGCATCTCTTCAGTTACTGGTTGTTCCCACGCTGTTTGTCCGAGTATAGAGTTAGTGGAGAAAGAAGATAGGTTAATGGATAATATATTTACCAGGGCCATGTAGCTCGTAAACCTTTCATTGCCAAGGTCCGCAAAATAATAATCCCTCAGCTGAGCTGGTGTTAGCTGACCTTTGTAAACAACAGTTCTGTACAAAATTGGATAAACCATGAAAATTTTGAAATTGATTTAGAAAACTTGGGCAATAACCATAATTTGCTTTTCAAGAAAATGAGGTTGGTTCTCAAAAACACACCTTGATGAAAGTGAACAGATATAGAAATCGGCAAGGCCGTCATTTTGGAGGTTCAGTGCAGATGCAATAGCAGCCATGCTGAGCTTCCTTAATATGTACATCTGCAAGGAAAGAGCCAAATATCCATTAAGCAAGAGAAAAGCTATTCGAATCTCACTTAAAATTATTCTCAGAGTAATTCAAAATGAACAGAACCAAAAAAATTCCTATAACCAATGTTTTGTTTAGAAACGAAGTCCACTTTCACCAGGATATTGTGTCTAAATCATAATATTCACTGAAGTAAATTTATTTGTTAAATTTATTTCCTCAGGAACAACTCCAGTTCAATCAAAATGGTCACACATTAAAGCCATTTTAATGCAAATGTCATGCCACCAATGTCAACATGTAGAAAGTGTACCTGTTTTTCCAAATCAACTTTTGATTGAACATTTGGAGTAAGAAACACCTGTTCAATCACTGGTTCGGTCTGCAAGGCTGAATTGCCCAACCCTGTGTTATGGGTGGGCACAGAGCGCCAACCAAGAACTGAGTGCCCCAGACTCTCCGCAACCTGAACACAAAAGCAAAGCACAAATACAAACAAATGTCAGTAGGATATAAAATCACAATAATGGTACTAGCAAGAAGAAAATAATACAAAATTGTAAAAAAGCACTTCTTGTTAGTGGACAATTTCAGCGCTATTACAACTTGCAGATACAAGGCCAGAAAAATAGTATTGTGTCGTGTGCTGAAATGAACCTAAGTTGAACTCCAACACCATTATGCATCATGTAAAATTTCAAACAAAGACAAAGAATATTCAGAAATATATTTACCTTTTTAAAAATATTTTTGCTTTCATTCCTACGTGCATCGGATGTAGGCAAGAAAAGCATGCCAACTGCATATTTTCCTTGGGGAGGAAGCTCAAAATCCACAACCTGCAGTGAAGTGAGCTCATTACAATCATCAAAACGTCTTTGAATTGATGGGGTGAAAGGTACTGCCAAGTCCGGAAAAAATAAAAAAGATTATCCCTGATTATCTTTTAAAGGGTTATAGACGCATGAATCAATAAATAAAAACGTCAACTAATACAATTGAAGTTTTTTTTTTTTTGAAAAACTTAATCTAAAAGTTATTGATCTCAAAGAAAAACTCCCTTAAAAAAAAAAGGAGTACAGAAAAGTGTTAACAAAAATAGGGGATAAAGAAATATAATTCTTTGATTTCAGAAATGGGGAGAGAGAGAAAAAGAAAAATAAAAGAAGACAATATATTCTCCTCTTTTGGATTCAACCAAGGCAACAATAATTTTATTGAAACGTTAAAAAAAATATATCATTGTTTGTACATACAAATTTTGATACCCAAATATAGTGTTTCTAGTTCACGTAGGCGTGAATCACAATCATATAAATGTTAAATTGATATATTACCTTTATTGATAGTGTAGAATTATTTTTAGTTAATTTTGCATCCCACACATGAAAAAAAAAAAAAATTATCTGAATCTGCGGTCGCCGTGATTTTGATGTCTAAATAAATAAATAAAGAAATAAAGAAAGGCAGCCTTCGAATCTTCACAAAAAACAAAAATTACTACAGACATTCAATAAGAGAGAAGGAAATGAGAAAGCAAAGACAGTTACTACTCCTGCTGCAACGCATTAAATGATCCGTACCAAAGAAATTAACTATTTCTGAATTCTTAAAGAGTCAGATTTCAAATTTATTATCAATTTAGTTCCAAAATAATTTATGAGATAAATTTGATCTTTATAAGATTTATAAGACATCAATACAACCCTAAAAAAATTTATCACATTAGTTTGATTTTTGAAATATTAAAATTTATTTTAAATTAATTCATATTTTTTTAATTTTTTAAATTAATTTAAAATAAATTTTAATCAATCGAAACCAAATTAATACTACGCATCTTTTAAGAATTAAATTGGTTTCATAATTCTTTTCATCACCAAATTGATGTCCCACTAATTTTTTAAATCCCAATTTAAGATTTTACTCGTTTTTAAACTTCATAAAAAGCCCAAAAACACACTAAAAGGTAAATAATAAATAGAAACATCATCAAAATCAAAAGAAACCAGAAAAAATCTCGCAGATTCTCCGCAGAGGACCACCAATCTCGAAACAAGAACAGAAACTACAGATAGATATTTGCAAAAGAAAAACAAAAAATAAACAAGAAAAAGAGAAAAAAACTATGAAATAAAACAAGCAAAACGTACCTCCTTGTAAAACTGATGAGGCAGAGCCACAAGAATCCCGGCTCCATCTCCGGTGTTGGCCTCGCATCCGCAAGCGCCTCTGTGCGCCATGCGCACCAACATCTCTAACGCATCTGTTACCTGCACAACACCCAACCGCTATAATATCCGCAACAGATACATCCAAAATTGCAGCAAGCACTTGCACCCAAACCAAAACCAAATCCAAAACCAAAACTGAAACCGAAAGCGAAAGTAACCAACTTGCTCACCGTTTTGCGGCTGCTTTGACCAGACAATTCCGCAACGAACCCAACCCCGCAGGAGTCCTTATCCATTGCGGGATCATAGAGCCCCAGCGGCTTCTCCGGCACCGCGGAGAATGCGGACCGAACCGCCACCCGCAGCTTCGGCGACCGCCCCGGCCCGCCCGATTGCCACAAGTGGATCCTCTCGGACCCACTCGAACGCAACCGCGGGCCGAAGAACCTCTTCTTGTCCACAGAAGCAGAGCACCGCGCGGCTCTGTTTCGGAGGCCGGCGAGGCTCGTCAGGGGACGCAGGCGCGTGTTACCGTTGGTGAGAACATTGAGCTGAGGGTTGTTGAGAGCCGAGAACGTTAGCGACAGAGAGTTTGACATTTGTTCAAGGAAGAAAACCTTTTTGTTGCTTTTTTTCTTTTTTCTCTTTTCTTTCTGTTTTCTCTTATAATTACCACAAGTGGTGCTTTTATTTATATTTGAAGAGTTCTGGTACTTATTGAACTCTCATTTCAATCAACCTGCTCAGGCCCTCAGTGTCCGGGTTCTGTCTAACTTATACGAAAACAGAAGGTTATCAACAGAATGAAGAAAAGATGGGATTTTTCACACAGTAGGAGATGGATTTTCGCAATAAATGCGACAGATCTGGGAATTTTAACTCAGAGAGCAATAAGATCCAGATTTGGGCGAAAATAGAATGGTTATTATGTGCCAGAAGAAGGATATGGAAACTGAACAGCTTGAGGAGATTCGAATCGCACAAAAAAGGCTTGTTTTTCTTTTTGAACACGTAGGTGGCGGGCAAGACAGCAGACCGCTTCAGAAATAGACCAAACTGAGGAAGGAACAAACGAGGAAACAGAAAGAGAGAAACAAAGAAACAGAGAGACAGAAAGGGAGAGACGGGTAGAGACCAGCGCCGCCTGAAGGAGCTGTTAGTGTTGTGTGAGGGTTCCCTCGTTGAGCGAGGCAGAGGATGGATTTATAGAGAGAACGTGTGGGCTTTTTTTTTTTTGGGTCGATTGAGAGAGTGTGTCTGAGTTTAGGTGTTAGTTGGAGAAGTGAAAGAGGAGGTAGGGAGAAGGGACCCACCAAGTTCTTGTGATTTTGGTAAATGGCAATTGCAATCCAAGAAATTATGGTATGTTATTGCTGTTAACGGAGAGTTTTCAAATAGAGTTTAATTACTATATACTATTAATAATATATGCACTATTATTCAATTAAATCAAATAATTATATTATTAAAAATTTTAATATAATCGATAATTAAATTAAATATTTTTAATAATATAATAATATATAATTATATATTTATGTAAAAAAAATTTATATTGATAATTAAAATAAATTAAATCCTTTTAAATATAATAATATAAAATTTAATTGATATGTACTGACAGTGTAAAATTATTTTATATTATCAATTAATAGAAATAAGAAAAAATAAAAAATTATAATAAATTCTTCATTACAATGGATAATTATTTATATGAGTTGATATTTTATACTATTTTAAAATTAAATTCTAATAATTAATGCATATTCTAAGTTAAATTATCATCATAATCTTGAGAGATTTATTTACTGTAAAAATTAAAAAAAAAGTACAATTTGTCTAGTATTTAAGATATTAAAAATTGAAAAAATTCTCTACATATATTTCTTTATATTAAAATCCTAAAAAGCTATTTAATAAATTAATTTTTATATGTTATTAATGTAAAAAAATTATATTTATTATTATATCAATGAAAATATTTGATTTAATAATTTATTATTTTAAAATTTTAAAAAATAAAATTTTTTTATTAAATAATAATAGAAAATTTTTTTATATTTATAATATATTAAAATTAATTCTTTTATGAAATAATAATTAAAAAATTAAATTTTAAGTCAAAAATTTTATCTTATTTCACGTCAAAAAAATTTAAATTTAAAATTTATTTGTAATTCATAATTTCATATTTTCAAAGCACAGACTTCGCAAGAGCGCCACGTGTGAGCTATTTTATGCGGCACGCATGAGCCGCTCTCACGGTGGGTCCTGCTATTTGGCTAGGCTTGTTGAGAACCAATGTGCTGCTCACGATAGTTGTTTTTTCTTTCTTATGACGAAGGAGCTGTTGACGATATCAGAGATAGATCCATTTCAAAAGTAAAATATTTTAGCTTAAATAAATTTTTTTATTCTTAAAAATTTTGTACTTTTTATTTTGATTTCCTTTTTTTTTAGTTTACTTCTTCATTTTTTAAAAATAAGCATAAATAAATTCTTGATATAAATGAAAAATACAATTTTTAAATTTTTTAATAGACATTTATGCTTATTTCTAAAAATTAAGACTTAAACTAAAAAAAAAATTAAAATTAAAAAACATTATCTTTTTAGGAATGAAAAGCATATTTAATCCAAATACTTATCCCTATTTTCTTGTGCTCAACTCTTTAGCTATTTTAATTTGAGTTTAATTGGAAAGTGAGAATGTAAATTCTTAAATTTTATTATATTTACTTTTAAATAATAATTAATAAGATGCAAGATATGTTTATTATTCATTTTTTTAATATTTAAATGAGTGTTTAGTGATGTTAATTACAAAACCTTACATTTGCTACAGACAAAAGAAAATAACCCCTTTAATCATAATCCATATTTCTTGAAATTCCCTTACGATATATATTAATTATTATCAATAATGATTCATTCGTACATTTAAAAAATCAAAAAACATAAAATCGTACAAATGTTACTTTTTTGGGTGAAGATACAAATATATTAAGTTATATTATTATGTTAGTTCTTATGTTATTTGAAAAAATTTAAGTAAGTTCTTATACTATAAAAATTTGTAATTAGGTTATTGAGAATGGCTATTATCACATCTTCTTGTCTAATACCACACCCTTTTCTATTAATATTTCTAAAATATTCTTTATTAAAAATTTGATTAAATATTTCTTTATTATCACACTCTAATTAAATATTGATTTTTTTCTAATATAATATTTTTATATTACTTACCTTCTTCTTATGGCTATATGTCTCCTCTTCTTCCCCTCATGGTCACAACTAATCCTTTCTTGTTTTGCTCCAAAATTACAACTAATCAATTTTGTTATTGCAACCTTTTCTCGTAAGCATCATGTGAGCATCCATAGAATCTTTTTCAATTTTTTGTTATTGTATTTCTTTTATACTATGGGAATTAGGATTTTTTTTATTTCAATTTTTCAATTTGATATTAGTATATCATTTTTACTTTTGTTTTTGTTTTATTGTGTCATTTTTTTTTTGAGAATTGAAAATCAAATTGAGGAAGAAAATGCTTTGGCTAATGTTCAACTTCCTAATTTTGAAGATATATTTGATGTTGAGATGAATTCATATTTTCAAACTATTATTTCAGATATGATTTATTTTAGATTACATAATACGACATAGTTTGTTTTAAATTTTATTGCATTTTCATTGAAGTTGAATATTTTATTTTATTTGTATTGCTACAATTTCATGCATTGTTTTATGATAAGAAAAATTAGTTGTTGGCACCAAAAAATTGTCAAGTGCCCTTGGCTAAAGATAAAACTTAGCCAAGTAAGGTTTTGATGCAGTTTCCAACATTAGCTGAGTCATGAGTTAGAATGGCTGAGGGTGAAACAAAAGCATTAATCGGCTGAGCATAAATCTAAAGAGGTAATCAACTCGAATTAAAAACTAAGTTGGAATATTGGAGGGGTGAACTTGAAAGAGCTGAGGCATACATAAAAAACCTATGAGTCTAGGATTTGGAATGTTAATATCCAGCAAGCAGACACATGACATGTGGCAACCTTTCCATGCTATGGCTAGGAAAAACCAGCTAGTCAAAGAACATGCAGCCAAAACAATTATTCAATAGCAGTTGTAGAATAAGACTTGCCTATAAATAGAGCAAGACTCAACCATTTTGAGAAATTATCAACTCAACGTTACTTTACTTTACCTTTACCCTTTAGTTTTAACTTTAGACTTTTAGTATTTTAGCCTTCAATTATACTCATTCTTTTCTTCAAGCTATCCACACGGATTGGCCATGGATACTTATGAAGGATACACTTTGTAATTGGTTTGAGATTTAATACGAGCCCTCCTGATTCCACTCTTGCCATTTTCACTTGTGTATTGGTTATATTCACACTTGATCTTAGCCAAGTGCTTTCTTCAAGCAGCTTGGAAACCCATATCCAAAGGGTAGATTTCCTTTCTTGGAGTAATCATTTGACACTTGGAATCAAAAGGGCTCTAGCTAGCCGATTTCAAGGTCTAGCATGCCTAGCACATCCAATAGCTGAGAAATAGTTCAAACATATTTTTTGACAATGCCCAATAGGACGTCCCCCATAGATCAAGTGAAATTTCTAAAACCAAGTTTAGATCATGCTTGGCGTATGATCTTAAGATCAGGAAAAACGATCATGCCAAGACCACAACCACTAAGATAAAATAATCGAAGGACTAGAGGCCCACAGGTGACCACATCGGTAGCATCTTGTACCCCCTCTGAGGGGCATATGTTCACAGTCAATGCAGGACGCTGAAGCCTAGCCTGTGGTTGGCACAATTGCTTTTTCTTCAAGCAACTCCCTAACACTTGGGGGAAGAAGAAGACAGCCGACTATCATGACCACATCTTTCATACGTGAGCAAATTGACATGCGGCTAAATGACATAATGCCTGAGTTATCTAAGCAATTAGGATATTTCATTAAACCCATGGTCTATAATGAGATCCAAGTGGCTCAACAACAGGCTAATATTAACTCTACATTGGCCACACCTTGGGAGAATATTACCAGTGACAATGCCTCAGCTAATCAGCCGAGGGGTAGCCCGCCTAGTAGCTGAATTTGCAATATAGGCAAGTAAGCATCATGCGTAGGCCATCCAATGTTTCAGGAAGCATTGGATTGCGAATAGTATCCACTAACCTAAGTGGAAATACATGAACACGATCCACAACCAACCTATAGTGGGAGGGTCTGGAATGAATGGGGATGCAGCCACGTAAAAAAAAAGTTATCCTTTGATTCCACTATTTTCAGGAGTGGTTAACAGTACTAACATACCCTATGCTCAATAACCGTCAGTAACCGCCATAGGAGGACCAACATATACACATGCACGTCAAAACATGAGTTTACAACTCCAGAACCCATATGCACCAATTCAAGCTACTTATCCCCAATCGAGTGCTCATATTACCCAACCTCAAAACTTCAACATGCAAGGCCTTAACAATCAAGCAGCCTATAGGCAAGAGGTTCTGCCACAAGTTCCACCACTGGTGCAAGTAGACCCTCATGCAAATGGCTAACCTTTGGTGGATCCAAACATGATTGCCAATGCTATCAGGTGTCATTTTGGTGTCCAACTTAGACTTTTGGACATTCTAGTCTATAGAAAGTCGCACCCTGACTAGCTCAACAGGATTCCTTTGCCGAGAGGCTATAAAGCCCCAAATTTTGCACATTTTTTGGCAAAGATGGGAAGTCTACAATAGAACATGTGAGTCACTTCATGACTCAATGTAGTGAGGCCAACCAAAATGAATACTACAAATTGCAATTATTTCCATTATCATTAACAAGTGCTACCTTTTCTTGGTACTCATCATTGGCTCCTAACTAAATCCCAAGCCGGGCCGATATGAAGAGATTATTCTATAATCATTTCTATAAGCCTTAACTTGAGGTATCCATTGCCAAGTTGATAAGCCTCAGGTAGTTACCGAACAAACCTGTGGCTGATTTCCTGGAGCATTCAAGAGAATAATGAGTTGATGTAGTGTGCAATTGCCCAAGTTTGAAAGTGCTACTATGGGAGTCAACAACATGCACCCCCAATTAAGGGATAAACTTGTGGCTATAGAATACTCATACTTATCACAATTATCATCCAAAGCCTCTATAGTGGAATAGTGTATTGTTGAGAAAGAACAAAGGAGATCTCACTAAGTAGGGCCTAGAAGACTACAAATGATCTCTGTCATAGACTGTGACTCGGCCAAGGAGGATGCCTGGGAGGAACTTGAGGTATAAGTAGATATTATGGCAACTGAATTTGTGTAACACAAGCCATATACCTACCTAGTCTTAACACTTTCGAAAGGTAAAGAAGTGGCCAAACCTGATAGGGAGGTTTATTTGTTTGATATTTCTAAGATAGAGTTGATTGCCTTGTGAATAACAAACAAATCAAGCTCCCATAAAGCCACAAGATCCCTCTTACTAACGAGATAAAAGGCAAGAAATATTATAAGTGGTATCACTCTTAGACCCATACTACTTACTAATAATTGCATAATATTCAGAAACTCCATCTAGAAAACCTTTAAAGAAGGAAAGCTTAAACTGGCTAAGAAAAATGATATGACTTTAGACATCAACCCTTTTGGTTTGTCTATAAACATGGTGTCGGTCTTTATTCCTTGGAAAAAGAAGAAAGGAGGCAAACTACCTAGATGGGAAAGAAAAATAAAAAAGAAGGATGAAGCTGCACTTTCTCGAAAAACTATTTGGAGACCAAAGGCAGTAAAACCTCAAAAGACAATGTCTTCCAAAGGTTACAGCACCCACGTTCATTTCAGGGAAGAATTAGCTACCATAGCCAGCCTGAAGCGAAACTCATTCACCTTAATAAAGTCCCAAAAAGTCATGAGAAGAACTTAAGTAGCTTGGACAAGCTGCAATGCTTAGGATAATAAATCATCCCTTGCCAAGAGAATCCAAACGTACTGTAGAATTCTATTTTGAGAAAGGATCTCCTTCTCTCAAAATCATAATATTGGACAATGAACAATCTCAAGCAAGGAAAATGATCAAGCCGAGAAAGGAGATCAAGGCAGAAAATAGGTAGTAAACCAACAGCCAGAAAAATAAAAGGCTAAGAAAGAATAGAAACCACTACTAACCAGGACTCAAAAAAGAAGGCTGCAGCGATGAAAAACCAAAGGAAAAATAAAGGGTATAATGGTCATGCTTGAATAGTCTAAGAGGATTAAGAGAGAGCCAATGAAGTCACCAATTACTACTCCAAAGCCAAAATAGGCCACTAAGTTATCCAAAGAGTTGAACAAAATGGTGGCTAAACTAACAGAAGAGCTCGATGTTAAGGCTCTACTAGCCGAACCCACAAAATTCATTCGTGAAAAAGAGTATTCGGAAAATCTGTTGAATGATTTGCTGAATAATCATGATTTGTTATATGACCTTTAGGATAACTTAATCGTTGTAGCTACTGTGGGGATCATTCCTTTGGAATTTGCCTATCTGGATGGCAATTTCTAGTATTTGGAGGTGGATATGATGTTAGAGGAAGCTGAATGCGCATTTCTAGTCTTGGCCGAACCAGAAGAGATAAGATTCAAAAAGTAGACTAAAGCTAGACATCTTAGACCTCTTTACATCAAGGCTCGTGTCAATGGCAAACTCATCAATAGAGTGCCAATCAACATAGGAGTTGTGCTGAATGTGATGTCTTATAGCATGGTTAAAAAGCTTATGCAAAGCCGTAAAGACCTGAAAGAGACCAACATGACCATGTCTAATTTTACTGGAAAAAGTACTCTAGCATTAGCATTTCTTATTGCTGAGCTCACGGTAGGATCTAGAACAACCAACATAGTGTTATTTGTGGTGGATGCTAGACTGGGGTACACTATTTTACTAGGCAGAGAGTGGATTCATGGCAATCAGTGCGTGTCATCCACACTCTACTAGCAACTTTAATTCTAAAACGGAGACTAGATTGAAGTGGTAGATGCAGACCCCTTCCCATTCATGGTCGATGTAAGGATGCAGGATGCTATGCTGTATTCTCCAAAGATTGAGCCTATCTCTTGGTCAGAGGATATTATATTGGAGTCTATCAAGTCCTTTGACTTATCATTGGACAAGTTTGAAGTCACAGTTGAGGTCGACCCATGACCCAACAAAAGTGGTAGTGATGGAGTATGAGGAACAAACCCTGCAAGAAGCCTTGCAATGGCTAACGTGTTACTTTGTTGAATCTAGAATCCAGGAAGGTATTGCCAAAACACAGTTATCCGAGAGAGACCTAGCAGAAGTGGAAAACTATGGCAAAAAAGAAGCCAAACTTCAAATTCCAAGATCCCCTAGTAGAAGTAAACCTGGGTACAGATGAAGAACCAAGATTGACAAGGATTAGTGCTCTGTTACCAAAAGAAAGCCGAGATCAACTAGTCTAACTCATAAGAAGGTATTGGGATTGTTTTGCCTATGATTATCATGCGATGCTAGAACTATCTCGTACACTAGTAGAGCATCGACTATCCATCAAAGAAAGGTAGAAACCACACAAGCAACCTGCAAGAAAATTCAACCCAAAATTCTTGCTGAAGATCAAGAGGGAGATTGAAAGGCTACTCAGACCAGGGTTTATTAAGATAGCTAGATATATAAATTGGTTGTCAAATATAGTCCCTGTAATTAAGATAAATGAGCAAGTTAGAATTTATATAGATTTTAGGAATTTAAATTTAGCTGTGCCCAAAGATGGGTATGTAATGCCTATAGCAAATATGCTAGTTGATGCAGCAGCTAATAATGGAATATTAACTTTTTGGATGGACATTTAGGCTATAATCAAATTTATCTAGCGAAAGAAGATATTTATATAATAGCATTTCGCTACCGAGGATCCATTGGGATCTTTGAATGGGTTGTTATGCCATTTGGATTAAAGAATGTAAGCATAACCTATCAAAGAGCAATGGATTTAATATTCCACAATTTAATAGGTAGGAGTATGGAAGTATACATTGATGATTTAGTAATTAAATCAACCGACTTCTCGTAGCCTTTGGCCAATTTAGAATAGTCCTTCATAAGGATGTATCAACATTCCTTGAAAATGAATAGCTAAGTTTACTTTTGGGGTTTCGGCTAGTAACTTCTTAGGCTTGGGTTCACAGTCAAGGTATTGAAGTAGATAAAAATAAAATAAAGGCCATGTTGGCAGCAAGACCTTGTAGGAATAAGAAAGAATTACAAAGCCTAATTAGTAAAGTAAATTTTCTAAGGAGATTCATAGCAAATTCGGCTAGCAAGATGAAAGCTTTTTCGCCTTTATTAAGGTTAAAAGCAGTTGAAGATTTCATCTGGAGTGAAGAGCAGCAAAAGGCCTTTGACCAAATCAAATAATGTCTTGCAAATCCTCCAAGACCTATACCTCTAGCTTTCGGTAAGTCTTTGAAACTTTACATATTGGTCACTGATGACTCTATCAGCAGCTTGCTAGCTCAAGATGTTGAAGACAGCATAGAGAGAATAGTATATTATCTGAGTGTATTACTCAATGATGTCGAAACAAGGTACACACCAATTCAAAAATTGTCTTTGTCTTTGCTCCATGCTTGTACCAAGTTGGAGTATTATCTATTACCAAGAGAAGTCTTGGTAATGTGCAAGATAGATATTATCAGATATCTGCTAAATCGACCATTCTTATAGGGGAGGCTTCTGAAATAAGCTACATAGCTTAATGCTTTTACCTTGAAGTATGTCCTATTAAGAGCTGTCAAAGGCCAAGCTCTAACCGATTTCCTAGCGAAATACCCTTGTGTGGATATCCAAGATCCATTAGAAATTTGTCAAGGGTATGTTTAGTTAGAAACCTAGGCATTGGAATTTGATGAATCCAAGCACTAGAAGGGAGTAAGAGCTAGGATTGTGATCATTAGCCCTAATAGAGTGGCAAGTAGATACATGTGTTCACTGGACTTATAGTGTTCTAATAACCAAGCTGAGTACTTGATTCTCAACTTGAGAATATTATTGGCCATGGAGGCTAAAGTGATCAAAATCCTAGGAGACTCCTAACTTGTGATCAAACAATTAATAAGGGAGTATAAATGCAATAAGCCAACTTTAATGGACTTGTTGAATTTGGCTCATTCGTTGCTACAACAATTTGCTAAGGTAACAATCTCTTGTGTACCTCAGAGTAACCGTGAAATGGCTAATGAACTAGCTTAACAAGCTTTTGGGTTTTGGCTAGGATCGAACGAAGTGAATATTATACAAGTAGCCGGGATATAGCTAAAAGAAAATCAAGATTGGAGATTTGAGCTCAAGCAATATTTGAGCAACCCCTCACCAAAGACTGAGTACAAACTAAGGCAAAAGGCTTTAAGATACGTACTGGTTGATGATGAATTATTCAAAAGGTGCTAAGAAGGTTTATCGCTAAAATGTGTAGATAGTAGTGAAGTTAAGAGAATCATGCATGAAGTGCATGCAGGCATTTGCAGAGCATGCAAATTAGGCCCAAAGATGAGATGATTAATGCATATGTATGGATATTATTGGCTTACCATTACAGTTGATTGTGTTGCCTATGCCAAAGGATGTGAGACTTGCCAAATGCATGGACCGCTCTAAAGGGTGCCGGTCGAGGACCTACATGCAATTGTAAAACCTTGGCCTTTCAGGGGTTTGGCTACAGATTTAATTAGTAAGATCCATACTCCCTCATCCAAACATCATGTGTTTATCATAGTGGCTATTGATTATTTTATTAAATACGTAGAAGCTCAATTGTTAGTAAACCCAAGTCGATGTAATCAGGTTTATCAAAACTCAAATCATATACCAGTTTGGGGTTCCTGAAACCATTACTATGGATCAAGTTACTATGTTCAATGGAGAAATGATGAAAACTTTTGCCTATCAATTTGCCTTTCGACCAGTCCATTCCTTTTCCTATTACACCCAAGCTAATAAGCAAGTAGAGGCCACTAATAAAGCCTTGATCAACAAAATCATAAAGATAGCAGAAGATAAACTAAGGAGATGGCATGAAGTCTTGTCTAAGGTCTTATAGGACTACAATAACTCCAAGAGTAATGCCACTAGTTTAACTCCTTATCAATTGACATATGGGCAATATGCCATGTTACCTCTAAAATTAGCCGTGAATTCGTTCAGGGTAGCAAAACAACATAAGCTATAGCCAGAAGAGTATTCACATGCTGTTCCAAGAGTCAGAATCAGCCAATGAAGATAAGTTGATGGCCTTGGAGAATATCCAGGCTAATAAAGCTAATGTGTTGAAATTATATAATAAGAGGGTTAGGCTGAAATGCTTTGTCGAAGGTGATCTAGTGTGGAAAGTAATACTACTTATCGGGACTAGAACTCCTAAATTCAGTAAGTGGTCACCCACTTGGGAGGGCCGTTTTATTGTTACACAAGTTATTTATGGTGGAGCATATAAACTATCCACTCTTGAAGGGGAAGAGTTAGCAAAAAGTATTAATAAAATGTATTTAAAGAAATACTATCTCATGATGGAGGATTCCATTAATATTCAAAAAGAATGAAGTATTAGCCACAACCTGGATGAGTAGCTACAAGAAATACAAAATAAGAAAAAAAAAACATAAACTATTCAAGGTTTAGTTCTAAAGTTTCATCAAAATGATCATCCACAACAAAGTCTTTCACTAGATCATTATGACTAGCCCTTTCAAACTAAACCGCCTTGGATTGGTTTTCACCTTCAATGCTATGAGGTACTTGCAGAGTCAGGGTTGAATCAGGTACACTCTCAAGATTAGCAACTGAAGCCTCTATTTGGGCTTGCTCTGCGGAGACAGAGGCCGAGATTATGTCACTCATCACCAAGGCCACTACCATATTAGCAGCTTTCTTCTTGGCTGAAGCTAATAAGTTCCTACATTTGGTCTAAGAAAGCTCCACTTTAGTCAGGCCATGAATGCCGCTTTCCACCTCATGTCGTAATATGGCCTCTCTTTCCTCTAGAGTGTAGATTTCCCTATCCAATGTCTTAGCCTAGTTATACAATTGCAATTTTCACTTTGAATTAGCCTTAAGATTGGCTATGATACCAAATAACTCGGGCTGCAATTAGTTGAGCTTTACGTGTAGCCGAGTAATTTCCATGTGGATCTCTTTAATTCGCCTTGCACTACTTGTTGCCATTGTTGTTTAATTTTTTGGCTGAGATCTAGAGTCTAGAATTGGCCTCGAAGATCTTCCTTCTATGCCCTCAGGTCAGATAGTTCAAGCTCTGAAAACTGGAGAACTTGCATTCTTTATAGACCTCATAGTTGAAAACTAGAGTCTCCAACTTCACGGCCAAATACTGGCAAATATCCTTAAGTTCAAGAGCCACAGAAGGATCAGCTGACTTGGTAATCTTTAGGAGAGACTTCTGCAGGATTTGTGAGGAATATCCCACTCAAGTGCTCACGCACAACTGTTGCATGAGATAACACGAGAAAGGGCAGCCAAATTGTGTCTTCATTAGTTATTTTTAACCTGTAAAAATATTTAAAACAACTTTCTCAAGTCCTAGACTTGGAGTGTGGAAGTGATGTGGTTAGTAATAATAGTTATTAGCTTTGTTCAGTAAAGTATATGAAAGATTTCGAAGGTTGCAAAAGTTTGAAGATCAAACGAAGACAACCAATAAAGAGAAAAAGATAGAATGATCACATAACAAGGTTTATCCTAGTTCGACCAACCAAATGCCTACGTCCAGTCCCCAACTCTTTGTTAAGATTTGTATATCATGAGTGTTTTTTTTTCCAAGTCTATCCAAACTTTTACAATTGAGTAGCCTCTCCAAGCTTTACAATCAAGTAGTGTTTATCCTAGCCTCTCCAAGCTCACTTTGACCACTAACGGGTCTGGATACACCATATTTTATAGAGAGAGGTTTGCGTTTACTCTCACACTAAAAGTTCTTTATAGAGTATAAATCAAATGTGTATAGTATGTGACTTCTCTAAATTCTCAATGTGAGAATGTTGTCTATTACAATCCAGTAGAGAAGATTTACAAATAGAAGTTATTATAAGTAACTTTTTGGAGTATCAGAAAGTTAAGAAAGGTTGAAGAATGAAATAGTTGTAGCTTGAAAAAATTTGAGCAACATCTCTATCTTCTTCTTCATATTCCAGCTTTATATAAACTTCAAAATATGACCGTTGGAGCTTGTAGAGCTTGTGTCTTGTGCTATTTTGATCCACTAGCCTATGACTAGAAAGAGAAGATGCAACTTTCTTCTTTAACAAATAGTGATAACATAGAAGAGGAAAAATAGCCGTTTGAAGTCTTCACCCACTTTTTAGACTTGTCAGTGCTTCTTTTGCATTATGTCAAATCATATTTAACTTTTTGAATTTTTCAGTGAAGCATATGGAAGAAGCTTTCAAGGTGAGATACTTCATGAGTAGCAAGTTTCTAATGATCATCCTTCTAGACTAAGTCATCCTTCTAAATGCAATGTGATCTTTCCCATGGCATGTTTTTCTCTTTCTGATGTTGTATCACCATCCTTCTGAACTTTTTTTCTTATTCCTAAGTGAGCAAGCATATAGAACACAAAGCAGTTTCTCCAATATAATCATATTTTGTGAAGTACCATGGATTTGGACACTTTGATTTGAACAAAAATCATTTAACTTCAAAGTAGATGATTTTACTCATAGATGAATGCATTTAGCTAAAACAAATCGTTTACTATCCAAGAGATTTACTTAAATCTTGATTTGATATTCATCAAAACTGTAACAGTTGAAATATCTAAGGATGTGAGACTGTTTTAGTTGGACATTGGAGCTTTTAATCTCCCCCCTTTTGATGATGACAAATCAATATTTAAGAAAATATCTTGTTCACAAAAATATTATCTCAAAAGAATATGATTTGTTATTTGAAATAAGTTACTTTCTGAAGTGAGTTGAAAGAGTCATGATATTGAGAAACTTCATAAAAGAAACTAGAGCTAGCATAAAGAAAATCTTTTACAACCTAAATGGTTATGAGAATATTTTCAAGTATGAGTTGCATAGGATTCCTATGACACATAAAATCACAATGTTTTCTAACATTTTTAGGCAAGTATGAGCATATTAGAGCAAGGATACAAATTTGTTCAGTTAATACATAGATAAAAAGAGTAATCAAGTAGATAGTAACAACTATCAGATAGAGAACTTTGTCATACAAATTTCTGAACAAGTAAGAGTAACCACACAAATATCACTTAGCA
This sequence comes from Pterocarpus santalinus, assembly GCA_031439595.1. Taxonomy (NCBI): domain Eukaryota; kingdom Viridiplantae; phylum Streptophyta; class Magnoliopsida; order Fabales; family Fabaceae; genus Pterocarpus; species Pterocarpus santalinus. Next base: position 41,497,700 of record CM062527.1, read on the forward strand.
AAATCAACAAGTTGACAAAATAAAAATCATGATATCAGAGCATTCAATAATACACAGATTACTTGAGTATCAGTAAGATATGATGTCAGAGATATAATGTACTGCTAGAGATAAAATATTAGATCATAGGATATTAAAGCATAATCATCAGAGAGATAGAGAATAAAGTGATAATTATAACTAAACTGCATGATGTCCACAATCATAAAATAAATTGTCCAGAAATGTATAAAGATAGTTTAACATGATAAAATGTTTCTTGTATGCCAAAAGATGAATGTGCCAAAGAAAATGAGTTCTAAGACTAATATGATATGCTCCCCCTCAGCTTAAACTTTTCTTGGATATTTTACTTTTTTCCCTCTTTGTCATCATAACAAAAATGAAGATGTGGGATCATAGAAGAGCCATCATGGATTGCCTTTTCCTTTTTGAATTGTCTTTAGAATATGCAGTAAAAGATTTTCCATCTTGTCCATCCTTCTCTCCAATCTTTACTGATGAGACTGAAGTTCAACTTGATTGGCCATGATAGTATGTTGATTGGCCAGTAGTAGATCCATTTAGACTTCAGCAGGATTTGGAAAGACTTCAGCAAAAGAAGGGGCTCCAGAAGGGAATTTCACTATGTGTTGGCTGTGACTGGCTGAGGATCATTAATGTTCAGAGACAGCTGGAGTAGTTGTTTTGCCATATTTGGGAGTAGAGATCAGTAGCAGTAAAGTTTGTGCAGTGACAGGGGTTACAGGAACTCCTTGTGAGATTGTGTCAGTGGTTGGGTGTGGCATTGGAGTGCTTAGAAGTGCAACCTTAGTTTTGGAATCGGCAACTACATTCCCAATTTCTGCTATTAGAGCAAGTATTCTGTCAGGTTTTATTCTCTTTGGTGCAGTTTCAGCTCTAAAACCAGATGATCCTTCTTGATTGAAAGGAATCAATGGCAAGCTTGTACGTTGAATAGCAATCTATTCTGATCTTCTGTCTGCAACTTCAGAAGGCAACACTAATTTTCTCATCTCAGAATGTACGTTGACATCTTTAATGATTATATACTATTGGTCCACTTCCAAATAAGCAAATGAGCTTCTTGTACTTCTAGCTAAGGCACCAATTCCAGTTGCTTTATCTTTTTGCTTTTACACCCAAGCTTCTGATCTCATTCTATTCTCTGTTGCTTCAAGCATTGCCTTTCTAACAAGAGAAGGAGTGGATTTTCTAAAGGGTTCCATAGGGGCTTTCTTTAATGGTTTTTTCCCTTTCCTTTTGATCTCAAGGTCCTCATCTTTACCTAAAGCTTCTGCTTCAGATTGCATCTGTTGTTTTCCTTAAGGAACTTCTTCCCTGATCACAATCCCTCTTTCTCTAGCTCTGGAGGGTTTGTGTGCTTGTTTTACAGGTGTTGCAGCATTCATTGGCTTGGCATCAATGGCAGATGTTTCATCTTCTGCACTGGAGGAGGAAGTTTCTTCAGCAAGTTTCAACTATCTTCTTTTACTGATTCTCCTTTCTTCAGAGATCGAGGAGAGACTCCTTTCTTATCTTTTCTTTTTCCTCAGTTCTTTAGAAGGTTTGGATTAAACTTTTTAGAGAGGAGCTTGCCTTTTCTTTGGGTCATTCTTCTTCTCTTTTTTTTCTTCTTTTTCTCCTTCTCTTCGTCCTTTTTCTTCCTCTTCTTATTTCTTTTTTTTTCTTCTCTTCTTCCTCCTTCTTCTTTTTCCCATCTTTCTCAAGGCCTTGAGGTTTCAAGCCCATGGTTGAGAACATTTTCATGGCAGTAGTAGGGCATTTTCCATCCTTCCTATGTCTATCAATAGGAAGTTGTGCTCTTGCAAAGACATGACTGAGAAGCATGCCATAGGGCAAGGCAGCATGGCTCCTTCTTGCAACATCAATGGCTGAGAGCATTTAGTCCAGAATCAGCTTAACTAGATTTATCCTTCTTTTAGTCATAAGGCAGAACATGACTATATGGTCCACCTTTGTCATAACATCAGTGTTTCCTATCCTGGGAAGCATAGTGTATTGGACTACAGAATATATAGCCTTAACAGTAATGAGAATATTGGAAGTACATGCTTCTTACATGCATGTCTCTTATGCCAATTAGAACTTCAGAGACTTCCTCTTCTATGGCTTCAAGTTGTTCGTACCATTTGGCACCACCTTTGTATAAGAAACTTTCATAAGGTGTGTTGGTGATATGGATAAGAGCAGAAGAAAGCACTTGGATTTCAAAGCTTCCAACGATGCTCCGTAGAGATATGCTGTCTTCATCAACTAGAGTAACGGTATTGTAAAAAGCAGCAACCAACCCAATGTAGACATCCTCAGAGATCCTCAAGAAATCATTCCACCTTTGGACCTCAAATATTTCAACAATCTGAGGGAAGGAAGAGAAATTTTCCATGGCAAAACTTCTTCCTAAGGTAATGGGCTTGACAAAGAAGTTTTTGTGGAATTTTGTTTGCATTTCCTCATCATCAAATATGCTAGGAACATTGTAATCTCCTTTTTTCGTCATGATGGTTTGAAATGATGGAAGGTTGAAAGTGAAAGAGGGAATGTGTATAGGCTAGGTGTATAAAGGGAAGTGTGAAGGTAAAATGTCTTTGAAGAAGATGAACAGTATGATGTTTTTCTCTGTAACATGGTAAGTGAAAGGTTTGAATGAGAAGTTAATGTGATAGGTGACTGTTAATGAGGGTAACTGATGGTTAAAGTATACAAACAGTTTTCAAAGTGAAAATGACATTGTTAGAGTTTCTTCATTTTCCCACTTGTTTAGATGGTGTCATCGTGGCATGAGGAGAAATACCCAATTAACCCATGTTTAAAAAATGGTTTCTGATAAGAGACAAGAACCAACTTTCTGGAACAAGGACCTTTCTGATTTCATGTATCTATCTCATCCTTTTTTCTGAACAAACCATGATACACTCATTTTCCTCAGATACCTCTAATTCCTTCTTTCTCAACTTATACTGCACACCCAACTTTCTTAACTAGGTCAGCTACTTATTTCGAACTAACTTGCCAAACTAGTTCTTCAACCCTTCTTGAGGTGAACTTTCTGATGCACACTTCTCTATTCTTACTAAACTTTCTCCGATATATATAGCCTTTATTGTCTTTCTTTAGAAAGGAACTCCAGCAGAGAGCAGCAATCTTAGCTTTAAATTTAGCTCAAGGGGGGGAGCATCAAGGCATTATGGATGCAAGTTCAAAAGCCAGTCATGTTTAGAAGGTTTTTTATAAGCAGAAACAATCTTCAGCTAAGGGTTTTGTAAAATTATCAGCAATCTAACTTTCAGTATTTATGAACCTTAGCTCAATATTTCCTTTCTGAACATGATCTCTTATGAAATGATGCTTAATATTTATATGCTTAGATCTAGAATGCTGGATAGGATTCTTTGTGAGATTAATTGCACTAGCGTTGTCACATAAGATAGGGATTTTGGTATACCTCAGATTGAAATCTTCCAAGTGATGCTTGATCTACAAGATTTGTATACTGCAGCTTGCAGCAAACACATATTTAGCCTCAGCAGTTGATAGAGCAATTGTGTTATACTTGCTCAACCAACTTATTAGTGATTTTCCAAGAAAGCAACAACAACCACTTGTGCTTTTTCTTTCAATTCTATCTCTAGTAAAATCAGTATCATAATAACTTGTAACATTACAAGTAGTACTTTTCTCATACCAGAGACCAAGACTAGCAGTACCTACTAAATATCTTAAGATTCTTTTAACAGCGTTCAGATGAGACTATTTAGGATTAGCTTGAAATCTAGCATAAACCCCTACACTTAATTGTAGATTAGGTCTACTAGCAATAATGTAGAGCAGAGAGCCTATTATACCTCTGTATAGTTTCTTAGAAACTTTTTCATCATCTCTATCAGCTTCTAGAACTTGAGAAGGATGCATAGGAGTACTGATACTCTTTGCTTTGTCCATATTGAACCTTTTGAGCAAATCCTTAGCATATTTCTCTTGATGAATAAGAATTCCTTTCTTCTGTTGCTGGATTTACAGTCCTAGAAAGAACTTTAGTTCACCCATCATGCTCATCTCAAATTCTCCCTGCTTTATCTCAGAGAAATTTTTGCACAGATTTAGACTAGTTGCACCAAAAACTATATAATCAACGTAAATTTGTACAATTAAATAATTATTTTTCTCATGCAAGATGAATAATATAGTTTCAACTTGTCCTCCTTTTTTTGAGAAGAAATTAGCTAAGCCTATCGTACCAAGCTTTAGGAGCTTGTTTTAATCCATATAAAGCTTTAGAAAGTTTAAAGACATGGCGAGGAAGATTTTTATTTTCAAAACTAGAAGGTTGTTTAACATAAACTTCCCCATAAATGAAGCCATTTAAAAAGGCAAGATTTTACATCCATCTAAAATAAAACAAACCCTTTATAAGCAACACAGAAAATAGCATTCTGATAGTTTCCAGTCTAGCTACGGGAGCAAAGGTCTCATTATAATCAATGCCTTCTTGTTAGTTGTAACCCTGTGTCATTAATCTTGCTTTGTTTTTAATTACTTTCCCATTTTCATCAAATTTGTTTCTGAACACCCATTTTGTCCCAATAGAAGATTATCCTTTTAGTAAAGGGACTAGAGTCCAGACATTACTTTTCTCTAATTGAGTAAGTTCTTCCTTCATAGCTTCAATCCAGCTTAGATCTTGAAGAGCTTTGTTAACACTTTCTGGTTGAATTTCAAAGATGAAAGCAAGGTTGGATTCTATTTTGAGTGAAGATCTGGTTCTAATTCCTTGAGAAGTTTCACTAATAATTTGATTTTGAGAAACAAATCTCAAGTCTCTTACACCAGTATATTGTCTCTCGATGGATGTACTTCTGGATCTTTAGAAATATCATAAAAAATATGTTGATGAAAAGGAAAGATCATCATCACCATTTCTTGTGGCAATCTACCGATTCAGCTAATGCTAGGCATTGTTGTTTAAAGACATATTCTCCATTTCTTCTTCGAGATCAGTAACCTTCTAGCTAAAGTCATTTCTTCTCTTCATGAAGCTTATATGTGTTGTTTTTTCCACGGTCCAAGTCTTCTTATTGTATACCTTGTAAGCTTTTGAAATAGAAGAGTATCCTAGAAAGACTCCAGGATCAGACTCAGGATCAAACTTTGAAAGCTTATCCTTGGTGTTAAGTATAAAACATTCAGATCCAAAGATATGAAAGTATGAAATGTTAGGTTTTCTTCCTTTCCATAATTCATAGGGAGTTTTCTTGAGAATTGGCCTTAAGAAAACACGGTTTTGAATGGAGTAAGCATTATTTACTACTTCTTGCCAAAATCCTTTTGATAACCTACTTCCAAGAATCATAGTTCTATCCATTTCTTGTAATGATCTATTCTTCTTTTCTACTACCCCCATTTTGTTGAGGAGTTATAGGAGAAGAGAAATTATGTAAAATGCCATTTTCATTACAGAAAGTTTCAAAAGAATGATTTTCAAATTCTCACCATGATCAGATCTGATGAAGTAATTCAAAAACCATTTTCATTTTGAATTCCTTTTGAAAAAGTTTTGAAGGCCTTACAAGCTTCACCCTTACAGATCAAAAGTATAACCCATGTAAATCTTGAGAAATCATCCACCATGATTAGACCGTATTTCCTACCACTTAAGCTAGCAGTTCTAGTTAGTCCAAATAGATCAAGATGTAAAAGCTTAAGTGGTCTTATCGTAGAAACCACATTTTTACTAGGGAAGGAACTCTTGGTCTGTTTACCTCTGAGACAAAACTCACAGGATGAGTCATTTTCAAAACTAATTTTGGGTAAACATTTGACTAATTCTTTTTGAGAAATCTCAGAGATTAGTTTCATATGAGCATGACCGAGTTTCTTGTGCCATAACCACTTTTCATCCATGAAGGATATTAAGCATTTTACATTTTGATCTAGAAGGTCATCTAGATATAATACATAGGTATTATCACACCTTTTAGCAGTAAGAATGATTTTATCAGAAGTGGAATCTTTTATAACACATTGAGAAGATTCAAACACAACTCTGTAGCCTTAGTCATAGAATTAACTAATGCTCAGAAGGTTATGAGTTAGTTCTTCTTTTAGCATAACATCATTTATTAAGTCAGAATCATTCTTATCAACATTACCTATATCGATGATTCCAGACTTGATTCTATCAGCAAATTTCACCACTCCACCATCCTTAGGTTTGAGGTTTTTGAACCAATATTTATTTCTAGTCATGTGTTTGGATCAACTACTATCCAGATACCACTTTTTTCCTTTAGATATATTGATTTAAGGCACGCCTACATTAGAAGCCATTTTTGCTTTAGGTACCCAAATCTTCTTGGGTCCTTTTGTATTAGTTAATGTTTTGGGCTTTTTCACTTTCTGTTTAGCTTTCCTTTTGGAGAAACATTTTTCATAATAGTGTCCCCTTTTGAAACAATATATGCATGTAGGTATTTTTGGTTGAGAATCTTTGGATGAACTATCGTTTGCTTTTTCCACATATCCTAGTCCTGTTTTATCAAGATATGGTTTTTGGCCTCCAAGGATAAGATCAAGATTTTTTGAGCCATTAATCATTTTCTCAAGATCAATTTTGAGAAGTTTAACTAAGTTCTAAAGTTTAGATACATCAAAGAAGGTATTCTGACCACCTTCAGAAGCTTTTGCTTTCAAGGCATTAACATCCTTCTGGAGGGTGTCATTTTCTTTTAAAAGCTCAGCATTTTCATGCCCTGACTTTTCATTCTCAATCTTGAGTTTTCCGAAATCTTATAACAGTTTCAGAAAGTTTTTCTTTAAACAAGCATAATGGGAAGCTAGTAATTGAGAATCATCCAAGAGATCATTGTATGCTTTTTGAAGATTTTCAAAAGTAAGTTCAAGTTCAAAATCAAATACCTCAGTTTCTTCTTCCAAAATCTGGCATGAAGCAGAGATTTGTTACAATCTCTTCTTCTCTTTGTGATTCAGCATTCTCCTATTCTTTGTCCAAGTCTTCCCATGTGGTTATCATAGCCTTCTTCTTTGTGGTCTTCTTTCTTGAGCCTTTTTTCAGTCTAGGACATTTAGATCTGACATGTCTTGTCTCCTTGCATTTAAAGCAAATAATCTCATCTTGCTTGGTTTTGCCTTTCTTGTCTTTCTTGGGAATAAGGTTCTTTTTCTTTCTCTTTATCCATGCTTTTGAGATCTTCCTTGCCAAATCTGTAATCTCATCATCATCATCATCATCATTAGAGGAGTCTTCTTTATCTTTTTCAGACTCTTTCGAAGCTTTCATGGCCTTGGAAGATTGAGTCATTTTCTGAGTGGACTTCAGAGCAATGGACTTTTCCTTTTTGGTAGTCTCATCAGAGACTTCATTAAGTTCAATTTCATAAGTCTTTAGCGACCCAATGAAAGCATCTAAGTTAACCATATTTAAGGCCTTAGCTTTTTGAATAGTAGTTACTTTTGGATGCTAGGCCTTTGAAAGACTTCTCATAATCTTTTCCACCATTTCTGCATTACTATACCTTTTCCCCATGGCTTTCAGTTGATTTATGATATGCATAAATCTAGTTGTCATCTCATCAATGTTTTCATGCATCAACATTTTAAACAGCTCATATTGATGAACTAGCATACTGATCTTGGTCTTCTTGACCTAATCAGTTCCTTCATGAAGCACTTGAAATCTATCCCAAATTTATTTTGTTGAGTCATAGGGGATGATCTTATCATATTCACTTTTTCTCAAGGCATATGTGACTAGATACTTTGCTTTAGCATTCATTTGGACTTTGGTTTTGTGTTGGTCAATCAATTCATTTCTCAAAATGGTTCTGACTACTACTCGTGGAGGTTGCTCTAGAGTAGCAACTCCTTGAGGTGCTAGTTGCTCAGCAGTGGGCACATAATCAATATTTTCTATAATTTCCCACATGTCCAGACTTGTGGACTCAATGAAGAGTCTTATTCTATCCTTCCAGTAAGGATAGTCTTCACCATTAAAGTATGGAGGCGATTTATAGAGTGACCTTTTGCAATATGATTTGTCTATTATGCCATTTGATGGATCTTTATCCTTTGCAACCGTTAGGAAGCTCAACTCCAGAGTTAGTCTCAAATACCAATTGTTGGATGAGATGACATGAGAAGGGGAGTTGAATCGTGTCTTTACTAATTATTTTTAACCTGTAAAAATATTTAAAACAACTTTCTCAAATCCTAAACTTGGAGTGCGGGAGCGATGTGGTTAGAAATAACAATTATTAACTTTGTTTAGTATAGTATTTGAAAGATTTTAAAGGTTGCAAAAGTTTGAAGATCGAATGAACACAGCTAATAAAGAGAAAGAGATAGAATGATCACATAACAAGGTTTATCCTGGTTCAGCCAACCAAATGTCTACGTCCAATCCTCAACTCTATGTTGAGATTTGTATATCATAAGTGTTCTTTTTCCAAGCTTCTCCAAGCTTTTACAATTGAGTAGTCTTTCTCTAGCTTCTCAAAGCTTTACAATCGAGTAGTGTTTGTTCTAGCCTCTCCAAGCTTTACAATCAAGTCATGTTTATCCTAGCATCTCCAAGCTCACTTTGACTACTAATGGGTCTGGATACACGAGATTTTATAGAAAGAGGTTTGCATTTACTCTCACACTAAAATCTCTTTACAGAGTATAAACCAAATATGCATAGTGTGTGACTTCTCTAAATTTTCAATGTGAGAATGTTGTCTATTACAATCTAGTAGAGAAGATTTACAAATAGAAGTTACTATGAGTAACTTTCTAGAGTATCAAAAAGTTGAGAAAGGTTAAAGAATGAAATAGTTGTAGCTTGAAAAAATTTGAGCAGTGTCTCTATCTTCTTTTTCGTATTCCAACTTTATATAGACTTCAAGATATGATCCTTGGAGCTTATAGATCTTGAGGCTTATGCTATTTTGATCCATTGGTCTATGACTAGAAAGAGAAGATGCAGCTTTCTTCTTTAATAAGTAATGATAATACAGAAGAGGAAAAATAGCCATTTGAAGTCTTCACCCACTTTTTAGACTTGTCAGTGCTTCTTTTGCATTATGTCAAATCATATTTGACATTTTGAATTTTTCAATGAAGTGTATGGAAGAAGCTTTCAAGGTGAGATACTTCATGAGTAGCAAGTTTCTAATGATCACCTTTCTAGATTGAGTCATCCTTTTGAATGCAGTGTGATCTTTCTCATGGCATGTTTTTATTTTTCTTTCTGATGTTATATCATCATCCTTTTGAACTTTCTTTCTTATTCCTAAGTGTGTAAACATATAGAACACAAACCAATTTCTCCAATATAATCATATTTTCGTGAAGTATCGTGGACTTAGACGCTTTGATTTGTACAAAAATCACTTCAAAGTAGATGATTTTACTCATAGATGAATGCATTTGGCTAAACCAAATCGTTTATTATCCGAAAGATTTACTTAAATCTTGATTTGATATGCATCAAAACTTTAAGGCTTGAAACATCTAAGGATGTGACACTATTTCAGCTGGGCATTGGAGCTTTCAACAGCTTCCAAATGGCTAAAAATGGGGGAAGAAGTTGATCCAGCTGAAGTAGATAAGAACACCTATCTAGCTTTTCAGTGGGCACAGTCATTTCTTCCTCCTCCTCCTTCTTTATAGCAGTGGAGATAGGTCGAGTGGCAATGACTGTTGGAGTGAAGTCTTGCAGTAATGGCTGAGGCAAAGAAACACCTAATCCTATGTCTTCTTCTTTACCTTCCGATTGGAGGATCATCACTCTTTGAAGTGGAGATTGGGCTTTAGCCTTTTCATCTTGGTTGGTTGAGGGGGAGAAGTGTTTGCCCTTGACTTATGTTTTATTTGCAACAGAATAAACAAAGCCTAAGTCAGAAGAAATGCAACGATAAACGTATGGAATTTCTCAAAAGACAGTCCATATGACTTATTGCACCAGCTAATTCAGGTGTTGGAAGAGTCCTAGATGGAGGGATTAACGCTTTTGGAGAGGCCACACAAATCAGTTGGGGAGAAATGGGCTATCGAGGGCTTTTCCTTAGTTTGTGGACACTGCTTTGTTGGAAGACAGATCGGTTAGTTTATGTGCCTTTGGACTTTTTGGAAGTTTCTGCAAGAAAAAACTTAGAGATGATTAATTGTAGATCCAATAATGAAATGTATCAAAAGATGAAAGTAAGGGGAAAACTTACTTTTGGTAGTTAATGCCTTTTTAGTTGTAGCTACCTTAGCAGGGGTAGAGGAGCCTGTTGCTTCGTTACTAGTTGATGGTGACGAGCACATTGCTAGAGCAAAAGCCCCTAATTGTTTGAGCTTAAGCAAGAGAGCATTGGGAGGTTGGCCTAACGACTTCTTGAACAATGCATCCCACCATGAAGCGAACTCTAGGGTAGCCAAAGGAGCCATTTTGAACTTCTTGAAGCAGAAGTTATTGATCCTCTCATTACTGCTCAACTCCTAATCTACTATCTCGTTGGCATACAGGTTGGCCTTTTCGTCAAATTTGAAAAATGACTCATAAAGGATGGGGATACCTTATACTAAGCCAAATTGTCGAGCCAAGCAATGGGGGTTGTAAAGCTCATAAAAGGTGCGGTCCTTGATCTTGGCCTTACCATATTAAGTAGATCACATGCGGTGAGCATGTTGCTCCATTGAAGGGTGACCTCAAAGAGCTCTAAATTCGTGGCCGATAGGATACATTGTCAAAACCAAGTTGGGCGCACCCTCAATTTTGATAAGGACATAGCTGGTGGAATATCCTGACCTTCATTTTGATGAGGAGATTGGCTACCTCATATGCCAAGAAAGACAGAAATGGGAATTGCGTGCAGAAGTCTCCATATACAGCTAGCTGAATGGTGTGAGTAAGAACAACTTCTTCAAATAGCTTTGGAAAGTACTACTAAATCCAAAGCTATAAGAACTAGAGGGGCCAAATACAGTCTTTACCAATTCTCTCTTCTTCATTCGATGTACAAGAGTGAACATGACCTTGTACAGCAAGGACAACAAGAGTGCACCAATGTTGAGACAACTTTGATTAAGGATGGCTGATAGGTAGGGAGTGAACTTTGTTAACATGGCCACGGAGCTAGTGTAGATGAAGAAGTGACAGACCCAAAATAGGAGAAACACCCCATGCTTTATATCGCCTACAAGGCCGCTCCCCTTGTTAAAGGTGTTGATATAGATGGAGTAGGTGTTGTTCTTTTTGTTGACCTGGAAGCCCAAATCAGTGCCAAGAGCGTCATAGAGGAACGACACCTCATCTCCATTTACTGGCAGCCTAGTAATAGTTGCCACATCGTGCACGGTAAGGCCTATCATCCCGAAGGGTAAGCAGAGTGCACCGGCCGATGTGTTCCAAAAGCTAAGGAAGCTATATAGTAATCCAAAGTTGGGTAGGAGCTCTTTCGTGGATAGGAGAATCATGTCATAAATACCCAATTTCTTCCATTCTTCTTTATTCTCAGTGACCACCATGTCAAGCCATTGGCTATACAAGTCCGAGGGATTAGGCCAAGTAGTGAGCTCAAAAGGGTAACTATGGACATGGACTACGAAGTGGCCAAAGGCAATTCATACCTAGATGGAGAAATGAAAATATTAGCCTTAGTCGTGCCTTGGTCCAAGGAAGGTAGGGTAGGGTTGAGAATGAATCTCTTATTCTTTTCATCAAAACCCTTAAAAGTATAAGTGTTGGATATTTTGGAAAAAGAGGCAATGGGTTTTTCTGGTGAGAGCTCTAAGGACAAAGAGGAAAAAGAAGAAAAAGGAGAAGATTGGTGTACTAAAGGTTCACAATCTTCAGAAATATTGGGGGTTTGCAAAGTCTGAAGAAATAGAAGACACGGTGAATATAAAATGATTGGTGAAAGCTAAAAGAATATGCGTTAGAGGGCCAATGAAAGCAGAAGTGGAATAATGAATGTTCACGAGCTGGCTTTATACTTTCCCTATAAATTTCTAACTACCCATTACTATAGCGGATAAATAGTAAACAGTTATTTAGATAAGTGGAGAGTAAAGATCTAGCCATTGTATTAAACTAGTTTCAGCAATAAAATCGGCTAGCCCAATATAGGAGGCAATATTTTGGCACCAAAAAATTGTCAAATGCCCTTGGCTAAAGATAAAACTTTGCCAAGTAAGGTTTTAATGTGATTTCTAGCATTAGCTGAGTCATGAGTTAGAATGGCCTAGGAAGATAATGGCCGAGGGCGAAACAAAAGCACTAATTGGCCAAGCATAAATATAAAGGGGTAATAAGCTCGAATTAAAAACTAAGCTGGAATATAAGAGGGTGAACCCTAAAGAGCCGAGGCATATGTAAAAAACCTATAAGTCCAGGGTTTGGAATGTAAATATCTAGCAGGTAGACACATGGCAGCCTTTCCATGCTACGACTAAGAAGAACCAACTAGTCAAGGAACATGCAGCCAAAACAGTCATTCAATAGTAGTTATGGAAGAAGACTTACTTATAAATAGAGCAAGACTCAACCATTTCGAGAACCCTAGAATCATCAACTCAATGCATCAATTTGCTTTACTTTACTCTTTACCTTTACCTTTTAGTTTTAGCTTTAGTCTTTTACTCTTTAATTGTACTCATAACTCTCTTCAAGCTATCCACACGAATTGGCCATGGATGCTTGAGAAGGATATACTTTGTAATTGGTTTGAGATTTAGTATAAGTCCTGTTGATTGCAATCTTGCCATTTTCACTTGTGTTTTGGTTATATTCACCCTTGATCTTAGCCAAATGCTTTCTTCAAGTAGATTGGGAATCCATATCCAAAGGGTAGATTTCCCTCCTTGGAGTAATCGTTTGACAATCGGAATCAAAAGGGCTTTGGCTAGCCGATTCCCAATAGCTGAGAAATAGTCCAAACATTTCTACATCTAGTTTCTAGAAAGAGATATTTAAATTTTTCAGATTTTTTTTATATTAGAGGTAATTCTAGTGCATTACACTAGTTTATTAATATTTTTTATAAATTCTTTTAATAAGAGTACTCTTTTTTTTAAAAATAGTTATAATACAAATTAAAAGTTAGACATAATAAAAAAATAAAAAATTTTCAATTGTTCTAAATAATGAAATATATCAAAATTAGTTAAATTGCGATAGTTTATTGAATATTTCATTGTAGACAATTTTTTTTTTTTATGTAATTTTTGCTCTTTTCATATTCTCGGCTATAAGAACTCTCAACCCTTTTTTTGAGATCACTTTTAACAATGCAACATATATTTTTTTATGATAAAATATTGATTTTGGAAAATATAAATTCATATAGTTCAATAATTGGCATTTACGTTCATTTATTGTCATTATATAGCATACTTTTATTGGGAAATATTTTCTTCTCAAAATAAAATGTCATTTCGAGTTCTTTCTTGATAAAACTATTAGTGTGATAAGAACTTTTGCACTGACATTGCTTCATGTATTTATTTTTCCTTCTATTATTTACTTTCCAAGGTGCATAAATTCCTAATGTCAAATTTAGTTCCTAAAGAGCATATAATTGACATTCTTTTTTCTTGTTGCAAAATAATAATAATAATAATAATAGGAATAGGAATTCAATCTAAAGTAATACAAATTTTATTCTGTTATGAAATATTACTTGAATCTGAGTGTGGATGTCCATATCTTTATCCTGATTCAGTTACGATTTAATTAGATAAAATTAGTTATTTGATCCTATATTATATCTCTTATCCTTTGGCTATAAATAGCCTTTTGGGTGCTCCATGTATGACAACTCTCATGAGAATATCAACAATAGAATTCTATCTTCTTCCTCTTTCTCTATTCTCTTATTATTACTTTCATAACATATTATCAGCACGAGACTCTACCATCCGAGTGAAAGCCTAAGATAAGATACCTTAAAAAAGTGAAGGCTTGAGGTAAGACACTCTAACCATGTCAAGCTCTTTCAATCATGAATTTATGATTCTTGTTGTTTCATGAAAGACATAGTTGTCTTGAACTATAGATGCTAAAATTTACATTGACTCAATCGGTCCTGAAGACACCATTAAACAATGAACATTGCATCTCAGCAGGATTGCGTAAAATTCATTTTGATTCATTGGGTTTTGAAAGCACCATTAAACATGAAATGTTGCATCCCAAAAGGATAGTGCAAAATCGATCTTAATTTATTGGGTCTTGGAGACGCCATTAAAGAAGGAAATATTGCATCACAGTAGGATTGCGTAAAATTTATTTTAATTCAATGGGTCATGGAGACACCATTAAACAAGAAAATGTCATTGCATCCCGATAAGGATTGCGTAAAATCTATCTTGATTCAATGGATCTCAAAGATACTATTAAAATAAGGAAACATTGCATCCTAGAAGGATTGCACAAAAGGATTTCCTCCGTTGTCACTTTTACAAAGGATTAATATTTTTATATTTTATTCTAAAAGATCCTATCTATCTTTAGAGCTGCTTGAAGCCGATATATGAATTGGATTTATTTGCGGGTTACAAGATTTTAAATCTATTAGTAAATACAACGCTGCAATATTATAGAATTACCTCCCAATTTAAATTTTGGGAGGAGATATTACTGATAAAGATATGTTGAAAAAAGACATTATCAACCTTTCATGCCTCGAATGTGCTCCTGTAGTAGCAACATTAAGTAAAGGGCTTTACAAAATATTTTGAATTAATTTTATGCCTTATTATGGTTGAATGAAATAATGAGTTGCTCATGAAGAAAAAAATATGAAACTCACCCAGTTGGCTCTACTCCATTCCCTGAAGTGCCTAGCAGTAGCAAAGGTCATGGTTCCAATTAAAATCATGATTGAGTTAAAAGAAAATAAATTTTATCACTGTGGCATCAAAGTACATTGGTCACATACTTGTTGTACGTGGAGGCATTTTGCTTGATCTTTATCAAGTATCAAATGGAGTTATTATATTTGAATTTCAAATTGTTAATATGCTTTTATATTCAAGTTTACATTTTTACGAATTCCAAATCATTACTTTCCTTTTTGAATCTAAGTCGCTGATAACCTCCTATTGTTGATAAGTATTTCTTTTCTTTTAAGCTAAGTTTTAAATTTTCAAGGGTTTTGAGATATGGAGGGACAAAAGTTATTGATTTGCTTGAATATAACATGAGATTTAAATTTACATCAATTAACATAAATTGATAATGTTGATAGTGTTATTGTATCTTGTTATTATTCAATATTTATGTGACCACTCATGTATAAGTGCACTCAATATTTATTTATTCTTATTTATTATAATTATCATGTACAAATTTTTATATTAATATACTTCTTTAAAAAAAATAATCAAGATAAATAGTATAAATATCTGTCTTGTGGATAGTGCAAGTATGCACACTATTCTTAAAAGCAAGATATATTTTAACACAATTATTAGATAATTGAAGGCTCCAGAAGAGCTATTATTTTATTTCTTGAATAATTTTTTTTTTTTAGTGTTAAATATATTCATATCTTCTGGAAGAGTTACTATTTTGTTTCCTAAAGAAATTTATTGAGTTTTGATATAGTCGTAAGCTCCGGAAGAGCTACAATTTTATTTCTTAAAGAAATTTATTGAGTTTTAAAGATATTCGCCGAAATGAATATCATATTGAGATGAAGAGTAAGGGAAGTAATGAGTAACTCCATATTATAACTTGTGTTCCAAGAAAGAAAGTTGTAGTAAAGAAATTATTTGAACTTTCTTCCGATCTATATTACACTAATATTAGTACAATTGAGTATATGTTATAGTAAACCAAAAGTTTACAAACTAATATTAGTACAATTGAATACATATTATAGTAAACCAAAAATTTATTAACTCAAATGATTTAATTTATCATTTGACATGATTGATTGGGACATTTGGGAGCAATAATGATGTGACAAAAAATATTGAAAACTCATATGGGCACTCATTGAAGAACTAGAAGATTCTTCAATCTAATAAATTTTCTTGTGCTGTGTGTTCTCAAGTTAAACTACTTATAAGACCATTATTAGCAAAGATTGGATTTGAATCTCCTAAATTCCTGGAAGAAATTTAAGGTGATATATGTGGACTAGTTCAAATATTTTATGATTTTATGATTTTAAGGAATTTAAGGCCACCATGTAGACTTTTCAAATATTTTATGATTTTAATATATGCATCTATGAAATAGTCACATGTATGTTTATTATTATCTCGCAACCTAGAGTTTGTGAGATTACTTGCGCAAGTTATTAAACTAAGAGCACAATTTTTGGATCATCCAATCAAAATAATTCATCTTGATGATGTTAGTGAATTTATTTTTCAAGTTTTTAATGCTTATTATATGGCCAGTGATATAAATGTTGAACATCTAGTTGCTTATGTTCATATACATAATGGGTTGCTAGAATCATTTATGAAAAGCCTCCACTTGGTTGCTAAACCAATGCTTATAAGAACCAATCTCCTAAATTTTACTTGAGTGCATATTATTTTAAATACTATAGCACTTATTTGTATAAGGCAAACAAGTTACTATCAATTCTTTCCCCTATAGTTAGCTTTTGGCCAGTAGCCAAATATTTCCCATTTAAGAACTTTTGGATGTGTAATATATTTTTGCCCCACTTTATTGCACCAAAATGGGACCCCAAACAAAATTGGGAATATATGTTGGATATGACTCTCTCTCTCTCTCTCTCTCTTTATAATCAAGTTTCTAGAAATATAAATGAGAGATGTTTTTAAGGCTCAGTCTGTACAATGCCAATTTGATAATGTTTCCAACACTAAGAGGAGGTAGTAAATAGCTGAAAAAGGAAATAAATTGGAATGCATCATTCTTACTTTATTTAGATCCTCAAATAAGGTAATGAGAATTAGAAGCTCAAAGTATTTGTAAAGAATGGCATGAATTTCCAGATGCATTTCCTAATACGAAAGGGATAGATCCTATATGTCAGCTAAAAATGCCCCAATTCAATTAATATCCCTATTGGACAATTATACGCTAGAAGTGTGGCCCAATCGATTCCATAAATAAAAATCCTTGAAAAAGAAATGGGGCAAGTGATTTTATTGAGATAAATGATTTTAATAGGGATACTCTTCCCGTAGAAGAGGACAGAGACATAGTAGGGACTCCTCTTGTAGTCCAAATTTCTAATATAATTGAAACGCCAGAAGACATTCAGGTACTTGAAAGTAATCAAAATGATGAGATCTCAACAAACTATGTCGTTATAGGAAAAATATGGAACCAACAAGAAATTATTGTCAACAATATATTTGCATATAATGTAGCGCTAAATATTATGCATGAAAATAAGGATATTGAGCCAAGAATTGTTGTTGACATGATTGGCCAAAATAGAAAAAAAACCCTGTAGGTTGTATTAGACTCACTTGCAAAACATGAAGTCTTTGGACTTGTAGTCCAAATATTAGAAGGTGTAAAACCTATGGGATACAAATGGTATTTGTGAGAAAATGAAATGAGAAAAATGAGATTGTTTTCCATAAAGCTCAACTTGTAGCACAAGGTTTGTCACAAAGACCTAATATGAATTATGGTGAAACATATTCCCTAGTAGTGGATGCAATTGCGTTTTGATATTTGATAAGCTTATTCACACATAATAAGCTAAAATGGATGTTGTCACAGCCTATCTGTATGGGTCATTAGATATTGATATTTACATGAAAATCCCTAAAGGATTAAAGATATGAACATCTAATAAACGTTCCCAAGGAATCTATTCAATCAAGTTGCAAAGATCTCTATATGGTTTAAAGCAATCTAGACGAATGTGGTATAACCGTCTCAATGAGTATTTGATCAACAAGGGGTTTAAGAATGATACTATTTGCCCCTGTGTTTATATAAAGAAATCTACATTTGGATTCATTAAAATTGCTGTGTATGTTGATGACTTAAATATTATTGGGACTCTTGAAGAAGTTCCCATAGTCGTAGAAAATCTACAAGAAGAGTTTGTGATAAAAAGTCCTCAAAGGACAAAGTTTTGTGTCGGCCTGTAGATCAAGCATTTGACAAATAAAATGTTTGATCGTCAATCAATTTACACCGAGAAAATCTTCAAGAGATTTTGTATAGATAAATCACATCCATTAAGTATCCCAATGATTATAAGATCATTGGATGTGAAAAAGGGCTTGTTTCATCCTTGGGAAGATAATGAAGTTCTTGATCTTGAAGTACCATATCTTAGTGCCATAAGAGCACTTATATATCTTGCTAATAATACATGACTTGATATAATATTCACTATAAGTGTATTAGCATGTATATTTCCTCTCCAAACTAGCTAGAGAGCCATTGGAATGGAGTTAAACATATACCTCCATGGAACAATTGATATCTGGTTATTCATATGAATCCAAGTTACAATTAGTTGGCTATGCAGATGCCGGATATTTGTTAGATCCACATTAATGCAAGTCTCAAACAAGTTATTTGCATGTGGAAAGCAATAGATCAATATATTCAAGTGTCATGTGGATAATCTTATAAGGAAGAAACTCCCATAACTTTATACGAGGACAATGCAGCATGCATAGACTTATTTATCAAGTCACTACTTACTTTTTCCTTTGAGAAACTAGTACACAAGATCGGAATGCATCAATTCCAAGACCTTAAATGATGCTCTGAAGAGGGGGAGAAATATTATACTCTTTTTTCCTTAATCAAGGTTTTTGTCCCACCGGGTTTTCCTTGATAAGGTTTTTAACAAGATTCCCATTGTGAGGATATTGTACTCTTTTTCCTCCACTCAAATTTTTTTCCCAATGGGTTTTTTCTTAGTAAGGTTTTAATAAAGCATATCCCTAATGGACATCCAAGGGGGAGTGTTATGAAATATTATTTGAATCTGAATGTGGATGTTCGTATCTTTATCCTGATTCAGTTAAGATTTAATTATATAGAATCAGTTATTTGATCATATATTGTATCTCTCACCCTTTGGCTATAAATAGCCTTTTGGGTGCTCTATGTATGACAACTCCTTTGAGAATATCAATAATACAATTCTCTCTTCCTCTTTTTTCTATATTCTCTTACTATTACTTTATAACATATTCGATATATAAGCTCTTATTCAACTATTAGCATGTTTAGGAAACCACTAAAACAACTTTTTTTTAACTAAAAAAAAAGTTGTTTTTCAAAAATCTAGTATGTTTGGCACATTTATGACAATAGATTATAAAAAAAGAAAACTGATAATTTTAAGTTGAAAAATAGCTTATAAGCATAAGCAACTTTTTAAAGTTTATGATTATAAGTAGAAGCTGATTATTTCATAATTATTATATTTTTACTAAATTGACCCTAACTATCAAATGTTATGTAATACAAACAATCATTTTATATCCTTTTTATAATTTTATCACATAAAAATAACTTTTTCTATACAATCCAAACAAAACAAATTATCTTAAAATTATTTTTCAGCTGAAATATCAAAACATAAATTGATTCTCATATAATCGATTATATAAAAAAACGATTATACAAATAAGTGATTATTGAAATAATTTTAATCTTATAGTTTTCTCAAACACATTATATTATTAGTTCCTTGGTTAATTTCATATGAGTTTATGTACTGTTTTATTAGATCTTTAATAATTGATTTATTCAACAATGCCATTTAAGGAGTAAGTATTATTATTTTTTAAGATATTCTTCATCCTGCATGTGTTGTTGCAAATTTTAGATAGTAGCTATCAACAATTTGTTTCACTATATCACCAATTTGGCTTAAGTAGATATTGTCTTAATATTTTAATCCATGTTGGAATGCCTATCTTTCCTCTAGTATATTGTTTATTGGAAATATTAGTATGTATATACAATTTAATTTTATAAAATGGTTATTAATAAAGAAGTATATATAGTAAAATAAAAATCATAATAAAAATATTTGTAAATAATACTAAAAATAAAAAGTAGAATAATAAAATAATTATATTAATAAAATTTATTATTTAGTTAAACATAAAATTGAATTAAATTTAATAATACAATATTTTTGTTTCCATCATTTGTATTATATTCATCAAAATCAATATATATGATTTTATTTATATCAAACAATATTATTCAGGGTAATATTTATTGTGTTTATAAAATTTATAATTAAATATCATTATTGTTAGAGAATTTGAGTAGCCAAATACTTATTATAATTTTTAACTGTTTTGACCTGTTTTCTTGAGATCGTCCAATATTATCTTTTGCAAGTCTAAGCTCTTCATTACGTCTTAAGTGGGGGACCTGCGAAGGACTTTGATGCTCAAGTCAAAACTCCGTTTCACTCAAATATAAGTGAAAAAGGATTAGTTACCTTCCTCTGGCTCTCTCAAGTCTCCTTTTATTTAAGTTCAAATTTCTTTCCTCTCTTCCTTGATGATTCTATGTCTACCAACTTTCACAGGATTTCTTAGCTCTCGGTAACTACCTTTAAAAAATTAGCTACTTTCAGGTGTTGACTTAGTTCAGACTTATTCGACAAGAATTTTTCTAGAAGGTTGTTGCTAAACTTCTTCTAGGTCAAGCTCTAAGGCCTAATAAATTTGTACAGTCCACGGCTCCCAAACTAGGTTGTTATTATCAATAAGAATCCGAGCTTATGCTCCAAAATTTTGTTTCCAAGCACCAAGACCGAGCTTAAGTCTTCTGACTTCATTTTCGAGCTTATGTTCCGAGCTTAGATCATTGACAATGTTCTGGAAACATTTGAACTTTAACACCCTCCAAACACATATGTCATGCTCAAGTCATAGGGTTATATCTAGATGTTATTACGAGTGTTGTGAATTTTTTTTTTAAATAAAAGAATATAATATATGGCCCTTAGAATCTCATACTTCATTATTAAATATAAACTTACAGTTTCAAGTGTTTGCTATATAATTAAAAAAATACAAGTTGGAGAAACTTTGTTATTGTTATACACAGAACATGTATTGTTCTACATTCTCACTTTAGCCACAAGTCTTGATGCTCGAGTCCATGTTCCTAGTCCGTAGTAGTCCTAAAACTTTGCTGCAAACTGAAGTCTAATCTATATATTGAAATGTTTATGGAAACATACAAACAAATAGTGAGAATTTAAGATTCTTAGTAGGTATACTCAATCCATTAAGTATATAGAGTGTCATCATAAACATTCCAGCTGCTTGATTTATTATGAAAATGTGAACAAATACTCATAGACACTAGTTCAATTTTAAGTTTGAAAACATATTTATCAAAATGGGTTACTTTTAACAATCACTTAGCATGTTTCATGAAAGAATAATAGCTGTAACAAAATAAAATTTCAACCATAATTAGGATAGCAATGCAGCATAGTATAATACTTAAATATGCATTTGCTAATGCACATACTTGAATTATGCAAGTGCACTTGACTTTATTATCTCTTTCTTTAACTTGTAACTTGAAGATCTATACTTGGTCCCCTAGAGGTGAATGACCTTTCTCACCTCTAGGTAATAACTTATTTTTCAAGACTAAGCTCATTCCTATACATGATTGCCAAGTTTGCTTTGCCGACTCTCATACTAGCTTATTCTCCTCAAATCTTTTCAAGGGCTAGCCTAACTGATCATCTTAGACGGTATCGTCCTTGCCCATTAATAGGTGGAGGCTCAATGCGTCTTGCAAGTTCTTGTTACCTTTTTCATTTACATATGTGGTCATGCTTGGGGATGCTATATGCTTTTATGCACATGCTTCATATTGCATTTTAATTATATTCTTACATGTATGATTTCCATGCATATAGCACATAAATACTCATAGCTTCATATACTTTTGCTGAAGATTCGGCAGCATGATAGTTGAAACATGGACGGTCCCAAAATAAATAGTATATTCAATCAACTAGCCAGTCATATTAATCACATTCATCATGGACAATATACCAATATTACATTATTTTGGTATAGAATTACATAAATATTCATGACATTGAATTTCTGATGGCTTGTGAAACCCCTAAATCAAGACACTCACAAGTTATTCCACCTTCCTTAAATCTGCCATATATTCCTAAATTGCACCACCATTCCATTTTAATTCATTTTAATCTAGAAATTTAATATATTGTAGCGCTATTAATCTATTTTTGAACCTCTTTAGTTTCACTAAATTTTGAAATGTATAACATAAGTTATTAGGGTTATAGTCAAGGCTACCCTATTTCAGGATGTATTTGCACACTAAAATTGAGAAAATCACTAAAACTCATTTTTCATTATTTTAATTTGAAATTGTAGTGGAATATACATTTTTGGACCTTCTTTCAATCCCAACAAGTTTCATTTTAATTAAGTAAGTAGAGCTTGAGTTATCAGCTCCTCAAGTGGGCTGGCTTGTTTCAACCCAAATAGAGCATAGGTCAACTTCAATTAATTATTGGAAGCAATCTACTTATGATTTTATTATGAAATTTATAAGCATGATTCACTATGTTTTAGCTTCCTAATAAAATTGGTTTTACTCAATTTGAAGTTATATAGGGCGAGTTATGCCCCTCACATCATATACTGGTTAGAATAGAGAGTGAAATCTAATAGCCTACTTCTAAAAATTATAACTTTTTCATTTCAACTCCAATGGACCTATAATTTATGTGGCTTAATTCATCTAAAATTAGTTTCATTAAAATTTGAGTTATATAGGTTGTGACATTAGCTTCATTGTACGGATAGCTCCTAGTGTAACATCCACCATGACTGCCGACTTCCGACTTCATCTTCGAGTTTTACATAAAATGGACATTACTTCCGAATTCCGACTTCATCTTCACGTTTCCCATGAAATGGACGTGATTCCCGATATCCGACTTTTTTTCCAAGTTACATGATTTTTCGATATCCGACTTTACTTCCAAGTTTCAAATACAATGAAATGAATCTGATCTCCGACTGATTTACTATCTACGACTTCATGTTTCAAACGGATACGAGTTCTGATCTCATAATTTATTTCCAAGTTTCAAATAAGATAGATGCGAGTTCTGAACTCCGAATTGATCTCCAAGTTCAAATAAAATGGACACGATTTCAGACTTCAAGTAGAATGGAGACAAGTTCCGATTTCAGATAGAGTGGAAGCGAGTTCGAGAATAACTTAGCCACAAAAGAGGGAAACATGGCTGAACCCGTCCACAAGAAATTCAGCCAATCAGTACTCACAATTCCAACTACCGTCTTTATGTTTAAATCAGATTTTCCTTCTTACTTCATGCTGACTTGCACCCCTCTCATCTGGTTTCAGCCTTCTTCTTCTCTTCTCCTCTTAACTTACTCCATCAAACCTCCAAACTTGACAAGGTTCCATCCAAACTCCAAAACTTAGCACAATCACATACAAAGAGGTAGGATTCAATTTCTGTTCTTAATTTCTCTGGACTGTGGCTGCATGAAAGATCATTCTTCTTCATTTATTTGATGATATATTGGATGTATTTGATAGTTTATGGTTGGATTAACATGAAATTGTGAGTTGGAATTAACATTAGAAGTATGGAAGGGTGAAAGTAGGAAGAAGTGAGGGGCTGGAAGACCAAATTTCCCTCGGTAGTCCATATGGCGGAGTGTATGGCTCCGCCTACAACCGTTCAAATTCAATGAAACTATTTTTGGATGAAACTATACATTCATGGCTTTCCATACACATATCATATAAGGCCATTGGATTAATATTGAGAGAGATATGATTTTTGAAGTTTGACCTAGAAATTAGGACTTTTATCCGGGCAGTATGAGTTGAGAATGGTGTAACTCACCCTATACAACTCCAAATTGAGTGAATCGAGCTTTGTCAGAAAGCTTACACATAGGAGAATATCCCATAAAAATTTTTGAGTTAGATATTCTAACATCCTCCTCTGTATAGTACTATGCTTAAGTCATAGTACTACAGTCAGGAGTTGTTACTGTTACTTGAGTGGACCTTATCTGATAACAACCTCAGCCGTCTTTACTACTTCTCGAACTATCTGAAGATAACATGGAAACAGGAGTAAAAATTTTAAATTCTTAGTAGGATTCTTTAACTATTATACATAACGTCATCGTTGTCATCTCCAGTTGCTTCGGTTTATTATGAAAAAAGTGAAAGGTGAATATGTTATCCATACTGTTTGGTTTTATAGTTCGAAAATATATTGTCCGAAGCAAAATTCATTTTATTCATACACTTGTCATTTAGGTAAGCCAATATAAAATAAATTCATAAATCATACTACAGATAATAATAGCAACATAATAACACCAATATACTGGAAACATAACGTCTACATACGCCTTTACTTGTACTTGAATTTATGCAAATACACATAATTTTCTTTTCTTCCTTGATCTTCCTTTATTGGTTACACATATTCCAAAGTATGATCGCCATGTCATACTCCATTGCGGTGTGATTACCATGTCACACTCCTTAGGACTATGTTCTTCTTGCCATGTCCAAGAGTATGGTCGTCATGTCATACTCCATCGGGATGTGATCGCCATGTCATATTCCTTAGGGGGTGGGATTATCATGTCACATTCTAGAGTATGATCACCATGTCATACCCCATCAGTCTTGCCACGTCCCAGAGTATGATCGTCATGTCATACTCCATCGGGATGTGATCACCATGTCACATTCCTTAGGAGGTAGGATCATCATCATCATGCCACATTCCAGAGTATGATCGCCATGTCATACCCCATCAGAGTGTGATCGCCATGTCATGTTCCTTAAGAATATGGACTTACTTATCATCATATCTTTCATCATAGAATCTTTATATGCCACATTCTAGAGTATGATCGCCTTGCCATACCCCATCAGAGCGTGATCGCCATGTCACACTCCTTAGGAATATGGGAGCTCCATCATATCTTTCAACTGCCTTCATAGGGAGGGATTCAAAGTACGACTGCCTCCAAGTGAAGGGATCCACATTTAGTATGTTTATATCCTTTCATTCTCATACATAATCATGATAGACATATGCTTCATCATTTACTTTCATATACTGTATATCATACTTAAATCATTCTTGCATATAGAATTTCCACATACTATTCTTAACACATAAGTGCTCATAACCTTCTTACAATTCTACCGAAAATTCGGCAGCATGACGGATCAAGTTCGCTTCCCTATGAATAGTGTCAGTACTTAGATAACCAATTTTACAAAAAGTTCACAGCAAGTCATTCACAATTCAACATCAATTTCATAGGAACATGAGTTTCATTCACAATTCAACATCAATTATATAGGAACATGAGGTGCCTTTAAAGCATAGTGTGCTATCTCAATGCTTCCACTCAACCCGGATTTTATAAATCAGGCCGCAATTTCTATTTAACTCATCTGGATCTAAATTTTGGATATGTTAGAGTGTTATGTGTCTATTTTCCAACCTCTTTAGTCTCATCTCATTTTGATTTGTATAACTCAAGATATTTATGTTTTATCCTAGCCTACCCTACAGCTAGCCAGAATTACACACTTAAAAGTAAAAATCCATTAAAAATCGAAAACTAGTTCAAATCCTACTAAACTGGTATCCTATGAAATATAACATGACAACCTTTCATTTTCAACAAGTCCCATTTCATTTGCTTTAGTAGAGCTCGAGTTATAAGACCAAAATTTGACCTTCCTAAATTGTCCTGTTTTGGCCTAGTTTGGACATAAGACAAATTCTTTGAACCACTGGGAGCAAACAGGACCACAAAAAACCCGAAAGTTTTTATAAGATGTTCTTCTATGTGTAAGCTTTCTAACAAAGTTAGTTTCATCCAATTCCAAGATGTATAGAGCAAGTTATGCTCTGAACAACCCAGTCTGCCCAATGTCAACCTCTAAAATCTAGGTCAAACTTCCAAATTTCATATCTCTCTTAATACTGATCTAATGACCTTATATGATATATGTATGGAAAGCCCTGAATGTATAGTTTTATATAAAAATAGTTTCATCTGATTTAGCTGGCTGTAGGTAGAGCCATACACTCCGCCGTACAGACTACCGTGAGTTTCTCACTTAGACAGCATCCCAATTCTCTACTTCTTCTACTTTTCTTCTTCTAACTTTAATTTCAACTCAAGATTTCAGGTTAACCCAACCATAATCCATCATATACATCCAATATATCATCAAATACATGAAAAAGGTTGAAATTTCATGCAACCACAGTTTAGAGAAAATAAGAACAGAAGTTGAATCCTACCTCCTTTAGGTGTGATCTTGCTAAATTTGAGTTTGGATTGATGAAACCTTGACAAAGCTTGAAGACTTGATGGAGTAGGTTAAGAGGAGAGGAGAAGAGAAAAGGTGGCTGGAGCAAGAGGGAGAGGGAGGCGCAATCAGTATGAAAATGAGGAGAGGAAATCTGATTCAAGTATCAAGAGGGTAGTTGGCTAGGTAGGTTGTGATTGGATGATAGTGTGTAGCCAATTTTTTAGCCAAGTTTCCCTCTCTTTGTGGCCCTTGTTTTCCTCGAACACACTTTCACTCTGTCTAAAATTGAAACTCGTTTCCACTCTACTTTAAGTCGGAAATCGTGTTCATTTTATTTGAACCGGGAGATCAACTCGGAGGTTGGGACTCGTGTCCATCTTCTTTCAAACTTGGAAGTAAAGTCGGATATCAGGAATCACTCCATTTTATTAGAAACTTGAAGATGAAGTCAGAAGTTGGGAATAATGTCGATTTTATTTGAAACTTGAAGCCGAAGTAGGAAGTCAGAACTCTAATTACAGATATCGGAACCCATGTTCATTCTATACCTAACGTGGAACTCGGAACTTAGGAAACACAAGTTTTAAAAGATGAATTATGGCCTTAAGTCGGAGATCAGAAATCACACAGCACTCAAATCACCTTAAAATTGAAGGTCAAAGACAAGACTATGAAACGTAAAAGACTTAAACTCGGAAGTCTGGGATTTTAACATGAACTCGAAAGTTAGTTCCAATACATAAAACCTTACACACGAACCTCGGAAGTCAGGATATCCAGACATTAAACCTTATGTTCTGAGAAGTCGGAACTTATATACCCTCGGAACTCTTTAATATTGGAAGTTGGTCATAAGCTTAAACCCAGGAACATAGCTCTTGGAAATGAATTCGGAGATCGGAACTTGTGTATAAAGGGAAGCAAATTCTGAGGTCGGAACTTGTGCTGATCTTAGTTGAATTTTAATTAACTTCAATTATTTATATTTATAAAAATAATCCCATGGATATTACAGATATGGTCCCGTTTGCTCCTAGTGGTTCAAAGAAGTTGCTTTTTGTCCAAATCGGGCCAAAACAGGCAGTTCAGGAAGGTCAAATTTCGGGGCGTATAACTCGACCTCTACTGAAGCAAATGAAATGGAATTTATTGCAAATGAAATCTTGTTCTATTAGTTTTAATATGATACCAATTTCGTATGATTTGAGCTATTTTTCGATTTTTAGTGGAATTTTAATTTTAAGTGTGTAATTCTAGCTAGCTGCAGGGCAGGCTGAGACAAAACTTAAATATCTTGAGCTATTCTTATCAAAATGAGATGGGACCAAAGAGGTTAGAAAATAGATACATAACACTCTAACATATCCAAAAATTAAGGTCCAGATGAGTTAAATAGAAATTTTGGTTTGATTTACAAAAATCGGGTTGAATGAATGTGATGAGACAGCAATTATATTTTAAATGTAACATTTATTCCTATGAGATTGATGATTGAATTATAAATGAAATGTTATGATTTCTCTGTACAATTGACTGTCTAAGTACTGACACTATTCATGGGGAAGCAGACACATTCCGTTATGCTACCGAAGTTTCGGTAGAATTGTAAGAAGGTTATGAGCATTTATGTGTTAAGAATATGTATGTGGAAATCATATATGCAAGGATATATGAAAGTAAATGATGAAGTATATGTATGAGTGCACTCAGCATGGCTATGCATGATTATGTATGAGAATGAAAGGATATGAATATATGGATCCCTTCACATGGAGACAGATACGAGATCCCTCCTTGTGAAGGCAGTTAAATAAGATAAGATTGGATCCTTTCACTTGGAGGCAGTCAAATGGGTCCCTCCCTGTGAAGGCAGTATAAAACTATGAGATCCTTCTACCTTGGAGGCACATGGTCAAATGAGATCCCTCTATATTGAAGGTACATGGTTAGCTGAGATCCCTCTATTCTTGAGGCACGTGACCAGGAGAGATCCCTTCAATTTAGAGGCACGTGGCCAAAATGAGATCCCTCCAAGACTAGAGGCATGTGAATCCCCTTGCGGGTCAATATTATGTGACGATGGTCATGAGTTGAGCTCATCCCTAAATCAAACTATTCGAGGGTAGTAAAGACTAAAGATTAAAACATATGCAAGCACCCTAGGGATGGCAATACATAATACCTAGGTGTGCCAATAAAAGAAAGCAAAGAAAGTTAAAGAAAAACACTAGTGTATTTGCATGAACTCGAATACTAGCCTTTGCATAATTACATCCCATGTTTTATTGATGCTGAGACTGTTCTATCTACTTACGCGATGATTATTATTCTAAATATGAAATATTGCCAATGTGACTCAAGTGCGTGAAATAAAATGAATTCTGCTTCGGACCATATGTTTTCAAACTATAAAATGGAACAGTTTGTATGATATGTTCACTTTTTATAACAAACCGAAGCAGTTGGAAATAATAATGATGACACGGTATGAAATTTCTTAATGAATCCTACTGAGAATTTATAATTCTCACTCCTATGTTTATTTCCATGTTATCTCCAGATAGTTTAAAAGTTCAGAAGAAGGCCCTCCGAGGCGAGGTTGACTAGTAAGGTTGAAGGTGGCCAAAGGTTGCTACCAGACAAGGTCCGATTAAGCAACAGTAACAACTTCTAGGTGAGGTATTATGACTTAAGCATAGTACCATACTTGGGAGGATGTTACACCTAGGGTTCCTCTCAGCAGCTTCTCTATTGTCTTTCTTGATATTTTGCACTATTCTTCCACCTAAACCAAGTTTTTCTACCTCAAATCACTAGAAAATAGCCATAATAATCACCATACAAGAACAAATCAAGGATGGTATAACGTGACCCCAATAGCCACAAAACCCTAAATGACAATAAAGCTAAGAATTTGAGCTACCTACCTTAAGATTCTTAGAACTATGGAAGCAAGAAAGTCAAAGACAACTCGTATCCTTTCCCTCCTCTCATGGCAGTAGCTTTCAAGGCTTGAAAAGACTCCATAAGTGATTTGAACCTTTAATTATTTAAGGGGTTATGTAGATGAGAAGGTGATGATTGATTTTCATAAAAGGAGCAAGGTGTTTTGAGGCTAAGAAGGCCATCAATTATGAGCTTGAAGCTCATAGCCATAGTGGTGGTGAGAAGGAAAAGTGAGGAAGGTAAGATGGTGGTGGTGGCTGAAATAGGAAGGAGAAAAATGGGAAGAAGTATTAGCTTGTTTGTTAAGTCAGTGGCTTAAATTCAATTGGTGGGTATGAAATAAAAATTAAATTTTCTTAAACTTGAAATTTGAGTGGTCTCCATGTGACTACTAATAGGGTTTAGGTGGTTAAATTCTAGCCACACATCCTAAGGTTTCTAACTAACATTTATGTTATCCTGCAACAGAGGTTCCTACCAATTTGATTCTTATATTACAAGGCACCGTTAGTAAGGCAATTTTCTTTGAATGTTTTTGAGGAAGAAGATGGAGAAAGAGACAATGATGGTAGTGTGGTGTAGAGGAAGAAAAAATAAAAGTGTCTTGATAATTATAGAAGATATATGTGGGGGACATTTATAAAAGATGTTTGTAGAAGATGTTGTGGTGATAAATCCACCAATTAAGACTCGTGTGACTCATCTCTGGCCATATACTCTGGATGCTCTCAAGACATGTTCATCTAGTCTCTATAGGATTTATTCCCTTGAATTTGCCATGCCCAAGACAATATAGGACCTTGAGGATAAATTCAAGGTGTCTGGGTATTAATTCAAGTCCTTTGAGCTATTTGAGATATTATATATACAGTGTGAGATACTTACACTATTATTCAAAATTGTGAGTAGAAAGTCTCAGCTTTAAAATTATTACAAGTATTCTAATTATCTATTAATGTCGTGGGACCCACAAAATCTCGAAATCAAGATTTTTTCTACGAATGCCTTTCTCAATAACCGTAAGACCTAAATTACAACTTTGCCATTATAATGTTAAAATTACAATTACGTCTCTTCTCTTTCTACAAGTTACTTGTTTACAATTTTACCCTTACCTCAAGCCTAAGCTTCCTCATATCCTAATTTACCCTCAAGGCTCAGGACGTTACATTAACACCCTTAGGGGCTATGGAAAAATGTGCGTAGACATGTGGCATGTTGTTGAGCCCCCCCCATTATCACGTCATTACTACACAATTATTATTACAATTCCTGCTTTGAATTCTAGTTGTTAGATTAAGTCCTCATCTTTTGATTCCCTGGACAATTGAGATTTGCTTTTAATGGTGGGAAACTCTATAATCCGTTGGATCATTTTCCCTTTCTTGAGAGTAGGTAACCCATTCCTTTAATCCTTTTCATTCCTTTTGAATTCATTCACACAATTCCTCAAATTTCAATTTATCTTATTCTCACTTTCCTGTCCTGATATTTCAACTCCACTTCCTCCTCTTCTAGAAACTCTAAAGTAATTATTTCATTCTTTCTTTCTCTCTTCTTCTGTTATTCTTTAAGTTTTCTACAATTTTTCAATGGAACCCTAGGGCAGTAGATGATACGAAACTTGGAAACGGATCGCCTTGAAATTCAGTTCTAGAAAAGGATATTGATGCCACACTCAAGAAAGATGAGAAGGTGAGTGATAAGTCATGAAGGTTTTGATCGCCACAAGTTGCCTTGATAAGATCAGATTTAGTTCTTTGCCCAAGAACTCAAGGGAAGCTCTCACAATAAAGAAAACTCAAATTTCATTCAAATTCAAGATGTTTTTAGCAATACAAGAGTTCTCCTATTTATAGGCTTAGTGGAGGGTTGAAACATTGAACCTCTACTACACCTCCCACTAAGCATTTAATATCCACTAAGACCCACTAAGCACTAATTCTGCACCATTATCATGCATTCATGCATGTGACATTTATTTTCCACTAGTGTAGCCATAAGAGTCCACTAATCCTAATAATAACTTAGCAACTCTCAAAAGACGTTAAAAATCCACATAAGGCATCAAAAATCCACTTTAGAAAAATCTCCCAAAAATACATATGAAAATACAAAGAAAATAATAAAAACTGGACTTATTTATTTTCCACTAAGGTCTAAGATTCTTAACCCACTAAATTGGACACTTGTAGCCCATGAATGCATCTTTGATCATGCAGATTTGGGCCTTCACAATTATGTCTTCGTGTTGGCTCAATTTCACTTTCAAGTTGAAGGAATGTGATCCATTTAGTTGTTGCCTCCATTGTGCATTGATCCTCCTTTTCTTTGAGCTCCATTATTAAGCCTTCCAAAGCTTGCTTCATTCTCTTAGTCTTAGACCTTGTCATGGGTCCTCCAATTCCCTTCAATGCCTCTTCTTCCTTGGCTTTGTCTTGTAAGCTTGTAACCCCTCCTTGCTTCACATCATTCCCTCCTTCTTTAGGTAAATTCATCCTCGAATTTAGGTTTTCATCACCTACATCAAAAGGACACAAATCAGCCACATTAAATGTTGCACTAAGACCATACTCATCAGCCAAGTCAATTTTGTAAGCATTGTCATTAATTCTTTCCAACACTTAGAATGGTCCATCTCCTCTTAGTTGAAGCTTTGATTTCCTTTGGGCAGGAAACCTTTCCTTGCTCATATGAACCCACACCCAATCATTGGGTTCAAGGACAACTCTTTTTCTCCCTTTATTGGCTCTATTTGCTTATTGCTTCATTTTCTTCTCAATTTGAGCTTTAACTTGCTCATGAAGCTTCTTCACATATTCTGCCTTTGTTTTGCCATCCTTGTGAACTAAAGAAGAAGTGTTAGGTAAAGGAAGCAAATCAAGAGGTGTTAGTGGATTGAATCCATAAACAATCCCAAAAGGAGAAAATTGAGTAGTAGAATGAATAGCCCTATTATAAGCAAATTCAACATGGGGTAAACACTCTTCCTAAGACTTAATATTCTTCTTAATACTTGCTCTAAGAAGAGTAGAAAGAGTCCTATTTACCACCTCAGTTTGGCCATTAGTTTGGGGGTGGCACATGGTAAAGAAAAGAAGCTTTGTTCCTAGCTTGTTCCATAAGGTCCTCCAAAAATGGCATAAGAATTTGGTGTCAGGATCTGAAACAATATTCCTAGGCATGCCATGAAGTCTTACCACCTCTTTGAAAAACAAATCTACCACATGAGTTGCATCATCCACTTTGTGGCAAGGTATGAAGTGTGTCATCTTGGAGAATCTATCAACTACCACAAAAATGGAGTCCTTCCCTTTTTGGGTGCATGGTAGCCTTAAAACAAAATCCATAGACAAGTCAGTCCAAGGGGAATTAGGAATAGGCAAAGGAGTGTAAAGTCCATGAGGTGACACCTTAGATTTTGCTTTTCTACACATAATGCACCTTTCACAAAATTTTTGCACATCATGCTTCATGTGTGGCCAATGAAAATGTTCATGCAGCATTTCTAAGGTCTTTTGAACCCCCATTAAACCCCCCTCATGTGCTTTCCTAACTAGCAATTCACTCATGGATCCTTTAGACACACAAAGTCTATTATTCTTAAACAAGTAGTTATCATCCCTAACAAACCCATTTTTGTGATTTCTTTTCACATGCAGCATATAATTGGGAAAATTCATTATCATGCACATACAATTCTTTGATATGTTCAAAGCCAAGCAATTTAGTTTCAAGTGTAGCAAGCAAATTATACCTTCTTGAAAGTGCATTTGCTGCAACATTTACCTTTCCTTGCTTATGCTGAATCACATAAGGAAATTGTTCAAGAAATTCAACCCATTTGGCATGCTTTTTGTTGAGCTTTCCTTCCTCTTTCAAATACTTCAAAGATTCATGATCACTATGAATGAGAAGTTCTTTAGGCAAAAGATAATGCTGCCATGTTTGCAAAGCTCTAACATGTGCATACAATTCTTTATCATAAGTGGAATATTTAAGAGTGGCTCCACTTAATTTCTCACTAAAATATGCAATGGGATGACCATCTTGAAGTAAAATAGCCCCAATACCCACATTACATGCATCACATTCAATTTCCAAATGATTTAGAAAAATCAGGCAAAGCAAGAATGGGTGCATATGTGAGTTTGTCCTTAAGTGCTTGAAATGCATTTTCTTGATTCTTCCCCCATTTAAAACCCACATTTTTCTTAACACTTTCATTTAGGGGTGCTGCCAATATGCTGAAATCCTTAACAAACCTTCTATAGAAACTTGCCAACCCATGGAAGCTCCTAACCTCACTCACAGTTTTAGGAGTTGGCCAATCTCTAATGGCCTTAACTTTCTCTTCATCAACCTGCACTCCTTTAGAACTTATGACAAAACCAAGAAAAACCATATGATCAATGCAAAAAGAACACTTTTCCAAGTTAGCATATAGTTTTTCCTTTCTAAGGACATGCAAGACATATTGGAGATGTGCAACATGCTCATCAAAACTCTTGGAATATACCAAAATATCATCAAAGTATACAACCACAAATTTTCCAAGAAATTCTCGTAAGACATGGTTCATAAGCCTCATAAAAGTGCTTGTGCATTAGTTAACCCAAAAGGCATTACCAACCATTCATACAATCCATATTTAGTTTTGAAAGCAGTTTTCCATTCATCCCCTTCCCTTATCCTAATTTGATGGTATCCACTTTTCAAATCAATTTTAGAAAAGAAGCAAGCACCATGCAATTCATCAAGCAAATCATCAAGTCTAGGGATAAGATGTCTATACCGAATTGTGATGTTGTTGATTGCTCTACAGTTAGTGCATATCCTCCATGATCCATCCTTTTTAGGCACCAAAATTATGGTTACAGCACAAGGACTTAAGCTCTCTCTAACCCATCCTTTTTGCAACAACTCCTCCACTTGATTTTGTATCTCCTTTGTTTTTTGAGGGTTGCTCCTATAGGCTGGCCTATTAGGTAGAGAAGCACTAGGAATGAGGTTTATTTGGTGTTTTATCCCCCTCATTAGTGGCAAACCGTGAGGCACTTCCCTGGGAAATACATCCTCGAAATCTTGCAAAATAACAACAACATCACTAGGTAAAGAGTTAGTATTAGATTCCAAGTAGGTTTCCTTGCACAAAAGAAGAAATATAAGCTGCCTTGTCAAATAAGCTCTCTTCACCTCACTTCCTTTTGCAAACAAATTTTCTATTTTTCTCTTTTTCTTTTCCTCATTCTCTTTTTTCTTTTCTTTCCCCCCTTTCTTTTGAGTTTTGTCCTCAAAATCAAGTATTTTCTTTTTCACACACTCTTTCTCTTTTTTAAGCTCTTGCTCTTTTTTTTCTCTTTTCTCTCTCATTTTTATTTGATTCTCACAAACCTCCTTAGGTGATAATGGTACAAGTGTGACATTGCGAGAATTGTGAATAAAAGAGAACTTGTTGGAGAATCCATCATGGTGAACTCGCCTATCAAACTGCCAAGGTCTTCTAAGAAGAATGTGACTTGCCTCCATAGGCAATCACATAGAACTTGATCTTCATATTTTCCAATGGAGAAATTAATCAACACTTGCTGATTCACTACCAATTCACCACTATTACTTAGCCATTGGAGCTTATATGGTCTTGCATGTGGTGTAGTCTTTAGGTTGAGTTTGGTGACTAACCTAGTGCTTGCATATTGGTGCAACTCCCACTATCAATGATTATATAGCATGTTTTACCTTGAATAAGGCAGCGGGTATGAAAAATATTTTCTCTTTGGTCGTCCTCATGCTCCTTGGCTTAGCTTCCTAATAACCTGCTAACCATCAAGAGATCTCCATCTCGTGCATAGGCTGCTCCATCATTTTCCTCATCGCTTGAGGAAGAGGAATAAGAAGAAATTTCTTCACTAGAGATACTCCCATTATCCCTCACCACCATAGTCTTCTTATTCGGGCATTCGGATGCAATATGTCTTTTTCCCAAACATCTAAAGCACTTGATATCCCTACTCTTAGAATTAGAAGAAGAAGTAGTAGGAATAGGCCTCTTAGTACTTGCTACCTCCTTAGAATTAGAAAAAGAACCCTCCTTCTTTGGCTTATCCTTCCAACCTAAATAGTAGTTTGAAGAAGATGATTTCTTCATAGTACCCTTTCTCTTTAATTGTTGCCTTCACTTTCATTGCTTGATGAACTAAGTCTTCAAGCTCCGCATAATATTATAACTCCACAATGTCTCCAATATCTCGGTTTAGGCCATGGAGAAATCGAGCCATGGTTGCTTCCCTATCCTCCACAATATTGGCCCTAATCAAAGCCACCTCCATCTCTTTGTAATACTCATCCATACTCCTACTCCCTTGGTTAAGTCTTTGCAATTTGATGTGCAATTCCATATGGTAATGGGAAGGCACAAATCTCCTTTTCATCAAAGTCTTCATTTCATCCCAAGTGTTGATAGGATGATCTCTATACCTTCTTCTCTCTTTTTGCACTTGATCCTACCAAAATAAGGCATAATCGGTGAACTCAAGGGCAGCCACCATCACTTTCTTTGCATCATTGTAATTGTGGTATGAGAAGATTTGTTCTATTTTCATCTCCCACTCAAGGTATGTTTCGGGATTATTCCTCCCTTGGAAGGAAGGTACCTTGACTTTCACACCTCCTAGATCATCATCACATCTATGGTCTCTACCTCCTCTTTCACGTCTTCTTCCCCCTTCATGCCTCCTTCTTTCTATTGGGGAATCATAAAATGGGTCACTTTCTTGATGAGATTCTTCATGATTAGAATTGCCCCCATGGTTGGAAACTCTTCCTCCTTCAAGTCAGTCCATCCTTTCGTGTAATCCTTCAAGTTGTCTTTGAAGCATTCTCTCAAAATGTTGAGTAAGTGCCTCCATTTGAAACCTATTAAGATCTTGCCTAAGGGAATTAGGTGATCTTTCCCCACTCATGCTTGCAACAAAAAGAATATGACAAGGAAAATTACAAAAGAAATGTTAGAAGGACCTAACCACTCTACTCACGTGTTTGCACTCAAATTTATCCACTCGTGTTTTACACTCAAATAGGCTTTTGTGTAATGTTCACTCTTGCCTTTTACCACTCAACTTCCTCTATAAGCTCTTAAGAAAAGAACATTATTAATGATTTTTCTCAAGATAGAAAGTAGATAATCAAGTAAGCAAGAAACCAACAAGGAAATATGAATGGAATAAGAGATATAAATGGATAGAACAAGAAATTCAACAAAGATCAAGAGCAATGAAAGGAATATCTTTGAATTCAAATTTCACAAAGAAAGAATATTGAGTCCTTTTAATTCACAAATCCTTTTTTTTTATTATTCTGCCTAGAATTTTCATTTTTTTTTTCTGAATTTTTGTTCCCTTTCTTTTTTTTTTTTTTCAATCAGAAACACAATGATTCTAGTAACACTTTTTTTTTTTTTTGAGTTTAGGACCCAAAATTAGTAAAAGAATAGAAATTGGTGACAAATAGAGATGGAGAATGAAAAGACACTAATGGGATACTATGGATGAGAGATCAACAAAGATGAATAAGAACAAAAATGGAATTTTTTTTGAATTGACAAAGAAAACACAAACCTGAAAATCAAGGAGCCAAAGCTCTAGATACCAAATGATACGAAACTTGGAAACGAATCGCCTTAAAATTCAGCTTTATCGCCTTAAAATTTAGCTTTAATGAAGGATATTGACGTCACACTCAAGAAAGATGAGAAGGTGAGTGATAAGTCATGAAGGTTTTGATCGCCACAAGTTGCCTTGATAAGATTAGATTTAGTTCTTTGCCTAAGAACTTAAGGGAAATTCTAACAATAAAGAAAACTCAGATTTCATTCAAATTTAAGATGTTTTTAGCAATACAAGAGTTCTCCTATTTATAAGCTTAGTGGAGGACTGAAACATTGAACCTCTACTACGCCTCCTACTAAGCATTTAATATCCACTAAGACCCACTAAGCACTAATTCTGCACCACTATCATGCATTCATGCATGTGACATTTATTTTCCACTAGTGTAGCCATAAGAGTCCACTAATCCTAATAATAACTTAGTAACTCTCAAAAGACATTAAAAACCCACAAAAGACATCAAAAACCCACTTTAGAAAAATTCCCCCCAAAATACATATAAAAATACAAAGAAAATAATAAAAACTGGACTTATTTATTTTCCACTAAGGTCCAAGATTCTTAACCCACTAAATTGGACACTTGTAGCCTATGAATACATCTTTGATTATACAGATTTGGGGCTTCACAATTATGTCTTCATGTTGGCTCAATTTCACTTTCAAGTTGAAGGAATGTGATCTATTTAGTTGTTGCCTCCATTGTGCATTGATCCTCCTTTTCCTTGAGCTCCATTATTAAGCCTTCCAAAGCTTGCTTCATTCTCTTAGTCTTGGACCTTGTCATGTGTCACGACCCAAACCCGGGCCGTGTTTGGGGCATAGGGACAAGTCCCTACGCAAGCCTTCCACCACAAAATTTTTATAAAAATTTTGACAGAGTCCTCTTTGTAATTAGGATATTTCCCAATTCCAAAAGGTCATCTCCAACATTAACAAACACACTTTTCCATCGAGGATCTAGGCATTCTGAAAATGCACCCTTCAGCACACAACAAAATTATTTACAAGCACATCAATCTCATCATATATATATTTATAAAACAATACAGAAGGTTACAAAACATTTTCATATTCAATTTAGAATCAAATATATAATAATCAATTTAGGCTAATATACATCATGGTCCAACATTCACATTAATACACTAGCAAGGTCGGATCCTGCTTGTAGTACTATGGAGCTACAAAATCTAAGAATTCTCAAATATAAACATTTACAAAATACCCTTGAATAGAAAAGGGTTCAACCACCAAAACTCAGAATCCCACTATGGGGGAACGAAGGATAGATTCTACTTGAACATCTATATTTGAAAAAAAGAAAGAAATAACAAGGTGAGTTTATGAAACTCAGCAAAAGATAGAATGTCCCTAACCCACATGAGACAATGTACAAATCGTAATTATTAAATAGATATTAAGATAATGCAATAATATGTATAATAAAACCAAAATAAAACTCTTAATCAAATGTTTTCCAAGTTTCCTTTTTCCAAAAACATAGAGTCCATCTATTCCAGGATAAACAGGGAGGAATCACACTTAGGTAGCCCTTCCTTCGTGTGAATCCCGTAATTAGGCATGCAACACTCTATATGTATAGCCATGAATATTAGGCATGCACCACTCCCTTGAGTGGCCATGAAATACATCATCCTAGGTGCACCTACGGCTAACGCCTACTGCTGTTAGCCTATAGATCCTGGCCTAGACTTTCCCAAGTCTTTCTTTTCGTTATACAGAAGATTAATAATGATTCTCATAAACATAAAATCATATGCTCGAAGAAATAAAGCCGTAACATTTCAAAACTAAATAAAAGTCGAAAGCTTTGTCTAGAAACCTTTCAATCTCATATTATATAAATCCTCATAAATTACTTTCTTTCCTTTCAAAGAAGTTCAATTCCAAAGAATATTAGAAATCCAACATAATAAACATTTACCATATTTTTTCTTTTTGAAAACTAAGTCATTGTCCCATGCGATCAAGTAGACATAGATAAGCTACCAAAATTTAATTTATATGTCTAATATATATACCAAATCATTTGCATATATATGTATATAAACAAAATACATTAGAAACTAAGATAGGGATAAATTATCTATTCACAGACTTAGCGCCAATCGCAGAATCCTAATCCCATGAACTCTGAGAACCAAAACCAGTCCTCCAGTGGTATATACTATCAATAATACGACAATTTAATTCAAGGTCAGTCCCTTAAACTACGGATTAATCTACTTTACTCCCAGATATGAAAATTCCTAATTCTTCTAACATAGGGTTCTCCAAGAACTCATTATAGAGGAAATAATTCGTAATTCATAGGAAAGGAAGAGGAAAGGAGTTTGAAAATTATCTTTTTGAAGGGAGAAAGGAAAAAGAAATCTTTAGGAGCCTTGGTGTCACCTCTTCCAAGTTCCAAGACCAATATGTTGATTTTCAGATGTAGATATGATTTGGGATTGGAGAAAGAAATTGAGGTTAAGTGAGTGGAAATGGTGTAATTTGATGGAAGGATTAGAAAGATTGTGTTTAGGAATAAAGGGAGATGTGTTTTAAAGAGAAGGGAGTTTTGAGAGGTAGAGAGAGAAAGAAAATCGTGAAATGAGGGGGAGGAATGCGTCTCGGCTTATATATTGACCTGTGGTAATTGATTACCACTGCCAAAGAGCTCGTAATCGATTACCAATTCTAATAATCGATTACCACGTGAAAAATTTTATCCTGTGGCTTACAGAGAGGATTGTTACATCATGTATCCTCCAATTCCCTTCAATGCCTCTTCCTCCTTGGCTTTGTCTTGTAAGCTTGTAACCCCTCCTTGGCTTACATCAATAGACGATTGGTCTCTCTTTCTCTTTCCTCCATTCACTAGTTTTTCCTTCTGTTTTCATGTTTAGAGGTTGTTTTAAGCCCTCAGTTCCTTTATTGTCAAAGATAGGAAAGATCTCCAAGAAAGTGCTAAACATGTTAGGGATTCCTCCAACAAGAAATGGAAGTTAGATTTAGTTAAGAATGGTTATTTCCTATATATTGACCAAAGCATCCTAGATCATTTCATTAGGGATTATAGAATAGCTCACTCTAGGAAGGAGCATTTTGTAGTGTGCTCACCTTGTAGGCCTAGTGATCAAGTTTGTCATGTAAATAAAGCTTCCGACAACTCCACGCCAAATTTTTTCTTTATATACATTTTCTTCATCACCTTAGATCTTAGGCTTCCATTTTCGAACTTTGAGGTCAACTACCTCAATTTCATGAATGTAACTCCTACCCAACTCCATCCCAACAACTAGGCATTCATCCGATCTTTTGAGATCTTGATGGGATTTCTCAATGCTAGTCTGACTATAAGGGTCTTATTTTCTTTAGTCCAAGTGAAGGATATTGAGAAGGGGAAATGGGTTTTCCTCGGCAGCCAACTTAGAAAGAAATTTTCGAGCACTTTACCTCCAATTTCGAATAGCTTAAAGACAATTTTTTAAAGTCATGGTTTCCAAGCATAGGCTCCCCTTTTTCTAGGATGAAAAAGGTCATGCAAAGTTTCCCTTATACAAAAAACATTTCCAAAAAAGTCCTCAATGTCGATGACCATAACCTCTTTGTCTATGGCCAAACTGTGCTTGATTTCCTCTTTAAGCACTTGACCAGTAGGAAGAATATGCTTTCTTGCACCAATTTGTTAAAATGGGATGCCAAGGTGCTCAAACACCTTAATAAATTCCTTTGTTGTTTTTCTTTTCCTTCCATCTTTATTGCAATTGTCTTTCCTAATATAATTCCCTTGATTCTTTCCTATAGAAGAAATGCTTCCAAAATGTCAAAGGACTCTTTTTAAGCCACCTTCGCCTGTCGCCGAGCTTAGGTGGCTCTAGGGAATGCCCTAGTGGCTAGCTCTAAGCCTACCAAGGACAGCTCGGAGACGACTTTGGAC
Organism: Pterocarpus santalinus; assembly: GCA_031439595.1. Taxonomy (NCBI): domain Eukaryota; kingdom Viridiplantae; phylum Streptophyta; class Magnoliopsida; order Fabales; family Fabaceae; genus Pterocarpus; species Pterocarpus santalinus. The sequence goes on from CM062527.1 coordinate 41,538,608, forward strand.
TCCTAACCGGTTGTGATAAAAATAAGGTAAAGGGAGGGCTCGATGATGAAGTTGACTTCGAGGCCATATCCCAATAGCAATCCATCACTCTTCTTGCTTCAAACAAACCCTCCCAACTGAAGAGGGTTTGCTTTGGAACCTTCGAGGCTTCAACTTCTCAACAAATTCCTGTCTGACACACCTTCCTTCTCCCTTTGGTGTCCTAGCCTTTCGATTCACTAGAAAGGAGATGATCTCCTTAAATTTGATTTTGATTTCAATATGTTTGAGGCTGCAGGGGCAACGTGCATGTATAAGTGGATTCAGGCAGTGAGCTCACACACTTGTGCAATAGCTCACCATTTAGAGCTGAGGGAGCATTCTGATGGCAAGGCTATCATGGAGTTAAAAGTGGAGTTTTCTAGGCTTAAGGAGGCTCATTCTAAGGAGATCTACTTATTGGAGGACAAGCTCGAAAAGGGTGAGGACAAGTGCTCAGCTAAGGCAAAGGAGTGAACAATTAAAGAAAAATCCTTCTGAGACAAGATCGCCACCCAAAGGACATGGTGAAGGAGTAAGAGGACTCTCATGCCACTGAGGAGGCCAAACACTAGGAAGCACTCACCGCTAAAGTGAGGGAAGCAAACCTCAAGGGGGAGGTGGCTGAGCAGTAAATAAAGGGATTTACTGAGGCAAAAAACCAAGTCAAGTTCCTTAATGCTCACTTGGACGTCTCCTCTTGGGGCTACTCTAAGGAGATTCAAGATGAGCACTTGGTGGACTAGCCCCTTTTGGGTGGCAATGGAATCGAGGCTAAGGCTGGTGATTAAATGAGGATGCCTGATGATGCTGCCACCCTAACTACTCAATGCAGGGACCAAGTGTGTAATATCCCCTATAGTCATTAGCTAAATATTTTGATTAATTTCGCTTAGATATAAATTAGATAATGCTTTATTGCTAATATAAATAATAAAAAATTCAAGATAATTATAGAAAATTCACATTAATAATTTTTCTTGCCAATTAAATCCTAAATAAGGTTAATAGACACTAGAAAATTTATTGGAATTTTTTTAGATAATTAAGGAATTATTAGTTAAATTATTAATGCCTGAAACTTGATAATAATTTAGAAAAAGTAGTAATAATACCCAAAAAAATTATGAAAAATTTTCTGGAAGTTAATTAGGGTGTAATAGCTTGCAGAATTACATCTAGAATTTTTAGAGTTTGTTTGAATTTTCTATGATTTTCAGGTGGTAATTAGTAAATTGTACGATTAAGAAAAATAATTTAAATATAGGCAAATGATTGAGAAATTTTTTTGAAAATTTAGATGCATGCTTAGGATAATTAGAAAGGCCAAATATAAATTTTTGAGCTATTATGAGTTAGGGCAAGTTAATTAACTAAATCTAGCTTAATTATCCTAAGTTAAATCTATAAAATTGCAAGAAAAATAGCAAAATAAAATATTTCACATAAGTTCTGCAAATTACCACAACCATTAATCTTGGACACTTGTTCAAACCAGATTTAGCCTTGGTGACCAATTTTACAAGGAAATTAATAAAAAAAAGGTACATGAATAGTTCTTTAGGTGGTTGTGTGTGTAAGTGAGATTGAGTATGTGTGTTAAAACCAATTAAAAACATTCTTTTCCCTCAGAGGCAGTAGCAGTCATGATACAACCAAAAAGAAGAGAAGAAAAGTGAGAGTTTGTGAGTGTAAGAGAGTGATCACTTGTTCTTCTTTTCCAACTTCAAGAGGAAGAACACTTGAAAGCATACACTTGTTAGACTTGTTTTAATCTTCTTGCTCTTCCTTCTAAGCTCCTTTGTGATCACCATCATATCATCATCAGCCCACACCTTCTTCGAGTTCCTTTCTTCTTCATCAAAGGTAGGGGGTTTTCTTTTTTAAACTCAACCTTGGATCCTATATTTTTGGTTGATTCTAATATCTTGCTTTTGTTGATGTTGGTTCTTGAATAATCTTTGCTCAAATCCATATCTTTGGCCGTGGCTAGAACCTGCTTCTTGGGAGGAATTTTCTTGATTTTGTATCATGATTGAGAGCATAAAATGACATAAATATGGTGAGCAAATTTGTTGTGAGGAGAAAGGGTCATTTGGGGTAGCTTCATAGGGTAAAGCTAAACTATACTTGCTTAAGGGTAAATTTTAGGTTTTGATGCCTTTATGTTCTTGCTTGCTTGAATCTCTATATTTCTGCTTTTAGTATGATTTTGCATGAATATGCTTGTTTTGTGAGTGATTGATGAGGTTTACATGCTTATTTCTGGATCCCTTTAATATATTATGCTACTAGAACTTATTTTGATTCACTAGGCTGTTGTGTTGTGCAATTTTAAATCTTATTATTTTGATCTAAAAATTTTATTTGTTGAATTTAACATGTTGATGTGCGTGCTTGTAAATTTTCATAACTTTTAGTGAAGGTTTTCTATTTTTAAAAATTTTGTAACAGATTCACCCTATTTTGGAATTACCTATGATGGATTTTTGGAAACACCAAAATTTACCCTTTTTGTTAACATATTAAAACTACAAATTTTAACTTAATATTTTCATAGCATGTTGATAACACTTGAAAATATGACTGAGATTTTTTTTGGGGATTTTTAGAATTGTTTTACTAATTTAAATGAATTTGAGAACTTGAAACTGCTTGATTAAGAGGGGAAATCTGGATAGCACATGTTGAAAAATTTTAATGCCCTAGCTATCTTTCAGATTTTGATCCGAAATTTTTATAGACTACCCTTAACATTCCAAAGAATTAACTAACAAATTTTCATGAATTTTCAAGATAGTTTACTATTTTATTTGCATTTATTTTGTGGGCTGTCCGACTGTATATACTGGTTGTTTCGTTGCCCAACATATGGAAAGTAATGCCTTTTTCTCAGTTTGGCCCATATAGTGTCCGAAGCCCATGGGAGCATAATTCTAGAATAAAAATAATACATAATGAGTGAAATAATAATGGCTCAATTGGTAATAAATGGAAGAAACTTAAATAAGTCATAAGACTTGGCCCAACTTGCTCATGAAAATTTAAACCAATATACTACTTCTCAATGTCTTGTTCTATTTTGTTATGGGCTTTTTCATACAACATAGATCCACATGAACATTTATGATCATATGTGTGTATCAAAAACGCATGTGAACCAACCTTCATATGATGTCTGAGACATAAAATTACTTATGCATGAGCATATGTATGAAATGCATAATACATAATACATAATATAGAACTAAAGACATAGCATGCTGAAAGTGTGAACATGCATGAATGAATAAAGTTTCTATGAAAAGTATAGTGAATGTCTTGGCCCCACCTTAAAGTGGACAAGTAGGACATTCACTACTCTATTTGGCGTGGATGGTTTAGCTTGGACATGGGGCCAATGTCCATGGTTTTTGATCTAGGATCAGGAGACACCCTAGTCGAGAACTCTCGATAGATCATGACAGAAGTGAATAGAGACCATTGGCTTCCCTCCTACTGAGCAAAGGGAAAAGGAAAGAGGAAAGATCAGTAAAGTAAAGTAAAGTGTATTAACATGCATTGTGGGTCATGGTGGATATGGTTTCAACCCTGATGGATGCCTGTTCATCGGTTCTGATGGTTTATGAACCCATCAGTTTTGATGCTAGATATCTATTAGCCTTGATGGGAGGATTTATCTCATACATATTTACTGGTCATCTTCATATGCATTTGCCTATTATTATGTCTCACATTTATTATTCCGCATATTATCCGTTTATTATTTGCCTATTTAATTATGAATTATATATGTTGCAATTATATGATGTCTGTTATTTTTATTTTTAATCTGCCTGTATAAACCTGTGAATTTTTGGGTGCTCAGTAGAGCCCTGGAAGCACCACCCTTACTAAGATTAATTTCTCATTATAATTTTTCTTTGGTGCTTTCAGATGGCTCACATCATGATAGTCCTTAAGGTGGAGGTGACCTTTATAGCTGACCTTCTCACGGGACAGGCTGTCCTCGTGCTGCAAGACATTTGCCCTTTATATTATGTTGTTCCTTGATGAAGCCCTTAGGATCCTTTTCTTTTTGTATCTACTTGATGGATAAACAGATCCATCTGTTATCCCTTTGGTCTGTGTATGAATCAAGCGGACTTGCTTTATTTTGACGAATGACTATATCTTATTTGATGTCTGAGGTCCTAGATTTTATTTTGCTTTTTGGATGATTGTATATTTGATCTCTTGGGGAGTAGACTGTAGACTGATAGACTTTTATGTATATATTATGATGCTATGTTTTGCTTCCGACTAGTATGCTAAACAACCAAATTAAATAGTGATAATTAATTAGTTAACCAAATTCATAATAAAAGTAAATAAGAAAAATGACATTTTATAGTTGAGGTATGTAACACATGCTAGATTAACTATGAATCATAATTAAGAAGGATTTAGTTAATAATTAACTAGTAGCATGTTACAAAGTGGATGATTCTCCTATTGCCACTTAGTTTTCATTTCTATTGTATTTGAACAATATTTTTTTCCTTTGTATATTTTGAATTTTTATTCCATACATTTATTTTATGTTTTACTCCATAGTTCTTCTAAGTTATCTTTGACTAGTTGGTAGTTCCAAATGCGCTTTTATTTCCAAATTATTTTTCTTGTTTGATTTTCAATGTAGTTCCTTTCCAATGCTTGATACTTCTTTAATTTTACTTAACTTTCCATATTATAAACTCTAAGACAATAATTCATGCGCTTAACTTAATAACTTCATATTCCATTTCACATGTGTAAGACTTCCCTGCTCATTTTCAAGTAAGATTATTTCCTTTCTTAATCTTTTCCTTGGATTGCGTAAGGCCTAAACCTACAAGTAAAGCTATTAATTTTCCAAGAGATCCTCACCTACGGATGAGTAGTTCCTTTTAAATCCTTTTCTAGACTTATTTTTATTACATTTAATTTGCTAAGAGGTCCTTGCCTATTACCTTATATGTCCTATTTTAGACTTATTTTTGTTCCATTTAATTTTCCAAGAGGTCCTTACCAATAGACGAGGAGTTCCTTATAAGTCCTACTCTAGACTTATTTTTATTCCATTTAATTTTCTAAGAAGTCCTCACCTACAAGCAAGGAGTTACTTTCATCATATAAGAGCAAAGAATTCAAATAATCTAAATAAATTTTATTGATTTGAAAAGTTTACAATTGTGAGCTTTTGGGAACTACTCACTTTTTTTCTAACCGTTGAGACTTGCACATGCTTGGTCTATGTAAGTCATGCCCCATTAAAATCTCTTATATATAAAAAAAAAAAAACCCTATGTGAAAAAAATACATAAGAAGAAATAGAGTGCACCCACCTATAGTTTAAGGATTTCTACTTCAGCTAAAATATCTTCAAAGGGAGGACATATGTCATGTCCTTGGCAGTTCCTTTCTTCCTTACTCAGCTATTTTGTAGGCTCTATTCCCTATCTTCAAGATGACTTAATAAGGTCATTCCTAGCTCAGTGCTAGCTTTCCTTCTCCTTGGCGCTTCCTTTGAAGATCCACTTTTCTCTAGACTAAGTCGCCTTCCTTGAACTCCTATGGATTCACCTTTTTATTGTACTTCCTTGCCATTTGATGATTAATGGCTTCCTCCTTTACATTAGTTTTCTCCTTATCTTCCTCGATCTGATCTAGCTCGACTCTCCGGGCAAGCTCCTTGGATTCCTGAGTCATGGTTATTATTCTCGGACTAGGTTTGGATAGTTTAATGGGGATCATAGTATCCGATCTATAACTAATCTATATGGTGTTTCCTAGGTTGATGAATAAGGTGTAGTGTGATAAACCCATCGCATAGCATGCAATTCGTCAGCCCACAGACCCTTGGCCTATTCTAGTCTCTTCTTTAATCCTACCAGAATGACTTTGTTGGTAGCTTCTGCTAACCTATTATTTTGGGGATGTTCCACTGATGAAAACAACTGAGTTATTCCTAGTTCTCTGCAAAAATCTTCAAATATCTAATTCATAAATCGTGTTCCATTATTGCTGACCAAATGTTGGGGCACTTCATAGTTGCATATTATTCTTTTCCACTCAATTTTCCTTAGCTTCTCTAAGATGACGGTAAGCAATGGCTCAACCTCAATCCATTTGGTAAAATAGTCGATGGCGACTATCAAGTACTTCAACTATCTAAGAGCCAATGGGAAAGGTTTGAGGATGTCTATACCCTACTTATGAAACAACTAACTAGTTTCTGAGCAATGTAATTCCTCAGAGGGTGTATAGCTCTCCAAATCTTTGACACTTGTCACATTTTCTCACAAATCTCAAATGGTCTTGTTTTACAACAGGCCAAAAGTAACTGGCTGGAAGTATCTTGGCTGTCAAAGCCCTACTTCTAGCATGATTTCTATATATGCCCTCATGCATTTCTTCTATCACATGGGCACATCTTTCATCCATATACTTCAATAGCAGCTGAGAATATCCTCAACGGTAAAATTCCTCGGCCACCATATTGTAGAAACTTGCCATTCGCCTTATTGTCTTGGCTTCTTTTCCCCCTTCGGGTAGCTTTCCAGTAGTTAAGTATTCCACAATGGGTTAGTGCCGACCCTATTCCTGTTCTGTGGAGCATACATCAAGTTAGTTTGCCCTTGATATGCTTAGTTTGTCAATCACCTCCTAAATGACTGACCTATTATTTGCCACTATTTTGGTACTAGCTAGTTTTGGCAGCAAGTCCACGCGGGCATTTTGTTCCCTAAGGATGTATTCCATGGTACATTCTGCCAATTCTTCCATGATTTCCTTTACTATAGTTACGTATTTCTATAGCTGGGGTTTCTTTGCTTGAAACTCGCCTTTGGTCTTGCTAATGATTAGTTGAAAATCTCCCTTGATAATTAACCTCTAGATCCTAACTCTTTAGCTAGTTTGAAACTAGGCAATAGAGCCTCATATTCAACTTGGTTGTTATTGGCCTTGATCACGAATTGCAAAGATTGTTCAATTGACACTCCATTCATGTCTTTTAAGATCACTCCAGCTCCACTTCCCTTGTTATTAGATGAACCATCGACATATAACGTCCATATCCATTCCCATTCATCTTTAGCCAAAAGTGATGACAATTCCACAATAAAGTCGGCGAGGACTTGGGCTTTGATTGACCCTCGGGGTCTATATTTCAAGGTGAATTCAAAGAGTTCTACTAACCAAACTATCATTTTTCCTCCTATATCAGGCTTCCTTAATACTTGCTTGATGGGGTGCTTGGTCATAATGACAATATGATGGCTTTGGAAATATGGTCATGGTCACAATGTCCAAGCACTTACAACCAAGGTAAAAGCTAGCTTCTCAATCTTTTGATATTTGACCTTAGCTCCTTGCAATGCTTTGATTACAGAGTATACTGGCTTTTGTTGTTTCTAATCCTCTTTTACCAATACTGAACTTCTGGGTTTCTCAGTCACTGATAAGTATACATAGAAGGGTTCTCCTTTTCTAGGTTTACTCAATAGTAGGGTTCTACTAGAAACTTCTTCAAATCTTGGAAGGTTCTTTCGGACTCCTCCATCTACTCAAAATTCACTTGCTTCATTAAAAGATGGAAAAATGGAAGTGCTCTTTTAGCCGATCTTGCTAAGAATCTAAAGAGGGCGGCTATGTGCCCAATCAACTGTTGCACTTTGTTAAGGGTGCTCAAACTCTTTATCTCCAAAATCGCTTAGCATTTTTCCGAGTTTGCCTCAATTCCTTGGCTAGTAAGCAAAAATTCAAGGGATATTCCTCCTTGGACTCCAAACATACACTTCTCTAGGTACAAGCGCATGTTGACCTTATTCATCAGTCTTTGGTAGATGGCTCTGACATTTTTCAATCCAAAGGGTATGGCCTTACAATAGTAATTTGCATTTTTTTATTATAAAGGCTATCTTTTCCTCATCTAAGGGGTGTATCTTAATCTGGTTGCAACTAGAATAAGCATCATGAAGCTAAGGAATTTCACTTTTGAAGGTCTATCGACCAACTTGTCTATGCTCGGTAGTAGGGAGGCATCCATTGGGCATTGCTTTATTCAAATCCCTTAAATCCACACACATTCTCCACTTTCTCGAGGATTTAGGAGCCATGACTACATTAGCTAGCCATGTGGTGAAGTGTACTTCTTTAACAACTCCTGCTTTCAGTAATTTCTCTATTTCTTTCATTGCGGCCTTTTGTTTTTTTGATCTCAGCTTCATCTTTTTCTATTCCATGGGACTGACTTTTGGATCTATTACCAATCTATGGCAAATGACCCTCTGGTCTATTCCGGGCATGTCCTTAGGTGCCTATACGAGTAAGTCTGAGTTCCTCCTTAATCGATTTGTCAACTTAGCCTTCACGGCCTCGAGTAGTCCTCATCCAATGAACATGAATTTTTTAGCAGCTGCCTTAATCTGGATTTTTTGGATCTCACCATTGGGCTCAAGTTTCGCCCTTCCTTCCTCCCTTGGATCTAGGTCTCTCATGTTCATATTCCTATTCTAGTCATTTTGCACCATATGTGCTTTCTGTGTTCCTTCAATTTCTACTTCCTTCCCTCTTTTCCTTAAAGACTTGTGGTAACATTACTGTGCTTCCTTTTGATTGGTGTGTATGAATCTAACCTCAATGGCAGAGATTGGGAATTTTATTGCCAAATGGGGAATTGACACTATAGATCCAACGATGTTTAGAAATGGTCTTCCAAGTATCATATGATACGAGGCTTGAGAATTAATTACTAAATACCGAACATCAATGGTGTTAATGTTTGGCTTGGTTCCAAAGGTTGTCCTTAACTTAATGGCTCCTAAGATGTTAACCCATTCTCTAGAGAAGCCCACCAGATCTCCATTGTATGGGCTAAGGTTGGATTTAGGTATTTATATTTTTTGCAGGGTGGAGATGTAAAGGATGTCGACCGAGCTTCCCTAGTTGACCAATACCTTCCAATTATGTAGTTTTTAGCAACCACAAAAATAACCATGGGATCATGTAGATTCTGATCAGCTCCCTTAAAGTTAAGGTCAAAGAACTAGATTATTGGGTTTGATCTTTTCAGTGGTCAAAGAAAAGTAGATTCCACTATCATGATAGCTTGGAGGTGTCTCTTCCTTGCCAACCCTGTTTCTCCTCCTCTAACAATATAATCTATTATTCCTCGAATCTCCTATGATTGCTGATTTTTCGGCTCTTCCTTATTACTTGTCTCAGGTGCTCACCTCCTTTGACTATGGCTTCTTCATTGTCTCTTCCTCGTATCTTTATCTCTGCTTCGGCTTCTTTTGTCTAGCTATATACTTGTCCAACAAACCTTGTCTTACTAACCGTTCAATCTGTTCTCCTAAGATGGTGCAATCTTCCATTGGTGTGACTATAATTCCTATGGAACTCACATACTTACTCTTATCTGCTCCAGGGGGAATCAGTTGCTTTCCTGTATTAGGTGGTATTCGAATTAGCTGAGCATTATATACCTTCTTAGTAGTAAGAGGTGTAAGCTTGTCATAGTAGGATTAAGGTAAGTAAAAGCTACGCCTTTCCTCATCCTAGCCTTTCTTCCTTAAGGAAAGCTCGAGTCTCCCTGACTCCTCTTCTCCTGCCTTTGGCTTTTCTTCGATTCCTTAACTCTTCCATTCTCTATTCGAGCTTCCACTTTTCTCATTTCTCGAACTTCTTACATATTGATATAGCCTACTACTTGTTCCTTAAACTTAGCTAGAGACCTCGGCAGATGAATTGCCAATGAGTTGGCAAAAGGACTCGCTCGTAAGCCTTTCTTGATGGAGTGTAACTCCACGTCAAGGTTGAGGTCTTGTATCTACATAGCCATGGTATTAAACCCATTTAAGTATTCTCTCAATGGTTCTTGTGAACCTTGCTATGTGGCATTCAAAGAGTCTAAGGTTTTTTTATAAACTCGACTCGAGGAGAAGCGATTCACAAATGCCTATAAAAGCTTGGCAAAGTCATAGATTGACCCTGCTACCAATGATGAAAACCAAAAAAGAGCTGCCTTTTCTAAGAAGGTGGGGAATGTTTGGAAAAGAAATATGTCACTTGCTCCATTGACCAGCATCATTGATTTAAACATAGCTATATGGACTTAAAGGTCTTCGATTCCATCATATGGCCTCAATGTCGTCGGTAGCTAGAAATTCTCCGGGAGGGCCATCGACATGATAAATTTTGAAAATAGCCACGAGTAATTGGCTAGCCTTGGGTAGTGGTCGTCTAATAGGTTTTTTCTCTCTTATGAGTGTTGCGAGTGTTGTTCTCTTCCTCATCTCCAGTAAGGTCATCATTATTCTAACGGCTACTAGCCTCATTTTCTTTACTACTATGTACCCGATTCATTGCTGCTATTTGAGCGAATAGCTTCCTATTTTGGTTCTGAAGTTGTTAGATCATCTGATTCAACCCTTCCATAGAAGGTGATTGAGGGATATTGTTTGCCTTGCTCCCATTATGCTGATTCTGTTGGTTGCGATGCCATGTTCACACTTTGACTCCTTGTGGTGACCATTCACCTTACATAGGGTTAGCCTCAGCCGCATAGTAGGTGCCAATGTTTTGACATGTTTTCTTGAGGCTGTCCGATGTTATCTTCTACAAGTCTGAGCTCTTTGTCATGCATTCAGTGGGGGACCTACAAGGGATGCTGACGCTCAAGTCAAAACTCTATTCCACTCAGATATAAGTGAAAAATAATTAGTTACCTATCCCTAGCTCTCTCAAGCCCTTTTTTATTTAAGCTCAAATTTCTTTCCCTTCTTTCTCGGTGTTTCCACGTCTCCCTTTTTTCATGGGATTCCTTGTCTTCGGTAACCACCTTCAACATATTAGCTACTTTCAAGCATTTCCCAATTCAGACTTACACAAGAAAAGTTTCTCTAGAAAGCCCTTACTAAGCTTATTCTGGGTAGCGCTCTACGGCTCAATAAATTTGTTCAGTCCATTAACCATTATAATACATGAGATATGACTAATACTTATTACACTTATTTCCATGTAATATAAACTTTTAATTATACATTGCAATTAATGCAACATTCAAGTGAATTTTACTATATAATATAGAATAATAAAAGAATTGTATTAATAAAATTTATTATTTAGTTAAACATAAAACAAAATTAAATTTAATAATACAATATATTTGTTTCCATCATTCGTATTATGTTATCATTCAGTGTAATATTTATTGTGTTTACAAAATTTATTTTAATAATATAGATCATTAAATAATTTATTTTAAAGTTTATAAACAAATATGATTATTGTTAGGTAACTTGAGTAGCTATTTACTTATTATAATTTTTAACCATTATAATACATAGATATAACTAATATTTATTACACTTATTTCCATGTAATATGAATTTTTAATTACACATTGCAATCAATGCAACCTTTAATTGACTTTTAATATACATAGATAGATAGATAGATAGATAGATAGCCAACTCTCGAGTAAATCTCTTAATCCTCAAGGCCTTTGTGGCCACCAATTGTGGAGCATAACAAAAGAATTGGGTAAATTGAGTGTCATACTTAATGACTAACATGCCTAGCATTTGCTTCAGCCTTTCAAACTCTGTCGTAAGGTTCACCCTCTTGCTGGCAGAAAGAAATCAAGTCATGAAAGCCTCTGAGAATTCCTCCCAAGTGATAGGAGGCAAAGTAGTTGATCTCCCCATGCGTAAAGTCTCATACCACTGCTCTTCTAATCCTTCCAACTTATAAGCTGCCAAGTCAATTGCCATCGTGGTAGAACATTTGAATATATGAATAACCTTACTAGTCTTGTCTAGAAATAGCTGGAGATCCTCCACCATGAGATCTCTTGAGAATGTAGGTCAATCTAACTTTAGGAAGTCTTACACCGTTACATTTACCCCTGTTAGAAGCAGAGGTTGCCTTTGGATAGGTGAAACTGGTTTGACATTAGGCTATGCAGTAGCCCTTCCCTAGCCCATCCTTAGTACTCTATGGCTTGTTAGAGTCCTTAGACGAATGTTGCCATATCTACCATGCCCTCAATGGGGGCTAGCCCCCTAACCTATCTAGCCGCTCTTTCATGACCTTTTCTTCTCCCTTTCATGACCTTTTCTTCTCCCATGACCCTTTCCTCTCAACCTCTAAATGGAGGCCATGCTTGATCCAGCATTAGGAGCCGCATTACTTGTAGCGCCTTGAGTTTGGATTATGGATCTAGGTGGTGTCTCAACCTAGTATAATGGAAGAACTAGGACAAGAATTAATCAAATTTCCAAAATACCAAGGAATAGGGATAATCAACTAAAACGTACACATGGGAGGGGCTTCCCTAAAGACCTCCGATAGTATCATGATTTGTGGAAATAGGCTATCTTTTATTTACATAATCATGGTCTTATTAAAGGGAACTTTCTCTATTAATCACAGGAAAAGCTAAAACTCTAATACCACTCAAACTTTAAACAAGCATAATAAAACTCAAATTCATTCTCCACAATGTTCCCAATAACATGAAATAATTTGTGCATCCAAAATCATTCATACATAAGCACCCGTTTAACCAGAATACATATACTTATTATAATTTACATATTCAAAGCAGGACCTTGCTTGTAGGTTAATAGAGCATCACTATAATAATTTCAACTCAAAAAGGACAACAAAAGTTTAAAAGAAAAAGGCTTGGGCTCACCAAAAAGGAAATGAGTTGGGACCCTACTAAGCGAGTTAAGCTGAAAGCATACCTACACTTGTATTTGAAAACATAGGAATACAGTAGAGTGAGCTGTATGACTCAGTGAGAGATAACATACCTATGTTTACACAAAACTAGCCATATACATAACCTAATTCCATTTTATCAAAGTAAACATTCAGACATATAAACTACTTTCTAAGCATTTTGCATGGCACAATCACAATCAAATACATATACCCGTTGAGGTGATACCTTCAACCATCTTCAGTAGGCAAACATACACACATCCACAATTAAGCGTTATCTTGGGTCGTCCTCAGTATGGCAACATAAACACCAACACAATGCTGACTGTGCATTACCTTTGACTATCCTCAGTATATACACATAATATATATCAAATCACACCATAATTCTCATAACAAGCATAATTCAATTCATAACTATACACAAAATCAACATATATATATATATATATATATATATATATATATATATATATATATATATATATATATATATATATATATATGTATGTATACATATGTAAACACAAGATCACATAATAAGAAAACTAAACAATAGATATGTTATCTACTCATAGTACACTTCAAGGGATGACAGGGTATCTCCTCAAAGCTCCAGAGCCAACAATTGCTCTTAGGAAGGATCTAATAACACAAATGAAACATTTTAACCAAATATTAGCCATTAAACTAAGAGATTAGCATAAACCACCTTCCATATCAAAAACCCCCAAATTATTGCACCTTGGGCTTCCACAACCACCCGTAAAAATGATACCCATGGGAAAAAGAGACAAAGCCTTGGGAATATAAGAGGATTTGGGTTTAGGAGTTTACACTTAGAGGCAAAAGAAGAGAAGATCATGTGGGTATCTTGGATCTCTTGCCAAACCTCACTCAAGCTTCAAACCCTCCTTCAATGGGGGTTTAAAAAGAAAAGAAATGAGGAGGGAAGGAAGAATAAGCGTTTGGTGAGTGAAGAGGAATAAAATGGAAATGGGAGATAATAAGATAAGGAATTAGAGAGAGGGGATCGACTTAGAGAATGGGAAATAAGCCCTCAAATGGGGCTAGCGCCCCTATTTATTTTTCTGCTCCAAGTCCATCATGCTAGAGCACGACTTGCTGCCTTGGAGCATAGTCAAGGAGGAAATGCATACTGCTCTCTACCTAGTGCTACACTATAGCTTGAGTACCATGCTGTAGTGCGATTTTCCGAACCATTTTTTGCCCTAACCGCAAGCAAATGTATCAATCATATTCCTGGTTATCAAATTCAGACCATTATAAAATGTATGCACTTGCTGCCAGTGTTCTAGTGCATGTCTAGGACATCTCTTCAATAGATCTTTGAATCTTTCCTAAGCTTCATACAAAGTCTGTCCTTCACATTGTGAGAAAAAGTAATCTCATTCCTTATCTTGATATATCTAGGTGGTGTAAAGAACTTCATTAAAAAACTCTTGGACAAATCTTCTCAGGTGGAGATACTACCAACTGCTTGAGATTGAAGCTAGATTTTAGCTTTGTCCTTCAGTGACAATGGGAATAACCTCATACAAATAGTGTCATTGGTCATTCTATTGAGCTTCATAATGTCACAGATTTGTAGGAAGTTCAGTATGTGCATATTTCGATCTTCAGATAGAAAAGTACCAATTGCTTCTATTGTACTAGTTGAGGTAAAGTGGTAAGAGCTCAATATTATTGGCTTGGATAAGAGGCCAAACAATGCTAAAAGTGTATAGAGTGTACGATATGCCATCATCATCAAATGCAGTAGGAATAAATTCTTCTACAATCATAGTTTTTTTTTTCTTTTATCAAAGACTCAATATGCCTTAGTAAGTATGCTAATCATACTTTGCATCAAACTTGCCTAGGTTAATCTTTTCCATTGTTTAACATAATATAGCTGCAACTAAAGACGTGAAGGCAGGATATATTTGGCTTCCTTCCCTCATAGAGTTATTAAGGGATTTTAATAAGCCTTATCAAAACCTAAGTCATGACATGCAAGTGGTGCTTATGGCATCTGCCTAAAAATACTTACTTGGGAAGGTTTTTCTCACTGAGCATTGTTCTAGTTATTTGTAACATTCCCAATTTTGTCTAAACTAATTAGCTCAGTGTCCTTAGCTAATTAGAAGGGTTAGCGATTAACTAAGGATTAATCGGCTAATCTCGATGAGCAAGAGCTTAGTAAATTAAGTCAAGTCAACAATTGAATCATAATACAGTAAATATTTTAATTAAAGTCTAATCATTCAAACCTTATTAATCTGTAATGTAGAAATATAATTAAGCTAAGATAATCTTATTGAATTAAGTATGTGACAATTTTTTTACCTTAATCAATTGAGATAAATTAATTCTTACACCCTAAATATATAATTCATAAGAACAATTCTTTTAGAGGAAAAACGTCTTAAAAATGCTATTAACCGTAATTGACTAAAGAGCAATTAAATTAACTAAATTAATTAACACTTAGATAATTCTAATAGCTTTGAAAATTCAAAATCTCCCCTTTTAAAATTTTGGCCAAAGGAGAGTAAGATCCAACTATCCATTGCTTCCTAATCTTGCACTCTTAGATCAAGCCTATTTTGGCAATATTCCCTAGCCAAGTCTAACCTAAAGAAGAGCTAGTCTTCACTAGAGTCTTGTCACATGAGGTAGGTAGACTCAAGGCAATCAACTCTTAAGAGTAAGTAGACATTGCCTTTGCTCACTTGAGAAAATATAAAATGGTCCATAGCATGCACCAAGACTCAAAGAAAACACAGCCAACCCTTTTACCCCAAGGTTCCTAGCCTTCTTGCTTGTAAAAGAAGCAAAAATCACCTTCTCCTTGGCCTTGTTGGGATGCCATCAGCCCCCCTCACTCGCTCTCTCATTTTGCAAACTTTCATCCTCTCTCTTAGACACAAAAGCTTTCACTTCTCTCCATCTCTCCTACTTCTTCCTACTCTCCTTCTTGTTCTTCTTACTTTTCCACCACCATCACCCTCATCTTCTATCACCAACCCCACAAAATTATCAAGGACTACCTTTGTTGGTCTTTGGTAGAGCAAAACAAACACTCATTTAGCCTCATTTACAAGCTTAAGAGGAGGAAGGCCACTTCCAACACTAGTCTTTCCCTTTAAGCTTTCCGAGAAACTCTTATGGTAGTGACTCTAACCCTTTATTCTTATATGTTTTCAAGCTCTATAACTCCTAAGCTCTCCATAGCTAGGTGGTTCTAGAACTTGCTCTAAAGGCCTCATGGCTATACTGTAACACCCTAATAAACCCATACTACGCTTAAGTCATATTACGGCGTTTTATTAGTTGTTACTTATGCTCGTGGAAAATTAAACTTCACTTGAAATTAAATTACGCGGAAAATACGGTAAGATTTTCTTTTTTTTGAAATACGTCATCGCTTTGGAAAGTAAAGCCTTGAGCGAGAAGGTAGATAGAGAAAGAGCGTGTCGCATAAAATAAATACCCAAATATCATAAGACAAGAGAAAGGTAAATAAATAGAAATTCACAAATATATTGCATTAATTAACTGATCATTACATCCATATGAGTTCATAATATATATATATATATATATATATATATATATATATATATATAAACACTACATCGAAGAAAGCTCATGGTCGTGCCATGACCTAAGTACTAGGTACTACTACAGACTTCAATGACAAAGCTCCTCTCAAAAAGAATATGCGAAGATGTAGAGTGACGGTCGCTATAAGTCCCAAAATAGCTTCGTCTGGCATTCCTCGTCGTACGTCCGCTCGTAGTGCGGTGGCTCCAAGCTCCACTCCATTGGATGTGCCCACAAAAATCTGGTGACGATGCGGAAAAGTAACTAGAGTGAGAAATAAGATTTCTCAGTAGGACTCGAACCTGACACGGAGGTGTCATCGTCATCGTCCCAGCCACTTCGGTTTTATTAATGAAAACAGTGAGCATTCATAAGGTTCAGTTCTTAGGTTTTCGAAAACATGGATATCCGAAGTGGATTCAATTTTAACATACTCTCTAATCATTTATATCATAACATACATGGGCATAAGTATAATCACATAAAATGTGCATGACTGTGCTATAAGCTTCTCTTAACTTTTTCTATTTAAGGGTTTGGACCGAAGTCCCTTTTCCTTTCTTTTCTCAACTTGACTTATATTAAGTCCTTTTCTTTTCACCCACTAAACATAAGTGGTAATGAGCTCATACCGTGGCCGTCGCCACCATAAAATTTCGGTACTTACACTAGCTAGGTCATGCCATGCCTCATGTAAGCGCTATCCCCTATACTCACACTAGCTGGGTCTTGCCATGCCTCATGTGAGTCGTGGGTGAGGGGAATTTACTTTGGGTCACCTTCCCTTTTGAAGGATCACACCCTTAGTTTACTTTCTCTTCTTATTAAAGCTTATGATGCAAAATATTTCTATGTCCACAATTTCTACAAAATTTCGGCAGCATAACAGCTAGACCGAAGCTTCCCAAAATTTTGCCAAACAGAAATACCAGTATCATAGCATCATATCATATCATCATTATCATTATCATGCCATCATCATCACCATAGCATACTATCATCATATCATAACATCATTATCATTATCATGTCATCATCATCATCATAGCATACTATCATCATATCATGATCATCATCATCATATAATTGTCATCATATTAATACATGAAGGCATACACATCACACAAAGTCTTATGAGCTTAGCTTAGTAAATTTGGTGCAAGCTTTTAATTGGGGTTGCCTCTTGTATAAATTCTTTTATTAGGCCTAGGGCCAATCTTATCTATTATCCTCTTTAAAACTTTTTATGTTGAATTATGAAGGCTTTCCAATACTTAATGTAAGGGTATTAATGTCTTAAAGCTTATTCTTTATTAACCTTTAACTTTTACCCTAACCAGTTTTACTTTTATAGTGGGGCAGTAACTTCAAAAATTTACCATAATTTCATCTTTTACTCTTTTGTTTCGAATTTTAGTGTGCTTACACTTCTCTGAGTCTATTTTTAAACAAAAGAAACCCCACTCGAAAATTCACTTTGTAGCTTGAGTTATGCATATTTTATTCTGACTGTTCAGATTTGAAAGTTCATCTCGGGTCAGTGACTTTTAACATTTACTGTGAACTCCTCACAAAGAATCTGACAAAACTGTTTTATGGGGATGTTCCTCTATGTCTTAGATTTCCAACAAACTTGGTCCCACTCAAAAATGTTATGTATAGCTTGAGTTATCCACATGTTATTACCTACTGCCCGGACAGAAACCTATCCAAGAACAGCAGACTTTAAAAATTCATATCTCTCTCATTTTAAAACCAAATCTCACATATTTTATATGTATGAAAAGCTCTTTGAGTCTACTTTCACAGAAAATTAGTTTCATTGCATTTTGAGTTTTTTAGCAATAAACATACCACACGCTTTACAGGCTGCC
Organism: Pterocarpus santalinus; assembly: GCA_031439595.1. Classification (NCBI taxonomy): domain Eukaryota; kingdom Viridiplantae; phylum Streptophyta; class Magnoliopsida; order Fabales; family Fabaceae; genus Pterocarpus; species Pterocarpus santalinus. The sequence continues at coordinate 41,556,868 of CM062527.1, forward strand.
AGAATTCCAGATTTGCTAGTTTTTAAGTTTTTCACTTCAAGCTTATGGAGAAATTGTTATATCACTTTAAAATACCATTTTCATGTTTTATCTCAACATTATCATCAATGTTTTAGTTACCAAATCAGTATTTTGAAACAAAATAAAGTAAGACACATAAAATCATCATGCCACAAGATTTTCTTTCAAAACAACACTTTTCAACAAGACAAGAAAGCTTATAGAACAAGGAATGGTCATGAGACCTTGAAGCAAGTCCTAAACCACCTAGCTACGAAGAGCTTAGGGGTTCTAGTTCTTGAAAAATATATGGAGAGGAAGGGTTAGAGTCACTACCAAAAAGTTCCTCTTGAAGGCTTGGAAGATGAAGATGGTTGGAGATGTCCTCCTTCTCCTTGAGCTTGATATTGGGGCTTGTATATGAGTGGCTTTGTTTCTCCAAAGACCAAAGATGGTAGTCCTTGAAGGGATGGTGAGTGTGGTGATAGGAGATGAGGGTGATGGTGTTAGAAAAGTGAGGACTTAGGGTAGGAAAACAAGAAGAACAAGAAGAAGAGTAGGAAGAACAAAGAGAGGTTTAGAGAGGGGTGAGAGCTTTGTGTGTATTCTTGAGAGAGGAAATGAAAATGAATGGAGGAGAGAGGGAGGGCTGAAGGTGGCGCATAAGGAGGGAGGAAAGTGAGGTGACTTTTGCTTCTTACACAAGCTAAGGAGTGGGAAAAACCATGGGGCAAAAGGGAGTGTTGTGTTTCCTTTGAGTCTTGGTACTTGGGTAAAAGGCTTTGTAGTGTTTTTGTCAATTGGTTAAAAGCATGAGCTACCTTTGGATTGGCATTGGATAATTGTGATCACTCCAAGTGTCACAATCTTGATGAAGGAGAGTACAACTCTTGTCATGACTTAAGGGATCTACTAACATGGACTCTTAATCTAGTGGTGTATGATGAGAAGGCAATTGAATGGTTAGATGTGGCTCTTGCTTTGACCAAACTTTCAAACAATAATTAAAAGAAAGTTTCTATATCTTTATAATTGTTCCAATTATCTAAATGCTACTTAATTCAATTGGCTTAATTACACATTAGCACATTTTCAATGAAAGGATTTTTCCTAATTAATTATGTAAAGAAGATGTGAGGGTTAATATGATTAAGGTGTGATACTTATATGCTCTTAGTTAATTAGGCTAGATCACCTTGATTTTATATTCTAAGTCACTTATATGCTCTTAGTTAATTAGGCTAGATCACCTTGATTTTATATTCTAAGTCTTGAATTAATAAGGATTGGGCAATTAGGCTTTTAATTGTAACTCTTAATGCATTATGCTTCAATTGTTGAATTTTCTAATTAATCGTTTACTTGCACTTATCTTATCGACTTGCCTTTAATTTACTAAGCCCTTGCTCTCGAGATTAATCGATTAATTTTTCAATTAATCGTTAATCTCTCTAATTAGCCAGGATCACAAAGCTAATTAGCTTAGACAAAAATTGGGGATGTTACATATACTCTTGTTATGAGAACTTTACTTGTGCTTATTGCTCTTCTCTTGGAAGAATGATTTTGGTTGTGCATTTATCTTAATTTGAACCAAACTTTTTAAAACTCAAAATATTAAGTTATCCTCAAAATTACAAACTATAAAAGTAGCTTGGAAGATAAAAGCGGTGACTTGAAGAAAAGACTTAATATTTTTACAAGAAAACTAATTGAAACAAAAACTATTGAAGCTAGAAATTCTGGAAGTCTATTTTACGTGACTAATAAGTCATTCAACACAACTCTAAATGTAATGAAACTAATTTTAAATGAAAATAGACTCAGAGATTTTTATATATATAAAATACATAAATTTTGGCCTTAAAGCGAGGGATATGAATTTTTAAAGTGGGCTATCTCTAGATGTGTTTCTATTCTGGCAGTTTGTGCAAAAATCTACATAAGTCAAGCTATACAAAACATTTTTTAATGGAACAAAGTTTTTTAGAGATCTAAGATATAGAGGAACACTCCCATAAAATAGTTTTGGCAGATTCCTTGTAAGGAGCTCCCAGTAAAGTTTACAAGTCACTGTTTGGGAATGAATCTAAAAAACTAAGCAGTCGATTAAAACGTGCATATCTCAAGTTGCGAAATGAATTTTTATGGGGTTTTTTTTGTTTAAAAATTGACTCCAAGAAATATAACCATACCAAAATTTTGGTCAAAATTGTAAAGGATGAAATTATGATGAATTTTTGAATTTACTGCCCCACTATGAAAGTAAAACTAGCTATGGTTAAGTTTAAAGGTTAATGAGAAACAAGGTTGAAGACATTAAGATCCTCAGATTAAGATATTGGAAAACTTCATAATTCAAATTTAAACTTTCAAAAAGGATAATAGATGAGATTGGCCCTATGCTTAATAAAAGAATCAACACAAAAAGCAAATTCAATTAAAAACTTGTACAAAATTTACTAAGCTAAACTCATAAAACTTTGTTTGTGATATATCTATGTCTATGTGCAAGTATGATGATGATAGTGATGGATATGATGAATAGGTTAATGATGAGTATCATAAGCCTTAATAAGAAGAGATTGAACTAAGGGTATGATCCTTCAAAAAGGGAAGGTGACTCGTATTGCACTCCCTTCCACCCACGACTCGCATGAGGCATAGCATAGACCCAGCTAGTGTGAGTACAGGGGATAGGGCTTATATGAGGCATGACATTGACCCAGTTAGTGTAAGTACCAAAAATTTATGGTGGCGATGCATGGTATGAGCTCATTACCACATATGTTTAGTGGGTGAAAAAGACCTAAGATAAAGTCAAGTTAAGAAGAAAAAAGGGACTTCAATCCAAACCCTTGAAAGGAAGGTGTTAAAAGAAGCCTATAACACATCCATGCATGTTATATTTAATTATATTTGTTCCCATGCATTTTATGATATAAGTCCCATGATTAGAGTGTATGTTAAAAGTGAATTCACTTCGAATAATATTAGTTTTGAAAAACTGAATAAATGAACCATATATAATCACTGAGTTTCTTAACAAATCCCAAAGTGGCTAGAACGATAACGATGACACCCTCGTGTGGAGTTAGAGTTCTACTGAGAAATATTATTTCTCACTCTAGTTGGTTCTTCCTTATTGTCACCAGATTCTAATGGCATACCCAGTGGAGTAGATCATGGATCCACCTGAGCACGAGTGGGAGCATGATGTGACCACCAACACGATTGTGGCCACGACCACCATGATCATGAGGACATACATTCACTTAGGTCGTGTACATGAAACAGCAGCACCAGTTGTCCCGCCCATTGTACCACCTGCCCTTGAAGATTTCCCTGGAGCACTACTAGGTCAGCCATTGGGCCTGTGGGACTTTCTGCTAGAGCCACTGCCAGATTTTCAGATGGAGGCAATGTCCCCAAAGTTACCCTCGGCCAGACCCCAACCAGCCATTCTAGTGATAGAGCTGAGCTCCATGGCCACTCCTAGGGCCGTAGCAGCCTCGCTGCCTCTTCTAAAGTATCATCTAGGTGCTGACCTATATTCCAAGGCAGCCAGCTGCACCCCACATAAGGTCGGGCCCAACTGCCGAGCTTGACATATTGAGGTGATCAACTGACATCCCCTCAGGATCCATACGCCACATGTCCCCCGAGGGCAAAGAGTTAGGAGAAGCCGCATCTCTAGACCGTGACATCTGTAGAATTGAGGGTGTGTTGTAGGAGACTGATGTTAGGGTTTGGTGTGGGACTAGGGTGCATAGATTTTTGTAATCTTGCATCATCATATATTTCTTTTGCTTTAAAACTTACATGTTAGTTTGTATTCAGTATGTAATGATGACTTAACTATGAGTATCTTTATGTAATATTGGATATTATGAATCTTATATATGTGAAATGGAAGTGTGAGAATTACTATGTATTAATGTATCTGGTATTGTTTTTATGCCTTATTATTCCACTTATGTTAAAAATTCTTGTGCGACATGCTCTCTTTATATCTATATTATCGCTCAAGGCTTCACTTTCCAATACGCTACAAAATGACAATGTATTTCAAAAAAAAAAATTTACCTTATTTTCCACGTAACTTAATTTAAAAAGTGATGCTTAAGTATTTTGCAAAGCATAAGTAACAATTAATAAAACTCCGTAATGTGACTTAAGCATAGTATGGGTTTATTAGGATGTTACATTATTCCCTCCAAAAGAACCATTTTTCCCATTCAACTAATCCATTTTATTATGGAGTTCCATGGGTTGAGAAATTATACTTTGTTGTTTTCTTCACAAAAGGTTTAAAAATCATGATTTTCAAATTTGCTATCATGATCATCTCTAATGGATGCAATATATAAATTCTTTTCATCTTTAAAACCTTGAGAAGCCTTGTAATTGAATGAATTGCCTCAATTTTGTAGGTAAGATATAGAGTCCACGTAAACCTAGAGTAATCGCCCACAATTGCTAGAGCATAATAATTTTCTCCAAAGATCATACTTTTAGAAGGTTCAAAGAGGCCAATTTGAATGTTTGCAATTCTTCTATGCCACAACCAAGATTCATTTTCCCTATTTATGAGGTTTTGTGCATCATTTGAGGTTATTGTATCTCGTCTAGTCATGTAGATATTATTTACTTTGTGACTGCTAAACTTAATTTGCTTGTCATCTTTACCTTCAACGATGCAATAATTTGAATAAAAAACAATTTTGTTACCTTGTCACAAAATTGGCTAATGTCAAGCAAGTTGTGTTCGAATCCATCCACATGTAAAACATGGTTAATTCATGTGGATGATGTCTTACTAAGCATGCCTTTTCCAAGTATCTTACCTTTGTTACTGTCTCCATAGGTAACAATGTTAGTTCCACAGCCCTTCTGAAACAACTGACAATCGTTCTAAATTTTTCTTGTGCGGTTTTGATAAATAACAAATGAATCTAAAAACACTCAATGCTGTACCAATGTTTCTTTTGAGTGATGTCTATTAGAACATATTTTTTTGAAGCTAACTTAATACATAAAAAAGGACTTCAATTAAAAGCTTTGTACTTTGTTAACATCAAAGATGATTTCGTGCTTCAAAAAAAAAAAAAATCAAAGGATAAAGGGAACTTCAAATGAGCAAGAATGTTATCTCAAAGCATGAAACTTAGAAGTTCTAAACTCTTTTAATCTCAGAAGATTATTTGAAGAATCAAAAGACAAATATATGTTTTAAACAAGGTTCAAAAAGAAGTTTTCACCAAAAGGATGACTCCTTCATAAGGATGTTTCACTACAATGATGACATTAGAAGGATTCCATACAATGGATCATCCCATGATGATCATTTATGAAGCTAGTGATTGAAATATTTGAATTGTTCAAAAGAAGGTAGAAAGCTTGAAAATGCACTAAAACAAGTATGAAGGACATCTAGCACTAACAGCTAGTTTCCAAAATTGGCTACCTGATCGATTGGCAAGACAAAAGCTTACCAAAAGCTGAATACAAACAAAGAAACAACTAGAATCCTACAAATCAATTTGTTGGCAAGACTAATGGTCCAATCTTACACACCTATAAATTCAACAAAATTTGAATTATTACAAAGTGCATTCATTGCTCTCATTTATTGTCTTCCATAATCCATCTTTCTTAACATTTTTTTTTTTTGAACTATTTTTTCCTCTTTTAAGCTACTCAAGAAGTAAACAAAATGCTTTAAGTGCTTATTAGCCATCATCCTCTTTAAAACTAGTTAGAGAAACCTTACTCAATTGCAATTATTGCATATCCACACCTAGTGTGGTTGAGTGAGATTATTCTAAACACAAACCTTTTATTCCCAATATTGTAACTCAACCCCAGTAGTGGTCAGAAAGTTAGCATGGAAAGGCTAGTACAATATTATTCAGGTCATTAGCTTGAAGAGACTAGTAAAATACTACTTCATTATAAGTTTTGAGAGACTTGCATAGAAATACTCAGATAATATAAACTCTCAAATTTTTGTTATGGACTCCATGTAGGTAGTTCTTGGCCAAATCAGTATAATTCCTTATTTGATCCTTCTGATCTCTATATCTTTTATATTCTATTGCATAACATTTTGATCTTCATCTCACCACTTTCAAACAAAGTTTTATAACAAAAATAAGTAAAATTAACCTAAAGGCAATTCTAAAGATAAAATAAGGTTATCTACACTTCTGCATTGTAAGTTGTATAATACTTTAGAAATTTGTTTGAGTTTTTCAAATTTCCTAAGTTTTTAAACGCACGATTTAACCCATTTCTCATGCTAACTGCCATCCACAAACATGACCAAGTTTCTTGGGAGTAAGCTAGAAGACTTTAAAGGTGTCACATGCCATGTGTCATGTGTCATGTACTTGGGACATCCACTATCAAGGTACCGATGTGAGCATTTGATCTTCATGCACATCTACAAAACATGTTTACGATTTTTTTTTTTAAGGCACCCGAATTCCTTAGATCCTTGTGTGTTAGTTGTGGGTAAAGAACCTTTATGAACCCATATTTTTCTCCTTCCCATGCTAAGATCTTTCCTAAAATTACTAGTTGATGCACTATGACCTCTTTTACCATAATAGAAGCATGTTATGAATAGAGTGGTAGAGGATTTTATGGAGGTAAACAAAATTTTGTTTACCTTTAGGATTATATCCTAGACATGCATTATCAAAAGCACACTTTTGTTGACTAAGAATAATATTAAGATTCTCTCTTCTAAAGGTGAATTTAGCCAATGTATTTTTAAAATCCTCAATTTGTTTTTCAAAAGATTTGCATGAGGCATAAGAAACAAAAGGCTCCAATGGTACTACATACGGAAAATGACATTTGTTTTTTATTAGTTTAAATGTTTTACTTCTATATTGTGATATATGATTTAAAATAATATTTTTCTACTTTTGTGTGTGTAGAGACACTTCATTATTGATCCAATCAACTAAGAATTCTTTTTCAATGTGTTTAAGACTTAGGCGACCAAGTAGATGTACAACATGTATCTTGACATCCATAAGAGGCAGAATCCCAATCCGTAATGGAAAACCTAGGCCAACTTGAGGACCTTGCAACTCAAAGAAGTTCAAGTAGTAGTTGGTGAAGGCCAAGATGAGTAGAGCCTCAAGTAAGGGTGGCTTACTTCATTGCGGTAGCTTTAACACCACAAAGTCCACCAGGGTAAGGCTAGTAAGTTAACAAGTTCAATTGCACTTTAATTTAATCAATTTTTGTGTTTTATTTATCTATTATGATGTCAAATGAATTTGAAAAGCAACCTAGGCTCCTGAACAAGCCACCTACTCAGGAAGAGCTATTCAAGCACACCCACACACAAAAGGTCGAAAACACATAGTAGGTCAACTCCTGCTCTGAGTAGACCTATGTAACTTCTAAACATAATTTCTACTCAATTAATCCTTAATAAATAATCCCTTGTAAAAGTCTAATTTGTTTCATTTAATTGTAGGTCAAGTTCACATAGTGACTTAAGAAGGCTAGGTCATAACAAACCTAATAGGTCGAGGATGCATGTTGCGCTGCCGACTGCCAACCTATTGATGAGGACATGGTGTGGTCAGAAATAGTTACCAATGCTTACAAGAACTGCATCTATAGCATAGGGACCTACTACATTGATAGTGCATACGCTAGCTCTATGATTGAAGCTTTGTTTGTTGGGTTTGCTAGCTTTGATGAGGTTTGTTAGCATGTCCAGTTACTCAATATGAAACTTCGGTCTCAAGCTCAGTTGATGTAGGAGTAGGAAAAGTGACTTCGCATGGCTTGGGCTAAGCAATTGGTAGAGAAGGAGCAGTGATTCAACTAGGAGAGAGTTGAATTAGAGAAGATCAGGACAATGTAGAAGGAGATGAAGAAGGACAAGAAGAACTTGCGAAGGGAGATGATGGATAAGATCAGTTCGATCTTCTAGAAGATGCAATCAAGTGGTTCATTAGCACCACCTCTTCTTTCACCTTTGTCCAATTGCGTTGATGAGAACCAAATTTTTCCCACTAATAAGAAGGCTGCTGATTACCATTCATTTCTTATACTTTTTTTTTAACATTATTTGAACTTTTTCGTATATTTATTGTAAAATAATTTGAATATTTTACTTCTTAATAATTTGTGGACATATATAATTATTATATTTTTAATTATATAAATGTTTAAAACATTAGAAAAGTAATTAAAATTAATAATTGTAAATAATTAACTAAAAATAGGTACAAATAAAACTTTTAAAAAATAATTTTAAACATTTTGATAGATTTTTTGTTGCTAAATTGTTTATAATTGATTATATTAGCAGAAATTACATTTATGGACATAATATACACCGGTAGATATTAAAATTTATTTAATTTCAATTAAATTATTGATAGATTTTTCCCTCGGTATATTTAAAGGATTTGTCCATAATATTTTTTTATTTTGACGAAGATTTTGATGAGATACCACAAATTATATAGATGGAATTTATTTATTTAACGGTAGGCTTTCCATCGGTAATATATATTCTATCAGTAATTATTATCGGCAACACTATTACAATAGACTTATTTCACCAAAAATTTTGTCGGAAGAATTAATTGCTGATGGATTTTATTTAGATCTTGTTAGTAATTCCATCGATAAATATGTGTTTTTAGTATTATACAATCAATATAAATTATTTTTCATAGTCAGCTAATCATATATTATATGTGTGACCTTTAAGATAATTATTATAATAATTAAAAACTTCAATCATATGTTAATACAAAATTGTGTGATAGTTAAATTTTTTTTACACTAACAATATATCAAAATTAAATTCTTAATACATTCTTATTAAGTTATAACAAGAACTAAATTATAGGACATGTTGGGTGGTCGAATTCGCCAATTTGACAAAGATTTTGAGGAGATTAAGGAAATAGATGGCTACAGTTTTGACAGAGAGATTTTGATAGAACTATGTTCGAGCCTAGTTCCCAAGCTCCAAGAATTTCAATGAATTCACTAATCTGATTATTCACAATGTGATTTACAATGAGTTAATATTCTTATTTATAATCCCAAATCACTAACTAATATCCCTAACTAACTAATATGGGCCTAACTAACTACTAATATGGGTTGGGGTGTAACATTACCCTCCCCTTCAAATCAACCTTGCACTCAAGGTTGAGAAAGAAAACAATAATTTCTTATACAATATTTTTTTATTTTTTTTAATATTTACAAATAAGTGCCATCAGGATCCCATTGCTTGATTGGGCTAGAACTGACTTGATCCACTAATTTTATTGAAATGGCCTTCCTCTTCAACTTGAACAAGTGGCCCATTAACCCACTCATTTGCATGGATCCAGAATCTGGAATTTGGCCGGGTCGAATTTGGCCCAATGGGGCAAGACATTGCTCTGGAACGGGAAACACCAGAGTTGCCCTAGCTCTTATCTTCCTACTGATGACAGCACCTCGGAACATCTCCCCTATGACTGCTCCAGTCACCACCAAGACACCAACCGCCACTAGGTGTAAGTCTTATCGGCCTCTGTGCGCTAGGGGATCATCACCGCCACTCATCCTTATATCTCCTTCGCTGCCGCGCTATTCACATGACCATGGCGGTGGTTTCCACCCTTCCTTTGCGCTTCCTTTCTCTTCCTCTTCACAAGCAAAAACACCAAGCACCGCTGTCAACGCCACACTAACCATGGCAAGTGGCCCATGGATGTTCACCTTGTCTTGTTCTCTACCGTGGTCATGCCTTGCTTCCACCGCTATAAGGAGCTTCGCAGATGCCGCTTTCACCACCGCGTTGCATCTTTGTGCCGGAACATCTTCGCCGTCAGTCACTGCCGTGAAAGGGTTCAATGCGGCTTCTTCTTCCTTTATCTGGTTTTCTTTCACCATCAATTCTTGCTCCATTGTTTAGTCTCAAGGCCCAAAGGGCTTTCTTGATGGTCTTTGATTGCATCTTCCTTGGTTGATGTTGATTTTAGACTTGCTTTTGCATCTAGATTTGTTGCTTTTTGGAATTTTGGTGTTGTTGATTCTGTTTTTCGATTTGTTGATCCCCTTGTTGAATCTGTTATTGTTAACCCTTTGGAATGTGTTTCTTGAATTGCTTAGGTAATGTTTCTTTGATCTACAATGCCATTGTTTCCTTGTTGGAACCCTAGCCTTGAACCATATTGTTGAAATTCTGCATCAAATCTTTGGTTCTGTTCTCTCAGCATCTTGAACCCACGAGCCCAACGATTTTGCTCATACCAATGTGCTAATGCAATAGCTCCAAGATATGAGGCAGGTCTATCTAAACGTAGCTAACATTTGAGATAATCATCCAAGCCAGCAATGAAAAAATATACTAATCATTGTTGAGAAAGACCATGGATCTTGCTGGAAATTGCTTCAAATCGTTGTTGATAATCTATAATGGACCCTGTCATCTTCAGCTTTTTCAAAGATTCTTGGAATGCCATGGCTATGGCACTCTCAACGAAAGCACCAATGATAGAACTATGCTCGAGCCTAGTTTTCAAGCTCCAAGAATTCCAATGAATTCACTAATCTGATTATTCACAATATGATTTACAATGAGTTAATACTCTTATTTATAATCCCTAACTAACTAATACGGGCCTAACTAACAACTAATATGGGTTGGGGTGTAACAGATTCTGAGTTTAGAAAATGAACTATATAACTTGCCTGTCAAAGTGTAAAAGTTGCGTGTCAAAACCATAGTAAAAATGGCTAAAAGTGGCTTGTCAAAGTAAGGGATATGGTTACATGAATATGGTCTAAGTTCTATAATCAGTTCAAAAATTGTCAAAGATAGTATTCAGACCTATGAAAGATGATGGTAAACGAGATATCATGTTCAAATTTGTTGCAAGTGTTGAAAGAGGAAGTGTCAAGGCAGGTGGACATGTGAGCTTGTGGACTTGCAACATTTGAAGAAGTTGTGAGATTGTTTCAACAACACTTAGAAAGAAAGGTTTGATGTGTCAAAGTATGTGTGCTAGATCCCAAAATGCACATCTTTGGAGATCTTAGAACCATTACTAGTAGTGGGTGATGTGACAAGGGATGTGGGTGCATGTTGAAACTGGTTAAGGAGCAGTTATTTCCCACGTCAAAGCAGTCAAAATGTGAACATGGCCAAAGCGAGTACTGAGGAGGCTTAAGATTTGTCTATAAATAGGATTTCAGGTCATTTGTGTGAGGCATGATTAAACATTCATTCTGAACCTTAAGCTTTGATGTCCTAACACACTATGGAGTAGCAAGGAATCTTTGAGTAACAATATTGTCTTTTTTAGCTTTCTTGTTGTAATTTCAATTCTTATTGTTTCATTTCAGTTTGTATTTCATTTTCACTTTGTTTATTACTTTCATTTCAGTTATTGTACGTACATTTTATTTCTTTCAATCAAAGTTACTTGTTCTTCATATATGCCCTTCTTTTACCACAGAGTCGAGTAGTACATGCTAGGAACCTTGTTACCCTTATTGAGAGGAAGTGATTCCTATAACATCCCCACTTTCGTAAGTAGAGCATAATAGAAACTTTGAATAATTTCCTTTAGGCAGTGTGAGAATTTTTCAAGCAGCGCTATGCCATGATGATCCTCACACTCAGAATTATAGGGTACTATAATACTGCTGTTGAAAATATGGCATTGCCATATGTTAAAAATTAAGAAGTAACAAAAGTGCCCTGGTAATCTTTTGTTGTTTACAGTGATACCTAGAATTTCTAGAAATTAAATTTTGACCCCAAAGAGTTATTCCCACAATAACCCTAGAATTTTTCGTAAAATGACCTTTATATCCCCACATCCGTAGGATTAGCAGAATGAGGTTTTAAGCAGAGCAGAATCACTTGGCGAAACCGTAGAAGTTTAAATCTTTGCCGATTGGGCCACGAGAGTAGTCAGGTATGAAATGACATGGGGTGCCCCTGGACTTGCTCAAAATTATAGAAATACCATTAGTTATGAGAAATAGAAAATAGAAAGCGGTGAATTTGCAAAAATGTTTATTTCATATTAATAAGCAATTTATTCGATCTTATCGACTAAGTACGGTTAATTATAAGTTAATTAAATATTAATTAGGAGTTAATTAGATATTAATTAGAGGGATTAGGCTTAAGAACAATCAGAATAGAGATATAGAAATTCTCTTAGAGTCATTTAGTAAAGTTTTGCAGATTTGAAAAAAATCGGCGAAGATTCGGTATTTTAAACCGCCAGAACCGAACTAGTAGAATCTTCTACTAGAAACCCTCACTTAAGTGGTTGAAATTCAGCCACCCCTACCACACATAAGTGGCGCCAATTGTTACTCAAGATAGTGGGAAAACTTGGCCTCACCTCCACCGGATTTTTATCGTTTTTCCCCTAGTTATTCAGTTTTCATTAAATAATTGAGGTTAATGAAATCCGACTAAATATTTATTTAGGGTTAATTAACTAGCAAATAATTGAGATTAGATGGGAGAGAATTAGATTAGAAGCATAGAAGATTTCATAGAAATTTTCCTAAACTGATTTACCGATTTAAAAGAAATCGGTAAGATTTTATTATTTTAAATTGTCAAAGCCGAAACAATGGGATTGTACACCCAAAACCTATGTTTAGTGGCTGAAAATTTAGCCACACACCCATCTAGAAGTGGCACAAGGCAGCCACAAATTTTCAAGCCTTGTTGGCTCATTTGTGAGCCAAGTGAAGCATCAACCAATAAGAAACCAATTCCTCAACCAACCTCATTTACTAACACCAGATTTTTCCCCTTAGCTTCCTTCATGTTACACCCAAGAGAAGGAAAGGAAAAGACAACTAGTTGCTCCCTCTCATCTTGTGGTTGGACTTCCATCATCTTGATTTCTTCAATCTAAAACCCAAATCTAGCAAGACTACACCTAGAGGAGGTAGGAACTTCATCCTTTCTCTTGTTTTTCTCTAATTTGGGGCTACTTAGGGCTCCCCCTTTTCCCTTTATTTTGATGTTATATTGGCTAGATATGATGGATTATGGGTGGTTTAAGATGTATGATTGAGTTAGGATTGAAGATTGGATGAATTGATCTAAGGAAATCATGAGTTCAAGATGCTGTTAGGGTTTTTTCTCAGCGGTCCGTATAGCAGAGCTTCCCATAGTAGTTTAAATTTTATGAATCTATTTTTATATAAAACTAGACATTTAGAGCTTTCCATAAATATAAAACATAAGGCCATTGGATTAGTATAGAATTAGTTATGAATTTTTGAACTTTGACCTAGAAATCTAAATTCTCATCTTGGCAGTATGAGTTGAGAAGGGTGTAACTCACCCTACACAACTCTAAATTGAGTGCAACCAATGTTGTTTGAAAGCTAACATGTAAGAAAACATCTCATAAAAATTTTAGAGTCAGATTCGTTGCCATTTGTTCCCAAATCATCAATGAAGTTGACTGAAGTTCAAACTGGGCTGGAATAGGGTAGTCTAGTGGGGCCAAGTTACGGGGCTTATTTCTCAAAACATACTCATGCAAATGATTTCACCCAGATTTCTATTTTTAGTGAATTTTCACTTATAAGGGTGCAATTCTGGCTAAGAACAAGGTAGTCTGAGGTAAAATACTAATAACTTGAGTTATACAAATCAAAATGAGATAGAACCAAAAGGATTGGAAACTAGACACATAGAGCTATGACATATCCAAAATTCAGGATCAAATGAGTTGCATAGGAGTAAAGGTGGATTTTAAAAAATTCAGGCAGAAGAGGGTAGAGTAAGCAGAAAACTCTGTTGATATTTCTATTGATTTTGACATACCATATGATTAATAATGTTGCTGTAACTTGCTATTTTACATTGAATTGCATACTTAATTGATTGTATTGATAGCTTGGCACTATTCACAGAGAAGCGGATTCGATCCGTTATGCTGCCGAATTTCGACAGAAGTTTATGAAGTTATGAGCACTTATGCTATGGGTGATTATGCTTTAAATATATTTACATTTACATGTCATATTCATGTATGTCGTGCATACAAGCATAATTAGAATATGATATGAGAAGTAAGGTGTAAGATATATCCATAAATACACAAAGCATCTGTATGCATGATAAGATATGGAAAAGAAAAAGATAATAAGAACTTGCAAGAAGGACAAACTAAGCTACCACGTGAGGCCTAACAGAGACTCTACTAGTGTGGGCCAGAGCAGTACTGTCTAAGACTTGGGCCAACCCTCGAATAGATTTAAAGGGAATAGACCGGTGTAAGGGTCGGGGAAAGTAAACCCATCACTCATATAAAGGTACGAGCTTGGACCTCAAAAGCAGGCTATTACCCAGGGGTGAGAGAGGCAATTCACCTCCGAGGACCAAGTACAGAAGAGCAAAATCAAGTTGCAAGTTAAAGAAAGAGACGAATTAACTTAAGTGCACTTGCATACAGTCAAGTATAAGCATTTATATGTGCATTTTCAATTATCTCGTTACGTCATAATGTTTTTATGATTCTTGTTGAAGCATATTATACTATTCGTGTTCCTATGTCTGTCATATAATATGACAAGTGGTTGTTAAAATAGAACTCGCTTCAAGAAAGATATTTTCAACTTAAAACTGAACCACTGGTTATGTATATGTGCTCACAATTTTATAAAAAATCAAAGCGGTTAGAATGCTTATGATGACACTGTATGGTTCGAGTTTACCTACTGAGAACCTTAGGTTCTCACTGCCTGCTTGTATGTTTTCTTTTCCGTAAACATTCCAGCACTTAAGTTGGAAATCAAGTGCGAGACAGAGCACTGAGACATTCACTAAGCAAGACTCGGGCGCAAACTAGACTAAGAGACTATCGAAACTAGTTAATGACTAGTCGGAAGCAAGTTTTGTGTATTATGTTAGTCACAATTTCTTTTAAATTATAATTATTTTATTCGCTATGTATTAGAGATGACGAAATTTATGCATTATTATTTAGTAATAAAGCGTGTAGTTAAAAGGCCATGCATTATATTTTTCACATTTTAAAAGTTCTCTTAGCACAGTGGCAACCTCTTAATATAACTCCATAACTCGAGCATGACTTATATAATAGAGGTTGTTACAATTCTCTTCCCTAGTATGAGATCTAGAATCAAAGGGTTTAATATCAATGATTGAATAATGCTCATATATTGAAAATCCCACATAAACAGTACGTTAGTTGAATATTTACTTTTATCAAATATTTGGATTTACACAAATTTATCTTTATTCAATTTTTTTGTGCTTTTAGGGTATCTAAAGACGTTACCATAAGATTAATGTCTAAGGCACTATATTGACTAATTAAGAGCCCTCCTAGCATTTGCCTTCTCTAAGTTTGAATCTTGATCCACTTTCGAATGTAATTCACTTATTACAGCATCCAACTCTTATTCGTTTACTATTAACTTATTATGTAATCTAAAATTAAAAAAATAAGATAAATATGAATTTAATTTTGATATACTGACAATATAAAAGAGTTTTGTATTGTCATCTAATTATATGTTATTATATGTGAGACTTTTGGTGTAATAGGTTTAAGAGCCAACCACTTTTGTTAATATGCCAATATATGATTAAATAAGTAAAAATATTTTATACTATTAATACATCAAAATTGATCTCTTAATATAATATTCAAAACAAAATTAATATAAGTATTACTTTGCACAACTTTCAAAACAAACCAATGTAGTCGCCTTAATTAGTTGACTATGAATCGAGGTAAACAGAAATTCAAACACACGCTAAGTATGTTAAGTTGGATTGATCTAACTTAAGATTGTAGTATGAAAAATAAACAATTCGGCTCAAATTAATAGCGTTGATAAGTTAAACGGGTTGAACAACAAATAAAAACAGAAAAATAAAACAAATGAAAATTTGTAAAATAATCTAGCGATATAAATGATAAAAATATCTTATAGTTATCCAACTTTAATTACATGATAATTTATAATTTATAATAATCATTAATTTAAGAAGACAAAAAGAATAAAAGCTTTAAACAATTCGCTTAACCTACCACTAATATCGACCGAACTTACTTGGGTTAAGTCAAAATGTTTAAAAAATTTTTAATTTCATTTACAATTGATCATTTTAATAAGTTAAACGGAATTGAATTACTAACTGAAGATCATTTTCATAGTGTTAAAAAAAAAATCATTTTTATAGTTTTACGCAAAGCGCAAATTTAAGGGCTATTGTTTAATTATAAATTCAAATTGTGCATTCTCACTTTATGCTTACGCTATTTTTATTTTTTGTCAAATAACCTTTCCTTTCTTAAAAAGAAAAATATACTATTTGTGATAATTTTTTATAAAGATAATAAGTTTATGCATGTTTCTATATATTATTATAGAAATTATATTTATACTCATTTGTCTACTCAACTCATTTAAAAAGAGAAAGTTATTAGATAAAAATATATAATATATTGTTTGAAAATGGACCCCATAATCTTTTGTAAGAATGTATCGGATAATAAATCCAATTTTGGGAGTACGCGTATTAGTCCTTGTATTATTATGCGATCTAATAATTCTCTGTCATGATTGACCATTCGCTTTTAATTATGTATGTTGCATTTTTTCAAAATACTAAAGCACCTTTGTTTTGGCTTAAATTTTTTTTTTTTTTTTTTTTGCCTGTAATGAATAACAACAATGGCTGGACACCTAGAACAATATAAAGCACAAATAAAAAATAAGAGACTGAATAATAACGTGTCATGGAATAGAATTCTACAAGACTACAACAGGAAAAACCATGATCTGCGTTAGTATGTTTGAATTAACTAGATTGTTGTGTTAAAGATATTAAAATATTCAAAAAAAATTTACTAAACTAATAATAAAAACTAAACGAGGACTAAATTTATTTAAATCTTTAATAAACATAATTAGATTTGAAAATATATATATATATATATATATATATATATATATATATATAATGAAGAGTGTTTCTTATGAGAGGTGAAAAAAATACATAAATAATTAAAATTAAAAATTATCTAAATTTTATATTAGTTAAAATAATTATATAATTTTATATTTTAATTTTAATTATTTATACAAAATCAAATAACTGATATTTTACGTATGATTACTTTTCTCGGCTAATGACGTGTGAGTTAGAAAAGATGCAGCGGTCGTCTGGCTGGGGATAGTTTGCACCAAAGATTTGTGACGTTATCAGTGACGAAAAGCTATGTAGCGTAAAAGGGGAAGAAATGCTGTAGTTCGTATATTCTTATCCTACGCGGCCAATTGTATAGGTGAAAACAACTTGTAGCATTTGTTAACTGCCGACTGATTCAACAGCCGCCAATTGCAATATTTCAATTTTACATATCGTGAAATTATTACAATAATGACTAATAATTCTATAATTTTTATTTTTTTATTTTATAAAAGCATTAAATTGTTTTTTTATTAATGATTGTTAACCCTCCAACTTACTCTTTTTTCTTTCTTATTTTCTGAGGCACAACACAACTTTTTTCTTAATTTTGTAAATCTTTTTTTGAAAGGAATTAAAAAAGAAATGCATTTATTCATAGGGGAGGGGTTTTTTTTTTCTTTTTTATAATTGATAAACGCTCAATAATCTCATAAAAAGAGGAGCAAAATTAGGTAGAGCATAGAGCCACATTCATAAGCATCTCAACAACATAAGTACAACTCAAAGCAGCAAAAGAAGAACACACAGCATCCCAAAACCATACAGCACAACACTAAAGGACTCACAAAACACAGCGACAAAACACAGACCAAACAAACAAATAACACACTAACACTGTTCAATAAAAACATATTAAGACCATGCTGGATGCAGGCCAATACTCTGGGCAAACAGCTAACACCACTATGAAAAAACATGTTGAGATCACTTTGAAGCAAGCCAACACTCTGGAGAATCCTCGAACAGAGCTAGTTTGTAATGCATTTATTCATAATTTAGGATTTACTCATAAAAAGTAAACCACCAAATTAGTTTCTAACAATATTATGAATAAAAGCATTTTTTTTTAGTAAGTCTAACTTAATCCCAAAACTAATTTATAGAAAAAGGATGCCTAAATACTTATAAAGTTTATCCTAACTATATTCTTAAGTGATATGAAACTTTAGCATGCTTCAAAATTACGTTGTGACTAACTTCAATAAAAAACTTATTGAATTGTTGGAATGAAAATTTTCACTAAAATGATAAAGTTTATAGAATTCATATAATTTGGATTGAGGAAATTTGTTATGCTTAACCATCAAGACAATATTCTATTATTAACTATGACAAATTATTTAATATATATAGAGTATGCACACAAAACTTGATGTAAGATTAAACAATTCTTCACGTAAAAAAAAGATTAAACAATTCTTACACTATTAAAATTTTATATTCATTTAAAATTGTTTAATATATTTTTTATATATGTGAAAGATTCAATGTAATACATATCTATTAAATGTGTATAATTTTTATTGATATTTAATTTTTTTTCAAAGTTGACATAGATGAAACATAATTGATGATTTTAACTCAACAATTGGTTCAATAAAATTTATATTTTATATGAAGTTATTGGGAGTGATTATTATCACACCTTCTTGTCGAATGTCACATTCCTTTTTATTGCTTTCATTTTGAAATTCCTAAACTATCCTTCATCAAAAGTTGGGTTAAATATTTGTTTATTATTGCCTTTGACTTTTGACTGACATTTCTCTATTGTCAATCCTATATTCTAAATTATATTTAATAATTATATTAATTAATATTAAATAAAAATTAAAATTTTTTAATTAATAATGTTAAAATAAATTAACCTGTTAAATCAAGCTTTTTAATTTTTCAATTATTTAGATTAAAATCTATTTTAAAGTTTTATCTATAGCCACTTTCATATTTCAAAATTATATCAAATAATAATGAATATTAAATATAAAAATTTGCTATAATTAAACTCTTAACTTAGCATAAAAACGTTTCTAACTAAATCTAATAGTTAGTTCATATAAAAAATAATGTAGTCAAATAAAATTTAAATAACTTATTAAGTTTGATAAAACAAAAACACAACACTTTCTTCAAATCATATTTATGCAAGAACAATATATCCAACACTTCTAAACTTAAAAATTACTCAATTTACTCGAACACAACAGTAAAACATAGAATATGAAGAAAATATGAAAAAAAAAACCGATAAAATATCTCTTTCTAGAAACTAAATAAACTAATTTTTCTCATTATAAAACAATGTATTTAGGGCTAAAAGTGAGTCAAGGCAGCTCATGAGCTATTTTTGACTCGATTCATTAATAGCTTGATAAGCTAAACTCATGAGCTGAACTTGAGCTAAGGATTTGAATTCATTTATTAAATTAACCGAGCTTAAACTTTACTATATTCGACTTAATAGCTCATGAACTGGTTTGATATATATATATATATATATATATATATATATTATTTTATCTTTATAATAATACATATTTATAGATATAAATTATATTGAGTATTTTGTATTATATGTATGGTATATATATTATGTTAAAAATAGGCCATGTACTTAGAATAAAAAAAACCCAATTTATATCTAAATGAGCTAGTTCGTGGGTTAGCTCGAGTTCGATGAGCTTTTAGTTAGTTGAGCTTGAGCCTTAAAATCAGGCTCGTTTGTTATTGAGCTGAGTCATGAGCCAAGCTTGAGCTGTGCCAAGCACGGGCTCTGCTCACTTCCAGCCCTAGATGCACTGTAGTGATACAAATAAAACCAGAAGTTCAACTTCAATGAAAATCCAATAAAATTTAAAGCAAACTATGTCATATTATGTAATCTAAAATAAATTGTACTTGAGATAATAAATGGAAAATATAAATTCATCTCAGCATCAAAACTATCTTCAAAATTAGGAAGTTGAATGTTAGCCAAGGCATTTTCTTCCTCAGTTTGATTGTCCATCTTCTAGAAAAAACGACACAATAAAAGAAGAAAAGTAAAAATGATATACTAATATCATAAATTGAAAATTTAAATAAAAGCAAATCCAAATACCCATAATTTATAAAAAATAGAGTAACAAAAAAGTGGAAAGGTTATATGGGTGCTCATATGATGCTCATGAGAAAAGCTTGCAATGGCAAAATGGATTAGCTGTGATTTTTGAAGCAGAGCTAAAAAAGGATTTTTGGAGCATGATATAAAAATATTGTATTTGGAAAAATATCAATATTTAATTAGGATATAGTAATAGAAAAATATTTAATCTAATTTTTAATAAAAGATATTTTAGAAATATCAATAAAAATGGGTGTGACATTAGATAAAAGGGTTTGACAATAGGCACTCAAAGTTATTGCAGTATTATATACACACACACACACACACACACACACACACACATACACCCACCCACCCACCAATGGAGAGAGATCAATCGACATTAGACAAAATTTAGAAACACTTACACAAATTACTTCTTTTTTTTTTTTATAGAATACTTTATTTATCTAGCTATTGAACTATAATTATCTATCACATAGATAATTTATATCAAATTTTGAAAAATTAAACATCGATAAGTCTTAGATCAAATAGTTCTTACTTTTATATATTTCAAATGGATTTATTACACTGATTTTGATGCGTAAAAAATATACTATACAATTTTAGTTAAATGTGCAATTTTATAAATATATGGAAGGGATCAAATTATACCACTCAATAACTTTTTTGAAAATATAATTTTTACCAATTTAACATTGAATTATAATTATTTATCATGTAGCTTATTTGTGTAAAATTTTTTAAAAAATTGATCATGAATAGGAAAGTAATCAAATAGTTCCTATTTTATAAATTTTAAAAATATTTATTACGGTGTAAGTTGAAACAACTTTCACATCATTAATTATTTTTTAGTAAATCTTTTAATAAAATCTATCATTTTATTAGAAGTTCATATTTTATAAATTATATGTATAAAATTTTAGAGTAAAACTCCAAAGTAGCCACTATTGATTTTTATATGGGACAAATTAGTCCCTAATAAAAATAAATTGATATATTAGTCCTTAACCTTTTAAAACATCAGACAAATTAGTCCATAATAAAAATAAATAGATAAATT
The DNA here is from genome assembly GCA_031439595.1 of Pterocarpus santalinus. NCBI lineage: Eukaryota > Viridiplantae > Streptophyta > Magnoliopsida > Fabales > Fabaceae > Pterocarpus > Pterocarpus santalinus. The sequence continues at coordinate 41,578,087 of CM062527.1, forward strand.
GATATATAATATTTTCAAAATTAGACAATTTAGTCCCTCTATCAAGTTTCTTCAACGTGACTAAATTTTTTGATTTTGGAAATATTAGGGACCAATTTATCTGTTTATTTTTATTAGAGACTAATTTATCTAATATTTTAAAAGGTTAAGGATTAATTTGTCAGTATATTTTTGTTAGAAACTAATTCATCTAATGTAAAAATTGATAGGGACCACTTTAGGGGTTTACTCAAAATTTTATATTAATACAATAAAATTGTTGAAGTTATTGATACTATAAAATCATTAATATATAAAAAGTTATTAATATGTCAATAAGAATTATATTTTATAAAAAGTTATCATGGATATAAGTGTGTCAAATTTTAGACTGATATTAATTGATCATTGTGTGTTAATATGTATATGCAAAATATTAGATAACCAAAATTTTTGTTAGAATTTCATTGCTACAATAATATAGTATTATTATTTACTCTTGGATGAATAAGTAAATCTCATCACTTCATATCATCTAACTATCACTATAATTTCTATCAAAAATTCTGTTTATATTATTCTGGTTGTATAGCATTCCTCTATGCACATTTATATGATATTTCTATTATAGCAATGAAATTCGGTCATCTTAACACCCTTGGACGGAAAATTTGCCACATTAACACTTAAGACGCAAAGCAGATCGTGTGCATGATATCATTTTTGTGATAGCTGTTCTCTCTCATACGTACGTGTATTTGAAGTTCAATGAGCAACGCAATGCTTTATTGGAATCTTCCATGCGGCTTGCTTGCGGAAACCATCTTGTGGACTTGTAGTTGCTACCATTTTTAATTTAACGATTGGCTTACTATGGGAGAGGCAGTCACGTCAAGTATTGGGTTTGGATCTAACGTGTCCAAAGGATAGATTTAGTTAGGCTATGAAATGTTATAAAATAATATGGAATGAGATGAAATTTCATATTACTATTATTTGCATATTAAAGGATAGAATAGAAAAAAATAGTAGTTTGTTAGGTTACTGATTAGAACTTACGTTGCATACAGCATCAGCACTTTACCACTACACCGTACGTTTAGTCTGCTGCCCGTTCATTGTATTTTATATTTAAGTGCTTTGATGCTTAATTTTATGAAATGTGGGTACTTATTTTCTCTCTTCTCTCTTTCTTTGATCTTTCCTTCCGTGAGTATTATTCAGAGGAGCTATCATCTCTTTTTTTTTTTTTTTTGTGGCAGCCCCATCATTCTTTTTTGTTTTGTTTCCTTTTTGTTGTTTAGGTGTCTCTTATCTTGTTCTTGTTGTCCATTTTGCGGGATTTTTGTTATCCTTTTTGTGTGTGCTTTTGTTGTCACCTTTATGGATGTTTTGATTTTTTTTTTTTGTGAATATTTTTGTTTTGATACTCTTACAGAAAAAGTCATTTAAATCTATTTTGAAAGGAGGTATGATACATTTTTTAAGTTATAGCACTATTCATATTGGTCTTCAATGTGAAAAATACTTAGACATCGATAGTTTTCAGATAAGGAGTAAAATGACAGATTGTTGGTTAGTTCAAAATATGAAATATAATTATTTTTTATTAAATTTGGATCTGATATATCTTTTTCGATTTGTAAATGCTGTTAGGCTTGATTATGAATAAGATTTTCCTTTTTGTCAAGAAAAATTATGAAATGTTTTGTATAAATATATAATTAGTATCGTTCCATATTATATTGAGTAGAGTCAAATCTAGAAAACGTCTACGGAAGCGACCAAAAGTAATGAATTATATTATTAAATAAATATTATAATATGTGTGCTAATAAAAATATATGTTATAATATAAAAATTAATATGAATATCATATATTCATTGAAGTCAAGTATAGTGTTCCTTCATGAAACTCATCAAAAATAGAATTTGTATTACATTTTAGAATCCAACTCTTAATATAAGTTAGAAGTTCTTACATGTGCAAATAGTGGTTGGAGGATTATAATCCTCTAAAGTGAGCATCCTTGTAAAGTGGGAAAGTGAGGAGTTGACTATCCTTGAATTATTTAATACGACCTACACATGATGGAAGTTAATGATCAAAGAGTGATTAACCCCTTATTTTGTCATTTTACAAGATGTTCACTTTAGAGTATTTAAATTTGTGGTTGGATGTGTCCATTGGTGAATAGATGTCTCCGATGTTTGAAATGGCTTCGAGGTATTTGCAATGACACTCCAATGCTCGAGTTAAAAGTGAGAAAATTGGTGAGTGTATAGAAGGGAATTACTAACATACCTCATACATTAACTAGGAGCTATTATTGCCCCATACTTTAGCTATAAGCTATTATTTAAAGACTAAGGATCTAACTAGTTCCGGATGGTTATGAGCCAGCCCCATAGTGCTCTCCTAGAATCTCGGAATTGCCTAAGGTCATTGGTAATGGCTTCTGGTTTTATCCGGATCTCATATTTAAATTTGAGTTTGGTGTCATTTGAATGTGATCATCTTACGAGAGAGAAACTCAACTATTTCTAGAACTACATCTTTCCTAATAAGTGCACAAGTATCTTGGCATAAGGTCGGTCATGATTTACCTTCTCAGTTTCTTAAATTGTCTAATCATATGCTCGGTTCAAATCTTGACATGCATTTCACAAGTTCAACCATGTTAAACCTTATGGATGCATGCTCAACCTATCTGAGTTCCCAGACATGGTTCAATACATAATCCCTAACTCAACCTCGAGTCCCAGGACCTAGGGGTCGAGCTTACTGTAATACCAAATACAAAGATTAAGTGTTAGAGAGGTAAATTTCAAGTTTGTCTGAATTATGCACTTTGGTATGATCTTTTAAATTTGGGACTATTGAATATTTGGAAGTTATTGGAGTGGAAAAAGGCTAACAAAAGTGATTGAGGCTTAAATTTTGCTAAAAAAAGAAGAAATTCTAGAGAGCTAGCGCTCAGGCACCAGCTTTGGATGCTCGAGCGCTAGCATTGCTGTTTGGATGAGCTTCAAGTAGTTGGGCGCTCAAGCGCCAAAAAGTGATTGCTCGAGCGCCTGCTGCGAGATGGAGTTTTGGGTGTTTCAGGTGGTTGGATACTCAAGTGCTAGGAATTGCTCGCTCAAGTGTCAGACGTCAGAATAAAATTTGGGCATTTCCAGCTATTAGGCGCTTAGGCACCCGGAAGTAGGCACTCGAGCGCTCATTGCACAAAATAAAATTAGCTTTTTGACCCCCTTCTTCATTTCAACCCCAAATCACTCTCTCTCTTCCTTTTCTCTCTTCTTTCTCTCCCTCTGCATGAACTCCATTAATTCTTCACCTACTCAAACCTATCACCAAATCCATCCTTTCCTCATCATCATCATAGCTTTAGGTTTGGTTTTCTTTCTTGGATCTCTCTCTCTCTCTCTCTCTCTGTCTTTTATTTTAGTGAGAGAAAGTGGAGGTGAGAGGAGACCCACATCCTCGATCAAGCTTCTTCATTCTTTTGCTACCCACGGTAACTCTCTAAGCTCAAATCTTCTTCTATTTCATGAGTATGGAAGGATTTCCTTGGAGGATTGAGTTTAAAGTTGAGGTTTAGGAACCTAGGGCTCCAATTGGGGATTTTATACCTTGGGATGTTTTTCAAGTTAATCTTTGATTTTATAGGCTAATTAATGTCTGGATAATGATGTTTTTGGTGCTAGATAACTTGTGTAGTGACCATAGCTCCGTGGCACAACATACTAAGGCTGCTCTTTCCCTTGGATTAACATTGTGAGTGATAGTATATCTATAGCTAGTTTCTTATCCTTAATTTCCGAAGTACATGACAAAAATGTATTTTAGTAAAGTTTGATGAAAGTATTAATTTAGTGTATTTTACTCCTTATTTATAGAACTCTTCAAGAAATCATGTTAGTTATGTGCATATATACATATATATATATATATATATGTGTGTGTGTGTGTGTGTGTGTGTGTGTGTGTATGGGGGGAGGGGGGACAAGCTCTTATAGGATTGTTTCATGATATTTCAGTAATATAATAGAAACATATGAAGTTTTAAGTTATCAAAAAAATGTTATGTTCTTAAAGTCAATACTTTAAGCAATTTGATAGAAAAAGATAGCTAAATTGCAATAAAGTGAGAAAGAACTCAGGATAATCAATAGTCTGAAAGTACTATATCTTGAAACTTATTATGCATTGAAATCTATGAGCAAGAATGCATATGATTTGAGCTAAAGGAAAGTTTTAGTAATAAGGTTTTAACAAAGAGTAAAGTTTACCTAAAGGGAGAGACTGTAACAGAACTATTTGCTAATGGTATGCAGCATTAGCCTTGGTGCACTTTGAATAACCTAGCTAGCAGGTGATTGCTAGCCGAGCATGTTTAGCCAACATGTCCAGAAGATATAGACATGCACAAGCGTGAAGTTATCTATTATTGCTAGGATTAAGCCATAAGACTACCCAGTCAGGCAGCTATTTATGAAATAGAATCATCCCTTGCAGTTTTATTATAATATTGAAACAAGTATTCACTCTCTATGTTATGAGAAAGTATTTCTATCCTTATGACCAGTGTTTATATCCTTATGATATATGGTTTATTTCAGCTGGTTTTAAAAGTATTATGCTTATATGTATATTTACAAAGACTGATTATACGTCAAATATGTTTTACTGAAAATTTTATGGCATGTTAATATATTTATCGATGACGTATTTTACTTAAGAAGTGAGGTATGAGTGTTTTTAAGAAGCTTACAAAGTCATATCTTGCAAAAAGTTTATGTTAAGCTTATCCCACTCCTATGATAGGTATATTATCACTCACTAAGTCTATTTGACTCACTCTTTATCTCTCTATGTTTTTAAACAGGTGCAGATGAGTGCTCAAGTCTCTACACCTAGCTAGATGTGTCAAATTCCTAGCAACCCACACTCTTATTTGTGTGATTTTCTAGATATTTTAAGTATTTGAGTATATTTGGTATAACCTCTAGTAATCCGCCAATAACCTGCAGGCGGGTTCTTCCTATGTCAGTTTATGATTTATAGTAAAATTATATTTGTTTGGTTATGGCAAGTTTGAGTTTTATTGGTTATGGATTAAGTTTCATGTTTGGATGTGTTGTGTGTGTGTATATATATATTTTTTTTCATAAGAATGAATCTGTTTTAAACTCCTATATTGTGTGCTGTAGGATGCATTCTGAGAATGCTTAGGTCCCCAAAGATATTTGTGTGTTTGTATTGTTTGTGCAGGTAGAGGATCCTTATTTAGAAATGTCGTAAATACAAAGGAAACTCTATCCAATTTTCTTTGGAAATGGTCTAAGATAGGTTTGCCTATGCGCCGGTCATGGCCTTGGTTGGGTTGTGACACTTACACTCTTAGATCATCTTTAGACCAAGCACTTGACCTATTTGCAGTTAAGGACATTTGGCTTTCTTGCCTGACAATGAAGAAAAGTGTGAAATTGAGTATATCATCAAATAGAATGGAATGTATAATGATTATAATTACTTTTTCAATGTTTGGGACGTTGGATGGTTCCTCGTGCCCCATGCCATTGATATTTCCGACGACTAGGATGGGATAATTTTTGGAGGAAGAAACTTCCTTGCATTAGATCAAGGGAAACTCTTCTTCTTTTATAAACTGAAAACTCATAACTTATTACCCCCATTCCTATTTCTCATAGAATGCCTTGAAATTCCAGCTAGAGATCTCTTTTTCAATCTTCAATCATCTTTGAGAACCTTCACACAAGGTACTTTTATTTTTTTAAAATGTATTTTTATATTTTATGCAAGTAGAACTTCAATTTAGAAGACTTGAGTAGAGAATTTTTGGGGCTATTGTATGATTCTTACTCGTTAGTGTCTCATGGATTCTAGGCTTCTTATTACCTATTCATCTTCTTTGCTTTAATTGATTAGTGATAAAGTGTTTTTGATTTGATCTATAGGATTTTTTGCTTAGTGTTGTTTTTTGTTGCCATTGCCTAGGATATTTACATAGTCGAGGAAGGTACATCCCAAAATTCCTCTTCCTTAAAAGGGAGTATAGAGGTGGAACCTATGTATCCATATTCATAGGTTAGCTCTAAAGATCTTAAATTAGACCTCTCCGTATTATGATGAGGTAAGCATGTCCCAAGTGAGGTCAGAGATGTCTTTGTCAGTCATAGGCAACAAGACAAAGATAATCAACCTTCACTATTTACCCGAGGATCGGGTAAAGTCATCAATCGGTTCCTAAGAGATTAGAATTCATTTGTATTTATAGGTGCTTCTTTACTTAGCTGGGGATCTAACTTCCCTACGTTGAGTTTCTGTACACTAGATAGGATAAGAGTTCTCCATTCTAGCTACATACTAACAGCTAGGCCTTTATTTGGGCATTTGAGATCCTAATGGAGTACCTAGATGTGATCCCAATAATAGGTGTTTTCTCTTATTTTTTTCTAGGCTAAAGGGTGAGAAATAGGAAGTGGATTTCCCTTTGTAGTATGCCTCATTTCACTAATTCATTTAAATATTTGAAGTATAAAATTTTTAAAGTTCTATTCCCCCAAATCGAGTTCACCTTCTAGCTAGATGAGCACGGGCTCAAGAAATTTCCCCTCCGTTAGTGCCATAGTCTAGAACAGGTCCTAGGATCCGAATATAGGACACTAACCCTAGATGAGTGCCTAATAGCAGACTTCTTGAATAAGCATAAGATCACCCTCCCTTACGGTGGTAGCTTGTCCTAGCAATCAAACTGGGTGGAGGTCATCCGACTTATTAGTGAGCTAACTTTCATTTTCTTTCATGTTATTGCTTGTATATTGTGTATAGGGTTTTAATTTGTACTCTTTGTCTTGTGCAACCATGGCTAACAGGAAGATGATGTAACATCCTCCCAAGCACAGTACTATGCTTAAGTCATAGTACCATACCCTGGAGATGTTACTGTTACCTGGGCGGATCTCCTCTGACAGCAACTTCAGCCGTCTTCGGAAACTTCTAAAATCATCTGGAGACAACATGGAAATAGGAGTGAGAATTATAAAATTCTCAGTAGGATTCTCTAATTCTCATACATAGCGTCATCATGGTCGTCTCCAGTTCGCTTCGGTTTATTTTGAAAAAGATGAATATGCTGCACAAAATGTTTAATTTTACATTTCGAAAAATGCCTTATCCGAAGCAAAGTTCATTTTTACTCATATACTGGTCCTTTGGGGAAGTGTACACAAGATTAATTCATGAATAATACCATGGATAATAACTTCAACATATAAAATGCACATAGCATTAATCTACTGGAAATATAACATCTGTACCTAACTTAACTTGCACTAGAATTCATACATATGCATAAAATTTACTTCTCTTTCATTCGGTATTTACACTAGCTGGGTCATGCCATGCCTCATGTAAGTTCTGTCCCCTGTACTCACACTAGCTGGGTCAATGCCATGCCTCATGTGATTAGGGTGCTTGCATATACTTTAATCTTTAGTCTTTAGTCTTTTACTTGGCACACCTAGGCGTTACGTATCGCCGTCCCTAGGTTGCATTTACTGCCCTTGGGTAGTCTAGCCTTGGAGTGAGCTCGTCAGCTTCACCCGTGACCGTCGTCACATCGACTCACCCACAAGGGGATTCACGTGCCTCTAGTCTTGGAGGGATCTCATTCTAGTCACGTGCCTCTAGTTGAAGGGATCTCTTCTGGTCACGTGCCTCAAAATTGAGGGATCTCATCTGACCACGTGCCTTCAACATAGAGGGATCTCATCTGACCACGTGCCTTCAACATAGAGGGTAGCTGCCTTCATAGGGAGGGATTCAAAGTGCAACTGTCTCCAAGTGAAGGGACTCACATTCAATATATTCACATACCTCATAACATAATTATGTCATTCTTGAATATTGGGTTCTATATACCCATTTATACTTTAATTCATCCTTACATCTAAACATTTATAGCTTCTTAGACTTCTGCCGTAAATCCGGCAGCATAACGGATCAGGTCCGTTTCCCCATGAATAGTGCCAACCCTCACGGACAAATCAGTCATAGCAACATAATCAACTTAGCACATATATATCAATGTCAAGCTGGCAATCCTCAACCCAAACCTTATATGTCCACTAACTCTTGTGAAATTATCATTTTGGCCATCCTGCCAATTCTATTCGGTTCTGCCCGAATCTTGTATAATCCACCTTTATCTCTATTCAACTCATTTAAAACTGAAATTTGGATATGTCATAGCCCTATATGTCTACTTTCTAGCCTCTTTGGTCCCATGTCATTCTGATTTATATAAATCAAGATATTCAACTTTTACCTCAGCCTGTTCGGCCACTAGCCCAAATTACACTCCTGGGGATATAAATTCACTAAAAATCGAAACTAAGCTCAAATCTTACAAAATTGGTCTCATATCAAAGCTAACAGGACAGCCTTTCATTTGCCACAAGTTTCATTCCATTTGCATAAGTATACCTCGAGTTATAAGTCCTGAAGGTCTACCTTTCTGAACTACTCTATTTTGGCTCAGTTTGGACATAGAACAACTTCCTCGAATCACTGGGAATAATTGGGACCATAACAAACTCGGAATTTCATACTGGGATGTTCCCCTATGTGTAGGCTTTCTAACAAAACTGGTTTCACTCAATTTGGAGTTGTATAGGGTGAGTTATACCCTCCTCATGTCACCCTGCTCAGATGAAAATCCTGAACCCTAGGTTAAATTTCAAAAATTCGTATCTCTCTCAATACTAATCCAATAACCTTATATATATATCCATGGAAAGCCCTGAATGTCTACTTTCATCAAAAAATGGTTTCATCGGATTGAACCGATTGTAGGCGGCGCCGTACGCTCTGCCGTACGAACTGCCGTGGAATCTCCACCAAGACAGCACCCTCATCCATTTATTTCTCTTAGTCTTCTTCTTCTAATTCTAACTCTAACTCAAAATCTTCTATTAATTCAATCATGATTCATCATAATACATCCAATAATTCATCAGATACATAAGGAAGAACATAATCTCATGCAACCATAGTGCAAGAAATTCAAGAATAGAAGTAGAATCCTACCTCTTTGGAGTATGATTGGAGCTAAGTGCTGAAACTTGGAGTGTTAGAACCCTGCTAAGCTTGAGGGAGTAATGGAGTTAAGAAGAGAAAAGAGAGCTGAACAAGGGGGAAAGTAGCGTAGAAATGGGGCTGAAGGAGAGAAAGAGATGAGTTTATAAGCTTGAGGCGGTAGTTAACTTGGAGGGCTTTGATTGGCTGAATTTCTTGTGGACAAAATTTAGCTACGTCTCCCTTTTAGTGGAACTTACCGCCATACTATTTGAAATCGGAACTCGCCTCTATTCTGCTTGAAGTCGGAACTCGTGTTGTTGAGGTTGAGACTGGAGCTGAAGTCGGATGTCAGAACTTGTATCATCTCATTGTGACTTGAGGAATTCTTGTCTAGTTTATTCGAGACTTGGAAGCCAGGTCGTAAGTCGGAAGTCATAAGCTTAAAATCAACTAATCTCAGATATCGTGTATAACTTGGAAATCAACCCAAAGATTCGAACTCATGTCCGTTCTAGTTGAGTTCAACTCCAAGGACGAAGCTCTTCATATTGAACCCGGAGGTCGCTTCTATAAACTATAAAGTCGGAAACCGTGCACATTTTATTTTAAACATGAAGTCTTAGGTTGAGACTCGCGTTCATCTTGCTTGAAACTTGGATATAAGTTATGAGATTGGAAGTCGGGTCCATTTGCTTTAACACATGAAGTCGGATATCTGGAATCACGTCCATGTTGTCTAACTTGAAGTTTAAGTCGGAAGTCGTGAAGTAGTAAATTGTGCCACTTGAGGTCGGAGATTATGCCCAATGTACCTTAACTTGAAACCGGAAATCGGTAATGGAAGATGAAATCGGAAATCGGACATTATGTGGAATCCGAAGGCGAACTCGGAACTCAGAAATTGTGATGTTACAGATGATCCCCAAAGAGATATAAAAAAAAAAAAAATTGTCTAAGTTGTGAAAACAAAATCAAATCCATCCCATAGTTCTTTCTCTAGCCAAGGGACCTAAAAGCTCCTTGAGCTTGAACACTATCACTGATGCTTGCCCCTTGAAGCAGGCTAGGGAACCACAGGAGCCCTCCTTGGTAATACACCTTGGCTACTCTCTTTCATCTCTAGCATCTGAGGTTTGCGAGCATCACCGATCAAGCTCGGACCTCTTCTACTCATAACTAGCCCTTCAAAACTTTATTGCCTCAATCGACTCTTCTTTACTATAAAGCAAGGACTTCTCCTTTGAGGAAGCTATAGACTAGCATTTTTTCCAACTTGATTAATTTGGAAATACTGGATAAGATGGGTGCTCCAAGCCTAGCCAAATGGTTGGAGATCTCACCATTGCAAGTAGTCCTTATCACCCAAAAGTTGGCGAAAACGCTACTTCATTAGGAAAGAAATTTGCTTCGACTATCTAAGCTTATGCAACCAATATGGAGAAGTTAAGGTCGGAGAAGAATGCTCTTCAACTAAAAATAAAAGAGCAAGAGAAATGTCTTAGGTGAGTTTCTAAGATGTAGAAATCCCTTACCACTGCCTAGAGGAAGCGATAGAGGTTTCAAAAGGTAGCTACTAGGTTTAAGGGATACTTGAAGTTGAAGGAAGAAAGTTTCTCTTAGGCCCTCAAGGCGATTGTTGGAAGAAAACAAGGAGATCTTTTTAAAGGTGGAATTAACCTTACAATATTTGGACGACTTCATGGTGGCTATTGTGCAAATTAATGTTCTTTCCCCAATGCTGAAACCTTGGCCACAAACACCTTCAAGGTGGTTAAAGAAGGTAAAACCTGCAAAAGATAGCAGTTAGGTTAATCTTATTGAGCAGTTGATAAGGACCAAGGACCAACAGATGACGATGGAGGGTATTGAAAGGGTAAAGATTGAGAATATTGAGGAGAAGACTAATGATGTGGATGCCAAGGTCGAGGGTGCTGTCTCTTTTAACCTTTCCTAGCTTTTCCTTTTATTTTCCCATTGTTGTCTTGGGGTCTTTAAGCCCTTGTTTTTTTTGCATAATTAGGACAAGTTTTGTGTTTTATTACTAACTTTTATTTTTCTCAAGATAAGCTTGCTTATTATTCTATATTTTGGTTATGCCTAGGTTAGGCTTTGCCTATTAGGTGATTTTTTTATGCTAGAATAATGATCATATAATTGCATAAGTTTATGAAGTAGAATATAAATATGTAAACAATGCATAAATCTAATTATCTGCCACAAATATAATCAATAAAATCATGAGGAATTTGATTGTGATGATAGACTAATTATAGGCCTACAAAGTAACATTTGGATGTATATGGTTGAAATGTACCTTTCTTTTATTTCGTGTAATGTGTTATATCATAACCTGTCCTCGCATGTCCATGGTTTGGGTACTAGTTGCCTTGTCTATGCTAGAGTTTGTGCTTGTGGTTATTTATGGTTGGGTACTATACAAAACCATCATGTTTGAGGATATTGCATCTGAGCCCTTGTCTTAGGGTGGTTTTTGGTTAGTTCCAATCTACGGAACCATTGTGATTGAGTAGTGATGTTTGAACTCTTGTCATAGAGTTGTTGAGGGTTGGCTTCTAACCATTGGAACTATCAAAATCGAGTATTAATGCCTAATCTTTTGTCTTGGAGCTATTGATAATTAGGCTCCAACCCGTGGAACCATCACAAGTGAGTATTGTTTCTAAGCTTGCAATTTGTGCTCATCATACAAAGATGAGATGAAATAATAACACATGGATAAAAAATATTGTATTTATTAAATGAACATTAAATACAAAATGGTCCACTAAATAGTTATATATCTTGCCTGGTAGGTCACGTGTCATTAAGACGTCCTACGGTAAGAAAGAAATAACGAAGAAAAATCTAATAGAGGAAAAAGAATACATCGGCCATACCAGTTTAAGGATGTAACTATGATATCTCTAAGGAGGCTATGATCTAAGTTTGGGCAAGTTCTCTCCCTTTAAGCTCGGTAATCTTGTATACTCTTTGCCAAATATTTTGGATGACCACGTATGACCATTCCTAATTTGGCCTTAGCTTCCTTTCTCCTTGTGATTTTCTTTGCAGCTCTACATTTCTTAAGCTTAGATCTCCTTCGTTGAATTTCTCAATGTCCTCTTTTTGTTGTACATTTGGGCAATTCTTTAATTTGTGGCATCTTCTTTGACCTAGGCTATTTCTTAATCTTCCTTTTCCATATCAAACTAAGCTACTCAAGCTTCTCGAGTGGCACTTTCTTCGAATGTCTGTTGTCGTATACTTGACTTCCTAATCTCTGTAGGGATCATTACTTTTGCTCCATAAAAAAGCCAGTACAAGGTCTTGATGAGTGTAAAATATACACTCATTTATTGCTTATTTTGATATGGTTTTGCATTATACTTTTTGGGAATTTAGCCATTTTTTATATGATATTTGGAATTTTATTAAATTCATGGGATCAATGCTAATTTGGTGATTTTGTAGGTGAAATTTGAGGTTTGGATGCTATTTTTTTTCAATCTTGACAAGTGGAACCCTAAGGAACTTGTTTGGAGACAATTGGAGTTTATCTTGCAAGAATTCAAGACTTTTCAATGTTGGAGAATTGATATATCTCTCTACAAAGGTCCGATTTTGATAATTTAAGATGTTCTAGAAAGAAAAGAAGAAGTTAAACAACTTTGTTGTTGGGCACTTTTCGTAGTTCTCAATTTTCCTTGGAGAAAAATTGGAGTCAAGAATGAGGCGTGATTTTATTCCTGATGTTACCTAGCTTGACCTTTCATCATTATTTTGTTAACATTTAGATATACAGAAGTCCAAATGAAGTGGTTCTAAAGGCATTGGAAACCTAACTCAAAGATCTACAACTCTCATGAAGAAGTCAAAGCCTAAATCACATTGTAGCCAAGTGATCATGTTATGTGCTGTCTAGGTATTACATGATCCCTTGGTGTAATCCAACATGACCTCATGTTGAATACCTTAATAAAATGGGATGCAGACTCTTGTTGGTTTAATGGGTGCGGAAATGGATTATATAGGCCTCTTGATGATGTCAAGACTAGAAGAGGTCCATACTAAGAGAGAAATACATCATGAAGGCCCTAAGACTTTATAAAAAACCTAACCTAAGAAAGAAGCTTTTGGATAACAACATAATTTTCTGCATCATAGAAGAGGAGCTTAATTAGGGTGCATATTAGCTCATGAAGAATGGAAGACTGACACTCAAAGATTAATAGAGATTTATCTTTTTTTCTTCTTTTCTTTATCTTATGTATAGAATGTACTCTTCTATACTAGGATTAGATATTCTAAACTTAAGTGGCTACATTTCCTTTATGCTATTTGTAACATTCCGAAGTACGATGCATCTGATTAATACCGTTAATTGATTTTTTTCGTTGCATTAGAGAGATACGATTAATTAGGGTTGAAATATAAATGTTAGGGTTAGGGATAATTAGGTTTGTTATGTAGAAAATTTTTGAAAACTATTAGCAATGTCTTGCTAATTTAAGAAGAATCGGGCTAATAATATTGTGTAATACAAGGACTGAATCAGTAGAAATTTATACTATGAGATCACAAGAAACCCTAAGTTGAATGGTTAAAATTCAGCCACCCACCCCCCTTTGGTTGGCGCAATATCTGCCATAAAAAGGGGAGGAATCAACTAAAATTTTACCGAGACAAAAATCCACCAATGAGTGCCTTTGAGTCATCCTTTTTCATTATGACTTAAGACCAACATAATTCCATTCTTCTCCTCATCAAATTTCAGCCTGTACCTTAAACCTTTCTCTCCCATTTTCTTGTTCCATTTCATCTCTCCATCCTCACTTCTTCATCCTACTAATTCACCTCCACCTAGGACTTGCTTCCTTACTAGCTCAAGCTTGAAATTGAGGTAGGATTCTTGAGCTTTATTTGATATTAAAGTTTATGTGGCTAGCTACGGCTTTCTTAGTCTGATGTCATATGATGATTACCTGACTTGTTACAACTGATTAAACCTAGAAATTCTTGGTTTGGTTTAGGAAATTGTTTAAAAACTCAAGAAGTAATTCAAATAGGATTGCTAAAATTCAAAACCCTAGGATGTGTCCATACTATGTATAGTAAATTTTGACATACAGAAGTCAAAATTTTTTGAAACTATTTTTGGATGAAACTAAACATTCAGAGCTTTCCAAAATTATAAGCCCATTGGATCTAAAATGAGAAAGTTATGAATTTTTTAAGTAAACCTTTAAATCCTATCCCTCGTTCTGATTAGTATGGGTTGTGAAGGGCATAAATCACCCTATACAACTTCAAATTGAGTGAAACCATTTTTTTTAGAAATCTAATACATATATATTCATTGCATAAAAATTCCAGATTCATATCTTTAATACATTGCTCCTAGAAATTCTTCAAAATTGCCCTAAGTCCTATCTAGGTGGAAATAGGGCAAACCCTTTTAGCCCAATTTGAGAGCTCATAACTTGGGGTCTACTTACCTATTCGAAATGAAACTTGGAGAAACGAAAGATGGTTCAATTAGCTTCATTTAAATATAAGTATAAGATAAAACTAATGAAAATTTTATTTTTTTTGTGAATTTTTACATTTAGGTGCTCAATTCTATCCAATAGCAAGGCAATTTTAAGTAAAATTTCAATAACTTAATTTATTTAGTGGGACCAAAAAGAATTAAAAATAGACAAATAATTGCATAGCATATAAAATTTTCATATTTAAATGAGTTGAAATAAAATTATAGCACAATTTCTAAAACAAGACAGATTTAGGAGATTAAAGTACAAATACAAATTTTAACTAGTTGAGCACTCTTAGAGCATGAAAGGCCAAGGGTTGAAATTTGTTGGTACAATTCTCTATTTTATTACTAAAATGTTAGTATACTATTATGTTGAATCTGATATCTTGATTGGTTGGCTGAAAATGTCTCTGTTGCATTTTTGGGGAAGCGTATTTTAAGCCATTATGCTACCAAATTTCCTGCAAAATACATTTGAGTGGTGCATCATTCCCCTCAAGTTATTTAGTCATAACTACATGTTTTATGAGCAACATAAGGATTCCATATCACTTGGGTTAGCCTCGGAATGAAATTAAAGGGAATAAATCGATGGTAGGGTCAGCAAAAGTAAATCCGGCTATCTTGTAAAGGAACGAGCTCAATCTTGAGCAGCAAACTATTACCCAGGAGTTATATGGCCTATAACTCCCGGGGACCAAGTATGGAAATTTATGAAATATAAGTCAAGAAAGATTTAGAGTCAAGTGCATCTATATTGAAACTTGCATTTGCACTCACTTATGCCTATTATGTAATTAATTGTAGTCTAGTTTGAATTGCGAATTATTCTTTGTGGTGTTTATTCCATTTATTGTATGTATGTGTGTTCTTTTTTTTTTTCCTGTTTATTAATTACTTATGGAAAATGGAACTTTGCTTGAGGCCCTTTTTTTTTATACTTATGAATTGAAACATTTACTTTACTGGTCACACTTTTCCATAATTAAACTAAACCGAAGCAATTGAGAATGATTACGATGTCAGTGTGTACTAGCTAGTTTAAGTGTCTGTGTCTCTTAGACGATGGTGATGGTGGCGATCGTCTTCTTCGCTGAGGTGCCATAGTGGCATTGACACTATGACTAGTTTATGGATTCATTATATTTGACTGCTACCTCTTGAGTCCACTTGTATATATTTTTTCAGCATGTATTTGTTGTCCCCATGTTTAGCCCTTTTTTTCATCCTATTGCTCCTTTCTTAGGAGTTCCTTTGTATATGACACCCCACCCAAACCCTCTCCCACCTTAATAGGCACAGCCACCCACAGCACCACCCCAGTATGTAACCCAAGGATCCTTTAAGAGTGATCCCTTAGAGATGATGGATTCTTCTTCTACTTCATCTTCAACCCTAGACAACAGCTAGGTACTAGGTGACCCCAAATTTGCAGGCATCATCCTAAACAGATTCCTCTATTCAGAGTTCGACTAAGGGAGTTATCTATCCTAGGAGATCATAGTGGTATGGAGTGGCCCTCTTTTGGTCTCTTTTTAGGATATTGGGTTACAGGCATAGTATCTTTTGTTTCCTCATGTATACATGTTAGCTAAAATGTTATGCTAAGGACCCATATAGAGTTGTTTTTCACAAATATGGACCGAGTTCTTTTTGTTTAACGGTCCAATTTGATGTACTCAGTACTTATACATATGAATACATGAGATGATGTTCACATATGTATATGCATTATGATAAACTAAATTTCTGTCTATACTCTTTATATTCCTATATATATTGTGATACGGTTGCAAGATACGAAACTTGACTAGTAGGTAAATACTACATAAATAAGACAGAGCCAATAGCCTACGCCTGATTAGAATTAAATTCATCGGACTAAGGATGATGTTTCCTCATGTAACAAACTACCGAGTGTAACATTATTGACTTAAGCATAGTATTATATTTGGTAGAGTGTTACACTAGTGTGAAGATGTAGTTTAGTTGGATGATGATGTTGATGAGTGTCTTTATTATACTCATTTATTGCTAGAATTGACATATTTTTATTCTTTAATTGAAGAGATTTTAGCCTCTTTTGCATGATAATTGAACTTTTAGTAGAATTAGAGTAATTATTGTTGACTTGGCAAATATTTGCTGATTTTATAGGTTTTATGGCTGATTTTACTCAATTATTGAAAGGAACAAATTTATGGCAATTGATTGGAGTATTTTGGGATAAAATCTATAATATTTCAAGAAAGCGCTGAAGAAGAAAATTTTGTATCACTTATTATAGATGTTAGATTTAGAAAATTCAAGATGTTCCAGAAAGATCAAAAGAAGGTCTTTAACTTTGTTGTTGATCATAAATTCCAGTTCTAAAAGATTTTTGATGAAAATCTAGTTGCAAGATTGAGATGCTGATGGTCTCCATCCTGACCTCTTCCCAGTATCTCGCTAATATCTTGAGATACAAAAGTCTGATAAACACATATCTTATGGTGTTGGAACTAACTCAAATATCTATAATTGCTATTGTTACCACTGAAGGTTAATTGTAATTGTATAAAGAGCTACAAAGCTTGCAAGTTGACTGTCCACTTTGACACTTACACTAGAATGGGATTTGGATTTCCTTAGCCTAATTGAGATACAACTCAGGGTTAATTGGACTTCTTCCTCACACTCTTAGCTATGCCCCTCACCTCATTCATAGTGAAAATCATTGTTTTGATCCAATCCACTCATTGAAAAGAAGGGGATTAAAGGCTAAACCTAGTGACCTTTTGGCTCATTATCCATCATGCATCACTTGGCACAAATCCTTGTTTTTCTGGGAGACAAGAATGGAGGCATTTCAAGAGAGGTGACCAAGGAGATTGGTGCTGTAGGCTTCATGGCTTTCAAGGATTGCAAGAAGAAGACAACCTTCAACCTCTAGAATCCCTAATCCTTATTTCTTTCTTCATTGACTATCTTCTCTTATGTTCTTTCTTCTACTCTTTCTTTTATTTCTGATTCCCTTATGAACTAAACCTTTTTGCCAGAGCATTGATGATATTACTCATGGATGTTGTCTATGTTCTTACTTTAATGGTTAAATGTTTATGATTGTTCTTCATGCCTTTAAATGCTTGATCCTCATTCAATTGGTGTATTAGTTTACAATAACTTGAGAAAGGGTTTGTGGATATAGCTTCTTATCATAAACATTGTGAATTGAGTTAAAACTAGAGATAGACAAACATGATTCATGGAATCATTATAGGAATTTATAGAACTTCATCTTTTTCCTAAATTGGTTTATAGCTAAGAGATTAGGCTAGCAATTTAGGATAAAGAGAATTATTTGACCTTGAGAAAGACTTGGAATTAATTTAGGGAATTCGATCATTAACTATATAATGCAAAAACTAGATAATTGAGGTGTATGGAAATTGAGTCTATAGTTAGGTGAAGTCAATTGGCCCTGTGTCCATCTCATTGATTTTTTTTTTCATCTTAAATTGCTTGTTCTATTTTCTTGCCTTTATTTAATTTTTAGTTTTTATTCACTCAATTTTTATTATCCAAATGGTTATTCCTGTTAGTTACTTGGTACTTGATCTATCCTCATGGTATGTTACTTTTCTTATAACATGTATTGACTCTGTGATTTAATTTGTGTTTTTCTTCTTAAATTGGGTTTCTATTGTCTGTTCTTGTTGCTTTCAATGGCCTAATCACACAAATAATGATCTTAGAGTAGTGTACACAATTAGAAAGCTAGTGCATGATTTAGACAATGAGTTTGGAACTTTTATCATTAATTATTTAGGAATAGAAGTTACTGATTTCATGGAGATTATTAATGGAACTAACAAATCATTAATGCCTTTAAACTTAGCGTTCAAGTTAAGGAATTACTTGGGTTCTAGGATCTAAAGCAAATTAATACACTTGAAGAATTAGATATTAATTTTATTAGGGATTCCCTCCATCAATTGGGTAGATAAATTTGGTTGGGTTAGGAAGGTTAATACCCATTGAAAAACTAGATGAAGTCGAATCCTAGTGCTCTTTGCTTTATTGCCTACAAGACGTGTTTTCAAGATTTCTTTTTCTTGTTGCATTTTAATTATTGCAATCTTTTTAAGTTTTCTTTCTTGTTTGCACTATCTTTCTTCCTTTTTATGCCTAAATAGGTTTCGAGTTAAGGAATGGTATTTAGCTAAGTTAATCCCTTTGGAGACATTCCCTTACTCATTCTTTGTTACTTATATAACCTGATATACTTTCCAGAGCCAGATCAGGTCTCTTATGTGGGGGATTAACCAATTACATAGTATGCCCATAATATTGTTGCTAGTTCTTCTGCCCAATTGCCTTTTGCTTTGTCTAGCCTCTTCCATAGACCTACAAGGATGATCTTGTTTGCAACCACACCTAACCATTGGCCTATTGGTGTTCCATAGTTGTGAAGAATTGATGAATACCTTGTTCCCTTCAAGAGTTTCAAATCTTCTATTTATAAACTAGGTACCATTTTTATTGATGATCTTGGTTGAGGAGCCATATATGCATGTCATTTTCCTCCTAACCACCTTAAGGATTTTTCCTGCTCTAATGGATGGGAAAGGCTCTTCATCAACCCTTTTTGTGAAGTAGTCAATAGCTATGACCAGGTGTTTGAACCATCTTGGGGCTAGAAGAAAAAGCCGAAGCAAGTCTATACCTCATCCGTAGAATGGCCAACTGATATCTGAGCCATGTATGTGTTGGAGTGGAAGAGCTTGGACCCTTTCGAGGTCCTTTGGTAGCAAAGATTCTCAGGCTTGAAATTCTCCTTTAACTTAACTAGTGACTACTTGGGAATCACCTTTGACAACTATTTCTGATCTCTAATCTCTTCAGCTAACTTAAGCCTGATAATCAAAGATTCATACTCGACTTCTTTAAAACTCACCTTGAAGGTGAATTGTAGTGATTCGTCCACTGTTACACCATTGTGTCCATCAAGGATAGTACTACTTGCTCCATTTCCCTTAGCATGGAAGCTCTATCCACGTATAATGTCCACATATTTTCTTATTCATTTTCTTAAATAGGAGGTAATTCTATAAAAAAAATTGAATAATACTCGAGCCTTGATTGGTCCTTAAGGACAATATTCAATGTTGAACTCCAAAAGCTCGATTGACCGTGCAATCACTCGTCTAGCTAATTCTTGCTTCTTTAGTACTTGCTTGACCAGCTATCACGGGGTAAGAATGAAGAAGGTGTTAGAAGAAGGACATGGGTGAGTTTGTTACTCCTTTTGCGGGAGAATGTGTTAGAAGTATCGTCCATCCTCCTGTTCAAGCAAACAATTTTGAGCTCAAGCCAACCCTTATCAATCTAGTGTAACAAGACTAGTTTGGAGGACTCCTATAAGAAGATCCGACTCTTCATGTCTCGAATTTTCTCTAGCACTTTGACACTATGAAGATAAATGGAGTTAGTGACAATGCTATCTAATTCATATTATTTTCATTTTCCCTCAAAAACTAAGCGAAGTCATGGCTTCAATCTCAAGCTACAAGACTGCCTCAAAAGTTTCTATGTAAGTATTTCCTTCTTTCAAAGTATGTGAAGATAATGAGCGAAATTACATGTTTCTCTCAACGTGAAGGGGAGTCATTATATGAAGCATAGGAAAAGTTCAAAGATATATTAGGGAGATCTCCGAAACATGCCTTTTGAAACTGGCAGTAGATTCAAACTTTCTACAATGGTCTAAATTTTGCTACCAGACAGATGATTGATAGTTCAGCTAGTGGATCCATCAACTTCAAGACTCTTGAAGAAGCATAAGAATTGATAAAGGTCTTGGCTCCAAATGATTACCAGGCCCTTTCTGAGAAGGCCACTTAAAGAAAGGAATGCTTAAATTGGACACTTCAAATGCCATCTTAGCTCAGAACACCATGTTGGCCCAACAAATGGCAACATGCAAGTCAATTCAATTGCCAATCTTCAACCACTTTTGATATGTATTTCTATGAGGTTAACCATCCCAATGGTTATTGTGAAGCTTCTATACACTTTGCGTCACCAACGCAAGTGAATTTCATGGGAAATCCTCTTAAACCTTAGAATAAGTAGTATTCTAATACATATAATCCGGATTGGAGGAATCACCCCAATTTTACATGGAACCATCAAGGTGCTTAGAATTTTGGTCAGCAAAACCGCAAGTCAGATGAGATTGCAACTTTATCAGGAATATTAAACTCTTTCGAATTAATGCTTGAGAAGTTAATGACTCATACTTCAAAAAACTTTAAAAACCAAGGAGCTGCCATCAAGAACCTAGAGACATAATTGGGTCAGATATCTAGGCAACTAATTGAAAGACCGCAAGGCACTCTACCTTGAACACAGTTGTAAATCCGAGGAAGTAGTGTAACACCATCTATGTGGGTTACAATAATTCTTATGAAGATAAGGAGATTGAAAATGAAGAGGGTGCAATGGATCATATTCTATCTACAACTAAACTTATGAGTAACCAATAGTGTATTGAGCTTATTAAGGAATTTAAAGAATTAAAAGTTAATGTCCCATTTGTAGAGGATCTTCAGAAAATGCAAGCTTATGTTGATTTCTTGAAAGAATTTTTGGATTAAAGGAAGGAGTTCAAAGATAGCAAAGATGTGATGTTGGTAGAAGAGTGCAGAGCAATAATTTAGAGAAAGTTATCGCCTAAGCTCAAGGAACCTAAAAGTTTTACAATTCCTTGCACCATTGGCTTTTTATTCATTGTCAAGGCCTTGTGACCTTAGTGCAGAGTAAATTTAATGCCACTACCCATCTACAACAAATTGGGCACTCAGAAAATCAAGGTTGGCTAATGTGATCATTCATATAGTGGACTAGACAATTAGATACCCATATGGTGTTATAGAGGGCATCTTAGTCAAAGTTGCCAAGCTCAAACTTCCAGCTAACTTCGTGGTGCTTGATGTGGAGAATGATGATGCAATTTTGTTGATTATGGGCAGACCATTTCTAGCCACAAGAAGAGCTCTAATTGATGTGAAGCAAGGAGAATTTATTTTAAGAGTTAAGAATGAAAGGGCCACCTTCAAGGCATGTGAAGAAAAAGACCTTCAAGAGAGAAAAGAACTGTTGCATCGAATGAGCGTGGAAAATTATGAAGAGGGAAGTATGGCAAGATATGAGAGCTCTTCATAGCACAAGAGATGCGAGCTTTATAAGACACCATGAAGGAAACATCATTAGGAGGACTGTAAAGCTATAGTTGCACTCAACAACAAAGTGGATCAGGGAAGGATGAATTTAGGGGATGGATAATGAGAAAAATTAATGATGTTGGCCTTGATAGGGCCAACATTACTTGAAGCCACATTAAGAACCTGAAAGTCTAGATAAGGATTATAAACTAAGTGCTTCTTGGGAAGCAACACATGTGCCTTTTTTCCCTTTTAATTTTCAGCATTTTGTTTCATTTATGTTTTCTTTTGTGTGTAAGTTTGGGGTTGATTGGTATTGAAGTTTTTGTTTTGTTCCTACAATGATCTTCATTTTGTGTGAATTTGATGAATTTGAATTTAAGGTGGATTTAGACATTTTAAGGGTGAAAAAGTTTTAGGTTGGGGTAGGTAGGATATCACACGCCCCCATGTCATTTGACATGGGGATGTGCTAAAATTCTACATAAATTTCAATTTTTATTAGAACAAATTATCACATAGCTCCTTATGTCATTTGACATGGGGCTGTGTTTAAATTCCCCATAAAAAAAAAAACATATCTTGTGGTTTGACAGATTACCACACGGGCCCTTATGTCATTTGACACGAGGCCGTGTCAATGCCACCTAAAGAAATACAAAACTTCAACCATATTGCCTTCCTTCTGTCACATGACACAGGATTGTGTCATTATTTTTTTTAAAAAAAAGAAAGAAATTGGATAGACTATCATATATGCCTTTATGACAGTTGACATGGGGCTATGTGGTTCCCGGAATTGGGGGTTAGGGCTTGATTGGTGTGTTTTAATGCATAAATAAGGGTTAGGACCCCAATTTATCATAGAACTCCTAATTCACTCTTTCTTTCATCCAAATCCTATACTCCCATTGTGTTTTCCTATTAGTTTCTTTCTCTTATATTCTTCACTTTCACCTTCTTACCTTTACTTAGCTCTCTTGGGTGAAGAAGAAAACTTCATGGCTCTAAGGACAAGAGGTGGCTCCTCCTCCAGAGCTTTAAGAAGCAATAGGCAGAGAGAAAAGGAGCCCAGCTCCCCTTTATGTGAAAAGAAGACCCTTTACATTATAGCTAAAGAGTTAACTCCTACCAAATAGTTGGATGGTATTGTTTTAATGGAGTTGTAACTAACTGATGATGTGAATGGAATAGTTGAAGCCATAGTTTGGGGGGAATTTCCTAAATATGAAATATCCACCCTTTTCTGATTGAACATATGAATTCTTAGACAGTTTTAGATGGCACTCTATGTATGCTTGGAATAGTAGTGAGGATAGGTTTATGGACTTTATTGTTTGTGATCACATCCATAGGATTAATGTGACTAACTTGTATGGTATTTTTGGGTTTGATAGTATAGGGACACATTTACCCCCTCCTGAGTATAGTGAGGGGAATGGTTAAAGGCTTTTGATTCAAAGCACCAAGCATTATGATTCTAGTTATTCTAAGGCTTATAAGCTAGTAAAACCTTCCCTCCATATTATGTATAAGTTGATGGCCCAAACTATTTTAGGACGAGGTGCTAGTTGCTGATTTCTCAGGATTTCCAATGCCATGATCTGCTACTAGAATATTCCCTTTAATCCCTTCAATCGGCGTCCCAACAAGAGTGGCCGTTGCCTCTGCCACCAGTGTCATTGCATTCTCCATGCAAATCTCCATATGATGTCCACAACATCCACATTTGAAACAAATAAGATGCAGACCTTCATATTCCACCTTACATTCTCTTCCTAGAGCAATGATTGCAGGCACCAATTTTCTTCTCAAGTTGATCTCAATGCATATGTGAGAAAATTTGCCTCTAGAGTGGACAGAAGTATTCTGATCAATCTTCAACGTAGTACCCAGTTGAGCACTAGCCCTTAAAAGAAAGGTTTCACATACAACTCCACTGATAGCTCAGGAATACGAATCCAGATTGCTAACTTCTGGATTGCCTTCTTTGATCATTTAAATAGTGAACACCATCTTCGAATCAAAAGATAGTGATCTGCAACTAGCCATGGTCCTTCAAAGAGGGCATGCTTATAATCACCTTCATTTGCAAAACATATAAAAAAGAACTGATTTGTTAAGTCCAAGATCTTCACATCTCCATTCTAAGCCCAAGCCCTTCGGATCCATGTAACCATTGCATGAAAGCCAAGTCTTTTCCCAAAAGCTTTCATTATCAGTGAAAACTTCCATGGTCTACATCGTTCATCATATTCCTCTAATGAAACCTCAATGTTTGGCTTTGGATTGAAGGGAGCCGGCTCCTCGACTGGGTTCTCTAAAATGTACTCCACTATGACTATGTTCACAATGTCCTATGGAGAAAGACTACCTCCTATTCCATCAGCTAACAAAGAGTCATGATAGGACTTTTTGCTGCCATGACTCCTCTTAACACTAGTAGCGATCGTAAGGATTTACTTCTTCTCCAGTTGTTCCTCCTCCAACTTTGTGGGGCCTAAGTCTTAGTGCTCTCTGTAACATCCACAAAATTTTAATGTTGTTAAACCGATTTATTCGGTTTTATCGCATAATAGGGACTAGTTAGATATCGATTATGCATTTATTTAGAGCCAATTAGGTATTAATTAAAGATATTAGAATTAGAAATAATTAGAATAGAAAGACAGAAAAACCTTAGAAAAATTCTTCGAAAACCATTTAGCCAGTTTTGCCGATTTGAAGGAAATCGGTAGAGATTCAGTATTTTAAATCGCCGAAATTGAATTAATAGAATTATACATCAAAAACCCGAGGAGTTGTGGCAAAAAATTCAACCACAATACCCCCTAAAGTGGTGCCATTTTCACCTTCAAAACAAGGGAGAATGTTGGTTCAATTTGAGCCACAAAGCCAAGAACCAATAAGAATTGAGAGCCCTAACTACCACCATCATCAACAAAAGATTTTCCTCCCTTGTCCCTCCAAAATTTTGCCCAAAAACACTAGTTGCTCCCCTCCATCTTTTCTTCCTTCAACTCATCTCATCTCACCTTATTCTTTAGCTTTAATCATCCTACTTCCTGAAGACTTCCTTTTCTTGCTAGCTACTCCACTAGATTAAGGTAGGATTTAGCTTCTTTAACCAATTTCTTGTAAATTGATGGCTATTGTAATCTCATCTATATTCATGTATTTGATGTCACATTGAGTTTATGTGGGTGTTTATGGCTGGATTATTAGGTGTATATTGTGTTTGGATTAGTTAATTAGTGAAAGAACCAAAAATGAAAGCAACCAGAATGGGTTTCACTAAGAAACCCACAGTGTTCGTACTTGCAAAGTCTACGCACTCCCAGCCAGCCATCAAAATTTAATGAAACTAATTTTAAATGAAATTAGACGTTTAGATATTTCTAAACGTTTAAATTAGAAGACGATTGGATTAGTATTGAGAAAGATATGAATTTTTGAAATTTGCCAAGGAATCCTATGTTGTGTTTCGGGTAGTATGGGTTTTGAAGGGTATAACTCATCCTACATAATCGAAAATGAGTGCAACTAATTTTTATAGAAAGATGACATTTAGATAAACATCGCACAAAAATTTTAGAGTCAAATTCATTCTTATTGCTCCCAGTATATTTTTGAAGTTGCCCCCAATTCTCACTGGACTAGAGCAGGGCAATTTAGATAAGCTAATTTTATGAGCTTATAACTTGAGCTCTATTTACTCAAATGACATGAAACTTATTGGAAATGAAAATTTTTTTAGTTATCTTTACAACAATATAGGCTTTGTATAGTTTCAATTAGTTTTCTATTTTTAGTAAATTTTCAGTTTTTGGTAGACAAATCTGCCTAGTAACAGGACATACCTAGGTAAAATGTTAATAACTTGGGTTATATATGTCAAAACTTAATGGAACTAAAGAGGTTAGAAACTAGAAAAATAACACTATAACATATCCAAAATTTACATCTAAATGAATTAAACAGAATTTATGGCTGAATTTACAATATAGGGAAGAATTGAAGAAGTTGGCTGAAATCTAATTTAAGTGCAAAAGTTGCAAGTTTTGTATAAGTATTGAAAGGATTGATACATTATATTAATTTTCTGTATAAGTGATTATCTAGTTGGCTAGCACTATTCACAAGAAAGCAGACTGGATCCGTTATGCTGCAAAATTTTTGGCAGAAATTTATGAAATTATGTGTGCTTATGTTATGAGAAACTTATGATATGATTGGTTATACAATTATGAATATTCAGCATGCAAGGATGTTTGATAGCAAATGTACAAGAATATCTATGAACATATTGTGGTGATATGATCATGATTATTCTTATAAGAAAATACATAATTGTATATGAATGAAAGAAGAATATATGAGATCCCTTCACTTGGAGGCAGTTATTTGGTTTCCTCCTTGTGAAGGTAGTTAAAGCTATGAGATCCCTTTACCTTGGAGGCACGTGGCCAAAATGAGATCCCTCTAAGATCAGAGACACGTGAATCCCCTTATAGGTTAGTCCTATGTGATAACGGTCACGAGTTGAGCTCACTCCTAGATTAGACTACCCAAGGGCAGTAAATATTAAAGACAAAGACACATGCATGTAGACACCATAGGGACGGCGATATGTAACGCTTAGGCATGTTAAGTAAAGGAAGAAAATAAAGTATAAGTGCATTCGCATGAATTCATGATGAGTCATTGATCATGTACGATCTATTATTGTTATTATTATGAAATCACTCACAATCTACTATTCTTATGCTCTAATTCTTACTCTATTTATCAAGTTTATAGCTAAAATGAGCTCTGTTTCGGATAATATGGTTTCAAACTATAAACTTGAAAATATTTATATAATATGCTTACCTTTTTTTATAATAAACTGAAGCAGTTAAAGATAATAACGATGAGATGACATGAAATTTTATAGTAAATCCTACTGAGAATTTACAATTCTCACTTTACATATTTCCGTGTTATCTCCAAATATCTCAGAGGAGGAGCTTAGAAGTAATTGTTTGGGACAAAGTTAGGAAAATTAAAGACAGTCAAAGAGCGTTGTTATATCAGGTCTGTTGAAGTAACAGTAACAATTCCTGAAAGGAAATACTATGAGTTAATCATAGTACTGTATTTCGGGAGGATGTTACACTCTCCCTAAGTCTTGACCAATAAGTCTTCTTCCTCCACTGATCTCCCTCCCGTGCTCTCCGTAGTCGACATGCTCTCATTTTTTTTATTTGTAAATCATTAATTATAAGGTAAAGTGAATTTTACTTATATATATATATATATATATATATATATATATATATATGTATTTTCACACAGCACGGCTTAAATATGCTAGTATGATGAAATCATATGGCTCTTCGACTCATGCGTTGATCGCAAAGATAGTGCACCGGTTGCCAGAGTATCCACGGTCTTTATCACAGACTAGTTAGAGAAAGCGACAATCAAATATAGAGAACCAACCTAGGAGATCTCCTTTGTCCACATCCACTACTCCTTATTTTGTGTGACTTTCCGGCCCCTATCTAACTGCCACTCCTCCCACAGAAATATCCGCGTATCCACATCAAATAACGGAGCTTATAAGGGTGCGCGAAATAATTTTAGCATATTAAAAGATGCTGTTTCAAATGCTATAATGTCTTTTAGTGCAACATATATAGCGCTATTACAGAAGAAATCTTAAAAAATTTTATTCGAATAAGTTTAAAAATTTAATAACTTTTATTGGTCACTGAACATGGAAGTGATTTCCAAGTTTTACTTCTACTTTTCCCCAAACAGAGTGTGAACAAAGCATCTTTAGAATAACGCAGGAAAGAAAGCACATCATTGGGATTCCATAATGAATGATGTATAAATAAAGTAAAGTTGTTAAGCATTTAAAATCAGAATAATGCCAAAGAAGCTTTCGCTGTGGAAGGAATCCATCACAAATCACATTCTCATATATAGAATTCTTTTCAGACCCCATTATCCGACTATAGTAATACGAGAAATTCTTATTGAGAAATTCTAATAATACAACTGAAATTTGACCTATTTTAACGATTGCCTCTTCAAAGTCTTACACGTGGTCGTACAAGCTTCTACAAACTCTCCATCTCAAAGAAATACCTACCTCCACTCCCACAATGCCGTAAGATTCTTGACATTTGAAGTGACCTTGACCAATAGAATTGCAAACTGGAATCATGTTCATATGACTTTAGTCTCACTTTAATTTTTCAAATGCCCACTTATATAAATTTGTCAAAATTTCCTAAGAATAAATTATACAAAAGTATGGCAATGAGAGTTGGTATAATTGGTAAGAAATGGGCTCATATCCTATAAGAATACGAGTTTGATTTCCGCTCTTAATCTGAGGATCCTATTGGTAGGTAATCTCATAAATTATCTGTAAATACTTTTTGAGTCCGGAGGTCATACCTTGACTTTAATGGGATGTTCGATATCAAACTCATCTAAATTTTCAATATAAAAAAAAGTACCAAAGTATCATGTAAAAATTTATGAAAACAAAATATGCAAAATTATCATTGCTCTATGTTTGTCACATTTGTCAACATAAATCAATAAGAAGACGAAGAAGCAATCCTTAAATTAGGCATAAAGCTCTTGTTGGTATTTTTCTCCCATGCACTGGCGGATCTTCTTGGGGACAATGGGTGGCCATGGCTCCCCCAATTTTTTTTTTAAAAAAACTAATATATATATATATATATATAGAGAGAGAGAGAGAGAGAGAGAAAGAGAAGTTTTGTCTAATAAATAGATTTATGTTTAAACATGCTAATTTATATAAATAACACTACTCTGCAAAAATAGGCTTCTCTAGCTTAAAAGTTTATTGGTTTATTTTTAGATCACATTATAATTGAGCATTATTTTAGAGTGAAAAATATTTTTTGTTATAATAGATAAGTAGTTATAATAATTGAATAGCATATTTAATGATCAAATAATCGATTTGTTAACTCTAAACTTTACTTTGATTCATACGAATGCTTACAAAATATTTGACATTGTTAGATATACGTTTGGAGATGCAAGAAAACAACTTTTTTTAAATAAAAGTTTTGTTTTTAAATAATTTTACATGTTTGGATAAAAAATTTGAATAAATTATAAAAAAATTATAATTTTAAGTGTATATGTGAAAGAGATTTTTGAAAATTTTTAATTATAAGCAAAAGTTGATTATTTTTTAATTATAATATTTCTACCAAAATAATCAAAGTATCAAATATAATAAAATATAAACAAATTATTTCATATCCTTTTTAATAAGTTATCATATCAAAATAATTATTTTCACTCAAATCCAATAAAACACATTACGTTAAAATTATTTTAAAAATAATACATCCAATACTATAAGGTATTAATTTTTTAGTCTTTCTTTATAAAATTAACAATTAATTTTAGTTATTTGCTTTAAAATTTATATATAATGCCTTATTAATTTTAATTTAATTATTATCAACTAATTTATATTTTAAATTATTTGTCGCCTAATAATTTTTTTAAAGCTCCGCCACAGCTCCCATGAGCAATTGTTATGTTGCCCCTTGGTTCCCTACCGCAAGAAATTTGGCAATTGGCACAACCAATCTAAAACACCCCCACATGGCTACCTGCACATTCTTACAACTGCCTTCGGCAGTTACAATTTTCTTTTATTCCTTCTTTCCACTCTTGGTTAGACTCATATTCACTTTGATCTTCAAATTTAAAAAATTATGTAATATCTAAAGTTTATAATCTATACAATTAGTTAAGACTTGTGTCCTGCATGGACAACATTTATTGTTCAACAAAATCGTTGATAGATAACAAATTTTGCTTTTTAAACAACAAAACAAAATCCGACGTGATGCATGTAACTGTACAACCGATACCTGACATCCGGGAATCAAACACCACGCACTATAACTTATAAATTATAAATTATAAATCACTACAAATTAAATAAAACCAAGAAGACATATGGAAAGATTGTTTTTACTGTGACATAACAAATATATACACTGCCACAAACTTGTGCAAAATCGACAAAATTTACCGATGGGTATATATCCCTTGAAATTACTGACGGATATATATCCATCAAAATTACGAATGGATTCACAGCGAATATACTGGCAGTAAAGAAGGACCAAGAAAATGGGTCATTTATCGACGAAAATGACAAACCATCGATAAACCTGTTAGTAATTTTTCATGCTGAATGATGCGCAAATATTACCGACAGCTCTACTAACGGTATCGCGTCAAAGCAAATAGGAGCCTCATAATTAACATTTATCACACATTCCAACGGAAATAACTACGGGTGTAATAAAAACTAGGCTTCAAGAATACTCGCGGGTAATACCCATAATGGGGCGGGAATAGATGGAAGATTTTGTCTCCGCAGATAATGGGGACGAGAATTTTAAACACTCGCATATTAAATGGGACGGGAGCAAGGATCACTATCCTCATATCCGTTTGCACCCGATATAAAATTACTATTTTACCCTTAAATTATTAACTTAATTAGGGTAATATTGTTGATATTTAAATTGATTGGACTAAGGTTTAAATTTAGAAGTTGGATTTATTTGTACTTATTATGTGTTAGATTAATAGTTGGATTACTATTATGTGTTTATTTTTATTTCAAGTATTTTAAATTGTTAGAACTTAGATTGTGGAATTAGATTATTGCATTTATTTTGTGTTTATCTTTATTTTAAGTATATTAAGTTGTTAGAATTTGAATTTTAGAATTAGATTATTATGTATGCTTATTTTAAGTATTTTATGATATTAGAATATTTATATTTAATTTATTTTTTTAAAATTTTTAATATTCTAAAAGGTATCCAGAGTACCCGTTAACCCACAGGGAAGTAAAACATAGGTACCCGTACGGATATAGGGTAGGGGACCGGGGTGGTTATTTAGCTACAGGGTAGGGGGCAAGGGCGGAGTTGACAACCCTAAAAATAACGTTGGTAATATTTAATTCAATTTTCTTTTTCAAGATTGTAATTTACTGACAGGTATTTCTACCAATATTCAAATTTCAAGCCATTGGTGGGAAATTTGGTGCCCATTTGGATTTTTTTTTATCAATTTTAGATAGAAACTCTGTTGATAATCGAGACAACTAATGACCCTGTTTGGATTTTCACAATTATTAACAGATTCTCCGTTTGTAATTATATTAATGGAATGTTGCATTTTGAGTTTTATGTTACTGACGAATTACCCGTTGGTAATGTCAAAACCCTTACACAAACACAAGCTCCCTTCACTTCTTCCCCATTTTGTAGCTCTCTCCTTCTCTCACTTTATCCCTTTCTCCCTCTTCTCTTGCAAGTTCCCCACTTCCACCCCCACTTTCTCCTACTATCACTTTCTCATTCTTCCCCATTCCCATAATCACATTGTCGTCGCCTCACCAAGACGCCACTCAGCTCAGCCCAGACGATGGTTGCTTGTTTTCTAGGTTGTCCTTGTCTTATTTACATTTTTGTAATTTTTTTTTGGGTGGGATTTGATCTATTGTTCAAATGTGGTTTTGTTTTGGGTTATTGATTTAAGGTTTTGTGATTGTTTTATGCTGGCTTGTGTTGCTTTATTTTGGTTTTTTTTTTTTTGGAGGACATTTTGGCTCTTGTTTTTTGGTTGAATGATTGGACTTGGTTCATGTTTGATTTTGATTTGAATGGTAGTTTTTGGTTGAGCTATGGTTTGATGGCTGTTATAGGATGAATTTATTGACTTGTTGCTTTGCATGGTTTTGGGTTGATGTGTGTGTGTTTGTGAATTTGTTTTGTTATCTTTGTTAGAATTTTTTGGGTTTGGACTTCTATTGATTGGTAGGCTTTTGTTTTATAAAACGGGTTAGATGTTTAAGCTTGATGTTTTCCTGGAAACCCATGAAATTAATATGTGATCCATTATGGGTTTGTAAGTTATCATACATTATTGGGCTTGGGCCTAATAGTAAATGTACTGGATTATGGTGTAGAGGCCCGATATGACCTAGGTATTTGATGGATAAGATTAGGTCATTATAAATTTATACTATGAAGGCAGGATCCTCACTCCCATCTTGATATCTCTTGACAGCTCATAGCTCCATCGATGTCGCCTCTTCCTTTGAAAAAGAAAGATAAGGAGTGGGCTCTCTTGCACTTGACATATACACGTGTGTATGCTTCCGCGATTGAATTCATACGGTAAATATGAGTTCGTGAGGTATGTGAATAATCTCAATCAATATTGTTCCTTTTTATTCGTGTTTTAAATCCCTAATATTTGATTTGTTAAAATCTTACATGTGGTATCAGAGCACGGTTATATTATATTTGGAAACTTGAAATTGCTCAGCAATTATTTTATCGTGAAATTGATATACTATATTGTCAATTTTGTTCAATTTTATTTATGGGGTTTTTGACTATTTTCTTTGTTTTTTCTGAATATGAGAGAGGGTGCATTATTATATGATTTGTTTTCCCTCACCCTGAAAATCACATCGCGATTGAGAGATGGTAGAGAGAAAAACCAATCTTTGTTCCCCTTTTCCCGTTATTTGTGAATGAGAGATAGCCACCCACCGTCTTTGGTCTCAACAGCATTCGTTGCGAGGCACGTCGTCATTAGTCCCTCACCCTCGCCAATTGGTCATCGTTGCAGTTTCTTGTGCGTTGCTGCTATGGAGAAGTTGCAAATCATGTTGAAGCCCGCTGCAGCAGAAGCGTGGTATAGTTGTGTGCGTAGTGTTTGTAGAGTAGCCTCTGCCGCGGTATCCACCTGCCGCGCTGTGTTGGTACTGGTAAACGATAATCCCTGCTTGATGTTGTGCAATGGTGCTATTGGACATTGGAGGGGCCGTGGTTGTTTAGCTGCAAGGAAGAAAGAAGAAAAAGGGTTAAAACCCCTGGGACCTACATGACTAACAAAAAAAAATAGAAAATTAAATTAAAATAGATTTTGTTTTCTATTTTAAATTTTAAAAATTTGTTGAGATATTTTCTTAATTGTATATTTGTTTTATTTTCTGGTTTTGGTTGAAATATTGGTAAACATATTTCACAATTAATATTATATTTTCTAAAGTTGTTCTTTGAATATTTGGAGTTGAATTTGAATTGATTATTTGGGCAATTTTTATCCCTATTGAGTGCTATATTGATTTAGTGAATTTCACCACCACAGTGGGTTATTTGCAAATTTGATGGAGTTGCTTGTTTATTTGTTTGGGATATTTTGTCAGTTGAGTTAGTTGTGAGTTAACTCACCCATAGGTAATTGGCTTATTAATTGATTTTGATGTGACATGTTTTGTCATTTGAGTTAGTTGTGGGTTAGCCCACCTAGCCTACCCCCAGGTGGTTAGCTCATTGATTGATTCGGTTTGGCATAATATTTGGGATGTCTTGACAGTAAAATCCTTTTGCCCACAAGTGTTGGATTTTTGTAACTGTTGCCTTGTATGATGTATTCTTTGCCCATAGGCGAGTTTATGTTGTATGTTTGTATCCCTGTTATGATATGTTATCTATTGCCTGTGTGATTAATCAATTTTTTGATCTTTTAGCTCCTATGAAATTTTCTATGAACTACACCGTTAACCATGTCAAACTCCTAACTGGCAACAATTATAAGAGGTGGAAAGAGGACATTGAGGTAGCTCTTAGCTTATTGGAAATTGACATGACCATTAGGGAGGATAAGCCCCCTTTGAATGATGAAAGCACAGAAGAGCAGAAGACGTATCATAGAGAATAGACTAATTGGATGGCTTTGATGCTCATCAAGTAGTCGATTGATAAAACGCTTGTGACAGCTATCCTTGCATCTAAGAAAGCCAAGACTTTCTTTGCTTCCATTGGGGAAAGTTATGCAGTTTCTAGTAAGGCCAAGGTTGGTCAGTTGATGGATAGTTTCATCAACATGCGATATGATGGGAACGGTGGAGTCAGGCAATACATCATGAAGATGGTAACCGTAGCCTCTAGACTCAGTGACCTCAAATGCCCAGTAGATGACAAGTTTCTTATTTACCATGCCGTGACTTCCTGCTTACCAAATCTGACATACTAAGAACCTCTTATAACACCCAAAAGGAAGAATGGAATATCAATACCCTTATCTCTATTTGCTCCCAGGAGGAAGACAGGATGAATCATGTCCAATTTGAAAGTGTGAATTTGACCTCTCAGGCCCACTAAAATAAATTCTTTAAGAAAAAGGGAAAGAAATCCAAGGGGAAGAATAATTATGACAAAAAGCTTGATCCGTTTCAAAAGGCCCTTGGTCCGAAACCTGACATTCAAAAGGGTGAGCTCAAGTGTTGGTTTTGTAACTTAGTAGGCCATAAGAAATCCAATTGTCCAGCTTTTAAGGCTAAAGGTGAGTCACTAGCTTTCATTTGTCATGAATCCAATTTAATAGATGTTCCTGTTAACTCATGGTGGATTGATTCTGGAGCATCCATTCACGTTTCTAACTCATTGCAGGGGTTCAAGAGAAAATGAAAGCCAAGTGACACCAAGGTCAAGCTGTTCGCAAGGAATAGAAATAAAGTGGATGTCCAGTTCATAGGATTAGTTGAATTAAAATTGGAGTCAGGATTTACTTTACATTTGAAAAACACTGTTTATGGCAATGTCCATGAGACGGAATTTGATTTTTTTGTCAAAACTTGATGATTATGGTTTTTCTTTTAATTTTAAGAATGGATTTTTGTCTTTTATCTCATGACTCTGAAGTTGTTGGCAAAGCTGTTAAGTGTGATGGTTTATATCATTTGAGTCTAGACTCCAATGTGGTTAATTCCCTACATGTTCAGGTTGCTGGTAATAAAAGGACATTAATTAAAGAAAATTCTTATTCCTTTTGGCATAGGCATCTTGGTCATATTTCCAAAGAAAGAATTGATAGACTTGTGAAAGATGAGGTCCTGCCTTTACTTAATTGTACTAATTTTAAGGAGTGTGTGGATTGTATAAGGGGAAAGATGACTAAGACAACTAAGAAGGGCTCTACCCGCAATAGAGAACTTCTAGAAATTATTCATACTAACATCTGTGGTCCTTTAAAACCAACCTTGCATGGAAATAAATATTTTATAACATTTATTGATGATTATTCTAGATTTGGTTATGTCTACTTAATTAATGATAAATCTTTGTCATTGGAAAAATTTAAAATTTTTAAGATTGAGGTAGAAAACCAATGTGGAAAAACCATCAAGATTGTTAGATCGGACAGAGGTGATGAATTTTATAGCAGACATGGTGTGACAGGATAGCTGATGGGCCCTTTTGCTAAATATCTAGAGGGCTGTGGAATTGTTTCCCAATTTACCATGCCAGGTACCCCTGAGTAGAATGGTGTGGCTAAGAGAAAGAATCGCACTTTGATAGATATGATGAGGTCCAAGATGAGCCAAGCTAAGTTACCAAATTCCCTTTAGGGGGAAGCCCTTAAAATAGCCATGTTTATCCTAAATAGAGTACCTTCCAAATCTGTCCCCAAAACACCCTTTGAGCTGTTTAAAGGTTGGAAGCCTAGCCTTAACCATCGTCATGTGTGGGGGTTTACTGCTGAAGTTAAACGTTATGACCCCACTGCATCCAAGTTAAGTTCTAAAACCACCAGGTGCTACTTGGTTAGCTATCCCATCAATGCCAAAGGCTATAGATTCTACTGTCATACCCGTGGAACAAAGATAGTTGAGGCAATCACCACTAAGTTTCTTGAGGATGATCTGGCTAGTTCTGACATCTCTATTGATGAAGGATCGAGTTCCAGCTGTTGTATTATGGTGCAGGAGAGAATGGTACTTGAACCAATTGAGAGGATTCATAAGGAACCACAACGAGAGGTTTTGGAGGATCCCTTACCACTAGTTCTAGAGCAACCTGTTGAGGCTCCACCTTTTAGGCGATCATAGAGATAAAGAAGATCGGTGAATTGTAATGATTATTATCTTTTCCGTAGAGAGTCAAATATTGGGTGCATGCCTAATCCAATCAATTATAATGAAGCTATTTTTGGTGCTCTAGTTGAGAAGTGGATTGAGGCTATGAATGATGAAATTCCTTTTGTAAATCACAATAGTGTGTGGGAGCTTGTAGAGGCTCCTGATGGCATCAGGCCCATTGGTTGCAAATGGGTATTCAAGACTAAGAAGGACTCCAATGGTAATATGGAGAGATATAAAACAAGACTGGTGGCTAAAGGTTTTACTCAGAGAGGTGTTGACTACAATGAGACCTTTTCTCTTATTTCTTCCAAAGATTCCTTCAGGATTATTATGGCTTTAGCGGCACATTATAATCTAGAATTACATCATATGGATGTGAAGATAGCTTTTCTGAATAGAGATCTTTCTGAGGAAGTTTATATGTAGCAGTCAGAGGGGTTCATAGAAAGTGGGAAGGAACACTTGATATGAAGTTGAAGAAGTCAATTTATGGTTTGAAACATGCTTCAAGGCAGTGGTATCTCAAATTTGGTGACATTGTTTCTTCCATGGGCTTTGTGGAGAACAAAGTGGACCCATGTGTATAACTTAAGGTCAGTGGGAGTAAATTTATTATTCTTGTTCTCTATATGGATGATATTTTGCTTGCCAGTAGCAACTATGATCTGCTTGTTGAGATTAAGAGTATGTTATCAGCTTGTTTTGATATGAAAGACCTTAGGGAGGCTTCTTTTGTTCTGGGGATTGAGATCCATAGAGACAGGTTGCATGGGCTCTTGGGTTTATTCCAAAGGGCTTATATTGATCATGTTTTGAGGCAATTTGATATGGATAACTGCAGGCCTAGTGATACCCCCATTGCTAAAGGGGATAAGTTGAGCAAGGATCAATGTCCCAAGAATGAGCTTGAGAAGAGTGCTATGAAGAACATTTATTATGCTAGTGTAGTGGGTAGCATCATGTATGCTCAGGTTTGCACTAGACCTAATTTGTCTTTTGTTGTAAGTGTACTGGGTAGATTTTAGTCGAACCCAAGATATGCCCATTAGGTTGCCGTCAAAAGGGTTATAAGGTATTTACAGAAGACAAAGGATTATATGCTTATCTACAAAAGGGCTGATCACTTGGATGTAGTTGGTTACACTAAAGCAGATTTTGCTGGCTGTCGGAGCTGTTTCTTAGAAAAGCGTCAAACAAACTTTGACTGCCTCTTCCACTATGCAGGCTGAGTTTGTTGCATGTTATAGTGCAGCATCACATGTAGTATGGATTAGGAACTTTGTTTCTGCTTTTGGAATAGTGGACTCCATTGTCAAACCCCTAACAATTTATTGTGATAATAGTTCTGCTATATCTTTTGCCAAGAACAATAGAATGACTTCCACCTCGAGACATATTAGGATTAAGTTCCTACTAGTTAGGGAAATGGTTAAGAATGGAGAGATTATAGTTAAGCATAACGCACTGAGGAGATGCTTGCTGACCGTTTAACTAAGGGACTTAGACTCATAGTGTTTATGAAACATGTTGAGGGTATGGGTCTTGTGGAGTCTTTTGATGTACTTGGTTACTGGGAGTTGCTATTTATTTTATGTTCATTTAATTACATTGGATTTATGTAATTTGTATGATGAACTTGTGCACATTTTAGGTTATTGATTTTGGTAGCATCGGTTTATTTATCTCGAGATGTGATGTTTTATTAGGAAGACATTGCTGTTTCATGAGAAACATGTGATCTTCTTGTAGGAGATTGATTTGTTTTCTTGGAAAAATATAATGAGGATCCATATACATTAGCATTAAGGATTACTTTGTGGATCACATCGAATGCGCATGATATTGTTATGCTATAATGTGTATATCTACACCTTGTACACTTGATTGATCATTGTTGGCAGGGTTCTTAGTTATGTGGTCATGGGAAAACTAGACTCTTTATAGTCTATCATTCGCTTGTGGTTCTTAGCTATAACCTTGTTGGCTGGGGTGATCTGATTTATGGTGAAATTAATTATTTTTTAGGCTGTAATTTGTGCCCATAGTTGTTTAACCTGAGAATCATTTTCAAAATGTTTTTTGAAACTAAACAAAACCCAATCAATATTGCCTAAGTGGGAGAATGTTAGAATTTTCTGGGTTTAGGTTTCTATTGATTGGTGGCCTTTTATTTTATAAAACAGGTTAGATGTTTAAGCCTGATGTTTTCCTGAAAACCCATGAAGTTAATATGTGATCCATTGTGGGTTTGGAAGTCACCATGTATTATTGGGCTTGGGCCTAATAGTAAGTGTACTAGATTATGGTGCAGAGGCCCGATATGACCTAGGTCTTTGATGGATAAGATTAGGTTATTATAAATTCATACTATAAGGGCAGGATCCCCACTCCCATCTTGATTTCTCTTGATGACTCACAGATCCATCGACATGGCCTCTTCCTCTGAAAGAGAAAAAGATATGGAGTGGGTTCTCCTGCATCTGATGTATAGACGAGTGTATGCTTCCACGGTTGAATTCATACAGTAAATATGAGTTCGCAAGGTATGTGAATAATCTCAATTAATATTGTTCCTTTTTATTCATGTTCCAAATCCTTGGTGTTTGATCCATTAAAATCTTACAATCTTGTCTTGTTGTTATTGTTAGCTTGGTGTTAACCCCTACTACAAGTGTTGCTTTGATGATTGTTCTATTTGAATTGAAATGTGGTAAATGGTGTGTAATAGTATGATTATTGTTGGCTGCTAATCTTGAATCCTTATTTTTGGCTTATGAATCGTAGTTATAATATGGCTTACTGAAATAATTTTGATATAGGCAAGGCTACTACCATGTGTTAGCTCCATAGCCTTTTAAAAGTCACCAAGTGTTGCTCCAAATGCCTACTTCTCACGGTTTTGATGATTAATAAACTATCTGGAAAACTTACTAACTACTAACAAGTTTATTGAGTGAATCTCTTCAGATAGACCTTTCTCACTATGATTTAGACCAATTTCAAGCTTCATGATCAACCAAAATTTTCAAAAGCGATTTAGATTTTACGAGATAGGAACTCCATAGCAAGGAGAATGCTCCTACTGATGAAGAACTACATGAACTAAGAAGAATTTAAAAGACTATGCATTCTAAAAAGGATGAAGAACTCATTAGAAGACTAAACAACTCTTCAGAAACTTCAAAGTTCATAAAGGTGCAATCTCAAAAAGGTTACCCTAGTCAAAAACTTCAACTATCAGAAAAGAAGCACATTATAAAGGAGTTTATCAAGGAATCATCTCAAGAAGATTACACTATAAGTTTGGTTGGTACAAGCTTTTAAATGTTGGGAAAAGTCTATATTCATATTGAAATAAGGTGGCGTTTGGTAGATTACCTATTAAGATTACCGGTAATATAGATTATCGCTTCGAAAGATTGCTACATTTTAAATTGCTGGTAATATTAAATGCAGTATTTGCTATGCATAGGTAATCTAAGTGGCAATTTAAATTATCTTGTTTGATATATCAAACAGATTACTAGGTAATATATGCATTAAACCAATATAATAATAACAATAAAATAGTTAATTATTATTAATAATTATTATTATTTAATAATAATTAATTATTAATATAATTAATCATGATAATATTAACAATAATAATAATTACAATAATTAATAATTAATAATAATATTTATTTTTAATAATAATAAATTATTAATATTATTTATTAATAATAATAATAATTAATAATAATTAATATCATTTTTAATAATTAATAATAACAATAACAATAACAACAACAACAACAATAATAATAATAATAGAAGGATTACCACATCGGTGGTAATTCACATTACCACCTTTCAAGGGGGTTATACACATTACCACATTGATAGTAATCTATATTACCTTAGAAATCTAGATTGCCAGTAATATTGCCCAGCCAAACAAGGTAATATTGTGGGTCCAAGTAATTTAATCAAACATTGTATGTAATCCAGATAGATTACCCCATACCAAACGCCACCTAAGTACAATGGACAGCTAGCATCAATGGCTAGTTACTATTTTTGGCTTTCCTAACAGAAGAAAAAAAAAAAAAAAACAGAAACTTGCCAAAGTTGAATAAGATAAGAACAGCAACTAGTCTCATGAATGGCGATCATATTCACAAACATTTATAAATTCAATATAGAAATCATTTGAAGAGGTTGATTGAAGTTGTTGAAGCAATTATTGAAGCCATTTAATTCGCTCAAAGTCAATCAATACTCTTCTGATCAAGTTTTTGAAGTCATGCTCTTTTTAACTCCTTAAAGAAGTATACATTCTCTATAAGCTTATTAGCAAATATCATCCTAGAGAGATTTATCGAGAATCAATTCTCACTTAAGCTTCGTTGTATTATCCACACTTTAAGTGTAATTTGAGTGAGTGTTATACACAAAACTATTCTTACCAAATCTTTGCAACCCCTCTTAACAGTGGCAAGAAAAATTAGCTTGGAGAGGCTATGACAATACTACTCAATTTAGCTAGCTTAGAGAGGCTTGTACAAGACAACTTGGAGTATTAAAATCTCAACTTTGTGTTAGGGGCTGGACGTAGGAATGTGGCTTGGCCAAACCAAGATAAAAGGTTTTTAATCATGAGAGCTTTTTCATAGAAGTATGTTCTTAAAGATAAAATCAATCTTTTATTCTCTAACTTATACGCTTTTGTATTCCAGGGGCAAACACTTAAGAAACTTATCTGAGTTTCAAATTTGAAAAAGCAATTTGAAGGCATGATTTGACCCCTTTCTTGCGGCAATTTCCATCTATACCATGTTATTAAAATAATT
Organism: Pterocarpus santalinus; assembly: GCA_031439595.1. Taxonomy (NCBI): domain Eukaryota; kingdom Viridiplantae; phylum Streptophyta; class Magnoliopsida; order Fabales; family Fabaceae; genus Pterocarpus; species Pterocarpus santalinus. The sequence goes on from CM062527.1 coordinate 41,618,768, forward strand.
TGCTCATTGATCTTACTAGTAAATATAGTTCATTCGGAAATTGATGTGTTACTTTCTTTTATTTATTATTGTTATTATTTGTCATTTCTTTATTTATAACAATTTTCTAAAGTGATAGACATGTGTTATTTGATTTAGATATGATAGGTAGAGGCAAAGGTCAACCAAGGACAAATGGTCTACCTTACACAACCTTCTAGCACCACCAATCCCTCTACCTTCACCACTCCCTCCACCTTGTAACATCCTCCTCTGTATAATACTATGCTTAAATCATAGTACCACACTCTGAAATTGTTACTATTACCTGAGCGAACCTTAGCTGACAACAACTTCAGCCATCTTTGAAACTTCTCGAATATCTGGAGATAACACGAAAATAGGAGTGAGAATTTTAAATTCTCAGTAGAATTTACTAAGAAATTTCATATCATGTCATTGTTATTGTCTCTAGTTTCTTCGAATTATTATGAAAAAGGTGGACATGTTATATAAACTGTTTAATTTTATAGTTCGAAAACATATTGTTCGAAACAGAGTCCATTTTATTTATACACTTGTCATTTGGATGAGCCAATACAAAATCAATTCATGAATTATACTACAAATAATAACTGAAACATATTAAAATATAATAACACCAATGTACTGAAAATATAAAATCTGCACATACCTTTACTTGTACTTGAATTTATACAGATACACATAATTTTCTTTTCTTCCTTTATTCTTCTTTTACTTGTTATACATATTCCAGAGTACGATCACCATGTCATACTCTGTAGGGGTGTGATCACCATGTTGCACTTCTTAGGAATATGTTCATCCTGCCACGTCCTAGAGTATGATTTCTATGTCATACTCCATTGGGGTGTGATCGTCATGTCACATTCCTTAGGATGTGGGATCATTATGTCACATTCCAGAGTATGATTGCCCTGTCATATCCCATCAGAGCGTAATCGCCATGTCACATTCCTTCAGAATATGAACTCATCATCATATCTTTCATCATAGATTCATAAATACATAGGCTTCATACCTTATTCTCGAATGATAATGCATGCATGGTATTCATGCATGTCGTATAATAATATTAACACACCAACATTTAGAACTATCTCTAATTTCTGCCGAAAATTAGGCAGCATGACGGATTATGTCCGCTTCCTCGTGAATAGTGTCAGGATACTAGTAAAATCAATTAAGTATGCAATTCAATGTTAAACAACAAGTTACAGCAACATTATTAATTATATGGTATGTTAAAAATCAATAGAAATATCAGCAAAGTTTTCTGCTCACTCTACCCTTTTCCACCTGAATATTGTAAAGTTCACCTTTACTCCTATTCAACTCATTTAAATCTAAATTTTGAATATGTCATAGCTCTATGTGTCTAGTTTCCAACCCTTTTGGTCCCATCTCATTTTGATTTGTATAGCTCAAGTTATTTGTATTTTACCTTAGACTGCCCTATACTTAGTCAGAATTGTACCCTTATAAGTGAAAATTCACTAAAAATAGAAATCTAGGTGAAATTATACAAAATTTATATCAAATTAAATCTAACAAAACAAAATTTCAAATGAAAAAGTTTCATATGAATTCCATGAGTATATTTTGAGATATAAGGCCTGTAACTTGACCCTACTGGACTACCCTATTCTAATCCTAAATTCTAATCCTTCTAAATCACACTTAATTAGATTTAAGTGAATACTAAATCGAATCCTAATTAATCTCAATTATTCGATGAAAACTAAATAACTTGGTTAATAATGATAAAAATTTTCGAACGTTACACACCTCCACTCCCACTCTTTCACCACCACCACCTCATCAATAGTTGGGCCCTATGCCTCCATCGTTGCCACCACCACTAGTGTGGACCTAACCATAATCTATGCCAGAGGTTGCTCTCATTTCGATTCTTCCTCATCCTACGTCTAAGAGTGAAGTAGCGACGTGTTCACTTGAGATTTGACGAAATGTCCTGGTAAATAATATGTATTTCAATTCAATAACCTCAATGATAAATTGTGATTTCATATTAATTGATTTCTCACTTTTTCTCTTGTATATGATATAATTGGCTTCCTCTTGATCTTGGTTTGTAAAGATCACCAAAGTCATCTAGAAGATGCATGACTGCCCTTATAAGAGCTTTGCCAAAATCCCAAAAGCCATAAAGGAGTTGTGGTATCACAAATGGATAGTAAAATGACTTTTTTTTTTTTTAATTAATTGCAAAGTTTTACTTCTATATGTTGTAAAATATGAGTTAAATTATTATTGTGCTACTCTGTCAGCCAAGCGGTGGGACAAGTACCATGACATCTATGAGAAGGGACTTATTCTAGACTAGAGTATATAAGCCCAACTTGGCCTAATACATAAGCCCAATTAGAGGACGGACCTGCCACTATCTGAGGTCCATCTTAGATATATGAGCTAAGGTCCAAATCTAGCTTTCAGCCTTGATTCGGAGCAAGTGTAATGGTCCTCTAACATTGCAAAATGATACTCACCTTGCGTGTTGTCAATAAACTCGGACCCATCTATTAACCCTAAGCTAATGGACATCCCAAGTTTTCTCCTACAATGGTGAAACTAAACCCCCATCTTCTCAATTACCTGCTCGTATATATATGAGTCAGTTATGGACTTCAGGTACTTCTTCTACCTACCTCTTACACACTTACCTGCACTCACTGACTTGAGCGTTAGAGTCCTTATAGGTACCCCCACTGCTGTGGACCTTAACTTCATCGATGACCAATCATATCAAGAGCAGTTTGAGATCCCAATCTTAGCTCGGAGTCCTTTCAGGTAACCTACAGTTCGAACATTGGCACCATCTGTAGGGAACTCAAATATTGCTTACCATCACACCACAACGAAAATCACACCAATGGCCCCGCAAGTAACCATCAACCACTGGTGGACAGTCGCACAGCTTCTGATTTAGCTTCGGACGCTGGAGATCACCACTACGAGTAGAAATCAATCCCTTATCCGAGTCATGGGAAACGTGGTTGCCTTCAGGATAGAAATCCACCCTTAGGCCAACACCAACCCGCTCGCCGAGATGTTCACTTGGAGACCAACATGGACTGTATCTGTTGCGTCCATTGCTGCTTAACCCTCTCATGGCGCTCATACAGCTCCATGTACCTCTTGTCAGCCTCCTCGTATTGCTTTTGCACTAATTCATTCAATGCATGACTTGATCATGAATGGCCCCCATATCAGTCCCATCAGGCCTAGTTCCATATACAAAGTCTAGAGAATATGACTTGCTGTAAGAGGTCCACATCCCATAAATCTGCCCCTTATATCGGCCACCGATCATCTGGGCCTATATCTCGTTATTGCTAACAGGTGGTTAGCAGGAGTGCTCTGGTCCCCTTATTACGACTATTGCAATTGGGCCTCAATCAGCCGTAGGGTAAACTCATGCTACAATTGGAAGAAACAAAACAAATTAGATTTAAAGAATAATAACTATAATAAAAATAAAATGATAAGTACTTATGTATGTGGCCTTTGACCGGGTATCGACTCACTGGGAGTTATCCTGCTTCTAGGTATAGGTTTCCTGGAATAGTTCCCCTTGACTTGGCTGCTTACTCATCATCTTCTCTTACATTTCAAAGAATTTTCACGTGATCATATAATATTTAATACGAAAATTGAATAACTAAATGAATAAAGGATGTTTTTTATCGTCCTTAGCCACGTGCCCTCGATGGTAGTGGAGCCTCTAGTGTATAGAAAGCCATCTCAAGCTGAACCTTTACTCGTCTAGGCCTTCACCTACTTTGCCTTAAACCCAGGTGAGTCCCAGTAGGCCCTCCATGCCTAGACGACCTCATTAGTAAGCCAATGTGTTCTAGCACCATTCCTGCGATTGTCATAAAACATATTGTGAAGCCACTTCCCAGCTCTGGTCTTCCATGCCTTGTAGATGGAAGCCTCATCACATGGATCAATAATGAACATACGCTACATACATGTAACGCAATATTCAGTAGAATTGTAATAAATAATCATGCATACAAATAAAAATCAAAACTAATAATAAAAATATAAAAAAGTAATGATTATTTTACCTTCTTCTCTTTCTACCACAACTGCTGTATGGCCTCAAGGACGTATATAAAACTAGTATAAGAGGCATGAAATTTCTCAAATACCTCCGTAATTCTGCATAGCCCCAATTGTGGTGGAATCCAATTGTGTCATAAACAATGGACTATGTTAGGTATTTGTTAGTTAAATTTTCTATCAAAATTAAAAATTTATAATCAATTTTAATTTGAAATTACTTATCAGGATTTGCCATCATATCTAAGCTCCACATGCTAGTTTATAAAGCCTTATGAGGTAATGGATGAAGAGGCATGGGCACCTTGCGAACCAAGCTAGCTAGGGGTAGGGGAAGGTGTGGAGCCAAGCATAGGTAAGTTGTGGGCCTCACCTCCTAAAGGTGGGGGTGGAGGTGGAGAAGGTTGTGGGGAGAATGAGGGCTGAGGCCCTGACTCCACATACCTAGAGTTGGATATCATAACAAACTCTTGGAGATGTGGAGGATGACTAGGAGGAGTAGAGGTAGTAGCAGTAGTGAGACTGGTGGATGTTGGCACAGTGGAGGTGGTGCTTGGAGCACGAGTGCGAGGGGGTAGACCATATTTCCCTAGTCTACCCCTACTTTGTCCAAAACTAGGTCCTTGTCCTGCCATAAGCGATTAGTATAACATGTACAAAATTGAAAATGTAAGACATATGTTAACTAAATAAAGACACAACACACTTGGCATAATAATAATTATTTAATTCAAAGAATATTTTAAATAATAAAAAATATTTGTGTAGTCCCTTTAAATTAGGAGTTTCCACAAAAATTAATTTAGCATTTCAACGCAAATAACAATTATTTATTGCATAACAATAATTATTTATTTCTAAGAATATTCTAAATGATTTCAAAAATAATTATTTTGAAGAATAATTATTTGATTTAGTATTTTTCCTAGCAAGATTGTGTACCCTGGCTTAGCATCCACCATAAAGAAAATAGTGTTAGTAGTCCTAGATCCTACTATGAGTTCGATAATAAGAAAACCCAAAATCATAGTACTTTCTCTAGTGAAATTAGACTTTATCATGTTGATTTTCTTGAGGTCTTTGCGGCCTTTCCCCAGCTTCTTGATCATGCTATAAGGCATGACATTTGACACAGCCCCTCTATCAATCAAAACTCTGCTTATGGGCTTTCCATTCATATGAGCCTTGATGTAGAAAGGCCCGAGATGTCCAGTTTTGGTCCACTTCTTGAATTTTATCTCTTTTGGCTTTGTTGATACCAAAGCTGCACACTTGACCTCTTCTACCATTATGTCTTCCTCTAGGTACTAGCAGTTGCTATCTTGATTGGCAAACTCCAAAGGAATAATCCTAATCATAGCAATAGTAGTTGGGTTATCCTAAGTTCATCCAACAAGTCATCATTATTTAGAAGGTCATCCAGCAAATTTTCTGAATACTCACCTTCCCTATTGAATTCTGTTGGTTCGAATAGTAAAACCTTAACATCCAACTCCTCTATTGATGTTCTATCAAATAGTTGAGTTTCTAAGAACTTTTAAGTTATAAAATCCCTTTATTTTGAGTATTTGATAGGTGTTTTTGTTTGAATTTCTAAAAGTTTAAGTTTTTATTTGTTTTCTAACTTGTTTCAGGATTTACTGTAGTCTCAGCATGTGTTTTGGTTGCATTTACAGATTATGAGTTCGCTATGGCTAATTAGAAAATGATAGCCAAAGTATTTGTTAAGTGTATGGTGCATACGTGCCATAGCTCGAGCACTCAAGCGGTGCAACAGAGCAAAGGAGAAGCTTTCAGGCAACCTGGCGCTCGAGCACCCAAAAGATGGTATTCAAGCACTAGCACATTTGAGAAGAATTTTTAGTAGGTCTGGTGCTCAAGCGCCAGAAGGTTGGTGCTCAGGCACCAGCGAAGCACAAACAAGCATCTGTTCACTATCTTCAGTAATAAAAAGGAATAAGCCAATCATTTTGAAGGGTTCTAGGTCGAAAAAACACAAAGAAACACCCTGGGCTCTGGAGAAAAGGTAGAGGACCATAAGAAGAAGGGAGGTTGAAGGCTTTTTTACTCTAATTATTGGATTTTTCACAAGGATTCTTTTATTTCTTATTTTCTTTCTATTTTGATATAAGTTGCTAGAAACCATAGCTAGGGGTAGGGGTTTGGTCTGATATGGTTTTAGTAGGTTGAATTCTTACTACTTTGATGTTGGAATTATTGGAGTAATGATTTATCTCTTATTTTTTATGCAACATTATAAGTTGTTATTCATGAATTGATTTAGCATTCTTATACAATTTAGGAAAATTGTGTATGAGTTAGCTCTAGAGATTAATCTCATAATTTTCAAGGTTTAGAAATTTATCTTGAATTTTGTATGAATTGTGGATTGATTTTTATGCTTAATCCTTTTTCTTGTTAAAGCATAGTTAAGGAATTAACAAGTTCTAATAATCAACTACTTAAAATCCTTTCATTAGCCTAGTAATCTCCAACTCATGTGACTTAGGAATTCATAGAAATTTAAGAAAAATCAGACCACCCCAATCCTATAGTCTCTTTGAACCTGACTATCCTTGTTTGAGTTGTTACGTATTTTGTTAATTTATGTTCTTTGCTATTTATAAGTTATTTTACTATTTCTTTGTTAAGAGTTTTCTTTAATCCAAAATAGTTGGATGTAGTCTAAATAGAAATTTAATTAGTGAAGTATGATTGGCAATGTTAATCCTCGTGGGATGATACCCACTTCCCATGGTTACTACTTAAACAATTTGGTGCACTTGCCAAAGAGTTATCATCTATCGGTTGGCAACCATCTTGTCCAAATCCTCAAAGAATTCAGTGGCCTGATCCTTCTTCTTAGATTGCTCAAGCATAACCATTATGCCTTGTATCTTCTCTTTTGTCCTTCTTCATTGCAGCTTCCTCTTTTGGGTTCTAGTCAATGATGGTTTTTTGTTTTTCCTTCGCTCTTTTCTTTTTGGGTTGTCGGTTCACCACCCATTCTTCTATTTTGACCTCTTTTCTCGGCTTAATCATCTTCCTTGCTTGAGAATGTCCATTGTCTAGAATTGTGATTTTGAGAGAAGGAGCCTCTTTCTCAAAATGAAACTCCATAGCATGTCTGGACTCTTTCGACAAAAGGTGATCTATGATTTTAGGTACTACAACTTGTTCGAGCTTTTTGCCTTTCTTATCATTAGCTTTTTAGGCTAGATTGGGATGTTTGGGTTCTTTTTTGGACTAGCCATGATATCAGATGCTCCCATGAAACTAGCCTGGATGTTGTAGTCTTTGTAAGATGCTGACCTTCTAGCTAATGTTTTGCTTCCTAATTTCTTATGGTTTTACACTCTTTGGCCTCCACATTGTATTTTGTGAAGGCCCAGCTTTTTCCTTCTCTTTGAGCGTCTTCTCCCACTCAGGGACTTTGCCTTCTTTTTTCTCTTTTTGAGTGACCAAGACTAACATTGTGTTTATAGACAAGCTAAACAGAATGGGATCTATTGTCATGTCTCCTTTTTCGGCCAACTTGAGTTTTCTTTCCTTCAGGGCTTTATGGATAGAGTTTCAAAAGACAGTGTAGTTGTTGGTGGTATGAGTTTAAGAATGGTGTCATTTACAATACTTCTTGCCTTTTATTTTGTCAGCTAGAGGGGTATCTTGTGGTCTTCTAGAAGCTTGATTTGCTTGTCTTTCACAAGACAATCAAATATCTAGTTTGCCTTGGAAATGTCAAATAATTAAGCCTCCTTATCGGGCTTAGCCACCTTTTTACCTTTAGAAGGTGTCAAAGCAGGGCAGGTATATGGCTTGCCATGTACAAACTTGGCTACCATTATGTCTGCCTGCACTTCAAGTTCCTCCCAAACATCTTCTTCAGCCAAGTCGTGGTCTATGACCGAGATCATTTGTGGTCCTCTAAGCCTAGCATGATTGGATCTTCTTTGCTCTTTCTCCATAATTCATTGTTTCACGTGAGAGGCTCTGGATGACAGTTGTGCTAAGTTTGAGTATTCTATGGCTACTAACCTTTCCCTTAATTGAGGATGCATATTGTTCGTAGCGGCCATAGCACACTCAGACTCAAGAAATTACATGCTATATTGGCTCCTCACTCTCTTTAATTGCTCCAAGAAATCAGCCACTGGCTCATTTGGTAATTACCTGAGACACATCAACTTGGCAACAGATACTTCTGGCTGAGGCTTGTAGAAGCAATCATGGAATAATCTTTCCAAGTCGGTCTAGCCTTGGACTTAGTTTGGAGCTAACGATGAGTACCAAGAAAAGGCAACCCCTGTTAGAAATAAAGGGAATAGTTGTAACTTGTAGTACTCATTTTGATTTACCTCACCACATTGAGCCATAATTCGACTTACATGCTCTATTGTGGACATATCATCTCCCCTAGAAAGTGGAGAAGTCTAGAGTCCTATAGCCTCTCGGCAAAGGAATCTTATCAACCCAATCAGGGTATTGCTTCTTATACATTGGCCTATTCAATGGCCTAAGTTAGACATCAAAATGTTGCCTAATAATTGCAGCAATCATGTTGGGGGTCCATTAGAGGCTGCCAATTTGCCCGAGGGCCCATTTGAACCGGAGGTAAAACCTGTGGTGGAACTTCATACCTATAGGCATATTGATTACCAAGTCGTTGCAAGTTAAAATTTTAAGGTTGGAAAATGTGAGTCCAAGACTAAGGACATGCAGTTTGAGTTTGTGTGTATGAATTATGAGGTTATGAATGCACACTTTGGTTTGTATAAGTATATGTTGATCCTCCCATAGCGATTATAGGTGGTTGTTGAGCATACAAAGTGTTAATACTGTTAACCATTCTTATGTATGGTGGATCCATAGCATAACCATTGTATGTAATTGCATCCATACTCCCATTCCTTTATAACCGCCCAATACGGGTGGGTCGTTGTGTAACATCCTCAATTTTCCTTCATGTTAAATTACCTCAGTAATCCTGAGTAATTAGGCACTTAATGAGAAATTAAAATATTAAGGCTTAATTAAATAATTTATGTGGCAATTTGGAAGAGAAAGTTAAGAGAATGCTTAATTAAGATTAGAGAATTTTTTATTAAGTGAGTCAAACTGTTAATAGCTTAATTAAGCACTGATCACCAATAATTAACTTAATTGAGTTTAATTAAGAATAATTGAGCTTAGTTATAAATTTAATTTTCTTAATCATGTTCCTACATGTTAATCACTAATTCTTGCTTAATCAAGTTAATTAAGTTGCAAGAGCACTTAATCACAACATTAAAATTCAAATTAAGTTAACTAGATAATAAAGTAAAGAGTGATGTCATTAAAGCAAAAAGCATGAGACAATAGTATTTTTTTGTAAGAGTTAGTACATGATTTGTCCCCCTATCATCCAATTTGTCTCCTTAATCACTGATTAACATAACATAAAACAAAATGACACAAAAAAATCTCCCCCATTGCCCATATGTGCTACGGCCAACACACCTACACACACACACACACACACACACACACACACACACACACATTCATTTTTATTTCACACTTTCATTCTCTCTCTAAACTCTCAAATCCTCCAACTTCTCTCTATATTTTCTCCTCTTCTTTTTCATCTTCTTCTCTATTCTCCACCTTCGTAACCAAACCTTCTTCACTTAGCCCTTCAAATACCATATCTTTTGGTCTTTGAAGAAAAGATTCAAATACTACAAGGCTCATTTTCATCAAGAACTCAAGAGCTCTCTCTTTATCCTTGCAAACCGCCACCACCGTCATCAAGGAGGAACCTTCATGGTCTTCTTCTCCTCTTGCAAAAGATGCCACTTTTGACCCTAGGTAGCGATCTTTACTCTTTTCTTTTTGTTACTTAAGAAGCTTGAAGCTTGGCTCTCACGATGGCCAAGATTTTCAAGTAAGAACTTGAGAATGTTTCCTTTTTTGGAAAAAAAGTTTGCTTCTTGAACCTTGCTCATGAGAGTTCATATGGATGTCTAGGGTTTTTTTCATGAATGCCCTAAAAGTTTCTATTTTTAGCAAAATATGTTCTTTATCTTGTTCATGGGTTGTTCTTGTTTATTGAAAGTTTCTCTCTTTGAATGCTTCAAGATTTCCATTTTTCTTTCTTGATGCATGAGTTTCTTGATGTTTTCTTGTGGGTTGCTGAAAAGGAATGATGTTCTTAGTAGTATTTGGTTAAAAATTTGTTTCTTCTCTTATAATAAGCTTATGATTGGAAGAGTTCTCACTTTTACATGTTTTTCATGACTTGACAAGACTAGGAACATTCTTAAAAGCATAAAACTTTTAAAAGTTTGCTTCTTGATGTATAAAAGTGGCGCTACATTCATGCTCCCTTAAAAGTTTCATTTTGTTCTTTTTGAAGACAAGGATATGTTTAAAGGTCCAAACTTTTTGGAACATGAAGCTTTTTAAGTCATAAAAATGAGAAATTGTCACTTTTATATCTTAAAGATTGAATTTGAAGACAAGACCTTTCATAAAGTTTCAAACCTTAATAAAAAAATGTAACTTTTAAGTCATAAAAATGTTGACTTGCAACCTTTAATTTGTAAAGATTAAATCTTAAGTCAAATCAAAAATAAAAGTATTACCCTTTCTTCAAGAAAGAATTTTTTAGACCCTAAGACAACTTTAAATTATAAAGTTGGAATCTTGATAGTCTTGTAATGATTAAAAGTGTCAACTTTCTTAAAGAATAAAACATTCAAGTCATAAAGTTAGCATCTTGTATCATCTTCTTATAAAGGTTGAATCTTTAAGACAAGAATAAAATTTTAGAGACTCGTACTTTCATAAGGGATAAAACTTTATAATCACTTTCATAAAGTATGCAACCTTATAATCATAAAGGTGAAATATTGCTATTCTAATTACTAAAGTTTGAATCTTATAACTTGTGAAAATAAAAACTATCCCTTGATAATTAGTGAATATGGTGTTGTTGGTTTAATGAGTATGGTTATGGGTTGTCATGACCCAAGGGTTAGAGGGATCTTGAAATCCTTTGAGAACAGATATATGATTAAGGCCTTTGAGCATACCATGAACCTAGGAATCACTAAATGCAGTATCTCAAGAAAATAAAATAATTACCTAGCAAGTAGTTAACTTGAACAATTACCTAACAAGTAGTTAACTTGAATAAGTGTTCCATAAGATATGTACACAAGTAAAAGGTAATTTCACATAAGGACTAAGTAACTAAAAGACTAGGCACATTTATTTTAACTATGTGGCTCTCTCATGAGAAGACATGAAGAACAATATCATGGCTCATAAGACTTTCCATAAAGAATAACCCAATTATAATCTCCCTTTAGAGGATGAAGGTATCGTGCCTTTGAGCATGATGTATGATTAATTTGATTGAGCATTGACTCATGATTGAATGACTATAGATGATTGGTATGATGGTATGAGACGGATATAATTGGTTGTTGGTCGAAGTTTCCATGTTTGGCATTTTGGGAAAGTTCCAGTCTAGCCGTTATGCTGTCGGATTTTTGCCAAAATTAGGAACTTAGCCATATCATTACATACCCACATGTGTTTTGTCAATGATTACAATGCATGATAACAAAAGAAAAGAAAGAATGGTATATGACCCTTCAATTACTTCTGTAAGGGAAGTGAGAGATGGTGATCCACAAAGACTCAAGAAACCTCTATTGTAATACCCTCCCAAGTACAGTACTATACTTAAATCACAATACCTCATCTAGGAGTTGTTATTGTCACGTAATCGGACCTTGTCTGGCAGTAATCTTCGGTCACCTTCAATCTTACTAGTCGACTCCGCCTCGAAGGGCCTTATTCGGAATTTTGAACTATCTAGAGATAACATGGAAACTAATATAGGAGTGAGAATTATAAATTCTCAATAGGATTCATTCACTGTCATACATAATGTCATTGTTGTCATCTCCAGTTGCTTCGATTTATTATGAATAAAAGATGAACATGTTATACAAGCTGTTTAATTTTACAATTCAAAAACATACTGTCTGAAGCAAAGTTCATTTTATTCATATACTCATAATTTGGGCAAGCCAATACAAAATCAATTCATGAGTTATACTATGAATAATAACTGAAACATGTTAACTTATAATAGCACCAATATACTGAAAACATAAAATCTATACACACCTTTACTTGTGTTTGGATTTCATGCAGAATACACATATTTTTCCTTTATCTTTCTTTACTTATTACATATATCCCAGAGTACGATCGCCATGTCACGATCCTTAGGAATATGGGACCTTCATCATATCCTTTATCATGAATATTTATATGCCACCATAAATTTTCGGTACCTACACTAGCTGAGTCATGCCATGCCTCATGTAAGCCCTATCCCCTATACTCACACTAGTTGGGTCGATGCCATACCTCATGTGAGTGGGATGCTTGCATATGCTTTAATATTTATTCTTTACTGCCCTTGGGTAGTCTAACCTAGAAGTGAACTCGTCAGCTCAACTTGTGACCGTCATCACACAAACTAACCCACAAGGGGACCCACGTGCCTCTAGTCTTGGAGGGATCTCATTTTAGTCACATGCCTCTAAATTGAAGGGATCTCTTCTGATTACGTGCCTCAAGAATAGAGGGATCTCAGCTGACCATGTGCCTTCAATGTAGAGGGATCTCATCTGACCATGTGCCTCCAAGGTAGAGGAATCTCATAGTTTTATATTGCCTTCACAAGAAGGGATTCAAAGTGTAACTGCCTCCAGGTGAAGGGATCCACATTTAATATGTTCATGTCATTTCATTCTTATACATAAATCATGTATAGATATGCTGAATGCTTCATCACTTACTTTTACATATCCTTACATACATGATTTCCACATACATATTCATAATATATAAATGCTCATAACTTTCTTACAATTCTACCGAAAATTCGGCAACATAACGGAATGTGTCCGCTTCCCTATGAATGGTGCCAGTACATCAAAACACCAATTTCTCATAGAAGTCACAATATTGCATTCATAATTCATTATTAAACTCATAGAAGCATTAGTTCCATGGAGGCAGAGTTACTGCCTCAACATAATAATTCAACCTGATTTTTGTCAATCAAACCATAATTTCTATTTAACTTATTTGGACCTAAATTTAACTTAGGCCATAAACTCATTTTAACTCATTTGGACCTGAATTTTGGATATGTTAAAGTGTTATGTGTCTATTTTCTAACCTCTTTCGTCCTATCCAATTTTGATAACTATAGCTCAAGTTATTTAGGTTTTATCCCAGCCTACCTTGTGGCTAGCCAAAATCAAACACTTAAAAGTAAAAATCCACTAAAAATCGAAAACTAATTCAAATCATACGAAATTAGTCTCATATTAAAGCTAATAGGATAAAATTTCATTTACAAAAGTTCCATTCCATTTGACTTAGTAGGGCTCAAGTTATAAGCCCCAAAATATGACCTTCCTAAACTATCCTGTTTTGGTTTGGTTTGGACATAGGGCAAATTTCTTGGATCACTGGGAGCAAATGGGACCTTATCTAATTCTAAAATTTTTATGGGACATTCTCCTATGTATAAGCTTCCTAATAAAGTTAGTTTCATTCATTTCTAAGTAGTATAGGGCAAGTTCTATCCTAAGCAACCCAGTCTGCCCAGAATCAAAGTAAGAAACCTAGGTTGAATTTCCAAAATTCATATCTCTCTCAATATGAGTCCAATGGCCTTATATGATATATGAATGGAAAGCCCTAGATGTCTAGTTTCATATAAAAATAGTTTCATCAAATTTAAATGGTGGTAGGCGGAGCCGTACATTCCGTCGTACGAACTGCTGAGGGATTCTCGGTTTCCAGCTTCTCTCATCTTCATTCTTTCACCTTTTCTTACCTCTTAAACGAATTTAACATCAACAACAGCCAACAAACCAGCCAAATAACATCATAATCATTCAATTATCTCATCAAGAATTGAGAGAATAAAGTCACCAACAGCCACCCAAAATCAGAATAGCAAGACAAGATTTGAACCTCTACCTTTTGTTATGTTGTGATTTGGCTTGATTTTGGAACTTGAATGAACAAAACTTGGCTGGGCTTGATGGTTTCATGAAGTTGGGTGAATGGAGAAGAGAAGAAGAGAGCTGAAAGAGGGGAGAAAGCCAGCACAGAAAAATGGCTGAAGGAAGGGAGAGAAGTGTGTTATAAAACATGGAGGAGGTAGTTGGAATGGGTGGCTTTGATTAGTTGAAAATCAAAAGGCTGAAATTTAGCCAACTTTCCTCCTTTCTTGTGGCCTTGTTTGCGCCACTTTTAGGGGTTAAGTGGCTGAGTTCTCAGCCACTTAAAGTAGAGTTGATGAGTTGAAATTCTATTGGTTCGGTTCCGATAGTTTAAAATACCATCATCTTACCAATTTCCTTTAAATCGGTAAATCGGTTTTGAAGAAATTTGTGAAGTTTTATATGTTTCTATTCTAATTATTTCTAATCCTAATATCTCTAATTAACACTTAATTAGTTTCTAATTAATCTCTAATTAATTTCTAATTAGTTTTACTTATCCACTAATATCAAATTAATCAATTAAAGGTATAAATTAATCATTTTGCAAATTGATGGCTTTTCTATTTTCTATTTGTCATGGCTAATGGCATCTTCATAATTATGGACAAGTCTAGGGGCATCCCACGTTATTTCACGTGTGGACAGCTCCGTGGCTCAATCAGCTAAGGTTTAGGTTTCTACGTTTTCACTACGCGATTCTGCTTTGTTTAAAACCTTATTCTGCTAATCTAATTGATATAAGGACCTAAAGGTCATTTTTTAAAAGTTCAGGGGCAAGGTTGTAAATAATAAAAGTTTGCCCAAAAACATTTTCATCATTTCCTATTACATTATATGGGATTGTTACATCTATGGGGGAGGCAAGGGTGATATGGAGAACCCTCTAACCTAGAGGTAACTATTATCAGCTTAGTCTGATTTGTTTTAGCACTACATGATAGCAGTCACAGAATGAGCTCATGTCCAAAAGCAGTCTATTTTAAAGGAAAAGTAAAGAATGTTAAGCACATACTAAGAATGAAAGTAAAGTCAAAATGAAACCATGGTCAAGTTAATGAGTTGCATAGAAATGCATGCATCTACATTATCCATATGCATCATGAACATTTCTTCCATGTTTTAGCATGTATGTTTATGTATGATGTTTTAATTATGATGTTAAAGCTTAAAGCAAGATTTATGTTTTCAAGATTATTAAAATTGAACCTATGCATATCCATTATTTTTATAATTAAACCCAAAGTGGCTGGGACGATAATGATTATACAGTATTTGTCTACTCGTGAACCTATTGAGAAATCTAGTGTTTCTTACTCCTACATTTCTGTGTCGTCTTCAAAGGATGCTGGCATTGGGCACGGTGATGATATTCATTGAGTTCCCAGTATGTTATTAGTGCTTTGACCCAGTGCTGAATGCCTTTGTGGTGTCTGCGAGCGCAGCCATGAGGGTCTACATCTTCTATGGCCGATCGTTCCAGGTACTCGTTATGAGCACATTTTTTCGTCCACACTAGCCGTATGGCAAGGTCACCTTGGATGATATTCGTCTCTACTTTTAGCCACCGAGGTACCTAACCAATAGAAAGCCTGACTCGGATACCTATCTTACACTAACTATTTCTTTGGATTCCGATCCTTCAGAGCCATCCTACTCGAGTGACCATGTGGAGTCTGACCCCTCCAAGCCTTTCTACCCTTTAGTCATTTGCCTAACTTCTAATTCGTCTTCTTCTTCTATAGTTCCTCATCATGCACTACCCCCGACTCATGGTCGTAGGTTCATTCGTACTCGCGCTGTGCCTCGTGGACGTGGACGTGGGTGTGCTCGAGTAGGAGGAAGACAAGGCGATGATGCTCTTGGTGGTTTCGGGAATGGCTACCTCCCGTTCGATGGTTGACTTAAATAGCGCATGCGGAGTTGAGTATGAGGATAGCCATTTTTAGTTGGTAGTTATAGGGCTATCATTTTCTTTTGGCATGTATGGGTGGATGGAATTTCTAATGTATTTTCTTTTGTAATGTATTTGGTTAGATTTCTTTTGTATGGCCGACAATATATATCGGACCCATTACCTATTATGAATGACTTGTTACTCCACTATTAACTACGTTAGTTCTTTTGGTTGTGGAATGATATTATATTCATCCTAGATGATTAATCTTTATGTTGCCTTTATTTATTTTATTGCATTGCTTGTACAAGATAATGGCGTTCAATATTATACTTTGTGACGCGTGCATGGCTCTTGGTTTTCAAAATGATTTACTCATGTTCTTATCATTCAAAAAAAAAATTACCTCTATTTTTAGTATAAAGTAATTTCAAATGGTAATGTTAGTATTGTGGCCAAAAGTAACAACTAATAATTTCATAATATAACTTAAGCATAGTATGAGACTATTAGGATGTTACACATTGGTTATGTTCCATGCATTCCCACTTGGGGATACTGTCAGTAATCCAATACTCCCTGGAATATTAGGTGGCCTGTGCATAAGCTCACTTGTCTGTATTACCAGTTTGGCGGCTATGCAACTTGCCCAACTAGCTGATTAGCCTAGTCATTATGATTAGCAATATTTTTCCAAGGTGCAGCTAATGTAGAATTATCACTTATATTAGCTTGTAATTAGGCCACTTGGATCTTATTATGAACCACAGGTTTAGCATTATCGGCTAATTGCTTGGTTAATTCAAACATTACTTCATTTAGCCCTATATCAATTTCATCACGTATGAAAGATGTGGTCATAATAGTTAGCTATCCTTTTCTTCCCTTGGCACTGGAGAATTACTTGAGGAAGAAACAGTCGTGCTAACCATAGGCTAGGCCATGGTGTCCTGCATCGGCTATGAACCTATGCCCCTTGGAGGGGTACAAGGTGCTGCCAATGTGGTCACCTGTGGACCTCCAATACTCTGGTTATTCTATTTTGATAGTTTTGAACTTGGCATAAT
This sequence comes from Pterocarpus santalinus, assembly GCA_031439595.1. NCBI lineage: Eukaryota > Viridiplantae > Streptophyta > Magnoliopsida > Fabales > Fabaceae > Pterocarpus > Pterocarpus santalinus. Next base: position 41,635,930 of record CM062527.1, read on the forward strand.
TGTCTTTCCTGATCTTAAGATTATACACCAAGTATGATTTAAACAAGTTTTTGGAAATTTTGCTTGATCTATTGGAGTCCTACCAAGCATGCCAAAAAATATGTCGAGCTACTTTTTGGTTATAGGTGAATTAGTGTGCTAGGCATGTCAGACTTTAAATTCGGCTAGTCAGAGCCCTCGATTCCAAGAGTCAAATGATTACTCCAAGGAAGGAAATCTACTCTTTGGATATGGGTTTTTCAAGTTATTCAAAGAAAGCACTTGGCTAAGATCAAACCAAAGTATAAGCAAAACCACAAGTGAACAGTAGAGATGATGTAATCAGCAAAATTTGCATTAAATATCTAACCAATTGCAATGGGTATCTCTCTTAAGCTTCCACGGCCAATCCGTGTGGAAAGCTTAATGAAGGAGATTGGTACAAGTGATAAGTCAAAAGCTATAAGGGTTGAAACTAAATTGGCATGAAAAAGGAAAAAGTATAAGTAAAGTAAAGTAAAGAGTAAAAGGTAAAAAGCCTAGATTTGTGTTCCCGATGCCGAGGGCTTGCATTGACTGAGTCTTACTCTATTTATAAGCAAAGCATCTTCCATAACTACCCTTTGGTAATTGCCATGGCTATGTGCTTGTATCCTTGGATGTCTTGCTCTTCATGGCCATGTTGTAGAGAGGTTGACTTGTGTCTGCTTACTCTATATTTGTATCCTAAGCATTGGAGTTGGAGACCTTTCTCCTAGGACTTGGCTTTTTTAGCTCCACCATATTATATTCCACATTGGTTTCTTGTCTAAGCCAACCAGCCATTTGAACTTGTATTTGGCCAATTAATGCTTATGTTATGTCCTCGGCCATAATCTTCTTCAGCCACACCAACTTATGGCTCGGTTAGTGCTAAGGGTGGAGTTAAAACCACACTCGACTAAGTTTTATCTTCCGCTGAATGCACCTAACAATTTTTTGCTGTCAACACCTACAAGAGGCTATATACATGCCTGAGAGACTCCCACTCCAAACCCAGCTATCATGAATTTCTTGTTATAAAGGGACTAGGTATTGAGAAATAACAGTGAGAATAGTAGGATCTACATGAGTAGCCAATTGACCAAAATCCCACATACCATGAACCTACAAATCACAAACTCGAAGGACAGTATCAGAAATGTGCACAAACTGCACTAAATCACAAAGCCATTCCTAGAGGAGCCAATGGCCATGCCAAATCAAATATCCCCCTAACCTAGACGAAACTGATAACCCTCTTTCAAAAACTTAATGGCTTTCACAACACTGCCTCCCTAAGCTTGGGACTAAACTAGTAGTAATGGTTTAAAGCCTTACCCTCGGCAGTGTACACTGGCTTGCTCTTACTAGTAGATTTCTTCTTACCTGTAACTCTCATGTTCTCATAAATGGGGTGAAAAGTTAAGGTAATCAAATGAGAATGAGAATCCTAGGGCTAGAATGCAAATAAGGAAAGATGCTCAAATAACGAGAGAAGAATGCTTACTAGAAGAAATAGAGTGGATGAAATGCGAATAGGTTCATAGCATGGCAATACAGATAGAAGAAAGTCTCAACTCAAGTCTTTATGGGGAATCGATCCTATGAACAGTGATGAAGAAAGAAAGAGAGCTTCTCGAAGAAGAAAGAATGTTAAGCGATAAAATAACATTTGAAGATCTAGTGGGTGTAGGTCAAATGCCAATTAAGGCCTGACACATAAAGTGACACTCTTCTCCAAAATCGCCAAATTGATGCATCCTAGAAATTTAATCATTTTAACTACTAGGAAAACTTCGCGCATGAGACCTCCCTAAAGGGGCTCGCCATAGCAGGAACTCGCCGTATACCTTGAGCTCGGTGCACAATCCTCACATAACGACTGAGCTCAAAGGTTGTGGATTTGATTGACTCCCTAACCCAATTGCTCACCCCATATCAGACTGCTCGACTTCGGAGGCATAAGCTCAAGTGCTGTTACAACGAGTATGAGCTCGCCAAGGCTTACCTCGCCCCCAACATAGCTGCCACTTATCCACTTATATGTTAATACTATCTTGTTATATCTCTCATATGCTTCATGCAATGTTAACATGTATATTAAATAAGGAAACCATGCCATGATCATGGACATTAATGGTAACTACTTCGCGTTAACCACATCCTCATCATATTCAAGGAAAGGACCCCAAATTTACTATTACAGGCAATCAAGGGAGATTTTGTACCAGATGGCTACTCCAAAACCCAAGAGAATATAAGGGCTCTAAGCCTTAACGTATGATTGAATCTTTTTTTACACACACAAATCTCTTAAATCCATTTTGACTTTAGCGCTAGGTTGTCTTTGCAAATACTCCTTACCACCATGCATTGTTAAGACATTGGAGGACTTGCATCACCCTAACGTTCAGGCAAGAACAACAATATATTTGATGCTTTCAACATTAAACCTTTTATTATCAAATTTATTACCATCTATTTTAGCAATTAAACAAAAAAATTAGTGAATATTTGACACAAAATGCCGAATATCAGACATAGTAAGTAATTAATTGAAAAAATACGATTGACTATTTCATAATACTGACTTACTATCCAAAAACATAGACCACCATTACAGCATGTATATTTTTCTTTGACAAGCTTAATCTCCACCATCCTAACCATACTTTATTTAATTAAATAGTCAACTACTAATAACTAACATATATATATATATAAGCCAATAATCAATCAGATCATTTATAATCAGAATGTATCTCACAAAGTTAATTACTTTAGAAAGGACCAAATAGAAGAAAACAAGTATGGAAGACCACAATCGACTATCCATTATTTGATATAGTTGTTGTCTTATGCTTTGAGATAAGGTCGGCTAATGTTTAGGCTTGGGATATCCCTAGCTTCCACTATAGGAAGGGAGGAGTATATATAAGACTTGATACCGTTATGATTGTCATTATGATAAGGGGCCCTATTGGGGCATAAGTTAAGGGAGAGAATTCTTAATAAATCAACACTGAGGAGGGAATCCTGCTGGAGGTGTAAATATGGTAGTTAATGAGATAATGTATGCTCCTAAGCTAGGCACCTAAAGGTCAATGGGTTGGCTTTCGAGGTCAAGGCCTTGAATAGGCAGCCTTGACTCTGTAGGACTGGAGTAGGTTGGTCGATTGGGTCATCATGACCGGATCACAAGCCCTCCAACCTCAAGCTCATAAGAGTGGAGCTTTGAAGTACAGGCCGGGTGTGAGAATGTTGGGCACTTGAAGGTTAGTAGGTTAGCCTTTGAGATCAAGACCTTAAACAGGCAGCCTTGACTCCATGGGAATGGAAAAGGTCAGTTGACGAAGGGTAGGTTAGGTCATCATGACCGGACCACAAGCCCTAAAGCTCAGAAAAGTGAAGAGGTTTGAAATATAGGTCAGGTATGGGGAAGTTGGGAGACTGACCAGGCTACAAGCCCTCCAATCTTGAGCTCAGAAGAGTGAAAAGGTTTGAAATACAGGCCAAGTACGAGAAGGTTAGGAGACTGACCGAGCCAAGTTTCAAGGTTATGGGGCATAAATAGTATTGGGTTTATCGAGCTTTTGGATAGAGCTGGGGTTGCTAGGCTTTGATATTATTAGTGTTATCAGCTTAAATAATGTAAGGATTTTCAGGCTTTTAGATAGTGCCAGGGATGAGCGGGTTTTGGTGGGCTGATCCAATCTTGCAAACTAATGGAAACATTATCAAGCATTGACTTCCTATCCTTATCATTAATATCTTGAAATCATGCAGCCATATTGCCATTTCAAAGTTATATCTGAAACAAAAAGACCAAAAAATAAAAAACTATTACAAAAATGATATTATGTCGTTTCTTGACCGAGCAGCTAGGACATTTGTGGGTACATCGAACTGGTTATCATTTCTTTCTTTTTATTATGAACGCAACCATATAGACAAACAAAAAATAGGAGATTATCACAAAATAAATAATGGTGTAAAGGCATAGTATTATTCCTTTATCATCCTTTCTCTCATAGCTAAATGTTAATTTTTAAGGATCATATCTCATTGGCCAATTTTGATCTTTGCAACCAAGTATTGGGTTAGACCACCTCTCTTGAGATTGGAGACTTTCTCGATATGACTAGTCTTAAGCGAGTACCAGCTATGACTAGGTTTGGAGACCTTGCCAGCATGGCCGGGCATTGGCGAGTACTAGCTACAACTGGTTTTGGAGACCTTCCTAGCATGGTCGAACTTGGGCAAGTACCAGTTATGGCTCATTTTGGAGACCTTGTTGGAGTAGCTGGACTTTGGTGAGTACCAACTATGGCTAGGTTTGGAAACCCTGCTGATGTGGCTAGGCTTTGGCAAGTTCTAGTTATGACTAATTTTGGAAACCTTGCCAAGGTGTCTGGGCTTTGGCGTGTACTAGCTATGACTAGTTTTGGAGATCATCTTGGCATGGCTAGCCTTTGGCAAGTACTAACTATGGCTGGGTTTAGAAATCTTCTAGGCGTGGTTGGGCTTTAGTGAGTCCCAACATGGCTGGGTTTTGGAGATCATGCTGGCGTGGCTAAGCTTTGGAGACTACTAGTGCATTTTGGAGATCTTCCTGGCGTAGTTGGTCTTTGGCAAGTACCAACAATGGCTGGGTTTTAGAGATCATGCCAGCATGGCCGCGCTTTAGAGATCATGCTGGGGTGGCTGAGTTTTGGAGGCTACTAGATGGCTGGGTTTTGGAGATCTCTTTGGCATGACTGGTCTTTGAAGACTACTAGCGATGGTTGGGTTTTGGAGATCGTGGTGGCATGGCCAGGCTTTGGAGAGTACTAGTGATGTCTATATTTTGGAGATCTTTTCGACGTGGCTAGTCTTTGGTGAGTACCAGCGATGGCTGGGTTTTGGAGAGTGCTGGTGATGGTTGATGAGAGCATCGTTCAGCATCAACTTCCTTTCCCTGTTAACATCTTTAAATAATACAACAACACTATTATTTCAAAAGTTAGCCTTAACAGAATAATAAGCTATATAGCTAGCATGTTCTTATCTCTCCTATAATTGTACTAATTTATTGGGATCATCAAATACCATAACTATCAAAATAGAATAAAATGTCGAAAACATAATATTGGCATATTTGTTATATTTAAACAATTAAAATAAAAGGTAGTTATGTACAGTACATATGATATGTTAATGCTAATAAAACAATGAAAGTAGTAATATAGTAAATAATTGTCCACAAATAATGAGAATGGTAATATGAACTCAGTAACACCCTAATAAACACATACTACACTTAAGTCGTATTACAGCGTTTTACTAGTTGTTACTTATGCTCGTGGAAAACTAAACTTCACTTGAAATTAAATTACACGAAAATTGCGGTAAGATTTTTTTTTTTTTTTTGAAATACATCGTCGCTTTGGAAAGTAAAGCCTTGAGCGAGAAGGTAGATAGAGAAAGAGCATGTCGTATAAGGTACATACCCAAATATCATAAAACATGAGAATGGTAAATAAATAGTAATTCACAAATACATTACATTACATAGCTAATCATTACATCCATATGGGTTCATAATATTTATATACATACATATATATAACAGCAGTACATCGAAGGAAGCTCATGGTCGTGCCATGATCCAAATACTAGGTACTAAATACAAACTTCAATGACAAAGCTCATCTTAAAAAGGAATATGCGAAGATGCGGAGTGATGGTCGCTATAAGTCCCAAAATAGCTTCGTCTGGCATCCCACGTTGTAAGTTCGCTCACAGTGTGGGGGATCCATGCTCCACTTCACCGGATGCGCCATCGGATTCTGGTGACGATGTGAAAAAGTAACTAGAGTGAGAAATAAGATTTCTCAGTAGCACTCGAACCCGACACAGAGGTATCATCGTCATCGTCCCAGCCACTTCGGTTTTATAATGAAAATAGTGAGCATGCATAAGGTCTAATTCTTAGAGACATGGCTATCCGAAGTGGATTCAATTTTAAGTACATATTCTCATTATAATAACAACATCATGGTATACATAAAAGCTTATATGACAATTCATGACATGCATGAATATATTGAGAGTTTCATTCTTCACTTGGATCGGACCGAAGTCTCTTTCTTTTCTTAACTTGACTTTCTCTTAAGTCCTTTCTTTCCTTAACTTGACTCATCTTAAGTCCTTTTCTTTTCATCTACTAAACATAAGTGGTAATGAGCTCATACCGTGGCCGTCGCCATCATAAATTTTCGGTAATTACACTAGCTGGGTCATGCCATGCCTCATGTAAGCCCTATTCGCTATACTCACACTTGCTGGGTCATGCCATGCCTCATGTGAGTCATGGATGAGGGGAACTTACTTTGGGTCACCTTCCCTTTTGAAGGATCATACCCTTAGTTCATTATCTTCTTATTAAAGTTTATGATGCAAAATTATTCTGATTCTTTTCCACATTTAGGTGTTATGTATTGCCGTCCCCAAATGTGATTCCTTTAATGTATATCATTAAGCATCATATTATCATATATCATATTCATATCATCATTATTCATTTTCATATCGTCATCATATCATTATCATCCTTATCATCATCATATCACTATCATAATCATCATGTCATCTCATCATTATCATTATCATACCATCATCATCATGACCATCATCACATCATATCATATCATCATCATCATGATCATCATCATATCATTGTCATCATATTGTTACATAGAGGCATACATATCACACAAAATCTTATGAGCTTAGCTTAGTAAATTTGGTGCAAGCTTTTAATTGATGTTGCCTCTTGTGTAAATTTTTTTATTAGGTATAGGGCCAATTTCATCTATTATCCTTTTTAAAACTTTTAAGTTGAATTATAAAGGTTTTCCAATATATAATATATGGGCTTTAATGCCTTAAAGCTTATTTCTCATTAATCTTTAAAACTTGACCATAACTAGTTTTACTTTTACAGTGGGGCAGTAATTTTAAAAATTCACCATAAATTCATCTTTTACTCTTTGCTTCAAATTTTGGTATGCTTATACTTTTCTGAGTCCATTTTTAAATAAAATAAATCCCAGTCAAAAATTCATTTTATAACTTGAGATATGCATATTTTATTCTGACTGCTCAACATTTTAGTTTATTCTCGATAAAGTGAATTTTAAACATTACTGCTAGCTCCTCACAAGGAATCTACCAAAACTGTTTCATGGGGATGTTCCTCTATGTCTTAGCTTTCTAACAAATTTGGTCCCACTCAAAAATGTTCTGTGTAACTTGAGTTATTAAGATTTTATTACATACTACCCGAACAGAAACACATCCGGGAACAGCACACTTTGAAAATTCATATCTCTCTCGTTTTAAGACCAAATTTCACGTGTTTTATATGTATGAAAAGCTCTATGAGTCTATTTTCATTTGAAATTAGTTTCAATCCATTTGGGTTATATTGAAAGAGTTATTGATCGCACCACACAAACTGCTAGAATTTTTCAGTTTCCACGGTTTTGGTTTCAAGGAGTTTTCTTGTAAGAACATTTAGTCTTTTCTTCAAGTAATCACTTTTCTCTTCTAAACCACTTTTAATCTTTGAGATATTGATATTAACTCAATGTTTTAACTTCTAAAAATTTAGTTCAACAACTATAAACATTCCAACCGAAAATTTCATGCCAAAGAGAAGGACACAACACATGAAAACTCATCATACCAACAAGTATGGCCATGAGGCCTTGGAAACAAGTTCTAGAACCACCTAGCTATGGAGAGCTTAGGAGTTCAAGGGCTTGAAGAACACATAAAATTGAAAGATTAGAGTCACTACCAAATGTGTTTCTTGAGGAGTAGAAAGAGTTGATGGGTTGGAGATCACCTTCCTCCTCCTTGAGCTTGATGATGGGGCTAAGTGAGTGTTTGTTTTGCTTCTTCAAGAACCAAAGAGGGTGGTCCCTGAAGGACTTGTGAGAATGGTGGTGGAAATGAGATGAGTTAGAGTAGGAAAACAAGAAGAACAAGAAGAAGATTAGGAAGAACAAAGAGATGTTTAGAGAGAGGTGAGAGCTTTGTGGCTTAGTGAGAGAATGAAAACTTGCAAATGAGGAGAGTGAAGGGGCTAGTTGGCACAAGAAATGGGGTGAGGGGGCTGATTGCTTTGCTTCTCCAACAAGCAAGAGTGAGTAGGTGAGTTTTACTTCTTTTTCAAGCAAAAGGGCTAGGAACCTTGGGGTAAAAGGGTGGGTTGTGTTTTCTTTGAGTCTTGGCACTTAGGTAAAGACTATTTAGTGTTTTTCAAGTGGTTAAAAGCATGACCACTCTTGGGATTGGCTAGGGTGAATATGATCATTCCAAGTGTCACACTCTTGATGGAGGAGAGTACATCTCTTGGCTTGACTCAAGGAATACTATTAACCTAGACTCTTGATCTAATGGTGCATGATGAGAAGGCAAATAGATAGTTGGATTTTGCTCTTATCCTTGGCCGAAATTTGGTGCATCAATTAGGAGAAATTTTTAAATTTTCAAAGCTATTAGAATTACCTAAGTTGTTAATTCAATTTGATTGGTTAAATTGCTCTTTAACTGATTTCGGTTAATTACACTTTTAAGACATTTCTCCTCTAAAAGAATTGATCTTATGAATTACGTAATTAGGGTATGAGAATTTATCTATCTCAATTGATAAGGTAGAAAAATTGTCTTGTACTTAATTAATAGGATTGGATTACCTTAATTATATTTCCAACTTACGAAATAATGAGGTTCGAATAACTAGGTTTTAATTAAAACATTTAATACGTTATGATTAATCATTGGCTTGACTCAATTTACTAAGCTTTTGCTCATCGAGATTAGCCGATTAGTCTTCAGTTAATCGTTAACCTCTCTAATTAGTCAGGATTACTGAGCTAATTAGCTTAGACAAAAATTGGGGGTGTTACAAACTCCCTGCAGTTATAAGCTAAATGAATTACTAATTAACATTGAAATTTATATCAATATAAATCAAACTAAAAATGTAATAAAAACAATTTAAGGATACAAATGTAACAACAATAACCATTCTTTATACCTATCATAAATTGAGAACTAAAGGAAATTGAAGAAATAATGAATAAATAATAGTGATAGAAATAAAATTTGTTGTCATGCCCTACAATCCCTGCAAATAAATTGCAGTTAATGATGATTGTCATCAATTTTATGCCACCATGAATTTTATATCAAAAATCTTGATACTATAAAATATTATCCAACCAATAAAACATAGAAAAGTATTATGCATTTTAAAATTTTAAATCAAATCTGATTTAAATTAGTTAGGAATAAGTCTTTTAGGATAGAATTGTAACTTGAAGAGCAAGCAATCTAATCATGTTGGAGGCACTACTATCTTGTCCAATGTGTGATAGGATATATTTAGATTGTATTTAGATTTGCTTTGACTTAGTTTAGGTTTGATTTAAAATCTTAAAAGATAAACTGATTCAATTCAAATTTAAGCAAATATAAACTAAGTCAAAGCAAATCTAGACACAATCTAAATATATTCCATCACATATTGGACTAGATAATAGTGCCTCCAACATGATCATATTGCTTTCTCTCCAACTTACTTTAATTAAGCTTGATTCCTTGATTTCCAAGTAACTTGAAATAAGCTTGATTCCTTTGGTTCAAAGCTAATGTCATTGCACTTGAAATGAGCTCTTGGGTTGCTTAATCTCCAATTTATCACCAACAAGCTATTTCCTAGTGTTAGAAAAACCAAAATCACCCTCTTGAGCTCATATCAAGGTTAGTGGGTTGACCTTCGAGGTCAAGACCCTAGACAGGCAGCTCTGACTCTTTAAGACTAGAGTAGTTGGGTTAGCTGGGGGTAGGTCGAGTCATCACGACTGGATCACAAGCCCTCTCAAGCTCATAAGAGTGGAGGTTTGAAGTATAGGCCGGATATGAGAAGATTGAGCACTTGAAGGTCGGTGGGTCAACCTTTGGGGCCAAGACCCTGAATAAGCAACCTTGACGTGTAGGACTGGAGTAGGTCGGTCGGCCAAGGGTTGGTTGGGTCATCATGACCGAAGCACATACTATGCAATTCGGGTATATGGTTGCAAGAATAGTGACATAGAGAACTAAATGTATACAAAGAGGAACAACTATATACAAAGACTTACGTTAGTATGGCATAACCTTATTAATTGAAAATACTCACACTCTACTAGTCCACTCGTTTAACGCAACACGTTTATCCAAAAACTAACATTTGAAATGAATAGGAGTCCAAAATTCTAGAAATTTACCATCCAATGAAAGGCTTCTTCATATCGCTTCATCATTCATAAAGTACCGACATTCCAATCATCCATGTTTGCTCTAGCCAAGATAAGGCAATCATCTGCAAATAGGAAGTGGGATATCTTTGGCATCAATCTACGTGCTTTTAGGCCTAAGTGCATTTGTGATTTCTCTACTTGATGGAGTAGTAAGGAAAAGTCTTCAGCACATATGACAAAGAGATATGGAGACAATGGTTCACCTTGGCTAAGTCCCCTCTATGGTCTAAAAAATTCCCCTAGAAAACCATTAAGAAGAATAGAATATGAGACATCTTGTACACATTTCATAATTGTGGCGATCCTGCACTCACCGAAGTTTAGTTTCATCATCATAGCTTCCAAGAAATTCCATTCCACTCTGTTACACACTTTGCTTGTATCTAGTTTTCAAGCCATATATACTTCATTTTCCATATCTCTTGCATCATCTTAGATCATGAGTAAGCTCATAAGTAATAAGGACATTATTCGTGATGTGACGGGTTTAATCAAAAGGCACTTTGAGATTTTACAATAGTAGAAGGAAGAATAACGTTCAACCTGTTAGTCAATACTTTTCTAATTATCTTGTAGAACACATGACATTGAGAGATAGACCTAAATTATTTCATCTCCTGTGGGGATTAAATTTTTGGAATAAGTATAATAAATGTCTAATTGATTTAATCCGAAAAATCTTCATTATTAAAAAAATTCAAAACAGCACTTGTAACATTAAACCCCACAATATCCCAATATTTTTTGGGAAAAAAAAAAAGTGCAAACATGTCGTCAGCCCCTAATAATTTTGCAGCACCTATCCAAACAATATCTTCGTTTGCCTTCACCCTTGTAAATGACATGTCAAGAAAATCATTCATCTTTAATGGCTCTTCCCTCGGCACCATCTAAACAATTTTCAATCATACAGTGGTCTTATAAATTTATTTTCATATAAAATTATAAAAAACATAGTAGTTGATGGCAAATATAAAACAATAACCTTTGCTATTAAAGTATGAATTTAATTTTAATATACTATTAATATAAAAAAAATTTAAGCAAACATCCAATCATATTTTATAGCATTAAGAATAAAATAATAATGATTCAACCATTTATTATTTTAAAAATATTTTAAATAGAAGCATATAAGTAGATAATAATATAAAACTCTTTTAATAATATATAAATGATCAAATTGTGAAAGAAATCCTATATATTAAATACTTATTAGGCCTAATACAACGTTCCTATATTTAATAAGTTATCTATTATTTTGGTGGATAAAAGAGATTATAATGGATAAATTTATATAACATATTCCATACACCAAACAATAAATGAAGGCAAGATATATAATATTAATTTATCTTACTATATCTAATACATTATATCAAGCATTTTAATACACCCTTAAGGTATTGCTAGTAGACGTACAAGAAAAAAAAAATCACTTTTTATTTTTCGTTTTTAACCCAAAATCGAAACCCGCACGCACGCCCTGTGGACTTCTCGCTATTGGTGCGAGTCTCAACTTCCGTGACAGACCTCCGCGTAATAAGGACGTTATTATTATTAATTTTTTTATAAATATAATTTTAAGATGAAGAGATAGCACTTTCATCTAAAACAGAAAAAGCCTCTAAACTTAAAGAGTATTTATAGATAAATTTATATTTATCTTACACTAAAGAGATAAACAGAGGCTCAAATATGTGATTTGTCAACTGTGAAACAGTGTGATGCTCCACTTGGCGAACCTCTTGAAGACATTATTATATTCTTCGGTAAATAAATATTTCGAAAATGGGCGGATTCTGCATATTGTAAGTTCCGCCATCACAAATGTTAATTTGATTTAACTCTATTTTTATTGTCATTATGTTCATTTAATTAAAGTGACGCAATCAGGACAATAAAATAAAGGCCGCAGAGCAAACAAAAATAAACAATGGGCCAAATCCCAAATTAACAAAGTGCATATATTTAAGGTCAGCAAGTTCGAAGAATCAAAGTTCCGGACAGGTAGTAGATGCAAATGAATTGTATATAAAAACTAATATTCACAATTGCAAGATTTCTTAAAAACTAATATAAAGAGTAATAATTCGCATATAAATTGTATATGCAAATTTACAATTGTAAGATTTTATTTCTTTGTTACCTTCTAAGCTTATAATTAGTACAAATATATTAAAGTATCGAATAAAAAAATACAAATATATATTAAAATTATCATCAATGCAATTGTAAAAATAAAATAAAAGAAAAGCTGTAAATCAAAAAATTAAAAGAAAAGCTTTATCCCCTCGGTCGACATTGTTAACTTTGAACTTTGGAGCACTTTATGTGAAAAGCACGGTGCACTACACACACCGAATAAATTAACATGTACTATATATGTTTATTACTTGGATGTCAGTTGCATATCTCGTTGTCCATCCCACAGGCTGAACACATAGAGAGATCTGATATTAGTTGTTTAATACTCCATAATCCATTACTATAATATTTTGGTTAGTTTCTCCAATCTCAATACCACAGTCCACGAGAATCTTGAATTACGAGTAGCCACTTCGAGGCAAAATCATAGTCAGTTTTTCTAGCAATTTAGAGGTATCGGCATCTTGCTGTTTAAGAAATAGATGTGGCCCCTCTTTTCTCTTTTTGGAAAGTTGTACAATGCTCCTCTCAAAAGGGAAATATTCAATGTTGACTTAACAAAACCTGTTATACCAGGTTTTTCTTTTATTTATTTGTTAATTTAAAAGCTATAAAAGACTACTTTACCTCTTATGTTAAATTAAATTTTTCTTTTCAATCGTAAATAGAACAAGCATCACATTGATTAGTTATGTAGAAAAACAAGAAACTCTCATTTTCCACTTCGCGTTGTTGCCATTTATTTGTTCTTTTATGTTGTTTACTATGGATTTAAAGAACTCACATTTGCACTCTCATTTGTAGATCATCCAAAACTTATATCAAAGCAAAAAGAAAGGGAACACTATTGATAAATTAGAATTAGAGTAAATATATACAACCCAATCAAATATTTGCAAGCCAACATTCAAACAAAAAATTGATCCGAAACCAAAGATAAATCCACCACAATAAATCCCAAAAAGAATCAATCACTAATACAGAAAAATAAAACAAAGAATTGTTCTTCCTTGAACTATAGTCACATCTCTGTCCCCACCACCGTGAACCATCGTGATCTTCATGCCAACTGCCAAGCCGTTGTCAATGCGACCCCTTGTCCATCAGCCTCATTGATTATTATGGGGCACTTTCCTTCACCATCACCCTAACCCATAGCCACCTAGCCACTGTGGGTCATCCTCCTTAGCTAACAGCCATGAGCTGCCTCAGACCTACACTATGGTCCAACTGCCAGTCATTGCCTTGGTCCATCATAAAGTGGAGTAGTCTCTCCAATTATGACAATGATTTCTCTAATGATCAGTTCCACGTTTCCAGTGACAACATCTCGGAGATGGAAAGCACTCTGGCAATTGTCATGGCAAATTTGAAGTGGGGTAAGGGCTCCAGCTAAAGTGTTGATGGTGGAATTGGAGGTTGCTTGGTGGGGGAGGAAATGAAGCACTATTCTTGTTTGTCCCTTATTGGAAATTTACTTTTATTTTTTTAATTAATATTTAAAATTTTATCCAAATAAACCTGTTACTTAATGGAGTATGCTTGCTCCAACTACATCTATTATTATATTAAACTAATTCTATCTATCTTGACCATTGGATTTATAGATAGCTGTGCCATGAGTTCCGACTTCTGAGTTTAAGGGAAACCAAATGAGTGAGCTTTAAAATGCTCACTCTAGAAAGGTGAGTGTTGGAAGTTAACTTTTCCCTATCAAGATCGGCTTCTAGTTTCTAGGATTGGTGGACCGAGATCAATCGTCTAAGGTCCAAGATTCAAGGTTATGTACTAAAAGCGAGATGGTCTAGGTGGGATGGCAGAGTGTTGAGGTGAGGTATAGATTCCCTGTTCTAGGTTTCAGGTTCCATGGTAGATAACCACATTTCCATCTGAATGTGGCAGAGTATGAGGAGCAATTTACCAAACTATCCATACATGCTTGTCACCTAGTGTCCACAATGACCATGAGGGTTAGGATATTCATCCGTGGCCTAGCTAATCCTTTGTTCTCTAACCTGCTTCCTATGGTTGGGAAAATGTCATATGCCAAGACTATGGATGCTGCCTACAATCTTGAATTTGGGAGAAAGGAGTAAAGAGCTGCAAAGAGTCAGGCAAGAAGCAAAATGGTGAAGCACAGAATTACCAAGGCCGATGCCAGGCACCATCAGTTGGGGCCACCGTTCCCGGGCCTGGCCCGATGAGTGTGTCTTCCTCAGGGTCCTAAGCCAGCAGTATGTCTCAACCAGGCATGTAAGGATCCAAATAGTCAAACTGCCCCATGTAGTGGTGTTATTTTTGTGAGATCTACCACTCAAGGTTGTGTCATAAGGCCATTGGAGCTTGCTTTGGGTGTAGACAGTTAGGGCACCTCAAGAATGATTGTCCTTACTCTAGGGAGCTTTTAGATAGAGTTCCATGCATCTCGTAGCACTTCCACCATCTTATTTAACTTTATCTCCAGGCAGTTCATCTAGACCCACAGGCAAAGGGTCAGGCGAAGGAGCTAGTGGCAGAGGTTCTAGTGGTAGAGGATCAGGGAGAAGCCAGCGTAGAGTTTTTGCATTGAATAGGCAAGAGGCTCAAGCTTCGAGTGCTGTGGTGGCAGGTACCCTGCATGTCAGTTCTTTTGAGGCTTATGTGTTGTTTGACCTAGACTCTACACATTTGTATGTATCCCCATATTTTGTTTCTCGTTTTGGCAAGTAACTGGTGATACTGGACCATCCATTTTAGGTCAGCACCCCAGTATGGGAATCCTTGATGGTTCAAATGATGTTTCCATCATGCGTATTTAGTGTAAATGTAGTAGACACACTGGCTAATTTGATGCTATTGGAGATTATGGACTTTGACATCATCTTAGGTATTGACTGATTGGCCTCATGCCATGCCATAGTGGATTGTTACTCCAAAGCGATGAAGTTTGAGATTCTAGATGGACCATCCTTTATTTTTTGGGGAGATAATTATTTAATGCCCACTATCTTAATTTCCTCTATGAGTGTCATGCACTTGATGAATAAGGGAAATGAAGGTTATCTTGTTGTGGTTTGTGATGTTGAGGCTGCAGTGCCTAGCCTTAACCAAGTTCCTATGGTCAAAGAGTTTATGGATGTGTTTCTTGAGGAATTGCCATGAATACCTCCAAATAGGGAGATTGAATTTTGCATTGACTTGGCTTCAGGAGTCCAAACTGTCTGCATTCGTCCCTACCATATGGCTTCAGCCAAATTGCGAGAATTAAAGGTTCAATTGCAAGATATGCTGGATAAGGGCTTTATCTACCCAAGCACATCACCTTGGGGTGCTCCAGTGCTTTTTGTGAAGAAAAAGATAGGTCAATGTTGTTATGTGTAGACTACAAATAGTTCAACCAATTGACTATTCGTAATAAGTATCCATTGCCTAGAATTAATAACTTGTTTGGTTAGCTTCATAGGGCATTGTGCTTGTCTAAGATCTATCTCCATTCCGAATACCACCAATTGAGAATTCGAGAGGAAGATATTCCCAAGGCCACCTTTCGAACTCGTTATGGATATTACGACTTCTTACTGATGTCTTTCGGGTTGACCAATGCTCCAGCTACTTTCAAGGACTTGATGAATAGGGTGTTTAAGCTGTTCCTGGATCACTGTGTGATCATCTTTATTAATGACATCTTGGTATATTCTACAAGCAGGGAAGAATATGAGTATCACTTGAGGATTACTCCGCAAACTTTGAAGAATCACAGCTTTATGTCAAGTTCTTGAAGTGTGAGTTATGGCTAGACCAATTCACTTTTTTAGGCCACGTGGTATCTAAAGGAGGAATTATGGTGGATTCTAACAAGGTGAAGGCTATTCAAAAGTGGCCAAGGCCCATAACTATGATGGAAATCCATAGCTTCTTGGGTTTGGCAGCTACTATTGGAGATTTGTTAAAGATTTCTCAAAAATCTTTGCTCCTTTGACCAAGTTGACCCAAAAGGGTGTACTATTCCAATGGTCTGATGCTTATGAAGAAAGTTTCTAAAGACTCGGGACTTGTTTGACCATAGCCCTAGTGTTGGTTTTACCCTCAAGATCTATAGGCTATTCTTATGATGCATCCCGAGTAGGACTCGGGTGTGTTCTCATGCAATCCAGTTGAGTCATTGCCTATGCTTCATGATAACTGAAGAGGCATGAGTAGAATTACCCCACTTATGACCTAGAAATGGCAGCTCTTGTCTTTGCACTGAAGATTTGGAGGCACTACCTCTATGGTGAAGCATATGAGATCTACACTGGCCATAAGAGCCTTAAGTACATCTTCTAGCAGAAGAACTTAAACCTGAGGCAACGTAGGTGGATGGAACTACTCAAAGATTATGATTGTACTATCTTGTACCATCCAAGCAAGGCCAATGTGGTGGCGAATCCCAAGAGCAGGAAGTCTATGGGTAGTTTAGCACATATAGCCCCTACAAGATGACCATTTCGTGGAAGAGATCTATAAATTAGAAGCTGAGGGTATGCACTTTAACCTTGGAGGCTTCGAGCTACTTCTAGCCCATGTACGGGCTCAATCCTCCTTGATTGAGCAAATCAAGGCTATCAGTATAAAGATCCGAAGTTATGCAAATTGATAGAGGACACCTACAATGGGAAGAATCTGAGTTCTTTCTTGATTAAGCAAGCCTATCGAGGTGTGGCAACCACTTATATGGGCCAAATGTAGGCGATCTAAGAAGGACTCTTCTAGAGGAAGCCCATAGTTCAAGATATACAATTCATCCTAGTGACCCTAAGATGTACTAAGATTTGAAGCAGTTGTTCTAGTGGGAAGGCATGAAGAGGAATATAGGAAACTATGTCTCATTACTTAGTGTGTTAGCATGTCAAAGTTGAACACCAAAAACCCGCTAGATTGCACTAACAGATAGAGGTACTGAGTAGAAATGGGAGAGAATCACCACAGACTTTATGACCGGCTTATCTCACAGTTTCAGAGGTTTCAACTCCATCTAGATGATTGTGTATAGACCGACCAAGTCAGCTCATTTTCTCCTAGTCAAGACTACCTACAGTGCTTCCCATTATGCCAAGCTATGCATGGACAAGATTGTTCAGCTTCATGGGATTCCAGTATCCATTATTTCTGATTGTAGGCCTCAATTCACATCACATTTCTGTAAGGCCTCCCAAAAGGCCTTAGGGACCCGACTTGATCGTAGTATGACTTTTCATCTCTAGTAGGCAAGCAATATGAAAGGATAATCTAGACATTAGAAGATATATTGAGATCCCAAATTCTAAACTTTGGTGGGAGTTAGGATAACTACTTGCCCCTAATTGAATTCTCCTACAATAACAATTATCAAGCCAGTATCTAGATGGCACCATTTGAAGCCCTTTTATGGGGGATGTTGTATATCTCTTATTGGATAGTTTGAAATTGGTGAAGACAAACTCTTGGGACCCACCTTGGCGTTCAATTGAAAAAGTTTGATTGATTAGGGAACGACTATTGGCAGCGTAGAGTAGGTAGAAAGCCTATACCGATCATAGGAGACAGGACCTAGAATTCTCAGTGTTAGACATGTATTTCTTCAGGTGTCACCTATGAAGGGCATAATGGGGTTTAGGAAGAAAGGCAAGCCCAACCCTTGTTACATTGGTCCTTTTGAGGTTCTAGATAGGGTAGGTGCAGTGGCATACCATTTAGCATTGCCAGAATTGTCCTTAATTTACCTTGTACTCCATGTATCAATGTTGTGGAAGTACCTTCCTGATCCCACATATGTGCTTGCTCTACATACTATCCAACTAGATAAAGACTTAACCTATGATGAAGAGGCCAGAGCCATAGTTGGCTGTTAGGTGAAGAAGTTACATTCAAAAGAAATAGCCTCAATGAATGTAATTTAAAGGAATCACTCTAGGGAAGAGGAAACTTAGGACATTGAAGAAGCGATGCAAGCACTCTATCCCCACCTATTTGATTCCTGAGGTAAAGAATTTTTTTAAGGGATAAAATGTAATCCTTATGCCTCGAGTTCTGAGTTCTGACTTCCGAGTTTGGGGGAAACCGAATGAGTGAGTTTTAGAATACTCACCTGGGAAAGGTGAATACTGAAAGTTCACTTTCCTCTATCAAGATCGAGTTCCAGTTTCTTGGATTGGTGGACCGGGATCAAGGGTCCAAGGTTCGGGATCAGGGGTTATGTGCTGAAGGCGAGATGGTTTAGGTAAGATGGTGGACTGTCGAGGCGAGGTCCGAGTACCTAGTTCTGGGTTCCATGGTAAATCACCACATTTCCATCTAAATGTCAAGGATCAATGTCTAGGTTCTGAGTTCCATGGTCAGTTACCATGGTAGTAGGATGTTGCATTATTGGGTCCAGGTTTCGAGGTTATGGTGACGAATTTAGATTCCAGGGTAGAGGCATGTGAGCACAGTTCCTCGAGTATCAATGAAATGGTATACGTTCTAGGTTCTGAGATCATGGAACCCATGCTATAGTGCAAGGTCGGCAATATAGCATAGCGCAAACTGCATTAAACACACAAAGGACAGTCTGTAATCTCATTTTCTCATTTTCCTTCTCTCTTTTGCCTTGGACCCATCCTTCTCTCTCTCTCTCTCTCTGGAACCCTCTAAATGTTGCCCTCATCATCACCTTCCACTACCTTCTTCTTCCTCTGCCTCCATTCTTCTCAGTATCTTTCCACCATCCGACCATCTCTTACTGCCGTCATGCATTGTAGTGCTGGTGGTGGTGTTATTTCTTCATGCTTTGGAGGTTGTTGGGAGTGAGGGCCTCAGTTTTGTGCTAATCCACTTACATCACTCTATATTTCCTTCTTCTTTTAGCTTCAAAGGTATCTCTTAGATTCCATTCTTTCTCTATTTCATGGATTAGCCCATATTTCTTCATGGCGGTTGTATATTCGAACTTAGGGCTTAAATTTGGGGGTTTTGATATTTTGTGGGTGATTTATGTCAATCTTTGGTTTTAATGTCTAATCTTGGGTTAAATTATCATGTTTGTGACACTAGATTGCTCTGAAGGTTTGGTTCTTGGCTCTGTGGTTCCATGGGAGCAGGATTTCGCTATTAGGATAATATTGTAAGTAGCTAGCATATTCTTAATTAATTTATAACTTAGTTATTTTATCTATAATTGTGTTTTAGTAATTATCAAGACATTATTATTTTAAAACCCTTTCCTTTATTCTATTTTTTTTTTCAAATTTTACACATGAGACAATGAAATGCTTTATATGGAACTATGTGAATCATTATGTTTGAAGGATATGAGAATGGTATGTATGATAGTAAGAAAAAGGTTTGGGAAAGTCTACAACAAGATCTGTAGCTAACGGCAGTAGATGTTAACTCGGGGGCATCTCGGATTGTCATTTACATAGCCACACATAGTGTGGTGTATGACAAACTATGAGATCACACGAAGGTAAGGCTCCTACGTGTGATCTTAATGAATAATCCTGGAGTAGATAGCTTCCCTGTTTTTTTTTTTTTTCATGCTTCAATGATGTTTTCGAACAAAAGTTTTTATTTAACTATATATATTATTTTTATTCTAAATTATTACACATTATCTCATCATGTATGTTAAAGGTATCATATCTCTCACTGAGTTACGTAATTCACCTTCTTATTCTTTTTTCTTTTTCAGATACAGGTGTGGACTTGGGAATTGACCCTCCCAACCCTCAGCAGTGATTCTTTACTCCTTGAGTGAGCCCTTCTTAATCAAGGGCATAATATAATTTAAAGCTTTTGTGGACTTTGGGAGTTGTCCTAGGTATAAAAGAGACTCAATCTGATTTTCTAAAAATGCTAGGTAAAGGTTTGCTAGAGGACTTGTTCCCTATGTGCCAGTCACAACCTGGGTTAGGTCGTGACAATATCAATGGTATGTAATTGGATGAACATCAAATGTTCACTTTTAGTAGATGAGCATTCTATAACTCTCCTTTGTCTTTATTATCTTTCGTATATGGTGTATAAGATTAAGATTTTTCAAACAATGAAGTTGACATAGTAGTAAACACACACTATAGCTTCAGGAAATATCTTGGTTCAATTCTTGAAAAAAAAAAAAAAAACATCAGTTGAAAGAACAAGTTTGATCATGTCTAAAGGAAATTAATCTCCGAAATTACAATCAAATATTTTAGCTTGAAAAGAACTAATAACTGCCACTAAATAAGTAAATATTGTACAATAGCAAAACGTATATTACGAACTTTTGTTCTAATATGTGTCAGAAGGTTCTCTCAAATATTTAATTAAGATATTTTTGTACTAAAACATGATACTGGATTGTCTTTTGGATTCCAATTCTATACAATTATATAAATGGGCCATTTAGAAGTAACTACAAAAAATAAAATAATGAAATTATTGTCTATTTTTTCTATTGCATAACCCTTTTATCCCTTATTGACCATTCTTTGCTTCGAGTATATTATAGGCTTAAAGTAAATAATCATGATTCTACCTAATCTTAATGAATTTGGGAACATTGGTTTCATTTATTGTGAGCTTGAATAGTCTACAATAATTGCACATTGTAGAATTTGACAGCCTCCATCTGGTATGTTCACGGTACTACTAGTACTGTATATGGACATGTGGCGAGGGACTTGTTCACTCTCAAAGGACTCTCGAGGAAGAGGCTGGTGATTGCTTGACTAGGTTGGTAGGATAGGTGACAATGCCAGAGATGGTTCCCGAGATTTTCGCCATGGCACCAACTAAGGAGTAAATTAAGGATTTGAATAAGAATCACGATTACTGGAACAAGGTGGATAATAGGAGCAAATCTCGGAAAAAAGAAGGTTGCTATTAAGACAGTGAGCAAGGGCATAAGCAAGGGCAAGATTATTACTAATATAAAGGGGAAGAATATCATGTAGCGTCAGTTGAGGGATTTTAAAATTAAACTAATGGCAAAAGGAGATGTGAAGCCACAAGGGGAGGGTGCATGGTACGAAAAATGACTCGGCATGTGCCGTCGACAAACCTAGGAAAGCGACCCAAAGTAGGGTTATCCCAGCATTTACCACGATGAAGTTGGATGCTGTGATCAAGGGTGGGTGGTCACCGAGAATGATGAAATAAAGAGAAGGGGTGGCTAAGCTAGACTGTACATAACAAAGGTGGAGGATCCTTCTGATGATCCTCTGCTACCACAATTGAGCCTGTGGCAACTAAGAAATAGGAGCATGTTAGGGGAATGATCATAATGGAGGTTGGAGTTATAGGAGAATTAGGTGGGAAGAGGCCAGAAAATGGTTTAACGGTGAACAAGGCTCAATCTTAGGAATTTTGTGTTAGAAAACATATGAGATAAATGCAGCGAAATGATTAAACAAAATTTTAATGACATGAACACATTCATATAGGATTAAATAACACTCATGAAATCATATCTCATGAATTTGGTATCACCTCGTATCATTTAAACAACGTAAACACCTGAAAATATAAAAGGATCGTCTGAGACATTCATCTCTTAAAGCAATGTCCAGTAGAATTTGATGTTCGTCTCACGAACGCACAATCACACAATCACACGACCTCTAGCTTGTCCACATAAACACAATCCGCTAAGGAACTTCTCTTCTTAATCCAAGATTCATTTCTTGTTGCCTTCTTGAAGAACAAGAATCTCAGATGACTTTTTAGAGTAGGTGGTGGTGTCAGAGAGTTTTTCAACAAAAGAAAGAGTTTGTTTACACTCAAAGGTGTTTGTCTGCTTCTTCTGACCCTCAACCTTCCTCTCTATTTATTGTAATCAATAGTGGCCTTTCCTTTTCTTTTCTCTAGGGTTACAATTTTGCAAAATATGGGTTGACATTTATGTCATAATCAATTTCTAATTGATTTCCATAATAAACAAATAAACCATTTTAAATTAGAATTATTTCTCAAATAATTCTTATTTTAAATAGGCCAATTAATATATATATATATATATATATATATATATATATATATATATATAAGTCATCTCATGTCTTATATTAACCCAAAATTAGAAAAGACCAAAAAACCCCTTAACATGAGTTTCTAAAATGTGGACCTTCCATTTTATAAAAACTTTCCTTATGAAGATCCACCTTCGCCCTGGACTTGACTTCGGGATGTGTTAGCAACCCTGCAATGAAATTGCAAGTCTAATCTAATAATTAAAATTCTAATTAACTATTTTAATTAGAATTAATTCATCATTCTCGGCAAGTACATGTCCTATTTTTTGTGACTAACTAGGTCCATCTTTAATTGGTAATGAGATTATAAAATCAACCTTTTGATTTTATCAGAAACTTATTGCCGTACCTAAAGTAAAATTTCCAAAATACCCTCGGCTCTCATAAGTCATGGGTAATACCTAGCACAGCATGTCATGACCACCCAATTAGGGACGAATATACATTAATTAAAATATTCTAATGAACCAACAATCATATTTTCCATGCACTCGAATCCTTTCATTACAGCATCCCGATCTAGCCAGGGTCATGGATAATGTCAAACCCTATAGCTTAGACCATATGGACTTTCTAGGTTCCTATTCTTTGATCAATAGCACATGAAATAGAAACTCTTTTCATTTAAGTCCAAGTTCCTTGGCCAAGGATTTCATGATCAAGAATAACCTTATATCCATCGGACCTATCCTTGTTTACTCAAGGTAATGAATTCCTTCTTGACTGTTCACCTATCTCCATACGTAACTAACTATAGCCACAAACTGGCTAACGATAATACATAACATAAGTATATAAGTAGTAGCAAACTATAGTTATCTATGTACAAGATAACCGTGCCATCTCAGGTCAAAGGATCATATGTACTAATATGATCTAGATAAAGTTTCATTAACATTAGTAAAATACCATGTAAATATTATCTATACGTCATGTTTGACCCACTTATCACATAAGTGTCCACATATCTGTGTTGACATCTAATGCTATATAGCATGAGACTCACTATTCCATTTTCATTAGTACATTCTACTAATCATGGAAACAGATAGAGGTGACAATCTTTTCGGAATAATAGTGCCTAGTTAATATTCCTATGATAGTGAACTATTTTAAAGATCTTGTACTAGACTATTCCGTCACTCATATTCTCAACTCTTGAGAATGAAGTATCTAACAAGTATCTAATAGACTTATTCTAATAAACATACACAAATTATGAATAAAAGAATAATAAACTGCCATTAATAGGAATTGTTTATACATATATTAGCTTTAGGGCATACAACTAACAATCTCCTACTTGCACTAGAGCCATTCAGTATAGTATTTAAGACCCATCTTTTCAAGATGTTTGTCTAGTTGCTGTTGTGTCATGGCTTTTGTGAGTGGATCAGCAACATTGTCTGCTGAAGCTACCTTCTGCATGGCTATATTACCCCGCTTGACTATTTCTCGCATGAAATCTTCTTTCAATATGTTTGGACTTCTGGTGTGCTCTAGGTTCCTTTGCCTGAGCTATGGCTCTGCTATCATAACAATGGAGAGCAAGTGGTGGCAATATGGAAGGAACTACACCAAGTTCTGTTACAAACTTTCTAATCCAAACTGCCTCTTTTGCTGCATCTGATATAGCAATATATTCAGCCTCTGTAGTGGAGTCTGCAGTTGTTGATTGTTTGAACTTTTCCAGCTAATTGCTTCTCCATTACAAGTGAATATATAACCCGAGATAGACTTTCTATCATTCGTATTTGATTGGAAATCAGAGTCTATAAAACCGCCTAGTTTTAAGTCATATCCTCCATATATCAAGACCAAGTCCTTAGTCCTTCTCAATATTTAAGGATGTTCTTGACAACTACCCAATGTTCCAATCCTGGGTCAAACTAAAATTTGCTAGTTATACTAACAGAATATGCAATATCCAGCGTTGAACACAACATTGCATACATAAGGCTACTGATGGCTGAAGCATAGGGTACTTTAGCCATCTTCTCCCTCTCTTCAAGTGTCTTAGGCGACATCACTTTAGAGAGGTAAATATCGTGTCTCATAAGTAGTAAACTTCTCTTGGAATCAAGCATATTGAACCTTTTCAATACCTTGTCCAAGTAAAGACTTTGGGAAAGGCCTATCAATCTCTTTGACTATCTCTATAGATCCAAATCCTTAGAATATAGGTTGCTTTTCCCAAATCTTTCATGGAGAAAGTCTTTGACAACCAGACCTTTACAGTTGTAAGTATACCAACATCATTCCCGATTAGTAGAATATCATTCACATATAATACAAGAAAGACGATCTTGCTCCCACTAACCTTTTTGTACACACATGGTTCATCTTCATTCTTGATGAAATCAAAGGACTTAATGGCCTCATCAAAATGAACATTCCAATTCCTCGAAGCTTGCTTAAGACCATAAATGGATCTCTTAAGCTTGTACACCTTAGACCTATCCTCAGATTCAAAACCCTTGGGTTAATCCATGAATATATGTTCCTCAATGTATCCATTAAGGAAAGCATTTTTGATATCCATTTGTGAAATCTCATAATCATGGTGTGCTGCTATGGCTAGCAATATTCTAATGGATTTAAGCATGGCTACAGGCGAGAAAGTCTCCTCATAGTCAACTCCTTCCCTTCGCCGATACCCTTTTGCCACTAGTCTTGCCTTAAAGGTCTTTACCTTTCCATCCGGACCAATCTTTCTCTTATAGATCCATTTGTTCCCAATAGGTACTATACCCTCATGTGGATCAACTAAATCCCAGACTTGATTGAGTACATGGAATCCATTTCGGACTTGATGGCCTTTAGCCATTTTAAAGAATCTATATCAGATATAGCTTCTTCGTAAGTAGTAGGATCATCTCCATGATCATTATCTCCATGTATGAACAACTCTTGTACATTTTCATGAAGATCAAGGTATCTCGCGGGAGTACGAATTACCTTACTTGACCTTTGAGGTTCTGTGACATTCTTATTCTGAATGAGCTCTTTTACTGGTTGATCAATATCCATTGGTTTGGACACTTGATCAATTTGTTGGGTCGATGACTCTTCTTCTAGTTTTATTTCCCTTCCTATGCCTCCTTCTTAAACTAACTCTTTTTCAAGAAAAATAGCATCTCTACTGACAACAACTCTTTGCTCAATAGGAAGATAGAAATAATAACCAAAGCTATCATTTGGATACCCAACAAACCTTTCTTTTAAGGACCGAGTTTCCAATTTGTCAGTGTTCAACTTCTTAATGAATGCTAGACAGCCCCAAATCTTAACATGTTTAAGACTAGGCTTCTTACCCCTTCAAATCTCGAATGGAGTAGTAGGGACTGACTTAGATGGAATTCTATTAAGAATGTAGCAAGCAGTATACAACGCATATCCCCAGAACGAGATGGGAAGATCTGTATAACTCATCATAGATCGCACCATGTTTAATAAGGTATGGTTTCTCCTTTTAGAAACACCATTTAATTATGGTGTTCCTGGAGGAGTGCGTTGAGAAATAATGCCATGTAATTTCAGAAATTCATCAAATTCAGTACTTAAGTACTCTCCTTCTTGATCGGATCGAAGAACTTTGATGTTTTTTCCTATTTGTTTCTCTACTTTTGATTTGAATTCCTTAAACTTTTCAAAGGATTCATGTTTATTCTTCATAAGATAAACATACCCATACCTTGACGGATCATTAGTAAAGGTTATGAAGTAGTGATATCCACCTCTAGCCATTACACTGAATAGGCCACACACATCACTATGCATAAGCTCTAAAACTTCCTTGGCCCTTTCCATTTGTCCTATAAATGGAGATCGAGTCATTTTTCCTTGAAGACATGATTCACAAGTTGGAGTGGGTTTAAAACCCAAAGGAACTAATAATCCCATCTTTTCCAACTTGTTTATCCTATCCTCTACAACATGACCTAATCTTAAGTGCCAAATTTGTTTCAGACTAGGGGTTGAAATAGTTATAGCATTCATTTTGGCAATTCTAGGAGATGCTTTGTTTTTGGTATTTAAGTAATAAAGCCCATCATGCAAGTAACCAACGCCAACAACATTATTTCCAAAATAAATGTTGCAAACATTATCCTTAAAATAAAAATAATAACCAACTTTAGTCAAACTAGAAATTGAGATAATGTTTCGATAAGCATTTGGTAAAACCAATACATGATCCAAAAACATAACATGATTATTCATTAATAATAATGAAGTTAAACCCATAGTTTTGGCTGCAACACTTGCTCCATTGCCTATCTTCAAGGTTACTTTATTGCTCCTGAGTACCCTACTACTTGTTAGTTCCTGCATAGAGGTACAAATGTGAGAACTTGCACTCGTATCAAGAACCCATGCAGTATATGAGCTATATGGACTATTAGAATTAAAACAACAAGAAATAGACATACCTTCTGAAGGCACACCCTTTCCCTTGCTTGCCTTCAATTCCTCTAAGTATTGAGGGCAATTTCTCTTCCCATGCCCATCTTTGCCACAATGGAAACATTTTCCTTTGTTTGCAACTTGTTTCTTCTTGCCCTTTTTCTTGGACACCCCAACTGATGACTTAGGAACGAAATTCTTCTTATTTGTCTTGCTCTTCTTAGTCTTGCCAGAAGCTATGAGAAGCTTTTCTTTCCCTTTGTTGGTCATAGCCTTTTGGCCTATGACCAACATGTTGTGCAAGTTAGCAAGCGTACATTCTATCTTGATCATGTGAAAATTCACAATGAACTGAGAGAATGATTCTGGGAGTGACTGAAGGATCAAATCCAAATGCAAGTTAAAATCCATGTAGAACTCAAGATTCTCAAGCTGCTCAATCAACCTGATCATCCTTTGCACATGAGCTCCTACATCAAACCCTTCCGGCATTTTAGCCTAGAATAACTGCTTAGATATCTCATATCTAGCATACCCGCTTTGCTCACCATATAACTCTTTAAGGCGCAACAAAACCTCACTTGCAGTTTTCATGTTTTCATGTTGCGTCTGTAACTCATTAGTCATAGAAGCTAGCATGTAACATCGTGCTTGCATGTCATCAGACTGCCATTTATTATAAGTATATATCTCCTGTTCTGTGGCTCCTTCCACCAACAGAGCAGGCTGTGGAGTGTCTAGAACGTATCCAATACGTTTCGAATTCAGGACAATTTTCAAGTTGCAAAACCAGTCCACAAAATTAGGCCCAGTAAGCCTATTCATATCAAGTATGCTAGCGAAGGGGTTCAAAGATTTCATATTTGATAATACTGCAGAAAATAACAAGATTAAATTAGTGTAATGGTATATGTATTTATCATAATGATCATGGCCTTATAATCAAAATGATCTCCCACTAATTTTTCGAATCCTACACTTCCAAAATAGGAAACAGGAATCTTTGTCGGGTTTGATTCCTAGTAGGTGATTGAATTCCTATAAAATACTAACCCTCCTCAGGTACATCCATTCTTGGAGAATTAATATCCTATAAGTGAACAACTCTTGTTTAGTGCATCTTATATATGACTCAATCTTATTTGACTTCTAGTACTTTGAACCTCAGGTACATCCATTCTTGGCCCATTATACATAGTTAAGTCCAACCCACTAAACCTTAGATATTAATTACCTCAGGTACATCCATTCTTGGTAATTGACTATCTATAAACATCTCATGTTTAAACATTAGCTCAGAATTATATTAACCAATATTCGCGCTCCTATGTTACCATAGCCAATGACGGAATTAGTTAAAATTCTTGATTAATGTTTTAGTGGAGAGCCTAGACATAGTTTCCAAAACTATACCATTTTAGACTTAATATTTTATTTGGAAGATTTTCTATGGGCAACTTAATTACTATTTTGGTTTCACTTTTCACATGCACCCGTATTCAATATATTATACATCACATGCATCTAAAACATCAAAACGGAAATATAAAAGGCATGATCATGGACTTTCTATGGGCCCAATCCTAGCCACAAGGATTGGGTAGGGCCATTGGGATAATATTGGAAAAAGATAGTCTTCAAGCTCCTGCTAGGCTCCATCTCCATGGACTTCCTTCTTGGTCTTTGGACCTCCACTACTTTTATCTTTTATTTGATATCTCATACATTATAAGAAATTATTCTTGGCATACCAAGGTGAGAATAATAAAAAAAAATGGGCTCTCCAAAAGGCCTCTTAACTCAATTTTTAAAATTACATCCCAATGAATAATAATAATAATAATAATAATAATAATAAATTACAACCCATTGCAAAATTAATTACATCCCATAAAATAAAAACCAATCACATCGGTTTCCTAGAGTCCATGATCAACCTCATGCAATAAAACTGAATAAGGAATCAAATAGTAAATAAGGAAATATCGATTTTATGCCTTTAATATGATTGTTTCAATTATCACATAATTAAAACTTGCCTTTGATGTAATCTGCAACTGTTACAGAATATATCAATTATCCATATTTAATAGTCGCCATTTAATACATAACTATTACAGGATGGCTGAATCCCATATTGAAAACTTGCCAATTAATTATTGATTTGAAACTGACCATATTTGACATATCAAAAATGCCAATTTCAAAAAATATATATTCATATCATTAACAAATATTATATTTTGAAACAAACCAAATCACGCATATCCGGTTACTTATTTCAAAACGTACTATCTTCAATAAAGTAGTTTATTTTTTAAACAAACAAATTACTTCATAAGTAAACAATTTCAAAAATATCCCATATTATATAAATAGTCTATTTTAAAGCAAATCCAATATAGCTGTACGCTATAATTGCCACTTCCGGAAAAGAGCTTACAAATGAAATATCATAGAGTCTATGTATGTTCCGAATATGAAGCATATTTGCTAAAATTACTGAATATATAATATTTATTAACACAAGAACAATTCTTGCAAATTGACATGGACGAAGGAATCACATCCAAAACAATTTTTTTATTTAATTTAAAATATGGCAAGTATCATATATGACACCTCTTCATGATGGACTAAATATCTAATATTTAGTATGCCATAAAATCAAATTCTACGGTTATGGATTAATAAGAAAATTTTGAAAAACTTTGAACACCTATGAACAGGCAATAGAGTTTTCACCAATTCTTTGAACTTTTCAAAAAAAAAAAATTCTCATCAAGCCAATAGCATATAGTACGTATCTAAATAATCACGAGGGTGGCTCTAATACCACTGTTAGAAAACATAAGAGATAAATGCAACAGAATGATTAAATAAAATTTTAATCATATGAACACATTCATATAGGATCAAATAACACTCATGAAATCATATCTCATGAGTTTGGTATCACCTCATATCATTTAAACAACGTAAATACCTAAAAATAAAAAAGGATCATCTGAGACATTTACCTCTTGAAGTGATGTCCAGTAGAAATTTGATGTTTGTCTCATAAACACACAATCGCACAATCGCACGACTTCTAGCTCGTTCACATGAACACGATCCGCCAAGGAATTCCTCTTCTCAATCCAAAATCTGTTCCTTGTTGCTCTCTTGAAGAACAAGAATCTCATATGACTTTTTGGAGTGGGTGGTGGTGTTAGAGAGTTTTTCATCAAAAGAAAGAGTTTGTTTATGCTCAAAGGTGTTTGTCTGCTTCTTCTGACCCTCAACCTTCTCTCTCTATTTATTGTAATCAATAGTGGCCTTTCCTTTTCTTTTCTCTAAGGTTACAATTTTGCAAAATATGGGTTGACATTTATGTCATAATCAATTCCTAATTGATTCCCATAATAAACAAATAAACCATTTTAAACTAGAATTATTTCTCAAATCATTTGTATTTTAAATAGGCCAATTAATATATATAAGCCATCTCATATCTTATATTAACCCAAAATTAGAAAAGACCAAAAAACCCCTTGACATGAGTTTCTAAAATGTGGACCTTCCATTTTATATAAACTTTCCTTGTGAGGATCCACCTTCACCCTGGACTTGACTTTGGGATGTGCTAGTAACCCTGCAATCAAATTGCAAGTCTAATCCAATAATTAAAATTCTAATTAACTATTTTAATTAGAATTAATTCATTCTCGGCAAGTACATGTCCTATTGTGTGTGACTAACTAGGTCCATCTCTAATTGGTAATGAGATTATAAAGTCAACCTTTTGATTTTATCGAAAATTTATTGCCGTACCTAAAGTAAAAATTCCAAAATACTCTCGGCTCTCATAAGTCATGGGTAACACCTAGCACAGCATGCCATGACCACTCAATTAGGGACGAATATATATTAATTAAAATATTCTAATGAACCAATAATCATATTTTCCATGCACTCGAATCCTTTCATTACAGCATCCCAATCCAGCCAGGGTCATGGATAATGTCAAACCCTATAGCTTAGACCATATGGACTTTCTAGGTTTCTATTCTTTGATCAATAGGACATGAAATAGAAACCTTTTTCATTTACGTCCAAGTTTCTTGGCCAAGGATTTCATGATCAAGAATAACCTTATATCCATAGTACCTATCCTTGTTTACTCAAGGTAATGAATTCTTTCTTGACTGTTCACTTATCTCCATACGTAACTAACTATAGCCACAAACTGCTTAACGATAATACATAACATAAGTATATAAGCAGTAGCAAACTATAGTTACCTATGTACAAGATAACCGTGCCATCTCAGGTCAAAGGATCATATGCATTAATATGATCTAGATAATGTTTCATTGACATTAGTAAAATACCATGTAAATATTATCTATACGTCACGTTCGACCCACTTATCACATAAGTGTCCACATATCTATTTTAACATCTAATGTTATATCGCACGAGACTCACTATTCCATCTTCATTAGTATGTTCTACTAATCATGGAAACAGATAGAGGTGACAATCTTCCGGAATAATAATGCCCAGTTAATATTCCTATGATAGTGAATTATTTTAAAGATCTTGTACTAGACTACTCCATCGCTCATATTCTCAACTTTTGAGAATGAAATATCTAACAAGTATCTAATGGACTTATTCTAATAAACATACATAAATTATGAATAAAAGAATAATAAACTGTCATTAATAGGAATTGTTTATACATATATTAGCTTTAGGGCATACAACTAACATTTTGAGCCCAGTTCTCTGCTATCTTGTTACTATGTTAGTTGTGCTATGGAATATAAGGGTTTTGATACGGTTGCATGGAAATTGAGAGGAGTGCAGATTAACTTTTCTTGGCATCGTGCGAGAAATCTGGTGAGATGCTATAAGCCTTCCCTACTATTCTTGATGGAGACGCATGTTGTGTTTGCTAGGATGGAAGTCTTTTGGAGGAAGTTGGCTTTTGAGGATGTTGGTATAGTGGAGGCTCAAGGCCACTTGGGTGGGATTTGCGTGTTGTCATCTGATCCTTTTGTTACATGCAAAAATTGCTAATAGCAATTGCCATAACATACGCAGGGGGTGCCACAAGGAGTAACTCTCCAATTTGACTTATCTATTGCTTGATTTTCCAATTAGTTTTAGGATTTATTTAATTGTTTTAGTTAATTTTGTTTCATATTTTTGTTAATTAGTTTAATTAGCTTTCTTTTTAGTTTTATCAATTATTTTTGTGTTTTGGGATAGTTATTTATGTTTTCACTATATGTTTAAATTAGGTAGATTCTGCAACCTGTCAGCGCGTTGTAGTGCGCTAGACACAAAATGGGCTAGAAAATGGCATCGTGCCATTGCACTGTAGTTTGATGGGGCACGTCGATACAGGTGAAAAAGGAAGGTTTTGAAACTCCTTGCACATTAAGCTACCAAATCTTGGGACTATAAAACCCATTCTAGAGCCGTCATCATGAACTTTTGACAATGAGAGGCAACACTAGGAGGGAGATACCGGAGACTCAAGGATTCCAAAGCCTGGCAAAGAAAAAGAAGATAACCTTCCTCCTCAAGCAACATTAATCCTAGTTTCTATTATCAGTTTCTTATGGCTACTCTCTTTTGTTTTTCTTCTTCTATCTTTTCTTTTTATTTTTGTACATCCATAATGAACTAAACCCTTTTATTAGTAATTAGTGGATCTAAGTGTGTGATATTGCTTATGGATTGATTTTATCTATAATTTTATCTTAATAAGTAAGTGTTTGTGATTGTTCTTCATGCCTTTAAATACTTGATCACCTTTTAATAATTGATTTATTGGTTTGTAATAACTTAGAGAAAGGATTTGTACACAAAGCTTCGCATCTAAATTGAGCGAAAACTAAAGACAGATAAATGCGATTTCATGCGGTCATGTTACGAATCCATAGTACTTTAACCTTTTCCTAAATTAGTTTGTAACTAAGAGATTAATCAATCAATTTAGGTTAAAGAGAATTACTTGACCTTGATAAAGACTTCAAATTAATTACCGAATCCGCTCATTAATCAATCGAGATAAAAACTAGATAATTGAGATTCATTGTAGGTAAGTCCATAATTTACTGAAAGCATATAGCCCTCCTATCTATCCCATCATATTTTATTCATCTTTTAATTGCATTGTTAATTTTTACTGTTATTTTCACTTTTTGCTCATTTGACTTTTATTATCCAAGTAGCGATCCTTATGAGCTAATTCCGTATTTGTATTGATCTTTATGGGAAAATACTTTGTATCACTTTCCTATTTGCACGAACTATTATACTTGCTAACTTCATATCAATTATTCAAAATTAAAAAAACAAATTGGCAAAATTAATTTTGGCTTAATAGGGAATGCTTACCCTTTCATATTCCCTAGTGCAAAGGGGACTCAAAACGGCATTGTTTTTCTAGAAAATATTGTGGGTTGGTTGCTTTTAATTAGGAAAGAGAAAATGTTTTTGTTGTTTTTTAGAAAAAAAATGTGTTCTAATAATAGTGATCGAAATAATTCTTTTATTATCTTTATTGCAGAAAAATAGTAAATATAAATTCTTTCAGAAAAAAATTTCAACTTTTAAAAAGTAAATACAACTCATTTTTTCTAGTGTTTTTTACTATAAAAGTTGGTTAGAATAAAAATGAAAAAAGAAAAGAAAAGAAAAGTAAATGAAATAGATTGAACAAATGCACCTAAATATGGGCAAAGAATTATAATGGCTTCTTACGACGCAATAAGCAAGCAGGGATAAAATATGCGAAGGTACTCTGACATTGAAGTAAAACAATAGAAACTCTGAAAGATAAATAAAGAAAATGATTTCTATTGATACCTTATTACCTTGATGGTTGTGCCCTTTATATAGAGAAAATTTGTTAATCCATCTAAAGTTTAATTTCCCTCTTTAATAATTTACCAGCGTCATGGAGGATTTAATGATATTACGCAAAATTTGAGAAAAATCTCATCGCTTTATTCTTTGGCGTAGTAAGATTCAAGGCATAGTTTCCCTCTTAAAGATATCTAAGAAGGATTTGAGAGAAATTTTATCCCATTATTGTATGATATCTATAGATTTAAGCAGATAGAATTCTCAATTCGTTATTTTATTAAAAAAAAAAAAACTATTATGAGGTGAGATCACCATGAATGCTAAAGGGCCA
Organism: Pterocarpus santalinus; assembly: GCA_031439595.1. Taxonomy (NCBI): domain Eukaryota; kingdom Viridiplantae; phylum Streptophyta; class Magnoliopsida; order Fabales; family Fabaceae; genus Pterocarpus; species Pterocarpus santalinus. The sequence continues at coordinate 41,670,024 of CM062527.1, forward strand.
AAATTCCTAACACTATTGGAAACATGCGAAATATTGACATAATAATCGATGGATTTTTTAAAATTAACGACGGATATAATTTTACCAACGGATATTAGGACAAAAGAGCCCGTCCATAATATGTCGGTAATTATATGGATTTTACCGATGGATTTTTTCAAAAAAAATTTTCGCTAGTAATTATATGGAAATTTTGAGAACTTTTTCATCAAGATTAATTTAATTGAAGACAGATATTGTAATATTATAGATAGAATATTCCATCGGTAGAATTTGCCAAAAATTTTCCAATATTATCGATGAATAATTTATTGGTAAAATAATTAATAAAATTTTAAATTTGGATTTGCCAATTTATTATCGACAAAAAATCCGTCGGTAATATTAAATTTTTTATTATTTGTTTCTATTTTATTAAATTATTCATTATTTTTAATTATTTTAATTACCTTTTAATTATTTTATTTAATTATTTAAATATTTATAAAATAAAAAGTATAATAATTACATCATCGTCTCCAACTTTTTCTCCATCGTCTTCAACTTCGCCTCCTTTGTCTGGAACTATTTTTCCTACTTTACTAGCATTTGATGCACCTCCTTGTTATGCGCATGCTCCAACCTTGCAAGCGCATTTCCAATCTCAAATACTGAGGATAAAGAATCACTATAAAAGGTCCCCATGCTATAGATGTGGCCCGTCCTAGTAGGGTCTACCGACTGTTTGTGACCATACCATGTGTCAATAGGAGGCACTTGGTAGTGTGGGATGCCTGCGGAGACCTTGCCTCTTGAAGCCTCTGCATATACTCAGCCTACAATTAACTGGAATAAATATTAGATTTGTTCTATAATATACAAGAACTAATAAAAGTATAAAGTTTAAAAATTACATATGTGGTCTCGAAGTGGGGTCCACCCATGTCATCTTGTTGCTCTTCTAGGTGTGCATCTCCTTAACACCTCTCTATATGTAAGTAATTTAGGAGCCTCGTCTCCATTTCAAATTAATTTGATATGATTGATCGACATATAATTGAATACACATTATTTTCCTAAATTTAAAATTAAGTGCATTAATTAATTTGACTTACTTACCATATTGTCTTTGGTGCCTTTCAAGGTAATAGAGCCACCACAATGTAGAGATCCACCCTTAGCAGAGGCCTGATTGGCCTTGTTCTTCCCTAACTTCTCATGGAAGTTAAGGCTAGTCTAATATTCTCATAGGACTCACAAGTAAGCCTCTTGCAATTGTGTGTGACACTACAAGAGAAACGTTAATTAGCGGAGGAAAATTTGTGGCAAATTTCTAACGGATTTGCGGCAGAAATCGGACGCTATGTTACTAATGAAGGAAAATTAAAAAAGCTATTTGCAACGGAATTTTTTCATTGCTAACAATAAATTTCATTTTTTCTTAAAAGAATAATTTGCGGCAGCATATGCCACTACTAACCACTAAAATTAATTGCGATGACTAATGGCACCACTAAGTTGTTGAAGTGTATAATTGTGGGAACACTTTACAGCGGCCAATGCCACCACTACTCTAAAGACAATTTCTAGCATCATTCTATTGAAAAAAAAAGTGACTGCGTGTGTTTTGCAGAGCCATTGACTGCGGCAGCTAAAGCTACCTCTATTCAACAAGCCGCCGCTACTTCTTACATCAATTTCAAATAAAAAATGACAGATGTGAGTCAATGTACAACGGCAAGTGTGAATTAGTTTGTGTCGGCATAAAATAATTTTTTTTTAAAAAAATGTGAGGCCATTTGTGGCAATAATTGCTGCCGCTAAGAGTGAAAATGATGGCAATTGCCACTGCTAATAATTTAAACGAGCTTTTAAAAAAAACACATGAAGCAATTTGTAGAGATGCCAAAGCCATTGCTAAGTTATCAATAGATTTTTCGCCGCTAATTTATGGATAGTTTTGCAGGGCAATTATTGCCGCTAATTATTAAAGAAAATTAAAAAAAAAAACATGTGACGCAGCTTATGGCGACGATTGTCACTGCTACTATAGTAAGACATTTGTGGCGGTAAAAGTCGTCATAGCGAATTTAAAATCCTTGACAAATTGAAAGATTTAGAAATTTTTAGATTTAGCCTCACTACCTTTACCATTCTTTTGTCTCTTTTACTAACACTTCTTTCCACCTTAACTCACCACCAACAAGCAACCACCGGCCACCATAGAACCATTGCCTCCGCCAGTCGATCATTGGAGATAGCTGTGTGCTGCCCGAAGGATGCTTGCTCTGCCACCATGAGGTGGACAATGCTGCTGCTGTTGGTTTAAGTAAGGGCACCGCTATTGCCACTGAAAACTGGTCGCCACTGGCAATGTGTTGGCCACCACCGATGGCCACCCCTTCCCTCTTTATTGTGAGTTTTTTTCATTCGCATGTTACATGTATATTTGGGAATTTAAAGTTTTTTTTTTTGTGAAATTATTGCAAACTTTAATCATATGTGTATATTAAAGATACTTTAAGCATGTTTGTTTTGGAATTATGTGTTGTGTTTGCTGATTTCTGTTACATGTTGTATACACTTTTTAATAATGCATGTTAGTTATATGGCTTATTGCTAGAATTTTGAAGTATGTATTATGGGGTAGTTAGTGGGTATTTTGTGATACATAACACTATGTTAAGTGATAATGATACTGTTGTTATTTTCTGGTTGAATAGAGAATACAATTGGAGTATTGATTGGAGCTTGGAGTACTTGGAACATTGGAGCACTTGATTTTGTAGTGTATGGAAGAAATGATAAATTATAATTAGTATAAAATTAGAAATAGTTTTTAATTTGTGTTTTGTGATATATTGTTTAAATTATTAAATATATGTTATGTGATAATGATTTTCTTTTTATTTTGTAGTTGAATAGATAATATAATTGAAGTATTGATTGGAGCTTAGATCAGTTGGAGCTATGAGTTTAAATTGTATGTAAGAAATGTGAACTTATAATTAGAAGTAGATTTAAATTTGTGTTTTTTTTTTTTTTTTTGTTAGAACTAGAGGCTTATGATTTCTAGGATAGAGTTGTATGAAGAAAGAAGGAGAATGGGATTGCACGCCTTAGCATTTCTTCCCATTTATTTCAATTGCCTACTATGCTATAATGTGCTTGCATATTGTGGAGTAAGGGGGTGTGCTATAGATTGGTTTTTGGGGTTAATTAAAATGCATGACTATATGTGTTTGTTATTGATTCTCTGATCTGGATGTTGAATTAATTTTTGTGGATAGTTCTCATTTAAAAGGAGACTCTACCAAAATTTTCATTATGTTTTAGGTCTTTTTTAGCATTTGAAAATAATTCTAATATAGTAACTCGAGGCTCCTATTCTAAAGCGAGGCTTTACTGAAGTTTAATATTATGAACATGAACATATTTTAATACAAACGTTAAATTACAATTGCAGAAAATGGTAGTTCCTCCATAAAATCATAGATGGATGTATAATAGGATCAATCCCAATACTAGAATAGTTACGAAAGAATTTATATTCGGGGTTGATGAGTTTGTAAACTTTACATGTCAATCTTCAATATACATAACTGAACGAATAATTAGGTGTCCATGTGTGAAGTGTAATAGCAAAATATTGCTAAATCATGAGACTATCAAAGTTCACTTGTATAAAAGAGGTTTTAAACCTGACTATTGGTATTGGACTGATCATGGGGAAGAAATGCTTCATTCAATAAGTATAGATACTATCAGGGAAGATAACCATCCTATTACGGAAGCAAGAAGATGTGGTCAATAGATATCAACATATGGTTTACGATGCAACTAGAATCAAGTTTAACAATTGTATGAGTCACTTTGAATCTAGTTCTGATGAGCCTCCCCATGTAAAGGATGAAGAGTTTTATGACCTATTGCATGCGGTGAGTCAACCAATATAGCCTAGTTGTCAAACTCATTCTGAGTTATCATTGGCAACCGAAATGTTGAGCGTAAAATTGGATTACAATGTAACACATGCATGCTTTGATGCATTTATGGACATATTCAAGGAAGTTACTTAACTCGGGTCGAGAATTCTTATGAATTACTATAGAACGAAAAAATTGGTTGCTAAACTAGGTCTTACTTTGAAGAAAATAGATTTTTGTGTGAATGGATGCATGTTGTATACTAATGATACCAAAGAGTGTAAGTTTTGTGGTGTAGAAAGGTATAAATCATGCAAAACTAGTAACGGATCAAAGACTTTTGATCCAATAATAAGGATGCATTACTTACCTTTTATCCCTAAGCTTAAGAGGTTATATTCCTCCATGAGCTCAACTGCACATATGAGATGGCATGCTAAAAATAAGAGAATAGAGGGGGTTATATGTCTTCTATCTAATAGTGAAGCATGGAAGCATTTTGATAACACATATCCTAATTTTGTGCATGACCCTAAAAATGTTAGGCTTGGATCATGTGCTAATAGTTTCTCACCGTACAATTTGTTAGGCTCTATGTATTCTTGTTAGCCTATAATAGTCACTCCTTATAATTTGCCTCTAGAGTTATGTATCACTGCTTCATACATGTTCCTAACCTACATTACTCCTGTATATGGAATGTTGTCGGGATGGATTAAAGAGTTGAAGAGTTAAAGATCTTGTGAGCAAGTGTTTTAATTTATTATGTATCTAAGAAAAATAATTTTGTTACGCGGGGTTGCATTGATGTGGATAATAAATGACCTTCCTGCATATGGAATGTTATCAGGATGGATAACTATTGGAAAGTTGGCATATCCATCTTGTATAGACAAACAAAGGCATTCGCTTTGAAGCATAGGGGAAAAATTGTTGGTTTGATTGTCATTATCAATTTTGGCTAGCTTATCACATGTCTAGAAGAAATCAGAATGCATTCAAGAAAAAGACAATAGTCATTAATGGCCCTCTGCCGAGACTATCTAGGCATGAGTTATGGGAGATTGTTAGTGGGTTGGCCAAAGTTATTGAAGTGCCATTGAGCAAGCCACATGGCTATGGTGTTTAACATAATTGGACAAAGTAGAGCATATTCTATGAGTTGCCATACCGAAAGGATAACTTAGTTAGACATAATTTAGACATCATGCATATTAAGAAAAATGTCTTTGATAATATATTCTACACATTTAAGGATGTTAAAGGCAAAACTAAGGACAATGTGAAGGCAAGGATGGGCTTAAAGGAAGTTTGTCGTCGTTATAAATAAGAGCTCAATAATTTGTCAAATGGGAATGTGTTGAAACCAAAGACAAGTTATGCTATGACAAGGGAGCAAAAAGAAGATTGTTTGTGAATGGGTGCAAGATTCAAAAATGCCTAATCGCTATGCATCCAACTTGGCCAGGTGTGTTGACATGAATAAATTATGAATGCATCAAACGAAGAGCCATGATTGTCACATTTCTATGGAAAGTTTACTTTTGATTGCTTTTTGCATGTTGCAAGATGCCTTTGACTGAATTGAGTCAATTTTTTAAAGCTTGTGCTTAACGATGTTGACTAGCAAAGACATGATCCTGTTGGAACAAAACATCCCAGTGATTTTGTGTAAATTGGAGAGGATATTTCCTCCAGATTTCTTTGATTCAGTGGAGCACCTACCTATCCACTTATCATATGAAACATGAATAAGAGGGCCAGTTTAGTATAGATGAATGTATCCATTTGAGAGGTACTTAAACAAAATAATAAAAGGCGAAGAACAAAGTATGGGTGGAAGGTTCCATTTGCCAAAATTATCTGACCTAAGAGATTTCTCATTTTTGTTCTTATTATTTTGAGCATCATGTCAAGTCATATTGAACTAGGGTTGGATGAAATGATCATGTGCAAGAACATATGTCAACAGAGCCAACTTTGTCAATATTTAACCAAAATGGTCAGTCTATAGGAAATCCAAGGAAAAATGGCTTAGCGATGCACAATTGTACTCTACAACTCTACATATCTACTAAATTGCAAAGAAGTACAATCATGCCTCAATGTAGATTTACACAATCCAATTTTTTACCATTCAATTTTCTTCAACAACTAACCTAATATGAAATATCTTTTTAACCTTCCAGTGTTTTTTTACAATATTTCGACATTGTCAATAAGGACTCACAACAATGAATTGAACAAGAATTTGCAATATGGTTTAGAAGTTTTGTAGGCATTCCAACTGTTGGTAATTTGGTTTACATGTTAAACACAACTTTCATTATTCATTTTTTTTTTTTAATTTTATAGGTTCACATCCAAATAATATGGCTAACGATGATTTAGCATGAGGGCCTAGTAGATATGTGACTTCTTGGCCAATGTAATTTGTCAAAGGGTATAATTTCCACACAGACACTTGGTTGCATGGGAAGAAAACTATCAACAGTGGTGTTTGTGTCAAAAGCTCAAAACAATGGAGAAGATAAAAATGATTATTTTGGAATTCTTAAAGATGTGATTGAATTAGCTTATCTTGACACACTTGGAAATAAAGTTCCTTTTTAATGTGAATGGTTTGACCCTAGTATCAACAGAGGTACAAAAGTTCACCAAATTCGCAAAGTTGTCGAAGTTTGTCATACTTGAAGATATGAGAGGTTTGAGCCTTTTATCATTGCCTTGTCTATGAGACAAGTGCATTATGTTCTTTCATCTTTCAATAGTGGGTTGTAATAAAATCTCAGGCAGGAAATTATGTTTGAAATCGATAAGGGTTTGGAATCTACCTTCCAAGTTGATAATTGACCCTATTAACGACATTGACTTCATTGCCACTTTATGCGATGCAAATAGGGTTTTCAAAGAAGTTAAGGATGTTGGTAGTTGTAGGCAGCACGAGAGTCAAAGTAAAAAAGAAATTATGTCTAAACAATATGATTATAACAATGATGAGGTTTGCAATCATGAATATCAAACAAATAGTGATGAAGATGATGCTTGATAAGAGTTGTGAGTTTTAAATTTTGTTCATATGTTTTTAGGTCTTTGAAAATATTTTTTGTCCATCAAATGTGATATGTTTCATTATTTTTGCAAATGTCATCAAAAGGAGATAAGGAAAAGGGCAAATTGAAAGGGAATGAGAGCCAAAATAAGCGGGATAGAGACTAGCAAACCCCTGTATTTGTTCGTCTTAAGTTAGGGTAGTTTAGGCCCCTTAGGAGGCACCAATCTAGATCTTCTCCACCTACAGCCCCATTATCACTCACATTTAGAAGGCCTCATGCTTCATTTGGAGAGTTTACCATGATGCCTACACCTGGATGCCAAGTATCAACGTATCCATATGATGATATACTACACTGTCTACATGCTACCAACCCACCAGTCATCATCCACTTGTGGGGATACGGACCCCAACTTAGGACACCACACTTGCAATTTTGGAATAGGGTCTCAATAGAAAAAGCTGCTTATTGAACCTAATGGTGATTATGGCTACATATACACCTTTTTATTGTTGTCATATGTTATGTGTATTATAATTTTAACATGAAGTTTATGAAATACTATTAGTATAGGTTTTTGCCATCTAAACGTGCTATAAAGGCCTTAGCCAAGGTTATCCAAAAAAGATATTTGCAACTATATATGTCTTGGAGCAAACTAGGTGAAGATGAAAGAAAACTTATGTTCAAGGAGTTTAAGGCATGTCTCTTAAGAATTTGTTATGGACATTTACATTTATGTATACATGTTATTCAAAAGTGTCATTTTGTTTATTTTAATCTTACTATTATTTTTGTAATATCTTGGAAGGATGAACTTTGGTGGTTGCCACAACACAACCAACACATGTGGAAGGCATTCAACCATTGTGGCTCCAAAAGACTTTTATATTTGTTGAAAAAGGCCCACGATACAAGTGAAAGACCCTAATGGATTGGAAAAGCCCAATGGTAAGCTCTATGCAGGCACTACAGTACTTCTGAATACAAGAAGAAATGTGAACAAGGAAAGAAGAATCGAGCTATTGATGATGGTGGGTGTGTGCATATTGATGGCTATATTTCTACTGGTACCCATGCATAGAAATTGGTAAGAAAATGTTCAATATTGACCCAAATGTCCATAAATTTATTTCTTATATTTACTTATTATGTCATTTATAAGCCAAGGAGCTAGGTAGACAGCCCAAAGTTAATGAGATCTTTCTCTGCATCTCCAACCAAGAAGGAGAATCATTCATAGTGGGTTTCAGAATGAGCTCAAAAAACATATATATGTATGTTTGTGTATTTGTGGAACACATGGATTGATTATGATTCACTGATAACTTGACTTTCAATGTTTTTAGGAAGGTTTCAAAGAAAAAGAGCTTGCACGATCTTCTAAGTGCTCGAATGCAGATGACGTCATCGGATCGTTGACTGGTAAGGATTTTTAGGTGCATCGAGTCATCTTCCTATGGACTTCGTTATGCAAATCTGGGGGTAGCTACAAGAAGATATGGACCAGTGGGTGCAACAAGAAGTGAAATGGCATACAGAACAAGAGGTTGAAGCTTGGGTTGGCCAAAAACTAGAATAAGAGGTAGACACTCATGTCGTGCAGAGGCTATAACAGGAAGTTCCTACTCAGGTAGCCCAACAAGTGGAGTAGTGTATCTTCGAAGAGCCAGATGTATGGGGAAGGTGATTTGAGCAATTTATGCATCAATGTGAACAACATTTTGCTTAGTTTTCCAAGTCTTATGGTCATTCAACCAACCCACTACCAGTTGATCGCATGGACAACGATGACGACGATGATGATCACAATGATGCTCAGTAGGTTTGATCTTAGTTCTTATGTTGATTGACTTATGTTATTTTGTGTATTTAGACTTACGTTACTTATATTTTCAAACTTATGTTTTTTATTTCTCAAACTTGTGTTACCTATGTTTTGGAGTACTATATTTTAGACTTATGTTTTATACTTCTTTAATTTTTAAGGACTATGTCTTGTATGATATTTGTATTAATTTTTAATTAATGTTAAGTTTTAATTATTTAGCTATTTGTTTTATACGTACTATAAATTAAAAACTCGTAAAAAATACAAATAAAGAAAACCACAAATCCGTACATTAGGAACATGAAAACTAGGGGGGAATAAAAACCAAAGGCTACCACAAACAATCACATGCATGGCTATAACACGTTTGCAGGGGACTTTTCCGCCGCTAATTGCAGTGGGAAAGTCCGTCGCAAATTTAGGGAGAACAAGTTTGCCCCAAATTGGAGGGGCCAAAGTGTAACACCCTAACCTAATCATGTGTATAATTAACACTTTAAGGATTAATTAACACTAAATTTATAAATAGAGGTGACAATGTAGAATAATAAAAGTGATAATGTAATATAATTAAAATTGTGTTGGTACTAGAATTTTAACCACATTCTGAAAATTTTATGAACAATTTCTTGAAACACAAGAAATTGATCCTTAGGAATTTAAAATACAAGAGTCTCTAATTATTATGAGATACCCCATATTATATGTGGTTAGAAACCAACCACATTGGTCATGATTTTAAGAACAAATTATGACCACAAAAAAATTCAAAAGTTAAAAATTTCGCTTTTTACTTTTCTAATTAATAAAAAATTACAAATTAAAGATGATGAGTGTAACATCCCGATTTCCGAGTTCGGCTTTGCCCTCAGGACTGATTCATTCCGATTTCCGACTTAGTCTTTGAAACACAGATAAGAGTATTTTTCCGAGTTCCGAGTTCATGTTTGCCCAATTCTCGACTTCATACCTTTCACGATTTCCGACCTCGTATGGATTATTTCCAACTATTTCCGAGTTTAACCTTCAAGTCCAAACACATGAACGTAATTCCATGAGATCCGACTTCGTGCCTCAAGACAAGTATATCCGGTTTCCGAAGTGACCAACACCATACAGTGTATAAATTACGACTTCCGAGCTTTAAGGTCTTGTGTTTGGAAATGCGACTCGCGTTCCCGATTTCCGACGTTAGTGTTGAGCTCAATTTTAGTGGACACGAAGTTCGGACCCTTGAGTAAACCTTCACCACACGAGTTCCGATTTTATATCGAGCATTGACATTCAGAGTTTATTCCGAGATTATAGGATTGGCAGTTTCATTACTCCCGACCTCGGACTTAAGATAACAAGGTTCAAAAAAGTGTACGTGGTTTCCGAGTTTGAATTGGGAATTCCGAAATTATGTGATTGTAATCTTCCGACTTGCGGAATCCGGCATTGATGCAAGATTTCCTCAAGACACAAACAAGTCGATACGAGTCCCGACGTTAGATTCAGTTCCAAGCTCAAGTAAGAGCGACACGAGTTCCGACCTTAAGCGTAATATGGACGAGGTCCGGCTTGAAGTAGGATGGATGCGAGTTCCGATTTCGTTTCCAGAATATGCTAGAAACTGCTACCACTTAGGCGACGTGGAGAGTGATTCTACCATACAAAGAGGGCAACCAATCACAACCTTCCAAGTTAACTCCCACTCATGCCTATATAACACATCCTTCCTCCTTTGATTCAGACAATAATTCACGTTGTTTTCCTCTTCTCCTTCCTCTCTCTTTCTCTCTTGCTCACACATCCAAAACTCAAGCTAAGTTCCAGCCTTGTTCATCCAAACTCCAAGTTTCAGCACTTAGCCAAATCTTGCTCCAAAGAGGTAGGATTCTGCTCTATTCTTGAATTTCTTACACTATGATTGTATGAGATTGTGCTATTCTTTACGTATTTAATGAACTATTGGATGTATTGGATGAATTTATGATTGAATTAATAGAAGACTTTGAGTCAGAATTATGATTAGAAGGAGAAGATTAGAAGGAGTGGAGAAGTGAGATGCTGTCTTGGTGAGGAAGTCCACGGCAGTCCGTACGGCGGAGTGTACGGCGCCGCCTACGATCGGTCAAATCCGATGAAACCATTTTTAGATGGAAGTAAACATTCAGGGCTTTCCATAGATATATCATATAAGGTTATTGGATTAGTATTGAGGGAGATATGAATTTTTGAAGTTTGACCTAGGGTTTAGAACTTTCATCCGAGCAGGGTGACTTGAGGAGGGTCTAACTCACCCTATACAACTCCAAATTGAGTGAGACCAGTTTTGTTAGAAAGCTTACACACAGGGGAACACCCCAATATAAGATTCCGAGTTTGTTATGGTCCCAATTGTTCCCAGTGATTCGAGGAAGTTGTCCTATATTTAATTCAGACCAACACAGGGTAGTTTAGGAAGGTCGACTTTCAGGACTTATATCTCGTGATGTACTTAAGCAAATGGAGTGAAACTTGTGGCAAATGAAAGGTTGTCCTGTTAGCTTTGATATGAGACCAATTTCGTAAGATTTGAGCTTAGTTTCGATTTTTAGTGAATTTATATTCCCAGGAGCGTAATTCGGGCTAGTGACTGAACAAGCTGAAGTAAAAGATGAATATCTTGATTTATATAAATCAGAATGACATGGGACCAAAGGGGTTAGAAAGTAGACATATAGGGCTATGACATATTCAAATTTCAGATGTAAATAAGTTGAATAGATATAAAGGTGGATCATACAAGATTCGGGCAGAACTGAATAGAATTGGCAGGATGGCCAAAATGATAATTTTACAAATGATAGTGAAACCTATAAGGTTTGAGTTGAGATTTGCCAATCGACATTGATATTTATGTGTTAAATTGATGGTGTTGCTATGACTGGTTTGTCTGTAAGAATTGGCACTATTCATGGGGAAACGCACTGATTCATCATGTCGCTAATTACGGCAGACTCTATGAAACTAGGAATGTTTATATGTAAGGATGAATTAGGATATGAATGGGTATATAGAAACCCTATATTCAATGACATAAGGATGAAATAAGATATATGAAAGTAAAGCATGAAGTATATGCATGAGTGTCGGTAGAATGGTAAAGAGGCTGCGAGCCTTTATAATGCTACTTAATATGTACGTGAAGATCATGTGTGCAATGATACATGGAAATAAATAAAGTATATGTATGAGTACATTCTTTATAATTATGCTTGAATATGCATGAGAATGAAAGAAGGTAAATATATTGAATATGGGTCCCTTCACTCGGAGGCAGTTATTCGAGGTCCCTCCTTGTGAAGGCAGCTAAATAAGATAAAATGTGGGTCCCTTCACTCGGAGGCAGTTAATTGAGGTCCCTCCCTGTGAAGGCAGTTAAATGATAAAGACATGGGTCCCTTCACCGGAGGCGCTTGCACATCGGTCCCTCCTTGTGAAGGCAGCTAAAGACTTGGGTCCCTCTATGTTGGAGGCAGTTGCACTTTGGGTCCCTCCAACCTAGAGGCAGGGGATCCCCTTGTGGGTGAGTCGGTGCAGACGATATTCACTGGGTGAGGCCGACGAGCTCACTCAAGGCCAAAGCTACCCAAGCAAAGAATGCACTCCTAGGGACGGCGATATGAACGCCTAGGTGTGCCAAGTAAAAGCTAAAGAATAAAGATTAAAGATTAAAGCTCATGCAGGTACCCCACTCACATGAGGCATGGCATCGACCCAGCTAGTGTGAATATAGGGGACAGAACTTACATGAGGCATGGCTTGGCCCAGTTAATGTAAGTACCAAAGGAAGATCCCATATTCCTAAGGAACGTGACATGGCGATCACGCTCTGATGGGGTATGACATGGCGATCATACTCTGGAATGTGGCACGTAAAGATTTCATGATGACAAAAGAAAAGAAAGATGCAGAAAGAAAAGCAAGTTTTATGTATAAACATAAATTTAAGTATGAGTAAAGTTATGTGTAGATGTTATGTTCCTAGCATAGTGATGTTGTGTGCGTTTTACTATGCTACAGATATTATTCATGGTATTATACTTGAATGGATTTTATGGGTTTTCCCAAATGCTAAGTGTATGATTAAAATGAACTTTGCTTCGGATAAGACATTTTTCGAAATGTAAAATTAAACAATTTGTGCTGCATGTTCATCTATCTTCAAAATAAACCGAAGCAAACTGGAGACGACCATGATGACACTATGTATGAAGATTAGAGAATCCTACTGAGAATTTTATAATTCTCACTCCTATTTCCATGTTGTCTCCAGATGATTTTAGAAGTTTCCAAGGACGGCTGAAGTTGCTGTCAGACGAGGTCCGCACAGGTAACAGTAACAGCTCCAGGGTATGGTACTGTGACTTAAGCATAGTACTGTGCTTAGGAGGGTGTTACAATGAGCACCAAAGAGAGCTCATCTTCTTTTTTCTCTTCAAGCATAAGTCACCATCTCTCTTCCCCAACCCTCCTCTATTTTTGTCTTTTGAGCTCCTAAACTAGATCTTTTCTTGTTTGTTTCAAGAACCACTCAATATCTACACCCTATTTCCATAACTTAGCATAAATAGAACACCAAAAATCCCTCACCCTTGGACCTACATAGCTTCAGCCATAGCAAAGAAAGTAGCAGGCTAATTGTTGTTTGTGGTTTTAAGAGAGTTTTGAAGTTCAAGGAAGTAAACCTTGAAGAGGTTTAAGCTTGGAAATACGATAGGCTCCTAGAACTTGTTATATACTGATACGACTTCCATAAGAGCTAGGGCTTTTAATTTATTACCACACATATTTTGGGTCAATGATGATGGCATATAGTGTTATTTCAATAATTTATAGCCAGTAGAACTTAGATTGTGAAGGATGGAAGGTTAAGGAATCATGGTACACAAAATAGAATATTGACTATGCTGAATAACTCTAGATAGCCATGAATCCATGACTTATAACTCAAGCTAGGAAATTCAAAATGAGGCGGAACCAATATTAAAAGATAGATGAGTGAGTTATAAATTTTTGAATTAGGCTGTGGGTTGGAAGGAACAAACCTAAGTAGTGAGTATTTTAATAGGGATAACTCATCCCTTTTAACTTCAATTTGAGTATACCAAATTTTGCTAGAAAGCTAACAAGTAGAAAAATAAGGGTTTAAATAGGGCAGCCATAATATGGAGCTTATCACTTAAGCTTTCCTCAACCAAGTCATGTGGGACTTATTTCATTTGAAAGAAGGTTCATATAAGTACAAGTCTATGAAATTTCACGAAAAGATAATACAAGATAAATTTTTATGGATTTTCCACATTTTGGTGCTTAAGTTTGTCCTATAATAGGGTAATGGCAGGGAAAACTTGAATATCTTAAATTATATACTTCAAAATTAAGTGGGACCAAAAAGCTTAACAATAGATAGAAGAGCATCTTTCTTTTAAAATTTGAGATCAAAATGATTTAAACTAGATTTCTAGAGTATTTTATAATTTTTGGACAGATTAAAGGAATCATAATCTAACTTGTAGTATATGTAGTTATAATTTACGTTAGAGGTCTCCAAAGGACTTGGGACCAAAACTAATGGCAAGATTAAGTAGGTATATTGAATTTGTGTTTTCTTGGGATGTATGATATGAAATACTTATTTACTTGAGCTTTATGAAATTGGAACAATTTTTTCTTCATATTGCCACATTTATATTGGAATCTTGCTATATGCTACTACCAGCATTGTATCTTTGGATAATTAGCTAATTATTTGCTATTTGAAAATTTGGGAAGCTTCATATTATAGCTATCATACTGCTAAATTTTTTACAGGAATACTTTGAAAGTGAGACCATAAATCATGAGCATAAGTGCATCAAGTGTCATGATAGAAGATGTTTGTATGAATGCATATATGAACCATGAGCTATCAATATTTTCAAGAACAAATATAATTTTATATCACTTGGACTAAAGAAAGTGAATTTGGTTTTAGTTAGAGAAAGTAAATTTGACTTCTTTTAAATTGAGTTAGCAAAAGTAAACCTAGCTAGGAATAGGACTATGTGAGCATCAGAGAAAGTAAATATGACAATCACTTATAAAAATGAGCCTAGTCCTACTAAGAACCCTATTACCTAGAAGTGGCTAACGCCACTTATATCAAGGGTCACCAAGTTAAAGTACTCATGTTAAATTTTAAGAAGAAAGACATTGAGATAGATGCATTTACATAATTCATTTCATCAAGTGCCCTTGCATTTGTATGTCCCTTTATTTTATTGTGCTATTATTAATGTTATTAATTGTTCTCTAATTACAAGCGTATGAATAAAATGAACCTACTTAAGATAAAGAGTTTTGAAACACTTATCAAATAAGCTTTTACCTTTTTATCTGCTAAAATGTGTTTTCTTGAAACAAGTCAAAGGAGTTGAGAATGATAACAATGATAGTGAATGCAGTAGTGTAGGAACACCTACTAAGAATTTTAAATTCTCATCCCTACCTGTGTGTATACTATGTCTAAGCTTTGTTGAGATGCCTGATTGGCTTTGGCACTATGACCCAATCTTAAACTACATGTTCTTGATAGGTCAGACCCAGGTCCATATGTAAATATTCTTTCTTTTCTTTTTTACCATTTCTATTCTTAAGGAGCGCTTTAATCTAAAGGCTCCTTTTGATGGTGATCTACTCTTTATGGTGCACCTGATGTTCGCTCCACCTCAAGTATCTTCCTTATCTACCATGGAGACAGAACCTTCTGAGGCAAGCCTTTCTTTAGCATTGGCTTCTTCTTCTGGAGGTGGCCAATGGTCCTTGAGCTTCCAGCTGATGGTACCAGACTAGTAGGCATACTGGAGAATGGCTTCTAAATTCTCAAACTGGATTAGAGGGGATGATGTCGAACTTTTGAGGCTTGTTGAGCCTTGTAATGTGGGTAGTATCCTTTCCAAGTCGCACATCCCAATACATGACCAAAGGCACTTGGAAGCCTACGACCTCTAAGCCTTGTACATGATTCATTTGGTCAACAATAAATTTTTTCTACAAATA
Source organism: Pterocarpus santalinus (assembly GCA_031439595.1). Lineage (NCBI taxonomy): Eukaryota > Viridiplantae > Streptophyta > Magnoliopsida > Fabales > Fabaceae > Pterocarpus > Pterocarpus santalinus. The sequence continues at coordinate 41,685,884 of CM062527.1, forward strand.
CATAAGTAAAACATATCATATATCAACGTACATAGAAGTAAAACATTGAATAAAAAAACTGTTATTTTATTACCTTCCATTCCTCGTACCATATTTGCTTCGTGTTCTTCGCAATTTTGGCAAAGTTCTATTATGGTGCACTATATAGCCTCTTGATCATATCTATGATATGCCGCAAACCCTGCACAAGAGTTTCTAAACTAAATAATATATACATAAAGAACAAAATGTTAGTCATTAATGAAAAAGAAATCACACTTTAACACTGAAATTGAATTTGAATTACAAATTACTTACCAGATACCTCCATTAAATTGCAGTTGCCATTGTCGTCGTGTTGTCGAGGTTGTTTGTGATTGTTGCCCAGATGGAGTAGCTGCTCCGCTGTCACCTAGGGGCTAAGAAGAGGGAGAAATGGAAGTAGCCATAGGTATAGACTATGTCTTAATAGGTCTCGATAGTGGTAGTGAAGAGGAGGCATAAACACAGGAGTAGGTATCACGTGGATTTCTTGCAGGTCAAGATGAACAAGCTAGGAGGTTGTAGCACCCAGGCTAAGAATCACATGAATTATCGATTTTGAACATCTTAAGCCTAGGGGAGGGCATGCTCGAGTGGGGCACCTTGCGCTCGAGCATGCTATTGACTAGAGCAAAGGGAGTTGCTGGCCTTCAGCCACACTCGAGTGTAGTACCCTGCACTTGAAACATGCCACCAACCAAAGGCCACACCTAAGTGCGCTACCACCTAGAGTTGAGGAAGTTTATAGGCCTAGATGACGCCCGAGTGTAGTAGGTTATTCTCAAGTGAGGAGAAGGCGGTGGGAAAAAAAATAAACGGGGGCTTTGCGCTAAAATAGGGAGAACTTTCGCTCGATTCTCCTAATTTTCCTTTCCCTTTTTTTTTCTCTCTAGGTTTTCTTCCACTCCATCAAACCCACAAACTTATCAATTTTCCTGCAAATCCACCACAAAACACCTCTTTTTCACCCCTTTCATAATCATCTCCATCTTTATATCTATGTGTCTCTCTCTTTTTAATGAGGGAAAGTTAAGGTGGAAGGAGAATCAACACCCTCCATTCCCTCTATTCCTTTCCTCAATATTCCAAGGTAAGTTCTTGAGCTTATGACCTTCCCCTTGCTATGGATTAGCTAATTTCTTCTTAGATTCGAAGTTAAGCAAATTAGAAGGAGGAATTGAGGTACAAGGGTTTCTAACATGGGAGTTTTGACAAGTAAGAGTTGGCTAGAGTTAGATTTAGTTTCTAAAAGTTTATTAATGTTGATTTGATGTCTTTTGTAGCTTTGGATAGTTCCAAGGATCTTTCAATTAGTTCGGAGGCACCATCCCATTGAATCCCTACCCTTGAGTCTAAATGTGAGTGTATGTTGTTATTTGCTTTTGAAGAATTGTTTAAATTGACTTTTTCAAGGTTTAAGGAAATTGCCTCGAGCATTATGTTTTTGAAATTCATGATTACTAGACTAAAACTTGTATTATAATGTTGTTAAGTTTCGTAGGCATGAGATAAGGTATAATAGCTATCTTTTCTTTTATCGGATGAATTTATGGAGCTTTTTCTTAAAAATTTCATTATATTCTTGACACTATTAATGAGGATGCATACGAGTGCAATAAAAGAAATTATGATGGCAAGTATTGTTAGGAATAAACTGAAAGTTTTCAGCAGGGGAGGAAACTGTGACAAAAATGGCTCATTAATGTTAGTAAGCATTAGCCTTGGTGCACCTTGCTAGTAGGGCAATTGTTATCTTGGCATGTTTGGCTGACATCTTTGGAAAATTTAGGTAAGTTGAGGTTAGGTTATTGGGGCTGCTCAATCGTGGGATTGATTAGATAGTGTTAGGATCAGGTTGTGGGGGTCACCTAGTCAAGAAGTTACTTCTAGAATAAAATCTTCCCTTATGCTTTATTATGATACAAAAGCCATGATTTTACTTCTTTACATTGTAAGGAGATATTCTATACCTTGATGTATAATTTTAAGTATGGTTTGTATTTGAAACTTGTCTCACGCTAATTGTAAGCATATTATTCCTTACTAAGTTGTATGACTCACCCCTTAATTTTCCTTTTTATTTCAGATTCAGCTTTAGAGATGAATATTGTTCCTCCTACCCTATAAAACTCTTGTTCACCTCTTTTGGTGGGCCCACTTGAAAGGGCCCGTTTATTCTTTTTTGGAAATGATTTGGTATAGCCATGGATGGCTTACATGTTGTATGGAGCTCCATAAAACACAAGCAGGGTCCAGATGTGTGTTATGGGTCATGTTTTATTCTTTATCTTCCCTGCTAATTTATGTATAGTGGACTGGACTTGTATAGTCTATATGAACTTAGTTATTTGATATATGACTCTATATGATAGCATTTTACACATATATAGCCAATAAAATTAATCAAAATATATCCTAAACTGTGGTGAAATGGTTAGTTGAGAATTGGCATGTTCTGATTATCCGCGAAATGCCTAGTTTTAGAGGAAAATTTATCTATTTTCCAATAAAAATTTACGTGTTAGGCTTGTTAAGGAATGAAGATGCCCCGTGGGCTGGTCATAACCCAGTGAAGATCATGACAAAGGTACTATCAAAGCTTAGGTTTCCTTGTAATTCATAGAGCAAGTATCCTTAGAAAGAGTCACGATTATGTACATGGAAGCTGACCCATTTTCATAAAGTGTAAAGCTACCAGAGGCCTTTAGGAAGTGATTTTATGCATTTTTGTCTTAAATATTCCTATCCCAGTTGTTCTATATCTTGACTATATTTTGACAGGAATTTTCTCTTGATGAGTGGAAATGCCACCTAGAAGGCATACTTGTGCTAGAAGTGGCCACGAATTAGGAAGCCCCAAATGTTGAATCTGATCGGGCCCCCGCTCCAAAACCTAGAAGGAGGGGCCATGGTTAGCCAAGGGGTAAAGGTTATGGCAAAGCAGCCAGACAAGTAGAGGAACTTGCCTCTGCTAGGGCTAGTGGTAGTAGGATCCATGGAGTCCACTAGGCCATCGAAAATTTGGCGAGGATGGTAGCAGGTCCGGGATAGGTTGGAGGATAACCCAAGTAGCAGCTATAGCACCTGCTACTCCTCGACAGGTGCAGCTCTTACCTGCTGTAGGGAGAGATGTCACAGTCCAAGATTTTCTCAAATTAAACCCCCTACCTTTATAAGTCCTTAATTATTCCTGCATAAGACTTTCAAAGCTCTGTGTTCTTGAATACTTGACGATGAAGGTAGTTGAGCTAACAACTTACAAACTAGATGGCTTGGTACAACAATGGTTTGAGACCTTGTGAATGGGAAGATCAGTTACTTTACCTCCTCTCATTTGGGAAGAATTCTTTAAAGTTTTTATGTCCCAATTTCTTCTAGCTAGTAAAAGAGTGAATCTTGCTACAGACTTTCAGAAGTAGAAGTAGACACGAGGGATATTAGTCATAATGTATGATATGGAGTTCACTCGACATTTTCGCTACACTTTACCACTGGTGGCCACAAAGGCCTTGAGGGTCGAGAGATTCATTCGAGGGTTAGCAAATCTTATGTTCACCACTCTAGCACCCTAGATTGACAAGATGACATATTTCAAAGCAATGAATGCCATATTATTGATTGAACCTGGCATGATAGAAAGAAGGGTCTCCAAGGAAGCAACCAAGAAACCAAAGACACAGGGTTTCTTTTCTAGTGGTTCTCATTCTTAGAGAGGCTATGGCCCCTAGAATCAGCAACAAGTTCATTTAGGAGGGGCTGTACCATTAAGGCACAACTCGATGAATGTCTCTGCTATGGTATCTCAATTAGGGAGTGCATCATAGCAGAGTATACAAAGACCTAGACACTCAGGTTAAGCATAATCACTTGTTGAAATTAAGGGAAAGAGCACTTGGGGGTATTCCATAGAGGACTAGAAGCATGTTTTGTTTGTCGTTAGGTAAACCATTTCAAAAGGGACTGTGCTCAATGGTTAGGCGAGTTTAGCCAAGGTTCAATGTAGCCAGTTGCTCCATCCTTTTTCTTTTTAGCACCATCACAAGGTGCTATCTCTGGAATAGCTAGTGGAGGAATAGGTGGCAAAAATTTGGGAAGTAGAGGAGCTAGTCGAGTAGGGAGAGGACAGCCACGTCTCTATGCTCTTGAAAGACAAGATGCCCAAGCTTTTAATGCAATAATGGCAAGTATTCTTCAGGTATGTTCCATTGATGCTCATGTGTTATTTGATGCGAGGTCTACACATTCCTACGTGTCCCCATACCTTGCTTGTTGATTTAGTACTAATCTTTTAGTAGCCGTTCAAATCATGCATAATTAGCATATGTGGTATTGACACATTGATAGATTTGATACTTTTGGAAATGGTCAGTTTTGATATTATCCTGGGCATGGATTGGCTAGCTTCATTCATGCCACAATGGGTGATGATTTGAAGAGGGTGAAGTTTGAAATTCCAGGAAGGTTACATTACATTTACAAAGGAAATAGATGCATAATCCTTGCCAGCTTAATTTCTTCCTTTAATGCCTTACATTTGATAAGTAAGGAAAGTCAAGGATATCTTGCAATGGCTAGGGATACTAGACCAAAGTACCTAGCTTTGAGCAAGTCCTTGTGGTTCGGGAGTTCCTGGATGTATTTCCAGAAGAATTACCTGAAATGCGACCAAATAGGGCAATTGAGTTTGGTATCTATGTATTCCCAAACACCCAACTTATTTCCATACTTCTTTATTGCTTGGTATTGGCTAAATTGAAGGAACTGAATGAGCAATTATAGGACTTATTAGATAAAGGTTTTAGTTACCCAAGCACTTCTTTGTAGGGTGATTCCATATTGTTTGTAAAGAAGAATGATAGATCTTTGAGATTGTATATGGATTATTGGTAGCTTAACAAGGTCACTATATGTAATAAGTATCATCTACTTGCATTGATGATTTGTTTGACCAACTTCAAGGATCTTCTTGCTTTTCTTAAATTGACTTTTGTGTTGGACATCACCCACTAAAGGTTAAAGAAGCAAACATTTCGAGTTCAAGTAATGTCCTTCAGGTTAACTAAAGCTCCGATTGCTTTTATGGATCTAATGAACTGTATCTTTAAGCTTTTCTTGAATCATTTTGTGATCATTTTCATTGATGATATTTTGGTGTAGTCTAAGAGTCGGGAGGAGCATGAGCAGCATTTGCGAATTGTCCTTCAAACTTTACGAAATCACCAATTATACACCAAGTTTTCTAAGTTCGAGTTCTAGTTGGATAAGGCAGCCTTTCTAGGTCAGGTAGTGTCTAAGGAAGAAATTGCAAGGGGCTAGAAGAAAGTTGAAGCTATACAGCATGGCTATGGCCTACAACTATTATAGAGATTTGTAGTTTCTTGGGTTTAGCAAGTTATTAATGTCGTTTTGTTAAGGATTTCTCTAATATTGCAACACCATTGACTCCATTAACACAAAAGAATGTGAACTTCCAATGGTCTAATGCATGTGAAGAAAGTTTTCAGAAGCTCAAGACTTGCTTAATATAGCTCCAGTTCTTGTCTTGCCTTCAGGTTCGAGCAGATTCTCAGTGTATTGTGATGCCTTAAGGGTAGGCCATGGGTGTGTTTTGATGTAACATGGCTGAGTAATTGCTTACTCTTCTAGACAACTCAAGAAGCATGAGCAAAATTACCCTACCCATGACTTAGAAATGGCAGCAGTTGTTTTTGTTTTGAAAATATGGTGACATTACCTATATGGTGAACTTATGAAATTTACACTAAAAAGTCTTAAATACATCCTTCAATAGAAAGATTTGAATTTAAGGCAATAAGATGGGTAGAATTATTGAAAGACTATGGCTAAACCATATTGTACCACCTCGATAAAGCAAATATCATAGCAGACACTCTGAGTAGGAAGTCAATAGGCAATTTGGCCCATACAACTCCTAGTAAGAGGCCTTTAATAGAAAAGATTCACCAATTAGAGATAGAAGTTATGCAGATTGAGCTGAGTAAGTTTGGGGTACTTGTGGCTTGTATAAGAGCTTGTCATCTCTGACTAAACAAATTAGAAAAGCTCAATGTAAGTATCCAAAGTTTAAGAAGTTAATGGAAGATGTACGGAGTGGTAAGACTTCTAACTTCACCATAGACCAAGAAGGTGTCTTAAGGTGTGGCAGTTATCTTTATGTGCCTAACTTGGGCAAGTTGAAAATAATTATCCTTGAGGAAGCCCACAATTCCAAGTATACCATTTGTCCTGGTTCAACTAAAATGTACCAAGATTTGAAGCAATTGTGTTAGTGGGAAGGCATGAAGAAGAATATTAGTGACTTTTTTGTCTCAATATTTAGTATGTCAGTAGGCTAAGGCAGAGCATGAAAAACTAGCTGGTCTTTAACAATAAATAAAGATACCAAAATGGAAATAGGAACGAATTAATATGGATTTCATTACTCGGTTGCCACAAACTTCTAAGGGATTCAATTCCATCTGGGTGATTGTTGATCGATTAACCAAATCCATTTATTTTCTTCTAGCGAAAACCACTTATGGTAAGCCCAATATGCTCAAATGTACATTAATGAAATAGTTAGATTGCATGGGGTACCTGTATCCATTATATCGAGTCGGGGACCTCAATTCACATCTCGCTTCTAGAAAGCCTTTCAAGAGGCCTTAGGAACATCTGTGGATCTTAGCATTGCTTTTCTCTATCAGATGGATAAATAGTTCAAGAGAACTATCCAAATCCTAGAGGATATGCTAAGAGCTTGTGTTCTTAACTGTGGCAGGAGTTAGAGTTGCTTCTTCCATTTAATTGAGTTTTCTTATAATAACATCTATCAGTCTATTATTCAAATGGCACCTGTTGAGACTTCATATGGAAGATGTTGTCGATCCCTGATTGGTTGGTTTGAAATTAGTGAAGCCAAGCTTCTAAGGCTTGATTTAGCGCAAGACTCTTTGGAAAAGGTTTATATAATAAGAGAAAGGCTTTTGGTTGCTCAAAACAAGCAGAAAGCATATGTTGACCATTGGAGACATGACCTTAAGTTTTTGGTAGGTGATGATGTGGAAAGCATGGGAATCTTAGTCCCCACTATATCAAACCTTTCAAGATTTTAGAGAGAGTAGTTGTATCTTTCAAGCTAGCCCTTCCTCCTAACTTTTCCATGATTCACCCTATTTTCCAAGTCTCGATGCTTCAGAAATATGTATCTAATCCATCTTAGATCCTAGCCTTTCAAACAATTCCACTCGATGAAAATTTGTCATATGAAGAAAAACCCAATCTATTGTCGATCAACAAGTACGAAAGCCTTGATCTAAGAGCGTAAGTTCAATAAAGGTGATATGGAAGACTCGTACTGGAGAAGAAGCCACGTAGAAAGCACATGAAGCTATGCGAGCCAAATATCCCCAGCTGTGAGACTCTAGATAAAATAAATTTTAAATTTAGGGATTGAATTTTTTTAAAAGGGGGATATGTATCACCCAAGCCAAGAATCACATGATTTGTGAATTTTGGACATTTTGAGCCTAAGGAGGACGTGCTCAAGCACGGCACCTTGTGCTTGAGCATGCCACTAACCAGAGGCTATGTTCGAGCACAGCAAGCCATGCTCGAGCATGCTACCATTCAAAGCTGAGGAAGTTTCTAGGCCTAGGCTACGCTTTAGCGTAGGGGGCTCTGCCCCAAAACAAGGAGAACCCTCCCTAAATTCTCCTGATTTCCCCTCTCTCTTGCTTCTCTCTCGAGGTTTTCTTCCCCTCCATTAAACCCACAAACTCATCAATTTTTCCTTCAAATCCATTGCAAAACACCTCTCTTTATCCCCTATCATCATCATCTCCATCTTCATATCTATCTCTCTATTTTCTTTTAGTGAGAGAAAGTAAAGGTGGGAGGAGAATCATCACCCTCCATTCTCTCTATTCCTTTCTTCAACATTCTAAGGTAAGCTCTTGAGCTTGTGAGCTTCCCCTTGTTATAGATTAGCTAATTTCTTCATAGATTAGAACTTGAGCAAATTGAAAAGGGAGAATTGAGGTCCAAGGGTTTCTAACTTGGGAGTTTTGACAAGTAATACTTGGTTAGAGTTAGATTTAGTTTCTAAAAGTTTATTAATGTTGATTTGATGTCTTTTATAGTTTTGGATGGTTCCAAGGATCTTCCAACTAGTTAGGAGGCACCATCCCATTGAATCCCCACCCTTGAGTGTTAATTGTGAATGACTGATGTGCTTATCGTTAGTTGCTAAATGAACTTATGTATATGTATGTGTATGTTGTTATTTGCTTTTAACGAATTGTTTAAATTGACTTTTTCAAGGTTTGAGGAAATTGCCTCTAGCATTATGTTTTTGAAACTCATGATTACTAAAGTGAAACCTGTATCATAATGTTGTTAAGCTTCATGGGCATGAGACAAGGTATAATAGCTATATCTTCTTTTATCGAATGAATTTATGGAACTCCTTTTAAAATTTCATTATATTCTTGACACTATTGATGAGGATGCATATGATTACAACAAAAGAAATTATGATGGCAAGTGATATTAGGAATAAACCAAAGCTTTTCAAAAAGGGAGGAAATTGTGACAGGATTGCTTGCTAACAGCAGTATGCATTAGCCTTGGTGTATCTCGGAAAGCCCAGCTAGCAGGGCGGTTGCTAGCCTAGCATATTTGACCAACATGTCTAGAAGATTTAAGCACGCTAAGGTCAGGTTGTCAGGGCCGCTCAGTCATGGGATTGATTGGATACCGTTGGGGTCAAGTTGTCGGGGCTACCCAACTAGAAAGTTACTTCTGGAGTAGAATCTTCTCTCAAGCTTTATTATGATATTAAAGCCATGATTTTACTCTTTGTATTGTAAAGAGATATTCTATACCTTTGTATATAATTTTATGTATGGTTTGCATTTGAAACTTGTCTTATGCTAAATGTAAGCATATTATTCCTCACTGAGTTATATAACTCACCGTATGATTTTCCTCTTTGTTTCAAATTTAGCTGTAAAGACGAATACTGTTCCTCTTGCCTTGTAGGACTCTTGTTGACCTCCTTCGGTGAGCCTACTCAAAAGGGCTTGTTTATTCTTTTTTGGAAACAATTTGGTACAGCCACGGATGCCTTACATGCTGTATAGAGCTCCATGAAACACAAGCAGAGTCCAGATGTGTGCTATGGGTTGTGTTTTGTTTTTTATCTTCCCTACTTGTTTATGTATAGTGGACTTGTATAGTCTATATGAACTTAGTTATTTGATATATGACTCTATATGAAATGATTTTGTGCATATATAGCCACTAAACTTAATCAAAATATATCATGAACTATGGCAAAATAGTAAGCTAAGGATTGGCAGGTTCTGATTATCTGGAAAATGCTAGTTTCAGAGGAAACTGTATTCATTTTTTGATAAAAAATTGTGTGTTAGGATTGCTAGGGAATGAAGATTCCTTATGCACCGATCATTGTGGGGTGAAGATCATGATAAAGGTGGAGGCCACAATAGGGGAACTGGATCGAGTGCTGCCAATATTGAAGGTGGTGTGATGGATCAGGAAGGCTGATCGTCCTTCATTGGTCAACCTTTGCCATGATCAGTGCCTTTGCTTGCCATATTTGAACAAAACACAACATGTATATATATAAGTCAATATGCAAGGAATAAAAACAAAACATATATAAGTCAATATGCAAAGTGTAAAACATGTTGGGCATGTATGTAACTTACTCTGCAAGGAATATTAACAAAATTACATGTGTATAACTTAATATGCGAAGAACAAAAACATAATTACATGTATAGTAATGTTATGATCCATTATCCATGAACCCTAATTCTGGTGTATTGTGGTTGTAATTCAATCAAGGAGAAATAAAAATCACAAAAAAAAAAAATAAATGGAAGAGACAAGGAATGGAAAGAGATTGGAGGGCGCCACAATCAAAGATGATTGATAAGCCAAGGGTGATCGCCACAAGAGCAATTGGAAACTCTTGATAAGACCTAGGGTTCCAAGCAAGAACCAAAGAGACACTTTTACTAAAAGTATTCTAATTTCAATTTGCCAAAAATCCCCTTCAAAATGTGTTTACAAGGTTTATAAACTAAACTAAAAGTTTAGCAAATGGGCTGAAATACTTAGCCCAAGATTAAAATCTAAACTTATTAAAACTGAGTAAAAGGCTAAATAGCTAAAAACAAATGATGGGCTATATGAAATTACAAGCCCAATTACATTATTACTAACTTAAAATTAACAAGTCCAAAGGTATAACTAAGCTTGTTCAGCCACATGAATGCAATGGACTAGTCTTGAGTCGTTTTCTTCTTGAATGGGCTTTGCCTCAAATAAACTTGAGATCATTTGGCCCAAAGCTTCCTTAGCTCTCTTGGATTTGGATCTAGTCATTGGTCCACCAATTCCTTCCAAAGGATCTCCTCCTTGCTTTTGCTTTCTTGAGTCTACTTTATCTTCCTTGATCACATCATCCCCTCCTTCTTCAAGAGAATTCATCCTCGAATTTAGCTCCTCATCACCTACATCAAATAAGGACAAGTCAGCAACATTAAAAGTAGCACTTATCCCATGCTCACCAGGTAAGTCGATCTTGTAGACATTGTCATTTATTCTCTCCAAGACTTGGAAGGGTCCATCACCCCTAGGTTGGAGTTTGGATTTCCTTTGAGATGGAAACCTCTCTTTTCTCATGTGTACCCAAACCCAATCACCTGGTTCAAATACAACCTTCTTTCTGCCCTTGTTCGCTTGCTTTGCATAACTCTCCATTTTCTTCTTAATTTGGGCTTTTACTTGCTCATGCAGCTTCTTTACAAAGTCAGCCTTAGCCTGTGCATCTTTATGCTTAAAAACAGAAATGTTAGGCATAGGCAGTAAATCAAGAGGAGTCAAGGGGTTAAATCCATACACTATTTCAAAAGGAGAACAATTAGTAGTGCTATGGATAGCCCTATTATACGCAAACTCTACATGAGGCAAACACTCTTCCCATGACTTAATATTCTTCTTTATAACAACCTTAAGGAGAGTAGAAAGAGTCCTATTAACTACCTCAGTTTGCCCATCAGTTTAGGGGTGACAAGTAGTTGAGAATAGCAGTTTAGTACCAATCTTACCCCATAGTGTCCTCCAAAAGTGACTTAAGAACTTAGTGTCCTGTCACTCACAATGCTCCTAGGTAATCCATGTAGCCTCACTACCTCTTTGAAGAACAAATCAGCCACATGACAAGTATCATCCACCTTCTTGCAAGGTATGAAATGAGCCATCTTGGAGAACCTATCCACCACCACAAAAATAGAATCCTTGCCATTCTTTGTCCGAGGCAGTCCCAAAACAAAGTCCATATATAAATCAATCCAAGGAAAATCAAGAATTGGCAAAGGAGTATAGAGTCCATGAGGCATTACCTTTGACTTAGACTTCTTACAAACAATGCATCTTTCACAAAATTTATGCACATCATGTTTCATGTGTGGCCAATAAAAATGTTCATGCAATATGTCTAAAGTCTTTTGGACTCCAAAATGCCCCATTAAGCCCCCCTCATGTGCCTCTCTCACAAGCAACTCTCTAATGGAACTTTGAGGCACACATAACCTTTTCTCTTTAAACAAATAATCCTTATGCCTAAAGTACCCATTTTGGACAGCATGCACACAATTTTTATAAATCTGAGAAAATTTTGGATCATGCTCATATAATTCCTTTATATGCTCAAAACCAATTAATTTAGTTTCAAGAGTGGAGAACAGAGCATACCTTCTTGAAAGCGCATCAGCAACTACATTAGCCTTACCTTTCTTATGCTTGATCACATAGGGAAATTGCTCAAGGAATTCAACCCACTTGGCATGTCTCTTATTCAGCTTACCTTGTCCTTTTAAATACTTCAAGGACTCATGGTCACTATGAATCACAAATTCCTTGGGTAAAAGGTAATGCTGCCATATTTGTAATGCCCTTACTAATGCATACAACTCTTTATCATATGTGGGATAGTTAAGAATAGCACCATTTAATTTTTCACTAAAATAAGCAATTGGGTGCCTATCTTGCATCAAAATAGCCCCTATTCCCACACCAGATGCATCACATTCAATCTCAAAAGATTTAGCAAAATTGGGCAATGCAAGGATAGGTGCATGAGTTAATTTATCTTTGAGGGCAGCAAAAGCTTGCTCTTGTTTTTCACCCCATTTAAATCCCACATGCCTTTTAATTACTTCATTCAAGGGTGCAGCCAATGTACTAAAATCTTTAACAAACCTCCTATAGAAACTAGCTAAACCATGAAAGCTTCTTACCTCACTAACATTCTTAGGAGTTGGCCACTCTTGAATAGCTTTCACCTTCTCTTGATCAACCTGCACTCCTTGTGAGCTAACAACAAAACCAAGAAAAATCACATGGTCTGTACAAAAAATACATTTTTCCATGTTGGCATACAATTTCTCATGCCTAAGAGCTTCCAAAACACTCCTCAAATGCACATGATGATCATCATAGGATTTGCTATAAATCAAAATGTCATCAAAATAAACCACAACAAACTTTCCTAGGAATTCCCTTAACACATGATTCATCAATCTCATGAAGGTACTAGGAGCATTTGTTAATCCAAAGGGCATGACCAACCATTCATACAATCCATATTTGGTTTTAAAAGCAATTTTCCATTCATCCCCTTCTCTAATCCTAATCTGATAATATCCGCTTTTAAGATCAATTTTAGAAAACACACAGGCACCATGCAATTCATCCAACAAATCATCTAATCTAGGAATGGGATGTCTATACTTTACCGTGATGTTATTGATGGCTCTACAATCAGTGCACATCCTCCAAGTTCCATCTTTCTTAGGCACTAGAATGACTGGAACTGCACACGGACTTAAGCTTTCTTGTACCCGCCCTTTTTGCATCAAGTCTTCAACTTGTTGTTGAATCTCCTTGGTCTCTTGAGGATTACTCCTATAGGCTGGCCTATTAGGCAATGAAGCTCCTGGAATGAGATCAATTTGATGTTCTATGCCTCGTACAGGGGGTAAACCGTGAGGTACCTCCTTGGGAAAGACATCTCCAAATTCCTGCAACAAAGAAGAAACTTCACAAGGAAGAGAGTTAGTAGCACCTGCTTCATGTAATTTACTTTCTTTACTCAAAAGTAAAAGCATTGGCTTTTTCATGAGCATAGCCTTTTTCACCTCTTTTTCTTTAATAAACAGATTTTGCAATTTTTCCTCTATTTTTTCGCTCTCTTTTTCCTTTTTCTTTTCACTCCCTTTTTCCTTTTTCTTTTCACTCTCTTTTTCTTTTCTTTCCTGTTTTCTTTTTTCTCTCATTTTGGATTGATCCTCACCAACCTCTCTTGGAGATAAAGGGGCAAGAATAGTCTTGAACTCTTTATGTACAAATGAAAACTTATTTGTGAACCCATCATGCAGAGCTTTCTTATCATACTGCCAAGGCCTACCAAGAAGTAAATGGCAAGCCTCCATAGGCACCACATCACACAAAATTGCATCATCATACTTCCCTATAGAGAATTCCACCTCCACTTGCTTACTCACAGTCATTTCACCATCCTCACTAAGCCATTGAAGCTTATATAGCCGTGGGTGTGGTTTAGTCTCCAAATTTAGTTTTGAGACCATCCTTGCACTAGCAACATTAGTGCAGCTCCCTCCATCAATAATTAAAGAACAAACCTTCCCTTGGATGATACACCTTGTGTGGAAAATATTTTCCCTTTGGCTTTCATCCAAATCCATTGCTTAGCTGCCCAACAACCTCCTCACCATGAACAAATCTCCTTCTGGTGCAATTTCCTCATCATACTCATCCTCACTAGTTGGGGCAGATTCAGATGAGGACTCACTAGTGATTTTTCCATTGTCTTTGAGAAGCATAGTCTTCTTGGTTGGGCATTCGGATGCTATGTGTCCTTACCCCAAACACTTGAAGCATTTTATCTCACTACTCCTTGTCTTTTTAGATGTCTCATTGGACTTGAATTGAGTCCTTTGAGGTGCAGCCGTGGTGTTGCTAGAAGAGGTACCTCCCTCCTTCTTATTTCTTTCCTTCCAATTTGAAGAATTGAAATTAGAGGAGCTCCTCCTTAATATACCTTTTCTCTTAAGTTGCTGCTCCACTTTGATAGCTTGATGTACCAAGTCCTCCAACTCCATATAATTTTGCAGCTCAACTACATCTCTAATGTCATTATTCAGCCCATTCAGAAAATGTGCCATAGTAGCCTCCCGATCTTCATTCATATTGGCTCTAATCAAAGACACCTCCATCTCCTTGTAATATTCATCAACACTCCTACTACCTTGTGTGAGTCTTTGGAGTTTGTTATGAAGGTCCCTATGATAATAGGAAGGGACAAATCTCCTCCTCATTAACCTCTTCATTTCAACCCAAGTATCCACCAAAGGTTCTTCATATCTAAGCCGCTCTTTTTGCAATTGATCCCATCAAATGAGAGCATAGTCTGTGAACTCCATGGCTGCCACCTTCACCCTCTTATCTTCAGTATAGTTGTGGCAAGCAAAAAGTTGTTCAATCTTCATTTCCCACTCTAAGTATGCCTCCGGATCACTTTTCCCTTTAAAAGAGGGAATGTTGAGTTTTACTCCCTCAATTCTGTCCTCTCTTTGATCTACTTCATGATCTCTTCTTCTCCTTCCATCAAGCCTCCTTCTACCTCCATCAGCATCAGGATGTCCTTGATTTTCTAACCGCTCAATTCTCACATATAACTCCTCTGTATGCTCCCTCATCATCCTTTCCATTTGAGCTATAATAGCCTCCATTAACAATCTGTTGTTTCCTTCAGGAAGAGGGCTACCACTACCACCTGTTCCTGCCATCATTCAAGTAAAAGAAAACAAAAGTGAAAGCAATGGGACCTCACCACACTTCTCACGTGTTTACACTCTTAGAGATGTATCACTCATGTTTGTTGTTCTCTAATAGGCTTTTGTGTAAGGTGTTCTCTTGCCTTTTACCACTCAAGTGCTCTTGTAGGCTCTTAAATAGAATCACAAGTCAATTCAAAGAGAAATTCCAAAAACACTTATGTCAAATCACAAAACAAACAAGAGGTCAAACAAAAGAAAACTCTAAGACAAAACTTTTAAGATCCAAAAGAGACAAGCAAGAAAAACTAAACAAAGACAAGCACACTCAAATTAGAGGCCAAACAAGACAGAACAAGCTAAAGGTTTGAAGAACAATAAGAAACAAGCTAATGTTTTGACCTTTTTTTTTTTTTAAATTCTGCGTTTTTTTAATTCTATTTTTTTTTTAATCTATTATTGATGATTGTAGATGAACAGACCAACTGGAATCACATCAAAACAAGCACATATTTAACAACTAAACATCAAACTAACAGATCTTAGAAAGATTAGAATGAAACAATTCCCATGAACATCAAGAACAAATGATGAACATTCTGCACTTTTTATTTTTTATTTTTTACCCCATTGATCCAATGCAATATCAACAAAGACACAAGTGGAAATCAGAAGAACATCAAGAAATTAAGCAAAGTAAAAGGATGAATCAAACAAGAACTCAAAGAAAACAAATCGCAAAGTCGCACAAGACTGAGTTCGGAAAAAAAAAATCGCTGTATCTCGAGCTACAAAATTCGGAAATCAACGATTCAAAAACTAGATGAAAGATGATATTCTAAACTTTAGAAAAGACCCAAGAAACACCGAAATATGATGCGAAAAACTCAAGATATGAACCAAAGAAAACTGACCAATTCTACAACTCGAAGAAGCAGGCTCTGATACCAAATGTTATGATCCATTATCCATGAACCCTAATTCTAGTGTATTGTGGTTGTAATTCAATCAAGGAGAAATAAAAATCACAAAAAAAAAATTAAATGGAAGAGACAAGGAATGGAAAGAGATTGGAGGGCGCCACAATCAAGGATGATTGATAAGCCAAGGGTGATCGCCACAAGAGCAATTGGAAACTCTTGATAAGACCTAGGGTTCCAAGCAAGAACCAAAGAGACACTTTTACTAAAAGTATTCTAATTTCAATTTGCCAAAAATCCCCTTCAAAATGTGTTTACAAAGTTTATAAACTAAACTAAAAGTTTTAGCAAATGGGCTAAAACACTTAGCCCAAGATTAAAATCTAAACTTATTAAAACTGAGTAAAAGGCTAAATAGCTAAAAACAAATGATGGGCTATATGAAATTACAAGCACAATTACATTATTACTAACTTAAAATTAACAAGCCCAAAGGTATAACTAAGCTTGTTAAGCCACATGAATGCAATGGACTAGTCTTGAGTCGTTTTCTTCTTGAATGGGCTTTGCCTCAAATAAACTTGAAATCATTTGGCCCAAAGCTTCCTTAGCTCTCTTGGATTTGGATCTAGTCATTGGTCCACCAATTCCTTCCAAAGGATCTCCTCCTTGCCTTTGCTTTCTTGAGTCTACTTTATCTTCCTTGATTACATCAATAGTAACCTCAATTAATCTAAAAGTTTAGGGCTTTCTTAATCACTTTCGGACCTAACACCATCCACAAATTCCTCTTCTTTATCCTCAATGCCTTGTATTGTGTCTTGATGCAAAATAAAAATGTGAAGGCTTATGCCTCTAGGCAGTTGAAGCCTCACGAAGTGAATTACCCAGCCCATGATTTGGAGTTATCAGCCGTCATGTTTGCCTTGGAGATATGAAGGCATTATCTGTACAGTGTAAGGTTTGAGGTGTTTTCTGATCATAAGAGTTTGAAATATCTCTTTAACCAAAAGAAGTTGAATATGAGGTAGAGAAAATGGATGGAATTTTAGAGGGATCATGAGTTTGGGTTGAACCATCATCTTAGGAAAGATAACGTGGTGGCTGACGCCCTGAGTTAGAAGTCATTACATGCATCTTATATGATGGTTAAGGAAGATAAGCGGGTGAAGAGTTTTGTTGGAAGAGATGACACGAAAAGGGGGTTGAATTGTGTCTTCACAAAAATTTCTTAAAGCTAATAACTTTTATAAGGCAACTTTCTTAAGTTCAGAATCTGCAAAAGA
Organism: Pterocarpus santalinus; assembly: GCA_031439595.1. Taxonomy (NCBI): domain Eukaryota; kingdom Viridiplantae; phylum Streptophyta; class Magnoliopsida; order Fabales; family Fabaceae; genus Pterocarpus; species Pterocarpus santalinus. The sequence continues at coordinate 41,703,002 of CM062527.1, forward strand.
AGATTCTCCATCTTATCCATTCTTCGGTCCAGTCTTTGCTGATGAGTTTAAAGTTCAGCCTGATTGGCCATGATAGCATGTTGATTGGCTAAGAGTAGATCCATCTAGGCTTTAGCAGCATTCAAAAAAACTTCAGCAGATGAAGGGTCTCTAAAAGCCGTTTTTCAATGTATTGGCTGTGACTGGCTGAGGATTATTGGGGCTTAGAAATAGCAGGAGTAGCTGTTCTGTCATATTTAGGTGTTGAGGTCAGCAGCAGCAATGTTTGTACAGTAACAGGAGTAGCAGGAACATCTTGAGAGATTATGGCAATGGTTAATGAGGCATTAGAATGCTCAAAAGGGCAATCTCAGATTTAGCAATAGCAGCTTCATTTTCTGGTTCTGCTACTAGAACAAGTATCCTTTTAAGCCCTGGTCTTTCTGGTGTAGTTTCAGCTGATTGAACCAATGATCCATCTTGATTCAAGGGAATCAATGGCAGGCTAACAGGTTGAGTTGCTGGCTGTTTTGTTCTTCCTTTAGCTCTTTCAGAAGGTAATACAACCTTTCTCATCTCAGAAGGTGGATTGATATCTTCAATGACCATATATTGTTGGTCCACCTCAAGAGAAGTAGATGAGCTTCTTGTACCTCTAATTAAGGCACTAACTCTTGTAGCTTTATCCTTTTGTCTTTGCGACCATGGCTCGCTTCTCATTCTATTTTCTACAGCTTCTAGTAATGCTTTTCTGGCAGAGGAAGGAGGGAGTTTTGCAGAAGGTTGTGCAACGGCTTGCTTTTCGCTTTTTCCCTTTCCTTCTGATTTCAAGGTCCTTATTTTTATCTGAAGATTCAGCTTCACGTTGCTCTAGTTGCTCTTGAGAAGGTTCTTCCCTGATCGTAATCCCTCTTTCTCTTGGTCTGGAGGGTCTTGGTGCAGATTTTGCAGGTGTAGCAGTATTTATTGGTTATGCAACAATGGCTGATGCTTCATCTTCTACATTAGGGGAGAAGGATTCTTCAACAAGCTTCAATAACCTTCTTTTACTTACTCTCCTCTCCTTAGAGATAAAGGAAAGACTTTTCTTATGCCTCTTTTTCTTTCCAAGTTCTTCAGAAGGTTTGGATTTAACCTTCAAAGAGAAGCTTGTCTTCTCTTTGGCTCCTTCTCCTCTTCTTTCTTCTTTTTCTTCTTCTCTTCTTCTTCCTTCTTCTTTTTCTTTTTCTCGCCCTCTATGTCAGGGCCGTGAAGTTTTAAGCCCACGGCAGAGAATGTTTTCTTGGTGGTGGCAAGGCGTTTCTCATCCCTCCTGTGACCATCAATAGGAAGTTGGGCTCTAGCGAATATACATGTGAGGAGCATGGCATAGAGCAAAGTAGCATGACTCATTCTAGCTTCATCAATGGTGGAAAGCATGTAGTCCAAAATCAGTCTAATCAGGTTTATCCTTCTTCTGATCATGAGCCTCATGTTTAGGCTTAGTTATAACATCAGTGTTTCCCATTCTGAGAAGCACAGCGTATTGAACTACTAAATATACAGCTTTAACAGTAGTACGAAGATTGGAAGTACAAATATTTCTTACTTGTATGTCTCTTCTGCCACTAAGTACTTTTGAGACTTCCTCTTCAATGGCTCCATGCTATTCCCACCATTTGACACCACCTCTACATAGATTAGCTTCATTAGGAGTGTTGGTGATTTGAGCAAGATCAAAAGGAAGCACTTAGATCTTAAAGCTTCCAATAATGCTTCTTAGTGACATATTGTCTTCATCAACAGTGGCGTGAGTGCTATAGAATTAACTAGCCTTGTGTAGACGTCCTTTGAGATGCTCAGAAACTCATTGCACCTTTAAAACTCGAAGATTTCTACAATCTAAGGAAGGAAGGTGAAGTTTGCCAAAATGAAAGTTCTTCCAAAGGCAATAGGCCTGATGAAGTAGTTCCTGTGAAAATTCCTTTACATTTCATTGTCATCGAACATATAGGGAACACTGTAATCTCCCTTTTTTCATCATGATGATTTGAAATGGTAGAAGGTTGAAGGTGAAAAAGGGGAAGCATTTAGGCTAGGTGTGTAAGACCCTAATAAACCCATACTACGCTTAAGTCGTATTACGGCGTTTTATTAGTTGTTACTTATGCTCGTGAAAAACTAAACTTCATTTATAAGTTAAGTTACGTAGAAAATACGGCAAATTTTTTTTTTTGAAATACATCGTCGCTTGGCAGCGTTTTGGAAAGTAAAGCCTTGAGCAAGAAGATAGATAGAGAAAGAGCATATCGCATAAAATACACACCCCAATATCATAAAACAAGAGAAAGGTAAATAAATAGTAATTCACAAATACATTGCATTACATAGCTAATCATTACATCCATATGCGTTTATAATATATATCTACATACATATATATCAGCATTACATCGAAGGAGGTTCATGGTTGTACTATGATCCAAATACTAGATACTAAATATAAACTTAAATGACAAAGCTCATCTCAAAAATGAATATGTGAAGGTGCAGAGTGACGGTCACTATAAGTCCCAAAAGAACATCGTCTGGCATCCCTCATCATACGTCCACTCATAGTGTGGTGGCTCCAGGCTCCACTCTATTGGATGTGCCATCAGAATCTAGTGACGATGCGGAAAATAACTAGAACGAGAAATAGGATTTCTAGGTAGGACTCGAACCCCACATGAAAGTGTCATCGTCATCATCCTAGTCACTTCTATTTTATTAATGAAAATATTGAGCATTCTAAGGTTCAGTTCTTAGGTTTTTGAAAACATGAATATCCAAAGCGGATTCAATTTTAACATACCCTCTAATCATTTATATCATAATATACATCGGCACAAGTATAATAACATAAAACATGCATGGATGTGCTATACGCTTCTCTTAATTTCTTCCCTTCAAGGGTTTAGACCGAAGTCCCTTTTCTTTTCTTAACTTGACGTTATCTTAGGTCTTTTCCTTTTCGCTCACTAAACATAAGTGGTAATGAGCTCATACCGTGGCCGTCGCCACTATAAATTTTTGGTACTTATACTAGCTGCGTCATGCCATGCCTCATATAAGCCCTATCCCCTATACTCACACTAGCTGGGTCGATGCCATGTCTCATGTGAGTCGCGGGTGAGGGGAGCTTACTTTGGGTCACCTTCCCTTTTGAAGGATCACACCCTTAGTTCATTTTCTTCTTATTAAGGCTTATGATGCAAAATTGTTCTAATTCTTTTCCACATCCAGGTGTTACATATTGCCGTCCCCAAATGTGATTCCTTTATCACATATCATTAAGCATTATATCATAATCATATCATTGTCATCCTATTGACACACAGAGGCATACATAATACACAAAGTCTTATGAGTTTAGCTTCAGTAAATTTGGTGCAAGCTTTTAATTAATTTGCTTCTTGTGTTGATTCTTTAATTAGGCCTAGGGCCAATTTCGTCTATTATCCTTTTTGAAGCTTTCTAAGTTCAATTATGAAGGTTTTCCAATATCTTAATATGGGGATCTTAATGTCTTCAAGCTTATTTCTCATTAACCTTAAACTTAATCATAACCAGGTTTTACTTTTACAGTGGGACAGTAAATTTAAAAATTTGTCATAATTTCACCTTTTATTATTTTGACTTAAATTTTGGTACAATTATACTTCTCTGAGTCTATTTTTAAACAAAATAAACCCTACTGAAAAATTTATTTTGTAACTTGAGATATGCACATTTTAATCTAACTGCTTAGCTTTTAAGTTTATTCTCGGTACAGTGAATTTTAAACTTTACTGGGAATTCCTCACAAGGAATTTGACAAAACTATTTTATGGAGGTGTTCCTCTATGTATTATCTTTCTAAAAAACTTAGTCTCACTCAAAAATGTTATGTATAGCTCTAATTATTCATGTTTTAGTACAGATTGTCCAAACAAAAACACATCTGGGAATATCCCACTTTGAAAATTCATATCTCTCTCGTTTTAAGGCCAAAGTTTACGTATTTTATATGTATAAAAAGCTCTCCATTTTCATTTAAAATTAGTCTCGTTGCATTTGGATTTATATTGAAAGATTTATCAGCCATTTCATATAAACTGTTAGAATTTTTTAGCTTCAATAGTTTTGATTTCAATGAATTTTCTTGTAGAAATATTAAGTCTTTTTCTCAAGTGACCACTTGTCTCTTCCAAACCACTTTTATACTTTGAGATCTTGATGAAAAATCAATATTTTGAGTTCTAAAAAGTTTGGATCAAAATAAGAACAAATGCACAACACGTCATTTTCCAAGAAAAAAGCAAAAATCACAAACAACTTCTTATAATGAAAGCATGGCCATGAGGCCTTTAGTGCAAGTTCTAAAACCACCTAGCTATGGAGAGCTTAGGAGTTCTAGATCTTGAAAAATGTAGAAGAAAGAGGGGTTAGAGTTACTACTATAAGGATTCTCATGAAAGCTTGAAGAATAAAAATAGTTGGAGATGGCCTCCTTCTCCTTGAGCTTGATAATGGAGCTGAGTGTTTGTTTTTGCTTCTTCAAGAACCAAAGAGGGTGGTCCTTGAAGAGTTTGTGCGGGTGGCAAAAGGAAAAAGGGTTGAATAAGGTGAGAAAGAGAAAAGAAGAACAAGAAAGATTGAAAGAACAAAATAGCTAGGATGAAGTTTAGAGAGAGGTGGGAGCTTGGGCTTGTAGTGAGAGGATGAAAATCACAAATGAGAGAATGAGGGGGGTGGTTTTGGCACAAGAAATAGGGGAGTGGGCCGATGTGTTTTGCTTCTCCAACAAGCAATAGGAAGTAGGTGAATTTAACTTCTTTTTCGAGCAAGAAAGCTAGGAACCTTGGGGTAAAAGGGTGGGTTGTATTTCTCTTGTGTCTTGGTGCTTGGGTAAAGACTATTTAGTGTTTTCAAGTGTTTAAAGGAATGGCCACTCTTGGGATTGGCTTCAGTAAATATGATCACTCAAGTGGCACAATCTTGATGGAGGAAAGTACTTCTCTTGTCTTGACTAAAGAGATACTACTACCCTAGACCCTTGATCTAAGAGTGCATAATAAGAAGGTAAATGAATGGTTGGATTTTGCTCTTATTCTTGGCCGAAATTTTGTGCATCAATTAGGAGTTTTAAATTTTCAAAACTATTACAATTACCTAAGTTGTTAATCAATTTGATTAGTTAAATTCCTCTTTAACCGATCTTGATTAATTACACTTTTAAGATGTTTTTCCTTTAAAAGAATTGATCTTATGAATTATGTAATTAGGGTGTAAAAATTAATCTATCTCAATTGATTAAGCTAGAACAATCATCTTATACTTAATTAATAAGATTGGATTAGCTTAATTATATTTCTAAGTTACAAATTAATGAGATTTGAATAATTAGGTTTTAATTAAAACATTTAGTGCATTATGATTCAATTATTGACTTGACTCAATTTACTAAGCTCTTGCTCATCGAGATTAGCCGATTAATCCTTAATTAATCGTTAACCACTCTAATTAGCTAGGATCACTGAGCTAATTAGCTTAGACAAAATTAGGGATGTTACAAGGTGTATAAAGGAAAGAGCAAAGTTAGGAAGGTTTGTGAACGAAGAAGATGAATAGTGAGAGGTTTTTCTCAGTGACTTGGAAAGTGAATGGTTGATGTGATAGGTGAGTGTTAATGAGGGAAACTGATGGTTAAAGTATGTGCATGATTTTCAATGTGCAAACGATATCGTTTTAGGTTAAGTGTCCTTTTGGTTTTTCCTCTTCAATGGCATCGTGGCATAAGAAGTTCTGAGCGAGCACCACTTTTTTAAAAACCATTTCAATTCTTCAAAAGCTTGAAGCCTATGAGAAGCTTGAGTCACCATTTTGATGAGAAGAAAAGGTTTTTTTTAATTATTTACAAACGAACTAAACACCTTTCTAATATCTTCTCTATGACTCTTTTCAAAATCCATCTTTCTCAACTTGTACTGCACGTCATTCTTTCTCAACCAAGTAGATAACCAGTCCTGAATTAACATTCTCAACCATATGAGGAAAGTTTTTGAACTGGTTCTTTAATCTTTTCTTGATGTGATCTTTCTGAGGCACACATTGATGTTGAAGAACTTTATCCAGAACGCAAATTCCATTGGGATGCAACGATCTCAACTTTAAATTTTGCTCAAGAGAGAGGGAGGTACCAGATGCAATGTATATGAATAATTACAAGCTAATTATGTTCAGAAGGTTCCTTATATGATAGAAATGATCTTCAACTAAGAGTTTTGTAAAAAGGTCAACAATCTGACTTTCAGTATTAATTAATTCTAGTTCAATATCTCCTTTCTAAACATGATCTTTTCTAAAATGATACTTAATGTCAATGTGATGAGATTTAGAGTGCTGAATAGGATTCTTTGTGAAATTAATTGCACTAATATTGTCACATAGGATAGGGATATTGGTATACCTCATATTGAAATATTCTAGTTTTTGTTTAATTCATAGAATCTATTTATTGCAATTTGCAGCAGACACATATTCAGCCTCTACAGTTGAAAGAGTAATAGTGTTTCTGCTTCTTGCTTGACCATGTTATTAACGACTTTCCAAGAAAGCAATAGCAACCATTAGTGCTTTTTCTTTCAACTCTATCTCTAGCAAAATCAGCATCATAGGAGCCTGTAACATTGCAAGCAGTACCTTTCTCATTCTAGAGACCAAGATTAGTAGTACCAACTAAATATCTTAGAATTCTCTTAATAGCATTCAATTGTGATTGTTTGGGATTAGATTAGAATCTAGCACAAATTCTCACCCTTAATTGCAAGTCAGATCTACTACCAGTAAGATGCAGTAATGATCCAATCATACCTCTATAAAGAGTTTCAGAAACTTTTTCACCATCTTTGTCAGTTTCTAGAACTTCATAAGGATGCATGGGAGTACTGATGCTCTTGGCCTTGTCCATATCAAACCTTCTGAGCAAATCCTTAGCATATTTTTCTTGATGAATCAGGATTCCATTCTTCTGTTGTTCGATTTGTAGTCTAAGAAAGAATTTTAGTTCTCCCATCATACTCAGCTCAGATTCTCCGAGCATAAGATTAGAGAAATTCTTGTACAAATTTTGATTAGTCGCTCCAAAAATAATATCATCAACATCAATCTGAACAATCAGAAAATCATTTTTGTTGTGAAGAATGAATAAAGTAGTGTCAATTTTTTGTTTTACAAAACCATTTTTGATCATAAAAGAGCTGAGTCTATCATACCAAGCTCTAGGAGCTTGCTTTAAACCATATAGGGCTTTTGAAAGCTTAATTCAAGACATGGTAAGAAAAGTTTTCATTTTTAAAACCAAGAGGTTGATTAACATAAACTTCCTCAAATATGAAACCATTTAAAAAAGCAGATTTTACATCCTTTTGAAATAATAGAAATCCTTTATATACGACATAAGCAAGTAGCATTCCAATTGCTTCCAATCTTGCTACAAGGGAAAAAGTTTCATCATAATCAATGCCTTCTTGCTAATTGTAACCTTATGCCACTAATCTTGCTTTATTTCTAATAACTTTTCCATTCTCATCAAACTTGTTTCTGAACACCCATTTAATCCCAATAGTAGATTGTCCTTTTGGTGGTGAGACTAGAGTCTAGACTTTGCTCTTCTCAAACTGAGATAATTCCCCTTTCATTGCTTTAATCCAATTTTAATCCATCAAGACTTTGTCAATACTTTTTGGTTGAATTTCACAGAAAAGAGCAAGATTGGATTTGCTTCTGAGTGAAGATCTTGATCTAATTCCTTGAGAAGATTCACCAATAATTTTGTTTTGAGAGACAGCTCTCAAGTCTCTTACACTTATGTATCTTGCTTTAGAAGGGTACCTTCTAGTTCTTCAAAAATATCATCAGAAACATGTTGATGAGAATGAAGTTTAGAAACATCATCATCATCATTACTAGTGGCAATTTGAAGGTTTTGCTGATTCTGGGAATTGTCATTTAACAACATATTTTCTATTTCTTCTTCCAAATCTATAACCTTCTAATTCAATCATTTTTCTTTTCCAATGAGCTTGTATGAATTGTTTCTTCTACAACTTCAGTCTTCTTGTTGAACACCATGTAAGCTTTTGAAACAGAAGGGTATCCTAGGAAGATTCCAGGATTAGATTTGAGATCAAACTTTGAAAGTTTGTCCTTTGTATTAAGTATAAAACATTCAAATCCAAAGACATGAAAATAAGAAATGTTGAGTTTTTTTCCTTCCATAGTTCATAGGGAGTTTTCTTGAGAATATGCCTTAAGAAAATACGGTTTTGAATATAGTAGGAAGTGTTAATTGCTTCTACCTAAAAGCCTTTTGATAAACCACTTTCGATAAGCATAGTTCTGGCCATTTTTTGCAATGATCTGTTCTTCCTTTCCACTACCCCTTTCTGCAATGGAGTTCTAGGAGAAGAGAAGTTATGAGAAATGCCATTTTTATTACAAAAGTTTTCAGAAGAATGATTTTCAAATTCTCTACCATGATCTAATTTGATGGAAGTGATGCAGAAAGCTTTTTCATTTTGAATTCTTTTTTAGAAAGATTTGAAAGCCTCACAAGCTTCATCCTTATGGATCAGGAATATAACTCATGTGAATCTTGAATAATCATCCACAATGACTAGGCCATATTTCTTATCACCTAGACTGGCAGTTCTAGTTGGTCTACAAGATATAAAAGCGCAAGTGGTCGAGTAATTGAAACTATATTTTTGTCATGGAAAGAACTTTTGGTCTATTTGCCTTTGAGACAGAACTCACAAGATGAGTCATTTTCAAAATTGATTTTAGGCCAACCTGTGACTAACTCCTTCTACGAAATCTCAGAAATCAACTTCATATGAGCATAACCAAACTTCTTATGCCATAGCCACTTTTCATCCATGAAGGAAGCTAAGCATTTTATATTTTGATCTAGAAGGTCATCTAGATATAATATATAAGTATTATATGCCTTTTAGCTATAAGAATGATTTTATTAGTAGTGGAATCTTTAATAATACATGCAAAGGTTCAAACACAACTTTGTAACGTTGGTCACAGAATTGACTAATGCTCAAAAGGTTGTGAGTTAACCCTTCTACTAACATAACATTATTTATTAGATTGGAATTGTTCTTACCAACATTACCTATACCAATGACTTTGGATTTGATTCCGTCGGCAAATTTTACTATTCCACCATCTTTGGGTCTAAGGTTTCTGAACCAAGATTTATTTCCAGTCATGTGTCTGGAGCACCCACTGTCCAAGTACCACTTTTTCCCCTTTGATGTATTGATTTAAGACACACCTGCATCAGAAGCAATTTTAACTTTAGGTACCCATATCTTCTTGAGTCCTTTTGTGTTAGTAGTGTTTTTAGGCTTTCTCACTTTTTGTTTGTCTTTCTTTGTAGAGAAGCATATTTTAAAATATTGTCCCTTTTTGAAATAGTATATGCATGCAGGAATCTTAGATTGTGGATCTTTGGATAAATCTCATTTTCCTTTTCCACATATCCTAATCTTGTTTTGTCAAGATATGGTTTTTAGCCTCTAAGCATAATATCGAGATTTTTGAGCCATTTACCATTCTTTCAAGATCATATTTGAGAAATGTAACTAAGTTCTGAAGTTTAGAAATATTAGTGGAAGCATTTTGATTATCTTCAGAAACGTTAGTTTTTAAGGTATTAACATTCTTCTGAAGGGTGTCATCTTTTTTTAAAAGATTATCATTTCTTTTTTCTAACTTCTCATTCTTAGTCTTGAGTTTTTTGAAATCTAAAGATAATTTTTGAAAAATTTTTTCAAAGAGGCATAGTGGGAAGCAATTAACTGAGAATCATCCAGGAGATCATTATAGGATTTTTGAAGTTTTTCAAATAAAGATTCAAGTTCAGAATTAGATACCTTAGTTTCTTCTTTTGATACGATGTCAACCATGAAGTAGAGATTTTGCTACAATTTTTTCCTCACTTTGTGATTCAACGCTCTCTTGTTCTTCATCCAGATCCTTCCATGTAGCCATCATAGCCTTCTTCTTTGTAGTCTTCTTTCTTAAGGCTTTCTTCAGTCTAGGACATTCAGATTTGACATGTCCAGGTTCCTTGCATTTAAAGTAAATGATCTCATCTTGCTTGGCCTTGCCCTTTTTGTCTTTCTTGGGACCAAGGTTCTTTTTCTTCCTCTTAATCCATGCTTTTGAGATCCTCCTTGCTAAATGAGCAATTTGATCATTATCATCATCATCATAAGAGGAATTCTCTTCTTCTTCTTTAGATTCTTCTGAGACTTTCATGGCTTTGGAAAACTGAGTCCCTTTCTAGGTGGATTTCAAAGCAATAGATTTTCCTTTCTTGGTAGCCTCATTAGAGACTTCATTTATCCTAATCTCATGAGTCTTTAATGACCTAATAAGAGCATCTAAGCTAAGCACATTCAGGTCCTTAGCTTCTGGAATACCTGTGACTTTTGGATGTTAAGCCTTTGCCAGACTCCTCAGAATCTTTCTCACCATTTCTGCATTAGTGTACTTTTTGCCTAAGGCCTTTAGCTGATTTATGATATGCATAAATCTAGTTGTCATTTCATCAATATTCTCATGCTCTAGCGTTTTGAATATTTCATATTAATGAACTAACATGCTGATCTTGGTTTCTTTGATCTAATCCGTTCCTTCATGAAGCACTTGAAGTCTATCCCAAATTTCCTTGGTTGAATCACGGGATATGATTTTGTCATATTCACTTTTGCTCAAGGCACATGTGAGAAGGTACTTTGTCTTAGCATTCATTTGAACTTTCGTTTTATGCTGATCAGTCCATTTATTTCTAGGAATGGTTTTGACCACAAAAGGTAGAGGTTACACTGGATCAGCAACTACTTGAGGTGCTGGTTGCTCAGCCGTGGGTATATAGTCACTATTTTCTATTATCTCCCACATATCTAGACTTGTGGACTCGATGAAGAGTCTCATTTTATCCTTCCAATATGGATAATCTTCACCATTAAAGTAAGGAGGATGATTTATGGAGTGACCCTCTGCAATGTTATTTATTTGTTGAGTTATGTGATAGGATCTATGACCGTTGCAACTGTTAGGAAGCTTAACCCCAGAGTTAAATTTTGATACCAATTGTTGGAAGAAATGACACAAGAAAAGGGGTTGAATTGTGTCTTCACAAAAATTTCTTAAACTTGAAAACTTTTATAAATCAACTTTCTCAAGTTATAGGCTTAGAATGCGGAAGCAGTTACTAGATGGAAAAATATTTTGTTTTATAAAGAATAATTAAGTTATTTGAAAGTGGCACAAATCTAAGAATAAAATAAATACTGCTAATAAATAAAGGAAAGATAAAAGCATCACACAGAAAGATTTATCCTAGTTCGGCCATAACAATGTCTATATCCAATCCCTAACTCCTCGTTGAGATTTTTTATACCAAGAGTTTTCTTTTTCCAAGCCTCTCCAGGCTCTACAACTCTTTCTCTACCCTCTCCAAGCTAAAGGAGCAGTAATTTTCCTAGCTTTTCCAAGCTCATAGTGACCACTAACGGATTTGGTTATAAGGGATATTTAAAGGTTTTGTGTTTACGCTCACACTAAGCTTCTTATACAAAGCATAAATCAATAAGGCACAGTAAGTGACTTCTCTATATTCTTAAAATGAGAATGTTATCTATTACACTCCTATAGAGAAGGTTTTACAACAGAAGTTACAATGAGTAACTTTATGGAAAATTAGAAAGTCAGGAAGGATGAAGATATGAAATAGTTGCTAATTTGAAAATTTGAACAGCATCACTATCTTCTTCTTCGAGTTCCAACTTTATATAGACTTGAGATGTTACTGTTGAAGCTTGTAGACCTTGAGCCTTGTGCTACTATGATCCATGGTGTATAATTGGAAAGAAAGGGAACAGCTATCTTCTTGAACAAGTTTGGATGAAGAAGAAGAAAGTAGCCATTAAAATCTTCACCAATTTTTGAGGCTTATCAGCGCTTTCTTTCCAACTTGTCACATCATATTTGACTTTTTGAACTTCTTAGTAAAGCATACAGAAGAAACTTTAGTGGTGAAAACTTCATGAGAATTCACCCTTCTGGGTCAAGTCATCTTTTTGAATGAGGTGTGACCCTTCTCGTGGCATGCTTTTCCTTTCTGGTGCATTATCACTTTCCTTCTAAACTTTCTATTTTGTTCTTGAGTGAGTAAAAATATAGGACACAAAGCGATATATCCAATATAATCTCATTTGAAAAATGTACCATGCACTTGACGCTTTTGATTTATACAAAAATATAATTTTAGCTTTAAAACATATCGTTTTACACAAATAAGAATGTGTTTAACAAATCATTTACAGTTCAAGAGATTTACTTAAAGCTTGATTTGATATTCATCAAAACCTTTAAAACTTGAAATGTCTAAAGCAGAGAAACTGTTTCAGTTGGGCTTTGGAGCTTACAAGTTTTAGAGACCCTAACCTTGGAGTTGTCTTGACCCTCGATAGTATAAGATTGAATCAGCTGAGGGTGACAAGTGATTTCAAGGGTCAAATTGTTCAAGCCCAAATAGAGGAAGAGGGTTTTCTGAAAATCATAGAATTGATGGAAGAAGGAAAGTTGAAGGGTGCTCAAGGTACGGATGGACTATGGAGGTTTGAAAGAAGAATTTGCGTGCCTATGAGTAGTGACCTCCAAAGAGGGATTTTGGAAGGGGCTCACAAGAGCCATTTCACCATACACCCTGATATGACGAGGATGTATCAGGATGTTAAGAAATGTTGTGGTGGCTGGGATTGAAGAGGGACATTGCTGAGTTAGTGAATAAGTTTTTAGTCTGCTAAAAGGTAAAGATTGAACACCAGAAACCCTCAGCCCTATTACAACCACTGGAGATCCCGAAATGGAAATAGGAGAGTATCTCCATAGACTTTGTGATGGATTTACCCAAAATGCTAGCCGGTCCTGATGCAATATGGGTAATTGTCAATAGATTGACCAAGTTTGCTCACTTGTTGCCCATTTGAGCTACTTGTCCTTTGGAAAAGTTAGCCCAGCTTTATGTCCAAGAAATAGTAAGACTGCATAGTGTAACGTCAACCATAATCTCAGATAAGGACCCAAGGTTTACCTTTAGATTTTGGGGAGCCTTGCAAAAGGCATTTGGGACAAGACTTTGCCTAAGTAAAACTTATCACCGCTAGACTGATAGACAGTCGGAGAAAACTATCCAAACCTTAGAGGACATTTAAGAGTTTGTGTATTGGATAATCGAGGTAGTTGGGATAAGTACCTACCTTTGATTGAGTTTGCATACAACAGCAGCCACCATAAAAGTATTGGTATTGAACCCTATGAAGCTTTGTATGCATAGAAGAAAGTGTCAATCTCCCCTATGTTTGTTTGAACCTGGTGAGCAAAGTTTGTTTGGGCCCGATCTTGTGAGATAGACCACTAAGCAAATAAAGAGGATTAGGGACAAGATTCTTACGGCTCAAAGCTACCAAAAGAGTTACACAAATAAAAAGAAAAAGCCTTTAGAGTTCCAATAAGGAGAACATGTATTCCTAAAAATCACTCCTACGACATGTATAGGTAGAGCCACGAAAGTCAAAAAGTTGAGCCCTCATTTCCTTGGTCTTTTTCAAATCTTGAAACGTGTCGGGTCAGTTGCTTATCAGATGGCTTTACCTCCAAATTTATCAAACCTTCGTGATGTCTTTCACATGTCTCAATTGCGAAAATATCATTCTGATCCTAGTCATCTACTTGAGATAGAGAGTGTACAATTAAGGGAGGACCTAACGTTCAATTTACCGCCATCTTGGATCGTAGATCATAGGGCAAAACAGCTGAGGAACAAGACCGTACCTTTGGTCAAAGTGGCTTGGGTTAGAGGAAACATGGAAGAATATATGTGGGAGCTGGAGTCCGAGATGAAGAACAAGTTTCCCGACCTGTTTACAGGTAACGAATTTTGAGGGCAAAATTCTTTTTGAAGCTGAGGAGAAATGTAATATCCTCAATTTTCTTTCGTGCTAAATTACCTCGATAACCTTAAGTAATTAAGCACTTAATGAGAAACTAAGGGATTATAGTTTAATCAAGGGAATAATGAGGTAATTAAGAAGAGAAAAGTTGCGAGAATGCTTAATTAAGATTAGAAAATCTCTAATTAACAAGATAAACTCTTAATGGCTTAATTAAGCACTAATCACTAATAATTAACTTAATCGAGTTTAAGGGTAATTAAGCTGGATTAAGTTTGATTTTGCTAATCATGATCATATGAGTTAACACTAATCTTCACTTAATCAAGTTAATTAAGTTGCAAGAGCACTTAATCACATCATCAAAATTCAAATTTAGTCAACTAGATAATAAAGTATTTAATGATGTCATTAAACCAAAAAGCATGAAACAAAGTTATTTTTTGTAAGAGTTGACCAAGCTTTGTCTTCCTCATCATTCAATTTGTCCTCTTAATCCTTAATTAGCATAAAATTAAGAAAATAGCTCTCTTCCCTTGCCCTTAATACCCTCAACTTCACACTTGCACACACCTACACTCATTTTCATTTTTTCAACTTTCATTCTTTCCCTATCACTCAAATCCTCCAGCTTTTCTCCATACTTTCTTCTTCTTCTTCATCTTCTTCTTCAATCTTCTTCAAAAGTCGATAACTAAACCTTCTTACTAAGCCCTTTAAAGATCACATCTTTTGATATTTGAAGACAAGATTCAAGCACTACAAGCTCCATTTCTTCAAGAACTCAAGAGCTCTCATCACCTACATTCAAAACTGCCACCATCACCCCTTGGAGGAGCCATCATTTTCTTCATTTTTCTTTCCAAGAAAGCGCAAAATACACTCTTAGGTAGTGATCTCTACCTTTTCTTTTGTTATTCAAGAAAACTTGAAGCTTGGCTTTCACCATGGCTAAAAACTTCAAGTGACAACTTGAGAAAAACTTTAGGCTCTTCATGAGAAAAGTTTCTATTTTTAGCAAAGTTTATTCCTTGAGTTTGCTTTATGAGATCTAGTGTGTTTCTCTTCTTGAATGCTTTAAAAGTTTTCATTTTTCTTTTACGATGCATGTGTTTTGTTATTCTTGTGAGTTGTTGACAAAGACACATGCTTTCTTGGTGCTATTTTGTTTAAAGATCATTTCTTTCTTTTTGAAAAGCTTATGTTTGAGAAGATTCTCTTTTTACATCTTCCTCATGATTTTGATAAGATTAAGAACATTTTAAAAGCATAAGATTTTAAAAAGTTTGCTTCTTGATACACTAAAAGTGGCGCTATATGTATATGCTTCATAAAGTTTCATTTTGTTCTTCTTGAGGACAAGAACATGTGTAAAAGTCTAAATATTTTTTCTTATGAAACTTTTTAATCATAAAGGTAAGAACTTGTCACTTTATATAGCAAATATTGAATCTTGGAGATGGTGGCGGAGCTTGAAAAAAAATTTTAGGGGGGCCAAAAAAATTGAAGAATTAAGATAAGGTGAATCAACTTATAAATCAAGTAGCAATTTTTTTTTTTTAGTTTCTACCAAATATCTATACAATTTACGAATAGTTGATGAATTCTTCAATTTTGATTATTGATGGACAAAAAAAAGAATGCCAAAGTTGAAGACGCAAATTAATCTTTTTCTATCAGTGAAGTCTATAAGATAGTATTTGTCGACAAGAGTATAAATGTTAGTGTGTATTTATAACACTTGTAGATTAAACTTATTTAAATAATTGATTATAAGTATAATCAACTTTTCTTTTATAATTGATTACTTAAAAATCAATTTGGGTATATTAACTTATAAATAATTTTAAAAGAATGTATTTTGTTTGAGTTGTATGAATAGTACTTGCTTTTGTATGATAAATTATTGAAAAGGGTATGAAATAATTTGTTTGTATTTTATAATATTTGATACCTAGGGATACTTTGATAAAAATATTATAATTCTAAAATAATCAGTGTTTACTTATAATTAATTTTTTTAAAAAAATTGGCTTTCACTTCTAAGTTAATTAATTTACACTTAAAATTATTTTTTTTCTTATAATCCATGCAAACTTTTTACCTACATATGTGAAAATATATCAAAATGGCTTTTCATTTAAAAAGAAAAAAAACATGAGTTGTTTTCTTATATTCCCAAACATACACTCAAATAAGCATCCTTTAGAATCAAAGCGAGCCTTAAAGTTGACGAAATCTGTTATTTGACTCTTATAATTGCTCATTTATTGTAGTAAAAAATATTTTTACTCTAAATTAATGCTTAATTGTGTTGTAATATTTTTTATTTTTATTTTTTAATTGAAAAATAAGTTAATGAGTTTTTAAGTTGGAGATCCATTTAAATAGGGTAGCATATTGAGACTTAAGTGTGTGTGTGTGTGTGTGTGTGTATATTTTATAAAAATTTGTTGGGGGGCCATGGCCCCTCATTGTCTTAACTATGCTCCTCCACTGCTTGGAGACAAGATATTTCATAAAGTTTCAAACCTTCTTTCAAAATGTAACTTATTGGTCATAAAAATGAAGACTGCAACTTTATCTTGTAAAGATTGAATTTTGAGTTAAAAATATTGAGTAAAGTATTAAACTTTCTTCAAAGATCAATCTTTTAAATCTTAGAGTAACTTTAAGTTATAAAATTGGAATCTTAAAGACATAATAATGAATAAAGGTTTCAACTTTCTTAAAGAATAAGACTTTTTAGCCATAAAGTTAGCATCTTGTGTTATTATTTCATAAAGGTTAAATCTTGAAGACATGAATATAATGTTGAGGTTCATACTTTCTTAAAGAATGAAACTTTATAATCATAAAGGTGAAATCTTGTTGTTTTATTTAAATAAGATTGAATCTTGTAACTTGTTGGAATAAAAATTCCTTCTTGATGTCTAATGAACACATGGTATTGTTGGGGTTATGAGTGTGGTCTCGAAATCCTTTGGGAATAGGAGTATAATTAGGGCCTTTGAGCATACCATGAACCTGGGAATCACTAGTATGCTATCTCGAGGTAACTAAAAGATTTGAATGAAACATGTTAGCTAAAATGCCATGTATGCTTCGGCCATGATGAACTAAGACAAGAAACAAATAAGTGTTTAACTTTTAACTTTAAGAATGAGTTCTTTACGATGTGAACATGAAGTATCTATTAAGTTATATGGTGAAAATGAATTCTTATTGTAAAGTATAGTCTTACTTGAGGAGTTATTGATTAAAGTTTATAACATTTATTCACTTAAGAATTTCATGACTTGAAGGTTCCATAAACCATGAGAAATCAATGAGCTAAATTAATTATGCAATTTCATTCCAAAATGATGTTATATCGATATATTGTTTATGATGATTATGATTACTGTGCCTGGCTAGTTGATTGATTGTACTATCTATTTTGGGACTCTTCATATTTCAGCTATCATGCTGCTAGATTTACAGCAAAAGTACATGAACTATGTAGCATGATCATAAGTTCCTCAAGCATATTCATTCATGAATATATGATCCATAATATGATTATGATTCCATATTACTTGGGCCAGCCTCGGAATGAATTAAGGACAATAAATTAGTGTGAGCATCAGGGAAAGTGAACACGATAATCATGTATAGGAACATGCAAGTTTGGTCCTGAAAAATATACTATTACCCAAAAGTTTACATAGCCAAATACTCCCAAGGGACTAAATATAGATAATTATGACACACGTTAAGGCAAGGAAAAGTCAAGTTCACCTGCATCGTGATTCATTTGCATCTATCTATGCATAATGTTTAATTACCTCTTCACCTGTTGTGATTATGATAAGATTTCCCTGCTATTTATAAATTGTATAGATAAAATGGAATATGCCTAGAATAATATGGTCTCAAACCTATAAGACTGGAATCTATGATTTAATATTTCCATTTTTTACATTTTTGAAATAAACTGAAGCAGCTGAAAATAATTGCAATGTCAGTATGTGATAGTCTAGGAGATCCTATTGAAAATTTTCAAATTCTCAACCCATGTGTATGTATCCATGTTGTTCTTAGACAACAGCGATGACGACGGAGGCATTCTTCACTAAGATTCCAATACAGCCACGGCATCATGACCCTACCTTTTTCTCCTTTTTGTTTTCTTGTATTTTGATAAGCATACCTGCGTGGACCTCTTTGAATTCTGGTGTCCTTAATGTGAGTTAGATAGAGGTCTCACATTAAATACATTCAAAAACTTATAAGAACATACTGTGATGCAAATACGATACTAAATGTTATGTAAATTAATTATTTTTAGTACACTATGATTTCCTATTATAGCTCCTTGTTTATGGTTAACGCACCTTAATGACGTAAATTTCACGTATATTTTTACTTAAAAATGCACAATGAAATTTAGATTTAAGTAATACTAAATTAAGATAATAGGAGCTCCACACGTAGCAACTCTTAGTTATAGTATTATGAATTAAGCATAGTAATATAGTTAGGAGGGCGTTACAAGCAGCCCTTCTTTGCTTGGTCTTTTACTTAAGAGGACAAGCAAAGTAAAAGAATTAACCAATTTTGTTCGAGTAACAGAAAACCTGAAAATTAAATATACATAACTACTATTAAAGGGTGTTTTGGTAAAAAAAATAATAAACATTAGATAATGGAAAGCTAATAGAAAACCTAAGAATAAATTAAAGTGTAGCTTATCTTAATTTTTTAGAGAAGGAGAGTGTGTGTTTTAGAATAGAGCGGAGGGGAATGTAATAATATTATCTTTTAATGGAGAAGGTTATATTTTATTCTAATTTTTCAGGGGAAAGAAATATATGTTTTACAAATAGAGAGAAGGAGAGTGTAATAATACCTTTTCTCAAGGAAGGAAATTGTATTTTACTCTATTTTTTATTAAATTTTCATTTATTTTTTACAAAAAAAAATGCAAAACTTAACAACACACTTTATGAGAATAATATTATACTCACTACTTTGTTACTTGGTTGGCCTCGTGCACTTGCCAATATTTTGAGCTAAAGAAATAAATCACCCATCACTAACCCTTTCCTAAATTTGGTAACCATTTAGCCTAATTAAAGCCTCATCATTAGCATTCTTTCTAAATCCATACAACACTGTCTAAGAACTTTCTATGGCAATCAAACCGCGAATTCTACCCTCCAAAATTCAATGTGAATGCCTTTCTATCCTCCATATAAATTGGGCATACCAATTTTCCCTATGTCATCCATCCAAACAACATCCAATAAGTTAGAAAGTTATTGATAGCCCACATTAATACTTCCCTCAACATAAAATTTTGCTTCATTGAAATATTATAAGGCAATACACCCTAACATCATGTATCATGTTTTTGTCAAGTGGTGTGTAATGTTTCATATTTCTCTTCTAAGAAACATCATGTGGTATCTTTTTGTTTCTCTCTCTTTGAAAGTTGAGCCTTTTTCAAATATAGAAAATGATAATAAATTTATAAAAATAATATAAATTTTATTATTTATCAAGTAATCTTCTACATCATTCTGGTTAAAAAATTAAATAATTGTATTTAAATATTTTATATGGTAATATATTAAAATTAAATGAGGGTGACCCTTGGCACAATTTGTGCGATTTGGAGGTTATGGAGTCAAATCCTAAAAACAGTATCTTTGCTTGTATGATTAAGGCTACGTACATCAACCCTCCCCAATCCTCATCAGATGAAAGCTTCGTACTCTAAGTTATCTTTTTTTATAATATGTATTTTGCTAACTTTCACTCCTTCATGTGCAAGTTAGCAAACTCCACATTCTGTTGTGGTTGTAAAACTCGCTCTTCTCTTTCTTCTATTAATTTGTACTCTTGGGTAAATATATAATTTTATCCTTTATATATTAATTACTTTTTAAATTTTTTTCTCTATCATAATTAATATTCTCTCTCTATTATTTTGCTCTACTTAAATAATATTATTCTTTCCTCATTTTTCTCTTATATGAATAATATATAAATAAAAAAAATTCCAGTAATATTAATAAATATGTTGGACAAATATAGTAATATTATTAAGGCATTTTTTCATGTTATTAACGTACTTCTCTATTTGTATATTTAATAGATATTCAAATGGATTAATTATATATATTCATGTAATATATAATTAACGGACTTCTTTTAATTAAAATGATATTAAAACGCATAAATTAGTATTTAATAATTGAGCACTGATTCATGGCTCGAAAATTTTTTGTCAAAAAATAACGAATCACCCCCATTACCCAATCACAGGGGGGAGATACACAACAGAAGGAAAGAGAAATTTTGTTCCCAACAAAGTGCAACACAGTTATTTCTTATTTTCGAATCTCGTGTCATTGTACGAATAAAAATTCATGCCATTTATCATTTTTCTTAGAAATTTTTCCTTCTAGGGAATAATATATTTTTGGAGATATTTAAGAAGAGCGTAATATAAAAAAAATTAAACGCATGAGTTAGCATTAAACTTATGTGAATTGTTTAGTATTCTTTTAAATTTAATGTTTTTCTAAAATTTTGCAAATTTTATAAAAAAATATTTTATTGAATTAGTATTAAATATAATTATCCAACATATATAATAATATTACAGGAATTTTTTTCATTTATATATTATTTATATAAGAGGAAAGTGAGGAAAGAGTAATTAATTATGAAAGAGAAAAAAAGTTAACAGAGTAATTAATGAAGGAAAAAGAAGAATAAGTTTTATATCCATAATAAAATATGAAATTTATTAATCTTTACACAAAAATGCAGAGATTAACCATCCTCATATATATATATATATATATATATATATATATATATATATATATATATATGTTGATAATATAAAGTAATTTTATATTATTAGTTAATAAAATATAAAAATATATTAAATTATAGTGGATAATTATTATAATAGATAGTTACTCATTATGATTAAATATTTTTTTCAAATTTTATTTGTTAATAATATAAAATTATTTTATATTATCAATATATAAAAATTAATCTCTATACATACCCTTAATTGTCATTATCAAAATAGTAAATCTACCATAAGATTTTTTACATTAAAATTTATGTTTGACTACGTTTGATCAACGGAAAATAACAAATTAGTCAGCATTATTAAATTGACGTCGACGTTATTGAATGCGGCATGCCGAAGCCGTCCCATGTGTTTATATATAAATAAAGGTTTATTTTTGATAAATGCTTTTGGCTTTGCTATCCGTCGATGACTTGGACGCTGAAGTTATAATATTGATCTAATCGACCAAGCTTATGAAGCTATTATGGTCGTCATCATCTTGTGTTGCGGCTCATACGACACGACACCGTTGTTTGGCAAACTGCAATTTGAAATTCCAGATATTCCCTAAATTCGAGTTCGGTAGTTGTCACCCATACGTGCGTGGTGCTATGAAAGTATTGTATGCCACCACTTGACACCTTATTTCACCTTTTAGATGCTTAATTATTTAGGTTTGCATCAAGGATGGCGAACGGTTTGGCTTGGTCAAAGTTGAAAATAATTGGTATGCTGTGGCCGTTTTGTTCGTTGAGGAGCTCGCTTTCGGGGTTTGGGCATTAACTCATTCCTACTCTTTCACTGATTCTAAAAGACACATGAACGTGAGACGCTGAATAGACATTCCTCACTTCCTCTTGTCTTCCACTTGGAGGGTTGTCTATGGGGTAGGCCTTAAGCATGTTAGTGTGTTTAATTTGTGTGTTTAACCAGTTTTTTTATTGGCAAACAAATAAACGATGATAACCTTGCTTCTTGATCTCAATTCGGAAAACGGAAGGATTCCTCTTGTAGACTATCAGGATTGTTAAATAATAGGCAAAAGTAGCAAAGAAAATATAATAAATGTAGAAAATGAAAGAAATAAATTAAAACAAAATTAAAAAAAATTAAGGAACCTTAAATGAGAGGAAATTATGAACAATGCAAGAATAAAATAAAGCAAAACCAATTTGACAAAACAAAGTAAAAAGAGCGCCAATAAACTAAAATAAAAAAACAAATTAAAGAAAATTTGAAATGAAAGTATTATAAAATTGAAATGTAAGAAGTATATAAACTAGAATTAAAAGAAAAAAGAAACTGGAAAGGCATGAACTAAAAGTAATGAAAAAGAAACTAGAAAGAAGATGATGAGAAAATAAGATGGGATGGAGTATTTGATTTTCTCCTATGTATCATTTGATGTTAGAGTGACGAGAGAATATAAAAGATACTTCTAAAAATATTTCCCCTCTTTTATTCTAATCATGTAAGTCCTATTTTATTGACAAAAGAAATCTCTAAAAACTAGGCCCATTATCCACATTCTCGAGCTTCAGCCTCAAACCATATTCAATTTCACGCCCATTCTTTAATCCCACGCTCTTACCCATATTTCAAATGATTTGCTTCATGAGCTTCTCTGGGCCTTACCATGTCCTATGCCTCCCTAAATCCTTTAAACTTCTCTAACTAGACTTATCTTCGACCTTGCCTCATCAAACTGTTATCATTTATGTTGATAAAAAACATCATTCTTTCACCAACATCTTTATCATTTCCTTATCCATCTCCTCCTCATAAACTCATTTGTGTCGACAACCATTTATTTTGTGCTAGTCTCTTATCGATCATTCTCAACCTTACTTGCATCAACCTTCTCAAATTCTTCCTTGATTCAATTAATGCTTTATTTGTTTTTGTCCTCATACTAAGATTTGTCACAGAGATTGCACCCCTAACACCCCTAACATAGTGTTACATAGTAGTTAGTGTTCAAGTACTATAAAAGCAAGTGTATAGGCTGGAACTAGAAAACCCTAAAGTCACTTGAGGTACCACCAATATTAGGCAAAGGCTCTGGTACAACCTACTTAGTAAGGTGCACCACGCTCTACCTTATCTAGTGGTATCAATTAGATAGACTATCCATGCACTTATATTTCGATGGTGCACTTTAATAGCTCCCCAAATCACCCGTCACCTCACTTTCACATCGTCGTCCATCTTCCACCACCTTCTACTACCATAGCTGCATCTTCTCCTCGAAGAGCTCGATGACCTGATGACGTCGTTGTTGCAAGCTTCTTCCGCCATGGATCTCGACATTGCAACCGCCTTGCTCATGGCACTCGCTGCTGTCCCTACCGCCTATCACCATGTCTTCAATATTTCTAACATTTTTGTTCAGATAAGGCTCTTCTTATTAGAAGAAGCATTGAATTTTAAATTTTCAAGTAATGTTTTTTTTATGGCCAATATCTCATCTCAGACCATGTATGAATTACATCTCCTAACTTAACATTAGCATATTCATCTTGAGTTGTCAAAAATAGATAACATGAAAAGTCCAGCTCAAACCATTCAAATCCATGGCATCCATTGCTAAAAGGGGGCAGGGAAGAGATGCCACCATTGCAAGCTTCATCTGCCATGGATTTCAACATTGTGGCTCGCCATGCTCATAGAAACTGCTGCTATCCTTGGTGTGCTTTGCAGGATGTAATGGGTCACGAGTTAAGGGAGAATATCTGTTGCCGCGCCACCTCAGCTGTAGTCACTACTATGGCATGCTATGGTTGCAACAAGTGGATGCAAACATTGGCTAGTGGATGCGTAAGTATGGCTCTAGGAGAGAGAGTATGCTATCATGTATTATGGTTTATCAATGTATCAATACACTCCCAAATCTAAGCCATTTGATAACAAGCGTGTAGTGAACCTTGTTAAGAAAGGTGCACTAAAGTCTTCGCCCTAATATTATAGGTTTTTAATGGTAACATTGTGCATTGGATTGATAATAGCTATAATAAAGAGGAGTGGGGATGTAGATGGGTTTGGTAGATTTGACTACTAGACCAATCTACCAAATCCAATTTAAAAGATCTAAATTAAGCTAATTATTGAATTAGTTCGGGTCAGATTTTACCAAATTAGTTTATAATTATTTCAAGTAATGAATTCAAAAACTACACCTAATGCATTAGCTACTAATTTATTTTTTATTTTTATTTTTAATGTCATTTCACCTACATACCAAAATCCCATTTAAACTTCATTTATTAGAGAGAGACTCTACTCATTCTCTTTAACTCTCACTTCTCTTTGTTGCCTTTGCGACTACTATCACCCTCTGCCTAACTCACTGCCTCTGTCACCATTTGCCCTAGCTCATTGTTATCCACCCAATCTTGCCACCATCTCTAGTCCACCAATCACTGGCTCATTCGCATTCTTTGCCGACGTTCACTGGTTCATTATAAGGAGAGATTGGAGATCACCCCCCACTACTACCATTGCAACATCTCTGCCACCACCATCGTAGCTAATTTGCCTTATTTACTTATTTCTCTCATACTTTTACCTGCACTGTAAGTGGTTGTGGCATCCCCTACTTTCCTCTTATTCTCTTTGTCTCTACATTAGTGGCTATATCGAGGTTTATATGTAGTTAGTGGTTGCATATGTAAATATATATTATGAGAATGTTAATTTATTATTAGAATGAATATCTTCCATTTGAATATAAATATATGGGTATTATATATCTTAAAAGCTAATGCATTAAAGAATCAACCATGATTGATAGTTATGGTTCAATGTCATTACACTCCTCCTACGGGTAAAGGCAACAAGTATGAATGGAACCATTCTAAGCGTACTCTAATCCCTCCCAGGTATGTTCACTTTTAAGCCTAAATCATTCCCTTAGCTTGGACTCGTATTGACTTGACCATCGGAGTGGCTTTGCAGGTACCACTCCTTGGCTAGCTTGTAGAGGTTTTCCACTCATGTATTAATGCAATTAGTGACACTAATTCTCATGGCCCACAACCAAGGCAACTTGATTAAATGGATAACACTCCAGTTGGATTCAAATTTAGGTAAGAACATTTGGCATTGTTTGTGGGAATAGGATAAAATGGTTTTGTTTTCAAAAATCTCAATAATGCAAGAGAACTATTGGCACAAATTAGCCTTCACGGTAGAGCTTCCCATCATGAAGAAACTCAACAAGTCCTTGAAGGACAAATGGTACAAACTATATTAGCAACAATACAAGGTATATAGACTAAAAACTAGCAGATGCAAAATCAAATCAAGCAATTGACCAAAGAAAACAAGGAAAAATGCATGAAAAACCACAAGGCAAAGGAAGACATGTAGCATCCCGAATCACAATATGTTTAATTTGCACTATTAATCGATTTGTATGATTTTGATAGATATGTGAGGATAATTAGAAGTGAATTATATAGAGATTTGGGTTAGGAGAAATTTGAGATAATTATGTAGAAAATATAGGAAGAATACTAGCAAGGTTTCACAAGTTTGAAGGAAATCGATTGAAATTCGGTATTTTATACTGCAAGAACCGAATTAGTAGAATTACATACGGTGAAAACCTAAATTGGGTGACTGAAATTCAGCCAGCTCTACTTTCACAAGATGGCGCCATATGCAGCCACAAATAAGGGAGACTTGGTTAAAATCCCACCACCCATGACATCTACCAATTATACGCTTCAATGTCATTATCACCTATGCTATAAAACTTGAAAAAATTCCTCCTAAATCCCTCAAATTTTTGGCCCTTCCTTAGCTAACCGCTCTTTCTCCTTTCTTCTTCTACTCCACTTCATCTTCCTTCCATCACCAAGCTCCACCCACTTCCTTCACCAAAAACTCGAGTCTAGCTAGTTTCTACATCAACTTGTGGTAGGATTCATAGCTTTCTCTTGCTATTTATGATTTGGAGGCTGATCAAAATTTTATTTTCCATTCATTTACTTGATGCTATACTGTGTTTATATGAACCCTTGTGGTTAGATTAAGATGTATATATTGGGTTTGGATGGGAAATTAAGTGAAAAGCTAAAAAGGTAGCAAAACAAAATTGTTTAGATTAAAAACCCTAGACATATCCATACTAAAAAGTATACGACTTCACCTACAGCCATCAAAATTTGATAAAACCAATTTTAACAAAACTATGCATCAAGAGCTTTCCAACCATATAAATTATAAGGTCATTGAGTTTGTAATGAGTGAGTTATAAATTTTTGAAAATAACCTTAGAATTTTGTTCACTATTCTAACTAGTATGGGTTGTAAAGGGCATAACTCGCCCTATACAACTTCAAATTGAGTGCAACTAATTTTTTTAGAAAGCTAACACATATTATTTATGTCATAAAAATTTCATATCCAAACCCTAAGTAATTTGCTCCTAGTAATTTATCAAAATTGTCCTATGTCCTAATGGGGTTGAAATAAAGCAGACCACTTTAGTCAGATTTAAGAGCTTACAACTTAAGTTTTACCCACTCAAATGAAACGGAACTTTTGGAAATAAAATCTAGTTTAACTAGCTTTAAAACAACATAGGTCTTAGGCAAATCTAATAAGATTTCTATTTTTAGTAAATTTTTTTTTTTAGTACTTGATTTTGCCTAACAATAGGGCTAACCTGGTTTAAACCTTAATAACTTGAGCTATACTTATCAAAACTTAATGGAACCAATGAGAATAAGAATTATACAAACAATACTTCAACATATTAAAAATTCATATTTAGACAAGCTAAATAGAAATTGTGGCATAAATTCCAAAAGCGGGCATAATTGAGTGAGTTGAGTGTATGTACCAAATTGAATGTTTAGACCTCTTAATATGTGCATGAGCTTTATCTAAAGTTTGAATGATAGAATTCTATATTGATATTGAAAAGTTAATGTGTTACATTGGTTCTATTGCACTAGCTGAGTATTTGTGTAAAATAACACTATTCATGGGGAAGCGGATCTGATCTGTTATACTATCAAAATTCCGACAGAATTTATGAACATAATGTGTTATGCATGTAGATATATGTATTATCCAAAATGACTTAGCCATGATTATATAATCTACAAGGACTACATGAATTCCATTTACTTAGGCCAACCCCAAAATAAAGTTAAGGGGGATAGATCGGTGGGAGAATCGGGGAAAGTAAACCCAGCCATCATATATAGGATTGAGCTCGATCCTGAAAAGTAGACTATTATCTAGAAGTGATATGCACTAAAACTCCTAGGCGACCAAGTATGGAAACTTATGGAGTATAAATTTAAGAAATACTGAGAGTGAAGTGCATTCTATTTTAGGAGAATCTTATCAATATGCATCTATGTAGCTCACGTAATTGATTGTGATTTATTTGCACTATGCACTATTTCTTATAACTGTTCTTATTTTAGTTGAACTGCTTATTATTCCGTATGGTATTTACTCTACCTACTAGATGAGTTCTCCTTTAACTCTTACTCTTTCAAGTAAATTGGAATCTTGCTTCGGGCTATATTTTTAAACACTAATAAATGGAGACATTTAGCCTGTAATCAACCTTTTATATAATTAACAAAAACTGAAGCAACCGAGAATGAATGCAATGTCAGTATAGAGTAGCTTTAAGCATCCTACTGACAATTTTTCGAAACTCCTATCCTATTATGTGTGTCTACATCATTCTCAGATCATGGACATGGCAATGACAATCATCATCTTCATTGAGCTACTGGAGTTGCAGTTACACTTTGACCTTGTGATAGATTCTCTATATATTATCGCCACCTCTCGTGTGCACCTGTACATATTTTTCTGCCGAGACTTTGTTGTTCCTTTTTTTCATCCTCTTTCCGATCTTGCTACCCTTTTTTAGTTATGCCTCTGTATATGGCTCACCCCGCAACACCACTGGCAGCACCACCAATATCACCAGCATAGGTAGTTCCCTCTCTCTATTCTGATGGTGGCCCCTCAAAGATAGCAGACTTATCCTCCTCCTCATCTTCAGCACCCGACGACAGCTACGCTTCAGCTGATCCCGGCACGGTGAATGGGTTCCTTTCCTCGGAATCCATTTAGAAGAGCCATCCAACAAGCAGACCGCAGTGTACAGTATCGCCCTCTTTTGGCACTTTTATGACCTTGGGCCATAGACATAGTTGTTTTTTTTTTTTTTTTGGCTTTTTTAAGTAGTGTCATTAGTTGAAATGTCCTTTTTAGGACCATGCAGAGGTGCACTTCACGAGGGACCAATTTATTTTGTCTGACAGTCCAGGCTGCTGTACTCACTGCCCTTGGATGTACATGAATATATGAGACTATGTTTGTATAAACATAAAGATATATCAGAGGTGTTATGATGTTTTTTTCTGCCTAATTTAATTTTCTTACATTGCACCACGCGCATATATATATATATATATATATATATATATATATATATATATATATATATGTATGTATGTATGTATGTATGTATATATAAGATTTACACATAGTATTGTATTTGGTAGGGTGTTAAATTTTTTGGTATCAAAGCTGTTTATCCTAGCAAAGGCCTGAAGATTGGACTGACTATGCTTTGCGCATACTTTGTATCTATTAGCTAATTTCACACATTGAATCTTGTCTGTTTGGATAAGATATAGGGATATGTGTGTGCAATTGCCTGACTAGGTAAGCTGTTAACTGCTAGCATGCTAAACTTTGTATTGAGCCTAATCAACTCAATAACTTTTGTTTTCTATGTTTAGAACTTGATGATTTTCGGTAGGCGAGGTAGGCCACAAATGACACCTACTCAAGAAGATCCTGTGACTTCTTGCATACGCTTCGAGAGATTATATGCAATGAGAGAATAAGCAGCCGCCATGCACTCGATGATGGACAAATTGGAAAGACAACATGAAGCCAGCCATGGAGGAAACCCAAATGGTCTAGAGGTGAACTTGGAATATCTCAAATTTGTTGAATTTCAAAAGGCGAATTCGCTCAATTTCAAAGGAGCCTTTGACCCTGATAAAGCGGAGGAGTGGGCCAAGGCAATGGAGAAGGTTTTCTCAGTTTTAGCCTGCTCCGATCATCAAAAGGTGGCTTTTGCCACTTATATATTGGAAGCGAATGTATAATTTTGGTGAGATGGTGTGAAGAGGCTGCTAGAAGTTTGCTAGACAAAGATCACTTCGGACTGTTTAAGGAATCCTTCTATCAAAAATATTTTCTTGCATCGATTCGAAATGGCAAGGAGTTGGAGTTTATGCAACTCTACTAAGGGAACATGACTGTATCAGAGTACATCGCCAAATTCGAGGAGTTATGCAATTTTTCTACAATTTATCAGTGGAACCTAGATGAGGCGTGAAAGTATGTCAAATTCGAAGGCAGGCTGAGAAAAGATATTCTCGCAATTGTAAAACCTATGGAAATTAGAGATTTTCCTGCTCTAGTGAATAAGTGCCGACTTCCAAAAGATTGTAATAGGATGTTGGCAGCCGCTAAGTCAGCCAACAGTAATTTTAAGAAAGGATTGACATCGTAGGGCCCGAAATTCAAGCCAATTTTCAACAACAGAAGAAGTTTCAACCAATAGGCAGTAAGGGTAAGCAGTCCCAAAGGCCTTTCATGAAACAGACCTGCACACAATGCCGGAAGAATCACGATGATCGACCATGCTTGAAAAGTCAGAGTGTTTGCTTTGGATGTGGCAATCAGGCCACAAAATTTATGGTGCCCTGCTAAGAATCCACAACCAACCCCTAAGCCTCAGCACCAAGGAAGGGTTTTTACTATGGACGCGGAAGAAACTGTTAAATCTAAAGATTTAATTCATGGTGCTTGCGAAGCGAATGGTAAGACTTTGACTTTATTATATGATTGGGCTGGCAACCATTCCTTTATTTCCCATAGCTTTGCCCATTTCTAAGCTATCTTATGATTTATTAGTCTCCACTCCTACAAATAAGCCTATTAAGATGAGTCAAGTCTATATGAATGTTTCTTTTTGAATTGAAGGCAGAACCTTTGTAGCCAATTTAATTTGTCTTCCAATATCTGGACTTGATATAATTCTGGGCCTAGATTGGCTTTCTGCTAATTGAGTCATGTAACACTTTACCAAACAAAGTACTATACTTAAGTCATAATAAATTACCTGATAAGTGGTTACGTGTAATACTGGTTAAATTCTATTTTCTGTATTAGTGTTAATTACTCGCATAAAAATACTCATTTGCGTAGCAAAATTTTCTGCATGACGACGGAATAGATGTTAGATAATCGGTAATACTGTAAATAATGTAACATTTCTAAAAATACAATAAAGACCGAACTACTGCAAAAGGCATCATAAATATATACATATATATCTGATTTTAAAGTTTGTCAAAATGATACAGGGTAACAAAATAAGGCCGCTAATACAAAACAAAATGGCCAGTTTCTATGAACAGCACCCCAAGTAGTCCCCATGGGATATTTCATATACATCTCCTAACATCTACCCATCCATCCATGACCTAGACTGCCAAAAGAAGGTCATTCTATACATCTAACCATACTATAGCATGTACGCTATCTAAACAGAATCTAATGAAAGGAACCCGTTCACCATGGCAGCGTCTGTTGGAGGGTGTCCGACACTGGGAGCAGAGGATGATGAAGAAGAACTCGCCGCCTCAGACAAATCCTCCTCCGAGATCAAGGCTGACAACATCGGCTGCAGTGGTGAAGCAGGAGGGGCCATGGGAACTGGAGCTGCTGGTCTTTGGTCTTTGGCCGGTCTTTGGTGGTGGAAATGGATGGGCCATGTGGAGGGGTATGGCAATGTATGGGACAACAGGATCAAAGAGAGGGTGCATGAGTGGGACGGCGAAATCTTGCTGGAAAAAGAAGTAGAGGTGGAACTAACATTGGCCGGAGATATATACTGAATCCAAAAATGGGTCAAGGTGTATATGTAGCTCAGGGAACTCAATGAATAGCACCCTAATCGCTGCGTGCTCCATTGTCTGAGAATGACGCGGAACATACAATAGGGTGAGAAATAAATATTTCTCAGTAGAAATTCCTAGCTTCTATACATCTGTCATCACGGTCATTCCCAGTTGTTTTGGGCATGCAATGTTTTTCAAATAGTACGGTAACATGATAATATTCAACTTAAAAACTTGTTTCTAAAGCATATACCGAAACAAATTCAATTTTAGTTAATAGATACACTAATATACTCAAACAGTAATCATGGTGGAACAATAGCATGTTAAGAATAATAAACAGGGATCTAGAACAATCAATAGAGAAGTATTACACTATACATATGCATGCACAATGAGAAAATGCATCTTATTCTTGGAGGCTTTCGCCTATTAGAACTTATTTCCATCCTTAGTCCCCTGGGAGTCATTGGCCATATACTCCTGGGTAATAGTCCGCTTTTCAGGACCGAGCTCGTTCCTATACAGGATGGCCGAGTTTACTTTCCCCGACCTTCCCACTAATCTATTCCCCTCAATTTATTCTGGGGCCGGCCCAAGTGATATGGAATGCTTTATAATGTCATGAAATGAATGCACAGCTAGCTTGATTCTTTACATATGATGTACTCAAGTTATCATAAATTTTCATAACATATGAACTTCTTACCGAAATTTTGGCAGCATAACGGATCGAGTCCGCTTTCCCATGAATAGTGCTAGACAACCAATACAATTGCACAACTTGTAATTTCAGTGTAGACCAGCAAATATATATATACATTCATAGCATCATTCAATAATTTCAAATCAAGCATCAATAAGGTTTCAGTTTATTCTTCCCTATTCTACCCAAGTTTGGCATGCTCCAATTTTTATTCAGTTCAACTCATTTAAATCTAATTTTTGGATATGTCACAGCCTCATATGTCTAGTTTCTAATCCTTTTAGTCCCATCTCATTTCGATGTGTATAACTCTAGATATAAACAATTTACCTTAGACTGCCCTGTTCTCAGCCAGAATTGGGTCCTTATAAGTAAAAATTCAGTAAAAATAGAAAACTAAGTGAATTCATACAAAATTTATATCAAATTAAAGCTATCAGAATAAGCTTTCAAATGAATTCATGCCATTTACATAAATATATTTTGACGCATGAGTCCCAAAACTTGGCCCTACTAAACTAATCTGGTTCAGCTCGATTTAGACTTCAGCCAATCTCATTGGTACATTGGGAGCAAACAGCTATGAATTTGATTTTGAAATTTTTATGGAATATTTCTTTACATGTTACCTTTCAAAGAAACTTGGGTTCACTCAATTTGAAGTTGTATAGGGTGAGTTATACCCTTCTCAAATCATATTGCCCAGATAGGAATCTAGATTTCTATGTTAAACTTCAAAAATCATAACTAATTCTATACTAATCCAATGGCCTTATATGATATATGTATGGAAAGCCCTAGATGTCTAGTTTTAGATAAAAATTGTTTCATCCAATTTAAATGGTGGTAGGTGGATTCGTACACTCTGCCGTATGGACTGCCGAGAAAAACCTTAACAGCTTCTAGATTTGTCTTCCTTCTTCAAGCTATTCGCCCTCAATTCCAATTTTAATCACAACATACATACAAAATCAGTCATAAAACATCATCATCACTCAACAAAACATCCATATTTCAGATTATGCATGCTCATCATGCAGCCCCAAATCAGAGAAAACAAGAAGAGAAGTAGGATTTCCTACCTTGTCTTATGCAATTTGTATTGATTTTGTGTCTTTGATGGTGGTGACTTGGGATGAGACTTGAAGATGGATGAAAATGGAGTGGAAATGAGAGTAGAGAGGAGAGAAAGAGAAGAGCTTCAGCTGATGGAAAGTGGCCGAAATTTTGATGAGGAGAAAAGGAGAAAAAGGTGAAGATATTTGGAAGTTACTTGATTTTGATTGGTGGATTCCAATTTGGTCATAAAATCTGGTTAACCTACCATCATCAAGGGCTGTCAAGGTGCCACTTGAGGGAGTTATTTGACTAAATCTTAGCTGTTGATTCTAGGGCACTCATAGAAAAATTCTATTGGGCCGGTTCCGATAGTTTGAAATATCGAAATCTTACCGATTTCTCTTAAATCGGTAAACTGGCTTGAAAATTTTTTGTGGGGTTTTCTATACTCCTAATCTAATTCCATCAAGCCTAATCCATCTAAATCACACTTAGTTGGCTTTAAGTAAATGTCTAATCAAATTTTGATTAAACTCACTTATTCGATAAAACCGAATAACTCAGTTGTTAACGATAAAATTTTTCGGATATTACAAGTCATGTTGAATTGGTCTGACAAGACTATTGTATTTCCTCCTATCTTATTTCCTAAACCTATAACCCCAATGAATCTTTATTTAACTCCTTAGCCATAGGCTGTTATGGGAAGGATAATCAGGGACACATTCTACCATTAACCAATGTGATGGACGTTGATAAGAAGTTAAATAATATTCCAATCCTTAAGAAATATCCAGATGTATTTCCTGAGAAAATTCTCGAATTTTCTCCAGAAAGAGATATTGAGTTTACCATTGAGTTAGTGCCGAGAATAAGACCGATATCTATAGCTCCGTACAGGATGTCGCCCTTGGAGTTAACTGAACTCAATAAGCAAATTGAAGAGCTTTTGGGGAAACAATTCGTTAGGCCAAGGGCATCTCCATGGGGGGCTCCAATTTTGCTGGTCAAGAAGAAATATGGAGGCATGCGATTATGTGTAAACTACCGGCAGTTAAATAAGGTGACAATCAAAAATAAATATTCTTTACCAAGGATAGATGACTTGTGATCTGGATATCATCAGATTCGAGTACGGGAGGAAAACATTCCTAAAACAGCTTTTTGAACTCATTACGGACACTATGAATATGTCATGATGTCTTTTGGATTGACCAATGCTTTGGCAGTATTCATGGACTATATGAATTGTATATTCTAACCATATATAGACAAGTTCGTGACAGTTTTTATCGATGATATACTTGTTTATTCGTAAACTGAGCACGAACACGTAGAACATTTGAGGCTGGTGCTACAAATTCTGAGGGAATGGAAGCTCTATGCCAAACTGTCCAAGTGCGAATTTTGGTTAAAGGAAGTCAAATTTCGAGTACATGTAGTATCCCAAGGAGGAATCTCTGTGGATCCTAACAAAGTTGATGTAGTATTAAATTCGAAACGGTCAGTCACGGTTACAAAAGTCAGGAGTTTTCTAGATTTGACCGGGTATTACAAGAGGTTTGTCAAATACTTCTCCCAGATAGCTTTACCCATGACAAAGTTGACTAAGAAAAATGCTCCATTTGAATAGACAATTGAATGTTAGCAGAGTTTTCAAGAATTAAAAGAAAAGTTGACTACAACACTAGTGCTAGCCTTACCACACCCCCATGGACCGTTTGAAGTTTATTGTGATGCCTTCAAAAAAGGGTTAAGGTGCATGTTGATGCAAAATAGAAACATAGTCACGTATGCATCGAGATAGCTGAAACCTCATGAGATGAATTATCCAACTCATGATATTGAACTAGCAGTTATGGTGTTCACTCTAAAGATATGGCAACATCACCTTTATGGAATAAAGTTTAAGGTGTTTTCTAATCATAAGAGTTTGAAATACCTCTTTGATAAGAAAGAATTAAATATGAGGCAGCAAAGGTGGTTGGAATTCCTCAAGGATTACGAGTTCAAGCTAAAGTACCTCCTTGGGAAGGCTAATGTAGTGGTAGATACCCTGAGCAAAAAATCTATGAAATATTGCTTCAATGATGATCAAAGAAGCGGTGCTTATAAAGAGCTTCCGAGACCTTAACTTAGGGATCTCTATAACTCCCCGAGCTATTCAATTAAATCAAATCAAGGTAACTACTGATTTTAAGGAGAAAATTCAACATGCACATCAGCAGGATGCCAATTTTCAGGATACCTTAATCTTAGTGCAACCAGGAAAATTAACGGGATTTACTCAGGATAAAGAGGGAATATGGTAACATCAAGGAAGAATATGTATACTAGAGAGAAACAGCCTTCAAAACAGAATTTTAGAAGAAGCCTATAAGAGTGAATTTACCGTGCACCCTGGAATCAACAAAATATATCAAGATCTTAAGAAGATGTTCAGATGGCCATGTACGAAGTCAGATGTAGCGAACCTTGTAAATAGATGCTTAGTTTGTCTAAAAATAAAGATAGAACATCAGAAATCGTCTGGAATATTGCATCCCTTAAAGATTCCTGAATGGAAATAAGAGAGCATTTCAATGGATTTCATGATGAGGCTACCAAGGACATTTGCCAGATATGATGCCATATAGGTCATAGTGGATGGACTAACTAAGTCAGTTCACTTTTTACCCATCCAAGCAAATTACCCCTTAGACAAATTATCCTAATTATATATCCAAGAAATAGTGTCGTTGCACGAGATCCCTTATATTATCATCTCGGACCGAGACCTAAGATTTACCTCATAGTTTTGGGGAGCTTTCAAAGGGCATTTGGCATAAGACTCTGCCTAAGCACTACTTATCACCAGCAAATAGATGGACAGGCGGAAAGAATCATTCAAACTTTGGAAGATATATTATAGGCATACATAATGGATTAGTGAGGGAAGTGGGATCGATACTTACCACTAGCTGAATTCTCCTGTAATAATAGTTATCTTGCTAGGATCGGTATGGCTCCCTATGAAGCATTATACGGACAGAAATGTCAATCTCCATTGTGTTGGAATGAACCAGGGGAAAAGAGCCTACTAGGGCCGAAACTAGTTAGACAAACCATGGAGCAAATCAAGAAGATTCGAAGCAAGATTCTCACAGTTCAAAGCCATTAGAAGAATTATGCAGATATGAGAAGGAAGCCATTAGAATTTTGAGAAGGAAACTACATATTCCTAAAGATCATGGCCACAACAGAAATAGGAAGAGCCATTAAAGTCAACAAGTTTAAGCCCTCAATTCATCGGTCCTTTTCAAATCCTAAAACGAATCAGGGCAGTCACATATCGAGTCACCTTACTCCAACACTTATCCAACCTTCATGATATTTTCCATGTTTTCCAACTCAAGAAGTATCACCCTGACCCCACACACTTCTTAGGACTTGAATTGATATAGCTAAGAGACGATCTGACCTTCCATGTACCTCCAAATGGATAGTAGATAGAAGTGCTAAGCAACTCTGGAACAAGACGGTGCAATTAGTAAAGGTAGCTTGGGAAAAGAAAGGCATAGAGGATTACACTTAGGAATTAGAGTTAGACATGAGGAAAGAATACCTTGAATTATTGTTAGGTACTAAATTTTCAGGACAAAATTTTTTTTAGGAGGGTTGTAGTGTAATGTCCCGAATCACAATATGTTTAATTTACGTTGTTAATTGATTTATTCAATTTTAATAGATATGTAAGGACAATTAGAAGTGAATTGTATAGAGATTTGGGTTAGGAGAAATTTGAGATAATCATGTAGAAAATATAAGAAGAATACTAGCAAGCCTTCACAAGTTTGAAGGAAATCGATTCAAATTCATTATTTTATATTGCAAGAACTGAATCAGTAGAATTATACAAGGTGAAAACCTAAATTGGGTGGCTAAAATTCAGCCACCTCTACCCTCACAGGATGGCACTATAAGTAGCCACAAATGAGGGAGACTTGGCTAAAATCCCACCACCTATGACATCCATCAATCATATGCTTCAATGCCATTATCACTTATGTTATAAAACATGACCCTCAAATTTTTGGCCCTCTAGCTGATCACTCTTCTTTCTTTCTTCTTCTACTTCACTTCATCTTCCTTCCATCTCCAAGCTCTACCCACTTCCTTCACCAAAAACTTGAGTCTAGATAATTTCTACATCAATTTGAGATAGGATTCATAGTTTTTTCCTTGCTATTTGTGATTTGGTGGCTGACAGCCACCCAATTTAGGTTTTCACCCTGTATAATTCTACAGATTCGGTTCTTGCAGTATAAAATACTGAATTTCAACCGATTTTCTTCAAACTTGTGAAACCTTGCTAGTATTCTTCTTATATTTTCTACATGATTATCTCAAATTTCTCCTAATCCAAATCTCTATATAATTCACTTCTAACTATCCTTACATATCTATTAAAATCAAATAAATCGATTAATAGTACAAATTAAATATATTGCAACTCACGATGTTACAAGACAAGGCAACCAATCATAGAGGGGACAAATTAATCCATCAAAGCAACAATAAGTATTCCTACACCATGACTATCAGAGGAGCTAATTGTTACATACCTAGCCTTTTGTTCATCAACCACATTATGATAGTACTGATACTAGATTATTTCAACTTTCTAATAATGGATCTTTATAATGGCACCATTGATCACCAAGAACACACAATGTTGATAACAAGTAAAATTGACTTGATAATATAACCTTTCATAGTACCCTTAAGAAATTTGAATTGGTATGGTATTTATACTTACCATTTAATTTAGTCCTAAATTTTTACAATATAGCTAAAATTTTTCTCATACATTTTCACCAAGTCATGCACAAAAAGGCATCAGCCACACTCATCAACCTTAGATGAGGAGCACATAAAACTTTAAATGAGTTCATAGGAGGATTCAATTAAGAGAAAATACATATTAGAGACCTGAATTCATTTGTCTAATTACACAATATAATGGCATGGTTCCGTTCAAGACCATTTGCAGATTTGTTGGCAGCAAAACCACTCGCTACATTGGATAAGTTACATTAGTGAGTAACTGGATACATCAACATGGAAGAAAAGGCCATAGCAAAATGACCATCTAAATGCATGGCACAATAGTTTAGCCAATTGTTTAAAAGTTAATGTACCGAATGAATGCTCATCTGACTATTCAACAGTCAAACATGCAACCTATAGCTCGATGGCTAAATCTTCCATAGCCAAAGATTCAAGCACCCTTGCTCTAGCAATAAAGGCAAGCAAATTAGATTCCAGCCCCATTATCACTAGTTAATTAGTAGCTAATAGTGGAACCTAGACTACTCATGCCACCTTTGATTGACTGTAATATTATAGTTGAGATAGCACAAGACATTTCGAAGTACAACTAAGGCTATTGGATAAGCTTGTGTACAAAAAGCTTACCCAAAATGGGTAAATTAGAT
Organism: Pterocarpus santalinus; assembly: GCA_031439595.1. Lineage (NCBI taxonomy): Eukaryota > Viridiplantae > Streptophyta > Magnoliopsida > Fabales > Fabaceae > Pterocarpus > Pterocarpus santalinus. The sequence continues at coordinate 41,741,086 of CM062527.1, forward strand.
ATACCCATAGTGAGAGGGATGGCGACTCTAGAATTTACCACCTTGTTATGTGAGGATGACAAGTCCATGATGAAGCACATTGGTAGATTTACTGCTCAATGTAGAGAAAAAATCAAAACAAGTATTATAAACTTTAGATCTTCCCTTTCTCTCTTACTAAAACTACTTCAATTTGGTATTCTTCTTTGGCACCAAATTTTGTGTAAATTTAGGAAAATATGGATAGATTATTCCATGATCAGTTTTACCGACATTTATTGAAAATAACAGTAGCCGAATTGATGAATCTCAAGCAACAAATAGGAAAGTCGGTCGCTAATTTCCTTTAGAGTTTCAAGAAGCTAAGGAACCAACATAATGTTTAGTTTTCAAAAACTGTGTTTGGCTTTATTGTAGCTAGAAACTTGCATCCTCAACCAAGGGCAAAGTAAATTGCCCAACAATATACCAATTAACTTTTTTGTTTATCAAGGTAACCAGGATCAAGTATTTTATCATTAAAAGGGAGAAAATGAGACCCAACAAATCTAGAACAAAGGGGCCTCGATTGATATTAGATGTGGATTAGGTTCCAATCAAAAAGGATGAAGTTGATTAGCAGGCTTTGCTGATGGCTGACATGTTGGTAGTTGAAATCCTCATAAGTAAACCATATACAAGTCCAGCCTTGACACCATCAAAGGATAAGGAAGTGGCACGAATAGAAAACAAAGAAGCTTTTATGTTTGACATTTTCAAGACAGATCAGATCTTTGGTTGTCCTGTTAAGGATCAGTAGAGCAAACTCCCGAAAAGATATCAACTACCATCGATCAACAAACTAAGAAATAGAAAATATTGTAAGTGAAACCACTCATATATGCATACTATTGTCAATTGCGTTATTTTTCAACAATGCTATTCAAAAAACCTGAAGGAGAAGGGCAATACGAATAGGTGTTGTAGGTCGGGGATGAGGCATCTTAATATGGAAGGTAGTGAAGAAAGGTCGCGTCTTGTGTGTTAGTCTGTAATTTCTAGGATTTGAGAATTAAAAAGGTAAAATTTGGAAATTTTTTATTTTTAAAATTAATATAATATTGTGAAATGTGAAAAATATACATATATATAGCGCAATTGATAATAAGGTACTTTAGTACTTTGATATATATGAGCACTCTAAGGGACAAGGAATGTAATTCTTGCCCTCATTCCCGAATCTAGCTTGTGGGAACTTTTACTCCAGTTGTTGTCCTAGCAATGAAAAAAATCTCCAAATTTAGAGTCTCAAATAGGACAATCTCTATAGGAATCTGCATCTAGATATGGCAAATCATGCCAACCCACCCCCGACCAACCAAAAGCGGGGCGAGGAAGGGTAGGCTAAATTAGGAAAATGAACTCCACATTTTACCCGGCCTTGTTTAAGAGCAGGTTGGCCTACCAAAAAAATAGATATAAATAAACTTGTTTTAATACTTTTAATGAGCTAAATTACCTTAAAAAATTTTAAATTAAAAAAAATACTAAATGAAAAATTCACTTAAATAAAATAGAAAGAAATAAGTAAATTACATATTTTTTATATAAGTTTAACTTAAAGACAAATATCACAAACTAATTAGGATGTATAAATATAAAGTTCACAAATAATAATCAAGCATAAGTCCATAACATAAAGTCCACAAATTAACAAAGCATAATAATAACATAACCTGCAACAAAACTCGAAAATTTAACAAATAAAAAACCTGTACCCAAAAAAAAAAGACAATACCCTAGCCCATAGGCCTAACACGCCCCAGGCCACTAAAGCATACAGGTTAGGTTGGGCAAGTTTGACGGGCCAACCTAGCGTATTGAACCCATTTTGCCATCTTTTCTTCGTCTAATAGGGAAAATTGCCACTACTAATTTGGATTAGGGAAAGATTAGGAAAATGTTTTGAGTGTGCATGTGGCAAAATGAAATATTATAGCCTAGATATGCCTTGGACCTTGGTTCAACAAAAATTGGCTATCTCACAAAGGCATAAGGCAAAAAACCACTCTTACCAAGACTATTAAAAAAACAAAAACCTTCAAACTAAACCAAATCTTAGACTAAGCTAAACCAACCCATCAAAAATCGATTTTTTTAAATAAGTTTAAAACTAAACCAATTTTATTGATTAAGGTAGCTAACCCAATAAAACAGGTTAGCTACTCATGAATCGCACCAAGTCCCTTCCTTAATCAATGTCATTGCCCTCTATGTCCTACATGCAAGATTCGATCCCTTAATTGAATCAGGATCTGTTTGGGTAAATAGCTTATTTAAACCCTTCTATGAAAGCAACTTCTGAAAATCAGCTACTGAATAAGTTATTGTGTTTGGATGCATAATAATGAAAGTGTTTGTTTTGAGTGTTTAACAAAAAGTTTTGTCTTAAATACACCCTATTAAGTAGGGTGCATGATGCACCTACTAGTGTAGCATACTCCTACTTGTAGCCGCATACAATAAATGTGGCCAAATGAATGTTAGAATATGGCTAAATGAAATTGAGCATGTCCTTCAACACCCACTTTGGCTCCTTCTCTTGTAACTTATCTCTCACCTCATGTCCCACTCCTACCTCTTCACCACCACCACCTCTGCTGCCGCTGTTGCCACCACACCACTACCACCTACAGCTTCATCACCACAGGCCTGTAACCAACACGATGGTTGCCTTGCCAATCAAAGCACAACCTTCAATAGATGAGAGAGACTTACACTAGTGCACGTCTAAGGTTCTGAAATTGGATTTGAGGCCGTCGAAGTCAAATAAGTCGGCGCGAGAGACAGGATCATACAACAAGATGAACATGGAGCTGCGTGTTGTGAAGAATAGTGACGACGGTGCGAAGGTGGAACAAGACTAGATGCATTATTTTGGGCTGCTGCCGCTGGTCGTGGCTTCATTATTCGCCATCTAGTCATTGCCATGGAGGGAGAGAGCCATTATGGCACCGCTGCTAAAGATGGCAGAGATCACAAAGCGAGAATGGAACTTTGTTTTGTCTGGCAATGGTGGCTTTTCCTTCTTAGCCATTCTATATGTGACCTATAAATCAGCGGCCAGGCTTGGAAGGGGAATCGCGAGGGTGGATGGTGGAGAAAGAGGAAAGAGATAAGAAGGAGGTTGTTTAGCCACATTCAAGGGTTCATTTAGCCACATTCATGGATTTATTTAACCACATTTTTTGAATGGGGGTAAAGAATAAGTGCAGTTGCACCAGTAGATGTATCACGCACCCTACTTTACAAGGTGCATAGTAGAATGACTTTTTAAAAAGTGCTTTTTGAGAAGCTTAATATTTTAACTTTCCAAAAAGTACCAAAAATGAACTATTGGAAAGTAGTAAATTGTATAGTCAAACAAGACAAAATGTTGACTTTTGACTTGTAAAAAGTTTGTTTAAAAAATTAGTCATAAATAATGTTATCCAAACCAACCCTCGTTCACAATTAGTTGTCCAATTTAAAGGCATGAATAGGGGAGTTAATACCTCCAAGCATCAATGCCTATAAAGTAGAAAAAGAATGGATGAACTTTAATTCATGAGAATATCCATATAGTAATTGTAGAGAAGCAAAAATTACCTTTAGGGGGTCAATGAGCGTAAGTCATGGCCAGTCTTTGTGGGGTTCATTTATTTTAACCATTGATAAACCAAGCTGATGCCTAAAATTTTTAAAGAATTGACTTGATATATCATGTATCTTTAGAGGATTAATTTCAATATTTATTCTAAATATAATTAAAAGTATCTAGATGAAATTACAATATCTAAGCTATACGAAACAATGTCTAGGCTATATAACATTTTTTAAGCAAATACATTTAGATGTCAAATTAAAATAATCTTTTATAATTTAAGGCGAAGAATTAGGGATACTTTAGTATAACAGTTAGTTTGAAAATAAGAACATTTTTTTCATTATATTTGGCTAGATAAGGATAGAAATAGAAGGAATCAAATGCATACTTTCAAGAAACATGTTAGACTCTTGTTATTCGAGATTCTACAAAAATTATAGCTCTTAAAACCTTTGAGACAAAACCCCCAAACTCATCCCTCTTAAATTTTACGTTGGATAAATTGGTCCCTCTAGAACAAAAAAGCTTCTCGTGGTCCCTAACAATTAAAAACGTAGGATAAGTTAGTCCCTCCGTCAAATCTCTCCGTTACAAATGCTGACGTGGCCGTTAAAATGCTGACTTGGTCCATTAGAGCGCTGACGTGGTCCGTTTTATGCCATATCAACAAAAAAAGGACAAATTAGTTCCCTTGAGAATTTTGAAGAGTTCAATTTGGTCTCTATCATCATCTTCCTCCTTCTCAAACCCCAAAACCCAAATCTCATCTTCCTTTTCTTGGTTTCACCTTGCTTTTTGTTCTTCACTTCTTGCTTTTTCTCCTTTTTTTCTTCATCATCATTTACTATAGCAACTTACCTATTATCTTATATTCTTCTCTCTTTTACACACACATTGCTTTTATTCTTCACCCCCATTTGCTCAAACACCCTTTCCTCTCTACTAAAATGTAACTCAGCAAATTGCCATCACAGACTACTACCATGAGCATCACAAAAAATTTATAACAAATTCATTAGGCAACACCATAAATTTGATAAAATAACTTAGAACTTGATATTGTGGAAAACCTGTATATGATATTTATATGCAAAAAGAAGAAAGGAGATTCCAAAATGGAAGCATTTTTATTCTTGTGAAAAATAACTGCAAAATATGAATGTTAGCACTAAAAAGTGAAACCTTAGGTACAGATGGGACCAAAATTAGAATAAAGTGGAGCACAACTTTATAAAGAGTAAAGAGCTGATGATGGCTTGAAAGCTAGCTTGGCATTTTCTATGTCAAAGAGAGTGTGAAAGAAAAATCCAAATAAATCAAACATAGTAAAAAAAAGAGCTTAGATTTAGGACAGGGCAATGTTTGACTTGAATGAACTCTCATGACCCCAAGTAGATGTTTTCTTCCTTTTTGTTTTTCCTTTCTTTTCTCATTAGTCAACTAACTTAACTAAAAATGGACAAGGCTAAAGGGAAGAAAGAATGAGTAAAAGTATATTGAGAACTGACAACACACTTGTTACAACACAGTTGTTAAGTTAATGGTGGGCTAGGAAAGGATATGAAATTGAAGGGACTGAGTCTCTTAAAGGTGTGAGTGAAAATGGGATGGCTTGGCTTCGAGGGTGCTTCTAAGCTTGCTAGGTTTACATTCGGAGCAGAAAAGGAACGACAATTGGTAAAAGGGGGTAAGAATGAAAGCGGATGGGAAAAATATGTTTGATCAAATGGGATGAAGAATAGAGCAATGTGAATGTAAAAGGGAGAAGAATATGAGATAATGAGTGAATTAACAGAGTAAATAATGAAGTAAAGCATAGAAAGCAAGGCAAACCAAAAAGAGAAAGAGGAAGATGAAATTTGGGTTTTAGGTTTTGAGAAAGAAGAAAATGATAATAGGGATTAATTCGAACTATTTATAATTCTTAAGGGACTAACTTGTCCTGTTATTTGCTAACAGGTTTGAGAAGGAAGAAGATGATGATAGGGACCAAATTGCACTCTTCAAAATTCTTAAGGGACTAATTTGTCCTTTTTTTTGCTAACGTAGCATAAAATGGACCACATTAGCGCTTTAACGGGCCAAGTCAACATTTTAATGGCCACGTCAGCATTTGTAACGAAGATATTTGATGGAAGGATTAACTTATCCAACGTTTGTAATTGTCAAGGACCACGGGAAGCTTTTTCGTTCTAGAGGGACCAATTTGTCTAACGCAAAATTTAAGAGGGACGAGTTTGGGGGTTTTGTCAACCTTGGAAAACTACTATTATCTCAAGTTAAACACGAGGTGTAATGAATTGGTAGGTTGAGTTAAGAATGTAAATCTATTTGAGATGAACCTAGAATTAAGAAAGTTTGAATAAAAATTGTGCACTAAAAGAAGTGTAAAATTACTTCATGATCTTATAAAAAAAAAATTCATCTCGCAATTATTCTACATTTTTAATGATTATATGCACTATTCCTTTGTATTTTTTATTCATTTTAGTCGAAATTACAAGTATCCTCCTCAGAGGCAATCCTGCTCGAGTTGAGCAAGACCACTTAGATGGCAAAACTTTCTCTTCCAAGATTTAATGCATCTACATACCTAGGGTCAAAAACAGCAAGCATTTTTCTCTAGCTATTTTGAAAAAATAGTTGTTCAATCTATGACTTTAAGTAGGAGAGGCAAAATGGCCTTGGTCCATTGAGTCAACCATCTTACCCACCATTTTTGACAGGTTGGGTTTTATATGTTAACCTACTCAAAAAATGCAACTCATCTAACCCGTCCCGACTAACCCATAGACTAAAGTGGGTTGGGATGGGTCAACCCATCATGCTGTGAAGTTTCTTTTTTTCTTTTTTTTTGGTTAATTTCTATGGGTTGCATCCTTTAGATGGTCATGTTAAGAATAAAACATGTGGCTACATGTTTTTAATCATGTGATTAATATTTCACTGGAAAAGATGGAAGTTAAGCATTGAAATTATAATAGTCATAAGAAATAGTTTAAATCTTTATTATTGCTCTTGAAAATATAAAGTATATTTAATTCTATTACACTATATATAGTGTTGATGGGTATGTAAGAATTAAGCAATTAAACTTAGGAAACTATTTAGCCACCCATTGTTGTTACTTTCCTCCTCCTACTATTTTAGTTTCTTCCAATTTCAAGATAATATCGGAACGGCATCATCCTCCATGGCCTGTCTTATCACTGTTCTGCTGTTGAGTTTCCAAACACAATTTAGAACTCAATTATTTTTTATTCAGTATGTTTCGACAATTTCAGTCCTTCAAAAGCCAATGTTTTTCTTCGTTCTTTCAGTACATCAAAAAGCCACTATTTTCTACCGGGGGCTAGTTTTCCAGCGACGTTTTCGGCTGATGACCACCCCATCCGACTCACCATGTCATCCACTGGCAACCCCAGAAGCAGCATCGCCAATCACTCAGCTACTCGCTCTTACGCGCCTCTCCAAGCTTTTGCACGTTATCCACGTGTTGTTGTCTGTTCAATGCGTGACGTTTACCCAGTGACAACAATTTCCAGTGTTGCCATCGCCAGTGCATTTCCAGCTGTTTCTGGTGCAGACATTATTGTCCGGCCACTGCAGGAGCTATGTCCACTGCTACACTATTCCAGTCCTTTGTTTTTGCTCTTTTTGTTTTTTGTATGTGTTTCTTTTTGGCTTCTTACAATCCGTTGCACGGAATACATAGCTTTAGACCTTCCTGTGTAACACCATCCCAAGCACAGTACTATGCTTAAGTCATAGTACCACACCCTGAGTCAAGTATCACTGAGCGGACCTCGCCTGACAAAGAACTTCACTGCCTCTGCGGAAACTTCTACAATTATCTGGAGACAACATGGAAATAGGAGTGACAATTATAAAATTCTCAGTAGGATTCTCATGTTTTCATACATAGTGTCATCATGGTCGTCTCCAGTTTGCTTCGGTTTAAAAAAAAAACGAATATATATATATTGTTCAATTTTATAGTTCAAAGATATGTGATCCGAAGCAAAGTCTATTTTAATCATACACTTGGCATCTGAGAGAATCCATAAAATCAAATTATGAATTATATTAGGACTAATAACCGAAATACCATAAAGTACGATAGCAGCAATGTACCAGAGGCATAACTTCTACACATACTTCACTGGAACTACAGCATACTAAGACACTCACATAACATTAATATGCTGAGAACATAACATCTGCACATAAAATACTCGTACTTAAATTCATGCCTATACATGAAACTTGCTTTTCTTTCTTCATCTTCCTTTTCGTCATAAAATCTTTAGTCTTTAGTCTTTTACTTGGCACACCTAGCCGTATCAACGTCCCAGGGTGCTTGGATCTGTCTACACTTGAGCGTTACGTATCGTCGTCCTCAAGTGCAGCATCATACCATATTCCAGAGTATGATCGCCATGTCATACCCCATCGGAGCGTGATCGCCATGTCACGTTCCTTAGGAAGATGGGATCCTCATGCTATATTCCAGAGTATGATCGCCATGTCATACCCCATCAGAGTGTGATCGCCATGTCACGTTCCTTAGGAATATAGACTCATCATTATATCTTTACATGCCACATTCTAGAGTATGATCGCCATGTCATACCCCGTCGGAGCGTGATCGCCATGTCACGTCCCTTAGGAATATGGGATCTTCATGCTATATTCCAGAGTATGATCGCCATGTCATACCCCATCAGAGCGTGATCGCCATGTCACGTTCCTTAGGAATATAGTATCTTCATTCGGTACTTACACTAGCTGGGTCATGCCATGCCTCATGTAAGTCCTACCCCCCATGGTCTCACACTAGCTGGGTCGATGCCATGCCTGATGTGAATGGGGCATATACTTAAATCTTTAGACTTTAAGTCTTTACTCTTTAACCTTTACTGCCCTTGGGTAGCCTGGCCTTGGAGTGAGCTTGTCAGCCCAACTCGTGACCATTGTCACACCGACTCACCCACAAGGGAATTCACATCTTTATGTTCACACTTAACATACTTATATCTTTTCATTCTCATGCGTTGTCAAGCATAATCATGCTAAATGTACTCGTATATATGCTACATCAGTGTTCTTCATATATCTTATATCATAAATTTCTTGTAATTTAGACACTCATGGTCCCCTAGACTCTTGCCGTAAATTCGGCAGCATAACGGATCAGGTCCGTTTCCCCATGAATAGTGCCAGCTCTCACGGGCAAATCAGTCATAACAACATCATCAACTTAACACATTTATATTAATATCAAATTGGCCGTTCTCAACTCAAACTTTATATGTTCCATTAACACTTGTAAAATTATCATTTTGGCCATCCGGCCGATTCTATTCGGTTCTGCCCGAATCTTGTATAGTCCACCTTTATCTCTATTCAACTCATTTAAATCTGAAATTTGGATATGTCATAACTCTATATGTCCACTTTCTAACCTCTTTGGTCCCATATCATTTTGATTCATATAACTCAAGATATTTAAATCTTACCTCAGCTCGTTCAGTCACTAACCCGAGTTACACTCCTGGAAGTATAAATTCACTAAAAATAGAAACTAAGCTCAAATCATACGAAATCGGTCTCATATTGAAGCTAACAGGACAACCTTTCATTTGCCACAAGTTTCACTCCATTTGCTTAAGTACATCTCGAGATATAAGTCCTGAAAGTCTACCTTCCTGAACTACTCTGTTTTGGCCTAGATTGGACATAGGACAATTTCCTCGAATCACTGGGAACCATTGGGACCATAACAAACTCGGAATCTTATATTGGGGTGTTCCCCTGTGTGTAAGCTTTCTAACAAAATTAGTTTCACTCGATTTGGAGTTGTATAGGGTGAGTTACACCCTTAAGAACCTAATCTGCCCAGAACCAGAGTCAAAACCCTAGGTCGAGATTCAAAAATTCATATCTCCCTCATTCCTGATCCAAAATCCTTATATGATATGTCTATGGAAAGCCCTAGATGTCTAGTTTCATCTAAAAATAGTTTCACCGGATTTGACTGATTGTAGGTGGCGCCGTACGCTCCGCCATACGGACTGCCGTGGAATTCTTCATCCAGACAGCATCCTAATCCATCCATTTTTCTTAGTTTTCTTCTTCTAATTCTAATTCCCACTCAAAATTTCATATTAATCCCATATTAATCCGATCATACACATCCAATATATCATCAAATAATCATAAAAAGTAATCTTTCATGCATCCTTAGTTTAGAGAAATTAAGATTAGGGATTGAATCCTACCTCTTTGGAGTGTGATCTTGAGTTAATTGTTGAAACTTGAATTATTAGGACCTGGCTAAGCTTGAAGGAGTGATGGGGTTGGGTGAGTGGAGAAGGGAAAAGAGAGCTGCAGTGAGGGAGAAGAGAGGGCGCAGAGGATGGGTTTGAATGAGCAGAGAAGAATGCGTTATATAGGCATGAGTGGTAGTTAACTTGGAGGGCTTTGATTGGCTGAATTTTCTTGTGGACAGAATTTAACTACGTCTCACTTTCAGAGTAACTTGCCGCCATACTGTTTGAAATCGGAACTCGCATTTACTCTATTTCAAGTCGGAACTCATCCCTTTTATACTTGAGGTCGGAACTCGTGTCCACTCCAATTGAGTTCAACATTAAGGTCGGAACTCGGGAATTCGAGTCACATTTCCAAACACAAGTACTTAAACTCGGAAACCGGGAATTATAACACAGTGTGGTTGGTGACATCGGAAGACGGGTATATTTCCCTTGAGACATGAAGTCGGATCTCATGGAATTACGTTCATTAAGTCGGGAGTCGTGATTCGTACATAACTATTTGGATGAAGTCGGAATTCGTAATTTATAGGATCTGGCACTTCAACTCGATATCGGAACTCTGGAAAGAGATAAAAGACCTTGGTAATGAACTCGGAATCCAATTCAGCTAAAACTCGTAAGTTCGCATTTCATGTCCATTTGGAATCACCCAATGTCGGAACTCGGATATCACCTACTCGAGCATAATGTCGGAAATCGTTTACATGAAGTCGTATATTGGAAATCGGAAGCATCTCATTCAACTCGTAACCATCACGTGAAGTCGGAGGTCGTGTTGGACATGAAGTCGAAAAATTGGGCAGGAATGAACTCGGAACTCGGGAATAATACTTTTATCTGTGTTTCAGAGACGAAGTCGGAAATCGAACTGAATCAGTCCTGAGGGCGAAGCCGAGCTCGGAAATCGGGATGTTACATCCTGGTCCTATTTCAAGGGTTAAAAGCTACTATTTAAGTGCTAGGTCGGTCATACCCAGCACTCAGGCATAATCATTGGTTATTGGAACTTCGATGACCTTATTTCAAAGCTCACTGCAAGAAAATAGTGTTTTACGGACAAAAAGGGTTGGCCAATAAAACGTTGGTCGGTAAAACTTATTAACAGAAAAATTTATCTATCAGTAAAGTACCGAGGATTATTCCGTCAATAAAAAATATTAATCTATCTATAATTTTGAAAAAATTCTTCTTCATTTTCGTCTTAAAATAATATATTCTCTCAGTCATATTGTATTTGAAAATTATTATTATGTTATTATCGATGGAATATTCCATCAGCATAATTAAATTAGAGGTTTTTCTTATATTAAAATATTAATAATTACTAACGGATATTGTCATTCATATATATATATATATATATATCCTTTTTTAATTAATGATATCTTTTTTAATTAATTTAAATTATTGTTTCTATTTTTCTTTTTTATAACTATTTTTTATTTTATATAAAAATATAATTAAAAATAATAATTATGCATGCAAATTAACCAAAAGTTGATTACATAAATTATCTTAAGTTAATACGTAAAATATTCTCATATATAATGTAAGGGGAAAAAAAACTACATCAAGAGTAGTTCTCAGCATTAGAACTATCAGATGAAGAAGCAGCAGCTGGTGCCAAACCACTCACCTGCGTTGCCTGAAGAAGTCCATCATCTCCTTTTGCATCCTCTTATTATCCTACCTCGATCCTTCCTCAAGGTCTTGATCTGGTCTGCGAGTTACTTCACCAACTCAAATTTCTCCTGGAGGAAGCGCTACTTTTGCTCTTTATTCCATTGAGCCTATGCTTGAAGTTTTGCATTGAGCTTGAAAACTGTCTTGCAGACCTCATCACCAACAACAAACCCCCTAACAGAGGCTCCAATCATAGAGTTAGGGGACACGCTATCAGCATAGTAGATCCCCATCTCGTAGATGCGATTCTTATAAGAACAGCCGATTGTATCTACCCATACGATGTTCTCACCAATAGGTGGAGGTCACCTTGAAAGGGAGGCCTTATAAAGACTTGGGCTCTTTCACCCTAATAGTTAGCTTTTGGGGTGTGGTTCTCTCAAGGACTTATGCTTATAACAAATGGTGTTTTCATTAAGAGCCGACCAACTTGAAAAGGTTACCTGCGGAGGCTTCTGACCAGCGGAGGCTTCTGACCTGCAGAGGGGTTGATAGTGATCGAATGAAGCGTCGCCGAGTGAAGTGTCGCTAAGTAAAGTGTCGCTAAGTGAAGCCGTCAGGATGCCAACTTCCAAAGGGGGTGGCAATATTACGAGTCCCACATCGGGGAGATCACCTTGAAAGGGAGGCCTTATAAGGACTTGGGCTCTCCCACCCTAATAGCTAACTTTTAGGGTGTGCTTCTCCCAAGCACTTAGGCTCGTAACAAATATCTTAGGGTTATTAGCAGACTATCCATTGGTAATATTTTATTTGTTGTGAAGGATGTTCTGTGAATAATTCCATTGGAATGTGTTTTGCATCATATTGTGCCAACATTATCGATGGATTTTTTGATGGAATATCTCATCCATCAATAATTTTTTTAAAAATTTTGTTTATTGGGTTACTAACAAAATTTACGTCAAAAATCCATCGGTAATGTTGACAAAAGTTTTTCGTCAGTAATTCGCGTGTTTCTGGTAGTGGTTGCTTCTTGATGTTACTCATAATTGTTTATTATAGTTTGCATTTATTTCGCTCCTATTTGGCTTATTTCCATTGCTAACATAGCATTAAGGGGAAAAAGTTCAAAAAGTATTTAAGGTACTCTTTTCCCAAGCACTTTGGCCATGTTACACGGCTTTCCCAGTAATCTGGCCCCATTTCACAATCTTCCTAATAATTTGGCCCCGTTTCATAGCCTTCACAATAGTCTAGCCCTATTTCATGACCTTCCCAACAATCCAGCCCCATTTCACGACTTTTCCAAGTGGTCTGGTCATTCAATGGCTTTCAAATGTTACTAAATTTGAAGGAAGTCCATGCTGCAGATTAATCCAGTATCTATTGCCATGCCCCTCATGTTTTATGGTATCTTCTTTATGTTTTATTATTGTTAAAGGTTATTTTTAACAAGCTTAAAGCTTAGTAAGCTTTAGCTTGAGGGAGAGTGTTAAGAATAAAACATGTGACTACATGTATTTAGTCATGTGATTAGTATTTCATTGGAAAATATAGAAGTCAAGGCATTGGAATTACAGTAGTCATAGGAAATAATCTAAGTCTTTATTGTTGCTCTTGAAAGTGTAAAATGAATTTATTCCTATTTTACTATAGATAATGTTGATGGGTATCTAAGAACTTAAGCAATTGAACCTAGAAAACTATTCAACCACATAAATTGTTGTTACTCTTCTCCTAGTCCTATGTTGTTTCCTTCAATTTCAAGAGGTTAATCCTTGATCTTATTTAATCCTACATTAGGGTTTTCATCCACTATTAGAAACATGCAACAAACTAATGGAATTCTTGACAGAAAAGTCAGCAATACCATCAATAACAATTTTATTGACGAAATCATCGACGAAAATAAACCTCAGTAAATAGTGCGCCAGAAAAAAAAAGAAAATTAAATTTTACCGAAGAATTTCTTTATACATTGGTAATATTGATAATTATACGACATAAATTGTCATTGGAGATATTAAAACAAAGTCCGTAAATGAATGTTAGAAAATGTTAAGAAGACATTTATACCAACTAATTACTGATAATTATCGATGGAATATTTGTCAGTAATTTAAAATTATTTTATAGATTACCCACTGATTATCCATCAACAAATTAAAAATAATATTTTAATATATATATTTACCGATAGAAAATCCATCACAAAATATGGAGCATGATAATTTTCATTTTAATTATTATCGACAGAAATTCCATCGGTAAGTTTTTTTTTCAGTTTTGTATTATTAAAAATTAAAATTAGTAATTAGATATTTCAAATTATTATTTTAATCATCCATAAATTCATATAATTAGAAATATAATAAAATGTAATGAAATATAAAATATATAAACTTTCAAATAAAATAAAAATTGTCAATAACAAAAAAAAAATTGGTAATGTACAATTCTAAATACATAAAAAAAAAAAAACCTAAAAACTATAAATGATGATCAGCATCAGTATCCAAAATGTCCTCAAAGGCATCCGATGTACGGTCATATGGATATTGTAGAGGCGGTGGAAGTGGAGGTAGAGGCGGAGGTGGCGGAGACTATACACCAGACGATGAACCGCTCTGCATATGCTCAAAGTATGTGTACATAGTCATCATCCTGTACTCCATAGATTACAGCTGCTAGTTCAACTGCTCTTTTTCTCTTTCGTGCCACTCTTGCAGCTCCATGTGCCTCCGGTCTGTCTCCTCGAGCTACCTTTACACTGATTCATTTAGTGCATGCACTCGATCATTGATGTCCTCCACATCCATACTAGTAGGCCCAGCTCCAAACATAAAAGCTTGGAGAATAATACCTGCTATACATGGTCCCCATACCATAAATGCACCCTTTGTAATGGTCACCAATCACCTAGGCCTATATATCGTCGTCACTGATAGGTGGCCTGACATGAGTGCTTTAGTCCCCCTGCTACGACTGCTACGATCGGGCCTCGGTCAATTGTTGGATGAACTCATGCTACAATTAGAACAAACACGACAAATTAAATTAGATTTAAATAATAGAAATTATAGTAAATTAAAAGTATTAGAAACTAAAATTACAAGTACTTACATATGTGGTCTCTGATTGTGTATCGACTCACTGGGACTTGTCCTGCTTCTGAGTGTGGGTCTCCTAAAATAGCTCCCCCTTAGTAGATGGCCTGTTCATCATCTTCTCCTATATTTCAAACAATTTTCACATGATAATAAAGGATGATATTTACCATCCTCAGCTGCATGCCCTCAATTGTGGTGAAGCCTCCTGTGTGTAGCGAGCCACCTCGGGCTAATCATCTGCTCATTTGGGTCTTCACCTGCTTTGCCTTGTACTCGGGCAAGTCCTAATGTGTCCTGAGTGCCTGGAGGATGTCCTCAGTGAGCTAGTGGATGTTAGCATCATTCTCACGAATGTCGTGAAACAAGTTGCGATGCTTGCCAACCGTGGTCCTCCATGCCTTATAGATCAAGGCCTCCTCGCGTGAATCAATAGTGAAGGCTAAGATCCTAACTCCATATACCTGGGGTTGAATATCATAACAAACTCTTGGCCATGTAGAGAACGACAAGGAGGGGTGGATGGAGCAGCAGTGGTAGGAGTGGTAAATGTTGGCACAGTGGAGGTAGTGGCTGGAGCCTAAATACAAAGGGATAGACTATGCTTCCTTGATCTACCTCTACCTCGTCTAGAACCATATCCTCATCCTGCCATAGATGACTTGTATAATATGTGTGTAAAACATATGCAACAAACATAATATGTATATAAATATAAATGCAAAAAGTTAAACTATAACACTGAAATAGATATACACAAAATTGAAAATTATCAAAAAGAATTAGGCAGTGTCTCTTCTTAAATTATGATCTTCCACAAAAATCTATTTAGTAATTCAAAACAAATAACAATTATTTATTGCATAACAATAATTATTTAATTTAAATAATATTGTAAATGATCAAAAATATTCAGGTAGAGTCTCCCCTTAAATTAGAAGTCTCCAAAAAAGTTAATTCAGCATTTCAACAAAAATAACAAACATATGCACTCATGCAAATCAATCAATTTGTCTTAAAAAGCATTCTAGAATGCATCCCCTTACTTCATATCATTCAAGCACACAATACTATAGCACACAATTCAAACAATAGGAAGGAACTCTAAGCCTTCCCCTAATCATGCAATCCTATCCTCCTTCTATCCTACAACTCTATCCTAGAAAATTTAAATCTCTAATATTTCAGAAAATACAAAATTAAGAACGGAGCATAATGTACGTACCTAATAGCCACAATACTTAAATCAACGAATGTACCATAGCAGAAGCGCTCCAAATGAGATCTTTAATAATCAACAAAACATAATAAGTTAATCAACTAACTAAGAAACTAAAAACTTTGAGTAAAGAAATGGAATTAAAAAAAGACTAAGTAAAAAAACCAAACCGATTAAAATGCTAAAAAACATACCAGGAACACAATGGCAATCTCCAGCGATGGTGAAATGGCCAACGGCCGTGTGGAAGGGCAAGAGAGAAAGAGCGAAAGAGAGAGCGAGAGAGCACAAATGAGAGAGAAGAAGAAGAGGGCTCATGTTTTAACAGTCCATGTTATAATTACCGACAAAGTATCAGTCGATAATGAATTGATGAAACGATTTGTTTCATTAATTGAATATTACTGACAAATAATCCATCGATAAAAAAATTAATGAAACGAGTCATTTCATTAATGAACTATTACTAACGGATGGATAATTTGTCGATAATGTGGAAACCAAAAAGGCAGTGGTAGATAATCCAATTTTCAAATACTGATGGAAAAATCCGTCAATAATTTATTCATTTTTTTAAAATTATATACTGAATAAATAATTCTATACCGACGGATATTCCGTCGATAAATGTGCAGATTTAAAAAATATAAAATAAAAATTCAAGAAATTACCAACAGATATTTCGTCAATAAAATTGGTGTGCCATTTCGTGTGAACATTTATTGATGCTTTTACCAATGAATTATTTATCTATCGTTAAAACACCATGTCATGAAAGTTTTTACCTTTTTCCGACAAATTTTGTCCGTCAATAATTTCTGCTGATTTTTTGCTATTTTCTAGTAGTGATCCTTCTTTTCACTTTCAAGCACAACATTCACCTCCCTTATTCCCTTTTGTGCATTTTATCTAGACATTTACTATCTTCTTCTTCTTCCTCCTTTTATCGATATTCTTTCTATTTTGAGTCTATCTCAGCCCTTCATTCTCACAATCTCACAAACCCCTCTCTCTTTTTCCCTTTCTTTCTCTTCATTGCCAATGTCACTCTTAAACCTTGCTTTGCCTGGTCAAAGGAACCTGCAATGACAATGCAACCCATGAAAGTAGAGAAACCCAGGACAATAATGCCGCTCGCGACGATAGAGCACCCCACGATGGCAATGCCACCAAGCGTAAGACAGATGAACACTCTCAGCAACCCAACACAGTCTCACTAACTAGCAACACCAACCATCTAGCTTTATTATGTTGGATTATCAAGAGTATGACTTTTTGTGTTGGAACATTGTATTTTCTTTTTTTTTTTTTTTGTTGGAACATATATTAGCTAGATTTCATTTTATTTAGTTTGATTCTTAATTGTGTGAATATCTTGTGTATGCTAGTTTTTTTTTGTTATTTTTTATTTCATAAAAAAAAGGTTGGTTGAGCATCTTAACCCGTTTTACCAAAATAGGTCAATCTGCACCACCCCATTTTGGAGCTAATTTATGATAGGTCAAGACGGGCCAACCCATTTGACACCCCTAGTTTTCAGGGCATGGATGTATTTGAATATGGACAAGACATCAGTTGATCTCTATCCCTTTGCTTGGATGAGGAGAAAGAATGGGAAGAAAGAAAATAAAAGGAAAGAAAATGGAGGACAAAGAAAATAAGGAGAAAACTTCATTTTCTCTCATATTACTTAGATGAAGAGAAAATAAAAAAAAAAAAAGAAAATAACAAACATTCTTTTTTCTTGACGGTTGGAGAGAAAAGTAAGAAGAAAGAAAATAAAATTATATTAAATGACCTTTTAATCCTTATTACAAGTGAAAGAGTATATAATATATAAGGAGAAAATTATCAATTTAAACAAAATCACTCTTCCCCATTAGTTTTTTCTCCCACAAGTACTTTTTTCTTTTTCTTCCTTATTTTCTCTTCATATCCAAGCAAAAAAAAAAAAAAAAAGGACCAAATTCTTCCCATTATCTTTCCTCTCATTTTCTTTCATTTCAATTTTTCTTCAACCAAGTTATAGTCTCCTTGCACAATAGAGAGCCGTAGTGGTGTATTTACCGATACATTCAGACACTAAAGTTGGAGTACACCAGGAGAGCAATGAGTGAATGACTAGATGCATATCTTTGTCGATCAACCTTTAATATAGAGAAAGAAATAGTTGCCTTAGGAGTAATCTATCCAAAATCTTGTTTTCCTCTTATCAAGGATTAATCAATATCATGGATGATCTAAAGGAATCTTATCTCTTTATTTCTTAATATAAAAAATTTGAACGATACTTCTCCTTCAATTAACCCATAGAAAAATGTTGCCATTTTGAAGTAGAACCATTAACAAATGGCATTTGGCAGGTCATGCAATATAGTAATGGGCCTTAAATCCGGGTATAGAACTATAACCATGGTAGATTTTGTAGTGCCAAACAGACTCCATGTGGATACCCCTCCCCCCTCCCTCGGGCGGCGGTGATTCACAAAAAAATAAAAGATTCCCATGCACTATTTCTAAACTCCTAAATAAGAACTCATTTGAAGGTTGTATTTCATATGTAAGTTGGGATTATTAAAAGCAAAAATTTATTAGCACACATGGTAATAGTTGCACATGTAAGCATGTGACATGAGGCAATAATGACGGTTAATTTTAAGGGTACAAAGCATATCTATGAAGCGAGCAGATATTGGGACTGTGCAAAAAAAAAAAAAAATCTTTAATAATGAGGAAAAAATATAAAAGAGAAAAAAGGTTATGAGAGGTGGTAAATTTTCCAACTGAATGAAACTTAAAATCCTGAAGTTCTAAAAACTATAAGACAAATTGATGATATATTTTCAATTTTATAAAGATATTTGCACTCTTGAAACTTCGAAATATAAGCATCCCAAAATAGCCATAAAAGTTCAGGAATAATCCCGTAAGAGTAAGAATGAAAAGTATAACTTTGAAAAGTATGGATGTGACGAGATAGTCCTGGGTTTGGCACCAAATGGACGAAACTTTGAAGCCAAGATAAAAAAAAAAAAATTGAAATGAAATAAAAAGAATTACGATCCGAGAAGGCCAATAAACCCAAGAGGACTCAAATCACTACTACAGATTTAATTTTTAAACATATTTTTTAAATTACAATATATAAAAAAATATTATTTAAATTTTTAATAATATTTTTATTACTGTTATATTTAATTTATATTATTAACGAATTTAATAATACTTTTATAATTTAATAATATTTTTAAATGTTATTAAATTTTAATTATGTTATAACAAATAGAGAATCACTAGAGGAGAAAAATTGCAGACACACAGTAATATGAATGGGCAACTGAGAGCAAATTAGTGCGTGCGTGATAGAGTTAGGAAATGATGTATGTGCATGAGTTTTGTAATGAGTTAGAGACTACGAAATTTTAGGGTGTGTTTACAAATTGTCATTTTGAAAAGAAAGAGAGGGGAAGAGAACACCAGAATATTCAATATGTCAATATGTATCATATAGAAAATGTTTGACAATCAGAACTTTTACCTGAATTTATTTGCTAGAATGTGACATATATGTTAATCCTTAGATTAATAGGTGAGTTATACCATTTTATTTCTTTCAACAACCATCTATATTTTTATTTAAAAATTTTGACAATAAATTCTGGTAAGGGAGCATTACCCATATCATATATGTAAATAGTTAGCACTAATGGTTTCAGATATTGTATTCCCTTAATTATTGGACATTGAAGAAGAAAATAGGGATTAAGTAATACATCACTCACTGATGTTTTAGCTAAGGCACTTGGTAACACAATATATAATAAATTGTGGATTGAAAGGAAAAGAAATGAAAAAAAGAATCTCTGTCTAGTCTAGAATCTTGATAATGTTAAAGGTAGTTTAAAATGACTTTCGGCCTCTGCGCCACTATAGTGTTATGCCATGACAGTATGTACGGGAATGAATGTGTAAGATTCGCGAATCCGCCATAGCCGAATTTCCAATGGACATTGCCGAATATGACTCTGTGAAGTGTATACTTAGCAATGCTCAATTATTTAATGCATGTGCGCATATACTTCAACTTTGCATGAGTGCATAATTTTATTCAATACATGTACGTCTGAATATAGGAATTTTGGGGGATAAGATCTAGTTATCCTAGGGAAGTAGGCGCGCTCCCTATTGAGGATGTCACATTCAAAGGCCCTGATGGTCAATGTGGTTTGAAAAGGGGAAGGAGAGAGAGAGACGGGAAGGGGACGAGATCAGACAAAGAATCCTATCCCATTGACATTAATGATAGGGGGCATTTTTTTTGGCAACGTATATGAAAAAAAATGAATAAAATAATAAAAATATTGGAATAATAACTCACATGATTATTATTATTTTTATTAATTTTTTTTTAAAAGTTATCAATATATTTTTTAATATGTTGGTAAATTATATATATATATATGTGTGTGTAAAATTTATTAATGTATTAAATAATATATTGATAAGCTTTACATTTTATATACAAAATTTATCAACATATTTATGTTTATAAATTTTGTATACATGCAAAATTTATTAATATTTTTTAATAATATGTTAGCAAATTTTTGGATTAAAAAAATTTAATATAAGTAATAATGATTATATAGAACCCATCATTCAAGCATTTTTATCATTTTACTCACTTTTTCCATGTATGTTGTGTATTGCATCACAAAAAATAAGTTCCCAAACCCTTTTCTTTTAATATCTGTATAGTTTCTCATGGTCTTGATAGAGTGTGCCATTCAAGGGTCCATGGTGGTGTAATCCCAAACTTTCAATTTGTGTTCCACTCTAAAATGTTCTCTTTCCCCTCCAAAACTTTTGCCTTCCCGACCGCCTACTCCAATTTGCCACTGCCATCGCCTACCCCGCGCCGCACAGCCACCGCACCACGTAGTCGTTACAGTGAAACAACAACAAATGTCGTCCATCGCCAAGCCTCTTTCCGAACCCGACCACCATCCCCATCCACACCCCCTTCCAAATTTTGACCCGTACCTTCCCGTCCTCCCCCCAAAAGCCCAATAACCACCTACATAGGTTCACACAACAGCCCTGTGAAGAACCCATCCCCAACCCCAAGCCCCCGAAAAGCCAGAGGTCATCATCTGCAGGATGATGGTGAGCTGCGCCTAGACCACCCGCCATCATAAATTGATCCGTTCCATGGCCCCAAAGTCCAAGCCATGGGGTGGGTGGCATCAAGGATGTTGAATGCATTGAAGCCTTCCTAGGGTGTGGTGGTTGTTGTTGTGGTGGCGGCCGTGGTGGTGGTTAGTGGCGGATGTGGAGGAAGACGAGGGAGTGGAGGGGAAGTGGTTGGGTTCACTGTTGTTGGAAGTGGGTGGAATTCCCATAGAAGAAGATGGTGCACTTGTGGACCTTAGAGAAAAAGTACTGCTATGATCACAGTGCATCAGACACCATTAACAAGGAGCATTAAAACCTTTGCCAATTTTTCTTATATTAAAAATCTATTGTTTTGGGAAGATGCCAAAGTTCCGAGAAAATAAAACAACAAAATGAGATAGGTGGATTTAAAAGTAGATGACCTTATAAGAATTTTAATTTGTCAAAAAGCATAGATTTGCTCCATGATAATCAGGTTTAGTAAGATGATATATGGCAGTATCCGAATCTCGTAGAAAAGCAAATAGATGGCTTTATTTGACTTTAAATTTCTTGAAAGTGCTTTCGTTGATTCGTTCGTGAATTAAACAAATGAACTTCTCCTAACAATATTTTTAACAATTTAGTATAATGGGAAAAAGAATCATCATAATAAGAAAGAGAGATTAGTACCCGGGCGGTGGGGTTTTTTTTTTTTCTTTTTTGAAAACACATAACATAATAACTAATAGTTATCTGGAATGATTTTGTAAAAATATAAATTTATATAAAATAATAATTCTCCAATAATTAAGACACACGATTAGATTAATTTTTATTAAAAACTTACATATATTAATTGAATAAAATTATTAAAAATTATTGAATAGAAAATAGACAAGTACCTAATCATCTTGAAAATAAATGTCCTTCAAAAAAACAAAAATTCGCTAACATATCAGTTCTTAAAGCTAAACATGTTCTAAGATGTTAATTTTCTGCTAAAAATTCCATTTGTTGAGTACCCTTAATAGGATGATGATGGACTTCATTAAATTTCATGTGTCATCCAAGCTGAACATGGCCAATCTGCAAGGGACTAATGTGTTGGAATCCAAATCTTTTATATATCAATCCATGATTTTCTATGTCATTTTACATAATTTTATTTAGTATAAGATAAAAAATACTTTTGTTTGGATTTGTAATTGGATGGCCATTATTGCGTTTGTTTAGGATACATCTCACCATGAGCATATTAACTAAATATCAATAGTTAATTAATTACTAATGAGGAATAAATTAAGCTAATAAAAAATGAAGCGTTTTATAAGGCTTCAATTTTATTTTTTCTATCGATAGTTTCTTTGATGCACTTTCTAATTATCAAAATTTTTGAAGAAGATAGCTTTCTCCTTTTCTATTTCTTTTTAAAATAAAAAAATAAATACATCTTTATTTAAACATAAAATAAAAAGATAAAAGATAAAAGTAAAGTTTAAAAATATTTTTGAGTGTTTTCTTAAATCACAACTTTTTGGAAAATTAATTAGTTCCTATTGGTATTTTATTTTATTTTTTAATATAAAAATTTTTTTGGCTTTTGATTTTGAAAACTATAATATATTATTGATTTGAAAAAATAATTTTACAAAATATTATTGCTCTTTGTAACAACCTCTATCATATAAACCATGCTCGAGTGATGGAGTTATATTAAAATGTTGTCAGTGTGCTAAGAAAATCTTTAAAATGTGAAAAATGAAATACATAGCCCTTCATCTGCACACTTTATCATTGACTAATAGTTCATAAATATCGTCGTCTCTGATACATAGAGGGTAAAATAATTACAATTTAGAAGAAATTGTGACTAACATAATACACAGAACTTGCTTCTGACTAGTCGCTAGCTAGCTTCAATAGTCGCTTGGTCTGGTTTGTGCCCGAGTCTTGCTCAGAAATTATTCGAGTACTTTGCCCCGCACTTAATTTCCAACTTAGGTGCTGGAATATTTACGGAAAATAAAAACATACAAGCAGGCAGTGAGAACCTAAGGTTCTTAGTAAGTAAACTCAAACTATTACTCATATAGTGCCATCATAAGCATTCCAGCCGCTTCGATTTCTTATAAAAATGTGAGCACATATACGCAAGCAATGGTTCAATTTTAAGTTGAAAATATCTTTTTCGAAACGAGTTATATTTTAACAACTACTTGGCATATTATATGACAGACATAAAAGCACGAATAGTGTAATATACTTCAGTAAGAATCATAATAACATCATGACATAATGAGATAATTAGAAATGCACATATAGATATTTGTACTTGATTTTATGCAAATGTACTTGACTTAATTCATCATGTCTTTCTTTAACTTGTAATTTGATCTTACTCTTTTTTGTACTCGGTCTCTCAAAGGTGAATGGCCTCTCTCATCCTTGGTAATAGCCTGCTTTTCAAGTCTGAGTTTGTACCTATACATGAGTGACGAGTTTACTCTAGTCTATTCCCCTTTAATCAGGTCGAGGGCTGGCCCAAATCTTAGCCAGTACCGCTCTGGCCCATGCTAGCTGGGTCTATGTCACGCCTCACGTGGTAGTTTGATACGTCCCTCTTGCAAGTTCTTATTATCTTTTCCTTTCCATATCTTATCATGCATGCGGATACTTTGTGCATTCATGGATATGTCTCATACCTTACTTCTCATATCTTATTCTAATTATGCTTGCATGCATAACATATATGAATATGACATGTAAATGTAAATATATTTAAAGCATAATCATCCATAGCATAAGTTCTCATAAATTCTTATCGAAAATTCGGCAGCATAATGGGTTGAGTCCGCTTCCCTGTGAATAATGCTAGGCTACCAATACAATCAATTAACTATGCAATTCAATGTAAAACAGCAAGTTACAGCAACATTATTAATCATATGGTATGTCAAAATCAATAGAAATATCAACAGAGTTTTCTACTCACTCTACCCTTTTCTGCCTGAATTTTGTAAAGTTCACCCTTACTCCTATTCAACTTATTTAGACCTGAATTTTGATATGTCATAGCTCTATGTGTCTAGTTTTCAACCTGTTTGGTTCCATCTCATATTGATTTGTATAACTCAAGTTATTAGTATTTTACTTCAGAGTGCCTTATACTTAGCTAGAAATGCAACTTTATAGGTGAAAATTCACTAAATAGCAATATAGGTGAAATCATACGAAATTTATATCAATTTAAAGATAACAGAACAAGCTTTCAAATGAAATAAGTTTCATACCATTTATATGAGTATATTTTGAGATATAAACCCCGTAACTTGACCTTAATGGACTACCCTGTTCCAACCTAATTTTAACTTAAGGTGAATTTATTGATGTGCTAGGAATAATGGGCAATAGATTTGACTCTGAAAGTTTTATGAGATATTCCTTTACATGTTATCTTTCAAAAAACGTTAGTTTCACTCAATTTAGAGTTGTGTAAAATGAGTTCCGCCCCTCTTAACTTACACTGCCCAGATGGGAATCCAGGATTCTAGGTCAAACTTCAAAAATTCATAACTAATTCTCTACTAATCTAATGGCCTTATATTTTATATGTATGGAAAGCCTTGAATGTCTAGTTTTACATAAAAATAGATTCATCAAATTTAAATGGCTGCAGGTAGAGCCGTACACTCCGGTGTATGGACCATCAAGGGGAAAACCCTAATAGCTTCTCGAATTCTTCTTGAATTCATGTTTTCCTTAAATCCATCCATCCAATCTTCAATTCAAACTCACATATACACCTTAAACCAACCTTAATTCATCATCTCCACCCCTCACAATATCAGAATCATGGATAAACAAGGGACCCTAGGAAGCCCCAAATCAAAGAAAGGAAGGAGAAAGTTGATATTCCTACCTTGGTGGTGTGAAATCTTGGTTAAACTTGATTTTGGAGTGAAGTTGATGGTTGGAGCTTGAGCTTGGAGATGAGAGGAAGTGGAAGAAGATGAAAGAAAGTGGGAAAATGAGGGTTGGTCTCATTTCCCTTTATTGTGGGGAGGCCAAAAATTTAAGGGGAGTGGGAAGAAAAAAAATGAAAACTTATGAAGAAAGCTAGCTTTTGATTGGTGGACTTCAATCCTTATTCAAACTTGGCTTGGCTTCCCTCTTTTATGGCTGATAGGGCCACCACTTATAAGGATGTTTTGGCTAAATCTTGTCCCTCCATCATATGGTTCTCATAGTATAATTTCTATTAGTCCAATTCCGACAGTTTAAAATACTAAAATTCTACCGATTTCCTTCAAATCGATAAAATGGTTTTAGAAAAATCCTATGAGGTTTCCTATAATTCTAATCTAACTCCATCAAGTCTAATCCTTCTAAATCATACTTAATTAGCTTTAAGTGAATGCTTAATTGAATCTTAATTAATCCCAATTATTCTATGAAAATCGAACAACTAAGCGAAAAACGATAAAAATCCGGTAGAGGTGAGGCCAAGTTTCTCCACTGTCTTAAGCAACACTTGGCGCCACTCATATGTGGTAAGGGTGGCTGAATTTCAGCCACTTAAGTAAGAGTTTCCAATTAAAAATTCTACTGGTTCGGTTCTAGCAGTTTAAAATACCGAATCTTCGTCGATTTTCTTCAAATCAGCAAAACTTTACTAAATGACTCTAAGAGAATTTCTATATCTCTATTTTAATTGTTCCTAAGCCTAATCCTTCTAATTAACATCTAATTAGCTCCTAATTAAACTTACTTAGTCAATAAAATCGATAAATTACTTATTAATGTGAAATAATCATTTTTTGCAAATTTGGAGCTTTTCTATTTTCTATTTTTCATAGCTAATGGTATTTCCATAATTTTGAGCAAGTTCAGGGGCACCTCACGTCATTTCACACCAGACTGCCTCCATGTTCCAATCAGCAAAAATTTGAACTTCTACTATTTTGCCACGTGATTCTGCTCTGTTTAAAATCTCATTTTGCTAATTTTACAGATGTAGGGACATAAAGGTTATTTCATGAAAAATTCTAGGGTTATTGTGGGAATAAGTCTTTGGGGTCAAAATATAATTTCTAAAAATTTTGGGCATCACTGCAATTAACCAAAGTTTATAGGCGCACTTTTATCATTTCTTAATTTTTAACATATGGTAATGCTATATTTTCAACGGCAGTGTTACACTACCCTATAATTCTGAGCATGAAGATCGTTATGGTATAACGCTGCCTGAGAAATTCTTACACTGCCTAAGGGAAATAATTCAAAGTTTCCATTACGTTTTGTTTACGAAAGTGGGGATATTACACTCTTAATCAATAATATTAGCGTGAGGAAGTGCATCTGAGTAAAATACATATTAATCAATAAGTGGTTTTCATCTTATTTTCCATTTCTGAGTAAAACCCTACATTTTTCTTTATTTTAAGTCACTTCCTAAATCCCAACATTATATGTCAATTTTTTAAACCCCAGTATATTTTAGGAAAAAATGCAGATTACCTCATGAATTATAAGTTATGTGCATTTTACCCCTTAATTTTTAAAATATGCAAATTGACCCCTGATGTTTCTTAATCGTAAAAATTAAATTGACTCCTCTGTTACTTTTAATGACCAAAATACTCTTATCTTCTTCTCCTCCTTCTCTCCTCCCCATTCTTCTTCAAGTTCTTCTTCCCTCTTCCCTCTCTCCACCCCATAAGCTCCCATATCACCTCTACCCCTGAGGAACCAAAACTAAACCACCCAAAATTGAACATTCACCCCAATATATCTGAATTTTTTTCTCTTAATTACAATCGTCACATCACCTTCTTCCCACAATCTGCACTTCCAGGCTCTTTCACAGCTCACCAAGTTGCACAATAATTTTGGCTCTCACTCTTTTTAGCTATTTCCAACAATGCTTGTACGTTAACATTACAATCTAAATGGCTTGTTGTATCTGACTTGAATGTTTATTTTAATTGTTTAACCAAAGACATGATGTCAATAGATATTTGTTGGTTGTTTGCCAATGTATAGAATCTTGAACTCGATCGAGCTTGAGCTACTACTTGCTTGCTGGTCATATAAAATAGAAAATTAGAGAAGCGAGAAAACACTAATGAAAATGAAACTTACAATTAAAGGAAATGAAAAGTGTTCTCTGCATTCTACATTAAGACTTTGGCTTATATACAACCTAGATAACATGTGGCTAATTAAGCTAACTAGTAACTAACTGATAGAAAATTGTTATGACATGTAAGAAGTGCTAACCAATTAACTCAAACTTGTATTAGTACAAACTAGTTAACTTAGACCTCTATAATCATCTATATACATTGAGAATCCTTTTCAAGATGGAAAGTAGAATTCAACCAATCCCAACTGACAAATGTGATGCTGAAAAATCTGAGGAGGCAAAGCTTTAGTACACAAATCAGCAATTTGGGAATGTGACATGATGGGAAGGAGATGAATGAGACCTGCCTTCAACTTGTCATGAACAACATGGCAGTCGATTTCAATATGTTTGCTACGCTCATGAAACACTAGATTAGCAGCCAAGTGAAGCACTGACTAGTTGTCACAATAAAGCAAAGCTGAAAGGCAAATGGGCGCAGGAATAGTGTAACATGATTCCACAGTTAGAACAAAGAAAAATTATACGGCAAGATGAAAGGCACTGGCTATGAGGATAGGAGATCTGTAACAAGGCACTCAACCGAGGAGCTCACTCAAATAATGAATTTGTCTTATGAGCTATGACTTACAGTTTATGTAGTTGCATTAGTTTTTTGTTCTAGTGTTGTTCTATTTCCTTTTTTATGTTTTTCGTTTGTCCTTTTGGTTGTTTTGGTTGTTGTATAGCTCCTCTCCATAAGGGTCAAGTTTGAACTATGAATAATCAAAAAAAAAAAAAAAAGGAAAATTGGGGACTTAAAAGGAACACAAAGATCATAGGTGAGCCATTGAAGCTAAGGGTCTACAAAGGACGGGTTCGGCCAAGTTAGATTGGACCCAAACCTAACCCGATTTCATGATTGGGTCATCTCTTTGAACCCAAACTTGACCCAATAATGAGCTGATTAATGACCAAGTCAACCTGACATTTACACAATATATAAAGAATTAAACATTATATATAATAAAGTCATAAAATTTTAGAAGTAAAAAACAAAATTCAAGAAATATTTTACAATACATATTTCAAAATAAATTATATTAAAATAAAAATTGATTGAAGTATATAAATACTATAATTTATTACTAATTTTTTAAAAAATAAAACTTTTTAAAGAAGTTTTTAACTTTGTGTCAGGTTAGGCCAAACTAAAGCATGACTCAAACCCAGCCCAAAAAGTGTATCAGGTCAAATTTCACAACCCAAACCCAGTTCAATAAACTTTAGGCCATGATGGGTTAGTGAGCCAGGCCAGGTCATGAACACCCCTAACTGAAGCTCACATGTGGCAGTGGCTAAGGAGCAGTATTAAGTTTTGGAGGATGATGGCGACACAGTATGTTGTTTCTTCACCTTCCATGAAATAAAGGAGTCCCCTAAATAAAGGTAGTATCCTATCACAGATCTTCAAGTATTTGGGCAAGCAGTCTAGTCAGAATCACTGAATCCTTTGAGCTGCATAGAGGAAGTAAAAGAAAAGAACAAACCCTTACCTAGACTACCTTTCAAGTACCTAAAAACCTAGGTTGCAAACTTAAAATGAGAGGCCATGGGTTTATCAAGAAATTGGCTTAAGTGGGTGACAACGAAGCTTATATCAGGCTTGGTGGTGGTCAAGTACAAAAGCTGACCAACCATTCTCTTGTAGAAAGCAGCATCAGGTAGTGGGGAACCATCATTTTGCTACAGTTTAATAGAATGATCCATTGGTGTACTTGCAAGCTTGCAAGCTAGAAGGCCAACCTATTGGAGCAACTTGAGAGTATATTTCCTTTGGCACAAGCAAATCCCCTTAGATGAGCGAACCACTTTAAGAACAAGGAAGAATTTCAAAGGACCAAGATTTTGAACAAGGTATCCAAGGTTCTCTGGATAGCAGCAGTCTCTTGAGCGTCAATCCTAGCCAATATCATGTCATCAACATATATGAGTAGAGCTGTGAAAAAGTTAGGTGACTTATGTTTGGTGAACAAAGAAAAATCTAATTGAGATTGTTGATATCTAGAGTTGATGAGAGAATAATCGAGAGTTTCTTATATCACTATCGACTAACTTGACGAAGGCCATATAAAGATTTGCGCAAATGACACACCTGGCCAAGCTTAGGTGGTGTGGCTCCTAAGGGAAGTCCATGTACACCTCTTCATGGAGATCCCTATGAAGGAACGCATTATTGTCGTCCAATTACTCTAAGAGCCAATTCTGATTGGCTACCAAAGCAAGGACTATATTAAGCTGGGCCAAGGGTGAAAAAGTTTCCAGAAAATCAGTCCCCTCTGTTTGAGTGAATTCTTTGGCAACAAGACAAGCCTTGTAGTATTCTATAGTTCCATTGGCCTTATGTTTGATCTTGTATACCCACTTGCACCCCATTATTTGTTGTTAGAAGGAAGGTCAATAGACTCCCCTATACCAGTTACTTGTATCTTAGCATCCATTGCTGCTTTCCAACAATCAAGCTGAGCTGCTTGTTAATATGTCTTTGACTCCTCATTGGTAGAGATGGCTAGGATATAGTTGTTGTGTGTAGGTGAAAACTTAGAGTAAGATAAGTATTGCTAGAGGAGATATAATGCCTACTTGGAGGATTGAAGATTTGAGGTAAATGCAAGGTTGTAGTGAAAATCCTTCAACTATGAAGGTTGTTGTTGAATCTTGGCTGACTTTTTAAGTTTGGATAGTAGGACAGCTAGTGGTATGGTTAGTGTAAGGATCAGATAAAGAAGTATCTAATTGGGTAGGGGTAAGTGCATGAAGGTGGTTTGGTTCAGGTTGTTGATATGTGAGTGAAGGTGAAGGATATGTAAGATCTACATCCACAAAAAAAAAAAAAAAAAAATTAGAAGAATATGTAGAAATAGCATCGTGAGACCTGTCAGCGTTAGAAGTACTAAGGAAAGGAAAAATATTCTCATCGGACACCACATCCCTAGAAATGAAGATTTTTCAGGTCTAAGTGTCATAGAGAATAAAGCCCCCAATTTTATGGCCTAAATATACACAAGCTCGAGCTCTAGGATCTAATTTTGTTCTATGGTTAGTCAAGGTGGAAGCATAACATCTGCGACCAAAAACTTTCAAAAATGACATGTCAGGTAACTTGCCATGCAACATTTCAAAAGGGTTTTTATTCTTAAGAGCCAAGCTAGGAATGTGATTAAGTAGCAAAACAACATAAGCAATGGCGAAATTCCAAAAAATCTTAGATAAATTGGACTGAAAAAGTAGT
Source organism: Pterocarpus santalinus (assembly GCA_031439595.1). NCBI lineage: Eukaryota > Viridiplantae > Streptophyta > Magnoliopsida > Fabales > Fabaceae > Pterocarpus > Pterocarpus santalinus. The sequence goes on from CM062527.1 coordinate 41,771,553, forward strand.
GTTCTAGTTATGCTAAGGATGTCTTGGTGTTTCCTCTCCACAACACCATTTTGTTGTGAAGTTTCAATACAAGAAGTTTGGTGCACAAGTCCTTTAATTTGATAGAAAGACTTCAAGTTGAACTCAAGACCATTATCGGATCGAATGGCCTTTACTATGCAAGAAAATTGGTTTTCAACCAAGCTTATGAAAGATTTAATGCATGACGCAACTTTAGATTTATGTTTTAACAAAAATAGCCAAGTTTATCTACTATAATCAGCAACCACAATCAAGAAATACCTATGGCCATACTTAGAAATGGTTGATATAGGGCCCCATATATCCATATGCAGTAAATCAAAGCATTAGCACATCTAGAACTACTAATAGGAAAAGGCAACTTCTTCTGTTTTGCTAATGGACAAATGCTACAAAAATCATCACACTCATTTATTGATATGAAAGGGAACTATTTATGAATTACAAAAATCTTTTCTTTGGAGGCATGACCTAGTCTAAAATGCCAAAAGTTGGCATTAGGAATGGTCATGGTAGAAAAAGAAAGTACAATTGAGAATGTGAACTAGGATGTCTTAGCACATACAACCCATGCCTCTCTTCAACAGATCCAATCATCCTCGAGGTGCTGAGATCCTTTATGTCACAAAATTTGTCAATGAATTTCAGGTAACAATGAATTAAGGATGTATGCTTAGTGATTGAAATTAGATTAAAGGAAACAGAGGCAAGTAAAGAACATTAATGAGGGTAAGGAAAGGTAAAAAGTAGATAGTTTCTGCCATAGTGGCAAGAACCTAGTTACTATTTGGGAGTCTAATATGAACTGGTAAGATGTGCTTACAGGTGGTAAAGGAGGGCAAGGGAACAACAAATATGATCTATTGCCCCTGAGTCCAAAATCCCATCTACAGTTCTTGAAAAAGAATTACATAGGGAAATGTTACTTGAATTCATGTGGGAATTGTGAGGTTGTATGGATATTTGCTTAGTGGAATAGGGTGTAGGAGCCGAAACCATGTTTTGAGCAGATGCAACTTGAGTCTACTAGAAGAGAGCAAGGAGAAATCGATACTACTCCTAAGTCAAACCAATATTGGAAGAGGGCTGAGATTCCTCAACTTGATCAGCCTCTGCATCATAGTCATTAGAGGCTAGTGCATTAGTGTGCACTTCATTAACACCTTTCTTGAAATAAGGAGGTAAACCATATGTTTTGAAGCATGAGTCAACCGTATGTTCACCTTTGCCACAAAAACTACAAAGTTTAGTACTGTCAGATTGGCCTCCTTTGACAAACTTTCCCTTACCAAGCGGTTTTCCAGCTACACCATTACCCTTGACACTAGTACTAGCGGTGGTGGCCTAGCTTTCGTCACCTCATGGCTTTCACTCATGAATTGTCATGCCTACTACACAACTAAGCCACATACATCATTAATATGAGGAAGGGGATTCGTCAACAAGATTTGAGACCGAATGCCAGAAAACACAAAGTAGAAAATTAGAGAAAAGAGAAAACTCTGATGGAGATTAAACTTGCAATGAAAGGAAATGAAAAGTGTTCTCTGCATTCTACACTGACACTTAGGCTTATATACAACTCAAATAACATGTGCCTAATTGAGCTAACTAGTAACTAACAAACAAAAAACCATTATGACACATAAGCAATGCTAACCAACTGACTCAAACATGTATCAGTACAAACTAGTTAACTTAGATGTATATAATCATCTATATACATTGAGAGCTGGCATGGCCATCTATCAATTTTAAGTGTCAGTGAAAGCTGGCAAGTGCATTTTCTAAAGAGATTTAAGTTTGTAATGCACAAAAATGACGCTTTCAAAGAAACAAAGAAACTTCTTGGACTTGGAGATTCGTAGTTTAATGAATAAAATTAGTTTTAACCTGGAATATTTATTTACTTTTGAAATTAACTTGTTGCTACCCACACCAGTAAGTTTCCTTATTGGAAGAAAATAAGGATAATTTGGTTATTAAAAATGATAGAAGGGACGATTTGCACAATTAAGAAAAGTCAGGGTTGATTTTTAAAGTTAGGAGATAAAGTGCACATAAACTATAGTTTAATGGAGTTAAGTATTTTTTTTTTTTTTGTATTTTATTTTCCTTCATGAGACTAATCCACTGAATATTCCTGCTTCATTTTACTTCAAGGACAACTTGAAATTAAATTCTACTTCAATTCTGAAAAATGAAAAACTTTTACATTAAAAAATACAAACAGAAAATAATTACTTTATTAGAAAAAATATAATTTTAAAAAAATTTAGCTTTCGTTGTGTCTTTTTTTTTTCTTTTTTTGACACAAAGACGATTTTATTAGTTTTCTCACATTTAAAAAAAAAAAGAGAAAAGAAAGCTATGAAATGTTTCGTTTTCTATTAGCTTAAATTATTCTCTATTAATAATTAATCATTTTTGGTTATTTAGTTTAGCATGTTGGCTATTTAGTTTACCCTCAATGAACACAATAATGATCGTCCAACACACATCCAAACATGAGCATCTTTGATTTTTTTTGGTTGAAACTAGGGTATCTACCATCGAAAGATGTGACTAATCCCCTCGTTGCGAAAACTCTCCAAAGAGGCAAACGATTGGTCACAAAATGCACTCCACTCCCATGGCGAGGATTGAACCCTCAACCTCATGGTTAAGGGATGAGGTGAGTTGCCACCACACCACACCTTGTGGTTTGTGCATCTTTGATTTTATACTAAATAAAATCCCACAAAACAATGTAGAAAAAAAAAAATACACGTTGATCATTAAAATTTTCAAATTTTAACACACTAGATATATTTTCATAGATTAGCCACAACAGCTCCAATGACACATGTCATTCAATGAGCCACATCATCATCCCGTTAAGAGTCAATGGATGGAATTTAATAAAAGGATTAACTTGTCAGAATGTGTTTAATTTTAAGGATAAATGTGTTAGTAAATTTTTTCTAAGGGACAATTATAGCAGCTAAAGTCTAGATTAGCTTTTTAAATTTATTATTAAAAAAAGATTAGCTCTTTAATTTAGTATAAATTATTTCGTTCAACATAAAAGAAACAATTATATTGACATTAAATAGAAAATCATAAAAATATTATCATAGTTGGGGTTTTATTTTTTCATAGAAGTTTCACGATCAAAGCAAAAAATAAAAAAATTCACATTTCAGGAAAGCAAAGAAAGTAGAGTATGCCAAGATCTATTTTATCATATTAGTTTTTATTTTGAAAATGTATTTCAAGATTTTAACATGTTTGTAATTTCATGATCTGATTCGTGATATAACATGAAAGTTTCAAGAATTGACTATTCGAAAACTATGGATAAACGTAGCAGAATGAACAAACAAAAATTTTTCATCACATGAACACGTACATATAGAATCAATTAACACTCATGAAATCATATCTCATGAGTTTGGTATCCGCTCGTGTTATTTAGATAATGTAAATGCCTAAAATTATAAAATATTGTATGAGACATTTACCTCTTGGAGCGATATCTCGTAGAAATTTGATGTTTGTCTTACGAATATGCAATCGCACAATCGCATGACCTCTAGCTCATTCACACGAATGCATTTTGCCAAGAAACTCCTCTTCTCAATCCAAGATCCATTTCTCATTGCCTTCTTGAAAAACGAGATCCTCAAATGACTATGGAGTGGATGGCGATGCCAGAGGCTTTTCAACTAAAAAAAGAGAGGTGATGTATGCTCAAAAAATTTCTATCTTGTATATATAACCATCAGCGCCCTCTCTCTATTTATTTTAATTAATTATAGCCTTCCCTTTTCTGTTCTCTAGGGTTACACTTTTGAAAAATGCAAAATATGGGCTGACAATTTATGTCATAATCAGTTTCTAATCGATTCCCATAATAAACAAAGCCTTCTTTAAAATAGAATTAATTCTTAAATAATTCTTATTTTAAATAGGCCAACGTAATTTTTTATATTCACTAACATATATTAATATATAAGTCATCTTATGTCTTACATTAACCCAAAATTGGAAAATATCAAAATGCCCTTGACACAAATTTCTAATGTGTGGACATTCTATGTATAGAAACTTCCCTTGCGAGGATCCAACTTTACCCTGGACTTGACTTCAGGATCTGCAAGCAACTTTGCAATTGAATTGCAAGTCTAATCCAATAATTGAATTCTAGTTAACTATCTTAATTAGATTTAATTCATTCTTGGTGAGTACACGTCCTATTGTGTGTGACTAACTAGGTTCATCTCTAATTGGAAATGAGATTATAAAATCAACTTTTTGATATTATTGAAAACTCATTTCCATTCCTAAAGTAGAATTTCCAAAATACTCTTGGCTCTCATAAGACATGGATAACACCTAGCACAACATGTCATGATCACTCAAATAGTGACAAATATATCAATTAAAACATTCCAGTGAACCAACAATCATATTTACCATGCACTCAAATCCTTTTATTATAGCATCCCAATCCAGCTAAGATCATGGATAATGTCAAACCAAACCCTATAGCTTAAAGCATATGGAATCTCTTGGTTTCTATTCTTCAATCAATGGGACATGAAATAGAAACTCTTTTCCATTTAATTCTAAGTACCTTGGGCAAGGATTTCACGATCAAGATTAATCTCATATCCATAGGACCTATCCTTGTTTACTTAAGGTAATGAATTCCTTCTTAACTATTCACCTATCTCCATATGTAACTAACTATAGCCACAAACTGCCTAATACTAATGCATAGCATGAGTATATAAGCAAAAGCAAACTATAGTTACCTATGTACAAGATAACTGTGCCATCTCAGGTCAAAGGATTATATACACTATCATGATCTAGATAATGTTTCATTAACATTAGTAAAATACCATGTGAACATTATCTATACTTCATGTTCAACCCACTTATCATATAAGTATCCACATATTTGTTTTAAATCTAATGTTGTATAGTGTGAAACTCTCTATTTCATCTTCATTAGTACATTGTACTAATCATGGAAAATAATAGAGGTGACAATCTTCTGAAATAATAATGCCCAGTTAATATTTCGCTGATTTGAGCTATTTTAAAGATCTTGTACTAGACTATTCCGTTACGTATCTAACAACTATCTTATGGACTTATTCTAATAAACATACAAAAATTATGAATAAAAGAATAATAAACTGCCATTAATAGGAATTATTCATACATATATCAACTCTAGGCCATACAACTAAAAATCTCCCACTTACATTAGAGCCATTTAGTACAATATCTAAGACCCATCTTTTCAAGATGTCTGTCCAATTGCTATTGCGTTATGGCTTTTGTGAGTATTCTAATAAACATACACAAATTATGAACAAAAAAATAATAGACTGCCATTAATAGGAATTATTCATACATATATCAACTCTAAGGCATACAACTAACAATCTCCCACTTGCATTAGAGCCATTCAGTACAGTATTTACGGCCCATATTTTCAAGATGTCTATCCAATTGCTATTGCATTATAGCTTTTGTGAGTAGATCAGCAACATTGTCTACTGAAGCTACCTTTTGCATGGCTATATCGCCTTGCTCAACTATTTCTCAGATAGTATGAAATTCCTTTCAATGTGTTTGGATTTCTGGTGTGCTCTAGGTTCCTTTCTTGAGCTATGACTCCACTATTGTCACAATAGAGAATAAGTGGTGATGATATGGAAAGAAGTACACCAAGTTCTATTACAAATTTTCTAATCCAAATTACCTTTTTTGCCGCCTCTGATATAGCAATATATTCAACCTCTGTAGTGGAGTCTATAGTTGTTGACTGCTTAAAACATTTCCAGCTAATCATTCATCCATTATAAGTGGATATATACCTTGAGATAGACTTTCTATCATCTATATTTGATTGGAAATTAAAGTCTGTAAAATCATCCAGTTTTAAGTCATTTCCTTCATATACCAAGTCCTTAGTCCTTCTCAAGTGCTTAAAGATGTTCTTGATAGCTACCTAATGTTCTAGCCTTGGGTTGGACTGAAATCTACTAGTTATACTAGTAACATACGCGATATCTGGCCTAGTACATAACATTGCATACATAAAGCTATCAATGGCAAAAGCATAGGGTACCTTAGCCATCTTTTCCCTCTCTTCAGATGTCTTGGGCGACATTACTTTAGAGAGGTGAATATGTGTCTCACAAGGAGTAAATGTCTCTTGGAATCAAGCATATTGAACTTCTTCAATACCTTGTCCAAGTATAGACTTTGGGAAAGGCCTATCAATCTCTTCAGTCTATCTATATAAATCCAAATCCCTATAATTTAGGTTGCTTATCCCAAATCTTTCATGGAGAAAGTCTTTGACAACCAGACCTTTACAATTGTAAGCATGCCGACATCATTCCCAATTAGTAGAATATCATCCACATATAATGCAAGAAAGGCAATCTTACTCCCACTGACCTTTTTGTACACACATGGCTTGTCGTCATTCTTGATGAAGTCAAAGGACTTAACGGCCTCATCAAAATGAAAATTCTAGCTCCTCGAGGCTTGCTTAAGACCATAAATGGATCTCTTAAGCTTGTACACCTTAGACCTATCCTTAGACTTAAAAGGGTTGGTCGTGAATATGTGTTCCTCAATGTATCCATTAAGGAAAACGGCTTTGACCTCTATTTGCCAAACCTCATAAACATGTGTCTGCTATGGCTAGCAATATTCTAATGGATTTAAGCATGGCTGTAGGCAAGAAAGTCTCCACATAGTCAACTCCCTGCCTTTGGTGATACCTTTTTGCCGCTAGTCTTGCCTTAAAGGTCTCTATCTTTCCATTAAGACCAATCTTTCTCCTATAGATCCATTTGTTTGCAATAGGTACTATATCCTCAATGGATTGACTAAATCCCAGACTTGATTTGAGTACATGGAGTCTATTTGAGACTTCATGGCTTCTAGCCATTTTGAAGAATTTATATTAGATATAGATTCCTCATAATTTGTAGGATCATCTCTATGATCATTATCTCCATGTATGAACAACTCTTGCACATTTTCATGAAGATTAAGGTATCTCGTAGGAAGATGAATTACCCTGTTTGACCTTAGAGGTTCTATGACATTCTCATTCTGAATGAGCTCTTTCACTAGTTGATCAATATCCATTGGTTTGGACACTTAATCGATTTGTTGGGCTGATGACTCCTCATCTAGGTTTATTTCCTTTCCTATGCCTTTGTCTTGAAAAAACTCTTTTTCAAGGAAAATAGCATCTCTATTGATAATAACTCTTTGTTCAATAAGAAGATAGAAATAATATCCAAAGCTATCATTTGGATATCTATCAAACCTACCTTTTAGGGACCGAGTTTCCAATTTGTTAGTGTTCAACTTCTTAATGAATGCTGGATAGCCCCAAATCTTAAAATGTTTAAAATTGGGCTTCCTACTCTTCCATATTTCAAATAGAGTAGTAGGGACCGACTTATATAGGATTTTATTAAGCATGTAGCAAGCAGTATGCACTGCATATCCCCAAAACGAGACAGGAAGATCTGTATAACTTATCATAGACCACACCATGTTTAATAAAGTATGGTTTCTCCTTTTAGAAACACCATTTAATTATGGTGTTTGTGGAGGAGTGCGTTGCAAAATAATGCCATGTAATTTCAGAAATTCATGAAATTCAATACTTAAGTACTCTCCTCCTTAATCAAATCGAAGAACTTTGATGTTCTTTCCTATTTGTTTCTCTACTTCTGATTTGAATCCCTTAAACTTTTGAAAGGGTTCATGTTTATTCTTCATAAGATAAACATAACCATACCATCAGTAAAGATTATGAAGTAGTGATGTCCATATCTAGCCATTGTACTAAATAGGCCACACACATCACTATACACAAGCTCTAAAACTTCCTTGGCCCTTTCCATTTGTCCCACAAATTGAGACTCATTTTGCCTTGGAGACATGATTCACAAGTTAGAGTGGGTTAAGAACCCAAAGAAACTAATAATCTCATATCCTCTAACTTGTTTATCTTATCCTCTGCAATATGACCTAGCCTTAGGTGCCAAAGTTGTTTGAGACTAGGGGTTGAATTAGATCTAGCATTCATTTCAGTAATCTAAAGAGATACTTTGTTTCTGGTGCTCAAGTAATAAAGCCCGTCATGTAAGTAACTAATGCCAACAACGTTATTTCCAAAATAAATATTGCAAACATTATCTTTAAAATCAAAATAATAACCATTTTTAGTCAAACTAGAAATTAAGATAATATTTTGATAGGCATTTAGTAAAGCCAATACATGATTCAAAAACATAACATGATTATTCATTAATAATAATGAAGTTGAACCCACAGCTTTAGCTATAACACTTGCTCTATTGCCTATTTTCAAGGTTACTTTATGTGTCTTAAGGACCCTACTACTTGTTAGTTCCTACATAGAGGTACAAATGTGAGAATTTGCACCCGTATCAAGAACCCATGTAGTATATGAGCTATATGGACTACTAGAATTAAAACAGCAATAAATAGACATACCTTCCGAAGGCATTCCCTTTCCCTTGCTTGCCTTCAATTCCACCAAGTGTTGAGGGCAATTTCTCTTCCACTGCCCATCTTTGCCATAATGGAAACATTTTTCTTTATCCGCAACTTGTTTCTTCTTGCCCTTTTTCTTTGACACCACCACCGATGACTTGGAATAGAATTCTTCTTGTTCTTGTTGTTCTTAGTCTTAACAAAAGTAGAAGTCACAAGAAGCTTTTCTTTCCTTTTGCTAGTCATAGCCTTTTGGGCCATGACCAACATATTGTGCAAGCTAGCAAGCATATATTCTATATTATTCATGTGAATATTCAAAATGAACCAAGAGAATGATTTTGGGAGTGACTAAAGGGTCAAATTCAAATGAAGGTTAAAATCCATGTAGAACTCAAGGTTCTCAAGCTGCTCAATTAGCCTGATCATCCCTTGCACTTGAGGTCCTACATCAAACCCTTTTGAAATTTTATTCTGGAATAATTGCTTAGGTATCTCATATCTGGTAAACCTACTTTGCCACCATATAACTCTTTAAGGTGCAGCAAAACCTCAGTCACAGTTTCCATGTTTTCATGTTACTTCTGCAACTCATTAGTCATAGAAGTTAGCATGTAACATCATGCTTGTATGTCATTGGATTGTTGTTTATTATAAGCACTATTTCCTACTCCTTCCACCAATGAAGCAGGTTGTGGAGTGTCTAGAACTTATCCAATACTTTTCAAATTTAGGACAATTTTCAAGTTACGAAACCAGTCCATAAAATTAGGCCCGATAAGCCTATTTATGTTGGGTATGCTAGCGAAGAGGTTCAAAGATTTCATATTTGATAATACTATAGAAAATAACAAAATTAAATTAGAGTAAGGGTATATATATCCATCATAATGATCATGGTCTTATAATCAAAATGATCTCCAACTAATTTTTTGAATCCTACACTTCCAGAATAGGAAACGGGAACCTTAGTTGGGTTAGATTCCTAGTAGATCATTGAACTCCTATAAAATACTAACCTTCCTCAAGTACATCAATTCTTGGAGAATTAATATCCTATAAGTAAACAACTCTTGTTCAATACATCTTATGTATGGCTCAATCTTATTTTGGCTCCTAGTACTTTGGACCTCAATTACATCCATTCTTAGCTCATTATACATAGTTAAGTCCAATCCACTAATTACACTGCTAGAATGCGCAACTTACCAACGGATTTACCGATGGAAAATTGAATAAAATCCATTGGTAAGAGACACGTTGGTAATTAAAAAAAAAAAACAAATATTACTAATGGAAAAACACATTTGTTGGTAAATTTTCAATTTTTCCTATGGAAATTTTTCATCGATAAAAATAAAGACATGTCGGTAATAACAGCATAAGAGAGCGTCATTAACAGTGTGAAACCAACGAATTAGTAATAAGTACCAATGGATTATTCGTCGAATAGTGCAAAACTAATATTTTATATTATAAATTTATCAACCTAAAATTCATAAGTAAGATATGATTATTTATTTTTTTAATTGTTAAATATTATTGTAACTAAATTAACCTTTTTCTTATTTAAATAAAGATTTTTGTTTTTCTGATTTTAATTGAAGAAGAAATTAAAAAAATATTAATTAAATAAAAATATATATAACGCGATTCTATAAATATTTACAATACAATTCTAGAAAAAAAAGAAAAACCTAAAATTTACAAATACTGATCATCATCAGTATCCAAGATGTCGTCGTCGTTGTCGTTGTATCCGTCTCTGGATCGGTGGCCATGTGCAGAAGGTTGAGGTGGTGGAGGTGGGGGCAGAGCTGGTGGAGGCTATGCAACGGATGAAGAATTGCCACTCCGCATCTACTTATAGAAGCTGTATAGGGTTATCATCCTCTACTCCATGGACTATATTTGCAGCGTCCAGTACTACTTATCCCTCTCATGGTGCTCATAAAGCTCCATTTACCTCTTGTCGACCTCCTTAAGGTGCCTTTACACCAACTCATTTAGTGTATGCACCTAATCACGGATGCACTCTGGATCAGTCCCAGCAAGCCCAATTCCAGACATAACCTGGAGAATATAACCTATATAAAAGGTCCCTGTCCCATAAATTTTCCCCTTGTAGTGGCTGCCAACCGTCTGGGCTCATACCTTATCGTCGCTAACAGGTGGGCTGGTAAGAGTGCTCTTGTCCCCTTGCTATGACTGCTGTGATCGAGCCTCAGTTAACCACTGGGTGAACTCATACTGCAATTAGAAGAAATAAAACAAATTAGATTGAAAGAATAATAACCATAATAAATTAAGAATATTGAAAATTAAAATTATAAGTATTTACGTATATGGTCTCTAACCACGTATTAACCCATTGGGACTTGTCTTGCTTCCAGGTATAGGTCTCTCGGAATGGCTCCCCTTGAGTCAGCGGTCTGCTCATCGCCTTCTCCTATATAGAATTTTCACGTAATTATATATATAATATTTAATACGAAAATAAAATAACTAAATGAGTAAAAGATGATATTTACCATCCTTAGCCATGTGCCCTCGATGGTAGTGGAGCTCTAGTGTGCAGAGAGCCATTGCAGGCTGATCCTCTACTCATCCAGGCCTTCACCTACTTCGCCTTAAATGCGAGCAAGTCCTAGTAGGCCCTCAATGCCTGGAGGATCTCATCCATGAGCCAATGGATGCTTGCACCGTTTTGTGAATGTCATGAAATATATCATGGAGGCGCTTCCTAGCCCTAGTCCTCCACGCCTTGCAGATGGAAGCCCCCTCACGTGGATCAATAATAAATACATGCTACATACATGTAACACAATAGTTAGTGAGTGAAGCAAAAATCAAAACTAATAATAAAAAAGTAAACAAATAATGATTATTTTACCTTCCACTCTTTCTACCACAACTCCTATGTGGCCTTAGGGGCCTGTAGAAAACTGGTATGCGGGGCATGAAAATTCTCCTTGAATACCTTGATAATCCTATGTAGCCCTGGTTGTGATGGAATCCAGCTATGTCATAAATAATAGATTATATCAGGTATCTCTTAGTTAAATTTTCTATCACAGTTAAAAATTATAATAAATTTAAATTTTAAATTACTTACCAGGATTTACCATCATATCATAACTCCATGCGTTGGTTCGCGAAGCCTTATCAGGGGGTAGACGAGGGGGCTTAGGCACCCTACGAGTCAGACTGATTAGGGATAAGGGAAGGTGCAAAACCAGGTATAAGTGAAGTGCAAGTCTCACCTCCTAAAAGTGGGGATGGAGGTGGAAAAGGTTGTTAGGGAAATGAAGGCTGAGACCTAACTCCACATACCTAGGGTTAGGACAAACTCCTAGGTATGTGGACCAGGAGGGATGAAGGAGGCATCACGAGCAAGAGTAGTGGACACAGGCAAAGTGGAGGTGGTGGGTGGGGCACAAGTGTGAAGGGGTAGACCATGCGTCCTCGGTCAACCCTTACCTCGTCCAGAACCAAGTGTTCGTCCTACTATAAGCGATCTGTATAACATATACGAACTTAAAAATATAAGACAAATGTTAACTAAATAAAGGTGTAACATACTTAACATAACAATAATTATTTAATTGAAAGAATATTTTAAATGACCAAAAAATTTTAGGCAGAGTCTTCCCTTAAATTAAGAGTCTCCACAAAAATTAATTTAGCATTTTAACACAAATTAATTCAAAATTTCAACATCACAGTACAACAAAAATGAATTACATAACCATAGCATTCCAAAGTTAATCCTAAAAACCATTCTAAAGCGCACAACACCACAACACACAATTCAAATAATGGGAACGAGCTCTAAGCCTTCCCTTAGTCATGCAATCCCATCCTACAATTCTATTCTAGAAAATTTAAATCTCTAATACTTTAAAAGACATAAAGTTTAAAAAAAAATGGTACATTGTACATACCTAACTACTGTGAAGCTCAAATAAACACGAAAACACTAGAATGGAAGTGATCCAAGTGCTCCAAGCGAGATATCTAACAATTCAAAATAACAAAATAAGTCAATTAACTAACTAAGAAATATAAAATTTTGAGTAAAGAAATGGAATTGAAAAAAAAAGCTAAACTGAAAAACTAAACTAATTAAAATATTAAATAACATATCAGGAACACAATAGCAGTCACTGATCGCTAAATAGAGGCATCGGCGATGGTGAAATGGCAAAAAAAAAATTTTTAGGACAAGAAAGAATGAGAGGGTGAAGAGAGAGAGGGGGGAAGAAGAAGAAGAAGCAGGCTCGCATTTTAACGATCAATATATTTTTTTTTTACCAACAAATTTTCCATCGGTAAAAAGTTAATGAAATAATTCGTTTCATTAATCACATTTTACTAACGACATTTTAGTCAATAATATTATAATGAAATAAACAGTTTTATTAATTGAATATTATTGACGAAAAATCTGTCAATAATATGGAATATGAACAAACAGTAGCGATCAAACCCAAATTTCAAATACCGACAGATTTCTGATGACAAGTTTCTAATATGAAAATACAAATTTTCGATGACAAAAATTAAAAAAATATTAATTTATTTCTAATTTACCAACGAAATTTCTGTTGGTAATACATGTACATATTTTTAATTAAATTAAAAAAATAATTATTATTCACTGACGAATTTTTTATGGGTAATAATTTGACGCAATAAGGTGGAAATGTTTATCGACAGTTTTAGCAATGGAATAATTTTCCATCGATAAGTTCACATGTCAATCATATATTTAATTTTACCAATGGATCTTCTGTTAGTATTTCCGACGGATAATAGTCGTTGGTAATATTCATCGATTTTTTGAAGAATTTCTAGTAGTGTAAACCTTAGATATCAATTACCTTAGGTACATCCATTCTTGCCAATTGACTATTTGTAAACATCTCATATTTGAACATTAACTCAGAAATATATTAACCAATGTTCGTGCCCCTATGTTACTATAGCCAACGATGGAATCAATTAAAATTCTTGGTTAACGTTTTAGTAGAAAGCCTAGGCATAGTTTCCAAAACTATACCATTTTAGACTTAATATTTTATTTGGAAGATTTTCTTGGGGGAACCTACTTACTATTTTGGTTTCACTTTTCATATGCATCTGTATTCAATATATCATACATCACATGCATCCATAATATCTAAAATGAAAACATAAAAGGCAAGATCATGGACTTTTTATAGGCCTAATCCTAGCCACAAGGATTGGGTAGGGTCATTGGATTAATATTGAAATTAAATAGTCTTCAAGCTCCTACTAGATTCCATTTCCATGGACTTCCTTCTTGGGCTTTGGGCCTCCACCGCTTTTCACCTCTACTATGATATCTTGTACATAACAAGAATTTATCCTTGGCATACCAAGGCAAGAATAAAAGAAAATGGGCTCTCTAAAAGGCCTCTAACTCAAATCAATAAAATTACATCCCAATAAATAATAATAATAGTAATTAAAACAAATTATAACCCATCGCAAAGTAAATTACATCCCATAAAATAAAAACTAATCACATCAATTTCCTAGAGTTCATGATCAGCCCCATCCAATAAAATCGAATAAAGAATCCATAGTAAACAAGGAAATTTTGATTTTATGCCATCAACATGACCGTTTCAAATATCATATATTTAAAACTTGTCTTCAATATAATCTGTAACTATTACAAAATGTTTCAATTCCATATTGAAACTTGCCAATTAATTATTCTTTGGAAACTGACCACATTTGACTTATCAAAATGCCAATTTCAAAACATTCCATATCATAAAATAAATATTCTATTTTGAAACAAACAAAATGTCACATATTCGGTTACTAACTTCAAAATGTTCTATATCAATAATATAGTCTATTTTTGAAACGAACAAAATATCTCATAAGTTATCAATTTAAAAAACATTCCATATTATATAAATAGCCCCTTTTTAAAACAAATCCAATATAGTTGTACGCTATAATTTTCAGTTTTGAAAAGGCTTGCAAATCAAATATCGTATACTCTATGTATGAAGAATATGAGATCCTTTACTTAAAAAAAAAAAAAAAATACTAAATATCTAAACGGATTGAAGATTGATAAGAAAGTTTTGAAAAACCTGGAACACCGATGAATAGGCGACCTCCATCTTGGGTTTTACCACTTCTTCGAACTTTTCAAAAGAAAACAATTATCTCATCAAGCCAACGACATATATTACGTGTAACACCATCCTAAGCACAATACCATTCTTAAGTCCTAGTATTACACTTAAGAGTTGTTATTAATAAATAAATAGGCCTTGTTTAACAGCAACTTTTAGCCATCCATCCATCCATTCTCAATCAACTTCGTCCAGGATGGCCATAATCAAGATTTCCTAAGCTATCTCGAGATGACATAAAAACATACATAGGGGCTGAGAATTATAAATTCTCAATAGGACATCCTAGACTACCGCAGAAAGTGTCATTGTCATCATCCCTAGTTGCTTTGGTTAATATAAATAATGATCATGTTATAAAGTACAAAACTATCCTTTAGAAGTAGGTTAATTTTATTTACATACTTGTCAATTAAGAGAGCGATTTCATATGGGTCAACAAAAGAATCAACTTTATGCATATGTAGATGCTTATCATATAATCATACAAATGCACTTGTCTTTTCTTAGCTTTCTTTACTTAACATACTTAGGCATTACGTATTGCCGTCTTTCGGGTGTTTGCATATGTTTTTAATCTTTACTACCCTTAGATAGCCTGATATGAGAAATGAATTCATCTCGTGATTGTCGTCACATAATACTAACCTACAAGGAGACCAATATGCCTCTAGATTGGAAGGACTCATCTTTTCTGTTAATATACTTTCACGATTCATATGCTCATATACATCTCTTGTACATGGTCATACATGAAGATGTTACGTAAATCTTTGCATATGCTTCATATCTTTGCTCTCAAAACATAATTGCATGCATGATGTTCTTAAAAAATGGCACATAGAATAGCATACTTTAGGATATATTCATAATCTTATCGTAAACATCTCAATATAACCTCAATTCATCACATGGCTACTTAGTTTCTCATGTCCATAAGTCAGAACTCAAAGATTGGAGTTGGGTTACGAAAGTGGTGACCCACCTAAATCTAAACTCGGAGCCTGGGGGCTAAGTAGTAGTGCTCCAATTAAGTCAGAACTCGGAGGTTGGGAAGCCTAGGAGTTGTCGCCCATCTAACTCGAAAGTCGTGACTCGCAACTCGTGACTTGGATATTAGGGTAATTCAACTCGATCCGAGCTTGGAACTCAAAACCAGGGGGCACTATGTTGATAAGGGTTCGAGCTCAGAGCACAGAACCAGGAAAAATGGGTAGGTCAATTAGGGACCCAGAACTATACTCTCCTACTTCTAAGAATAAGATATTTGAATTTTTTTTTTTTTTTTGGAGCTCTTAATTATGTAATGTGAGAAGAAAACAAATTTTACATAAAATTTTTAGAGGAATATTTTTTTAATGTTATATATATGATTTAGAAAAAATGTTATGATATTAGTAATTATGCATTTGTAATAATTGAGACAAAATAATACATTTGCTTTAATTGATTTACTTCAGATAAGAATTTAGTAATTAATATGATATAAACGTTAATACTTAGAGAGAGAGAGAGAGAGAGATACATAAATATTTGAAAGGAAAAGAAAAACAAAAGATGTTTGAAAGAGAAATTAAAAATAAATATGTTTATTATGACTGTTTGTTTTTCGGAAATATATTATAATCTTTGTTATTGCTTAAAACCTTGAGGTATGGGATGGAAGCCGTAGCTCAATCGAGAGTGGATGGTGGTAGGTTGGTAATCAGTGGTGGGTCGCTGGGAAAGCTTGAGTCAGCAAGAACTCGAACCGTGTACTTACGACTCTCATCTGATTAAAAAATTTGTATCCCCGAAAGCAGTGTCGTAATAATCATGAGGGAAATGAACTATTTCACCAACCCATTTGCCTACGTGTTACTAGCAATTTGATATAACTCAAATAGTCAATGCCATGCCCTTTTCCCTTGTCCTCTAGCGATGTTGGCGTGGCTGTTTAGCCTTGCATTCTAGCGGTTGATTAGTCAAAACCAAATTTGGTTCTAATTATTGTTATTTATCATATTAAACACTAGAAAGGTGTTAGGAGATTTTGGTGTGCATCTGATGACTATGACATTTCATAAGTCACTGGCTGAAACTCTTCTCCGGCTTAGATCATTAATGTTCATAATATATTATATTTTAATTAATTTAATTTAAATCAAATTAATCTATTATAAGAATATAATATTAAATACTAATTTTTTCATTTATACAACTCAAATTGTAATATTATTTGAAGAGAATGAATATCAAATTACTTAAATTAAGGAACTGTTAGTTATTGACTCAAATTTTAGCGAACAAGTATATAATCTTTCCTTCAATGTCTATTAGCCTAAAACTAAACACAATGATTACGTCATATGAGTTTTGTGAAATTTTTTGAAAACATATTTTAACAATTTTCAATTTTTAAAAGAAAAATTGTTAAATATAAATAAATTATTGGTATATATTTGTTATTAAATTTATTAAGTAATATGATTATATGTTATTATATATCAATCTTTTTTATGTTAATAATTTGAGTATGGCTATTAGCACTACCAAATATCTATTCACATTCCCTATTAATTACTTATAACTTTAAATTCCTAAATTTTCCTTACTTAAACGCTCTTCACTTTATTATTTTCAAACGTTAATCGAATATATTAATTTTTAATCTATTTGCACCCCATATAATTAAGTATTTTATATTTTTATTTATGTTATAATTTGAATTATTATAATTTTATTAATTATTTATTGATTTCTTTCGTAACTTATTATCAGCATAAGCTATAACAATATATCTATTAAGGATATGTTTTTTTAAGCTTAAAAAAATAATTTTATACATGGTGTAACATTTTGTAGAGTGATATTTTAAAATTAATTTGTTCGGCTTATGAAAAAAACTAAAATTATATTTTTTAGTTTTATTTTTTCAAAAAAATAATTCATCTATTTCTCTTAAATTTTTATACATTTATTTTAATAAAAATATCTTTTCTTGAAAAAAATCTCAAATATTCAACATTAAATATTATGATTTAAAATATCATTAATATAATAATGTGTTAAACTACATTTCAAATTTATTAAAATACGAAATATATTATACTAATCTTTGAATTATCTTTTACAAAACATAGTTATTATAGAATTATATAGTTTAAGGAATAAAAATGCTTCTTAAATGTCTTTTTATTCTTCCAATTTATCTAACTTTTTATTGCTTCTTACTAAAATTCACATATATTTGTCACAATGGAATATTTGTCTAACATATTCTTAAAAAAATTATTTTACTAACAATATAAAATTATATTGTTAACTGTTAAATTTTTAGAAAATAACAGTATTCATTGTGTGGTTTCAATAATATTATATTATAAAAACATTATAAAACAAGAATAAAAGAAAAATAAGAGTATCACATGAGGAAAGGATCAAAGAAGCATAATAATGATGATAATGAGAAAATTAGAGAAAGAAATATACCAATAAAAAACTTGAGAAAGAAAAGAAGAGTAAAGAGTTTTAGTACATAAAAATATATAGATAATAAGTAATTAACATTTTATTGAAAATGCACTTGGATAAATTAATGGTAATATAATTAATTAAGTTTAACTCAAGTATACTTATTAAGTGAGAGTAATTTAGAGAATTATAATTATAACTTGTTAGTGTGATGTGTAGATAGGCAAATAAAAATACCAATAGCTACACCTAATAATTTATCTCAACTAAATTTTTGAAAATATTCATTATATGCACATTTACAATTTGATGTGTTATGTGTATACAGTAATTCCCCCCCCCCCCCCAATATATGCAAGTATATACAGTAATTGGGACAAAGGTTTATTTAACAAGCTGGTATAGGTGAAATGCTTTGCAACGTGTAGTCCTCTACTCACTAACATTCTTGTAAAAGAATTTTCATGTTGGACTTCCCCTACACTGGTGGTAGTGAAATTTAAATTTATCATTTTATATAAAACATTTAAATCCATCAATATTAATCTATTCTTATTGGATTAACTCCGCAAGACTTAAAATTTTTGTTAGATCTTTTCTAAGCTATTCAATTTAGCATATTCACTTTGTAATTTTATCATCTTATTTATTTTTTAAGAAAAAATTGTTAGGAGACAATACTTTGTAAGTTGTAAGCACACCTACTTTTTACCTTCGGAAAAGAGAAGATAATAAAGAAAAGAAAAAATTCACCGACCTTTGCACTCAAAGCTTATGTAACACGTGATAGGGACTCAACTATTGTATCGACCTCTCTGGCTAAGATTCAGATAGGGAGGTTGAGGGGTCAATAAAAGCAACATCGGCGTTGACAAAGGTTTCTCGATATTTTTCGTATTTGGTGCCAATAAAATTCAGCAATAAAATCTATTAATCCAAATATAAATCCAACAAACACTAGGGGAGGGTAGGTAGCAACAGCAGTCACGAGGACAGAGCAGCAGAAGACGGTGAGACTGAGAGGGAGTGGACACAAAACAACGACAGAACTGATATGTGGACAGGCTGATAGGACATTTCATTTTCAGTTTGTCTCCCTGACATTTACAATGTTTTGTTGTGTGCTTGACCAAAACCAAAGAAAATTGTGATTAAAAATTGGTTGTTGCACCAAAATAAGTAGTTTTTAGCTTCTTTTTATCCGTCATTTTTTTATTTTGGTTTAACAATATATATATATATATATATATATATATATATATATATATAAGTGAATGAATTTAAAATTAATTGTGAAACATATTTATCAAAATATCATTATTTAATTTTTAATATTGTATTAATTTTTATTATATTTTTCATTAATATTGTGTTCAAAATTACATAAATAATTAAATTAAAAATTAAAAATAAATTTTTTCATTAATATATAAGATATTAATTTGATATATTAATTATGTAAAAAAATTTATATTATTATTTAAATAACTATTTATATTTATAAAATTTTTAAAACAATAAATAATAATATATAATTAAATATTTATATAAAAAAATTTACACTATTAATATATATAAATTAAATCTTCTAAAAAATAACAGATAAAATATATCAATATTTTTTGTCAATACAACATATAAAATGACCCGAGGAAGTATTTAATGATCTCTATTCTCCAACATTAGCCTAAAAGTGGAGGATATGAATGCTTCGGTTTTCCACGTGAAAGGGAACATGGTTAGTTGGAGTTGGAGTTGGAGATTCAGTCGGACTTTTTTCACTTTTCTTGGTTCAACAGATTCAATTAGTGTGCAAATCCACCACTCACCGCGTCTCTTTGCAACCTCTTTTCTTGGACCCTGCGCTGTTAGGTTGACGTACGAAAAACCAATTGCGCCGAAGTTCAGAGCGCATCGCATCCTTTGAGTGTTGTGCCAAATAAATTCGGGGTGGATTTCCTGATAGTGTCATAACGACTATGATCATGGAACTATTAAAAATTAGAATTTTTAATGAATTTAATAGATTAAAATTTTTTTTAAAAAAATTACATTTCAATCAAAATAATTTCTTTTTCTTAATTCTTTTACAGCACTGGTTATCAATTCGAGTTTAAGACAAGGGAGTTATAGTGCCACATGCTATGGTTTTTTTAAGCCAATTGCAATGTTAATGGTGTATTTAATACTTCTTCCATTTTATTTTATCCGTCACTATAGTTATATGCAGAGGAATTAAAAATATCAAAATTAAGACTTAATTATGAAATATATATTTTTATTAAAATTTTCTTCCTCAATTTTCAACATCTAGTGAATTTGTTTTGTTAATGCCTCTTTATATTTCTTGATATTATTAGTGTTCTTAGAATATTATGAAGAGTAAAATTTTTTAAAAAAAAATCAACCGTTGATATGTAAAAATAACATATATTATGAACTAAATTTTTTTTTGTAAAATAGCATAAAATGGAACGGAAGAAGTATAGTCTTTAGAAATTCCACAACATTGGTCCTGGGCAAAAAATTTCTTTTTAGGCATTTTCTTTTTTGGTCAACTCATGCTTCCGGGGAGGGAGAGGTCTCAAACTTCATGGGAATCGAACTCGCGACTCCTTAAATGCACTCTTGCGGAGGCAGACAACACCACCAGTCAAACTAACGCCTCACATTCTTTTTAGACATTTTCTCAAACCATGCCTGTATCTTACAAAAGTTAAATCTGCAACCAAACATAACCTCGGCAGGAATACTTGGATCTAAGTTGGGTTTTACAGATCCTATTTCACAACTCACAAGTGAATTGGAGGACTTTCTTTCCCTTTTTATTTTTTGGGTCACTAAAAATGGAAGACCTTAGTAACAGGCAAAAGAGCTTTTCCTTTGAATGAATTGGCCCAACAAAACGAGGCCCAATACACGGAACTTCTGTTCAGTTTCTTCTGCTCCTTATTTTATCTTTTCTCTCTTTTGCATATCATTATAACTGCGATGTGGTAATTATGCCCCGCAAATACGCAATTCATTACAAATACATTTACGTATAACCAACATTCGCTCATGGCTAAGGCAAGAACAGCCCAAATATTATATTGCTATTTAATATGTTCAGCTATAAATTCTGACGTAGAACAACCACTAATGAGAAGAGAAGTCATTTCATACGTACAAGGAGAGTTCGTCCAAGGCCTACTTTCGTTAACTAAGCCGACTGCAATTGCTAAATGTGGTTATTTTAATAATTTGAAGTTTTTGAATAGCTACCTATATAATATTTGAATAACATTAATTGATATACTCAAAAATTTTATACATTTTCATCTAATCATATACTTATGTTTATAAAACTTATAACGTAATAAATAATTAAATCAAACACTTTTATTAATATAATAATATATAATTAATTGCCCATAAAATTTTTACATTGAGAGTGCTTATAAATTAAATCGTATATCTAGAAAAATTTCAAATTTTCAATGGCTGTTTTACCATATGAAAAATCAATCTTCTGGGCTCCTGGTACGTGGAAAATTACAGTACATGCCAAACGACAACTGCTACTCTATTTACAAATTACTTAGTAACAGCATCATTACGATTTCTTTTTCCGAATTAAAAAAAAATATCCCCTTCGCCAACTTTTGTGCAAATAAATTTTTCATTCGTTGTACTTTTATATTGTTTCAAGTGAAAGGAAAAGAATTCGGACAAGAACATGCATCCTCACAAAAGCTCAAAAAGAAGCTTCGCAAGCACAAGCTATAATATGTAAATTATGAACTTATAATCAATCAGTAATTTCAACCGAATCACAAACGCCAAGCAACCAAATCTACTAAGGACAGCATCAGACATCCTAGAATTGCACTTTTTGTTTTTCAAAGCTCTGTGTCGCATAAACGGATCATCAACTCAGAAACCATTCTTCGAGCAAAAGGTATATAACTCAGGCTGTACCTGTAACAGCTTGGAACTATTAATGATCTTATATGAAAGTAAAACATGAACTTGCTAAAAAATGGATTCCTTTTGAAATGCTCTCCATTTTGGTTTTCAAGACACAAATTTATGTCCGGAAAAAATAACTGTTCAAGGTAAACTTACCAAATAAGGGCGCCTATCTCAATTATGATAGCAATTATGGTCAACAACTTGCTATGGATCTACAAAACATAACAAATGGATATCATTTGTCTATCTAACTAAGAAAAGCTTTGAGGCAATGAAATCAGTATACAAATTCAGACAACTTGCTCGATTGTAGAGGATTTATATTACTTACAATAAGAATTGGTCAGAGTGCATTATCAGATTGGGCAAACAGACAAAGCTGAAAGGTTGTTAAAGATTTTTCACTAATTCCATTGTTTAGCAGCTCGAGCATTAAAGTTGCAAGTTACTAGCAAACTAAAGAAAGAGGAACTTAACTATGTATTGAGCTTATATAAATCAAAGGAGTAGGGCTTACCCAGAGAGCACATATGAGTGCTATAACAACACATCCAAGGTATATGGCTGTTGCAAAAACGCGAACAGGGTCAAACATCATTTCGAATTGTTGTGCAGGTCCTAGAAGAAAGGCTGTGCTGCCAGATATACAAAACAAAGTTGGAAGGTCTACTGAATTGAATCCAGGAAATTGGAAGAGAAATAAAATTTGAATTGAATCCATTCTTCTGCCTTATAGCATATATACTCAAACAAATTGAAGTAAATATTAGAAGAGAAGGAGAATGAAAAGAATATCCTGCCTACATATTATAAGAACAAAAAGAGAATGAAAACAACATCCATCCTTATGAATAAAGACATCTAATAAAGGAAAAAAATAACTCCAACAGTATCAAGGACAAAGAAGGCAGAAAGAGTTTTGCAGACAACAAAGTTAGCTATGTAGATGGCTTCACTTCTCTTCACCTTATTTTGTCAGGGGGTGAGGGAGGTACATATGGATGAAGTGAATTAAAATTTGTAAATAGTCATACAGTCATCGAACAGGACTTATCCATAATATCCTCATCTAAAGTGTCATCTTGCCTATTTATGGCTTGGGAAAAAGTTATTTCTAAAACAAGCAAAGGTCAATGAGGGGCAAATTGAATCTACCTTCCCACTGCTAACAGGTTTCCAAAGGTGAACAATACTGCAAATTTGATGGGTTTGGCAAAAACAATCATTGACTGCAAAATAGAAAAAGAATGAAATAGTGTTCAGTGATCAACATTTGAGTTGAGGTTGCTATTGTACAGGAAACCAAAAAAAAAAAAAAAAAGGAGTTATCACATGGACGTAGAAATTTTAAAACTAATAAACAAAATATCATTATTTTTGCATTAAGTTAAACACAAGCTTTAATGAAAAAAGTAATTTTACTGGAAAAGATCGAAATTTCTTCTTGATAGCATTAGACTATGACCATTTTTCAATAGTCATAGTCTACAAGGCCATCCATAAGAGACATTCAGTGACGGTTCATGATCCTTTCGCGGTATTCCTTAATTCTAACTTGAATTGCTGATCTTTGGCTCCAGTCTGAGTTGCAAAGAAAAGCTGCACTTGGCTCCCAAACTTGCCAAGCAAATATGCAACCAACAGCTCACATTAGAACCAATTCTGACAGTGACAAGAGAAGAAGCTGATCTTGTGCTTTCCGTGGCAGATAACAGTCACTAATGCGATTGTTGAGTTCCTATTCAGCCAAAGCAAAATTTTCAAGAACAACTGCAGTTCAAGCGATGAATTGGTGGAGGTTCTGACCTCTGATTGCCACTATGATCTGCTGTCGCCATAGCAGAAAATTCTTCTTGTCAAGCTTGGCTGAGGTTGGGTAGCTGAATATAACAAAACTAGAGGACTGAGAAGTGTTTGATTGGGGATTCAAATGGAGATGTCAGGATCTACCAAAAAGGGTTCTCAGCTCTTGATATCATGTTGAGAAACAAGATGCAGAGGGAAAGTGGAAGAAAATAAAGATAAGAGAGAGAAACAGATGGGAGAATTTGAAGCTCAGATTTGTTGAATGAGCTGACTTTTTTTGGGATAAAGAATTTTATTGAGAAGAAGATAGATAGAAATGGACAAGAAGATAGGAGGACAAGAGGTTCTCTATATAAAAATACTAGCTAGAGAAGAAGCTATCAATGAAGCATATCTTTCCAATCTCTAGATATATTTGAGAGGGAATTTCCTTTAAAAAGACTGTGCTTTACATCAAATAGAGGCTAAATGCCTAATCCTATCCCACAAAAATAGCTTGTCTGAAAATCTGTCATTGAAGGTGTGAGAATTATGTTCCAACCAAATACTCCGAACAGTGGCATTTATAGAACATTGCCACAAAGATTTTGCCACCTCCTTTTACCCAAAACCAACAAAACTAGTCAATAGCAACAAATCTAAGGTTTCAAGGTATACCCAACACTCACCAAAGATACCAAGCAAAGTATTCCATAAAAAGTAAGCCACAAGGTAGTGGAAAAATAGGTGAGACACTGATTCTGAATTCGCCCCACATGTAACACACACATCAGGGGAAATAGCCGTATGAAGCCTTCAAACATGCAGCATGTCATTGGTATTAATTCTGTTAAGCACAACTGTCCAAATAAAGGATTTTGACCTTGGAGGGAGCTTTGGACTTCCAAATAGGTTTATCAAGGAGGAAAGAGGTTGGAGTTAAGAATGAATAAAGAAGAAAGTAAGATTTGCAAGTAAACACTCTAGAAGGATCAAGGGACCACAACCTTTTATCCGGGCTCGGCAACAAAAGAACAGAATCAAGGAGATCATAAAGAGCAACTAGTCAAAGGACTCTCTATCATTTAGATTTCGGAAAAAATTAAAAGTCCCAAGAGTATACGGAGTCAAGCATACTGTAGAAGTTCTGAATAGGAAAATTGTGTAATGAAGATAGGTGAAAAAGGCAAGGAAAAGTAAGAATAAAAGAGGTGTCTGGTAACCAATGGTCCTCCATAAAGTTAAAACGATAACCATTACCTTCCTTTAAGGAAGCAAAGACTTAAAGGTAATATAACCTTGGGAAACAAATTTCGAGGGGCTGGAATGAGAAGCTTGGCCAGCAGTATTAGCATCCCACCCACTCTTGTCCAGGCCATACTTACACCGGATAACCTGATGCCAAAAAGAATAAGGTTCTCATGGAAAAAGTCAAAGCCACTTAGTTGCCAAGGCAATATTTTCAGACACCAAATTGCCAAGACCCAAACCCCTTCCTTCTTAGGATGACAACACACTTCACAACTCACTAAGTGATCATGATTACTGTTGGAGATCTGATTCTCCTACCAGAATCTGTCAAATCAGATCTGATCATGATGAAGCTCAAAATAAGGGAATTATTCCATGAATTGTGGCTGTTGATTCTGTCACCGTTATTATAGGATTAGTCATTAATCAACTGTATTTAATTAGGATCATGTAAATAATTACAGGCAAATAGGAATTCTAGGATTCTAATTATTTGTTTCCTTTTTTAGCTCCCTAAGCATTACTGCTCATCCTATATTTATAGCCTAAGATGTAACCTAATTGAATCAAGGAATGTGAGATACTATTTTCACATGGTATCAAAGCGAAATTTGATCCAGACATAAGTTCCTTCGACTTCATCCACGGCCGAAGAAGTCATCAACTCAAAACCTAAGGCAGGAGAGGAAACAATCAATGTTCCAAACCTGACCGAACCAACAATTTTACCAGTTACTGGCTTCAAACTGAATGGCCAAAACTACACTCAATGGGCTAGATCAGTCCGAATTTACCTTCAAGGAAAGGGAAAAGAAGATTATATCACTAGCAAATCCAAGAAGCCACAGAAGAATGATCCCAGCTACCAGAAATGGAAACTCGAAAACAGCATTGTAATGTCATGGCTGCTGAATTCGATGACCAATGAAACAGGAGAAAACTTCATGTACTATGGCATAGCCCAAGAAATTTGGAGTGCAGCAAAAGAAACCTATTCCAATGCTGACAACACGTCAACAATATCCGAAATCAAGAGTCTTCTCCATGATATCCGCCAAGGTGACTCTACAGTCACAGAGTACTACCAGACTCTCACTCGGTTCTGGCAGCAGTTAGATGTCTATGAGGATATCGAATGGAACTGTCCGGAAGATCAACAGCAATACAAGAAGCTAGTAGAAAAGGATCGCATCTACAAGTTTCTACTAGGTCTCAATAAGAAGAACCTTGATGAAGTGCGAGGAAGAATTTTGGGAACAAAATCTCTTCCGAGCATCCGTGAAGCATTCTCAGAAGTAAAAAGAGAAGAAAGCAGGAAGAAAATCATGCTGGGGGTACCAAACCAGAATCAGAACATTGAAGGATCAGCTCTTGCCACCAAAGGGTACCAGCCAAATTATCCAAATAAGTAACAAGGCTGGTGTGATTACCACAAGAAATCAATACATACTCGAGACACCTGCTTGTCCATTCATGGTAAACCTGCAGAGCTGAAGACTCATCGTGGCAAGGAGAACCGGGCCAATATGACTTCTATTAATGGACCAGAAGGAGGAAAACCAAGTGGCGCAACTGAACTAGGACCATTCAGCAAAGAACAAATGGAGGTCCTATAGAAACTACTCCAACAAGCCCTTCAAACTACAAGTACAACTTCCTCCATAGCAGGTTTGTTGGCACATAAAGGTAATATACATGGTGCGCTTTCTATTAGACATGACAAACACAAATCCTGGATTGTAGACTCTGGGGCCTCTAACCACATGACAGGAGACATCACACTCTTTGATAATTATATTCCATGTAAAGATGACTCCTTAGTAAGAATTGCAGATGGATCAACATCCAAGGTGGCTAGTAAAGGCTCGGTTGTGGTATCGAAGGACATCACACTTAATTTTGTCCTCTATGTACCAGACTTAGACTGCAACCTTTTATCTATTAGTAAACTTACTCACGATCTTAACTATGTTACTAAGTTCCTTCCAAATGTGTGTGAATTTCAGGCAATGGATTCGGGGATTAGGATTGGCAGTGCTGAGGAATCTGTAGGTCTCTACTTTCTTCAGGTTGACAATGAGGAACAACCAAAATGGAGAAGTTATGTAGCTAGCAGTGGAAAAGAAGACAATAATGTAAAGTTGTGGCACTACTGCCTAGGGCACCCTAATTTTGTATATCTCAAGCAGATGTTGCCCTCCATTTTTAATAAAAGCTCAAACATATTTCAGTGTGAAATCTGTCAATTAGCCAAACATGCGAGGAACAATTATCGGACACAACCTTATAAGTCTTCTAAACCATTTGCACTTGTTCATAGTGATGTTTGGGGACCGTCCCGAGTTAAGACTATTACTGGAGCTAGATGGTTTGTAACTTTCATAGATGACCACACAAGGACCACCTGGGTTTTTCTCATGAAAGAAAAATCTGAGGTCACAAAAATATTTGAATCCTTTCATCAAATGGTTCAGACACAATTCCAGACCACGGTGCAAATTTTAAGAACGAACAATGGCCGAGAGTACTACAATACAATCCTTACCTCTTATCTTCACGAACATGGGATCATCCACCAAACGTCATGTGCTGATACATCCCAGCAAAATGGAGTTGTAGAACGCAAAAACAGGCACCTATTGGAGGTCACTAGATCTCTCATAATGTCAACAAATGTACCGAATCATTTTTGGGGTGAAGCTGTCCTTTCCTCAGCATATCTAATTAACCGCATGCCTTCCAAAGTCCTCAACCACAAATCACCACTCCAAGCCCTCCAGTCGCATTGTCCTAACCCACATCTCTTCACCAACATACCACCTAAAATATTTGGCTGCATAGCCTTTGTCCATAACCACCAACCCAACCAAAGCAAACTTGATCCAAAGTCAATAAAATGTATCTTCCTTGGCTATTCCCCAAATCAAAAAGGGTACAGGTGCTATTCACCAACAACAAAGAGATTCTACACCAGCATGGATGTTACATTTTTTGAAGACTAGGCCTTCTACTCCAAAGGTAGCATTCAGGGGGAGATACCGAGCAGAGAATTCCAACCTTTGGAGTTTGAGCAAATTCCAGAACAGGTCTTGGAGTTTGAGCAGATTCCGGAGCATGCTATTTCTCAGCCAACATTGGGAACTCAAGACAAAGTTGAGTCATCTAACTCACAGGGTGACAAAGAATTACTGGTGTACTCAAGGAAAAGGAAGACCCACAGGGAATTAGAGACCTGCACCTCTCCAAAGCAAAGTCAACCCTCTAACCAGAATACAGAAGCACCTGAGTTCCACATAGGTAACACACTTTCTGATCCAACCAATGACTGCTCAATTCTAGATGATCTTGATAAACCTGTAGCTTTAAGAAAGGGGGTGAGGTCTTGCACTCAACACCCCATTGGTAATTTTTTGTCCGATGAGAACCTGTCACAGGAATATAGGGCCTTTGTTACCAATCTGGACAAAGTAAAAGTGCCATGTGATGTCGGAGAAGCACTCCAACAACCTAAGTGGAAGGCTACTGTCGAGGAAGAAATAAATGCTTTAGAGAAGAATGGAACATGGGAAATCATGAACCTGCCAACAGGAAAGAAACCAGTAGGCTGTAAGTGGATCTTTTCAGTCAAACACAACTTGAATGGCACAGTCAATCGGTACAAGGCTAGGCTGGCGGCCAAGGGGTTCACCCAATCCAACGGGATCGACTATCAAGAGACATTTGCCCCCATTGCAAAACTAAACTCTGTTCGTGTCATTATGTCTTTGGCAGCAAATCTGGATTGGCCTCTCCACCAGATGGATATCAAAAACGCATTTCTGAATGGAGAACTTGAAGAAGATGTCTACATGAAGATTCCTCCACGACTAGAAACTTCAAAGAATTGTGGCAAGGTGTGTAAGCTCCGAAAGTCCCTTTACGGTCTCAAGCAGTCCCCTAGAGCGTGGTTCGATCGATTAACTCGCATAGTGAAAAATCATGACTTCACTCAATGTCAAACCGATTATACCATGTTCGTAAAACATGCAGGAAATGGTAAGATGGCATTATTCATTGTTTACGTGGATGACATTATCATCACAGGGGATGATGAAGGAGAAATTCAGAAACTGAAAAAGGTCCTGGCAAGTGAATTTGAAGTCAAGGACCTTGGTCGCCTTAGATATTTTCTCGAGATGGAAATGGCTCGCACCAGGGATGGTATTGTTGTATCCCAAAGAAAATATGTGCTAGATCTATTGAAAGAAACAGGGATGATAGGATGCAAACCAGCAGATACTCCCATAGAACCAAACACAAAACTTGGAACTGAAGAAGGAAGCTCCCCTACGAACCGGGATAGATATCAGAGATTAGTAGGGAGACTAATCTATTTGACTCATACTCGACCTAATATATGCTATCCAGTTAGCTTGGTGAGTTGATTTATGAATAATCCCACAGAAAGCCACATGAGAGCTGTCAATCAGATTCTGCAGTACCGCAAGAAGACTCCTGGAAGAGGATTATACTTTAAGAAGAATTCCAGCAGGAAAGTAGAAATTGTTACAAATGCTGACTGGGCTAGTTCTATAACAGATCACAGGTCAACTACAAGATACTGCTCTTATGCGTGGGGTAATCTAGTAACATGGAGAAGCAAGAAACAATTAGTGGTTGCCAGAAGCAGCACGGAAGCAGAGTTTAGGGCCATGGCCCATGGTATTTGTGAGGGCATATGGCTTAATCGGATGCTTAAGGAACCGAGCATGCCATCAGAACATACTATGAGCATTCTATGCGATAATAAGGCAGCCATAAGCATTGCAAAAAACCCGGTCCAGCATAATAGGACCAAACATTTGGAAATAGATCGCCACTTTATCAAGGAGAAGATTGATGATGGAAGCATCACACTGGAATTTACTCCATCTAGTCAACAGACAGCAGATATTCTGACTAAAGAGCTATCACGACAAAATTATGAGAGCTTAAGTTCCAAGCTAGGGAGGATTGACATTCACCACCCAACTTGAGGAGGAGTGTTGGAGATCTGATTCTCCTGCCAAAATCTGTCAAATCAGATCTAATCATGATGAGGCTCAAAATAAGGGAATTATTCCATGAATTATGGCTGCTGATTCTGTCACCGTTATTATAGGATTAGTCATTAATCAACTGTATTTAATTAGGATCATGTAAATAATTACAAGCAGATAGGAATTCTAGGATTCTAATTATTTGTTTCCTTTTTTAGCTCCCTGAGCATTACTGCTCAACCTGCATTTATAGTCTAAGATGTAACCTAATTGAACCAAGGAATGTGAGATACTATTTTCACAATTACTATCCAAAGCACCTAACTAAAGAAAATCCCTCATAATCTTTTCAGTAGTACTGGTCAACCCCATTGGTATGTGGAATAGAGATGGAAAGTAGAGAAAAATACTAGAGTTAACTAGAGCAACACATAATACACATACTACAAGACGAAGCAATGAGAGGCCTATGCTTTTTTAGTATATTGTTAGTGTTAATTCTGCTAAGAACAGTTGTTCAAACAAAAGATTTGACACTAAGGGGAGCTTTGGATTTCCAAATGGGTTTGTCCAGCCCCCAAAAAAAAAAATTCTCTATTAGGGGACATAGTCAAAAACTGAAAATACAATTCATAAGAGAACAACCTGTGATAAGAACCTTGGGAGAACCACCACACAAAAGCTAGCTATTGTGATAGGAGAGCCCAAGGCCTTATAAACCCCCTATCGAAATCCCATACTTTCGATATGGAACTCAAATCTCATACCTTGCAATTAAGTCCTACTATCCCACCACACTCCACAACCCCAACGCCCACGCGAGCTAGCCGTTCACTAGCCCCTTTGACTAGTCCCAGGCGAACACTGCAATGCCAGCATCACCATCCACACCGCTCAATTACAGCTGAGAGACATGGTGGAAGGCTCTGATACCCATTGACAAGAACTTTGAAAGAACCACGTCACAAAAGCTAGCTATTGTGATGGGAGAGTCCAAGGCCTTATAAAACCCCCCATTGGAATCCCATACTTCCGATATGGGACTCAAGTCCCGTACCTTGCAATTGAGTCCTGACAACCTAAAATTAAGAGAACAAATTCTTTTATCATTATCGGAAGAAAGATGAATAGATTAAAGTAAAAGCAAGAGACTCTAACTCACCAACTTCCCTGTCATGCAAGTTCCCATAGAAATGAAAGTTCCAAGAGAAGTTAGATGAACAGGAAGAGTAAAATTGGCAAACAAGGCATTATGATAAGAAGAAAGCTAGAAAAAGCCTTGGAAAAGACTATGATTGAGTAGCATTTCCAACTAAAGTATCCTCAGTCAAGAAGAGAAGTAAAAGAAGATAAACCTTAGGAGATAAACTTCCAAGTACTAGCACGAGTAGCTCTTCCCATAGACTTGGTGTCTTCCTCATTCAAATTCAAACCATACTTGCTTTGAATAACTTTATGCGTTAAGGACGAAGATTGTAAAGGAAAGTGCCAAATCCATTTAATTTATAAAACAATATTCTTGGACACCAAATTGCAAAGACCCTACACCCCTCCTCAGGTCAGCAACAAACATCCCAACTCACAAGATGATTTGTTTTCAATTCTTTGGCAATAGCCACCAGAATACAAAAAAGGGAGAGAAAGTATAAAGGTGATGTGTGTAAGTTTTACACACACCTTATGCTTATTTTGCATGGTCTTGAAGGTTGTTATTAGTAGCCACCTATAACTTATTTTTTGAGGAATTATGTATAACCTTTGGTAATTGATGATTTTTGCGTGAAAAATCAAGACTTGAGACTAAACCATATCTATCTTGATAACTAAAGATAAAGAAAGCAGGATTGAAGTCACAATAGTATCTGGTTTGCGCATAATTAGAATATGTCATGATAAAATATGAATAACTTGCTCTCTGCTTCTATCTTCCTCTTGTGATCCATACCGGTCACCTTCCTTGTGATGGCTTCTATCAACGTTTCTAGCATAGTCGACCACACCATCAGCAAAGCCTCCACATCGTGTCGGTGTCTCTTTCCCACCGGCATCAAAGTCCCATCAGCTCATTCTGACCACATTCAGGTTTAACTCTCAGACAACCATCCTTGAATGCACCCCAACTCCTCCCATGCATGTTTGCAACGCCATCCATCTCCCTTCTCTATCTTTCCCTTCACTCTCTTCAACGCTTCCAATTCCCTCTCTAGAGACTCAACCCTAGACTCCTCCGCCAGCACCTTCCTCAATTTGGCGATCTCTAACCTGGCTTCCTTGACGGTGCTCATCTCTGCAATGGAATTGTGCTGCAGCCTCACCACCTCTATGTCCAACTTCGCCACCTTGGAGACAATGACCTCCACCACCTTCTTCGCCTCTTGCAATCACTCCTCAAATCCTCAATCTCCAACGTTAGTTTCTTGTTTTTGATTGTAGGCCAAGATCCGATTGCCACGATGTGATTGCCACCTCCCCTCTTAAGATGCTCTTTGAATCTCCAAGCATTACTATCTCCTCAGACTCTTCTTGCACATATTCTTTTTCCTCAACCCCCAACTTCAAAATTCCTCTTTTTTGTAATCAATTAATTGAGCCATCTCCACTAAATCACATAGGATATCAATGACATGGAGTTTGATTTCTTCCCTTACCTCTTCTCTTAAGCCCCTCAAGAAGACTTCCCTCAAATACTTCTACTCACTGACTATTAATGCTCCTGCAAAAGTCTCAAATTGATCTCTAAATTCTTGAACGGACCCTTCTTACCTCAATCCTAATAATATCTCAAATGGGTTTTGGATCTTTGAAGGCTAAAACCTTCTGATTATAGCAATCCAAAACATGACCGACTTGGCGTTCGAAATGCAAGATGCCCACCAATGAAACCAAGACTTAGCTCTACCCTCCATGGCCACCCTGGCTGCCACAACTCTCGCTTCTTCTGGCATCCCTCTTTCTTGAATATATTGTTCCACTATATTCACCCAATCTTGAGCATCATCACCTTCACCTAAGAACGGAGGTATCTCCATTCTTATTTGATCTGTTTAGGGCTTCCTTGAATTGAGAGCTCTGAAACCAATTGATAGGGCTGGGACAAACTACCGAGAACTAGAGAAAAAGAATCAAGAAAACAGTATGTATTGCTATGGAGTTCTAGGCTAGGGTGACCCAAAAATGACAAGAAGAAAGAAATACAATCCTTGAGGGTGTTCGAGAGACCCTCACTCTCCCAGTTTCCTTCTACACAATTCTCTAACTCCCTTTTCCTCCTATCTCATCCTACCTATATCTGGCAAACCTCCCAATTCTGTTACAACACATTACACTCACACATGACAGCACATACTACAACTCAAGCACACCCACTCTCTCTTTCCCTCTCTCATCCTTGCCAATTTCAACGTGGCCCAATATGATTGGCCAATTGGCCTAGATCCTATCAAATACCAAAAAAATGTTATGTTAGGTATTTACTATCTAGGTGAAGCATCGGATATAGCTGCTTTCCAATAAAGGAAAAACTTCGTAAAATTGCTATAATACAGAAAAAAAAAATAAATGCAATATCGATGGCCCTTGTATTTTGCAAATAATTTATGTTTCATTCATTTAAAGCTCTGCAGCTTAAGTATTTTATTGCTAATATCCTGAATTGGTAAGATGGGATTCACGTACTTCTTTGAACAGTAAATTTATACTAGTTAAAAATCAAAATGTAACAATGCAAGTAAAACACATAAATCATGCAAAAATACATGTAAAAGTAGGGGTGTAGGACATAATTTCTCTTACCAGTAACATACAAGCCAGACCAGCTATCAAGCAAGCAGCAAATCCATAAATTCTCTGCTTAGTCAACACACAAAAGTAGCATAACTTAGAACTATTAGATCAAAATAAATCCTAGCCAGCAATGTCTGTGTTAAAAGTTTTGACAGCACCTGCGTTGGAGAGAGGGAGCAGAGGCCACCTGATTCTTCACCCAACAAGCTCTCCCCTTGCTCTTCATTATTGCCTGTTAAAGACTTCCACATTTTTTATAGGAGGGCTTCTTATTCACTGTTCGCACTACAGAAATTAGAGGGAGAAGAAAACCATCAACATATAAATGAGTGTAAAAATGAAGGAATCTGTGGTTATATAAAATAAATTAAACCAAACAGGCATGGAATGCTTTATTTTATTTTATAGAAGTGAGTGGAACTTTTTAAAGACATTCCAGAAGGCATAAATGCTCTATACCATATAAGCAACGTTTTTGGGCCTTCACCATAGGTTTCCTTATGCTTTTTCTTCCCTCACCAAATGGAGCAGCATATGGCTTAGAAGAACTATACTTCAACTAAAATGCTATCAATATTTCCCTCAAAAAACCAAACAAGCCAACAAGTAATGCAGACACCATCAAGGAATAGAGAAATGCAAGAGAACACTAGTTCCCCAATCACAACCAAAAGCCACAAAAGAAGCAAGCAAGAAGAAAACAGAAAATCAATCTCCCAATTGTACATTTGCTCTCTCACCTTGGTGGATAATTCTTGCGTCTACTCTATCCACTTCCCACTCTTATCAAACCAGGTGTAATTCAAAAACATTTTTTTTTAATTATCGTTTTTCTCTTCTGTTTTGTTAAGACTTCCACCGGCCCCACCCAATTGTGGAACTAATAGCTTTAACCACAGAGTGCTTTCCCTATGTTGCAAACTCTTGAACTACCAGTAAAGTTTGCCTGCATATAACTCAATTTAACAATTGAGCCATGCATTTAGTTTTGACATTAGAAGATGAAGTTCGTTTTTGACCGTGCAGCATTCCCTACGTCCACAACTTCATAAAAATCAAGTTCCAGGATGATTATTAACATTTTCAGCTTGCAATTTTTAACATAGTGCCATGAACATCTTTCCCAAAAGCTAAATGGCTTTTATATCTAACACACCACCTTACGCAATAGCCATTTGGGCTTGCAGTGCAAAAATGGACAAACTCACCTATTTCGCTGAAATTCGAAGTAGCAAATATCAAACTCTAGATTACTTGGTTATAAAGACTTTGACACCATGCCTTGGATCATGTCTTCCAAAAGCTTATGCGGTTAGCAAATGAATAAATTTTATATCTTTTTTTTTTAAAAAATTACATTGGGGCTTAAAACCCAAAAACAAAACTGAGCTATACTGTCTCAACACAAGAAAAAGAAATTCCAACTAAGTCTGCCATGAAAGCATTAGACAAGCATGGAGGGAGACTATGAAAGAAGCGTAAACCCATCAGACCATCAGGCCCATACTTGGCCAAAGTATCCACAGAAAAGTTTGCTTCACAATACCAGTGCTTGATAATCACAGACCAATCCCAGCCAGTCACCACTTTGATTGCCTCCACCAGAGTAGGACAGCAATGTTCATCTTCCCCACTGCCATTTACCAGCTCAACAAGCATTTCGAATCCACTTCTAGTATCAATTTCTCGTACCCAAGTTGAAAGCTGTAACATGGCCTATATAGGCCTCCCACAGCTCTGCAACAGTAATGGAACAAGCTCCCAACTTTGAGGAAAACACTTTGAAAAAGGCTCCATCATGATTTCGTAAAATTCCTCCACAGGAGGGAGAAGGATGGTCTTGACGAACTGATCCATCCATGTGGATGTTAACCCAATCAGAATTGGGAGAAGACCAAAACAATATGAACAACTTTGAATAAGGGAATTTTATTTCTGGCTTCAGCAGCTGCTGCAATAGCTAGTCTATAGTCTCTTGCTAAATATAGCACCTTCTGTGGAATCTGCAGGCAGTTCCTATCCTAGCATTCAAAGATTACAGCATTGCAATGATGCCCTAGGACACTGCAAGCTGTGGCGAATGCACCCCATGCACTATCCGAGCTTTCATGGCCATGTTCACTT
The DNA here is from genome assembly GCA_031439595.1 of Pterocarpus santalinus. NCBI lineage: Eukaryota > Viridiplantae > Streptophyta > Magnoliopsida > Fabales > Fabaceae > Pterocarpus > Pterocarpus santalinus. The sequence goes on from CM062527.1 coordinate 41,807,677, forward strand.
CTAACCACTCTACAGTGGGGCAATCATGGAGGATATGGAGCACCATCTCTTCCATTGGTCGCAAATAAGGTAATTTGCCTGCAAAGTTAGGTCCCTTCCAGTTCAGCTCAGATTGGTTAGAAGCAAGGTTGTCAAACTCAAGTGTTTAAGCAAACTCGTGGAGCCTCTATAAACTCATGGAGCCTCTATTGAAAATCATTTTTTAAAAAAATATTACACCATAAAAATATAATCTAATATAATATCAGATGCAAAATTACGCATTCCAACTTCAAAGCACACACATTGATAACAAAATGAACATAGCATAGCAGATTTTAGAACATCAGAATCACAAAATGAACATAGCATGAACCCACAAATGCAAATATTTTGCAGCATGAAAGTTGAATTGAAACATAGCACATGTGCATAACCACATACATAGATCATAGCACAACCCACAATAACAGATATCATCGTAGTTGAAAACCATTGAAGGAGGACCAAATTTCACAATATCTATGCATAAACAAATGATTTGATATAACATTGAAGGAGGACCAAATTTCACAATACCTATGCATAAGCAATTTGAGACAAAAGGCAATTTAACATAGTTGAAGGAGGACCACAAATAAAAAAACTGCCAAGCAGAACGAAGTGGAACAACGGTGAACGAGGAGGAACAGACGCGGCTGGGCAGCACTACGATGAGGGACGGGGGTGAAAGAGGGGCTAGGCTCGAAAAGGAACGTGCAGCGGCGATGTGACTCCAATGGTAGAATGCTGCGGCGGTGAGCTCGAAACTGGAGGTAAGATGCGAAGCCAAAGCGAGACGGTGGTGGGGAGACAGCACTAGCGATGAAGGCTAGGGCTCAATGTTGGGGGAGCCCCATGACCGGGGCTGAAAATGAGACCGCGTGCATATGGATTAGGGGTCTTGAACAAAACGGCATCGTTTTGGCACCGCACTTTGGCAATTTGCAGAAAACCCATATTCATAACATCTGGAATGAACTTGATTTTACTCGAGTTTTCTCAAATTTATCCACAATAGAGTTTGTGAGTTAAATTTTGCTTTCTAGACTACTAAGCTCGAATGACTTTGCAAATTAACTTGCAATTTTGATAATAATGGTAGCACTTATATAATAAATTGCAGATAAGATTAATAAATTTGAGAGTTTAACTATAAAGTCTCAATAAACTTGAATCACAAAGTGGACTTATAAACGTGTAAAAGCTTATATATTAAAAAAATATAATTTAAAAAATATATTTTGATAACTAAATATAATTGATTAACTTATTTAGATTAATATTTAATAATCTATGTGTGTGTAAAATTAATTATTATTTATAATTTTTATATGATTATACTTTTCTTAAAATTTAAATGATAAAAAAATGTAATAATTCATGAAGTAGTAATATTTTAATTACAATTATTGAGGAATATTGTATACAAAAAAATATTGAAAAATATTCTATTACTTATATTTCTAATGGTTTATTGGACAATTCATTAAACAATAATGTGTAAAAGCAATGATCATTAATTATAATATTTGTTTTTTTCTCGTATATTTTATCTTTATTTTTTGAAATAGATCACTTAGCTCCTCTATCTATACATTTAGAATATGTAATCAATTCTTTTTATTTTTAATGGATATGATAATTGAAATCGAACCAATCTCCACTTTGAATGACAAAAACTTTTATATTTTATATTAATTTCGAAGTGAAATCAATAAAATATATAACTATTTTATTTTCAATAAACATGCTCTATTATTATTTATAAAATTTATTTGAACCTGTATTCATCTTAATATTTTAAAAGAAAAATATTGATTAATAATAATCTGTATACATTTCTTAATAATTTATCCTTAAACATAGATGAATAAAAAATAAAAATGTGAATTTTATTAGTCAACTTTTTATAAAAAATAATTGAAAGAAATATATTAAAAGGAATCTATTTATTTTTATTTTAGTTAAAATATCAAACCTATTAAAAAATATAAAATCATATAATTTATCTTTTTTTTTTCTCTTTCACATTTTCATTTTCAATAAATATGTTATGTTATGTAATAAGTTATAAAAGGAAATAACTATATGATAGTTTTCAATTTTTTTTTTCAAATTATCAATCATAAAATGTGAAAAAGAAATCATTTTTACGTCATATTTTAAATGAAGTAATTTTTAATAATATATTTATGATGTTAATCTTAAATTGAATGGATCATAAGCAAATTTTGCATATAAGTGAAAAACAAATTTTACATGAAAACTTTATAACTTCTAATCATATAATATGAATAAGAAACAAACTTTGCATAAAAATTCTAAAGGAAGTAGTATTCCAGTATTATTATGTATGATTGTTGCTTGAGAATTTTTGTTAAACATCTTTTAAGATTAATTTCTTACAAATTGATTCAAAACCAAACAAATTTAAATTCGTAAACTCGCTAATAAAATCGAGAATTTACCAATTTTATTAGAATTTACTTAAAGTAGCGCTAGTTTATCAAAAAGAGACTTTGCATACTAATTAACTCTTTTTTATATTGTACATTCATAAACTCATAAGAGTATATGCATTAAATCGAGAGTTTAACAACCATGGTTAGAGGTGCATCACTAGTCACTAACCAGATAAAGTTTATAAGTCTCTGGAGTGCTTCCACCTTCCACACCTTATTGAAGAGATTATTTCCAGTTGAGGGGAACCAAGCAACATTGCTTTCCCTAGTGGCTATTATAACACCTTAATAAACTCATACTATACTTAAATCGTATTACGGCGTTTTGTTAGTCGTTACTTATGCTCATGAAAAACTAAACTTCATTTATAAATTAATTTACGCGGAAAATACGGTAGCTTTTTTTTTAAAATACGTTATCGCTTTGCAGTGTTTTGGAAGGTAAAGCTTTGAGCGAGAAGATAAATATAGAAAGAGTGTGCCGCACGAGAATCCATGACACGATATCATAAAATGTGAGAAAGATAAATAATTAGTAATCACAAATACATTGTATTACATAGCTAATCATTACATCCATATGGATTCATAATATATATATATATATACACACATACATACATACATACATACATATATATAAACATTACATCGAGGGAGGCTCATGGACGTGTCATGATCCAAATATTAGATACTAAATACAAACTTCAATTGACATAGTTTGTCACAAAAAGGAATGTATGAAGGTGCGGAGCTACGGCAACTACAAGTCCAAATCAGCATCGTCTAGCATCCCTCATCATATGTCCGCTCACAGTGTGGGACATCCCAAATCATGACTATTTCATTCGAATTGGAAGTGAGGTCGGAGATCGGAAAACTTGTTCATTTTACTTGAACCTTGGAAATAAGGTCGGAAGTCGGAGCTCGTGGAGGATGTTACAGCAGTGACTCAACTGCTTCCAACTGCACTTACTGCAGATTGAGAACTTAAGGTGGAGCCTTTGGAAGCTTTGGCCATTAGGAAGAACTCCTAGGGTGAACTGGAAGTGCTAATTAGATGGAAGAATCTACCTGACTTTGAGAATTCATGGGAAAAAGTGGCCGCAATCATAAAGCAGTTCTCGGAATGCCACTTTGAGGAGAAGGTGGAGCTTGAGGGGGGCGAGTGTTGATAGAGACTTGGGTAGTAACAAGAGGGTAATTCAAGGATTTTCTAAAGTTTGTAAGAGGAAAAAATATCATGAGGTAAGAGAGGGAAGATTTAGTGAATCTGCAGAATGGGGCCCATAGTGCTGGGTCTCTTAACTAACTGCTGAGGTGTATTGTGTGAGGAAATGGAAGAGGTATATTTTGTATTGGATGGGTCATATGACAGATTAGGAAAGGAATTGGATTCAGGTCTGGGAGAGATTGAGCACTCTCGAATTGCTCATATTGGTTACTGTTTCATTGTCATCTTTGTTTCTTTATTTTCCTTTTCTTAGCTAGGATCCCACTCGTTCTAGCTTAAGTGAGTGAAATAGCAGTATATTTTCTCTATTTCTCGTGAGTTGTGTGTGATTTTTCTATTTACTAGTTCTATTATCTGCCTTTCTTCATTTTAACAAAATTGTACTTTTTATTTTAAAAATATGTTTACATTCATGCATAACTTTATTATCTTTGACTTCAGCGTACAAAAATCAAGTATCATTTTTTGCCATTATTTATTTATAGGCTAAACTATAGTTCTCTCTAGCTTTCTCTTTCTCTCTCTCGGGTTACAAATCCTTCTTTTTTTGCCCTTTTGATGTGACAGGCACTGGCAGCATTGGGACTTAAGACTGGTGGTACCATGCAGCAACGTGCAGAGAGGCTCTTCCTTACGAAGGTGAGTTATACATCTTTACAAAGTAACATAATTCCATTTCATTTGTTTTTGTGCAAGGAGTGATTTGGATTCTCTTTGCCATAGTACTTGAACATAGGTCTGTTTCCTGCCAAAGTCACTGTCGTGAGTCTAATGTTGTTAATCGAGAAACTTACATCTTTTTATTTTTATAGAAATCAAGGATATTTTTGTCTCCTTTAATTGGTATAGAAATTTCTGCATAGAGATTTGAGAGATGATCTGTTTTGTCTCTTGAATACCCTGAGGCTGAGTTGTATCTTACTTCATCTTCTCTCTCTAGGTCACTTTGATATGAGGGAAACCATTGAATAATATACTACATTCATTTTTCTCTGTTTCTTAACCTATTACTGGTCCAATTCTCTCAAATAGTATAAGAGCTCCCTCATCTAAGGAGCATTTCATGGTATAGACAAGGATAGAGGCTTGAATTGTAGTGATGGAAAAAAGCCTCCAAGAATTATGAAGACATGGAGAAGAAGCAAAGATTCAACTGTCGATGGGCACCTGCATCAGAAACACTGAGATTGCAGTGCAGAAGATCCTGCAGAATCAAGGAGATCCAACAAGACCCATCCAAGGCAAATTGCAGCCCAACCCTTGACTCTATAAGTGCAGATGCGATTGGGGGAAATCATGATTAAAAAGGGTCTAATAGGTGGAAGAAGATCGAGATTCTGATCTTTTCCAGAGATGATGCCTATGGTTAGGTTAATCAAATTGAGAGGTACTTCCAGTTGAGAGGGGCACCAGGAGGAGATTGTATGACACAATAGTGATGATCATAGTTATCAATATCGGATGGCAGCTCATGGCGGTAAGCCAAAAATCCGCCATAATAGCATGGCAGGTTATGGCGGAAGCCATGGCGGACTGAAAATATACAAATATATATATAAAAAATATCCAAAAAAAAACTACTAAACATAATAACTAATCAAAACTAACAACATATATCAAGATGCCAAGATCAAGTACAATAAAATTAGAAATATATTGCATATTTTGATTAATAAATTCAGCAAATGTATCACAAAATCAAAGCCAAAGTCACAACATAACATAACATATTCATAGTCAGATAAAAATATAGAAATATAGCATAATCAAAGCTTCAAAGTCATAACATGAAGACCAAGGGAAACTAAAATCAACTAGGCTAGGCACTAGTCCTCATCATCATCTCCAATATAATCATCATTGTCATTATTTTTTGGTGAGGCATATCCCTCCACTTCTTCTCCTTCTGATTCTGAGTCATCAAATTGAATTTCTTTCTCCTCTTTTGAAGAATCCTCTTGTTCTTCAAATTCTGGTTCTTCATCAGCCACCACCATTTATTTTCCTTTCTTGGAAGCTCTACTAGCTGTTGCACCACTTGAAGGCTCCTTTCTTTTTCTACTTTGCCTTCTAGTATATGTTCTAGGATCCCTAATCCCAGATGCCATATACACAGTTTCCCAATTCAAAGTGTCATCACCCCCAAAAACAAACTCATCTCTAGCATCATCATCACCTTCATCCAGCTCTCCAACCAACCACTCGTTAGACTCATCAATATCATTGAGTGAGATAGGGTCGATCTCATCTCTAAGATTGTATCTCTGCTTGAGCACTTGGTTATACTTTACATAAACCAAATTGTGCAACCTTTTATGTTCAAGCCTATTGCTCCTCGTAGAATGGATCTGCAATATCAATATAATCTAAGTGTTAATGACTACTATTATAAGTATTAACAAAGTACCTAACTAATAATGAAGTGTTAATTATATATTCAAAAACACTCCAGTTATGTTCACATCCCAAAGCATTACATGTCAAGCTCAAAATCTTGATAGCCAGCTGTTGCAAGTTTGGAGCTGAATGCCCATACATTCTCCACCATTTAGCTACAAATCCAAAGAAAGCTATATAAGCAAATCACTCAAAACTTAAAATCAAAAGAAATTTGAAAACTAAAAGTTGTATTCTTCTCACCAGGTGCAAGAGTTTTTATTTGTGATTTTGCAAAGTCAGTTCCAAAAAGACCATTAGCACTCTTATAAATTGGCAGCTCAAGCAATATTTTTTGTTGCACCTCCTGACTAGGCACCAACCTCTTAATATATTCATACAACCCGTTTGTAACTTCCAAATCAAACTCCAATGCAAGGTTGCCATAATAGTACTCTGGGTTCAAAAAATGACCAGCTGCATGTAATGGTCGATGGAGTTGACAATTCCATGTATTATCAATTATTGTAAACACATCTTTGTGTTTTCTTTCATCATTTTTGAATGACTTCATAATGGCTTCTTTTGCCTTGTCCATTGCCTCATAGATATAACCCATAGCTGGTTTTCTCTCACCATCAACAAGTCGAAGCGCTCGAACAAAAGGAGCCATAACTTTAAGGGTATATCTCACATGATTCCAAAAGGAAGGCATAATTGTAGTCTTCGTTGCTTCCTTTCCCTTGCCTCTTTAGACAACTTGTTTCTCATCCACTTATCAGAGTAAACATTTTTCTAAGATTTGATTTCTCTTGATGAAGCCTCTCCAATGATAGAAAGGAAGTGGCAAATCTTGTGACCGCATGCCTCACCAATTCCCTCTTGTTTGTTAGGTGTCTAACTCAAGGTACTAGGTTGGTTATAAATGAAGCCAACAAGAGAAATTGCTCTTTTGATTGTCTTCTTTATCAATGGAAGCTTTCCAATATCTTCTAGCATCAAATCCAAGCAATGGGCTGCACAAGGAGTCCAATAGAGATGCGGCCTTTTATCTTCCAACATCTTACCCGCCAAAACATAGTTGCTCCCATTGTTAGTTACAACTTGAACAACATTCTTCTCTCTAATCTCCTCCACAAAAGAATCAAGAAACTCAAATAACTTCTCACCGGTCTTCACAAAGTCAGATCCATCTACAAACTTCACAAACATTGTCCCAATAGGAGAGTTCACTAAAAAATTAATAATACACCTCTGCTTCCTATCCATCCAAGCATCTGACATGATGAAGCAACCATGTTTGCTCCATTGCTCCTTATGATCCTTCATCATATTTTTGGTATACTCCAACTCCTTGTTGAGAAGTGGAACCCTTATGTCATGATAAGATGGAGCAGGCAAATTGAGACCAAAGCTTCCAATCGCTGTCAACATATCATCAAAACTCTTCAATTTGATACAATTGAATGGAATTCTAGCTTAATACCACCACCGAGCAATGTATTGATGAACCCTAGCAACTGCTTTCTTGTCACATGCTTTTCTAATATTTTGTTGCCTCAACCTCTCCTTTTTCTTCCTAGCAATCGTAGTTTTGGGTTTTCTAACAAATAAATCTAGTGGGCCTTTCAAAGCACCCTTTCTCTCTTTAGGCTTAGGGTTAGGGATTTCATCAATCCCTTTAGCATCATCTTCAGATAATCCAAAACCCAAGTTCTCAAGATCAAGATTCCTTACATTTTGAACTTTGTTACTGTCACTGCCTTGCTTCTTTTTCTGGTTATGTAACGCCAACAACTCATCTCTAACTTCTTTTGGACACTTGCGACACTTGGAAACATTACCAGATTGTCCCCTCAAGTGTTCTTTGGCTCTTGTAATTCCTCGTTTCATAACTTTATCACAAAAATTACACACAGTATCATTTGTGTTATTTTCTGCAACAAGGTGGACATACTTCCAACCTGGGTTTGACGTATTACTAGCCCTTAAGCTTTGTGAAGGTTGGGCTGACATTGTAGCTTAAAACAGAGTAGAAAAAGAGCTGAAACAGAGTTAAAAAAAAAAAAAAGAGTAACATGTTTGGATTAAAGAGCTTAAAACAGCGTAGAAAAGAGCTGAAATAGAATGAAGAACCAAAAAAAAAGAAAAAAATCGAGAGAGATAGAAAGGGAGCTAGAATAGAATAGAAAAAATGGGGGAAGAAAAAAGTTGAAGCATAACCAAAATGTTGGGGGGGGAGATCAGAACAAGTAAAAAGAAGAAGAAATAGAAGAAGCAAAAGGAAGAAGACATATAAGAAGAAAAGGAACAAGAGAAGCAGAAACAGTAACCTTGGCTGTCCCAGGTGGTGGTGTTGTCGCCGGAATGAGGCAGTCGTAGGTGGTGGTGTTGTTGCTAGAATGAGACTGCCGTCGGAATGGGGGAAGCAGCGAACAAGATAAAAGAAAGTAGAGTGAAGAGCATAAGATGAGAGAGCAAAGTGAAAGGAGGGTCGAGGCAATAGGGTTCTTTTCAACCCACAATTCCCATACTGACCTTTAAGCTTAAAAAAAAAAAAAAAAGGATGCACCCGATATTTCCGTCATGGCCACCATTGGCCGCCATGCAAAACCGCTAGGGAAAACGATTCACCATGACGCTCAGGCCAAAATCCGCCACGCCTGGCGGGATAGCGCCGCCATGGCCGCCATTTAACAACACTGGTGATGATGGCCTTGGAAGGCCAGGCATTATCGCGATCCTAGTCATGGGGATCTTGTACTGCAAATGTTTCATGGTCACTGTTTGGAAATGCGGTCATTTGGTGGTTCACGCCCTTCATGATTCAAAGCCCATACGAGATCTTGTTGGGGCTGAAACAAGGGGTACAGTGTAAGAATATAGAGAAGAATTTGATTACAATGTTGACTGCAAATCACTGAGCAAGAACAACTCGATCTTGCTGGACTTGAGGCAAAGGTAAAGGCAACACTGAGGCTAGGTCTTTATCAAAATTTCGACTCTCAAAGTGAAAATGCAATTGGGGAAAATCACGATGCAAGAAGGTCTAATAGGTGGAAGAAGATGAAGATTCTGATCTTTTCTAGAGATGATGCCTATGGTTGGGTCTATCAAATTGAGAGGTACTTCCAGTTGAGAAGGGCACTAGAAGAAGATTGTATGACATAGAAGTGATGATGACCATGGAAGGCCAGGCATTATCATGGTCCTAGTGGTAGGGATCTTGTACTGCAAACGTTTCATGGTCGCTGATTGGAAATGCGGTCATTTGGTGGTTCAAGCCCTCCATGATTCAAAGCCCTACGAGTTCTTGTTGGGACTGAAACAAGGGGTATGGCGTAAGAATATAGAGAAGAATTTGATTACTATGTTGGTTGCAAATCAATGAGCAAGAACAACTCGATCTTGAAGGACTTGAGGCAGAGGTAAGGGCAACACTGAGCTACATTTGGCTAGGTCTTTATCAAAATTGATGGATGTGGCACAACTCATGGATAGGAAGAATTGAGTAGCACTGAAGGGCCATTTTTTTTGGTTTGGGGGGGGGGGTTGGTGCCATTGGTTGGAGTGAACTTAGGGTCCAATTTTGGACAAGATCCTTCAACAGACCCACTAAAACAACACGGGTAAGCAGATGAGGGAGGAATTTTAGACAGTCACTTGAAGCTAAATGCCATGACAAGCTAAGAAGAGGGCTATGTTTCAGGTGTGATGAAAATTACGCATCAGATCGTGTGTGCGGAAACAAGCAACTTAGAGTAATGTTGGAAGATGAAATTGAAAAAAATGGAAACCATAGGGTTTGATGGTGAAGAAATTGTTGAATGGGAGGGAACATGTCAAAATTGACCTACATAGCATGGTGGGTTCCACATCCAAGGATTCCTCCAAGTCGGGGGGACGTACAAGGGAGACCAATGATGGTATTTGTTGATTATGCAAAATCTCATAAAATAATGGAGGAACTCAGATTGCTTAGGACAAAAACACCCCAATATTGGGTGGAAGTTGGAGATAGGCATAAGATGCCTTGTAAAGGTTGTTGCAATGGGCCGAGTCTTCAATTATAAGGGCTACAGTACAACAAGATTTTTACCTGTTTGGCTTAGAGGGAGCAGATCTAATATTGGGAATAGATTGGTTAGGAGGGCTGGGAGAAATTAGAGCAAACTTTAAATAGTTGGCTTTGAACATGAGGAAAGAAGGCAGAACATACACCATCAAGGGAGATCCCTTACTATGTAGAGCAGCTGCATCTGAGTTATATGATGAAGGCATTGCAAGAGGAATGGGGTGGCACAGAGCCAAAGAAGGTATAAGCCATGCTTAATAGGCCTATCCCAAAAGATGCCAACAGGTTAAGGAGATTGTTGGGACTCATAGGGTATTACAGAATAGAAGATTAGCCAAACCCTTGCCAAAAGGATTCGATTGAAGTTGTTTTATGACAGGGAATTGATGGCTGTCCAAAAATGGAGATTGTATCTCAGAGGTAGGCATTTCATCTTCCATACTGATCGGAGAAGTTTGAAATTCCTCATAGAACAAAAATGATGGGGCAAGACACAAATGGACCTCTAAATTCCTAGGATTTGGCTTGAAATCTGCTCTAAGCACGGTAGTGACAATTGGCCAGTCGATGGACTATCCTGGAAAATGACTTATGCAGTTATCTCAAGAGTCCAGTTCACTAAATGGGACCAGTTGGAAGATGAAGTTCAATCTGATACCAAATTGCAATAGCCAATACAAGACTTGATTGAAAACCCCCATGCTTATGCAAGCTATACCTTGAGGAAGGGTAGGTTATTTTACAGGAATCAGTCATGGGAGGACACTCGGGTTTGTCCAGAACATACAAGAGAATATCTGGGGTGGTTTGTTGGGTGAGAACGAAGGCTATCTAGAAATTTGTAGCTTAGAGTGATGTATGTCGAAGAGGGTGAGTCTTGACGCAATGATAAGGTTGCTGCCTTGTGATTTGGAGGTTGTGTTTAAATCCTGGAAATAGTTTTTTTTTCACTTAAAGGGTAAGACTACAAAAATCTACCCTTCCTAGACCCCACCAAGTGGGAACCTTTTGCACTGGACTGCCCTTATAGTGTGATGTATGTCAAAGAAACCGGTATCAACATTGTCTCGTGCAGGTGGTCTACAGCCACTGCCTATTCCGACCCAAGTAAGGAGTGATATCTCCATGGATTTCATCACAGGTTTAGTCAAAGCCAAAGGGGAAGGACATTGTCCTAGTAGGCAGACATAGTGTCCAAATATGCCCCTTTCTTAGTTTTAACCCATCCCTTCACATTTGAGGAGGTAAGAAATTGTGAAACTCCATGGGTTCCCCACTTCCATTGTCTCAGAATGCGATCAAATTTTCCTCAGTAATTTTTGGTTAGTGTTAGAACTAGAATCAGAAACTAGTGTTTATTCTGTATTACAAAATATAGAGGAAATTCTAGAGTCTTCTAATTCTTCTAAGACTCACTAACAAAATGATCAAACACACTAACTAATCCCTTTTTCCCTCTATTTATAGCCAACCAACTCTCCTAACTAGCTAATTGTAACTAACTAACAGGGTTCTAGTACTACTGCTCCCTAAGAGATCCACCTTATCCTCAAGGTAGGGAATACAAAGACTTATTACTTGACAATTACAAATAAATTCCTCCAGGGTCTCATTGTCTAATTAGGCTAACAACCAATTTGTCTTGGCCCATTAACTTTATAAAACAAGTGGCTACTTGTTCTAGGTTCAAGTGGGCTTGATCTATAAGCTTTGAAAAATGGAGGCTTTTCTTAAAACTTAATGTCTATTCTTTTGTAGTGTGAGCTTAGCCCAATATGATGAAAATTGGTCCTAGCTGAGGTAATCAACCATTCCTCTTGTAACATCTCAAATTTTTTCTAAGCTAATTAGCTCAGTGTCCATGGTTAAATGGAGGGGTTAGCGATTAATTGAGGACTAATCGGCTAATCTTGAGAGTAAGAGCTTAGTAAATTAGGACAAGTCAATAAGTCAACTAAGAGTCAATGATCTATAAAAAAAAGTCAACAATTGAATCATAACGTACTAAATGATTTAATTAAAGCCTAATCACTCCAACCTCACAAATCCATGATTTGGAACATAATTAAGCTGATATGATCTTAATAATTAAGTACATGGCAAACATTTTACCTTAAATAATTTTAGTAAAATTAATTCTCTCACATTCAATACATAATTAATAATAGCAATTTTTTTGGAGGAAAGTGCCTTAAAAGCATAGTTAGTCAAAATTGACTTAAGAGTAACTAAACTAACTAAATTAATTAGTACTTAAATAATTTTAATAGCATTGAAAATTTTTAAAAAGAAATTTCTCCTTATTTATGGCTTGAAATTTCGACCAAGATATAACCATATCCAACCATCCATTTGTCTCTTAAGCTTGCACCCTTGTATCAAAACTTATGTTAGTAGCATCATTTTAGGTAAGACCAAAAGAAAGACTATCCTCCACTTGGATCATGCCACATGGGGTAGTCATACTCAATTAAGCAAATCCCAAGAGCGTTGATTGCCTTTAACCCCTTGAGAAAACACAAAATGGTCCTTAATCATATGCCAAGACTCAAAAGAAGTACAACTACTCTTTTATCCTAAGGTCATTAACCCTCTTATTTGTTGAATGAAGCAAAATCACATCATGCCCATGCCCTGATGAGGGACGCCTACCAGCCCCTCTCTCTCTCCCATTTGCAAACTCTCATTCTCTCACTACAAGCCTAAAGCTCTTATCTCTCTCTAAGCCTCATTCTAACTCTCTTGCTTTTCCAACCTTTCTTATTCTTTTTCCCACTTTCTCACCACATTCAACCCTCTTTCCTTTCACCACTCTCGCAAGCCCTTCAAGGACCACCTTCTTTGGTTTTTGGAGAAACCAAGCAAACACACACTAGCCCTATTTTTTCAAACTCTAAGGAAGGAGGCCATCTCCAACACTTTTCATCTTTCAAGCTTTCCAAGAAACCCTTGTAGTAATGACTCTAACTCTTTCCTTTTTATATGTTTTCAAGCTTTAGAACTCATAAGCTCTGTATAGTTAGATGGTTCTAGGAATTACTATAAGGTCTCATGGCCAAATTCTTTGCTATGAAGTGTTTTCTTTGTGTTATGGCTCTTTTCTTAAATAATGATTCTAGTGTGTATTTATTTTGCTTGAATCAAACTTTTTAGAACTCAAAAATATTGATTTGTCATCAAGATCTCAAATTATAAAAGTGGATTGGAAGATAAAAGTGGTCACTTGAGTAAAAGGTTTAATATTTTTATAAGTAAGCTAACGAAAACAAAATTTGGTGATGCTGAAAATTCTGGCAGTCTGTATTGCGCACCCAATAGCTCACTCAATATAACTCGAAATACAATAAAATTAATTTTAAATGAAAATAGACTCATAGATCTTTCTATGCATATAAAACACATGAACACTGGCCTTAAAATGAGGGAGATACAAATTTTTAAAGTGGGTTGTCACTAGATGTGCTTCTGTCTACGCAGTCTGTACTAAAAACCTTATAACTCAAGATATGCAAAACATTTTTGAGTGGGACCAAGTTTGTTAGAAAGCTAAGATATAGAGGAACACTCCCATAAAACACTTTTGACGGATTTTTTGTGAGGAGCTCCTAGTAGAGTTGACAAGTCACTGTTCCAAAGTAAAACTAAAAGACCGAGTAGTCAGATTAAAAGGTGTATATCTCAAGTTACGATTTGAATTTTTGAGTGGGACTTATTCTATGTAAAAGTAGATTCAGAGAAGTATAATTCTACAAAAATTCAAGTCAAAATATTAAGAGATAAAATTATGGTGAATTTATGAAGTATTGCCCCACTGTAAAAGTAAATCTAGTTAAGCCTAGTTTTAAACGATAATAAGAAACAAAGTTGAACGATAATAAGAAACAAAATTGAAGACATCAAGACCCTCAAATTAAGATATTGGAAAACTTCATATTTCAACTTAAAAGTTTTAAAAAGGATAATAGGTGAAACTTTCGCTATGCCTAATAAAAGAATCGAGCAAGATGCAAATTCAATTAAAAACTTGCACCTAATTTACTAAGCTAAACTCATAAGACTTTGCTTGTTATATATGTATCTATATGCCAATATGATGATGATGATGATAGTTATGTTGAATATGATAATGATGTATGATTATTGATCTCTTTGTTGGCAATTTTGGGGAAGTTCCAGTCTAAACGTCATGCTGCCAGATTTTTGCAAATCTATGGACTTAATATAATTTTTGCATCATAAACCTTAATAAAGGAGAGATTGAACTAAGTGTGTGATTTTTCAAAAGAGAAGGTGACCCGTAATAAGAAACTTCCCCCTCCGCCTACAGACTTATATGAGAAATGACAAAAGACCTAGCTAGTATGAGTACTGGGGAAGGGCTTACATGAGACATGACAATGGACCCAGCTAGTGTAAGTACCAAGAATTTATGGTGGCGACGACTATGGTATGAGTTCATTATCATTTATGTTTAGTGGGTAGTAAATAAAAGACTCATGATAAAGTCAAGTCTAATAAAAGAAAGGGATTCTGGTCCAACCCAAAAAAGGAATGAATCTTGTAAGATATTCATGCCCTATATGTTTAATTATATAAGCTCTTATATATACCATGATATTTATTGTGATGATGAGAATATGTATTTAAAATTGAATTCACTTCGGATATTCATGTTTTGAATAACTAATAATGGGACCATGTGTATGCTCACTCTTTTCATTGATAAAACTGAAGTGGCTGAGACGATGACGACGACATTTTCGTGTTGGGTTCTTGTCCTAGTAAGAAATATTATTGCTCGCTTTGGTTATTTTCCGTATCGTCACTAGATCCCAATGGCGCATCCAGTGGAATGGAGCATGGATCCACCACAATGTGAGTGGACATACGATGAAGGTGCATAAGCCATTGTGGCAACGACCACCATGGTGGTTCGCATCCATTTTTACCCTGATTGTATGCATGAAGGAGTAGAGTCTAACGTTCTGCTTGCTCGACTGATGTTCCTGTAGCATTACTTGGACAACCACTGGGTCCATGAGATTTTCCACTAGAACCATTGCAAGATATCAAGACGGAGCCTATGTCCCCAGAGCTGCCTACAGCCAAACCCACACCCCAGCCAGCTATTCCAGTGATTAAGTTGAGTGTCACGACCTCTCATGGGACCACAACTACCTCTTCGCCGTACCTTGAGTATCATCTTGAGGTTGCCTTGACATTTGAGGAGGATCCTTTTGAAGAGCAGTCTTCTGCGGCTAGCTGTACCCCTCATCAGGTCGAGTCGAGTCACCGTGTTCGTCGTGTCGAGATACTCAGTAGGAATCCTCGCATCATCCGCACGCCTTTTGTACCCCGGGGCCGAGGAACGTGGGAAAATAGACATTGTAGGGCTTGACTCCATGGGATTGAGGGGTGCAGTCGAAGTTGGATGCTAGGATATATTTGATTGCTGGGACTAGTAGATTTTATCGTTCTCTACTTTCATGTAAGTCTTTTGTAGCGAACTTTGTCATTTCAGTTTATATTTGGTACTTGGGCCATGGGATAGCCATGAGTCTAGCGAATTTTGTCATTTCAGTTTATTTTTAGTACTTGGGCCATGGGACAGCCATGAGTCTCCTTCTATATAATTCTTAATATTGTGAACCTGTGCGTGTGGAATGACTATATGAGCAATGTGATGCATTATTATTATTTACCTATTGTCCTCATGTTTTATTTATTTGTATTATAAGTTATATATGTCGCACTCTCTCGACATCTATATTCACGCTTGAGGCTCTATCTTTTTAAACGCTGCAGATCAATGATATATTTCGACGAAAAAAATTTATCGTGTTTTTCACGTAACTTAATTTACACGCGAAGTTTAAGTTTTTCCACGAGCATAGGTAATAACTAATAAAATGTCGTAATATGATTTAAGCATAGTATGGGTTTATTAGGGTGTTACATCTCTCTGCCTTTGATGTGGGCCTGGCCCATTAGGATAGAAAATGAGCCCCATGTGGAAACCTCCACTTTAGCCCCTGCCTTTATTTTGTTCCATTTCTCGCGATGACCTTTGGGAATGTGATGCGTTGTTGCCACTGCAGCTATCTCTGCTTGCACCATTGCAAGTGGACCAT
This sequence comes from Pterocarpus santalinus, assembly GCA_031439595.1. Classification (NCBI taxonomy): domain Eukaryota; kingdom Viridiplantae; phylum Streptophyta; class Magnoliopsida; order Fabales; family Fabaceae; genus Pterocarpus; species Pterocarpus santalinus. The sequence goes on from CM062527.1 coordinate 41,823,976, forward strand.
CGGTAGTTGCTCCACAAAGTCTTTTGCTATTGTCTTCTCTTCGCAATGCCGCATGTTGCAACCCACCCCCACCTATGGTCAAAAGTCGTTCTTTGTCACCATTCTCATCATGTGACTTCGCCTTACCTCCTTCCTTGCCGCCTTTAGGACCTGCAACACCTTTACCCAGTCTCTTCTGCTGTGATTGCTCTCTGTTCCTCGACTTCACGACATGACCATTGTACGCGTCGAGGCTGTTGTCAACACCCCCACACCCAACTTCCGTTTCTACCTCTAGTTCTTTTGGAAGTTGATTTTTTGTCTCAGAATGGCCGCCGTCACCTTCGCCGCTCTTGCTGTAAACACCGCTTCTCTCTTCCTTTTCCTTTCACTTGACAGTGCTCGAATTCTCACCTTCCTCCTCTCGAGCCGCTCTCCTTTTCCTTTGTTGATGGCCGCGACTACAACCTCGACCTCGATCCCGTGAACTAGCAAATCTGCTGGTGGTTGCAGATTGCTGTCATGGCTATCTTTCCTTGACTCCTTCTGCTCCTCTTGTGGCTTTTGTTCAGTTTTCACAATCCCTTCCACCTTTCTTGCACCTTTTTCTGAATCTTGAACAGAGGTTTCAAGAACCGTTTGCTCTTGTCTCTGCCTCTTCTAAAGCTCTTCTTCTTCTTCCTCCTTGTCAATGAATGCCCTTAGAAATTCCCACCATTTTCCTGTTGGGTTATCTAACTTCCAAAACACGTACCACCAGGAATGTTGTCCTCTTAGTGCAGCTCCCACCTCTTCTAAATGGTGTGCTTCTAGTGACTCGTGCCTAACTTTCTCGTGCTCAAGGAAAAGACCCCACACATCCCATTCCAAAGCCCGTGCATTAGTCCCATCAAACACTAGAATTGCCTCCATACAAGGCTAGAAAAGTTACACCTTTTCTAGCCTTGTATGGTAGAGACCCACCCCCTTACTGTTTAAAGGGAGTACATTTCGCTCCAAGGTAGATGATGTGGATCGGCTCTTAACTGAAGAGGGACCTCATTTTGGATGAGTTGAAGTAACCTAGCTCAACAAAGGATGAAAGTGCAGGCTGACAAGAGGAATAGGGAATTGACATTGCAGGTAGTAAACTGGTGTATCGGAAAATCCAACCCTATTGACTTCAATCATTGGCAAAGAAGAGCAATGAGAAGCTGAGTCCAGGCCCCTATGGACCCTATCAAGTTACCCAAAAGATTGAGAAGGTTGCTTACAGGCTGCAGTTACCCACCACAAGCAATGACTACCCTATTTTACATGTTAATTTCTTGAAGAAGTTTGTACCAGGGTCTTGCAGTCCACAACCCTTGCCACAAGTATTGACTGAAGATTGGGAATTATAGCCACAACCTCAAGCTTTATTGAATCTTTTATACAATGCTCAAGGGGAAACTGAAGTGCTAGCCCAGTGGCAAGACCTGTCTAGTTATGTGAATTCTTGGGAGCTCCTCACTGCACTGCAACAACAATTTCCTACATTCCACCTTGAGGACAAGGGGAAAGCTTTGGGAGGAGCATTGTGTTAGGAACTCGCTCATTACCAGAATACATGAAACGGCAAATGAGGAAATGGACATAGAGAGTATTGGGGAGTGGTGGGGGGTGCACATTTGTAACCAACTTTGTTGAGTTGGCATGGGAAGTGAGGTGAGAGGAATTAGGCTAGAACTGGGATTGGACTCTTGGAAGTGATTGAGCCTCTCTAATGCTCAAAGAATTCCTTTTCAATTTCATGCTGGCTTTGTATTTTCTTCTTCCTCAAATGATCCACACTAGTTCATCTTGAAGGTATTAATAATATACTCAGTTTCTTTTATTCTCTGGTTCCTATTTGTGGTCTCCATCAATTGCCTCTCACCTCACTTCCTATGCCAATTCAGCAAAGTTGGTTATAATGTGCACCCCCCCACTACTCCCTACTGCTCTCTATGTCCATTTCCTCATTTTGCCCTTTCATGTATTCTGGTAATCAGTGGGTTCCTAACACATTGATAGCAAGCTATTAATTAGAAGGGTCTACACTCTATGCTAGAAAAAATAGACGGCCAACAAGGGGTCGCATTCCTACTAAGAGATTGTGACTAATTGTGAAAGCTAGGATTTCTGTATATATATAGAGAGAGAGATGAGAGAAAGGATTCAGAAAAGGAGTCAGGAGGAATTGGAGGAGTTCAGGGTCTCTCAGATATCCTGAGGCTGAGTTGTATATTACTTCATCTTCTACCTTTAGGTCACTCTCAGCAGAGGGAACCCATTGAATAATATAGTATATTCATTTTTCTCTGCGTCTTGCCCTATTTCTCTTTTACTCGTCCTATTATTAGTCGTTTTCTACAATCATACTCCTTGGTTTTCTGAATTTCGATTAAAGCTTCTATGCATGTCCCTGAGCTATACCTGCACAATCTAGCTTAACACAGAAAACATTCCTTCTTTTTTTGAATTATGCAGCATACACCTCTTGAAAAGTTGGACAAGAAGCATTTTGCTAAGGGGCCACGTGGATTAGAAAAAAAAGGGCTTGCTTCATTTCGACAGGATGAAAATGCAAAGGAAATTGCACTGATGGAGACCAAAATGAGAAAGATGTGTGATTTGTTGGAAGAGGTTAGCGGATGTTGCTTAATTTGCTTTAGTTTAGTTCCTTTAGTGTCTCTTATATTCAGCATTTTGGGCAAATACATCCGCTGCATGTTTAGAAATTTCTTCTGGCTTGTAAGATTCTGACCTTTCGCAGACAATAGCTCAAACAAAAGATAACGTTGTGAAGAAGCAAGCCCTGACGTACGAGGAAATTGAAGCAGAGCGTGAGGAGGTGAGTTAAAGCATTTTTAAAGAATCTCCAAAAGTTAGTAATCCATAGTAGATAACATTTTTTTTTAATTAAATATTCAAACCATATTTATTTTAATTTGTTAAAAAATGTGATTACCTTACATTTTTTTAATATAAAAAATAAGAGATGCTTTATGTCCTGGATGGTATATGTATAACCACATTTATTGTAAGGCATGAGCATCTAGGAGGATGGCCGTTATGAGGGACTAGCATTGTTTGGTTCTGCCATAAATTATCTATCATATCCATGTTAAAAATTGACCTCCATGATGGCCTTGGAGTCTGCACCATTCCATGACAATCATATTTACAACTTGATGTATCTAAATGGTGTGAAATTAGGTGTTTTCCATTATTTCATGTGCATGGCTTTATCTTGAATTTCTTTTACTTGTCTGCATAGGGAAACTTGAGCTGGTCGGGTAATTGGGCCTCATTGTAAACAGAAAAGTGGAAGTGCAAATTCATCTGAGGTTCATTCCTTATGCTATAAGCAGAGGCTTAAGTTATTGACATGGTTGATGTGTTTTCCTAATCTATACAGAAATTAGGCATGGCATGAGTGGCTTTAAATTGACATTTAAACGCAAAGAAAGTGCTATTAGGAACTTTCTGCCTTGCATGACTCTTGCCTTGGCTTTTTGCAAGGAGATTATTCAGATATAATTGTATAGCTTGATTTGTATTTCACCAATAAGAAACTTACCCACGTGCTTTATCTAAACATGTGCTCACTGTTGGCTTGAATAGAACTTGGAACCTTTTAACTTTCTGTCTACTTTAGAATGAGGGAATTCTAGAGAAGAAGAATGATTCAACTAAAATAAACATCCAAGGAGAAATTAACTAGCAGAAGCAATTATAATATTGCACCCAGTAAAACCAACCCACTGAAAATCGAGGGAATGAGGAGCAAATTGTTGAATTGCCTATTAAGATGCATCAAACTATAAGTCTCTCAGTATTCATTTTATTTATTTATTTATTAGTCTTTGATGTTAATCATGTGGCTTTTACGTATTCCTAGACTAGCTAATTATTGATTAGTTTCTTGTGCTCATTGTTTGATGTCTTCTGTACACATTTTTTGTATTTAATATTGTACATAGTATATTCCTTATATGTGGGCCAGTAAAAACACATTTTTACCTAATGCTATAAAATATAATACGAGAAGAGAAAAGCTAGTTACTAGTCTTCCTTTCACATTACTCCGACTTTATTTTTGGCCGTTTACTTTTCTTCCTTCTTTATTTTAAACTACGGCTTATTTGTAGTAACTTGTATTTAACAATCCTTGGCAGGAAGAGACACAAGAGGACACCGAAAGTGAAGATGAGGAGCAGCAGATATATAATCCCCTAAAATTGCCAATGGGTTGGGATGGGAAGCCCATACCTTATTGGCTGTATAAGTTACATGGCCTTGGTCAGGTATTATTTAATTCCCTTCTAATTTTGGAATCTGAATTTGTCATCTTTACTCACTAACATCTCAAGCGGTTAGGACAGCATTTATATATTCTTGATGGTCAAACTGAAGCAGTTAGGGCCTTATAAATTTCCCCATCCTATTAGCACTATCATGTTACATTTCAGAAGTCTTGGATTCCTTGGCTTTAAAAGAAAGTTAGGAACTTGTAGCATTTTTTATGGCTCACAAGATTTTGATTATGTAAATAATATCATATGCATTTCAGGAGTTTAAGTGTGAGATATGTGGGAATTACAGTTATTGGGGGTGTCGGGCTTATGAACGTCATTTTAAAGAATGGCGCCATGAACATGGGATGCGCTGCCTCGGTATACCAAACACTAAGAACTTCAATGAAATTACATCAATTGAGGTATGCGTTTTATCTGTCTCAATTCCATTGCTGGTAATTATAGCCACTGTGTATCATATTTTGCAAGTTGTACTAATTACTTATGTATACTCGACTGGTGTATTTCAGTGTACACATCTGTTTATTTAATAATTATTGACTCCCACCAAGTCCTTAGCTGCCTCAATTCTGACATAATTTACTTAAACATTGCATTTTTCCTTGTTGGTCTTAACTACTTGAAATATGAAGGATATTGAAAAAATGATATTATGGGTGCTGGTTTATTGAATTAAAAAGTACATTAAGAAATGTGAATAATTTTCTTTGTGAAATATGTTTCCTGCTCTCTTTCTATCTACAGTTATCATTTATCAGTTTTCAGCAAAATATTTTGAATGAATAATTTTTTTAGTCCTAACATTTTAAAATTAATATCTATTTAGCCCTAAAATTTTTTTTATATCAATTTAGTTTTAGCGATCTTGAAAACAAAATTTTACGTCAATTTAATCCAAACATTTTGAATTTTGACATCAATCTAATCCTAACATTTTAAATTTTGACGTTAATTTAGTCCTAACAAATTTTTATAAAATCAAATCATTGGTATAGGACTAAATTGATGTTAAAATTCAAAATTTATAATTAAATTGATGTCAAAAAACTATTTTTGAACTAAATTGATGTTAACTTTAAAATATTAAGACTAAAAATAATATTTACTCAAATATTTTTTAATATAAAAAAAAAGTGTGACATCACATTTGCAGTATCTTACATTCTAACATTCTGTCATGCAGGAAGCAAAGGAACTTTGGAGGAAGATTCAGGAAAAACAAGGAGTGAACAAGTGGCGCCCGGATCTAGAAGAGTATGAAGACAAAGAAGGCAACATCTACAATAAGAAGACATACACCGATTTACAGCGCCAGGGACTCATATGAGAAAGTACCGATTTAGAAAATTCGTCCCGAGTTGATCTTAAGTGGAAGCAGATTTATTCTTTGCTAAGTTAGTAGTGAAAGGGTTGTACATGGTGGTTTGATCAGATGGGAGAAGGAAGAAACAGATGTTGTCATTGATTTTGATTGTGTGTACTAAATACTGTGCATTCGGAACTGTGACTTGCACGGATTGTACTAATAGTTGAATGTTTTTTCTTTTATTTTTATTCCCACCCATATATCCGTATTTCTTTAGTTCTAATTGAATCAGTTGGTTTTTCTACCGTTCTCGTTAGGTTTGTTGTCTACTAATTGGCGGTACTCTTTATATTGTAGCATCAACTGGTGACTTGTGATAATGGCCCACTGCTCTAGATTACAGGTCACTAATACCGTCACCAATAGATTTGAAGTAGGCAATACATTTCCTGCTTGAGTTTGCTATCTTTGTCAATATCACAGTGATTAAAAATCTTGGAAGTCTTCGTAGCTGGTGATGATTTGGTGCAGAAAATAGGGAACGTTGGGCCTTTGTGGTTTACAGGTGCAACGGAATGAGGATTTTACCATTGGTCCTAGTTTGAAATTTTTTTTTTTTTTCAATAAATGGTATAAAATGAATGGTGGGTCGTGAGTGGAGCAACACAGCATAGGTGCAGGTTCTTTTTGTCAGCATTTTATTCAAGTAATCCATGACAACGAAAGTAATTTGCAAGATCAACATCGATAAAAAAGCATTGAAACTTAACACTTTGTCCTTCGAGGTTATCATTTTAGTATTCGACTAATCCACAGGACCATCATTGCAAAAGCTACAGAAAACCATGCCATAGGCAACTCCTCGGCCATGCTTCGTTGCCACCATCCCGTTACCGAAATGAGGATGACAGCGACTTAAAGGTTGTTGCGTTTCAAAAGTCTGCAGGTAGCATTTTCTTCAAGTGCTATGATAGCTCCGTGTTCCTAATCTTCAACTGCGACCTCGCTGGAATGCCATCAAAGTGTGACAGCAACGGAGATTGAAGGATTTTTGGCATGAAGGATATTTGAGTTTAGCTGAAGACGTTGATTGATGACGAGGAGGAACATCGTCGGAGTTGACGCAATTCGCTCTCGTCAAAGATGGACGACAATCTGGATCTAATTCCAACAATAATGTATTGCGGGTGTGATTCGAAACAAGGTTAGGCTCCGTCGAATAGATGCAAGAGGTGAAGCTCTAGAAGCTTCTGGATTTCCTTTGGCGGAGCAACAGTGCCAACACGAGAGAGAGAGAGAGAGAGAGAGAGAGAGATTTTTTAGTATAGGGGGTGGGGGCGGCACCATCTATGTTTTTTTTGGGAGGGAGGGGGGAGGAAGGACATGGGAGCTCAGCTCCTAGGGCTCGAACACAGTCCCTTTTCGTCTGGGTGCACTGCTGCAAATGCACATTGCTTTTTTGCCATCTGGTCTAAGCCTTGACTGTAATGAGAGAGACTTTTGGTAGTGAGAGAAAGTGAGAGTAAGAGTGCTCGGCTTGGGACTTTTTTCCTTTATAGAAGATGGGCTTTTATTTTGCAAAATGAGAAATCAAAAGTAAATAATTGATTATTGGGTTTATGATCATTTAGTCACACTTGACTGAGCGTGGTTAAGAGAGTGATAACATTTTTGTCTATTTTATTGTAGTGTAACAACATATCTTTTTTTATTAAAAAAGTCTAGGTTGAGAGAAAATTCATCCCAGTCCAAAGCCAGGGCTCTCCGGCTGAGCTTATGGACAAAAGTTAATAATAATGGAATTAATACCTATGGTCATGGTGTTTTTTAATGCATTTATTTATATTATTCCAATCCAATGTTACATTATAACCTTGTATTATTCTAACATGGTCATAGAAATAGAAAACTATTTATTTAAAGGATATAAATTTTTTAATTTATAAATAGCTAATAGTTAACAAATAACATCTATAAAGATCAATATTATTTGTTTGCAGAAGCGTACTCTCGATTGCAATGTAATAAAAAATTTAGCTAATGCAAATACATAAAAAATTAGAGTATTAATCATATATACATAAAAAGAACATAAATGTGCACATGAAACAAAATGTTTAAGCTTATAAAATTTTATTGTAAGAACATCAAGCAATAAAAATATACATTTGAAATAGAGAGTGCTTCAAGTGTCTATGATAATATTCGTTCCTCAGTCAACTTGAGTTATCCCACATATCCTCGAAGTAAGTTCCAAGCTGAAAATAGAAATTTCTCCAAAAGTTTATGGATTTATAAGCATAATTTATTTAAGTGATCTCGTGTTGAACCTGTGCAATGCGCAAGGTATTTAATTGTTCATTGATATATAGAACTATATATGTGAAATAAATTTTCAACAAATACTAATAAAGCAATTGGTATTATTAAAATACATTGGTAAGGAATTAAAAAAATTATTATTAAAACAAACTTTATGAACAACAAATAGTAATAGCAATTAATGATAAAACAAAAAGTCCATTACGCTTGCCCCTTCCTCCCTCCCTTTCCCCTCCCCTCCCCTCTTTTGATTGAATAAAGAAAAAAGATTGACAATTGTATTAAATAAAATAAAAAAATTAAAGAAACAAAATTTATGAATTTATAAGCATAATATATTTGAATGCAATAATTTTAAAATATTTTAATAAGAATTTATGAACAAACAAACAAAAAAATAAAAAAATTAAAGAACAAAAATTTATGAATTTATAAGCATAATATATTTGAGTGCAACAATTTTAAAAAATTTTAATAAGAATTTATGAACAAACAAACAAAAAAATAAAAAAAATCTATCGCCCACTCTCGTTGCTTTCCCCCTTTCTTCATGAGTAAAGAAAAGTGGCTGAAAGTTCGTATATAATAAAATATTGACTTTGAATAAAATAATATGTATTCATAAGCATAATTAACATAATGAGGTATGCTTAAAAGATTTTATTGTGAATTTGTCAACAAAAAAATCTATCACTCCCTTTTTCTTAGTATTATATTCTCTCTATTTCAGAATATCTATCTAAAACAAAAAAAAAAAAAAAGAATACACGGATTAAGGAAAAAAGAAATTAACCTTGGTAATGGCTTAAAATTGTATAAATAAATAAAATTATCCTTGTCTAAAAGTAATAAGTTAGTCTAGCACATTCTTCAACTTTAATTACGATGATAGTGGATGACAATTAAATTAAGGATATAATTGAAAAAAATTAATACTATTTTGATATTAGAAATGGATAAATATTCTAACACTCCAAAATTTCAAAATTGGACAAATATTCTGAAACGGAAGAAGTAATATACATTGTAAACCAAATTCTAAAAAATATATAATTACAAATTCTTTTATAGAAATTCAGACCCCCTTTTTCCAATAGAAGTAAAAAGTTGATTCCTTTCTCATAGTATTGTTTTTACTTTAATTACATTTCCATCAAAATTTCAAATGCCACAAAATGCGATTAACAATTTCTGAAAGAAAAACAATACATAAGTCTTTGAGCGATAATTTTGCAAAATATATATTTAAGATAACAATTTAATTTTATAGTAATTCAAATTAATTATATTTATTTTTGTTAAGATTTCTATGTTTGTGTTTGCACATACAAATATTTTTCTAATAAATAATTAACACCGATAAGGTAAAAAAGTTTCAATTGTTTTACAATAAAAAACATAATTAAACCTCATATATCTCTCAAGTGGGATATTCGTGAAAGGTTTGATGGAAAAAAAAAAAGTGATTTGAAACTCGTAGTAAATTAAATGAAAAAAATCAAAGTAAAGAAATGTACGAACTCATATAAGTATATTCATTTGTGTGGAATATTCTTAAAAGATTTTAATGAGAATTTATGAAAAAAAAAATTAGCAAAACAAATCTATCACCATCTTCCCCATTTTCCCTTTTTCTTCTTAAGTAAGAAAAAATGACTGAAAATTTACATTAAATAAAATAAAAAAATCAAAACAAATTGAATGTATAGATTCATAAGCATAAATAACTTTAGTGGGTCATGCTTGATAAATTTTATTGTGAACATAAAAAAAAAAAAAAAGAGAGAAAAGAAAAGAATCTATCACCCTCTTCTTTTTTATCCCACAATAAAGATTGTAGACCTAACATAAAATTTTGTTGTTATAATTCTTTTGCAAGAACTCGAACTTGTCCTCTCAATAAAACAAAAAGATTGATTCTCACGTCATGTGTATTGTTTTTCAGTTTAATATATTTCATGCAAAAGTTTAAATCCCACAAAATGTAATAGAATATGATGGTCAAATTATAAACATAAATCCAATTTGCCAAATCAGAATTGAAAATTTTGTAAACAAAAAAGGTAAGATATAATAAGGAATTGAAGCTTAAATACAATTTTAAATTTTAGTGTAACAATATTGCATTGATAAGAAGAAAAACAAACAATAACCGATAATTGAAATACAAAAAATATAACTTGATGGAAGTTAAAACAAAATATATAATTAAAAACTACAATATTACATATATGAAAGAAAACTGCAAAAAAAAAAAAGATAGATTAGCAAAAACTAGAATCCCTAAATAGTAAAATTTCAATATAAAAAAAACATCAAAATAATAAAAATGAGTGTAAAACTAATTTTAAAGTAAGGTAAAAACTATTTTATTTATTTATTTATTTATTTCATACAAATCCATATTGTTTGGAAATTGGGAATGGATCCCGAAATGGAATGCTCCAAACCTCAAATTGAACTTCCAAAGCTACTATCCATAGTGGTTATCTGAAATGGATTGAGTTTCATGATAGAAAAGGAGTACCTGCAAGAACTCCAACGATCAAGTCAGTAGGAGTGAGAGGTACAAGTTTTAGGGCAATATGTGCATACCTGATAAGTGGGTGTGCCCTCTTATTTATAAAGAAAATTTGGCAATAGCATATTTCCAAGATTCTTGGTAACGGCCTAGGATTTGTAATGACTTTGCATGCGTTACAGAATCCGAGTTCATACCTTATAGAATATGGACTTAATGCTTTTGTAATTGAGATGGTTTCCGTTGTGTTGTTGGGCCTTGTGAGGATTGGGTCTTGAAGAGTTATCCATGGCATTTGGGCCTTTGGACTTAGTCCAGAATAGTGCCCCAAATTCGATTTCCGATGTTACAACATTGAATGCCAAGTTTCTTCAATTCCGTGGTTGTAGATTTAACATCAGGGAATAAATTATCATTTTGAGTTGATCTGTCTCCCTAAGGATGCATCACCTATTCTATCATAATGTCATGTCACAAGTCATATCTTATTTTCCTGATGTGATGCATGGTGTTTTGGTACCTTGTTTCATGCGCCCTTGTAATTCGAAATTGAGGTATGTTCTCAATTTGCCCCCAACTTCAAAGTGTAAAAAGACACGTTTTGCCTCTTGTGACTTTTGGGTTGCACGGTTAAAGGACGTATCCTTCCCTTTAAATATCTCTTCCTATTCCTCTTTCTTACTTTCTAGTTTCTACATCACTTGTTCGAGCATGTAAGAGGAGGTTTTCGAAGAGCAAGAACGTGCAGAGTATCCTTTATGCAAAACCACCGTGCCTTTTTGTTTCGCGCAGTTAAGGGTTGCTGCCCCTGACATTTCTTTTTCTCCGTCTATTTCCAGCGGTTTCAACAATTTTTAACGAGGGAAACCACCATAGGCTTTTTATTTTGCTTAATCCTCGATTTCTTGATTTTTCGAGTTTATTTTCTAACTTTGTTGACCTTAGAGGTGGTTCTTCTATGTTGGTTTGCTTCAATGGCGAAGAAACAATCGCTCATTTTCCCGCCTTCAATTCCTTTGATATACAAATGGGTTGATCCCGAGGTTCTTGAGATTCCTTCAAAGGTGAACTTGAAATTTTAAGGTCATTGCGAGAAGAACATTTGCTCACTCGGGAAGGAGAATATGGGGAGGAAAATGTTTAGGAGGTGCCCCATGTCAACGATAGAGTTTGCTATGTCATCCTTGGAAGCGGCCTGAAATGGATGTGGATATACGACTTCTTGATTCCCAAATTTGGTGTTCGCATCCTTTTTACTCATTTTCAATTCACCATCCTAGAGCAAACTGGGACTACCCTATCTCAACTTCATCCCGACAGTTGAGCCATGATCTGAGATTTCAAGATTATATGCGAATACCCTGTCTGAATGTGTTCTTTTATCTTTTAACATTTACCCATCCCAATGGTGGAGGAATGACCACGGGCTAGCTATCTTTCTGAGCTCAACCAAATCGGAAGGTATTTTCGTTGTATGAGGAGTCTTTTCACCACTTCAAGCTGTTCTATTTCAAGGTGTTTGGTGCTCCCAATACAATTCCATTTTAAGGGACCTTGGAAGGAGAATTAAGAATTAATTGCTTCTGGAGTAAGCATTTTGAAATTCCTTGGGTAAATAAGGATGATCTTTCATCCGAGGAGTGGGTTGTGGTTGATTTCTTCTTAACAAGTTTTGGAGAAGAAAATCTCAATTTGAAGGCTATAGTCGGCGTAGATTCTGAGGCCGCTAGAATGCATCTAGGTTATCACTAGGACATTATATATTCCTTTGTAGCTTTATACTGTATATATGACTGACTTCCATTCTTGTTTTCCTTTGGTAGAAAAAATGGCCTCGAAATCTACTCTTGTCATCTTTTGAAGTTCCATTCTCAAAAGGCCTCATGAAGGAGAGGGAGGCAATAGTCCTGGATCGGGGGGTTCCCAGGACTTAAAGTTTACATCAGCCCCAGAATCTTCTGCTCTTGAAGTCTAACTTTTGAAGAAGAAAAAGGGAAAAAAGATGGCTAAAGAAAAGAAGATCAACCAAGTCAATACTGAAGATACTCTAATCTTGGAAAATAGGTAAGAAAATAACATTCTGGCCAAAAGTTTCCCTTACCCAAAATTTATGGATAAGGCATTGGTGACTCCTACCGTCCTCAAGTAAATCCAAGGCGATGATGATGGTGTAGTAGACAGGTTTTGGTAGATTGGTCATATGCTTCTAAAGTCTGCGACCATCCTTAGGTGTTTAGAGCCCTTAGTTTCTTCCGGCGTCTGAGTTACAAAGGGAATGAAGGATGTAGAGAAGAGAATCTCTCTTCTTCAAAATGAAAAACTTGCTTGGGAAGAAGTAAAGCAAAAATTGTCCTCCGATTTGGACAAGTTGAAAGAAGCAAATTAGTTGAAAGATTAACAGCTTGGAGAGAAGGGTCAATAGTTGGAAAAGTCTAAGGTCCAAGTGTTCGAGCTTGAAAGAACCAATTCTGATTCTTCTAAGATGATATTCAAGCTAAAGGTTGACATCGCTTTTATAGAACAGTAGTAGGAAAGGTTGTCTTTTGAAATTAAAAAAAATATCTTAGCGTAATGTCAAGTTATTTGTTCGAAGGCCAACTTTAGCGAGGTCAATCTCGACAAACATGTCATTCATGGGTGTAACACCCTTTATTATATAAGCTATGCTCGAGTCATGGAGTTTTATTAAAAGGTTGTCACTATGTTAAGAAAGCTTTAAAACATGGAAAATATAATACATGGCCCTTTAATTGCATACTTTATTACTAACTAATAGTTCATAAACTTCGTCGTATCTGATACATAGAGGATAAAATAGTTACAATTTAAAAGAAATTGTGACTAGCATAATATACAGAACTTGCTTCGACATGGTCGCTAGCTAGCTTCAATAGTCTCTTGGTCTGGTTTGCACTCGAGTCTTGCTCAGAAAATGTCCCAATACTCTGTCTCGCACTTGATTTCCAACTTAGGTGCTAGAATGTTTATAGAAAAGAAAAACATACAAGCAGGCAGTGAGAACCTAAGGTCTCAGTAGGTAAACATGAACTATTCTCATACAATGCCATCATAAACATTCCAGGCGCTTCAGTTTATTATGAAAATATGAGCACATACACGCAAACAATGGTTTAATTTTAAGTGGAAAACATATTTCTCGAAGTGGGTTATGTTTTAATAACCACTTGCCATATTATATGACAAATATAGAAATACGAATAATGCAATATGCTTCAACAAGAATCTTAATAACATTATGACTTAATGGGATAATTGAAGATGCACGTAAAGATGCTTGTACTTGTCTGTATGCAAGTGCACTTGACTTAAATTCATATCTTTCTTTAACTTGTAACTTGATCTTGCTCTTTTCTGTACTTGGTCCCCCGGAGGTGAATGGCCTCTCTCACCCCTGGGTAATAGCCTGCTTTTCAAGTCCGAGCTCGTACCTATACATGAGTGACGGGTTTACTTTCCCCGACTCTCACACCGGTCTATTCCCCTTAAATCTGGTCGAGGGCTGGCCCAAGTCTTAGACAGTACCGCTCTGGCTTATGCTAGCTGGGTCTATGCCATGCCTCATGTAGTAGCTTGGTACGTCCCTCTTGCAAGTTCTTATTATCTTTTCCTTTCCATATCTTATCATGCATGCGGATACTTTGTGCATTCATGGATATGTCTCATACCTTATTTCTCATATCATATTCTTATTATGCTTGCATGCATGATGTACATGAACATAATATGTAAATGTAAATATATTCAAAGCATAATCACCCATAGCATAAGTTCTCATAAATTCCTGTCGAAAATCGGCAGCATAACGGATCGAGTCCGCTTCCCTAAAATAGTGCCAGACAATCAGTACAATCTTTCAAATTTGCAATTCAACATGGATCAGCAATTATATAGATATTCATAGCATCATTCATCAAGTTCAATTCAAGCATCTATAGGGTTTTCGGTTTACTCCCTCCTATTCTGCCCGATTTTGGTATAATCCATCCTTTGCTCAATTCAACTCGTCTAAGTCCAAATTTTGATATGTCATAGAATTATGTGTCTAGTTTCCAACCCTTTTAGTCCCATCTCATTTTGATTTGTATAGCTCAAGCTATAAGTATTTTTCCTCAGGCTGCCCTATTCTTAGCCAGAATTGTGCTCTTATAAGTGAAAATTCACTAAAAATAGAAATCTAGGTGAAATCATACAAAATTTATATCAAATGAAAGTCAATAGAACAAGCTTTCAAATGAATTAAGCTTCATGTCATTTGGATGAGTATATTTTGAGTTATGAGTCCCGAAACTTGACCCTACTGGACTATCCTGCTTCAGCCCAGTTTGAACTTAAGTCAACTTCATTAGTGTGTTTGGAACAAATGGCAATGAATCTAGTTTTGAAATTTTTATGAGGTGTTCCCTTACATGTTATCTTTCAAAAAACCTTGGGTTCACTCAATTTGGAGTTGTTTAAGGTGAGTTATACCCTTCTCAACTCATACTGCTCGGATAAGAATCCAGATTTCTAGGTTAAACTTCAAAAATTCATAACTAATTCTATACTAATCCAATGGCCTTATATTTTATATGTATGGAAAGACCTAAATGTCTAGGCTCATAAAAAAATGGATTCATCAAATTTAAATGGCTGTAGATGGATCCATAGACTCCGCCGTATGGACCATCGAGAGAAAAACCCTAACAGCTTCTTAAGTTCTTCTTGAATTCATGTTTTCCTTAAATCAATCCATCCAATCTTCAATTCAAACTCACATATACAACTTAAACCAGCCTTAATTCATCGTCATCACTCAAGATAACAACAGAATTATACAAGAAAGAGGGAAGAAAGTGGAGGTCCAATCAGCCTAATTCAAAGAAAACAAGAAAAGAAGTTAGAATTCCTACCTTGTCTAGTTGAAATTTTGTTGGTTTGATGTCCTAGATTGAAGAAACTCTTGATGAGACTTGAAGAGGGGTTGAAGATGGAGTGAAGGGGAGTGTAAATAGAAGGAAAAGGATGAGAGCTCAGCAGCTTATATGGACGAAAATTGAAGGGGAGGAGAAGGGAATTATTTCAAGACTTTTGAAGGAAGTTAGATTGTGATTGGTGGATTTCATCTTATATTCAAACTCAACTTGGCTACCCTCTTTCATGGCTGATTGAGGCGCCATTTGTAGGGATATTTTGGTTAAATCTTGGCCATTCATCCTAGGGTTCTCATAGTATAATATCTATTGGTTCGGTTCCGACAATTCAAAGTACCGAAATCTTACCGATTTCCTTTAAATCAGTAAATCAGTTTTGGAAAAATCCTATGAAGTTTTCTATGCTTTCAATCTAATTTTCTTATATCTAATTTCTCTAAATGATACTTAATTGGTTCTAAGTAAAAATTTAATCGAATGCTAATTAATCTTAAGTAGTTGATAAAATCGAACAACTAGGCGAAAACGATAAAAATCTGATGAAGGTAAGGCCAAGTTTTTCCACTATCTTGAGCAACACTTGGCGCCACTCATATATGGTAGGGGTGGCTGAATTTTAGCCACTTAAGTGAGGGATTCCAGTGGAAATTTCCACTGGTTCGGTTCTGGTGGTTTAAAATACCGAATATTCGCTGATTTTCTTCAAATCAGCAAGACTTTACTAAATGACTTTGAAAGAATTTCTATATCTCTATTCTAATTGTTCCTAAGCTTAATCCCTCTAATTAACATCTAATTAACTTCTAATTAACCCTACTTAGTCAATAAGATCGAATAAATTGCTTGTTAACGTGAAATAATCGTTCTTGCAAATTTGGAGCTTTTCTATTTTCTATTTTCCATAGCTAATGACATTTCTGTAATTTTGAGCAAGTCCAGGGGCACCCCACGTCATTGCACACCAGACTGCCTCCCTGGCCCAATCGATAGAGATTTAAACTTCTACGGTTTCACCCTATGATTCTGCTTCGTTTAAAACCCCATTCTGCTAATTCTACCGATGTGGGGATATAAAAGTTATTTTATGAAAGGTTCTAGGGTTATTGTGGAAATATTCACTTGGGGTTAAAATACAATTTCTAAAACTTTTGGGCAAGATTGCAATTAACAAACGTTAACAGGGGCACTTTTGTCATTTTTTAATTTTTTTAGCACATGGCAATGCCATATTTTTAACGGCAGTGTTATGCTACCCTATATTTCTAAGTGTAAGGATTGTCAAGGTATACCACTGCCTGAGAAATTCCCACACTGCCTAAGAGAAATAATTCAAAGTTTCTATTATACTCCACTTAAGAAGGTAGGGGATGTTACAATGGGCGCATTGAAGTTGCCCTTCTTGAAGAGGAAGAAGAAAATCCTAAAGAGCCAACCATCCCTGCAGTTGAAACTTGAATTTGTCTTCCATTTTTAATCTTTTATATTTTGTGCACTTTCTATGGACTTCATGTATATGACTTGTCCCAATTTCTGGGTTTAACAATGAAATTAACTTTACCAGTTGTATGTGCCTTTCCTTTTCACCCAAGTTAAATAACTTGAAGGGAATAATAGCAACATTCCAATTGTCTTCACTAATTACTAAAAGAATTATCCAAGGTTTATAAGTTGAACCTAGGTTTTCCATACTGGTTAAAATTGAGATGGATCTTTCAAGGTTTGGCCTGGTTTTGATTCCATTAACATTTAAAACAAAAGGAATTTTAATTTTGCTTTAGTTAAACTCATGGGTTTTAATGGGTCCGAGGTTTAAACCTAGACTTTTTCCAAGGTAATAATGGACCTGGATTTAAGAGATTCTAATTTTCTGAATTCATATAGTGCTCGAGGTGTTGGACCTAGACCTTATATATTTTTTGACTAAGGGGTGATCAATTCCTTAGTATTACACAAATAAAAAATATTGAACATGATACAAGATAGAAATGAAGACATTCTTTTATTGATAATGATGAGAACCACGTAGCAGTGTACCACTTGGGGGCATAGGTGTACCATTTGGCCTATGGGAGCCTCGCCTTATTAAAACCTCCTCGAAAAAAATCCATTGGGAAAAAACTCAAGATAGGAAAAAGAGTACGCCAACTTCAGATGGTTTACAAATAGAATTCCTCGGGTTCGAGTTATTCCATGATCTTGGAACCTGGGATCCGGATAAAGTTGAGAGCTTATATGCCCTTTTCCCTAGAACTTTTGTAATCTTATAAGGACCTTCCCAATTTGCCACAAGCTTCCCTTGCCCTGGTGTTGGTGGTCCGATGTTGGCATGTCGTAGAGCCAGATATCCTTCTTCAAATTTATGAGGAACCATTGTGGAGTTATATCTCTTTACGACCCTCTACTTTAGTGCTTTTTCTTTAATGTGTGCCATTTCCTTGACTTCATTAGAAAGATCGATTTCCTCTCTTATCAAATCGAAACTTAATGTAACCCTTGGGGTTGGTTCTCCGACTTCAACCGGGATCATGGCTTCAACCTCGTAACTGAGCTTGAATTGGGTTTCTCCCGTGGTTGAGTGGGGAGTTTCCAATATGACCATAACACACTTCCAAGTTCATCTACCCACGCTCCTTTACTGTCATCAAGTCTTTTTTTAATCCTTAGATTATAACTTTATCGGCTGCTTTTTCATATCCATTGGCTTGGGGATGTTTAAGCGATGTGAAATGATGTTCAACCTTATAATTCATGAGGAAATCTCAAAATTTATGGTTTGTAAACTGCGTATTGTTGTTCGTCACCTAGGATTTCGGTATTCCGAATTGGGTGAAGATATTCCTCCAAACAAACTTCCTAGCTTGTGCTACCATGATGGAAGAAAGTGGGTTTACTTCTATCTACTTAGTGAAATAATCAATGGCTGTAATTAAATACTTCACTTGTCCCACAACCAAGGGAAAGGGACCTAGGAGGTTGATTACCCATGTGGAAAATGGCCATAGGGACATTATCGTTGAAAGGTCTTCGGCTGGGGCACTGTGGAAGTTGGCATACTATTGACACTTCGGACATTTCTTGACAAAATTGTGTCTTTCATCATCGTGGGCCAATAATATCCAGGCCGCAAAATTTTCAATGCTAATGCCCTTCTTCCAAGGTGATGGCTACAAAACCCTTCATGAACTTCTTCAAGCATGAGAGTTACTCGATTTAGGCTAAGACATTTGAACAAAGGTTGGGAAAGACATCTTTTGTATAATTGATCTCCGAGAATGATATAATAGGAGGCTTCTTTCACTGTCCTTTTTACATCAATAGGATCATGGGGAACAATTCCATTTAGCAAGCATTGGATAATTGGGACCATCCAATTCGAATTTTCTTCTACAGTTGATATCGAAGCAGAATCTGCTAAGGAAGGAGTTTTGAAAGTCTCCTAGATTAAGCTTTTATTGTTTGCTCTCGTCTTTGTGTTGACTAACTTAGAAAGAATATTAGCTCGAACATTTTTTTCTCTAGGAACATGTTAGACTTCGGAGATATTGATTTTTCCAATCAACTCCTTTACTTTGGTTAAATATTTCTGCAACAATGGATCCTTGGCTTGGCATGCTTCAATTACTTGTGACATTACGATTTGGGAATCACTGCAAATCATAATCTAGTAATGCCGACATTAGAAACGAGTTGGAGATTGGCTATCAACGCCTCATATTCAGCTTGGTTGTTGAAGACAGGAAAATTCAATCATGATGTTGCCTTTTTTCTCCAAAATGACCCCAGTCTCCTATCCTTTGGTGTTTGAAGCTCCATCAAACTAACCCAAATCCCGAGTTCCGTCTTCTTCTACCATTTCTATGAGAAAATCTGCTAAGACTTGAGCTTTGATTGCTGTCCAAGGTTCATATCAGATATCATACTCAGAAAACTCCATTGACCATGTCATCATCCTTCCAATGAGGTCTGGCTTCTATAAGACTTGTCGTACCGGTTGTTCTATTCAGAATATTATAGAATGAGCCTAAAAGTATTTTCGGAGATGCCGAGCAGCAAATACTAATGCAAAAACAATTTCTTCCAGCTACTAATACCAAATTTTTGCTCCCTCCAAAGTCTTACTGACAAAATAAACAGGACATTATTGCTTTGCATCTTCTCGAACTAAATCATGGGCTATGGCCCCATCGCTTACTAAGAGATACAAGTGTAGTAGGCAACCAATCTTGGGTTTACATAAGATCGGAGGGCTCAATAGATAAGTCTTGAATTCTTGGAATGCAGCTTCGCAATCTGGCATCCATTCAAAATTGCTTTCCTTCTTTAATAATGCAAAGAAAGGCAATGCCTTATGAGTTGATGCTATCAAAAACCTCGAGAAAGAGGCTATCCTCCCTGTCAATCGTTGAACATCCTTCACGGAGGTCGAACTTTTCATCTCCAATATTGTAACACCCTCCCAAGTATGGTACTATACTTAAGTCATAATATATTATCTAGGAGTTGTTACTGGCTCTTAATCGGACCTTATCTGGCAGCAACCTTTGGCCACCTTCAATCTTACTAGTCAACTCCACCTCGAAAGGCTTTCTTTGGAACTTCTGAGCTATCTGGAGATAACACGAAAATAAATAAAAGAGTGAGAATTATGAATTCTCAATAGGGTTCTATCACTGTCATACATAATGTTATCGTTGTCATCTCCAGTTACTTCGATTTATTATGAAAAAGGTGAACATGTTATACAAGCTGTTTAATTTCACAGTTCGAAAACATACTTTCCGAAGCAAAGTTCATTTTATTCATACACTTGTAATTTAGGCAAGTCAATACAAGATCAATTCATGAATTATGCTATGAATAATAACTGGAACATGTTAACTTATAATAACACCGATATACTGAAAACATAAAATCTATACACACCTTTACTTATATTCGGATTTTATGCAGAACACACATATTTTCCTTAATCTTTCTTTACTTGTTACACATATCCCAGAGTACGATCGCCATGTCATACTCCATCGGGGCGTGATCGCCATGTCACACTCCTTAGGGATAGGTCCATCCTGCCATGTCTCAGAGTATGATCACCATATCATACTCCATCGGGATGTGATCGCCATGTCACATTCCTTAGGGTGTGGAATCATCATGCCACATTCCAGAGTATGATCGCCATGTCATACCCCATCAGAGCGTGATCGCCATATCACGATCCTTAGGAATATGGGACCTTCATCATATCCTTTTCGGTACCTACACTAGCTGGGTCTTGCCGTGCCCCATGTAAGCCCTATCCCCTATACTCACACTAGCTGAGTCGACGCCATGCCTTATGTGAGTGGGATGCTTGCATATGCTTCATCATTTACTTTCATATATCCTTGCGTATAGAATTTCATATTCATATCATGAATATTAATAATAGAAACTATCACAATTTCGTTAATATACTTCATGTCATACTTAAATCATTCTTACATATATGACTCTTATGAACATAACACATAAATGTTTATCACATTCATATAATGCACATATTTTTGCCGCCATTTCGGTAGCATAATGGAACGTGTCTACTTCCCCGTGAATAGTGCTAGTCCACCAGATAGTCATTCATACAGAAAAAAGAAAAAAATCAATGCAAGGTCTAGATGCTCCAACAATCAAATAAAGTTTCATAACCTTGATCTTGAATTAGTTTTCTGCCACTTCTCTTTGATTCTGCTCGATTTTTAGAAATTAAGCCTTAAATTCAATTTAACTCATTTGGATCTCAATTTTGGATATGTTAAAGTGTTACGTGTCTATTTTCTAACCTCTTTGGTCTTATCTAAGTTTGATTTGGATAACTCAAGTTGTTTAAGTTTTATCTCGGCCTACCTTGTGGCTGGCAAGAATCATACACTTAAAAGTAAAAATTCACTAAAAATAGAAAACTAATCCAAATCATGCGAAATTGGTCTTATATTAAAGCTAATAGGACAATATTTCATTTGAAAAAATTTCTGTTCCATTTGACCTAGTAGGGCTCGAGTTATAGGCCCCGAAATCTAGCCTCCTGAATAGCCTTATTCTGGCCTGATTTGGACATAGGGCAAATTTCTTAGATCACTAGGAGTAAACAGAACCTTATCTAATTCTGAAGTTTTTATGGGACATTCTCCTATGTGTAAGCTTTCTAACAAAGTTCATTTCACTCATTTTCAAGTAGTATGGGGCGAGTTCTACCCTAAACAACCCAATCTGCCCAGAACCATAGTCAAAACCCTAGGTTGAAATTCAAAAATTCATATCTCTCACAATACTAATCCAAAAGCCGTATATGATATATGTATGGAAAGCCCTAGATGTCTAGTTTTATATAAAAATAGTTTTGTTAAATTTAGTTGGCTATAGGCGGAGCCGTATACTCCGCCGTACGGACTGCCGAGGGTTTTTGGTTCTCCAACCCATCAGCTCTTCCTATTTTCATTCTTTCTTGCTTCCAATTCGGTTTTAACCAAACAAAAAGCCAAAAACCAGCTATATATCATCATAATCATCCATTTAACACATCAAAGATTGTGAAAATAATCCAACCTTAGGCAGCCAAGACCACAGAATTGATGCAAGAATTAAACCTCTACCTTTGTTATAAGTGATTTTGCTTGATTTTTGAGGCTTAGATGAGCAAGACTTGATTAGGCTTGATGATTGGCTGGAGTTGTGTGAGTGAAGAAGAGAAGAAGAGGGCTGAAAGGAGAGGAGAAGAGGCGCAGTCTGATAGGTGAAGAAGAGGTAGAAAAATCTGATTGAAGGGGTATATATAGGTGGCTTCTTTGACATGTGATTGGTGGATTCTTGTATGGCTGAAATTCAGCCAAGCCTCCTCCTTTCTTGTGGCCTTGTTTGCGCCACTTAAAGTAGGGTTAATGAGTTGAAATTCTATTGGTTCAGTTTCGACAGTTTAAAATACCATAATCTTACTGATTTCCTTCAAATTGGTAAAACGATTTTGAAGAAATTTGTGAAGTTTTATATGTTTCTATTCTAATTATTTCTAATTCTAATCTGTCTAATCTAATATCTAATTAACTCTTAATCAACCTTTAATTAATTTCTAATTAATCTTCAGGATTCAATAAAATCGAATAAATCGATTAACAGTGTAAATTAAACGTTTTGCAAGTTGAGGGCCTTTCTGGTTTTTGTTGTTAATGGCTAATGGCATTTTCGTAATTATGGATAAGTCTAGGGGCATCCCATGTCATTTCACATATAGATACCTCTGTGGTTCAATCGGCCGAGGTTTAGGTTTCTACGTTTTCGCTACGCGATTCTGCTTCGTTTAAAACCTTATTCTGCTAATCCTGTGGATATAGGACCTAAATGTCATTTTCTAAAATATTCAGAGACAAGGCTGTGAATAATATATAAGGACCTAAAGGTCATTTTTTTAAAGTTTAGGGGCAAAGTTGTAAATAATAAAAGTTTGCCCAACAATATTTTCATTATTTCCTATAACATTATATGGGGATGTTACAAATATCACTTGACATTTATCGAGATTTACTTCAATTCCTCGATGTGTAAGCATAAAACTTAGAGATTTTCTGGCCTTAATAGTAAAGACACATTTTTTAGGGTTCAACCTCATCTTGTGCTTGCATAAACATTCAAACACAGTTTCCAAATTTGACAATAGCTTCTCTTCTTCCTTTGTCTTAACCAACTTATTGTTGATGTAGACTTCCATCAAAGTTTTGATATGCTCAGCAAAAATTTTATTCATCAACCTCTAGTATGTAGCACCCCCATTCTTCAACCTGAAAGGCATAGCCTTGTAACAAGAATTAGTTGTTGAGGTGATGAATGCGGTCTTCTCCTCATCCAATGGATGCATAGGGATTTGGTTATATCCCGAGTATGCATCCATAAATGAAAGAAATTGGAACCTGGACACTGCATCAGCTAACCTGTCGATATTGGTAAAGGGTAAAAGTCCTTAGGGCAGGATTTGTTAAGATCGGTATAATCAATGCACATTCGCCACTTCCCGTTGGATTTTTTTATCATAACCATTTTAGACAACCAAGTTGGATAAATCACCTCCCTGATGAAACTAGTGTATAATAAAGCTTGAACTTGTTTTTGAACTATGTCTGGACTTATCTTCCTTCTTTTTTAGGCTACAAGACGGGCGTTGGGGAAAGTAGTAAAACGATGACTCATGAATTCGGGATCAATATCAGGCATGTCCGCTGTTGTCCAAGCAAACAAATCCATATTTTTCCTTAAGAAGGCCATGAGCTTCTCTTTTAGAGGGAAAGGAAGGCTCTTTTTTATTCGGGTTGTTTGACTATCCTCTGACCCAATTTGCACAACTTTGAGCCCCTCATTGACTTTGGGCTTTTTTGTTTCTTACTGACCCTAACATCGAGGTTTATTAGCATAACCTTCGATAAACTTGAAGATTAGACTTCTTCGTTAATCTCCTTATTTTTGATATGATCATGGAAAATAAATTAGACACAAGCAAGCAAAGACAAGGAGGAGATCCTCTAGAAGGATTTGATGGACCAATGACTAGATCCAAATCAAAGAGAGCTAAGGAAGCTTTGGGCCAAATGATTTCAAGTTTGTTTGAAGCAAAGCCCATTTAAGAAGATGAAGACCCAACACTAGTCCATTGCATTCATGTGGCTGAACAAGCTTAACTATATCTTTGTTAATTTTAAGTTAATAATAATGTAATTGGGCTTGTAATTTCATATAGCCCATCACTTATTTTTAGCTATTTAGCCATTTACTCATTTTTAATAAGTATAGGTTTTTAATCATAGGCTAAGTGTTGCAGCCCAATTGCTAAACTTTAGTTTATTTTATAAATCTTGTAAATAACTTTTGAAAATTTTTTTGGCAAATTGAAATCAAAATACTTTTCAGTTAAAGTGTTTCTTTGGTTCTTGCTTGGAACCTTAGGTCTTATCAAGAGTTTCTAATTACTCTTGTGGCGATCACCCTTGGCTTATCAATCCTCCTTGATTGTAGTGCCCTCCAATCTATTTCCATCCCTTGCGTCTTCCATCTTTTGTGGATTTTATTTCTCCTTAATTGAATTACAACCAAAATATACCAGAAATTAGGGTTCATGGATAATGGATCATACCATTTGGTAATCAGAGCCAGCTTCGTCGAGTTGCAGAATTGGTTAGTTTTCTTTGGTTCATACCTTGAGTTTTGCACATCATATTTCAGTGTTTCTTAGGTCTTTGCTGAAGTTCAGAATCTCATCTTTCATCTCGTTTTGAATCATTGATATCTGAATTTTGTAGCTCGAGATACAGCGATTCGAACTCAGTCAAGTGCGACTTTGCAATTTGTTTTGTTTGAGTTCTTGTTTGATTCATCCTTTTTACTTTGCTTAATTTCTTAATGTTCTTCTAATTTCCATTTCTGTCTTTGTTGATATTACATTGGATCAATGGGTTAAAAAAAAAAGGTGTAGAATGTTCATCATATGTTCTTGATGTTCTTGGGAATTGTTTCATTCTAATCTTTCTAAGCTTTGTCAGTTTGATGTTTAGTTGTTAAATATGTGCTTGTTTTGATGTGATTCCAATTGGTCTGTTCATCTACAATCATCAGGAATAGATTGAAAAAAAAATAGAATTTAAAAAAACACAAAATTTGAAAAAAAAAAAAAAGAGGTCAAAACATTGGCTTGTTTCTTATTGTTCTTCAAACCTTTAGCTTGTTCTTGTCTTGTTTGGCCTTTGATTTGAGTGTGCTTGTCCTCGTTTAGTTTGTCCTACTTGTCTCTTTTGGATCTTAAAAGTTTTATCTTAGAGTTTTCTTTTGTTTGACCTCTTGTTTGTTTTGTGATTTGGCATTAGTGTTTTTTGGAGTTTCTCTTTGAATTGACTTGTGATTCCATTTAAGCACCTACAAGAGCACTTGAGTGCTAAAAGGTAAGAGAGCACTTTACACAAAAGCCTATTAGAGAACAACAAACACAAGTGATATATCTCTAAGAGTGTAAACATGTGAGAAGTGTAGTGAGGTCCCAATGCTTTCACTTTTGTTTTCTTTTACTTGAATGATAGTAGGAATAGCTGGTAGTGGTAGCCTCCTCCTAAAGGAAACAGCAGATTGTTAGTAGAGGCTATTACAGCTCAAATGGAAAGAATGATGAAGGAGCATACAGAGGAGTTATATATAAGAATTGAGCAGTTTGAAAATCAAGGACATCATGATGATGATGGAGGTAAAAGGAAGCTTGATGGAAGGAGAAGAAGAGATCATGAAGTAGATCATGAAGATTGAACAACTTTTTGCTTGCCACAACCATACTGAAGATAAAAAGGTGAAGGTAATAGCCATGGAGTTCACAGATTATGCTCTCATTAGGTGGGATCAATTGCAAAAAGAGTGACTTAGATATGAAGAAACTTTGATGGATACTTGGGTTGAAATGAAAAGGTTAATGAGGAGGAGATTTGTCCCTTCCTATGATCATAAGGACCTTCATAACAAGCTCCAAAGACTTACACAAGGTAGTAGGAGTGTTGATGAATATTACAAGGAGATGGAGGTGTTTTTTATTAGAGCCAATGTGAAGGAAGATGGGAGGCTACTATGGAACGCTTTCTGAATGGGTTGAATAATGACATTAGAGATGTGGTTGAGCTACAAAATTATGTGGAGTTGGAGGACTTGGTACATCAAGCTGCCAAAGTGGAGTAGCAACTTAAGAGAAAAGCTACATTGAGGAGGAGCTCTTCTAATTTCAATTCTTCAAATTGGAAGGAAAGAAATAAGAAGGAAGGAGATACCTCTTCTAGCAACACCACAGCTACACCTCAAAGGACTCAATTCAAGTCCAATGAGACCTCTAAAAAGACAAGGAGTAGTGAGATAAAATGCTTCAAGTGTTTGGGGAGAGGACACATAGCATCCGAATGCCCAACCAAGAAGACTATGCTTCTCAAAGACAATGGAGAAATCACTAGTGAGTCCTCATCCAAATCTACCCCAACTAGTGAGGATGAGTATGATAAGGAAATTGCACCCTAAGGAGATTTGTTCATGGTAAGGAGGTTGTTGGGCAGCCAAGCAACGGATTTGGATGAAAGCCAAAGGGAAAATATTTTCCACATAACATGTATCATCCAAGGGAAAGTTTATTCTTTAATTATTGATGGAGGGAGCTGCACTAATGTTGCTAGTGCAAGGATGGTCTCAAAACTGAATTTGGAGACTAAACCACACCCACAGCCATATAAGCTTTAATGGCTTAGTGAGGATGCTAAAATGACTATAAATAAGCAAGTGAAGGTGGAATTCTCCATCGAGAAGAATGATGATGTAGTTTTGTGTGATGTGGTGCCTATGGAGGCTTGTCATTTACTTCTTGATAGGCCTTGGCAGTATGATAAGAAAGCTCTGCATGATAGATTCACAAGTAAGTTTTCATTTATACATAAAGAGAACAAGACTATTCTTGCCCCTTTGTCTCCAAGAGAGGTTGGTGAGGATCAATCCAAAATAAGAGATAAAAGAAAACAGGAAAGAAAAGAAAAAGAAAGTGAAAAGAAAAAGGAAAAAGAGAGTGGAAAAATAGAGGAAAAATTGCAAAATTTGTTTATTAAAGAAAAAGAGTTGAAAAAGGCTATGCTCATGAAAAAGCCAATGCTTTTACTTTTGAGTAAAGAAAGTAAATTAAATGAAGCAGGTGCTACTAACTCTCTTTCGTGTGAAGTTTCTTCCTTGTTACAGGAATTTGGAGATGTCTTTCCCAAGGAGGTACCTCATAGTCTACCCCCTCTACGAGGCATAGAACATCAAATTGATCTCATTCCAGGAGCTTCATTGCCTAATAAGCTAGCCTATAGGAGTAATCCTCAAGAGACCAAGGAGATTCAAAAGCAAGTTGAAGACTTGATGCAAAAAGGGTGGGTGCAAGAAAGCTTAAGTCCGTGTACAGTTCCAGTCATTCTAGTGCCTAAGAAAGACGAAACTTGGAGGATGTGCACTGATTGCAGAGCCATTAATAACATCACAGTAAAGTATAGACATCCCATTCCTCGATTAGATGATTTGTTGGATGAATTGCATGGTGCCTGTATGTTTTCTAAAATTGATCTTAAAAGCGGATATCATCATATTAGGATTAGAGAAAGGGATGAATGGAAAACTGCTTTTGAAACCAAATATGGATTGTATGAATGGTTGGTCATGCCCTTTGGATTGACAAATGTTCCTAGTACCTTCATAAGATTGATGAATCATGTTTTAAGGGAATTCCTAGGAAAGTTTGTTGTGGTTTATTTTGATGACATTTTGATTTATAGTAAATCCTATGATGATCATCATGTGCATTTGAGGAGTGTTTTGGAAGCTCTTAGGCATGAGAAATTGTATGCCAACATAGAAAACTATATTTTTTGTACAGATCATGTGGTTTTTCTTGGTTTTGTTGTTAGCTCACAAGAAGTGTAGGTTGATCAAGAGAAGGTGAAAGCTATTCAAGAGTTGCCAACTCCTAAGAATGTTAGTGAGGTAAGAAGTTTTCATAGTTTAGCTAGTTTCTATAGGAGGTTTGTTAAAGATTTTAGTACATTGGCTGCACCCTTGAATGAAGTAATTAAAAGGCATGTGAGATTTAAATAAGGTGAAAAACAAGAGCAAGCTTTTGCTACCCTCAAAGATAAATTAACTCATGCACCTATACTTTCATTGCCTAATTTTGCTAAATCTTTTGAGATTGAATGTGATGCATCTAGTGTGGGAATAGGGGCTATTTTGATGCAAGATGGGCACCCAATTGCTTATTTTAGTGGAAAATTAAATGGTGTTGTTCTTAACTATCCCACACATGATAAAGAGTTGTATGCATTAGTAATGACATTACAAACATGGCAGCATTATCTTTTACCCAAGGAATTTGTGATTCATAGTGACTATGAGTCCTTGAAGTATTTAAAAGGACAAAGTAAGTTGAATAAGAGGCATGCCAGAATGGGTTGAGTTCTTTGAGCAATTTCCCTATGTGATCAAGCAGAAGAAAGGTAAGGTTAATGTGGTTGCTAATGTGCTTTCAAGAAGGTATGCTCTATTCTTTACTCTTGAAACTAAATTCATTGGTTTTGACAATAAAAAGGAACTATATGAGCATGATCCAAAATTTTCTCAGATTTATAAGAATTGTGTGCATGCTGTACAAAATGGGTACATTAGGCATAAGGATTATTTGTTTAAAGAGAAAAGGTTATGTGTGCCTAAATATTCCATTAGAGAGTTGCTTGTGAGAGAGGCACATGAGGGGGGGTTTAATGGGGCATTTTGGGGTCTAAAAGACTTTAGACATACTGCATGAATATTTTTATCGGCCACACATGAAACATGATGTGCATAAATTTTGTGAAAGATGTATTGTTTGTAAGAAGTCTAAGTCAAAGCTAATGCCTCATAGACTCTATACTACTTTGCCAATTCTTGATTTTCCTTAGATTGATTTATCTATGGACTTTGTTTTAGGACTGCCTCAGACAAAGAATGGCAAGGATTCCATTTTTGTGGTAATGGATAGGCTTTCCAAGATGGCTCATTTCATACCTTGTTAGAAGGTGGATGATGCTTGTTATGTGGCTGACTTGTTTTTCAAAGAGGTAGTGAGGCTTCATGGATTGCCCAGGAGCATTGTAAGTGATAGGGATACTAAGTTCCTAAGTCACTTTTGGAGGACACTATGGGTAAAATTGGTACTAAATTGCTTTTCTCAATTACTTGTCACCCCCAAACTGATGGGCAAACTGAGGTAGTTAATAAAACTCTTTCTACTCTCTTAAGGACTATTATAAAGAAGAATATTAAGTCATGGGAAGAATATTTGTCTCATGTAGAGTTTGCATATAATAGGACTGTCCATAGCACTGCTAATTATTCTCCTTTTGAGATAGTGTATGGATTTAACCCCTTGACTCCTTTTAATTTACTGCCTATGCCTAACATTTCTGATTTTAAGCATAAAGATGGGCAGGCTAAGGTTGACTTTGTAAAGAAGCCACATGAGCAAGTGAAGGCTCAAATTGAGAAGAAAATGGAGAGTTACACAAAGCAAGCCAATAAGGGCAGAAAGAAGGTTGTATTTGAACTCGATGATTAGGTTTGGGTACATATGAGAAAAGAAAGATTTCCGTCTTAAAGGAAATCCAAACTCCAACCTAGGGGTGATGGACACTTCCAAGTCTTAGAGAGAATAAATGACAATGCCTATAAGATCGACTTACCTGGTGAGTATGGGGTAAGTGCTACTTTTAATGTTGCTGACTGTAACGTCCGAAAGAAAATTTTATCGTTAATAACTGAGTTGTTTGATTTTTATCAAATAAGTAGGTTTAATCGAAATTCAATTAAGCATTTAATTAAAGCCAATTAAGTGTGATTTAAAAGTGATTAGGCTTGATGAGATTAGATTAGGAACATAGAAAATCTCACAGAATTTGCCTAAAATCGGTTTACCGATTTAAGAGAAATCGGTAAGATTTCGGCAATTCAAACTATCGAAATCGGATCAATAGAAATTATACTATGATAACCCTAGGATGGATGGCCAAGATTTAGCCAACTTATCCATGCAAGTGGCGCCATCTTAGCCCTCCATATGGGCTGCCAAACTAAGTTAAATAACCTACTCAGATCCACCAATCACATGTAACTTGCTTTAGAAGTTTTTAAATTTTTCCTTTTCTGCCCTTACAAGTTTCGGTCCCTATATGCTGACCCCTCTCCATTCTTTTCTCCATCATCTCATCTCATCTCAACTCATATCATCCTCCTCTCCAACAAACCTTCAAGCTATAACAAGATTTCTTCAACTCCAACCACAAATCTAATAAGAATCACACACAGAAAAGGTAAGAATCCAGCTTCTCTTCTTATTTTATTGATTTGGGCTATGTGAGGATCTTGTTTTCCTCATGAAATTCATGTGATTTGGAGTGATGATGATGGTTTATGATTGAATTTGCATGTGTGTTGTGATTAGAGTTGGAATTTGTATGAAAGAACTTGAAGAAAAGAGCAAACTCAAGAAGCTGTTAAGGTTTTTTCTCAGCGATCCATACGGTAGAGTGTACAGATCTACCTACAGTTGTTTAAGTCATGAATCTAATTTTATATAAAACTAGACATTCAGGGCTTTCCATACATATATAATATAAGGCTATTGGATCAGTATAGAGGTACTTATGAATTTTTTGAAATTTGACCTAAAAATCAGGACTTTCATACGGGCAGTGTGAGTTGAGAAGGGTGTAACTCACCCTACACAACTCCAAATTGAGTGAATCCAATGTTGTTTGAAATCTAATATATGAAGGAACATCCCATAAAAATTTCAAAGATAAATTATTGCCAACTATCCCTAGTACATCAATGAATTCATCTTAAGTTCAACCTGGGCTGGAATAGGATAGTTCAGTAGGGTCAAGTTTCAGGGCTTATATCTTGAATTGTACTTATTCAAATGATATACAACTTTTTTCATTTGAAAGCTTACTCTGTTAGCTTTAATTGATATAAATTTTGCATGATTTCACCTAGATTTCTATTTTTGGTGAATTTTCTCTTATAAGAGTATAATTTTGGCTAGAAATAGGATAGTCTAGAATAAAACACAAATAACTTGAGTTAATATCGGAACTCGGAACTTAGCAAACAGAGAGCTAGATCAAGTATACTTATGTTGAACTTAGAACTTAGCAAATAGAGAGCCAGATCGAGTATACTTAAGGTTAAACTCGGAACTTAGTAAACAGAGAGCCAATTCGGGTATACTTAATGTTGAACTCAGAACTTAACAAACAGAGAGCTAGATCGGATATACTTAATGTTAAACTCGGAACTTAGTGAATAGAAAACTAGATCGGATATAGTTAATGTCAAAACTCGGAATTTAGGAAACATACATAAAAGTCTTGAAGAACCAATTGTATATTAAGATCAGAGATCGGGATCACAAGCCCATAAAACTCTTATACATGTAATTCCAAAACTCGACCCAAAATCAATCTCAGAGGTCGAACATAACCCCAGAGGTCAGACTTATATAAGCTCGGAACTCGGACTGCATTCAATGTTGGAAGTCGAACTTGGGAATATCAATAGGAATTAATAGCTTGTAAGATAGATTAAGACTTAAGATTTTAAAACTTGCCTCTATTGATATTGTTATACTCTTGGTATGAATATGATGTTCTATATTGGATTTGCTGTTTGATTAAAATTTCCTGGTTCTCTAGCACTATTCATGGGGAAGTGGACATGATCTGTTATGCTATCGAAATTTTGGCGAAGATTGCAATTAATATGAATTTACAAGTTATGCATGCATTGATCAAAGCATAAGACAAGTAATACTACTCTTTTAAGAATAAGGAAGGATTTCCACATGACTTGGGCCAGCCACTGAACAAAGTTAAGGGGAATAGATCAGTGGAGAAGTCGGGAAAAGTAAACCTAGCGACCCTGTATAGGAACGAGCTCGATCCTGAAAAGCAGACTATTACCCAGGAGTCTTATGGCCAATATATTCCCAGGGGACCAAGTACCATTGGATGTTTAAACTCCCAAGTATGGTTGTTTATTTCTCTGTTTAATTTCCTTTACTTCCTTAAGTAAAACTAATCTGTGTTTCAGGCTATGATTTCTATAATTAATTGAGTAGAACATCCTGTTAATGTAACATTTTCTTTTAATTAACTAAAATCCGAAACACCTGAGGATGACAGCGATGACAGGAATGCATCGATTTAGGATTTCCTGCTGATAAATGTTTATTTCTCACCCAACTATATATTTCCATGTCATTCTCAAATCAAGGAGAACGCAATAATCGGAGTTCTATTCATCAAGTTCCCTGAGCTCCATATCCACCTAGACCCATTTCTGGACTATATATATGTATCTGGTAGATGTTAGCTCCATTTTTATGTCTTCTTTTGTAGAGATTTTGCTGTACCCCTTACTCACCCACTCTTCGACCCTACCGCATCTTACACTGCTATTCCGCTATACATGGTGCATCACTTTCCACCTCCACATGCAACGGCAGCAGCACCGATAGCAGCAGTAGTTACCATGGCTCCTCCAACCTCACCATCGCAGCAGATACCCTCAGTCTTGATGTCTGAAGAGGATCAATCTAAGGCAGAGAGTTCATCTTCCTCGTCTTCTGCTCCAAGCATGGACTACACTCCTGCAGACACTGGTGTGGCAAACGAATTCCTTTCCTCGAAATCCATCTAGTTAGAGTACCCTTCGTACTAGCAGTAGGTGTATAGGATGACCTTCTTTTGGTAGTCTGGGTCATGGGTAGATGGGTAGGAGTCAGGAGTTATACATGAAATATCCCATGAGGACCAGATAGGGTACTATTCATATAGACAGGCCGATTTATTTTTCTGTTAGCGGCCTCATTTTACTATTGTATACCATTTATTGTATCATAGTCAAACTTGAAAAACAGATGTTTATATATATATGATGCAGTTTTCAGTTGTTCTGTCTATTTCGCATTTTTATTTAGGTTACTTTACTTCCGGTACAATAATTATCTAGTATTTATTTCATCGCCAAACAAAAATTGTGAAAAGCAATGGGTAAGAATAATGAAGCAGAGAATGGAATTAAATTAGCTAGTCACACGTAATAACTTATCAAGTAATATATTATGACTTAAGCATAGTATTTTGTCTGGTAAGGTGTTACACTGACTTGTCCTTATTTAGATAATGAGGAACTAAATTCGAGGACGAATTCTCTTGAAGAAGGAGGGGATGATATGATCATGGAAAATAAATTAGACACAAGTAAGCAAAGACAAGGAGGAGATTCTTTGGAAGGACTTGGTGGACCAATGACTAGATCTAAATCAAAGAGAGCTAAGGAAGCTTTGGGCCAAATGATTTCAAGTTTGTTTGAAGCAAAGCCCATTGAAGAAGATAAAGACCCAATACTAGTCCATTGCATTCACGTGGCTGAACAAGCTTAATTATATCTTTGGGCTTGTTAATTTTAAGTTAGTAATAATGTAATTGGGCTTGTAATTTCATATAGCCCATCACTTGTTTTTAGCTATTTAGCTTTTTACTCATTTTTAATAAGTATAGATTTTTAATCATGGGCTAAGTGTTGCAGCCTACTTGCTAAACTTTAGCTTATTTTATA
Source organism: Pterocarpus santalinus (assembly GCA_031439595.1). Taxonomy (NCBI): domain Eukaryota; kingdom Viridiplantae; phylum Streptophyta; class Magnoliopsida; order Fabales; family Fabaceae; genus Pterocarpus; species Pterocarpus santalinus. Next base: position 41,857,573 of record CM062527.1, read on the forward strand.
AACCTTGTAAACAACTTTTGAAAAAAAATTTGGCAAATTAAAATCAGAATACTTTTCAGTTAAAGTGTTTCTTTGATTCTTGCTTAGAACCCTAGGTCTTATCAAGAGTTTCCAATTGCTCTTATGGTGATCACCCTTAGCTTATCAATTATCCTTGATTATGGTGCCCTCCAATCTATTTCCATCCCTTGTCTCTTCCATCTTTTGTGAATTTGATTTCTCCTTGATTGAATTACAACCAAAATACACCAAAAATTAGGGTTTATGGATAATGGATCATAACAATTCTTCTTAGCTACTTCTAGGATCGCATTATAACATTGACAAGTTGCGGCTTGATCTGTGGATAATGGATCACAACAATTCTTCTTAGCTACTTCTAGGATTGCATTATAACATTGACAAGTTGCGGCTTGATCCGCCTTCACGATAGCTATTTCTCCATCATCTATGAAGAACTTCATCATCAAACAAGCCATTAAAATTATAGCACCAATCTTGTTCAAGGTTGGACGATCGAGAATAACATTGTATGCCAAAGGGCAATTAATGACTAAGAAGTCAACTTTGACAGTCCGAGTTCGAGATCAATTGCCCAAAGTTATATGAAAGGTGATGAACCCATCTGGATAAACTTTTTCATTGAAGAAACCAATGAGTTCTTCCTTACAACTTTGAAGATCAAAATTCTTTAACATTAGTTTGTCGAACGCATCTCAGAAAATAATGTTGGTAGAACTTCCCTAGTCGATAAATACCCATTTGACCTCAGCGTTAACCATCCTAGCTAAAATGACCATAGGGTCATCATGACCGGAAACAACTCCTTCTAAGTCGGAACTGGAAAAGACAATCTTGAGTGTAAATGATGGTTTATGGGCCACTTTTATCTTTTTTGCAGATAAGTTTAAAACCTCTTGAAGTTATTTTTTATGGGCCGACTTGGTAGCGCCGCCTCCTGCAAAACCTCTAGTTATGACATTGATTGTTCTTATGATCGTCTCTTCTTCTCGATTGCCATGAGGTCGGTAGTCTTCCAAAATTTTCTGAGATAAAGGATTTCTTTTGTCATTTTCTTTAATTGGGGAGGCTCTTCTTTTTCTGGGACTTCATTGGGAGGCAATGTACCTTGCCAACCTACCCTCCCGAATTAATTGTTCTACAGCATCCAGAAGATCATAGCAATCCTCAGTCTTGTGCCTAAAACCATTATGATACTTGTAGAATAAGGACTATTTGTGTTAGCCCTTACTCATAGTGCTTTTGGCTGGAGGAATCTTTCCACCTATTCGACTTCTTTATATAAATCGGCTAAGGATACACTAAGGGGAGTATAATCATGATACCTTCTGACCCTTGGTGCCTTAGATTCCTTTGGCTTTTGGCATTCTACATGCTATGGGGGCAGGCTTCTTTTCTCCTTGGCCTTTTACCAAGTTTGTCATTGCTTTCTATGTTTCCTTGAGGTACGTGTACCTCTCTGCCCTCAACTAGATCTCTTCCATGGTTTTTACTAGTTGCTTGGAAAGTGAATCCTTAAATGCTCGAAGTCAGAGCCCATTCAACAGTGTAAGCATCACGGCTTGAATTTCTAATTCCTCCACAAGCAATGTTTCCACATTGAACCATTCAAGGAAATCTCAAAGTAGTTCTCCTTGTTGTTGGGACAATCCCAAAAGGCTAGTGATTAGCTTTGGTTTGAACCAACGAGTTGTGAAATGAGCCAAAAAACAAGACTGGAGATCCGAGAACTTACTAATGGATCTTGATAGTAAGGAGTTAAACTACTTCAATGCTGCCTTCTTTAGCATTATTAGAAAAGTCCTGCACTTGCGGGGTATGAAGTTCTTGTCAATGTCATTCTGGATTTGAAAGCATCCGTATGCTCCTGAGGATCAGTGCTTCCATCATAAGGGTCCATATCAGTTGGAGACTTAAATCCCCTTGGTAGCTTAACACTCATGACGTAATCTAAGAATGGCATTTCATCATCTTATCTGAGTTACCATACTAACCGGGGTAACGCCTTGATTGGTTCACGCCCCTTGTCCGAGATGGACATGATTCAGCATGATCTGCATGGCACGAATACTTGCTTTGAGTTCCTCTATAGTGTTTATGTTCCATTTCCCGAGGTCTATCATGGTCTCAAGATTTTCATTCATTATCATAATGTAGTGTACGATTTTGGTGATCCCTAGAACCTTGGCAATTATTATCCACAGTGCCTTCCAACTGCTACAGGTATTGCTCGAGTTTCCAAATTTGTTTGGCTTGTTCTTGCATAACAGATGCAATTTCCTCGTATAGGATTGTGTCTTTATGAACTCGCTCAACCTTGGATGCAATGACAATGCTTGGTGGTGATTCCAAATATTGATTGGTCATTGCATTTTGCTTGTTTCTAACATCTGATGCTGATTCTGAGGTGGTGTAACTATTCTCTTGCACATGTGAGGGTGACCGAATATTACTTTTGAGCTGCCAATGGTGGGTGGACATGGTTAGTAGTTATGAAAAAATGAACAACAACTAAAGAAGTTTCCCACAGATGGCACCAATATTCATAAATGTGTAATGGACCCTGAAAGGGAATGCTCCGAACCTCAAATTAAACCTCCAAAGTTGTTGTCCACAGTGGTTATCTAAAATGGATTGAATTCCATGATGGAAAGGGGGTACCTACAAGGACTCCGACGATCAAGTCAGTAGGAGTGAGACATACAAGTTTTAGGGTAGTATGTGCATACTCGATAAGTTAGTATGGCCTCTTATTTATAGCAAAAATTTGGCAATAACATATTTATGAGATTATTGGTAACGACCTCGGATTCGCAATGACTTTGCATGCGTTATGGAATCCGAGTTCATACGTTACAAAATCTGGATTTAATGCTTTTGTAACTTAGATGGTTTCCATTGTGTTATTGGGCCATGTGCATATTTGGCTTTGATGAGTTATCCATGGCATTTGGGCCCTTGGATTTAGCTCGAAACACATAATAATTACATATGCAGTAGAGAAGCAATATTGGTAATTCAGAATAAATTTGAGAAATAGTTGATCATTGTCTTGGACATTATAAATTAAAATAATAATATATAACAAAAAAGATGCATAGCCATAAATCCCAAGTAAAAAGGATATGGAAAAAACTAGTCATCAGTAGACACAAAATAGTAACCTAATCAGACTAAACATATATTGTTGAAGAATCACTTCTAGCAATCCCAATCTAAATAGTAGAGGTTGTGACATTCTTTGATTGTTAAAATTGACATGATGCTCTTGTTTCCCTCCCATATTATAGATAAACTGTCTTCAGTCATTGGCCAAACTGCATGTTGTTTGCTTTTTGGAGATGGAATGGGACAACCATCCAAGGCAAATACTACAAATTTAAAATGAAGAATAAGGAAATAACATGTGAGGACATTAGATATAGCAACTTATTTGACAAAAGAATATATGAAATCTAACTGTTAACAATGAAATGAACTTACCAAAGCACTACAAGGGTTGCTTATCTTGTTAAAGATTTCAGAAAAATAAAATCTAAAAGAGGAAGATGTACAACATTAGCAGAAGAAGGAGTAAGTATGGACTCCTTCATTCCTAACCTACTTATTGAATGTTCTTGGAGGCGTAGGATACTGAATAACTAAGAAATTTTGACTCTATATAATTCCAACTTGAGAAAGACCATTTCCAAGGTAGAATGTCTTCAACCAAGTTTCATACTACAAATTATAGTATATCAAGATGTGTCATCTTGTGTATCCAACTCGTGTACAATTTAGTTTATGTAGTGGGACTAATGTGCATAAGTTTGGGGATTTTTAATGTAATTGCAGTATGTACTCAAAATCGTGCACGTAGATCCCCAGTAGGGATTGCCAAAATAGTTCGTTCATTGTGCCTTCGTCAAGTAAAATGTCGTAGGATAATTTTGTCACCCTTAATAAGCAACCCCAAAAAACAAAATCATAAAAGCTGCTGCTTCAAACTCTGTCTTACTTTGCTTAACAATCATTGCAAGTAAGTAACTATGCATAGGGTTTTGTCCTATCATGATAATCTCATCAAAACTTTTGTCCTGTCAACAATGCACTAACTTTTTTGGGTCCTTGTTCAAGGGGCTAATCCTCAACATAAGCATGGGGGTGTGGGGAGAAGTTTTCTGTCACAACCCCACCAGAGCCGTAATTGACGCTTAGGGAGCGCTGCACTCTCTAGCAAGCCTACTGAACATTTTAGAATTAAAATAGATGAAGTTTCCTTTGAAAATTGAACTATCCCAAAATGATCCATCCAATTCCTATGATACCATTTAGATAAATAGATCAACTAGAACATATATAAGCTCAAAATTATCAATTCGAGTATTTATATAAGCTATACAAATCAATAAGGAAGTAGGATCCAACATGCAATCCATGGAGCACAAATCTAACTATTTAGCTACAGAGCATTTCAAAACATTTACAGCTAATCAAAATGACTCTAAGCCCGCACCATAGAGTGTCGGCTCACTAAGAGGACAACTAGACTCTTCAATTGGTGGCAAGATTGGGGCACTGATCAATAGGAGAGTTCGAAACATGTAAGAAGAACAAGTGAGTCCAATGGAACTCAGTAAGCAATATTATATCTACAACAATGGGTAGGAGGACAAGCAATTAGCATGGGTCTTCCAAATCAAACACAATCTGTAACATCCTAATAATCTCATACTACGTTTAAGTCGTATTATGTATGATTATCAATTGTTAATTATACTCACGGAAACTTAAACTTTTCTGGAAAATATGTTATGCGGAAAATAGAAATTTTTTTTTGTTTACTCGACGTTGCTTTTGGTACAACAAACAAACTTGAACCTCGAGCGTGAATAAAGAAGTCAGATGAGCATGGCGCATAGAGATCCATATCAAAAATAGTAACGAATAAAACATGAAGACAAAATATAAAACATTAATACATAATAGGTCTCATACTTTCAATTCCACATGATTAAACTTAGAGAGTTAAGAATTACATAGGAGACAACTCATGGCTGTGCCATGATCTAGATACCCAATACAAACTAACATAGTAAAGTTCAAAGCAAAATAAAAATACACAAGGATGTAGAACTACAACAACTATTCGCCATAAAACTAAATATAACTATACCTTCCATCTTCTATGACATACCCCTCGATCCAATGGAAGTCACGACCTAGAGTGCCTATTCCTTCCAACTTCTCATCCTCGAGGCATAAAAGGCATGTGGATAATACGGGGATGCCTACTCAGCACCTTGATACGACGCACAGGGTGACTGGATTGAGCCTCATGTAGAGTGCAATTGGCAGCAGAAGACCGCTCCTCAGACAGGTCCTCCTCAGACGTCGTGGTTACACTCGGGTGGTACTCTGAGCATGGCTGAAAAGCGGCGACAATCCTAAGAGTGGCAGTGGAGCTCAGCTCTATGACTGGGATTGCTGGCTCAGGTTTAAGCTCGACCACTGGTAGCTTAGAAGACATCGACTCTATCTCAATATCCAACATTGGTTTTGGTGGAAATCCCAGGGACCCAATGGTTGCCTGAGTGGTGCTTCAGGAATGTCGGTAGGGACAGGCGAAAGGTCAAGCTCTGCATCCTAACGTATGTGACTAGGATCGAAGTAGGTGCGAACAACCGTGGTGGTCATTGCCATGATTGCTTGTGCATCCTCATCGTACGACCACTCACATTGGGGTGGATCCATGATCCTTTCCATCGGTTGGGGCATCAGGATCTGGTGATGATGCAGACAACAAACTAAGGTTAGAAATAATATTTCTCAGTAGGACTCTAACTCAACACAAAAGTATCATCATCATCATCCCAACCCCTTCAATTTTGTCAAGAAAATAGTGGGCATATACATGGTTTAGTTATTAGGTTTTTTGGAAACACCATTATCTGAAATGGGTTCACTTTTAGACATACATTCTTATCATGACAAATACATCAAACATGTGTGTGAGCAAAAATATATAAAAAAAAAAGAAATAAAAAGGCATCATATGAACATCTTAAAAGTTTCTTTCTTCCATTGTTCCTTTCCTTTCTTGGTTGGACCAAAGTCCCTTCTTTGCATTAAGTTTGACTTTATTGTAAGACTTTTATTTAGCAACCTCTAAACTTGAATGGTAATGAGCTCATACCGTGGCCGTCGCCACAATCATTTCCCAGTACTTACACTAGCTGGGTTATTTGCCATGCCTCATGTAAGCCCTCGAGTAGATGGGAAATCTTAGTGTGAGTCAGCTGTCCTTTTGAAGGATCATACTCTTAATACCGTCTTTTCTTAATTAATACTTATAATTCAAAAATTATACTAAGTCTATAAATTTTACGGAAATCTATCATCATAATAGCTAGACTGGAGCTTCCTAAAATTTGCCAATAGAGAATTCCAATCAAAAGACATCATTATACATTTCATAGCATCATATTCATCATGACAATCATTTCTAGCATATTCATCATATTCTTCCACATCATCATCACATACTTGCACATAGAGATATACATATATCACAAACAAAGTTTTATAAGCTCAACTTAATAAATTAAATGCAAGCTTTTAGTTGAATTTTTATCTTGTTCAATTCTTTCATTTTTCCATGGGGCAAGTTTCTTTTATTTTCTCCTTAAATCCTTGGAGTTGAAATAAGTTGAAGGTTTTGGTGTTTTTAAATTTGTTTTTCATTATCCCATAAAAATTGCCATAACCAGAGTTATATTCCGTTGTGGGGTAGCAATTAATAAATTTACCATTATTTCATCTTTTATTATTTTAACTTGATTTTTTATAGGATTACACTTCTCTAAGTTATCTTTTAAACAAAGCATGCCCCACTAAAAAATTTGAACTTTAACTTGAGTTATGCACTTTTTAGCTTGACTGCTCAATCTTTTAAGTTTATTTCGGAATAGTGACTTGTCAACTCAACTTGAAGTTCCTCCCAAGAAATCTGTCAAAACTATTTTATGGAAGTGTTTTATTATGTCTTAGATTTCTAAACAACTTGGTTTCACTCGAAAATGTTTTGTATAGCTCGAGTTATAAGAGTTTTAGTGCAGATTATTCAGTCAAAAACTTCACTGGGTACAACCTATTTTAAAAATTCATATCTTGCTCATTTTAAATCCAATGCTTACATATTTTATATCCATAAAAAGCTCTATAAGTCTATTTTTATTAGTTTTGTTTTATTTTGAATTATGTGTCATAATTTATCATTTTCAAAATCCAAACTGCCAGAAAATCCAGCATATTCTAGATTTGACTTTCCGAGCTTGTTTGCAGAGATATTAGTGTTTCCACTTAAATGACCATTTTTATGTTTCATTTTTCTATCACATTTTGATATTTCATCAACAAATCAGTGTTTAGAGTGTAAAAAAAGTGTGATACATAAAAGTGCTTATACAACATAATCACAACTTAAGAGAACATTTTAACACAAGGAAAAGCTTCATGGAGACAAGGTGTGGTCATGAGACTTTGGAACAAGCCCTAAAACCACCTAGCTATGAAAAGCTTAGGAGTTTTGGTACTTGAAAAGACATAGAAGAGAAGGGTTAGAATCACTACCAAGAGGAGCTTCTTGAAGAGTTTGAAGAGTGAAGAAGGTTGGAGATGGCCTCCTTCCTTTTGAGCTTGAAAATGGGGCTATATGTGTGTTTAAGTGTGTTCTTCAAAGAGCATAGGAGGTGGCCTTTGAAGAGCTTGTGAAAATGGTGGTGGTAATGAGGTTAGTTGGAGTAGAAAGGCAAGAAAAACAAAAAGAAGAGTAGGAAGAATAAAGAGAGATTTAGAGAGAGGTGAGAGCTTTAGGCTTGTAGTGAGAGAATGAAAGGTTGCAAATGAGTGCAAATAGGACTGTTTTGGGGCATATAGAGCATATGGCTAAGGCTGATTGCTTTTTGCTTTATTCAACAAGCAAGAAGGTTAATGACCATGTGTGAAAGAGTAGGTTGTGTTTTCTTTAAGTCTTGGTGCATGAGTAAAGACCCTTTTGTGTTTTCTCAAGTGGTTAAAGGCAATATCCATACTATTTATGGGTTTGCTTCACTTGATGGTTAATACCAAATATGGTTTGATCCATGTAAAGGATAGGCTTCTTTTGGTTAATCTTGCTAAAAGTGATATAACCAAAATAGGCTTTGACCTATGGTGTGAGATTAGGAGACAAATGGATAGTGGATGATGAAGTGCTCATGGCTGAAATTTCAAGCATGATTAAGGGGAAAAATTTTGAATTTTTCGTTGTTGTTAGATTATCTAAGTGTTAATCAATTAGATTAGTTTAATTGCTCTTTAGGCATTGATTAATTACACCTTTAAGACCTTTTTTTTTTCTAAAATGAAAGTTTCTTACTAATTACATACATAATGTGTGAGGATTAATTTGTCATATTTTATTAAGGTAAAACATTTGTCATGTGCTTAATTAATAGGATTATATTACCTTAATTAAGTTCTAAATCATGAATTAATGAGACTTAAATGATTAAACTTCAATTAAAAGCATTTAGCATTTTATGATTCAATGGTTAACTTTTTCTTATTGATCATTGACTTTTAGTTGACTTGTCTCTAATTTACTAAGCTCTCACTCTTGAGATTAGCCAATTAATCCTTAATTAACTGCTAATCCCTCTAATTAGTTTCGTGATACTGAGCTAATTAGCTTAGGTGAAATTGGGGATGTTACACAATTCTATAGCAGTAGACACTATAACTAAAAGTCACATTTTTACATTCGAATGTTCATTCATTACTCAGGATTCAGGAGGTGGCCCCTGGATATTTTTATGACTCGTGGCACACTAGTCATGGCTATCCTAGGATTTAGGGGGTGGCCCCGCCATACTGTGTGATCTGTGGCACTCTAGTCCTAGGAGGTTAAGGCACCAATCCACATGTATACATATTTATATATATCAGCTAACACACCAGTCAATCAATTTGCATAAGAGAAAGTTCATATAAGAGTTTTAATGGCTTATCCCGCTGTATACAACAATATACGTATACCAAAGTATATTTCCAATTCAAAATTCACTAATTAACATCAAACCGTACCCCTAATTCATATTTCAACATATCAAATCCAAAATTTCCATTTGTTTACAAAATTAGCACATTCAATATGTTATAGGTATATTATTACTCAGATCAAGTCAAAGAGAAGATGACTCAAGCTCTATGCTGCCTCAGAGCCAATAGAGAGATCCTTGAGAATATGTAACATGACAGACATTATTAATTAGACTCCTGTAACTTAAATATTGCAAGAATTTACTCAGACTAGCCTCATAGAGCAAAAACCCCCAAATTTCCCCCTTAAGGGTCAAGCTCCATACCCAAAACTTAAACCAATGGAAATACTTAAATAAACCATGACCTAAAGGAAGTAGTGAGCTTAACAATTGCCTTGGAGAGTGGAAGAAAAGAGTAAAGCAAGAGGAGTGTGATGGTTTGCCTTCTTCGCTTACTTTCTCTCACTAAAAGTGGAGAGAGAGTGCTTCAAAAAAGAAAGTTTGTGATAAGGGAGTGAAAGAGATGGATTTTGTGGATTTGACTAGGAAATGGTGAAGATCACATGGAATTTATATGGGAGAGAGAGAGAGGTAAAAAAGAATGGGGAGAGAAAGCGGGTTTGAGAAAGATGTTAGAGAGCGGTCAAAACCTCAATTTTATTGCACACAGTGAGCACCTAATCAGCTAGATTTAGGCACCTGGGCGCCCATTCACTAGAAATACACCCTTAAACGGCCAGCGCTGGTGATAGGATCCAAACTTCATGTTTTTCTTATTCCCATATACATTCTTGAGCCTTAAACCAAACTTCTAAGTATATTTTAACTTAAATAACATCTAAATACTGAAGAATATGAGTCTAAAAGGTTGCTCAAAGGTCCATGATTCAAAGAAATGTAAAACTTATATCATACAAAACCTTGAGACATTAGTACCATGCATGACACTTGTAACACCCCAATAAACCCATACTACGCTTAAGTCGTATTATGGCGTTTTATTAGTTGTTACTTATGCTCGTGGAAAATTAAACTTCACTTGAAATTAAATTACGCGGAAAATACGGTAAGATTTTCTTTTTTTTTTTTTGAAATACGTCATCGCTTTGGAAAGTAAAGCCTTGAGCGAAAAGGTAGATAGAGAAAGAGCGTGTCGCATAGGATACATAACCCATTTCATAAAACAAGAGAAAGATAAACAAATAGAAATTCACAAATACATTGCATTAATTAACTAATTATTACATCCATATAGGTTCATAATATTTATGTATACATATATATAACAGCATTACATCGAAGAAATCTCATGGACGTGCCATGATCCAAATTCTAGGTACTAAATACAAACTCCAATGACAAAGCTCATCTCAAAACGAAATATACGAAGATGCAAAGTGACGATCGCTATAAGTCCCAAAATAACTTCGTCTGGCGTCCCACATCGTCCGTCCGCTCACAGTGTCAGGGACCCATGCTTTACTCCACCGGATGTGCCATCGGAATCTGGTGACGATGCGGAAAAGTAACTAGAGTGAGAAATAAGATTTCTGTGGGATCGAACCCGACACGGAGGTGTCATCGTCATCGTCCCAGCCACTTCGGTTTTATAATGAAAACAGTGAGCATGCATAGGGTTCAGTTCTTAGGTTTTCAAAAACATGAATATCCGAAGTGGATTCAATTTTAACATACTCTCTAATCATTGATATCATAACGTACATGGGCATAAGTATAATCACATGAAACATGCATGACTGTACTATAAGCTTCTCTTAACTTTTTCTCTTTAAGGGTTTGGACTGAAGTCCCTTTTCTTTTCTTTTCTTAACTTGACTTATCTTAAGTCCTTTTCTTTCCACCCACTAAACATAAGTGGTAATGAGCTCATACCGTGGCCGTCGCCACCATAGAATTTCGGTACTTACACTAGCTGGGTCATGCCATGCCTCATGTAAGCCCTATCCCCTATACTCACACTAGCTGGGTCATGCCATGCCTCATGAGAGTCGTGGGTGAGGGGAACTTAAATTAGGTCACCTTCCCTTTTGAAGGATCACACTTTATTGAATCTTCTCTTATTAAACTTATGATGCAAAATATTTCTAAGTCCACAATTTCTACAAAATTTCGGCAGCATAACGGCTAGACCGAAGCTTTCCCAAAATTTTGCCAAATAGAAAACCAGTATCACAGCATCATATCATATCATCATCATCATATCATCATTATCATGGTATCATAATCACATCATCATCATAACATCATGCTTGCAACATAAACATAGGCACATTCTTAAGCAAAGTTTTATGAGCTTAGCTTAGTAAATTTGGTGCAAACTTTTAATTTAGGTTACCTCTTGGGTGTTCTCTTTTAATTGTTGTAGGACCAATTTTTATCTAATATACTTTTTGATACTTTTTAAGTTGAGTTATGAAGGTTTTCTAATACTTAGTATAAGGGTATTAATGTCTTAAAACTTATTCTTCATTAATCTTTAACTTTTACCCTAACCAGTTTTACTTTTACAGTGGGGCCGTAACTTCAAAAATTCACCATAATTTCACCTTTTAGTCCTTGGTTTCGAATTTTGGTATGCTTACACTTCTCTGAGTCTATTTTTACACAAAAGAAACCCCACTCAAAAATTCATTTTGTAGCTTGAGTTATGCATATTTTATTCTGACTGTTCAGATTTGAAAGTTCATCTCGGGTCAGTGACTTTTAACATTTACCGTGAACTCCTCACAAAGAATCTGACAAAACTGTTTTATGGGGATGTTCCTCTATGTCTTAGCTTTCCAACAAACTTGGTCCCACTCAAAATGTTATGTATAGCTTGAGTTATGCACGTTTTATTACCTATTGCCCGGACAGAAACCCATCCAGGAATAGCATACTTTAAAAATTCATATCTCTCTCAATTTAAGGCCAAATCTCGCATATTTTATATGTATGAAAAGCTCTTTGAGTCTACTTTCACAAAATATTAGTTTCATTGCATTTTGAGTTTTGTAGCAATAAACATACCGCACGCTTTACAGGCTGCTAGAATTCCAGATTTACTAGTTTTTAAGTTTTTCACTTCAAGCTTGTGGAGAAATTGTTATATCACTTTAAAACACCATTTTCGTGTTTTATCTCAACATTATCATCAATGTTTTAGTTACCAAATCAGTATTTTGAAACAAAATAAAGCAAGACACATAAAACCATTATGCCACAAGATTTTCTTTCCAAAACAACACTTTTCAACAAGACAAGAAAGCTCATAGAACAAGGAATGGTCATGGGACCTTGAAGCAAGTCCTAAAACCACCTAGCTATGAAGAGCTTAGGGGTTCTAGTTCTTGAAAAATATATGGAGAGGAAGGGTTAGAGTCACTACCAAAGAGTTTCTCTTGAAGGCTTGAAGGATGGAGATGGTTGGAGATGGCCTCCTTCTCCTTGAGCTTGATATTGAGGTTTGTGTATGAGTAGCTTTGTTTCTCCAAGGACCAAAAATGGTAGTCCTTGAAGGGATGGTGATGGTGGTGATGGAAATGAAGTGAGAAGTAGTAGAGAGATTGGAAGAAGAACAAGGAAGATTGAAAGAACAAGAGAGTAGGAAAGGGACTTGGAGAGAGGAGAGAGCTTTGTGTCTTTGGGTGAGGAAATGAAAAATGAAGTGAGGGGGAGAGAGGAGAGGCTGAATGGCGCAAGAATGATGGGGGGAGAGTGATGTGATTTTGCTTCTTTTGCAAGCAAGGAGGCTAGGAACCATGGGGTAAAAGAGTGGGTTGTGTTTTCCTTGAGTCTTGGTGTTTGGGTAAAAGGCTTTATGGTGTTTTTGTCAATTGGTTAAAAGCATGAGCTACCTTTGGATTGGCATTGGATGATTGTGATCACTCCAAGTGTCACAATCCTGATGAAGGAGAGTACAACTCTTGTCATGACTTAAGGGATCTACTAACATGGACTCTTAATCTAGTGGTGTATGATGAGAAGGAAATTGAATGGTTGGATATGGTTCTTGCTTTGACCAAACTTTCAAATAATTAAAGAAAAATTTCTACATCTTTATAATTGTTACAATTATCTAGATGTTCATTAATTCAATTGGCTTAATTACACATTAGCACATTTCAATGAAAAGGATTTTCCTCATTAATTATGTAAAGAAGATGTGTGGGTTAATATGATTAAGATGTGATACTTATATGCTCTTAGTTAATTAGGTTAGATCACCTTGATTTTATGTTCTAATTCATGAATTAATAAGGATTGGGCAATTAGGCTTTTAAGTATAATCTTTAATACAATATGCTTCAATTGTTGAATTTTCTAATTAATCGTTGACTTTCAATTATCTTGTTGACTTGCATTTAATTTACTAAGCTTTTGCTCATCGAGATTAGCCGATTAGTCCTCAGTTAATCGTTAACCTCTCTAATTAGTCAGGATCACTGAGCTAATTAGCTTAGACAAAAATTGGGGATGTTACAACACTTCCCAAGGTCTAAGAGATAATTATGCTATAACTTTAATAACTTATAAATGCTTAGGCTTAGGATTCTAAGAGAATGCCCAAAGGCTAACAAAAGCAAGAGAATGACGATTTATAGCATATAGAACCCAGGGTGTTACATTCTCCCCTTTTATGAAATTTGGTCCCTGAATTTCAAAAGAAACTTGCTCACTTTGATCATCAAACAAGTGTGGATATCTGGAATGGATCACATCTTCAAATTCCCACGTGCCTTCCTCCGCAGAGTGATTTGTTCAAATCACCTTCACTGAGGCTAACTCTTTCGAGTGTAACTTTTTGACTTGATGTTCAACTATGGCTACTACCTTTACCTCATAGCATAGATTCTTATCTAGATCAATTATTTGTGGTGTGAGCATGAGTTTGGTCGAGTAGATATTTGCGTAGCATAGAAATATGAAAAGTCGGATGCATCATAGATAAATCAAGTGGTAATGCCAGCCTATAGGCTACTACCTCTACCCATTCTAGAATTTCGAAAAGACCGACATACCAAGGGTTGAGCCTTTCTTCCCAAATCTCATGATTCCTTTCATAGGAAGGACTGTTGAAAGACATGGTTTCCAACCGAGAACTCCAAATCACGCTCCAAATCAAGGCAATAACTATGCCACTTACTTTAATTTGGCCAATTAGAATACGATCATGAATAACATGCCAAAAAAAAAAAATTGATTTGTATAGGTCACTTCTATCCCCAAAGAGTTTTCCATATAATACCTTTAATCAACATTTACGAAGATGTAGGTCCCAGAGTCCTCCCTGAAGCTGTGCCATGGAGATTAGAGGTGCTCATGACCCAGTTTGACTCGATAACCCGTCCCGGCCCAAAGGTTTTTAGGTTTGGTTTGGGTTGTGAAATTTGACTTGGTGCAATATTTGACTAGTATCGGGTCATACTTTGGGTTGGCTCGACCTAGCCAAAGTCAATTACTTGTTTATATTTTTTTCAATAAGATTTTTATATTTTAATTGATACATTTTACATGACATGATATTATTTTGTATTGAGATAACTTGTTTTGAAATATGTGCTATATAATATCTCTTGAATTTTGTTTTTCACTTTCCAAATTTTATGACTTTACCATATATAATGTTTGAATCTTTATATGTTCGCTAAATGTTGAGTTGATCTGGTTCGACTCAGTCATTAGTCAAGTTATTATTGGGTCGGGTCTGGGTTCAAAAAAATGACTTAGTCAAAAAAATCGGGTCGAGTTCAAGCCTGGTTTAACCCGACTCATATACACCCCTAATGGAGGCCTTGTCAGATTTTCCAGAGAATGTGTTAATATCCAAAGATACATGGAACATCGTACCATTCTAAGAACGAAACCACATATTTAAACTATAGACGTTCAGTTCTTGTGATTGACTACTGGACTCCCTACCCATACATCTAAACTATAGACGTTCAGTATCTTGTGATTAACTGCTAAACTCCCTACCATATGATCTTGGGGAGGCCAACTTTGAATACCTTAAGAGTTATGGCACCCATATTGCACTTGGCTCATGTTCTTAGTATTTGCTAGGTGGTCAGAGTAGTACATGTTGACTAGAAGGAAGCTTGAATCTGTTATAATACATGTAACATACCAAACTTTATGGCTAGACCAGGATAAAAACAAACTCGGGACTGAGGCAAGGGAAAATTGTAATTAGGTAAATCGTAGTAAAAGTGGAGACGAAATTGTAAGTATTAGATTATAATGGCAAAGTCATAATTAAAGGTTTACGATTGTCGAGGACGGTAATCATAGAAAAATTCCGATTAAGAGATTTTGTGGGCACCAAGACTGTAACACCCTAATAAACCTATACTATGCTTAAGTCGTATTATGGCATTTTATTAGTTGTTATTTATGCTCGTAAAAAGCTAAACTTCACTTGAAATTAAGTTACGCGGAAAATATGGCAAGATTTTTTTTTCTTTTTTTTTTTTTTGAAATACGTCATCGCTTGGCAGCATTTTAGAAAGTAAAGCCTTGAGTGAGAAGATAGATAGAGAAAGAGCGTGTCGTATAAAGTACATACCCCCAATATCAAGAAACAGAAGAAAGGTAAAGAAATAGTAACTCACAAATATATTGCATTACATAACTAATCATTTCATCCATATGAGTTCATAACATATATACATATATATCAGCATTACATCGAAGGAGGCTCATGGCCGTGCCATGACCCAAATACTAAATACAAACTTAATTTGACATCGTTCGTCACAAAAAGGAATGTATGAAGATGCAGAATGACGGCAACTACAAGTCCAAATCAACATTGTTTGGCATCCTACGTCATATGTTCGCTCACAGTGTGGGGGATCTGTGCTCCACTCCACCGGATACGCCATTGAAATATGTTGACGATGCTGAAAATAACCAGAGTGAGAAATGGGATTTCTCAGTAGGACTCGAACCCGACATGGAGGTGTCATCGTCATCGTCCTAGCCACTTCGGTTTTATTAATGAAAATAGTGAGCATTCATAAGGTTCAGTTCTTAGGTTTTCGAAATCGTGAATATCCGAAGTGGATTCAATTTTAACATACCCTTTAATCATTTATATCATAACATACATACGCACAAGTATAATCACATAAAACATGCATGACTGTGCTATAAACTTCTCTTAACTTCTTTCCTTCAAGGGTTTGGACCGAAGTCCCTTTTCTTTTCTTTACTTGACTTTATCTTGAGTCTTTTTCTTTTCAGCCACTAAACATAAGTGGCAATGAGCTCATACCGTGGCCGTCGCCACCATAAATTTTCGGTACTTACACTAGCTGGGTCATGCCATGCCTCATATGAGTCGTGGGTGAGGGGAGCTTAAATTAGTTCACCTTCTCTTTTGAAGGATCACACACTTAATTTAAACCGCTTCTTATTAAAGCTTATGATATAAAATATTTGTAAGTCCATAATTTTTTGCAGAATTTCGGCAGCATAATGGCTAGACCGAAGCTTCCCAAAATTTTGCCAAACAGAGAATCCAATATCATATATCATTATGCATCATATCATCAACATATCATATTCATATCATCATCATCACTCATCATTATCATAGCATCATGCTTGCACATAAACATAGGCATATTCTCAAGCAAAATTTTATGAGCTTAGCTTAATAAATTTGGTGCAAGTTTTTAATTGAGATTACTTCTTGTATAAAATTCTTTTATCAGGCATAGGGCCAATTTCATCTATTATCCTTTTTGAAACTTTTAAGTTGTATTATGAAGGTTTTCCAATACTTAATGTAAGGGTCTTAATGTCTTAAAGCTTATTTCTTATTAACCTTTAAAATTTAACCATAACCAGTTTTACTTTTACAGTGGGGTAGTGACTTCAAAAATTCACCATAATTTCACCTTTTACTCTTTTGCTTCAAATTTTAGTATGATTATACTTCTCTGAGTCTATTTTTAAACAAAAGAAACCCCACTCAAAAATTCATTTTGTAACTTGAGATATGCACATTTTATTCTGACTGCTTAGCCTTTAAGTTTATTCTTAGTACAGTGATTTTTAAACCTTACTATGAGCTCCTCACAAGGAATCCGCCAAAACTATTTTTTGAGATGTTCCTCTATGGCATAGCTTTCTAACAAACTCGGTCCCACTCAAATATGTTTTGTATAACTTGAGTTATTAAAATTTTATTACATACTGCCTGAATAGAAACACATCCGAGAATAGCACACTTTGAAAATTCATATCTCTCTTGTTTTAAGGCCAAATTTCACGTCTTTTGTATGTATAAAAATCTCTATGAGTCTATTTTAATTTTAAATTAGTTTTGTTCCATTTGGAGCTATATTGAAAGAGTTATTAGCCACACCATACAGACTGCCAGAATTTTCCAGTTTCCACGGTTTTGTTCTCAATGAGTTTTCTTGTAAAAACATTAAGTCTTTTCTTCAAGTGACCATTTTACATTTCCAAACCACCTTTAAATTTTGAGATCTTGGTAAAAATCAATATTTTGAGTTCTAAAAAGTTGGGTTCAACATAAAACAAAATGCACAACCAAAGATATTTTCCAACAAAAGAGCAAAAATCCCAAACAACTTCATATAATGAAAACATGGCCATGAGGCCTTTAGTACAAGTTCTAAAACCATCTAGCTATGAAAAGCTTAGGAGTTATAGAGCTTGAAAAACATGGAAGAGAAAGGGGTTAGAGTCACTACCATAAGGATTTTCTTGAAAGCTTATAGAATAAAAATGGTTGGAGATAACCTCCTCCTCCTCCTTGAGCTTGATAATGGGGCTAAGTGAGTGTTTGTTTTTGCTTCCTCAAGAACCAAAGAGGGTGTTTCTTGAAGGGCTTGTGAGAATGGTGGTGGACATGAGATGAGTTAGAGTAGGAAAGCAAGAAGAACAAGAAGAAGATTAGGAAGAACAAAGAGGGGTTTAGAGAGAGGTGAGAGCTTTGTGGCTTAGTGAGAGAATGAAATTGCAAAAATGAGAGTGTCAGAGGAGAGAGAGAGTGGCATCCCACTCTAAGCAATAGAGTGGTTAGATTTTGCTTCTTTTACAAGCAAGGAGGCTAGGAACCATGGGGTAAAAGAGAGAATTCTGTTTCTCTTGAGTCTTGGTACTTGGGTAAAGACCATTTTGTGTTTCCTCAAGTGGTTAAAAGCATGACCACTCTTGGGATTGGCTTGGGTGGATAGGATCACTCCAAGTGTCACAATCTTGATGGAGGAGAGTACATCTCTTAGCTTGACTCAAGGAATACTACTAATATAGACTCTTGATCTAATGGTGCACGATGAGAAGGCAAATGGATGGTTGGATTTTGCTCTTGTCTTTGGCCAATATTTAGTGCATCAATTAAGAGAAATTTTTAAATCTTCAAAGCTATTAGAATTACCTAAGTTGTTAATTAAATTTGATTAGTTAAATTGCTCTTATGAATTGTATAATTAGGGTGTAAGAATTAATCTATCTCAAATGGGCAGGGTAGAATAGTTGTCTTGTACTTAATAAGATTGGATTAGCTTAATTATATTTCTAAGTTATGAATTAATGAGGTTCGAATAATTAGATTTTTTTTTTTAACTAAAACATTTAGTGCATTATGATTTCAATTATTGACTTGATTCAATTTACTAAGCTCTTGCTCATCGAGATTGGTCGATTAGTTCTCAATTAAGCGCTAACCTCCCTAATTAGCCAGGATCGCTAAGCTAATTAGCTTAGATGAAAATGGGGATGTTACAAAGACACTGGTAGATAATTAAAATATTTGTAATAACTTTAAACTAAGATTTTCTACTCACATTTATTGAATAATAGTGTGGGATTACTCATACAATGTTACAACCTCTCGGGTAGCTTAAAATACACGAATTGATAGTCGAACACCTTGAATTAATCCTCAAGGGTTCTATATTATCTATAGGCACGAGTATTAGTTAAAAATCCAAGGATATGTGGCTAGAAACTAACTACACAAATCCTCTTAGTAGCTAAAGATGAGGCACTCAAATTCAAGCTTAGGAAATTTTGATTTTTGCTTAATATCCACTAATGAGATTTAACTCATAAAGCTTAAGAAGCAAGCCAATCTAACTTAATGGGCAAGCCAACCCTCCTTCCTTTTTTGCCGATGAAATTATAGCCACCCCGTCTAATACACTCGCCCTCCATTTTCTTCTCCATCTTCCTTCTCTTCTCATCGCCTCCATAACTATAAGCTTCAAGCTTATAGTTAATGGCTTTCTTGTCCTCAAATCACTTTGCTCTTTTTATGAAAATTAATCCTTACTTTCTCCTTTACAAAACCCCTCTGTCAATCACTTTGCTCCTTTTATAAAAACCAATCCTTATCTTCCTTGCTTCCATAGTTTCAAGGATTTTGAGGTAGGTATCTTAAATCCTTAGCTATTTGATGTCTTGTTCGGTTACGAGGCTGATGTGGTTTCTGTGTCACCCTCTATTAAATCTTGTACGATATAATATGATACCTTTATAGTGATTTAAGATAAGAGAACATTGGTTTAGGTTGAAAATTAGGTCAAAAGACCAAGAGAAGCACAAAACAGAAAAGTTGTTGGAAGAAACTCTATGACACCATTCATACAGCAAAGAAGATAACTCAACTTGTAGAGCTCAAATTCAAATAAAGCTAATTTTAGATAAAACTATATTTAAAGAGTAATATAACCATACAATTATAAGGCCATTGAACTTAAAATGAAATAGTTACAATTCTTAGAATTTGGCTGTTGGATTTCACTCTCTATCCTAACCAAAGTGTAATCCGAGAGGCCTAACTCATCCTATATAACTTTAAATTAAATGGAACTAATTTTATTAGAAATCTAATCCATAAGGGATCATGTCACAAAAATTTCAGATCAGATTATAAGTGGATTTTCCCCAATAACTCATTGAATTTGACCTATGCGCTATTTAGGTGGAAATAGGGCAATCTACTTGAGGAGCTCATAACTTGAGCTCTACTCATTTAGAGTGAAACTTGTTAGGGTTGAGAGATGGTCCAAATAGCTACATCTTGGTACAAATTTTGGATTAAAATGATGAAAAATGGATTTTTAGTGATTTTATAAGTTTAAGTGTGTAAGTATTTCCTCAAACACAACAACCTTGAGTAAAACTTTAATAACTCAAGTTATAGACCTCAACATTTAGTGAAACTAAAAAGTTTTAAAAGTAGACAAATAGGGCTACAATCTATTAAATTTCTATATTAAAATGAATTAAATAGAAGAACAGGGTAAATTTGAGGGAGATGGAATAACTTGAAAATGTCTTGATCAAGGGGTCCTATGAACTATGAGGAAGTTAAAGGCATAAATATTTATGCAAATTCTATACCAAAAAAGTATTATGTTAGTATTTTAATCATGGTGATTATGATTGATATGATTGACTGGCTGATTGAATACACTGTCCATTTTGGGACCCTCCATGTTTCAGCTGTTATGCCGCCGAATTTTCGGTAGAAGTATATGAATGCTTTGAGTATTTATGCTATGTACATGGACATCATGTATGCAAGAATATTTGAAAGTAAGATATGAGACATGTGCATAAGTGCATATGGCATATACATGCATGACAATGTACAAGAATGAAAAAGTACAATAAGAACTTGCAAAGAGACATACCAAACCTCCACCTCCCAGTAGGCCAGGACAATATTGTTTAAGAGAATCACTTGGGCCAGCTCTTGAATAGATTTAAGAGGAATATGTCGGGAAAGTAAACTCGGCACTCATGTATAGAAACGGCCTCAATTTTGAGAAGCAGGCTATTATCCAGAGGTGAAAGAGGCCATTTACTTCCAGAAGACTAAGTACAGAAGTTCAAGTTGTAAGTTAAAGAAACAGATAAGAAAGTCAAGTGCACTTACATAAGTCAAGTATGTGCATTAGCATATGCATATTTAAACATCTTATTGTGCTATTATGCAGTTATAAGTATGATTGGAGTGTTATGTTATTATTGCTATTATACTTGCTATGAGATGCTAAGTGATTGTTAAAAAGAAATAATCTGCTTCAAGAAATATATTTTCAAACTTAAAATTGAACCAGTGGTTATCTGTATGTATCCACGTTTTCACAATAAACCGAAGCGACTAGAATGTTTATGATGACACCTTGTATGATTAGTGGATAGAACATACCTACTAAGAACTTTAAGTTCTCACCACTTGTTTATGTATTTCGTAAATATTCCACTATCAAGAATAGATTTCAACTATGCAGCAGAGCATTGGGGACATTTGTAAAATGCAAGACCTAGATTTAAACCTAATTCGAGAGGCAAAAGAATAGGCGACTAATAGCCACAAGGTGAGGTGCCGATTGCAGGCCAAGTTATGATATGTATTTAATGTTAGTTGAGTTTCTTTTAAATTGTAATTATTTAATTTTATATGTATCGGATATTTGAAATTTTAAATCTTTACAAATTAAAGAAGTATGTGAATATTAAGAGGCATATATTTATTTTCTCATTTTGAAGTCTTTCGCAGCTTTTGTAACAATATCTAAATATAACCCCATGACTCGAGCATGGCGTATGTGTTTGGAGAGTGTTAGCATGTTTAAAAACCAAAGTTGCCTAAAAGAGAAGAAAATGAAGTCCATTCCATTTACTTTTTAGAGCTTGACTCGTGATCAAAAGCAATTGAGCTTGACCCTAGAGAAAAGATCTAGAAGCGACCTCAACTAATGGAAGCCTCAGACTCAATTCAAATTGGATCAACTCCAGAGCATGTCGCATATGTGGGCATAAAACTTCTAACTAAGGGAAAACAAAAAAGAGCTTAGAAACTTACTTAGGGCTTATGTGGACCTTTTTTGCTTGGACTCCTTTAGATATGCCCAACATTGATCCGAACATGATTTGTCATAAGCTCACTATCAAACCTATGATAACAAGTGACCCTAGAATTTTTTTAAAAAAAAAAACACTATTAAACGCCAAATTCATCCATTGGATATAATTCACCACGCAGTTTACCAATGTGGTTATGGTGAAGAATGCCTTGGGAAAATAAAGAATGCTTGTCGGTTTTACTGTTTTAATTAAAGTCTACCCCAAAGATTCCTATCAGTATTGGTAGATAGTGCATCTTGTTATCCCTACTTCATCTTCATGGATATCTATTTGAGGAGCAACTAGATCAGGATGGACCCCAAAGATGAAAAGAAAAATGACACTTATAACAAAGCAAGCAAACTTACATTAGAGAATAATGTAATTTGGATTAAAGAATGTCAAAGCAACATACTTGTGCCTAATGAACAAAATCTTTGCAGAGCAAATCGGTGCAACATTGAGTGTGGTTCTTGCACAAGTCATGGATCTTCACCTAGGCCGATTGCCCTTCTCACTCCATCTATCAAGCTATACTCGCCAAGCAAAGAGTGTGGATCTTAGTCAAGCAACAAAGCCCGAAAATTCCAACTCTTGTCTTCAAGTATACATTGATTGGAGAGGAAAGAAGATTGTCCACAAAATGATCAAAGGGGAACTAGGGACTCCTTATTTTAAGGATGAAAGACCAACCAAACTAATGAACCCCTTTAAGAGCAGTTGAGGTGAAAAGGGTTTATTAAAGCCGGATATGATCAACCACACTTCCCATGTGCACGTTTAGCTTGATATCCTTCTATAAATATCAATTTAGGAGGGTCCCAAGCTCTCTTGCAAGTTATAGGTCTAGATACGGTCTTCGAGCTCTTTGCCAGTCTTTTTTTTTTTCGGTCACCGGGGCGGGACCCGATCTATGTGGGGTGGGGGGAGGGACATGGAGCTCCGCTCCAAGGATCATGCACTGTTGCAAAGGCACACTGCCTTTTGCCAATTGAACCAAGCCTTTGCGTGCCTTTGCCACCGTCTTAATCGAGCCACCAATTGCAACAACCGTTTTTTTGCGGGCGAAGAGCATTCAGAGCCGCCGGAAGACAATTTTGGTGCCTTTTTTGGCCAAAAAACCCAAATATAAGTCCAAATGTCAATTTATGTCAAAGACAATTTTCGACGCATAACCCTCTAGAAATGATTCAATCAAAATTGTTTAGGATGATCCTATGATTTAGAATTCTTCCTACTATAAGAAAATTAATCCGAACCATAGCTCGAACCAACAGCGAAGGCTAATATGCATGATCTAGGAGTCTAGATCATACCTCAAGACATTGTCATTGTGTAGTAAAAGTATGATAGAATGGGTAAAGGGATAGAATGGGTAGAGGTTACACATGCGACGTGTTATGTCACCTTCGCCTATAATTGCCACTTAGCAAATGAAAAGTAGCAATTGTTCAATTGTTGTGAGCTCAAACTAGAACAAACTTGACTAGTCTTAGAGCTATGGACTCAACTTGATATTTCAAACCCAAAGTTCAATCGAAACCACTCTAAAGTTGGAGACTTCCAAAAGAATAATGACTAAGCTTATCTAAAGAGTTGTACTCCTGATGTACTGAGACAAGTGTCACTCGTCACTCCACTCTTCTAGGATATTTTGAGCATCTCCAGATATTGGAGAACAATCCGAAGATATAAAATCTGCCCCTTTTAAAATATGTATCTTCCCACTCGACTGGCTATTACAAGCTAACGCTTGTTTACTTTGACCTTCTTGGATTAAAAATTGAATTGAGTGCCAAAGTTCTTTTACAAGTCCCACCAAAATCGCTTAACCTCTCCAAAGGACTTCTTCGACCTCAATCTTCTAGGTGAGAACAATTTTTAAGTTCACAATTAAAATATTAATTAAAATTAACATTTGATTTTATTTTTTTATTATTGTATTTTGTGATAAGATATATAAGTAAAAGATACCAAAATATTTATAACAAAGAATATTATAAATTTGTTAATATTAAAAATATATAAATAAAAAATAAAAATTTAATATAAACTGCAATTGTATATAACGAAGACTTAAAAATATTTACAATAATATTCAAATATTTAATTTTAAATTATTGAGGAAAAAACTGCTATTTTTCAAACAAAATATTTTTTTGGTTGTATATTTATTTTGTTATTATAATTACTCGTAATAGTGAAACAATAATATTATATTATATCTTACACAATATCACATCAAATTGTATAGTATGAATTTTAAACAAAAGAAAAGCCTCAAAGATTAGCTCCGATCACCGAAAAAAAGATTAGCATGCAAAACAACAAAAGGATAAAGGATAACTTAGCTCAACCAAAAAATGAATCTAGCGGCAGACAAATTCGGATTCGGAACGCGCTTTCAATTCAGAAGCGGCTTCAATAACGAATACTTAGTAAAATATCTTCAAATGATAAAGGAACTTTTATATCCTTTGCCTATGCTAGCAATATACAAAAGCTTACAACAGGCTGACAAAAAATAAAACAATAATAGTAATTAAAAAGCTTACAATACAACCACTTTGGACAAATGAATAAGAAAACTTCAAGAACCATTTTTAGTTAAAATTTTTCATGTAAACAGCAGTTTTACTACAAAGGTCAATGTTGACATGTACATTCATCATGGTAGTAAGTACTAGCTTTCAAATAAAAATATGTTATTTGTATATAGCCGATTTCGTATTTTGGGCCAACATACCACTCATATACCATTGGATGGGTGTGGAATCTAATCGAAATGGAGGCTATACACCCATTCAATGGTGAATGGAGGATATACCGGCTCAAAATACGAAATAGGCTATGTCAAAATATCATTTCTCTTCAACAAATAAGAAGAGCTCGATTATTTCAGGTTATCGTAGAATTCATTTGAACATTTGTAAACACAACATATACAAATTAAAAACAGTAAAATATTATAAAGAAGAAGGGGGGAAAATAATACAACTAAACAAGTCCACCACGCCAGTTAAGAAACTTATATATGAGAAAATTTGAAAAAAAAAAAGAAAAAAAAGAATATTGTTAGAACCACTTGAGGGGAAAAATGAATTTGTGACGTACTCAAGGTTATGAAAGTTGGATTGAACATTGAATCGGACAAAATACCAGTTTGAAAATTCAATTGTTCAACCGGAGATTCGATCGAGATATAATAAAATATATATATTTATATATAAATATATACAAATATGATTAATAACATATTATGAGATAAATAAAAATAATTAAAAAATTTAATATGATAAAAATAATTTTAAAAATCAAAATGACTATATTAAATTATATTAATATAACCAATACAAGTAAAATATTAAATCCCACATTATTTAGATTTTGAACATTTTATTCTTAAAATTATTATAAAATATTTAAAAAATCCCACATTGCTTAGAGTAAAAAATTTTTACTTGAAACCTCTATAAGTAGTACCCATATATCAATTTTTTTCTTATATTTATCACCTCTAAACTCTTTTAAAGAGTAAGAAATGTAGTAATTTTTAGTTTGGCCAATCAAAATGCATTTTTGGCCATCTTTTATTATAATAGAGTTAACTTCATCATTGATGATCAAAAAATAATTTTATACTTCTTTTTTAAAAAAAAAAAAAATCAGCCAACCAGTAAAACCAATCCAATTTGACCAGTTTACCGATTTTTGGCCGGCTCAACTGATTCAAAACCAATTTTTTAACAAAGCGGTTCTTTAAATGTAACCAGATTAGATGCCTAGCCCGTTCCCGATTCAACCGATCAGACCACTAGGTCCGGTCCTGTTTGGTTTTCAAAACAATGGACATACATGACCCAAAAAAAAAGAAAAAAAAGACAATTAAAAAGGGAAAAAAAAAAGAACAAAAATTTAGGCGGAAAATTTGAATAAATTTTGGAGGGAAACCAACCGAACCTAAGTGAGCTGTGTTAGTCCATAACATTCATGTAGAATGCAACTTCACAGAGATGACACGTGCTACGACAGGTAAATGCAAAAAGGCTAAATGGAAAGAAAGAAATGCGACGAAAGGAAAATGAACGCATGGTCTGAGGAACACTATTCTAAGGGAACATGAATCGCATTTCCTTTTATTTCCTCGCTTAAAATGACAGCAAAAGAAAAGGCGGAGGAAATGAAAACCTGATGGATAAAAGCAAAGACAGAGAAATTGTCTCAATGTGTACTTTTAGTAGAATGATGTATCCGGCTTAAAATTAGCGACTCAGACTCAATTGACCCAGGCATCAAAGCATCACAAGCTCTGGGAGAATCATCCCCAAAAATTAAGGGACTAATCATATTGTCACCAAAACCCAGCTTTTCATCTGCCCTATGGGCGAAACCAGTAGTTATTATGGTTTTGCTCTGCACGTTAGCATCATCGTGCAAAGTTGGGGCCAACTGAGATTCATTTTTGAATGCCATGGGGTTATTCTCCTCTGCCTCCCCCAAATTCACCTTGTCAGAAGTGTCTTCATCCTCTTTCTCACTCAAACCTACTACAGGCTGTCTTTGCTTCTGATCACCAGATGATGGACTAGACTTCAAAGAATGGGTGCAATCACGATCCTGCTCCGTTTGACTGCAGGTGTGATCGATCTCTTCCAGATTTTCCTTAGCAAGAGATAGAGTTTCTAGTTTCTTCTGTTCTAATATTGGTACATCTTCCATCCCATCAGAAGCTGTGGCAGAAACTTGCTGATTCTCCAAACTGTGAATAGGAGCTGATTCATCCACTTGCACCTGCTCGTATGCTGAAAGAATATCTACTTTCCCCCCATTAGGCAGTTTCACCCTCTGCTTCTTGTAAAGGTCTATGGCTCTCTGCAAATTGGAGAAAATGTTCACTCGTCAAGAGTCCAGAATTCAGTATTTATGAATTCATGGGGCTACAGACACAAAACAGCAAGTTCAGTAAATTAAACTTCAGGAAAATTTCCAATTCCATAACCATTAATGAATGATCATATCATTTTAAGTCTAACAGCTACATAATTTTTCTATCTGCTTATTACCCATTGAGTTGTTTTACCTGGAAGATGGAATTATCAATTGCTGGAAAAAGCAAATGCCTTGAGAAAGTGGCAGCATACTTCTTTGGTCCTCTGGAGCCATTCTGTCAGATCACAGGATTACATTTAATTTAAAAAGTAAAGAAGTACCGGTCTAATTTAAGTGAATACAACACTTTGACAGAACCAAGTTAAAGTCAGTTATGAATTCACATAATTAAAACAAATAAAAAGGAAGATATGTAATGTATTGGAACTGCAAAAGGAAGCCAAAGATTTTTAAGATTTTATACCTTCTGGAATTGTTTTGCACTAAAATCTGCACCAAAGGGTCCATTATTGTCAAAATTCACCACACACATGCACAGGTCATACAACTCTGGGATTACTAGATCTGCTGAAATGTCAAGTTTGGAAAGGTAGAACCGACTGAAAGGATAAGTATTGTCACTTGGTGTTAAGGAATCAGGCACCTTTTCAAGCACAGTCGTGGACAAATATTTTAAAGGTACTTTTGCCGAAGAACTGAGACTGGATGACTTTGTCTCAGGAGATTTCTCATGAAAGTCATCATCCTTGTTGTGTTCATCATCCCGAGACATCTGAATTGCGTTATCAGTCAAAACATCATCCTCCTGGGCAGGACCTGACTCATCTTTGCAGGCTGGGGAAGGCAAATCCTTCTTAGAATCACCATTCTGCTCTTTCCAAGTCTCTGAACCAGATTCCCATCCACGGCTATTTGTTGAATGCTTATTCCGGTCCCAATCAGAACCACCATACATGTGACGATCACCTCTGAACGCACCATTATTGCTTTCCCACCCATGCAAATGAGCAGAGGCAGTACCATCCATTGCACTTTGCCACCTGATTGGGCGCAAGTGACCAGGAAATCTGTCAGCATCAGCAAGATGATAAGGAATACCAGCATGGTTAACATCCATTGAAGGCCTAATGCCAAAGAGAGGTTGACCAGTAAACTGAGGTATCATTGTTTGAAAACCTCCATGTGTGGGCCCAGGTTGGAAAGAAACAAATCCATTTGGTACTGGTGATGTCCAGTTTGGAACAGCTCTCCAAGAATTGCCATGCCCTCTTCCGAAACCAGGATCACTATTTCTTCTGTATCGAGTACTGGAGTTATCTCTAACATCATCCTCTACACAACCCCCAATAAATGGTCTGTCTAGTGCAGCCCTTAAAGCAGGGGGAGGAGCAACTAATGATGCATTGCCCTGACTAGTCCTGACATAAAAGGATGATTCTGCTTGAGGGGGCTTGTCCAATAGTGGTTTATCTAAAGTCAACTCCCGGCCAAGTCTATCATCGGAAGTGGAGAAATCTCCTGCATCAATAATATTCGTCCTTCCACTTTCTTCAATTTCAAGACTCCGCCAAATATCACTTCTAGTCATGTACCTGCGTTCAGTGGTCGTGGAAGGAGATCTTTCCATCACACCCATGGAAGCAGCCTTCTTAGTGGAAGACCTTTCAGTGGACAAATCTCCTACAGGACCATCATCTATTTTGACGGATTTTTCCATTGATTTGTATTTATGACCTCTCTCAGATATCACAGAGTACACCTCTCGTGAGCCTTTGGTTTTCTGTTCTATCATTGCATCTCTATACATTGGATCTTCAGAATTTGCGTTCCTGAAACATGGGGAAAATGGCAACCAATTATAACTATCCATCATATATTCTAATGCTTACAAGCCTCCCAAGACCAAGAGCAGAAGTTGAATCAAGCAAACAACATTATCTGTCATCCACAAACTCAGGTCAATTATTTCCCCAGTTGGCAGAGCAAAGAGAACATTTTTCATCATGCTACAAACATCTCTCATCTATTAAAAGAATTGTTCAAAGCAGAACAAAATATAAAATGCTGTAAAAGGTAATCTTCACAGATAATGTCTCATAAATTACTAGGATGCATTACTCATTAAAACTTAAGCATTAAAACTTAAGCAGAGAAAATTCCTTGTGAAAATTGTTCATTTGAAATGATAGCAAAACACTACTTAAAACAATACCCTGATAAACTAATGAAACTTTCCTAGTATCATATGGTAAGCGCACAAGAGAGGAGGGAATGATACATAAAGACTCTGATTTCAAGTTGCAAATTACCTATATTCATCTTTGCTAATATGTGTCTTAGCTGCAGGAGAAGATCCGTGTTTGTTGTAAGTACCAGTTGAATCAGTGTAAGCTTGCCAAGATTGGGATCTTCCCCTGTCAACATCAGAATCAGCTCTGCTGCTGCTCAAACTTCCCTTCCCCGCATCAGGATATTGCCTTTTAATAACTCTGGATTTAGTGTCAGTGTAATCATCATGATCCTCCAAAGTTGTTTTCTTTGTCCTGCTCTCTTTCCATGCTGCACTTCGATCATCCGCATGTGACCTATCACGATCATGGCAATGGCCGCGGTCATGATCATGGTCTCTGTCTCGGAGATGATTATGATCTTGACCCCAGTCCCAATCTCGATCTCTATCATAATCAAGATCATAATCAGAATCATAGACACGGTCATTGTACCGCTCATGCTCATGTTCTCGGTCACAGTCACTCTCTGGCAGCTTGATTCTCTTTTGTTGTGATTCTGAACTATCCTCTTCTTCCCTTGCATGTTTATCATCAGAATTAATGCTTGTATGATCTTTTGCAGGATCCTCATCTCGTTGTTTATCATGTCGATGTTTGCTCTCCTTGTCCTTCTCTTCCCTATACTTGTCTCTATATTTCCCATCCTTTCGCTTCTCATCCTTCTGCCTTGCGTCCCTGGTAATTTCACCCCTCGAAGACAATCGTCTGTCGTACACATCCTCAACATCACCTTGATGCTTATCACCATCACCAGAGTCCCTCTTCTTCCTCATTCGCCTCTCAAGCTGGTTATCAAGTTCAGGGCTTCTCAACTCATACAGATTCCTGGAATCTGCAATAAGATAAGGATCAAAGTCAACAACGGTTTTCAAGGCAAAAGAAGAGAACATCATATGTCTATAATTGACAGCCCATAAGCAATCAGGTGCATCACAAGAAAGAATACAAAAAAATTAGGATCAAAACATTACACAATACAGATCACAAGTCCTACACATTTCATTGATGGAAGTGGTAAACTTGGGGTGTATTTGGTTTAACTTTTGGGAGAAGATCTTTTAAAAGAAAGCCTTTTAGAGAAATTACTTTTAAAAGAATGATTTTTATTTAGTTTGAATATGTCAAAAGTAAATTTAGGAGAATGAATTTTGTTTAAATAGGATTAAAAAAAATTACTTTTGGTTGTTCATGTGAGAGTAATAATAAGACTCCTTTTCAAAAGACTTTTTTTTAGAATAAAAAATAATCTCAAGAATATTTCTCTTAAAAGGTCTTTTGAAATTTCAAAAGACCTTCTAAAAAAGGACTTTTACATATCCAAACACATTAGTTACTGTGTACTTTCATTCTCATTCCAATAAAAGGCCTTTTGGGCCTCCTAGAAGTATAACCAAACAAGCACTTGGAAAGTTTCAAGTCATGTTATAATCAAAACAACCACCAGCAAAAATAACTATTTTAACTTTCTAAAATTTAGAAACTCAGTTGGGAGCATAAAACTTGTTTAGCAGCACTTTTATACCCCATATTTTAACATCCTTAATCCCAAACACATCTATTAGACATTAACTGCAACTTGTACCACAGGATGCCCAATATTTCCAGATTTATCCCAGCATGATAGTCATTTTAGCAAGGAGGATACCAGTTCTTTCATTAAAACACTGAAATGACAATAGAATATTTACTAACCACACTTTCAAAGAATAAAAAGAGGTTGCAGGAAACAACTCCACAGAACACTTCACAAAACTATTAAAAGATAATATATCAGAATGAATGGAACGATGAATTGTTAGGAAGAATCAGCTGAATCCTAAATAAAAACTAAATAAAACATCATAAAGCTTTCTCAAAAGGGCCCACAGGAATTGGCATCTCCAAAGGCCACTGATTCTCAAAGTATAAATATTAAAAAGACAATCTAATTAAACTTTAACACACACACGCACACACACACACACACAAAATAAAAGTTGGCATTTTGCAAGCATCATGCATAATCTTATTCACTACAGTAACAAATTCATGCCACATATTTGTATAGAAGGTAATCACGATAAAAGGTAGTTTCACTGTGGATCAGAAAGGAGTATTACTGGACAAGAACAATTTTTTCATTTAAAAAAATCAGTTTTCATATATTTGGATAATTTTTTGAAAATAATTAGATTCTCAAAAAAATATGTTTTCAACTTTTTTGTAGAAGTTGAAAATTGTAGCTTCTGAAAAAAATCAATTTTCAACTTTTTCATTTATATCGAAAATTTAAGTTTCAAAATCACTTTTTTTAAAAGCTGAAACAAACACACCCTAAAGCTCTACAGTCTCAATCACAGCATATCTAACAGGAATGATTTCATGTAGCCATAAAGATAGCACATTATAGTTAAATTTGTGAGCACTCTGCTTCAACCAAGTATAACAAACAGCACATTGACACGGATCTGCTGAAAGTTTTGCCCTCCTTCCAAGGTGAATCAGCATAGTTACCCTTAGGTCACTTACAAAATAGATATATGATATAACCAGGGTCAGAAAAGGACATCCACAGATTCAATACACGCATACACAAACCAAAGTATATGCAAGCAGGAATATTATTAGCCATAATCAATCCAAACATGGAATTTTCTACATAAAGGAAAGACAGCCACACCACAGTCACAAGGTTGAACAGGGCCAAATCACCTTGTCTAATATTGTTAAAGATACACTCAACCCAAAGATCAATTCAAATCCAACATCAACCAAAAGCAAATCTGCAACAGAATAATTACCAAAAAATATAATGTAATGACCACTCCGACAGCCAATGGAGATTAAAAGAAAATACAATCAAACATCTAACAAGAGAAGAAAATGAGGCAAAAAAGAACCTAGTGATATAGCATCCTGCCTCATCATTGTTGCCATCCATATAATCTTGGAAAATAATGTCAACAATGAAGACCCCATATACAACCATATTTATTAACTCTACAACAGCATTGAGGCCTACAAAATCAACCAAGAGAATAACTTTTCGACAACAATGGCTCATCCCTGTTACAAACAACAATCTATTTAATTACCAGAAAACTTAACCCCAAAAAATTAAATAAATCAATCCCTCATTGAAAAACACCACCATTTTACATGTCCTTGATTCTCAACCACCTTTAATTGCCAAATCATATCTAGTAGAAAATAAATGATGCATTGATGCAAATAATTATTTATCATGTAAATAATTTGTGTCAAATGTTGAAAAAATTGAACATCAACAAGAATATGATTTAAGAGTTTTTATTTTTATACGTTTTAAAAGTCTTTATTGCATTGATTTTGATATAAAAAATGTACTAAACGATTTCAGATTAGTATTAAATATTATAGACATGATGTATATGATATAAACTTTCAATCCAATAGTAGATTATGTAAGAAAATTCTTCAATATACACATGTATGCGCGCGTGCGCACACACACACACACATGTATATAATAGTAATGTTGTTCCCTTGTGACTTGGTTAGTCATCAGATGTTGCAGAAACAGATATCAAATTTAAATTTCTCACCATTAGAAAGGGTTCTATTTTTTATAAGGTCATTTGGTTTGGAATGCTATGAAATTGTTTAACTGATGTCAGGTTGATAGGCAACATCCATTTCTCCAACATGTAACCAATGTCTTGAAATCTACAAGAAATATTTTACATATATAATCTCCTAACAATTTTTTGGTACATCAACGGCAATGAAGTTTGAACCTAGGATCTTACGCAAATTATCTAAACCCCTCACCACTAGACCACTCCTAGTGGCTTATAATCTACTAACAATATTCACACTGTCACAGTATACTTTTAATGCAAGAGACAGTTACTTTAGAAAACCCATTCGATTTGAACCTGTAAATGACTCACATACTATGGGGAGGGGAGCAGGTGAGAGCAAACATTGACCTCAGGTCTTTAAGATTTTCTTTTTCTGGTACAAGAAGTCCAAACCAAATGACCACATAAAAAATAGAACCCCCTTTAATGATGCGAAATTCAAATGATCTCAGGTCTTAAAGATTTATACAGTTCTCAAAAAAGAATTTTCTCTTACCAACCTATTAACATTCCATGTAAAATGTAAGGCCTGTTTGGTTTTGTTTGGTTTCTGTTTTCAATCTGTTTCCTGTTTTTAAGATTTTGTGAAAGAAATAGAGAAAACAGAAAATGAAAACAAGAAATGAAAACAAGAAACAGGATTTTCTTGTTTTCGATATTTCCTTCACAAATTCCTAACAAGTTAACAACTCAGTTACACCTTAGTTCTTTCATATGTTTTCTTCAGATCTACTTATAAAGTGAATTTGAAATTGTACAGACAATTCAGAGATGCATTTGCCAAAGCAATATTCACAGTGAAATACCATGGCCTTAGTCTATTGCCCCCCATGCAACCCAAACAAGAAAAAATGAAACTAAAATATATGAATCACCAACATAACATTCCCAAGGCCAGAAAAGCTTCACAGTGTAATCACCCCAACTGAAGCCAAGGAAAAAGTGCAAAGCCTTGGTGTGATTAATCGCTGGGTTGGAACACATTGATTACTAAGAAAAAAGTTTTAAAAGACTTCAAAATGACAAAATTATTATCTTCCTCATACACAAGTCTCGGGCAGCCTAACAGTTTTAAGGTATAAATATAATAATTTTATGCAGCAGAAAAGGGAGAGCATACGGATTCATTGGAAAGGATGGAAGCAGAAAAGCATTGAGACAAATCTTATAGCCTAAAACAAGTTTGACTATATTAGACATGTATCTTCAGAATGTCACCGGGCGTGAAATTGGCAGAACAACTTGCACCCAAGAACTGGCTTTCACTAACATTTTCTGATAAAAACAGTGATGGCAGACAGAGAGGCATGTAGAAAGACAGATTCCATTAATCACAGGGCGTGCCTATTCTAATGAACATAAACACAAAAAAACAAAAACAAAACAAAGACTAGAATACTACCACTCACTTCAGCACCACAACAGAGCCCCAGACTTGATCGCAACCAAATCAAAATCATACAAAACTGGAAATTGGTACTACGTATTTGGCACTGAGAGTAAAGCTCTCATTAAAGCGCTAGAGTAAGTAAGTGGTCATAAAAAGGTTTCAGGTTTCAAACCCATACTCTAATCACTCACCCTTTATATTCTCAAGATTCGAGGCTCATCCTAGTTGAAAACACAACTACACTACAAAATAAAACCATCGCATAAGCCATAGGAGCGAGCTAGCGGTGAGGGGCGTCGGTAGTTCGATGAGGCCATAGGTTCAAATATTCGTGACAGCGATGAGAAAGAGAGAGAGAGAGAGAGAGAGAGAGAGAGAGAGCATAGCACTACACACATGAAAATATATGCACCAAAACCAATTAGTTACCATTATTTTCACATCTTTGCTTCGGCACTCTCAGCTCTTCATTATCGAACCATCTCTCCCTCCTCCCTTCCCTAACCTTGCGCTCCTTCTCTGCCGCAGCGCCTTCTCTACGCTCCTTCTCGTCCCTCCGCCTCGCCTTCGATGCTTTCTCCGACCCTTCGCCTCGCTCCTCGTTGCTGCCATTCCCCCTCTCTCCGACGTCGCTGCCGCGGCGCTCCTTCCGCCGCTTCGACGAGCCGTACTCGTCGGAATACTCGGTGCCGTCCTTCCGCCGCTTCTCTCTCGCGCCGGAGTAGCTGGAAGCCTTGGTAGCGGCGCTCTCGCCCTTTCCCTTCCGACCGGAATCCTTCTCGGTCTCGGAGTCCGAGTGCTCCCTCGCGCCGTGCTTGCTCGACTTGTGCTTCGAGCTCCGCGGCATCGCGCACCCCGAAAAACCCTAATCGAAGGCGGGTGCAGAAACCCTAACTTTTGCGAAGCAACGATAACGGCGCCGTTGAATCGGAAAAAGGTGAGAAGTGGAGAGGGTGTTTTGATGTGAAGAGTGAAGTGAAGTAGTGAGAGTGTTTGGCCCGAGGAGCGGGAAGTGGTGACCGGTAAATGTGCGGGTTGAGGAATAAGCGAGTCCGAATATGAGATGGGGATTGAGTGAGAGTGTAATTACGGTATAGTCCAAGGAATGTTCCCCGAGTGGCTAAGGATAAATGTGGAAACACGGCTTGTCTTTGTGATTGCGAAAACTGAAAAACTGGAGCGCCGCAATAACTTTTTTTTCGCGTTGGGGTCTTTTTGTACTTTTGGTTTTGGGTTTTGATTTGAAACGAGACTTGGGGCGACTTGGAGCGGAAAATGTGATAATTGGAAACTTGTGTTGACGGGATTGCCCTCAGGTTTGTGTCTTTATGGCGGTAGAGTTCCGGTTGTCTAATAAAAAGTCCGACAAGTTGGGATGGGAATTGAAGGTGGTGGTGCCAGATTACAACGGCCCTTTTCTCGGGTTCAAGCTAGGAATTTGCTTGATTGTGTGGGGTCCAGTTAAAAATCGCATGACTCATTTGAAAATTTAGGCCTTGTTTGATAAGTGTTTTTAAAAATAATTTTTTATTTTTAAAAATCAAAAGACAACAATACGTGTTTGAAAGATTATTTTTTTATATTGGTTTTAAAAAACAAAAAAAAAAAACTAATTCTGATTTTTTGAAATAGAAAGTCAAGAACAACGAAAACATGTTTTGTGATCTTTCGCTCTTAAAAACATCCATTTAGGCGGCAATACTCGTAATTTTTTTGTTTTGTTGTTTTTCACCTATTGATTATCATCACCACCGTCGTTTTATTTTCCCCTTGGTTTTCTCCTTCCTCTACTTCTTTTTCTTCTCCTTTTTCCCACTTCTCGTTCTTCCTTTTTGTTTCGTTTTCTCCTTCATGCTCACCACCACCCACCACCGTCCTCACCAGCACCACCATCATTCATATCGCACTCTCTCTCCCTCTGTCACCGCATTACGCTATATCTCTATCTCTCTTTTAGCGTTCCAATCAATCTCTGTCTCTCTTTATCTGCATCGCAATCTGTCTTTGTCTCTCTCTCTTTGCCTTGCATTCTGTCTCTGGATTCCTCCATCATGGTCTTTTCGTAGTGGTGGCTGGTCTTTCTGTCGCGGTCTTCTCCATCTATGTCTCTGGATTTTTCTCCTTCCCAAATCAAGTCCTAAGCACTATTGGTAAGACATTTTTGGGTTTGTTGTTTTAATGGATGGAAGATTTGTGTATGGTATAGGAATTGGACTAGTATATGTTTTTTTTTTTACTCATTTGGACCGGTGTAGTTCATTATGTTGTTTGCTGTGTGGAATTGGACTGGTATATGCTCTTAAGTAACATTCCAAATTGAAATGACTTCACTATGCTTATTGAAGAGGTTGATGGAAATTAGGAGATAAATAA
The DNA here is from genome assembly GCA_031439595.1 of Pterocarpus santalinus. Lineage (NCBI taxonomy): Eukaryota > Viridiplantae > Streptophyta > Magnoliopsida > Fabales > Fabaceae > Pterocarpus > Pterocarpus santalinus. Next base: position 41,894,099 of record CM062527.1, read on the forward strand.
GGAGGCTTGCTCTTAGTATTCAGTTTTTTTGGTGTGAAGTGGGCTATTTTTTAAGTTTCCTATTTTTTGCTCTAAAGATATTCTAGTAAAAGATGTTGCGAATTGTAGTGATTAGTAAGTTGCTGTAGAAAGAACTTATGGTTGCAAGGCAACATAGCAAGATTAATTGATGAAGCTATAAGAAAAACGACAAGGCATCATGACCAAATTACAAATTGAATGTAACAACAAAAATATAATGCATAGTATATAAATATATTTATGAATATAAAAACGCATCAAGTTGTATTAAGATTTTATTTGTTGAGACTTTATGATAATATTATATATCAAATTTATTATTAGATTAAACTAGTCTATTATACGTTTGTTACTTATAAGAAAATATTTGCCAAACAAGTTTTTTATTTTATTACTTTTAAAACTTATTTTTAAAATTAATTATGCAAACAAATTTTTTGTTTTTTATCATTAAAAAATTGTTTTGAAAGTAAAGTTACCAAACAAATTTTTTTTGTTCTTTTATTCTTTAAAATTGAACTTAAACTTATTTTTTAAAACAATTTTAGAAAACTGAAAAACAAAAACACTTTTCAAACAAAGCCATTAAATTTTCTTTTTAAAAAAGAGTTATAACACAGTGACGAGGGAATGAAACCATGTAGCTTAACTGTAAGGACCATGCTTGATCGGGAGATAATCAAGTAAGAGGAATAGTTAACTATGAAAGTGAAAGAAATAAATCTTAATAATTGGATCTTAAATAAATGATCAAAATTAAAATATAAAATTATGTTATTTTTTTAAGTTGTCATGTGATTAAATATTTTTTAATCTTAATTATCACATATAGTTATACTGCCTAAATTTGTTCCTCTCACTCTTCTAATAAGGCACTCCTCTCACTTAATACATCCCCATACTTAAACTAGGGTAAAACAAAAAAAAATTAATAACGGTAAATAATAACTAATAATAACAGTTTTGCTCCCCATAAAAAAAAAACACAAATTTAAATCCTAAATAATACACTTGTTGAGAGGAACAATAACCTTAAATATTTCATTCTCCATAATTGCAAGAGCAATATTTCTCATCTATTATTATCTAGAAAACACAGATTATGCAAAGTGGATATGCACATATGGCATTGATAAAGTACACTACTTTCCCACTTAAAGCAATAATCTACCATGTTGCAGTTGATGCAATATAAAATCCCTTTTCTGTCCCTCTTTAAATTCTTTTCAATTATGTATATTTCATAATGACATTTAATTAAATTTTTAAAACTTAAAAAGATCAACCTGACATCTTGATGGAAGATATATCTTCTACAATCTTTTCACATCGCCCAAAATCCATTTCAACTGATATTATTATACATCTTCTTATATTCCCCAAAATTACCCAAAAAATTTTCGAAGGCATTATAAGCGGCTACTATCCATGTATCTTCAACTTCTATATAAACACAGCTTTTTTTGAATGTGACTTTGTTTGGGTTGGTGTGATCTACAAGTATTTGCATCCTCTCTCCAAAACTTTTATCATACTCTTTCTCAACTTCTACTATTATATCATATTTACTCTGCAACTTCCTTTACTTATGTTGTTTGTATTATGCTTTTTCTTGCAATTGAATATTTCGAAGGAGAATAAGTGAGAAAGAGGTATAGTTCCCCTTCTTCTTCTTCTTCTTCTTCTTCTTCTTCTTCATTTTGAATGTTATGTGCTTCTGATGTTATTTTTGGAATTCTTAACTTCTGATTCTATTTATATTCTAAATGCCCAAATGTCAAAATTTTATGTGAACTTGGTGTTGTTATGGAAATTCTTTACTTCTCATTTTATTGATATTTTAAATTCCAAGCTGTAAAAATAACCTTTGAAGTATCACAAGTTAGATGTCGAGCAGCTTCTTTCAGCAATATGGATTTAGAGTTGTTATTCTCTTCGATTTTAGCTTTCTATGTCTAACTACATGTTGATGGTGAAATGAGATGTTTGTGTTCCTTATTATTTGTGAGTCATTTTTTTGTGACATTTGTCAAATTTCTCATTCCTGCTCCATAAGAATTTGTTATTTTTTACTTTATTATTCAAAAGAAATTGCTACTTTTATTGAATTTTGATTGGTTTTGATTCTATTTTTCCTATATGCCAATTGCAAATCCTATTTCTGCATAAATTGTTTCTTATTGAGTCTTCTGTTAGTAGCAACAGTGACATTGAATCTCCATAATCAATCCTTGGAAATTTTCCCTATTCTTTGTCTGGTTCTAGTACTAATAATATTTGCTCTTCATGTTTATCCTTTTACGTTTTCTAGTTCAACAAGATGTATTCTAGGTTCTGGATTGAAGTAGATCCATTGCAAGTAATCTTCATCATGTGTAATTTATATTATTTTATTTTTTTATTTACTTTGAAGTGTGTTCAATACTGTTTATCTTCTGTATGTTGTAGTAATGATATATATATATATATATATATATATATATATATATATATATATATATATATATATATATATATATATATTTCAAAAGCGTTGCCTTATTCCACAATCTTTTACAATACACTATATTGATGATGTTACATTGAACATTTTGAGCAAAGATCCCATGGGGAATGCTATTGATGTAATGGTGCAAAGGAGTGGCACATTACTTTATTTCACCGCTAGCTGGCACAATTTGTTGACACTTTATAAACCAACCTTTGGGGTGCAAGGGTTAAGATGTTCTACATGGGTCAAGCACTTTTTAAGATTCAAACAGTTGAAGGACGTCACTTTGGTGATGTTAGATTTCCTATGCTTCCTAATGTTGTTCATCTCAAGCTTGATATTGAAGCCAATCAAGTCATTTAGTTTCCAAGGCTAAATGTCAAAAAACCTTTATTGGTAAGCCCACAGAGTTCACTTATTTGGTAATGTGATTTAATTTCTTACAAAGTTAACTATCCAATTTGTATTAACTTAACATGTTATTTTTATAATTATATTTTTAACATTAAATGGAAAAAAACCAAGTATTTGTGCCATAGCTTTGCCATCAAAGCCAAACAAAACTACTTTGGTTTCTATTACTGGATATGCTATACCTTTACATATTCGATGGGATGATAGTGAAGCTTATGTCACAAGGGGATGGAGTGATTTTTTTTCGTGAAATGAATTTTCAAAAAGGCAATAGAATTGAATTTGGAGCACGTTGGTTTGATGACAACACATTATATGTGAAGACCATATAGTTCCCTCTGGTTTTGGTAGTTTAGAGTTGATTTAGATGTGAAGCTTTAGGAGAGGGTTAAAAGTTATCATTATTAATGGTTTCAAAGTTATCATTTACATTCTTGTCTGAAGACCTTTATCATTAATGTTGATGGTTTCATTTCGATATATAATAGTATTGGATATTGTCTTCTATTTTTACTATGCATATGGGCATTGGAATCTTTACAAGTGGTGATGTCTTGATGATATTTTCTTTTTGAGTTATGGATGATATTGGGAGGAATAATTAAGTTACTTGGATTATATTATTAATTGATTGAAAACTTTGTCATATAATTGTTAAAGGTATACTGGTTTTTTTTTTTTTTTTAAAACATGGTTGGTTTAGAAAGAATTAAAAAGCAATTATATATAATAAGGTTGAAAAACCAATGATGAACATGAAAAAAAATCTATAATTGGACTAATTCTTTCATTGTTAACTATCGCTGATGCTTACAATTGTTTTGTTGTCTGATATTTGAAAAGGATAATTGATCCATATGATAATATGTATAATCTATTCGCATATAATAATTTAAAAAATCCAATATTTTTAACTTCGCAATGTACCTATTTTATTCATCTTTTGATTCTATCCTATTCATGTAAATGAACTTTGATGAGTTGTTTTAAATAAATGTACATACCTATTCATATATAGGGTGGTATATAATGTCAACCATATGATGGATGGTTCATTAATATGAATTCTTTTCAAATAATGTTTTATACACTTTTAGACAGTCCATCAAAATCGTGTACCATAATAATGTAATTTTCAATGCAATTTTTCTACTCTTATATAGTAATTTGAATTTGGTCTTACTTTACATTTTTATCATTGAAAAGAAGCCAATGAAGAGTTCGAGAATCTAGATGATTTTGCAATGCATGCTTATCTGGTAAGTAAAAGCTTTGCAGTGCTTTATCTTCTAGAGCATGTTTGTTTTTTAATTATCATTTAAGTTTCAATGCATCTCATAGTTGTTTTCTTGGGTAACATTCTCTTAACTATGGTTAGATATTACTTGTAATGATAAGCATACTTTGGTATACGAGCTGACTGCATGTCATAATATGCCTCACCTGCATTTTAGAGTATAGACTTCAATGGATATAATATACAATTAATTCTTTGCAGTACTTTATCTTCTATAATAGGTTTATTTTTAATTATCTTTTAAGTTCCAATGCATCTCATAGCTATTTTCTCGGTTAATGTTCTCTTAATTCTGGTTAGAGATTACTTGCAGTGATATGCATGCTTTGGTATACGAGCTGACTGCATGCCATAATATGCCTCACCTGCATTTTAGAATATAGAATTCAATGGATATATTATACAGTTAATTCTTTGTAATACTTTATCTTCTAGAATAGATTTATTTTTAATTATCTTCTAAGTTCCAATGCATCTCATAGCAATTTTCTCGGTTAATGTTCTCTTAATTTTGGTTATAGATTACTTGCAGTGATATGTATGCTTTGGTATATGAGTTGTGTAACATCTTCGATTTTGTCTAAGCTAATTAGCTCAATAATCTTGGCTAATTAGAGATGTTAACAATTAACTAAGAACTAATTGGCTAATTTCGATGAGCAAGAGCTTAGTGAATTGAGTCAAGTCAATAATTGGATTATAACGTACTAAACATTTTAATTAAAACCTAATTATTCGAACCTCATTAATTTGTAACTTAGAAATATAATTAAGCTAATCTAATCTTATTAATTATGTACTAGACAATTGTTCTACCTTAACCAATTGAGATAGATTAATTCTTACATTCTAATTACATAATTCATAAGAGCAATTCTTTTAGAGGAAAAACCTCTTAAAAATGTAATTAACCGAAATTGGTTAAAGAGCAATTTAACTAATCAAATTGATTAACAACTTAGGTAATTCTAATAGCTTTGAAAATTTAAAATTTTCTCCTAATTGTTGCACAAGATTTTGGCTAAGACAAGAGCAAAATCCAACCATCCATTTGCCTTCTCATCATGCACTCTTAGATCAAAGGTCTATATTAGTAGTATCTCTTTAGTCAAGACAAGAGAAATATCTTCCTCCCTTAGGATTATGCCATTTGGAGTGATCTTATTCAATCAAGCCAATCCCAAGAGAGATTCTTGCTTTTGTCCACTTGAGAAAACACAAAATAGTCCATAACGTGAACCAAGACTCAAGGAAAACACAACCCACCCTTTTACCCCAAGGTTCCTAGCTTTCTTACTTGAAAAAGAAGTTAAACTCACCTACTTCCTCTTGTTTGTTAGAGAAGCAAAACATATCAGCCCCTCACCCCATTTTTGTGCCAACTAGGCCCTCCCCTACTCTCTCATTTGTGATTTTCGTCCTCTCACTATAAACCTAAACTTTCACTTCTCTCTAAGCCTCATTTTAACTCTTCTATTCTTCCAATTCCTCTTGTTCTTCTTCCCACTTTCACACCCCATCCAACTCTCTTTCCTTTCTCCATCTTCATAAGCCCTTCAAGGACCACCCTCTTTGATTCTTGAGGAAGCAAAACAAACATTCACTTAGCCCTATTATCAAGCTTAAGAAGGAGGAGGCTATCTCCAACCATTTTCATTCTTCAAGCTTTCAAGAAACTCATTTGGTAGTGACTCTAACCCTTCTTTCTTCTATGTTTTTCAAGCTCTAGAACTCCTATGCTCCCTATAGCCAGGTAGTTTTAGAACTTGCTCTAAAGGTCTCATGGCCATGCTTTCATAATAAGTTGTTTGGGATTTTTGCTCTTTCCTTGGAACATGACTTGTGCATTTATTCTTATTTTGAACCAATATTTTTAGAACTCAAAATATTGATTTTTACCGAGATCTCAAAGATTAGAAGTGGTTTAGAAGCAAAAATTGGTCACTTGAAGAAAAGACTTAATATTTTTACAAGAAAACTCATTGAAATCAAAACTGTTGAAGCTAGAAAATTCTGGCAGTCTATTTTACGCAACTCATAACTCTTTCAATATAACTCCAAATGCAATGAAAATAATTTAAATGAAAATAGACTCATAGAGCTTTTTATACATATAAAATATGTAAACTTTGGCCTTAAAAAGAGAGAGATGTGAATTTTCAAAGTATGTTGTCCCTAGATGTGTTTTTGTTCGGACAGTATGTAATAAAATCTTAATTACTCAAGCTATACAAAATGTTTTTGAGTGGAACCAAGTTTTTTAGAAAGTTAAACTTAGAGGAACGTTTCCATAAAACAGTTTTGTCAGATTCCTTGTGAGAAACTCCCAGTAAAGTTTAAAAGTTGCTATACTAAAAATAAACTTAAAAGCTTAACAGTCAGATTAAAATGTGTATATCTCAAGTTACAAAATGAATTTTTGAGTGGGGTTTGCTTTGTTTAAAAATAGACTCAGAGAAGTATAATCATACCAAAATTCAAATCAAAAGAGTAAAAGATGAAATTATGGAAAATTTTTGAATTTATTGCTCCATTGCAAAAGTAAAACTAGTTATGGTTAGTTTAAAGATTAATGAAAAATAAGCTTAAAGACATTAAGACCTCCAAATTAAGATATTGGAAAACCTTCATAATTCAACTTAAAAAGCTTCAAAAAGGATAATAAACAAAATTGGCCCTATGCCTAATAAAAAAAATTTATACAAGAGGCAATCTCAATTAAAAGCTTGCACCAAATTTACTAAGCTAATATCATAAGACTTTGTGTGATATGTATGCCTCTATATGTCAATATGATGACAATGATATGATGATGATATGATAATGATGATGATGAAGATACGATATGATGATGATAAGGATGATAATGATATGATGATGATATGATAATGAATGATAATGATATGAATATAATATGTTGATGATATGATGCTTAATGCTATGTGATATTGGAATTCTCTATTTGGCAAAACTTTGGGAAGCTTGAGTTTAGTCGTTATGCTGCCGAAATTCCGCAAAAATTGTGGACTTAGCATAATTTTGCATCATAAGCCTTAATAAGAAGAGATTGAACTAAGAGTGTAATCCTTCAAAAGGGAAGGTAACCCAAAACAAGCTCCCCTTATCCATGACTTACATGAGGCATGGCATCGACCCAGCTAGTATGAGTATAAGGGATAGGGCTTACATGAGGCATGGCATGACCCGGCTAGTATAAATACCAAAAATTTATGGTGGCGACGACCTCGGTATGAGCTCATTACCACTTATATTTAGTGGCTGAAAAGAAAAGGACTTAAGATAAAGTCAAGCTAAGAAAAGAAAAGGGACTTCGGGCCAAACCCTTGAAGGGAAGAAGTTAAGAGAAGCTTATAGCACAGCCATGCATGTTTTATGTAATTATAGTTATTCCTATGCTTATTATGATATAAATGATCAGAGGGCATGTTAAAATTGAATCTACTTCAAATAGCTATGTTTTTAAAAGTTTAAGAATTGGATCTTATGCATGCTCACTATTTTCATTTATAAAACCGAAGTGGTTAGGACGATGACGATGACACTTTCGTGTCGGGTTTGAATCTTATTGAGAAATCTTATTTCTTAGCCTAGTTATTCTTCCGTATCGTCACCAGATCTTGATGGCATACCTTGTGGAGTGGAGCATAGATCCGCCCTATCATGAGTGGACTTTCGACGACGATGCTCAGGCCATCATGGCAACGACCACCACGGTGGTGTAGACCTACTTTTACCCTGGCCGTATACATGATAATGTGGGGCCCGATGTTCTACTTGCCCCAGCTGACTTTCCTGCTACCTACCTTGGACAGCTGCCGGGTCCTTGGAATTTTTCGCCTGAGCCATTGCCGGATATTGAAATAGAGCTGATGTTTCCAGAGTTGCCTACTGCCGAGCCCCTACCTCAGTCGGTGATTCTTGTGATCGAGTTGAGTTCCACGGCCACTCTTAGGGCCTCGCCGCCTTGCCGTCATACCTTGAGTATCATCCGGATACTTCGGAGGAGGATCCTTCCAAGGAGCAATCCTCAGCAACCAGTTGTGACCTAAATCAGGCCGGCCCGAGTCGCCGTGTTCGTCGAATTGAGGTGATTTGTAAGCACCCCTTCATCATGCACATGCCTCATGTCCTTCAAGGGTGAGGATTTAGGAGGAGCTGCGTCTCTAGACCGTGACATCAGTAGACCGGAAGGTGCATTATTGGATACTGATCTTAGGATTTGGTATGGAGCTAAGGCGCGTAGATTTTTGAGATTCCTGCTCGTAATGTATCTCTTTTGCTTTAAAGCTTGTTGTGTTAAATTGCATTCTATATGTAATGATGACTTAATTATGAGTACCTTTATGTAATGATAGATATTATGAATTATATTTATGTGCTATGGGTATGTAAGAATTTCTATGTACTATGTATCTTGTATTGTTTTTATTTCACTTATGATTCGGACTCTCGTATGTCACGCTCGTTTATATTTATATTCTCACTCAAGGCTTTACCTTCCAAAATGCTGCAAAGCGATGACATATATATTTCAAAAAAAAAAATCTTATCGTATTTTCTGCGTAACTTAATTTCAAAGCGAAGTTTAGTTTTTCTACGAGCATAAGTAACAACTAATAAAACGTTGTAATACAACTTAAGCGTAGTATGGGTTTATTAGCGTGTTACAAGCTGACTTCCCTTAGTTTGGAATTTGAACTCCTGACCAACAGCTACTATATATATATGGTCATTAGTGTTAACAGATTTTTACATTTACTCTGCATTAGCTATCCTCTTTACTCTTCTTGGATAACACTTTGTTTTTCATGCTTTTGCTTTAAGGCTTTAACCATGGCAAATCGGTACCCATTCTTTTTTTGTCTATATGTGTTATCATTTTAGAACATTTCTTTGTACCTATTTTCTATTATTACACTGATGACATTAAGCTTTTTTTTTTTTTAATGGTATGATCCGATCAAAGATATTAATGTTGGTCCTGAGCATAAAGTATGGAAGATCAAGGTTAGAGTCATTAGACTTTGGAGAGTTACCTCTTTCACATCATCTGGCCAAAAACCGCCTATTGAAATCACTTGCTAGATGAACAGGTTTAATTATTTCTTTCTAATGGTCTTTCATTACTATATTCCTTTTGGCATTTTTAAAGTAATGATTCATTTCTTTATTTTTTATGATGTGTAGAGAGATTGTACACAATGTTTGGTTAAAAGTTGTCATGTGTCTTTCTTTGAAAATTTTCTCTTAGAAGGGAATGTGTATGTGATGTCAAACTTAGCTATTACTCTGAACTCAACAAACTATAAACCAACTAATCATGAGTTTAGGATATTCTTCAAAAGAGAAACAAGTGTTTCTCTTATTGAGGATTCTAAAATCCCTATCAATGGATTCTCTTTTGTTCCTTATAGTTAAATTATGCCCGAGAAAAGGGAAGACAACTATTTAGTGGGTATGACTTATATACTCTATAAATTCTAAGCAACTTTTATTCACACTTTGTTACCATATCAACAGTAATATATTTTAATAAATATGTTTTGCAGATGTCATTGGCCTACTAACAGGTAAAGGTGACTTGATTGAGTTCTTAAGGGATGGAAAACTATCAAATTATTTAGTCATTGAGCTTGATGACCTGCAGTAAGAACCTATCTTGATTCTTGAACTACAAATTGGTAGAGTAAAAATAACATTTCCTCTAATAGATTTTGTGTTTTCTGCTTCCAGAGGTAGAGATAAATTGTGTTGTGCATTGTGACAAGAATTTGTTCATCAATTGATAAAGTATTTGGATGAGAATCCTTCTACTCATTATGTGTTTGTATTGCAGTTTGGAAAATTGAAGATGTTTAAGGGTTAGTATCATGTAAATTACTGTAATTTTTTCCTAATCATTGATGCTATTATATTTGTTCATCCCAATTGTAAATTCTATTAGATTTTTACATAACATAGGTGTAATGGGAGTCTCAAATACAAATTTTACCTCAAAGCTCTTTATCAATGAAGACTTCCCTAGAGTGAAGGACTTTGTAGGTATTATAGTTTACACTTATGATGCATGTGCCATATTACTTTTTAAAAGTTAGATTATATTTAATTATTGTTATTTCCAGGTTAGAACCAGGTAATCCTTCTTCCAGCCAACAATTGACACCTTTGGCTGGTGAACAACCTTACTCTATGGACGAAGACTTCAGGTGTCAATCTATTTACAAGCCAATTAGTGATTTGAAAGATCTTATTCAGGTTTATTTCAATATTTTCATCACTATATACTTTTAATTATATCACTTAATAATAGCTACTGCAAGATAAGTTTTTTTTTTTTTTTTGGTAATTGTCATCTATTGTTCTTTTAGAATGGAGTGTTTGTGACCATTGGAACGGTGAAGGATATTGAAAGTGAATTTAGTTGGTGGTATCGTGCTTATAAAAGATGCTTTGCTAGCTTAAGGCAGGTAGGCTGTAAGCTCTATTATGTAAAATGTGGTAGAGACTCCTCCAATTTTACTCCAAGTACTGCTGTCGATTTTTGTCATGAAATATTTTTTTGTGACTAAATTATAAATTTTAATTCTTCACTTTTAATTTAATCTTGATGCTTTCTATATCTTTACTCCAATGTGGTTTATAATTTATTTAGGCATAGTATCCATTTGAGAGTTGTGGATGAAACGGATTCTGCATCATTTATTCCGTTTGATTGAGAAGCTAATAAATTCTTGAACATTACATGTTCTAATCTTCGTCTCTCTTTCATAGCCAAGGTATAACTTGGTACAATTTTTGATGTTTTTAAAAGATATTGTATATAGCCCTATATTCTATTGTTTGTTTTATATTTAGGGTAGGGACAAGAATTCATAACTTGATGAGATAAATCAATTGAAGGATAAGAGGTTCCTTTTCAAGGTTCAAGTTAAGATATAGGATATAAATTCTATTGATCCTTATGTCATTTAGGTGGTAAAGTTGGGTTATGATGAATCCTTAATTACTGCTTTTCAAAAGAAATATAGCATTGATTGTGTAAGTTTTTTCATTTTTTTTCCAATAGTTTCTTTGAAGTATGTTTTCTTTTGTTGAATAAAATATTTGAATTTTCTATCCTGGATAGCCCTCTTATGTCAATGAATCTTCTAAACTATTGAGTCATATGTCAATGAATCTTCTAAGTTATTGAGTCAGTTAGTGAACCATATGATATGTTGAAGGTATCCAGTTTCTTTCACTGAATCTGTTTATTGATTTACTTACTAACCTATAGCTATTATATGACCTTTTGCTAGATATCTTGGAAATTGATTGTAATAAGGAAAACGTGTCACAATCATGTGACAATGCTTTTGAACTTAGTACTGCAACTTCTGTGAAACTAACCAAAGTTCTTATGGTAGAAGGATACATTGGAAAGGAAATTGAAAGCCTAGGAGATGATTCCCCTGCATCAGCAAGCAAAATAAGGAAGATAACAAAGAAGATTAAAGATCTGCTATGCTACTTCTTGAAGATCACCAAACCTACATATTTTGCTTTTTTTTTTTATTATTTCAATTAAAAATTATGTAGTTGTGGTTTAGGGATTTTATTTTTTATTTTTGTTGGACAAGAATTTAAATTTTAAGTTGTTTTCATGACTATATGTTAGTTAAGCATGGTGGTAGTTTGAACATCTATGTTAGTTAGAGATGCTTATAATTTTGCATATCATTGTCAATGGATCAATATATATGAATATCTACCTTTTAATTTTAATCCAAGGAATGTTATTTCAATTTGATATCTACACTTCATAAATTCCAAAACTTTGGTGATTTGAAACTATTACCAGTTCTATTGATAACAGAAAAGCATGTTCTAATAATTTTTTTTCGCTACATATTTTTTTCCCTTTCAACGAGTGAATAGTACAACAACAAAAGGCTATATTGAACTTGAGCCATAGTGACTTAACTCATTAAAACATTTTACATGCATCACATACATTTGTAAGAAAATTTATAAAATTATGAGATTATGTTTCAATATCGTACTTTTTAAAAATCAAACAGTCCATAAAACATGGTTATAAACATGGTTATTTATACACATTAAACCACATGATTGCAAAAGTAAATGATGTGGTATTAGATATGTAACAAAATTCTTTAATTATAGATTAGCTAAAGCAATTGATGGAAATTTGAAGCAATACTATAAATATTCTAAATGCTTAATGAACTATATCTTAATAAGTTGACGTTGATGAAGTCTTGCAAGAAATATGTCTCATGGGGAGAAAATATATCAAAACCATAAACCTAAACCTCATTTTAATTTTACCACATTGGCAATAAATATTGACAAAAACTATATCAGAATAATGAAGTTAGGCCTTCTTCAAAAAATGAATTAACAGGTGGTTAATATGTAAATATGATAATTTAGATATTCTATTTACATTGGCACATAAACTAAATCTACAAAAATTGTATTTACAATAGCAAGAAATAATATCTTCATTGCAGTAAATGTCTTTTTCTGATAAAATTAAGATCACAATGATACAACATGCCTAATTAATATTTCACCTGCATTTCTCTGCTACTTTTTAAGGAATGATACCATGTTTTAAATGTACCTCTAATCATTACAAGCTATAAAACAATACAATAGCTGTAAGTGACTAGCTTTAGGAATGCCAAAGGTTTTGCTCTCCTACTTCTCTTACACATTTTGCACTTGAATCAAATAGTGATTTGTAAAAGAACTACATTGTTCTACTCATTACCATCACTTATTAACATTGAATAGGTTCTTACTGCTGCCAAGAGGACTTATCATTTTACTTTTGTAATCTAAACATAGAAAATGGATTACCTCCATAAATGGGACCAAAAGCTTACTAGATTTAGAAGGAGGTTGATACTAGCTAGAAAAAGAAAAACGATTACAGAAACTGAATATTGCAGATGCTATTCTTCAGGTAGTTTTCACATCATAGTGCTTTTATCATAATTCAGTGCTTTCTATAGTTGAAGTATTCCTCCTGCACCAATATGTTTGCCTCCATTGTCTATTCTTTCAGTTCAAGTTGATAATCCCATGAATTATGAAACTTTATTAAGAAAGGCTGTTGAACCACAAACAAAGTCTTCAATGCAGAACACTCCTATTGAGCAATCAAGTTCCAAAAAAGGGAGAATGAATTTTGGGACAACCACCACTTTCAACATAAGAAATTCATCACACAACTAAGATGGTAAGTAGTTCAGGCAACATTGGCAAATATCCAGCAACTAGTGTTATTACCTGTGCTTTGCACAGGAGATTACACAAAGCTCATGGATATTGATTGTTATATGACTAAAAGTTCTAATGTTGATTTGTTATCAAATATATGTTATGTGCTATCTGTAACACCCTAATAAACCCATACTATGCTTAAGTCATATTACAGCATTTTATTAGTTGTTACTTATGCTCGTGTAAAACTAAACTTCGTTTATAAATTAAGTTATGTGGAAAATACAGCAAGATTTAATTTTTTGAAATACGTCGTCGCTTTGTAGCGTTTTGGAAAGTAAATGAGAATATAGATATAGAGAGTGTGTTGCACGAGAATCCATAACATAATATCATAAAACATGAGAAAGATAAATAATTAATAATCACAAATACTTCGCATTACACAGCTAATCATTGCATCCATGTGGGTTATATACACACACACACACACACACACACACACACACATATATATATATATATGTATGTATATGTGTGTGTGTGTGTGTGTATCATATTGAATGAGGCTCATGGTCGTGCCATGGCCTAAATACTAGATATCAAATACAAACTTAGATGACAAAGCTCATCACAAAAAGGAATATATGAAGGTGCAGAGTAACAGTAATTACAAGTCCAAAACAGAATAGTCTAACATCCCTCATCATACGTCCTTTGTAGTGTGGGGGATCCATGCTCCACTCCACCGGATGTGCCATCGAATTTTGGTGGCAATATGGAAAATAATTGGGGTGAGAAATAATATTTCTCAATAGGACTTGAACCCGACACGGAAGTATCATCGTCATCATCCCAACCACTTCGATCTTATTAATGAAAATAGTGAGCATTCATAAGGTCCAATCATTAGATTTTTGAAACATGGATATCCGAAGCGGATTCAATTTTTAACATACACTCTAATCATTTATATTATAACATGCATGGGAACAAGTATAATTATATAAAATATGCATGGCTATGTGATAGGCTTTTCTTAACTTCTTCCCTTCAAGGGTTTAGACCGAAGTCCTTTTTCTTTTCTTAACTTGACTTTATCTTAGTCTTTTTCACCCACTAAACATAAGTGGTAATGAGCTCATACCGTGGCCGTCGCCACCATAACTTTCCGAAACTTACACTAGCTAGGTCAAGCCATGCCTCATGTAAGCCCTATCCCTTATACTCACACTAGCTGAGTTTATGCCATGCCTCATATGAGTCATAGGTGAAAGGAGAGTTAATTCGGGTCACCTTCTCTTTTGAAGGATCACAACCTAGTTCAATCTCTTCTTATTAAAGTTTATGATGCAAAAATTATTCTAAGTCTATAGATTTTGCGGAATTCCGACAACATAACGGTTAAATTGGAACTTCCCAAAATTTTACCAAACAGAGAATCCAATATCACATATCATTAAGCATCATTATCATCATCGTAACAACATCATATCAACATTATCATTATCATATCATTATCATCATCATCATCATCATCATCATCATATTGGCACATAAAGGCATATATAATACACAAAATCTTATGAGCTTAACTTAGTAAATTTAGTGTAAGCTTTTAATTGAATTTGCTTCTTGTGTCAATTTTTTTATTTTGCGTAGGGTCAATTTCATCTATTATCTATTTTAAAACTTTTAAGTTGAATTATGAAGTCTTCCCATATCTTAATTTAAGAGTCTTAATGTCTTCAAGCTTATTTTTTATTAGCCTTTAAATTTAACCTTAACTGGATTTACTTTTACAGTGGGGCAGTAAATTCAAAAAATCACCATAATTTCAACTTTTACTTTTTTGACTTAAATTTTGGTATGATTATACTTCTCTGAGTCTATTTTAAAAAAACAAACCTCACTCAAAAATTCATTTTGTAACTTGAGATATGCACGTTTTAATCTGACTGTTTAGCTTTTAAGTTTATTTTTGGTACAGTGACTTGTAAACTATACTGGGAGCTCCTCACAAGGAATATGCCAAAGCTATTTTATGGAGTGTTCTCTATGTCTTAGCTTTCTAAAAAAATTGGTCCCACTCCAAAATATTTTGTATAACTCGAGTTATTAAGATTTTTGTACATACTACCCGAACAGAAACATATATGGAGACAACACACTTTGAAAATCCATATCTCTCTCTTTTTAAGGCCAAAATTTACATATTTCATATGTATAAAAAGCTCTATGAGTCTATTTTCATTTAAAATTAGTTTCATTGCATTTAGAGTTGTAATGAATGAGTTATAGGTAATGTAAAATAGACTGCTAGAATTTCCAGGTTCAACAATTTTTGTTTCCATTAGTTTTCTTGTAAAAGCATTAAGTCTTTTCTTCAAGTGACCACTTTCCTTCTCCAAACCACTTTTATATTTTGAGATCTTGATGATAAATCAATATTTTGAGTGCTAAAAAGTTGGGTTCAACATAAAATAAATGCACAACCAAAGCCATTTTCTAAGAGAAGAGCAACAACTACAAGCAAACTTCTTATAATAAGAATATGGCCATGAGGCCTTTAGAGCAAGTTCTAAAACCACCTAGCTATGGAGAGCCTAGGAGGTCTAGAGCTTCAAGACATGGAAGAAGAAAGGGTTAGAGTCGTTACCTCAAGAGTAGCTTGAAGGGAAGATAAGTGTTGGAGGTGGCCTTCCTCCTCTTGAGCTTGCAAATGAGGCTAAATGAGTGTTTGTTTTCCTCTACTAAAGAGCAAAGAATGTGATCCTTGATAAGTTAGTAAGGTTGGTGATAGAAGATGAGGGTGATGGTGGTGGAAAAGTGACAAGAATAAGAAGGAGAGTAGGAAGAATAAGGAGAGATGGAGAGAAGTGAAAGCTTTTGTGTCTAAGAAAGAGAATGGAAGTTTGCAAAATGGGAGAGTGAATGAGGGGGCTGATTGGTGTCCCACATCAAAGCCAAGAAGTAGGTGAGTTTTGCTTCTTTTACAAGCAAGAAGGCTAGGAATCTTGGGATAAAAGGGTTGTTGTGTTTTCTTTGAGTCTTGGTGCATGCTATGGACCCTTTTGTGTTTTTTCAAGTGGGCAAAGACAAGGTCTGAGTCTACCTACCTCATGTGACAAGACTTTGGTGAAGACTAGCTCTGCCTTAGGTTAGGCTTGACTAGAGAATGATGCCAAAATGGGCTTGATCTAAGGGTGCAAGATTAGGAAGCAATAGATGGTTGGATCTTGCTCTTGTCTTGGCCAAAATTTTAATGCAACAATAAGGAGGAATTTTTGAATTTTCAAAGCTATTAGAATTATCTAAGTTGTTAATTAATTTGATTAATTTAATTGCTCATTAGTCAATTTCGGTTAATTACACTTTTAAGATGTTTTCCCTCTAAAAGAATTGTTCTTATGAATTATGTGCCTTGGGTTTAGGAATTAATTTATCTCAATTGATTAAGGTAAAATAATTGCCTTGTACTTAATTAATAAGATTAGATTAGGTTAGTTATAATTCTAAGTTACGAATTAATGAGATTTGAATAATTAGCCTTTAATTAAAACGTTTAGTGCGTTATAATTCAATTATTGACTTAACTCAATTTATTAAGCTCTTGCTCATCGAGATTAGCCAATTAGTCCTTAGTTAATCGTTAACCTCTCTAATTAACCAGGATCACTGAGCTAATTAGCTTGATCAAAATTGGGGATGTTACACTATCCGATATTGTTGGTGAAAAAATTGCTATGAAATTTTTTAAAGAGCACTCAAAATCTATACATAAGAACATGAAATATAAAATGTAAGGTAAATGTAAAACCATTGCGATTTAATTAAAAAAATTAAGTATGCTAGGAAAGATAACATGCTATGTATAATGATTATTTCTGAAAGTTTTAATAATAATGTATTACAATAACACTAGCTAAATGTTTCAATTGTCATGGAGTGACCCACTGTATATACTAATGCTCAATATGTAAGAAAACCAATGTCATCACGAAGCCCATTTTATATTAGTGTGTCTATGTGCAAAAAAAGCCATTGTCCATGACACAAGAAATTCTCTCAGCTATCAATTCAAGCAATATCACCCCAAAACTTTAAAGGTTCTGAAGTTGTTTCCTAAGAGCTATGCAGCTTTGTGATCCTTTATGCCATTCCAAAATATATATCATAGTTATAGCAATTATCGTAGCAACACATTGAATGCCACTACATATGCGGAATATATTAGTTATTCATATCTCCATGATTGTGAATCATATGCATAATTGTCATGAATTCCAAGTAATAAGAACAATTGAAACTTATATTTTTAGTCATTATGTAAAGAAAACAATGTTTTTCAAAATCAATTATTAATTTGATAATGAAAGTATTTTTTCTAGCATCATTAATTAAATAAACATGATAATAAAAAGGTTTTATGTGAAGGTTAATGTATATATCTTTGTGTGTCTTTATCTTACAGTTGTAACTGAACTCATGCAGCCCCATAGGATATTGACATCGACATCCCCACCAAAAACACCATCATTTCATCCAAAAATCAAGCCTTAATTTTATCATGAAAAGAATAAATGAGATATGTTTTCTACTTCACTATTACAAAAAGATTAGTAAGCTTCAACCTCGCTAACAATCTTGAATCCTACTTTAGTCTGTGCTTAGCCTTGCTTCCTAAATATATTCGATGCAACATTGGAAATGAATTGATTTAAGCTTCACAATCTTCACTTTTGTGATAGACATATCCCCATCATTAGGAGGCACAAATTCAATAGATTGAGAGATAACTTTCAGATTGAGAAAATTGTATACCCTCTTTACTAAACTGAATCATTAAATGTTGAAAACATAAAAGCATTCAAATATTATAATCAACAATCTCATCTCATAATATACACTCCAAGATAATCATGATTCAATTCAAAGCATCAAGCATAGCAATTTCAGATGATTAATCTAATGTACTAAAACAAAAGAGTGCATGACACAATCATGATATGACCTAAGCAAGAGAATTCAGATTTTATTAAAGTAACTGAAAAAAGAATGAAAAATTTCATAATGACCACTTTTGTAATGGTAAGTAGTTCAGGCAACATTGGCAAATATCCAGCTATCATGACCCAACCTAGGCCGTGACCAGCGCTTAGAGAGCACGCTTCCTAGCAAGCTTTACACATCAAAATTTGGGCAGAGTTTCCTCTATATTTAGGATATTTCCCAAATATGAGTACTTATCCTGCAATTCAACAAGCACATACTTCCATCGGGGATCCAGGCATTCTCAGAATGTAACCCTCAGCACACAATACAATTATAATCAGAATCATTCATCCAAATTATACATATATATATATATATATATATATATATATATATATATATATATATATATATATATATATATATATATATATATATATATATGTTTCCAAGTTCAATTCATAATCAAATCCAACATAATCCATTCATCAAATTTAATATACAATAGTCAATCCAACTCAGTCTAAACAATCTCTGAACATAAACTTAACACACCAGCAAGGATCAGACCCTGCCTGTAGTACTATAGAGCTACAACTAATATATTATAGAACAAAATAGAATATAAATCAGGGCCCTTACTATTAAGGGCTCACCAAGATAGGAAACTACTGATGCTAAGTGGAAGGGTCTACTCCCAAGCCTGAACCTTTATCTGAAAAAAAAATATAATAACTACGGGGTGAGTTTGAGAAACTTAGTGAGAGACAGGATACTTTTGAACCTCATGAGTCAATGTATATATAAGTATAAAACGATTTCATTCAATTAAGGAAAACAACGGAAATATCTAACAGCATAAATAGGTAGGATTCACACTTAGGTAGCCGTTCCTTCATGTGAATCCCGAAATCAGGCACGCACCCCCCTTTGAGAGGCTGTGAAGTTTAGGCACGCACCACACTATATGTATGGCTGTGAAATGTACGTCACACACCACCCCCTTGGGTGGCCGTGTAATATCATAATCCAAGGTGCACCAGGGCTAACATATACTGCCGTTAGCAAATAGATCCTGTTATAGACTTTCCTATTCTTTCATATTCATGAATCATCAATCTCATATCACATTCAAATTTCTTTCATCATTGGCTCATGAGTAGCATTCTTAAAGTAAATAAACAATTATAAATTAAAATAGAATTAATTCAAAAGCATTTTATCTACTCATAGATCACCGACCATAGGGAAATCTTAATTCTCCGGAGCCACAAAGCTGGAGAGGAATTCCTTGGAATAATCTAACACCACAATATGACATTGAATCAATTATTGATCATTAACAATTTCCATACCATAAGTTCTCTAATCTTATGATCCTAAGGTTTCAAGAATCCTTCTAAAAATCAAAGAATTAAAGATTCTAGGAAAAAGAAGAAATGAGATATGAGGATTACCATTAGAATTGGAATAAGGAGGATATGGACAGAGGCGAGCTCTCCAGCTTCAAATCCACCCAAGCAAGGAAAAATGAAAAAGGAACAGATTGCATGGATGGTTGTGTTTAATGGAATGAATATTATGTTGTTGTTGTTGATTTAGTTGGAAATGAGGAATGGAGTTAATAGATGTAAGGAATGGTGGAAGAAGGAATTCGAGAGAGAAGGGAGAGAGTTTGAGTTAGAGAAAGAAAGAAATTCAAAAATGAGGGTGTGGGACGCGTCTTTGTATATGTATTGGCTTGTGGTAATCGATTACCACTAGCTAGTAATCGATTACCATGAAGAATTGGGTAATCGATTACCACGAACTCAGAACTGGTAATCGATTACAACATGAAAATTTTTAACCCGCGGGCATACAGAGAGCCCCGTAATCAATTACTAGCCACATGGTAATCGATTACAATGTCCCAAAACTTGGTTCCTTAATTCCAAATGACATCCAACATCCAAAATCATCACATACCAACAAAATGCCATCATAAACGGATTAAACACATCAATTAAACAGGATTAACACAGAAAAATTTGAAACTACACCAAGGGTGTTACATACTCCCCCTTCAAAAAGAATTCGTCCCCAAATTCTGAACAAAAGAACAATCACCTTAATCGAATAGGTAGGGGTATTTTGTCTGTGTAACACCCTCCTAAGCACAGTACTATGCTTAAGTCATAGTACTACGCCCTGGAGCTGTTACTGTTACCTGAGCGGACCTTGTCTGACAGCAACTTTAGCCGTCTTCGGAAACTTCTACAATTATCTGGAGACAACATGGAAATAGGAGTGAGAATTATAAAATTCTCAGTAGGATTCTCTAATTTTCATACATAGTGTCATCATGGTCGTCTCCAGTTTGCTTCGGTTTATTTTGAAAAAGATGAACATGCTGCACAAACTGTTAAATTTTACATTTCGAAAAATGTCTTATCCGAAGCAAAGTTCATTTTAATCATACACTGGTCCTTTGGGGAAATGTACACAAGATTAATTCATGAATAATATCCTGGATAATAAGTTCAACATATAAAACACATATAGCATTAGTCTAATGGGAATATCATATCTATATCTCACTTAACTTGCACTTGAATTCATACACATACATACAATTTTACTTTTCTTTCATTCGGCACACCTAGGCGTTACATATCGCCGTCCCTAGGGTGCATTTACTGCTCTTGGCTCACACTAGCTGGGTCGATGCCATGCCTCATGTGATTGGGGTACTTGCATATACTTTAATCTTTAGTCTTTAATCTTTTACTTGGCACACCTAGGCGTTACGTATCGCCGTCCCTAGGGTGCATTTACTGCCCTTGGGTAGCCTGGCCGTGGAGTGAGCTCGTCAGCCTCAGCCGTGACCGTCGTCACACCGACTCACCCGCAAGGGGACCCACGTGCCTCTAGTCTTGGAGGGATCGATTCTGGTCACGTGCCTCTAGTTGAAGGGATCGATTCTGGTCACGTGCCTCAAAATTGAGGGATCTCATCTGACCACGTGCCTCCAAGGTAGAGGGACCCACTGCCTCTAGGTTGGAGGGACCCAATAGTGCAACTGCCTCCAACATAGAGGGACCCAATGTCTTTAGCTGCCTTCACAAGGAGGGACCCATGTGCAACTGCCTCCAGGTGAAGGGACCCATGTCTTTATCATTTAACTGCCTTCACAGGGAGGGACCTCAATTAACTGCCTCCGAGTGAAGGGACCCACATTCAATATATTCACATTCTTTCATTTTCATGCATATTCAAGCATAGCCATACTGAGTGTACTCATACATATACTTCATTCATTTTCATGTATCATTGCACACATGATTTTCACGTACATGTTCATTACATATAAAGGCTCGTAGCCTCCTTACCAATTTACCGGTACTCATGCATATGCTTCATCACTTACCCCCACATATCTCATAACATAATTAGGTCATTCTTGAATATAGGGTTTCTATATACCCATTTATACTTTAATTTATATAAACATTCGTAGCTTCTTAGACTTCTGCCGTAAATCCGGCAGCATGACGGATCAAGTCCGTTTTCCCATGAATAGTGCCAGCTCTCACAGACAGTTCAATGATAGCAACATAAGTCAACTTAACACTTATATATTAATGTCAATCGGGCAATCCTCAACTTAAACCTTATATGTCCACTAACTCTTGTAAAATTATCATTTTGGCCATTCTGCCAATTCTATCCGGTTCTGCCCGAACCTTGTATAATCCATCTTTATCTCTATTCAACTCATTTAAATCTGAATTTTGGGTATGTAATAGGTCTATATGTCTACTTTCTAACCTCTTTGGTCCCATGTCATTATGATCCATATAACTCAAGATATTTAAATCTTACTTCAACTCGTTCAGTCACTAACCCGAGTTACACTCCTGGAAGTATAAATTCACTAAAAATCGAAACTAAGCTTAAAACTTACGAAATTGGTCTCATATCAAAGCTAACAGGACAACCTTTCATTTGCCACAAGTTTCACTCCATTTTCTTGAGTACATCTCTAGATATAAGTCTCGAAAGTCTACCTTCCTGAACTACTCCTTTTTGGCCTAGATTGGACATAGGACAACTTCCTCGAATCACTGGAAACAATTGGGACCATAACAAACTCGGAATCTTATATTGGGGTGTTCCTCTATGTGTAAGCTTTCTAACAAAACTAGTTTCACTCAATTTGGAGTTGTATAGGGTGAGTTATACCCTCCTCATGTCACCCTGCCCGGATGAACATTCTAAACCCTAGGTCAAACTTCAAAAATTCGTATCTCCCTCAATACTAATCCAATAACCTTATATGATATATCTATGGAAAGCCCTGAATGTCTACTTTCATCTAAAAATGGTTTCATCGGATTTGACCGATTGTAGGCGGCGCCGTACACTCCGTCGTACGGACTGCCGTGGACTACCTCACCAAGACAGCATCTCACTTCTCCACTCCTTCTAATCTTCTCCTTCTAATCATAATCCTGACTCAAAGTCTTCTATTAATTCAATCATAAATCCATTCAATATATCCAATAATTCATCAAATACATAAAGAATAGCACAATCTCATGCAATCATAGTGTAAGGAATTCAAGAATAGAGCAGAATCCTACCTCTTTGGAGTTTAATTTGAGCTAAGTGTTAAAGCTTGGATTGGTGGAACCTTGTTAAACTTGAAAGAGTAATGGAGTTGGTTGAGAGAAGGGAAGGAGAAGAAAGCTGGGAAGGGGAACGTAACTCAGACCAAAATGAAGAGAAGAGTCTGACTTAAATAGATGGGGGTAGTTGGAATTGTGGGTGTTGATTGGTGGAAGTTTTGTGATTGAAGTTCGGCCATGTCTCTCACTTTTGTGGCCAAATTGCTCTCCACGTCGTCCCAAAAATGGAGATACGATCCTGTTCTATCTGAAATCGGATCTCGTCCCCATTACACCTTAAGTCGGAACTCGTGTAATCCCAATTGAGACTGGAGCTTAAGTCGTATGTCGTAACTCGTCCTATCTGTGTGTGACTTGAGGAAATCTTGTATCAATGTCGGAGGTCAGAACTCATGTAACTGGCAATCCTATAATCTCGAAACTCCCCATTAGAACCAGGAAATGCAAATGCTGGTTGTTAAATCGTATACCGGAACTCGTGTACCTGGATATCGTCTCAAGGATCCGAACTCGTGTCCATCCCAATTGAGTTCAACACCAAGGTCGGAACTCGTTATATTAAACTTGGAGTTCGGTATTTGCACCCTTGTGTTAAACCATAACTTCTGAGATCGGAAACCACGCATACTATTTTGAACCTTGTTGTCTTAGGTCGGAACTCGCGTACATCTTGCTGGAAACTTGAACATAAGTTATGAGATCGGAAGTCGTGGCCATTTGCTTTAAGACATGAAGCCGGATACCGGTGAATCACGTTCATATTGTTTGGACTCGAAGGTTAAACTCGGAAGTCGTTGGAAATAATCCATACGAAGTCGGAAGTCGTACAAGGCATGAAGTCGAGAATTGGGCAAAAATTAACTCGGAACTCGGAAAGAATACTCTTATCTGTGTTTTAAAGACGAAGTCGGAAATCGGAAGGAATCAGTCCTGAGGGCGAAGCCGAACTCGGAAATCGGGATGTTACAGTCTGCATAGCTTCTTCAGCCTCCCAAGTTGCTTCTTCCCCTGAATAGTTCTTCCAGATTACCTTTACAAGAGCCACCTCCTTTGAGCACAACTTCCTTACTTGACGATTAATTATAGCCACAGGCTCTTCTTCATAAGTTAAATCTTCCTTTAACTAGATGGTATGTAGAGTAAGCACATGAAAAGGGTCAGAAAGGTACTTCTGTAGCATTGACACATGAAATACTGGATGAATCACGACAAAGTTAGGTAGTAAGGCCAAATGGTACGCTACTGGGCCAATTCTATCCAAAATCTCAAAAAGGCCAATGTAACGAGGGCTGAGCTTGCCTTTCCTTCCAAACCTCATCATACCCATTATAAGGGACACACGAAGGAACACTAGGTCACTTGTGGAGAATTCTAGGTTTTGCCTATGATGATCAGTATAGGCCATCTGCTTACTTTGGGCTACTAGCAGCCATTCTCTAATCAACCGAACCTTCTACAAAGAGTCTTGCCCTAAGTTTGGCCCTAAGATTTTAGCCTCACCCACCTTAAACCATCCAATAGGAGACCTACACCATCTTCCATACAAGGCTTCAAATGGTGCCATCTGAATACTGGCTTGATAACTATTGTTGTAAGAGAATTCAACTAGGCGCATGTAACTATCCCAATTCCCGCCAAAGTCCAAAATGCAGGACCTCAACATATCTTTAAGAATTTGGATTGTTCTTTCAAAATGCCCATTTGTTTGAGGGTGGAACACCGTACTCAAATCTAGTCGGGTCCCTAAGGCCTTTTGGAAGGCTTCCAAAAATAAGAAGTGAATTGAGGTCAACGATATGGGATAATGGACGTTGGAACTCCGTGGAGTCGAACAATCTTATCAACATAGAGTTTGGCATAACGGGAAGCTTTATAGGTAGTATTGACTAGGAGGAAATGAGGCGACTTGGTTAATTTGTCTACCATCACCCAAATAGAATCAAAACCCCTAAAGCTTCGTGGCAATCCGATCACAAAATCCATGATAATTTTCTCCCATTTCCACTTAGGTATTTCAACCTATTGTAATAACCTGGCAGGTCTTTGATGTTCGACTTTGACTTGCTGACATACTAAACATTGTGATACAAAGTCCCCTATATCCCTCTTCATGTCTTCCCACTAAAACAATTGTTTCAAATCTTGGTACATCTTAGTGGAACCTGGATAAATCATGTATCGAGCATTGTGGGCTTTTTCTAAAAGAGTCCTCCTTAGATTGCCTATATCTGGCACACACAAGCAATTCCCGTATCTCAAGGCTCCTGCTTGCTCAAGGGAGAATTCAGGTTTCTTCCCACTGCGAACCTCCTCCTGCAAGTTACATAATTCAGTATCCTCATATTAGGCAGTTTTAATTTGCTCAATCAAGGAAGATCGCGCCTGAACATGGGCCAAAAGTGGCCCGGAACCTCCAAGTTCAAAGTGAATACCCTCAACTTCTAATTTGTGGATCTCTTCCACTATGGGCCTTCTCACCGGTGCTATATGTACAAGACTACCCATGGATTTCCTGTTCAATGCATCGGCCACTATGTTTGCCTTGCCCGGATGATATAAAATAGTGCAATCATAGTCCTTGAGCAACTTCATCCACCTATGTTGCCTCAAGTTCAAATTCCTTTGTTGGAAAATATACTTCAGGCTCTTATGATGGGTGTAGATCTCACACGTCTCCTTATAAAGATAATGTCTCCAGATCTTTAGTGTAAACACCATGGCTGCCATTTCTAGATCGTGGGTGGGGTAGTTTTGCTCATGTCTCTTTAATTGTCTTGAGGCATAAGCAATGACTTGTCCATGTTGCATAAGAACATATTCGAGCCCTACCCAGGAGGCATCACAATAAACTGAATACCCTCCAGATCCTCAGGGCAAAACTAGCACGGGGACTATAGTTAGACAAGCTTTAAGCCTTTGGAAGCTCTCTTCACAATCATCAGACCATTGAAAAGGTACACCTTTTTGGGTTAGCTTAGACAAGGAAGCCGAGATCTTGGAGAAGTCTTTTACAAATCTTCGATAATAGCCTGCCAATCCTAAGAAACTCCGAATTTCTATCACGGTTGTCGGGCATGGCCATTTTTGGATAGCTTCAATCTTCCCAGGATCCACCATAATTCCTTCCTTTGATACTATGTGACCCAAAAGGTTCACTTGATCCAACCAAAACTCACATTTGAAAAATTTAGTGTAGAATTGGTGATCCCTTAGAGTTTGCAGAACGATTTGTAAATGGCACTCATGCTCTTCCTCACTCCATCAATAAAGATGATCACAAAGTGATCCAGGAAGGGCCTAAACACTCTGTTCATCAAGTCCATGAAAGTAACTGGGGCATTGATTAATCCAAAAGACATTACTACGAGTTCGTAATGTCCATAACGGGTTTGAAAAGCAGTCTTAGGAATATCTTCCTCCCAAATTCTCAACTAATGGTATCTGGATCAAAGATCAATTTTAGAAAAGCACAATGCCCCTTGAAGCTGATCAACCAGTTCATCAATCCTGGGTAAGGGATATTTATTACGAACCGTCAGTCGATTGAGTTATCTATAGTCCACATATAACTGCATAGAACCATCCTTTTTCTTCACGAAAAGCATAGGAGCACCCCATGGGGACATGCTAGGATGAATAAAGCCCTTTTCCAACATGTCTTGCAACTGAACCTTTAACTCTCATAGTTCTGCTAGAGCTATGCGATAAGGAGGAATAGAAATGGGTTGGACACCAGGAGTCAAATCAATACAAAATTCAATCTCCCTATCTGGAGGCATTCCTGGCAGTACCTCAGGAAATACATCTGGGAATTCTCTCACGCCATGAAGCTGATCAAGACTAGGAACTGCCATTTCTATGTCGTGAACCACCGCAAGATAACCTTTATTTCCTTTGTCCATCAATTGCATCGCCGTCATGGAAGAAATTAGGTTAGTGAGGGGTTAAGCTGCTATTTCCCCAGCATATAAAAGATGAACTATCGGCCATCTCAAACTTCACTACCTTAGAATGGCAATCCACAATGGCACGGCATGAGGACAACCAGTCCATACCTAGGATGACGTCGAAGTCTATCATCTCCAATAACAACAAGTTGACCAGAGTATCCATTCCCTTGATATTAACTATCCTGGAGGGAAATATTAACTGAACTATTAAGGATTCTCCTATGGGGGTTCCAAACTAAAAAGGATGATCCAACAATACTGGTTGCTGATCGAAATAAGATGCAAAGTATGGGGATACATAGGACTGGGTGGAGCTCGGGTCAAACACACATATGTTTCAAAAGAATTAACATGTAAGGTACCTGCCACCACAACATTTGAAACCTAAGCATCTTACCTTGTCAAGGCAAAAACTCGAGGTTGGCCTCTGCCTACCCCTCTACCACCAAAACCTTTGCCAACTGGTCCCCTCCTTGGACCCCTTTCGGAGGGTCCATGAGAAGCTCCTGGAGATGAAGCTGAGTAGGATGGTGCTGACATGGTAGGATGTGCAAAGTTTGGATCAAAAGCCCCATTTGAATAGGGACACTCCTTCTTGAGATGTCCTATCTGGTCATATCCAAAACAAGCTCTAATGGCTTTATGACACTACGCCGAGTGGTAATTCCCACAAGATTGACATGGAGGCCTGGAGAAAGCTGACTACCCCATTCTTTGCATGCTAGGCTGAGATGCACTACCAGCTTGGGACCTTGAGCCAGACACACTCATAGGAATAAGCCCTGAAGAAGTAGCACTTCCTGAGGGTGCCTAACATCAGCCTAGAAATTTTGAGCTGCCCCAAAATTAGATCCCCCAGAAAAATTCCCCTTCATTTTCTGTTTCTTGCCTGCCTCCTTGGCCGCTCTCCGCTCTTCTCTCCCAATCTCGAGACCATAAGCTGCATCCACAATTTCAACATAAGACATTTTCCCAACCATAGAAAGTAAGTTAGAGAATAAAGGGTTAAGTAGGCCTCGGACAAACCTCCTAGCTTTCATTGTATCATCAGATACCAAGTGATAGGCATAACAGGACAATTTGGTGAATTGCTCCTCATATTTTGTTATAGACATCCTTAGGGTTTGCCTTAACCTTTCAAAGTTAGCAGCATACTTCCCCTTTTCATTGACTGGAAGGAATCTCATCATGAAAACCTCAGTAAATTCTTCCCAAGTGAGGGGAGGTAAACCAGAGGCATCCCTGCCTCCCATGAGTGTAGCATACCATTATTCTGCAGGCGTATTCAGATTATAAGCTACCAGCTCCATCGCCTTCTCACTCGGGCATCTAAGGACCCTAAGGACCTTGTTGGTGTAGTCAAGAAATTGTTGAGGGTTATCCACCAGGGGATTTCCAGAGAAAGTTGGTGGATTCAATTTGAGGAAGGATTCGATTGACACTTCGATCCCTTCTCACTAATGATGAGGCTCATGGATAGGTGGAGTTGGTTCCGCATGAGGTTGAGGTTCATTCCTCCTTTGATGAGATAAGAGTTCCACCAGAGTATTGAGAGTCTGGTGAACCCCTCTCATTTCAGTTGCCAAATTGATTGGCTCTTCTTCAGGAGTGGGCTCTTCCAGTTGCCTGGCCGGTCTTCCATGGCCTCCTTTTCGAGCACGACCTCTCCCCCTCGTAGAAGGAAAGGGGGCCTGGTTAGATTCAGCATCAGAAGACTCATAGGCTTCTGCCCTTACAACACCGGTGCGAGTTGTAGGCGGCATTTCACCTAAGGAAAGGGTTTGTCAAGGTTAGAACCAAATTGGAGTTCAAGACGAGAAAACACTTGAAGTGCATAAAACATGAAGGATAAACATATGAAGGATAATTCTAGAGGCCTCTGGTAGCATCACGTTTTGTGAAAATGGGCCGGTTTCCATTTACACAATCATGATCCTACTTAAGGACACTTGCTCTATAGTATACAGGGGAACCTAAGCTCTGATACCATCTTTGTCACAACCCAACCTAGGCCATGACCAGCACTTAGAAAGCATGCTCCCTAGCAAACCTTACACATCAATATTTCACAAAATTTGAGTGGAGTTTCCTATATATTTAGGATATTTCCCAAATACAAGTACTTATCCTGTAATTTGACAAGCACACACTTCCATCGGGGATCCAGGCATTCTCAGAATGCACCCCTCAACACACAACACAATTATAATCAGAATCATTCATCCAAATCATATATATATATATATACACATTTCCAAGTTCAATTCATAATCAAATCCAACATAATCCATTCATCAAATTTAATATACAATAGTCCATCCAACTCAGTCTAAACAATCTTTGAGCATAAACTTAACACACCAGCAAGGGTTGGACCCTGCCTGTAGTACTATGGAGCTACAACTAATATATTATAGAACTAAATAGAATACAAATCAGGGCCCTTACTATTAAGGGCTCACCAAGAGAGGAATCTACTGATGCTGAGCGGACGGGTCGACTCCCAAGTTTAAACCTATATATCAAAATAATATAATAACCACGGGGTGTATTTGAGAAGCTCAGTGAGAGACAGGATATTTTTGAACCTCATGAGTCAATGTATATATAAGTATAAAATGATTTCATTCAATTAAGGAAAACAACGGAAATATCTAACAGCATAAATAGGCAGGATTCACACTTAGGTGGCCGTTCCTTCATGTGAATCCCGAAATTAGGCACGCACCGCCGTTTGAGAGGCCATGAAGTTCAGGCATGCACCACACTATATGTATGGCCGTGAAATGTCCGTCACGCACCAACCCCTCGGGTGGCTGTGTAATATCATAATTCAAGGTGCACCAGGGCTAACATCTACTGTCGTTAGCAAATAGATCCTGTTATAGACTTTCCTATTCTTTCATATTCATGAATCATCTATCTCATATCACATTCGAATTTCTTTCGCCATTGACTCATGAGTATCATTCTTTAAGTAAACAAACAATTATAAATTAAAATAGAATTAATTCAAAAGCATTCTATCTATTCACAGATCACCAGTCACAGGAAAATCCTTATTCTTCGGAGCCACAAAGCTGGAGGGGAATTCCTTGGATTAATCTAACACCACAATATGACATTGAATCAATTATTGATCACTAACAATTTCTATACCATAAGTTCTCTAATCTTACGATCCTAGGGTTTCAAGAATCCTTCTAAAAATCAAAGAATTGAAGATTCTAGGAAAAAGAAGAAATGAGAAATGAGGATTACTGTTAGAATTGGAATAAGGAGGATATGGACAGAGGCGAGCTCTCTAACTTCAAATCCACCCAAGCAAGAAAAACTGAAAAATGAACAGATTGCATGGATGGTTGTGTTTAATGGAATGAATATTATGTTGTTGTTGTTGATTTAGTTGGAAATGAGGAATGGAGTTAATAGATGTAAGGAATGGTGGAAAAAGGAATTCTAGAGAGAAAGGAGAGAGTTTGAATTAGAGAGAGAAAGAAAATTCGAAAATGAGGGCATGGGATGCGTCTTCGTATATATATTGGCCTATGGTAATCAATTATCACTGGCTGGTAATCGATTATTAGGAAGAACGGGTAATTGATTACCACGAATGTAGAACTGGTAATCGATTATCATATTTGGTAATCGATTACAACACGAAAATTTTTAACCTGTAGGCATATAGAGAGCCCCGTAATCGATTACCAGCCACACGGTAATCGATCACAACATCCCAAAACTTGGTTCCTTGATTCCAAATGACATCTAACACCCAAAATCATCACATACCAACTTAATTCCATCATAAACGGATTAGACA
The DNA here is from genome assembly GCA_031439595.1 of Pterocarpus santalinus. NCBI lineage: Eukaryota > Viridiplantae > Streptophyta > Magnoliopsida > Fabales > Fabaceae > Pterocarpus > Pterocarpus santalinus. Next base: position 41,925,015 of record CM062527.1, read on the forward strand.
CATCGATCAAACAGGATTAACACAGAAAAACTTGAAACTACACCAAGGGTGTTCCACTAGCAATGTATGAAAATGAAACAAGTTTTAATTTAACTTAATATAATTTAACATAATGGAATTATTGCTTCACAGATATTTTAGTATGAACAATCAATTATGTATTTAGGGTCTTTGCAGGAAATTCAACTCAGCATATTCCTTTCAAAAGGAGCACCAGTATATATGGCAACGAAAACATGTCCAATGAGTGTACACCTTCTTCGGTTTAGGAAGTACATGTTAATAGGAAATCAAGAGGATTAGTTCAATCCAATATCAACAGAACTTCGCTTTCAAATTTAACAAATTGTGAGTTCTAGGTGTCATTCAACTTTTTTTGTATCAAAACTATATATTGCTATTCATTATTCATATACTATTGAAATCAGATGTTTAAAGTTATTCAATTGGTTTTCTAGGCCAAAAAGATGGAAATGACAATTTAACAGATGTAGCTAGTCGACTGAACCAAAAGCATCAGTTTTCATCACGAGCCATGTCATAGAGCTCAAACATTACATCAAGGTAATTACTTATTGACATTCATCCTATGTCTTTTCGTTAGTTTAAATAAGAAATTTTATTGCAATTTCCCTTAAAACTAATTTTTTGTTTTCATTCAACATATCAACTATCCACTTAAATTAGGGAAACATGTGATACAAAATTCAAGAGTTATCAATTCAGTTTACAGAAATCCATCTAAACTTCTAAAGGATTCAGATATAACAGATCATGATGTGCTACAAACAAACATTAAAGTTCCAGAAGTTTTAGATAACTTAGAGGTTTTAGAAGTCAATCACATTGATCCATTTGCCGATTATGAAGGTTCTAATTATAACATTTTAATATAGTAATTAATAAATATGGTTAATTAAATCCTGTGTTGATATATGTTTTCATTTCTGCAACTTTTATTTTTGCAGTTGATAATGCATTTGATGATTCTCATTTGGAAGTAGAAGTAGATGACTTTGCTTTTGAATATGAAGCTAATTTGCAAGGTAAATTGGCATCAAAAATTATAATTCATATATTTTGATAGCAATATTGCACACAACACCACTTCTTACCATTTATATGAAAGAATATAAAATGCTGAAGATGAAGTGCATGTGTTTAATGTAACACCCTAATAAACCCACACTATACTTAAGTCATATTACGGTATTTTATTAGTTGTTACTTATGCTCGTGGAAAACTAAACTTCACTTGAAATTAGGTTACGTGGAAAATACAGTAAGATTTTTTTTTTTGAAATACGTCGTCACTTTGCAGCGTTTTGGAAAATAAAGCCTTGAGCGAGAAGATAGATAAAGAAAGAGCATGTCGCGTAAAATACATACGCCAATATCATAAAATAGGAGAAAGGTAAATAAATAGTAATTCACAAACACTTTGTATTATATAACTAATCATTACATTCATATGGGTTCATAATATATATATATATCAGCATCACATCGAAGGAGGTTTATGGTCGTGCCATGATCCAAATACTAGATACTAAATACAAACTTAAATGACAAAGCTCATCTCAAAAAGGAATATGCGAAGGTGCAGAGCGACGATCGCTATAAGTCCCAAAACAGCTTTGTCTGGCATCCCCCATCATATGTCCACTCATAATGCGGTGGCTCCAGGCTCCATTCCATTGGATGTCCCATTGGAATCTGGTGAAGACGCGAAAAATAACTAGAGTGAGAAATGGGATTTCTCAGTAGGACTCGAACCTGACACGGAAATGTCATCGTCATCATCCCAGCCACTTTGGTTTTATTAATAAAAATAGTGAGCATTCATAAAGTTCAGTTCTTAGATTTTCGAAAACATGAATACCCGAAGCGGATTCAATTTTAACATGTCGTCTAATCATTTATATCATAACATACATGGGCACAAGTATAATTACATAAAACATGCATGGTTGTGCTATAAGCTTCTCTTAACTTCTTCCCTTCAAGGGTTTGGATCGAAATCCCTTTTCTTGTCTTAACTTGACTTTATCTTAAGTTCTTTTCTTTTCACCCACTAAACATAAGTGGTAATGAGCTCATACTGTAGCCGTCGCCACCATAAATTTTCTGTACTTACACTAGTTGGGTCATGCCATGCCTCATGTAAGCCCTATTCCCTATACTCACACTAGCTGGGTCATGCCATGTCTCATGTGAGTCGTGGATGAGGGGAGCTTACTTTGGGTCACCTTCCCTTTTGAAGGATTACTGTAACATCCTCAATTTCATGTCATGCTAAATTATCTTAGTAACCCTGAGTAATTAGGCACTTAATGAGAAATTTTGAGATTAGGGCTTAATTAAGGGGTTGACTTGGATGAGAAAAGTCAAGAGAATGCTTAATCGAGATTAGATAACCTGTAATTAAGCAAGTCAGAGCCCCTATAGCTTATTTAAGCACTAATCACCCTTAATTAGCCTAATCGGGTTTAATTAAGGTTAATTAAGCTTAATCGCAAGATTAATTTTTGCTAATCGAGTTCTTGTGTGTTAATCACTAATCCTTGCTTAATCATCTTAATTAAGTTGTATGAGCACTTAATCACATGATTAAATTCAAATTTAGTCAACTAGACAATAAAGTAAAGAGTGATGTCATAAAAGCATAAAGCATTAGACAAGAGTGCTTTATGTAAGAGTTTGACTATGTTTTGTCTCCCCATCATCCACTTTGTCCCCCTAATCACTAATTAACACAAAATTAAGCAAAATATCTCACTCTCCATCCCTTAATGTAGGACGCCACTTACACACACACACACACTCACATTTTCATTTTCACTCATCCTATTCTCTCTCTTCAAGCCAAATTCTCTAACTTCTCTCTAAACACTTCTTCATCTTCTTCATCTTCTTCTTCCTTTCTCCACCACCACCACCCTAAACCACTCACTTAGCCCTTCAAAGACCTCATCTTTGGGTCTTTGGAGACAAGATCAAAACACTACAACCTCTATTTCCACAAGATTTCAAGAGCTTCTCCTTCCTTCTTGCAAAACCGCCACCTTCATCATCAAGAGGAGTCATCATCTTCTTCTTCCATTTCTCTTGTTTTGCGCCATCTTCAAGAAAGGTAGTGATCTTCATCTTTTTCATTTTGTTTACTCAAGAAAGCTTGGAGCTTGGTTCTTTCATGATCAAGATTTCTAAGTGAAAGCTTGAGAAGATCCTTCATGCTCTTCAAGAGCCAAAGTTTTCATTTTTAGTAAAATATGTTCTTGATGTTCTTCATGTGTTCTTAAGTTTCCTCTTTTGGAAAAATATGTTCTTGATGTTCTTCATGTGTTCTTAAGTTTCCACTTTTGGGAAAATATGTTCTTGATGTTCTTCATGTGTTCTTAAGTTTCCTCTTTTGTTGGTAGTTTGCTTAAAGTTGATAAAGTAGGGACCTTTTTATGTAAAGACAACTTTAAGTCATAAAGTTGAGACCTTAATGGTCTTAGAATTATTAAATGAGTCAACTTTTATAAAATACAAGACTTTTAGTGGAAAAGCTAGTAACTTGCATCGTTATTTCATAAAGATCTAATCTTTAAGATAAAAGCTTGAAGCTTTGTAACTTGGTTAAGTTAAAAATCACCCTTGGTGTTTAGTGAACATGGTGTTGTTGGGTTCATGATATGGTTATGCGTTGTCATGACCCAAGGATTAGAGGGATCTCGAACTCCTTGGGAACAGAAGTATGATTAGGGCCTCTGAGCATACCATGAACCTAGGAATCACTAAGTGCACTATATCGAGGAAAGGAAACAATCACTTAACTTAACTAAATTTGAATAAGTGTTCCATAAGACATGAATTCAAGTAAAGAATAATTTCAGGCGAGAGCTAAGTAACTAAAAGACCATATACACATATCTTAACTGCGTGATACTCTCATGGGTAACTATGGGAAATCATGTGATGATTCATAATATTCTTCGCAAAGAATGACACAACTATAAATCCCTTTAGGGTATGAATGTGTGATGCCATACGGCATGATGAATGACAAGTTTGGTTGAGCTTTGTCTCATGATTAGATGATGAGTGTCATGATATAATATAGAAATGGTGAACTATTGGTTGAATGTTGATGATTGGGATTTTGGGGAAGCTCCGGTCTAGCCGTTATGCTGCCAAATTTCCGTCAAAATTATGGACTTAGTCATATCATTGCATGTGTCTAGTCAAAGAAGTGTTATGCATGTAAAGTATAAAGATAAGAAAAGAATCAATAGGACATGACCCTTCAATCACTTCTGTAAGGGAAGTGAGAGACGGCGATCCACAAAGACACAAGGAACCTCTATGAGGGAGGCAAAGGTGATATGGAGGACCCTCCAACTTAGAGGTAACCAATATCGGCTTAGTCTGATTTGGTTAGTACTGCATGACGACGGTCATGGAATGAGCTCATGTCCAAAAGCAGTCTATTTCAAAGGAAAGTAAAGAATGTTAAGCACGTGCTAAAAAGGAAAGTTAATTCAAAAGTATAACCATGGTTAAATTGATGATGATGCATGTCCTTGCATGTACTTATGTTGCCCATTTGCATTATGAATGTTTACTCTATCTTTCAGTATGTATGTTAGATTATGATGATATAGTATGATGTTAAGTTTAAAAGCAACCCGCTTTGGGGTCTAAGTTTTCAAAACCATTAAAAATTGAACTTATATCTGTCCACTATTTTTATAATTAAACCTGAAGTGGCTGGGACGACGATGATGACACTGTGTTTGTCTAGTCACGATCCTACTGAGAAATTTAGTATTTCTCATTCCTACATTTCCGTGTCGTCTTCAGAGGATGTCGACGTCGGGCACAGTGGTGATCTACATTGAGTTCCCGGTGTGGCGTTGGCGCTTTGACCCGGTGCTGAACACCTCTGTGCTTTCGGTGAGTGTAGCGATGAGGGTCTACATCTTCCACGACCGCCAGTTTCAGACTCCCGTGATGAGCCCATTTTTCCGACCGAGATACCCCACCGATGATGATGAGACTGACTCGGATACTCATTTGACTCTGACTGTTTCACTGGATTCCGATCCCTTGGAGCTGTCCTATCCGAGCTTCCATGTAGAGACTGATCCGTCTGAGCCCCTCTATCCAACTCATTCTGGGGGATCTCACCGTTCGGGTTCGTCACAACCTTCGGTGATTCGTCTATCTTCTGATTCTTCTGCTTTATCTGCTGGCCCAGCTTCACCCCCGGCTCACGGGCGTGGGTTCATTTGTACCGGCGCTGTGCCCCGTGGATGAGGACGTGCCCGAGGAGGGGGACGTGGCGGCACTTCTCCTGGGTGATATGGGAACGGTTTCCTCCCGCTGATGCTTGATGTGATGATTGCATGCGGAGCCGAGCACGAGGATAGCCCCTTTTGGTTGTAGTTATAGGGTTATCATTCTGTTGTATGGTATGCTTGGGTAGTAGGATTTTTTGATGTATTTCCTTTTATTATGTATTGGTAGGCTTTTGTGTAGGGCCGACGATAGATATCGGACCCATTATTATCTTATGTATGACTCTGGTATGACTATTATTGTATTATCATGGATGGCCGTGGAATGAATGTTACCTTTATCTAAGATTGTGGTTACTCTTATGGTTTCTATGCTTGTTAAATGCGATGTATGTATGGGATAGTGGTGTTGCTTTATATGTTCACGATGCGCTCATGGCTCTCGATTTCAAAAATGATTCACTTGTTCTGCAAAAAAAGATTTACCCCTATTTTCGGTACAAAGTAATTTCTAAAAGGTAATGTTAGTTCCGCGAGCAAAAGTAACAACTAGTAATGACTTAAGCATAGAATAGAACTATTAGGGTGTTACGATTACACCCTTAGTTTACTTTCTTCTTATTAAGGTTTATGATGCAAAATTATTCTAATTCTTTTCCACATTTAGGCGTTACGTATTGCCATCCCCAAATGTAATTCCTTTAATGTATATCATTAACATATCATATTCATATCATCATCATTCATTATCATATCATCATCATCCTTATCATCATCATATCACTATCATAATTATCATGTCATAGTATCATTATCATTATCATACCATCATCATAATGATCGTCATCATATCATATCATCATAGCATATCATCATCATCATGATCATCATCATATCATTGTCATCATATTGATACATAGAAGCATACATATCACACAAAGTCTTATGAGATTAGCTTAGTAAATTTGGTGCAAGCTTTTAATTGAGGTTGCCTCTTGTGTAAACTCTTTTATTAGGCCTAGGGCCAATTTTATCCATTATCCTTTTTGAAACTTTTAAGTTGCATTATGAAGGTTTTCCAATAATTAATGTAAGGGTCTTAATGTCTTAAAGCTTATTTTTCATTAATCTTTAAAATTTAACCATAACCAGTTTTACTTTTACAGTGGGATAGTAACTTCAAAAATTCACCATAATTTCATCTTTTACTCTTTTGCTTTTAATTTTGGTATGATTATACTTCTATGAGTCTATTTTTAAACAAAATAAACCCCACTCAAAAATTCATTTTGTAGCTTGAGATATGCACATTTTATTCTGACTGCTTAGGTTTTAAGTTTATTCTCAGTGTAGTGGCTTTTAAACATTATTATGAGCCCCTCACAAGGAATCTACCAAAACTGTTTTATGGGAATGTTCATCTACGTCTTAGCTTTCTAAAAAACTTGGTCCCACTCAAAAATATTGTATATAACTTGACTTATTAATATTTTATTACATACTACCCGAACAGAAACACATCTAAGGACAGCACACTTTGAAAATTCATATCTCTCTCATTTTAAGGCCAAATTTCATGGTTTTTAAACATTTGGAGTTGTATTGAAAGAGTTATTAGTCACGCCATACAGGCTGCCAGAATTTTCCAGCTTCCATGGTTTTGGTTTCAATGAGTTTTCTTATAAAAACATTAAGTCTTTTCCGCAACTGACCACTTTTCTCTTCCAAACCAATTTTATACTTTGAGATCTTGGTAAAAATCAATATTTTGAGTTCTATAAAGTTGGGTTCAACATAAAACAAAATGCACAACCAAAGTCATTTTCCAAAAGAAGAGCAAAAATCACAAATAACTTTATATAATGTAAGCATGGCCATGAGGCCTTTAGAGCAAGTCCTAAAACCACCTAGCCGTGGAGAGCTTAGGAGTTCTAGAGCTTGAAAAACATAGAAGAAAGAGGGTTTAGAGTCACTACCAAATGAGTTTCTTGAAAGCTTGAAGAGTGAAAATGGTTGGAGATGGCCTCCTCTTTCTTGAGCTTGATAATGGGGTTAGGTGAGTGTTTGTTTTGCTTCCTCAAGAACCAAAGAGGGTGGTCCTTGAAGGGCTTGTGGGAATGGTGAAAGGAAAGAGAGTTGGATGGGGTGTGAAGGTGGGAAGAAGAACAAGAGGAATTGAAAGAGTAGAAGAGTTAGAATGAGGCATAGAGATAAATGAGAGCTTTTGCTTTGAAGTGAAAGGATGAAAGCTTGCAATTGGTGTCAAATAGGGTAAGTTGGGATGCCACTTTTGGCTAGGAGGGGGCTAGTTGCTTTGCTTCTCCAACAAGCAAGAGTGAGTAGGTGAGTTTTACTTCTTTTTTAAGTAAAAGGGCTAGGAACCTTGGGGTAAAAGGGTGGGTTGTGTTTTCTGAGTCTTGGAAGTTGGGTAAAGACCATTTAGTATTTTTCAAGTGGTTAAAAGCATGACCACTCTTAGGATTGGCTTGGGTGGATATGATCACTCCAAGTGTCACAATCTTGATGGGGGAGAATACATCTCTTGGCTTGATTCAAGGAATACTACTAACATAGACTCTTGATCTAATGGTGCATGATGAGAAGGCAAATGGATAGTTAGATTTTGCTCTTGTCCTTAGCCAAAATTTGGTGCATCAATTAGGAGAAATTTTTAAATCTTCAAATCTACTAGAATTATCTAAGTTATTAATTCAATTTGATTAGTTAAATTGCTCTTGTGAATTATGTAATTAGGGTGTAAGAATTAATCTATCTCAATTGGTAAGGTAGAGCAATTGTCTTGTACTTAATTAATAAGATTGGATTAGCTTAATTATATTTCTAAGTTACGAATTAATGAGGTTCGAATAATTAGGTCTTAATTAAAATGTTTAGTGTGTTATGATTCAATTATTGACTTGACTCAATTTGCTAAGCTCTTGCTCATCGAGATTATCCGATTAGTCCTTAGGTAATCGTTAACCTCTCTAATTAGCCAGGATCACTGAGCTAATTAGCTTAGACAAAATTGGAAATATTACATTTAATGCAGATTATCCTCAATATTAGCAGGATGATGGTAACTTTCTTTAAAAATCATGTGAACAAGCTTTTACAAATGTAAATGCAAATTAGATGTTAGATTCAAATTTGAATAATGATTTTGTAGATATTTAGGACATTGGAGACCCTACTCATGAATGTCAATTCTGCAAAACAATGATGTGGTCCAATGAATAACTTGCAAAAAGTAAAAATTGGGTACAGCCAAGATTTTTTCTATGTTGCATGGAAGGTAAGGTTAAACTTCCATTGCTATCCAAACCACTAGAAGTCTTGCAAGATTTGTATAGCAACACAAATAATAGAAGCAGATATTTTTTGAAGAATATCATATCTTTCAATGGCATGTTTAGTTTCACCTCTATGGCTAGAAAAGTTGATCATCAAATAAACAATGGAACCACTCTGCCAATTTTTCTTCTTGGTGGCAAAATTATCATAGTATTGGCAGTTTGCTTCCACCAGATAATCTGAAACCAAAGTTTGCTCAACTTTACATATATGACATAGAAAATGAGACTAATAATAGACTATACACTGTCAGGTGAACTTTGCTCTTAACGTTTGTTTTGTTATACATTTCTATATAGTAGTAATTATTGTATCTATGAAAATGGCTTATTAATGCTATATTTGTTTGAATTTGTAACACCTTACCAGACAAAGTACTATGCTTAAATCATAATAATTATCTGATAAGTGGTTGAGTAATACCGGTTAAATTCTATTTTCTGTATTAGTATTAATTATTCGCATAAAAATATTCATTCACGTAGCAAAATTTTCTATGTGACGGTGGAATAGATGTTAGATAATCAGTGATACTGCAAACAATGTAACATTTCTAAAAATACAATAAAGACAGAACTACTGCAAAAGGCATCATAAATATATACATTTATATCTGATTTTAAAGTTTGTCAAAATGATACAAGGTAACAAAATGAGGCCGCTAATACAAAACGAAACGGCCAGTTTCTATGAATAGTACCCTAAGTGGTCCCCATGGGACATTTCATGTACATCTCCTAGCATCTACCCATCCATCCATGATCCAGACTGCCAAAAGAAGGTCATTCTGTACATCTAACCCTACTACAGCATGCACACTATCTAAACAGAGTCTGATGAAAGGAACCCGTTCGCCATGGCGGCATTCGTAGGAGGGTGTCCGACACTGGGAGCAGAGGGTGATGAAGTAGAACTCGCCGCCTCGGATGGATCCTCCTTCGAGATCAAGGCTGACGACATCAGCTGCAGTGGTGACGCAGGAGGAGCCATGGGAACTGGGGCTGCTGGTGCTGTTGCTAGTGGTGGTGGAAATAGATGGGCCATGTGGAGGGGTATGGCTATGTAGGGGACAGCAGGATCAAAGAGAGGGTGTGTAAGCAGGATGGCAAAATCTCGCTGGAAAAAGAAGTAGAGCCGGAACTGGCATCGGTTGGAGATATATACAGAATCCAAAAATGGGTTAAGGTGTATATGTAGCTCAGGGAACTCAATGAATAGCACCCCGGTCGCTGCGTGCTCCATGGTCTGAGAATGACGCGGAACATACAATAGGGTGAGAAATAAATATTTCTCAGTAGGAATTCCTAGCTTCTATATATCTGTCATCGCTGTCATTCCCAGTTATTTCGGTCGTGCCATATTTTTCAACTAGTACGATAAAACGATAATATTCAACTTAAATACTTGTTTGTATAGTATACACGAAACAAACTCAATTTTAGTTAACAGATAGACTAATGTATTCAAACAATAATCATGGTGGAACAATAGTATATTAAGAATAATAAATAGGGATCTAAAACAATCAATAAAGAAGCATCACACTATACATATGCATGTGCAATTAGAAAATGCATCTTATTCTTGGAGGCTTTCGCCTATTAGAACTTATTCTTATCCTTGGTCCCCTGGGAGTCATTGGCCATATACTCCTAGGTAATAGTCCACTTTTCAGGACCGAGCTCGTTCCTATACAAGATGGCCGGGTTTACTTTCCCCAACCTTCCTACTGATCTATTCCCCTTAATTTATTCCGGGACTAGCCCAAGTGATATGGAATCCTTTATAATATTATGAAATGAATGCACATCTAGCTTGTTTCTTTACATATGATGTACTCAAGTTGTCATAAATTTTCATAACATATGAACTTCTTACCGAAATTTCGGCAGCATAACGGATCGAGTCCGCTTCCCCATGAATAGTGCCAGACAACCAGTATATTTATACAACTTGCAATTTCAGTATAAACCAGCAATTATATAAATACATTCATGGTATCATTCAACAATTTCAAATCAAACATCAATAAGGTTTTCAGTTTATTCTTCCCTGTTCTACCTGAGTTTAGCATGCCCTAATTTTTACTCAATTCAACTCATTTAAATCTAATTTTTGGATATGTCACAACTTCATATGTCTAGTTTCTAACCCTTTTGGTCCCATCTTATTTTGATGTGTATAATTCTAGATATAAACAATTTACCTCAGACTGCCCTGTTCTCAGCCAGAATTAGGCTTTTATAAGTAAAAATTTACTAAAAATAGAAAACTAGGTGAATTTATACGAAATTTATATCAAATTAAAGTATCAGAACAAGCTTTAAAATGAATTAAGTTTCATGTTATTTGCATAAGTATATTTTGATTTATGAGTTCCAAAACTTAGCCCTACTAAACTATCCTGGTTCAGTTCGGTTTAAACTTAAGCCAATTTCCTTGGTGCACTGGGAGTAAACGGCTATGAATTTGGTTCTGAAATTTTAATGGGATATTCCTTTGCATGTTACCTTTCAAACAAACTTGGGTTCACTCAATTTGAATTATATAGGGTGAGTTATACCCTTCTCAACTCACATTGCCCAGATAGGAATCCAGATTTCTAGGTTAAACTTCAAAAATTCATAACTAATTTTATACTAATCCAATGGCCTTATATGATATATGTATGGAAAGCCCTAATGTCTAGTTTCATATAAAAATGGTTTCATCCAATTTAAATGATGGTAGGCAGAGCCGTACACTCTGCCGTATGGACCGCTGAGGAAAACCCTAACAACTTCTAGATTTGTCTTCCTCCTTCAAGCTATTTGCCCTCAATTCCAATTTTAATCACAACATACATGCAAAACCAGTCATAAAACATCATCATTACTCTACAAAACATCCATATCTTAGGTTATGCATGCTCACCATGCAGCCCCAAATCAGAGAAAACAAGAGGAGAAGTAGGATTTCCTACCTTATCTAGTTGAGTTTGTGTTGATTTTGTGTCTTTGATGGTGGTGACTTAGGATGAGACTTGAAGATGGATGAGAATGGAGTAGAAATGAGAGCAAAGAGGAGAGAAAGAGAAGAGCTTCAGCAGCTGGATGAGGGGCCGAAAATGGATGAGGAGAAAAGGAGAAAAAGGTGAAGATATTTGGTGGTTGCTTGATTTTGATTGGTGGACCTAACTTAGTCATAAAATCTGGTTTACTCCCCATCATCAAGGGCTGTCTAGGCGCCACTTGAGGGAGGTATTTGGCTAAATCTTAGCCATTGATTCTAGGGCGCTCATAGAAAAATTCTACTGGTTCGGTTCTGACAGTTTGAAATACCAAAATCTTACTGATTTCTCTTAAATCGGTAAACTGGCTTGAAAATTTTCTGTGGGGTTTTCTATGCTCCTAATCTAATTCCATCAAGCCTAATCCATCTAAATCACCCTTAATTGGCTTCAAGTAAATGTCTAATCAGATTCTGGTTAAACTCACTTATTCGATAAAACTGAATAACTCAGTTGTTAGCGATAAAATTTTTCGGACGTTACAGTATTCATTTGCATTACATACAAGAAAATGCATGAGATGCAAAATGAAGATTATGAAGTTAATAGCGGGCAATAGCAGCGCGATTGCGGCATCGCGGTGTGGAGCGATGGTCAGCCAGTACAGAGCTTAAGTTACATAGTGTTTTCGCGTCGCGATGAAACGCGGCTGCTATTACTGTCATTGTCTGAAAGGACAATTCTGCCCTTATTTTTCGACTATTTGGCACAATCTAAATGGGCTGGAATGTCATCCTTCCCCCTTCCACTCTTCAATCTGCCTTTCGATGAGTTCGATTTGTTAGGGCTTTTCTCACTATATATTCTTGTCGTCTCTTAATCGTTCCTCTTTCCTATCACCCCTTACTTTCTGGTGAGCCTGCAATGTCCGGTGGCTGTGAGAGTGGCAGCAACTGTGGTTTGAGCTTTCTTCCTCCTTCTTCTCTTTGGTTGATCGTTGTGCTACTTCCTCCTCCTTTTTCTTTGGTTGTTCCTCTTCTTTCCTCTGTCTCTCTTTGTTCTGCTTGTTTCTTTCTTTCTTTTCTTCTATCTGCTTCCACCATTTTCCTCTTTCCATTCACCGTTTTTTCCCGTTCTATTTTCTATTTTTTTTTTCATTTCGATTTTTTGGTCTAGTTCAGCAATGACAACATCATTAACTCAAGCTTCTAGTGTTGCTCCTTCTTCTCGTGATTTGGTGAAGCCCACTAGTGACAACATTGACACTGCAACAAATATGATTTACGGCTACACTATTTTGGGCCACGTTTGAAAAACGTGGCTTATAACTATCAAATGCCACGCTTTGTTGGGGCCACGCTTTGTTGGGGTGGGTTTAGATAACATCTTTTGGCAACGCTTATAAGGCCACGCTTGTAAAATGTGGCCATAGACTGAAAAGACCACATTTCTCAAGCGTTAGTTATTTAAAGTGAAATGAATACACTTATATAATTAATAGACCACACTTATTAACCGTGCCTACTATTTTTTATTTACGCTACATTTTAAAAGCATGGTTTGTTGATTCCCGCTGCAATTTTAATGTTCCCACCAAATTTAGTGTAACAAAATTTAAAGGGAATAAAAAATGAGAGAAACATCTTACTCTCTCCCTCTTGAACAAAAACAAAGCAAATATAACTTTCTGTGAAACAAAATGAAAAAAAAATCCCTATTCCCTAAATTTGCTAAAATCAAAACTCCCTAATCTTCAATTTTCCGTGAACATTCATCTCTCCCCATTGTCGATCACTGCAACCCCTTCTATCACTGAACCCTTTCTCCATATTCAGGTACGTCCCTCTCTCTCCCTCTCTATCTCTTTATGAAACATTCTCTATTCTGAAGAAGACTTCTGTTTCTTGTTCTCTCTCTTTCGTAGGACTTACTGAAGAAGATTGTCTTGGAGAGGAACAAGAAGGACAAGGCCCAACTTGAAGCACCGTATAGGCATCGTCTCTCTCATAGGCTGCCCGTCTTGATCGCTACATGGAAATATTAAGTATCCTTGCACTGTATAGGCTTGTAGCTTCTCTGCCTCTTGCACCATCTTGCACATTTTGGTGTGGCAACATCTCATGTAGGTTAGCTAAATTGCAAATTGCAACTAAAATTATCTGCCAAGAAAAAAGAGTACAAGGGAGCAAACAATAAATGGAAGTATTATCTGAATCAAAATAAGATATGAGGAAATCAGTTGATGCTATCGTATTGCTTTGTTCTTGGGCTTGCCAGCTCGGTTATTTGTGTTAGATGTTATGCCTAGTTAAGGTATGAACAAATGGTGCTAGTGAAGAGATAGAAGTCTGGAAGACGTTTTGTTGCATTTTGTAGAAGCAACACTGGAGCACGGAAATCCCATTATCATTGTGGAAAAAAGATTAATTTAATACTATGTGTCATTTAATTTAAATGAGTTTTAGATCCAGGATGTGATTTTCATCTCATTTCTTTTACTATGTGACATATTCGTGGTGTTTTAATAAATTTTATTTATCGAAAAAAGATTATATGCTCTCATTTTCTTGCCAATTTACTTTTACAAAGAAAAGAAATCTTTTATTTTTCTTTTGCTTTGCGATAGAAGCAGTTGCTTACAAGTGGCTTTTCCCTTTCTCTTTCCTTAACTTGTTAATTAGAATACAACAACATCAATGCGAATAGATGAGATTGGCTACATGGATTAAATAATGCTATTGTGTCCTATCATAAAATAAATTTGTAGACAACCCATTTAAATCTTTCCTAAAGGTTTTGTCTTTGTTAGCTAGAATCATTCATAAAAATTGTTACATGTCGGGTGGCAGTAGAAAATCTGATATGGGGGCCAAAATATATACCTATTCAAATTATATGTTGACAGAAAAACTTTAGAGCATTTTTGAAGCACAAGGAGGTAATAAAAAAATGGTTAGGTTGACACGCACCTCAGGAACAGCTTAGGCAGTGCTATAGCTAGACATAATACTTTATCCATTCTTCAAAGGAGGGAGAAATTAATGGTAGCCTTTGGCATCTCATGATGGTAAAAAGAGAGTGTAAGGACGATATGAATTGTGACCAGGCCAAGAGGGATCCTGAGGTGGAAACCTTGCAACCAATTATCAATATATCAGATTTAGAAGTTAAATATGGTTCATTTATCATCTTTGGATCTTTGCACTTCTTCCATTATTATCCTAGCTAGTTTGGGTAAATGGTATAGTTTTAATGCCTTACTTTAAATATCTTTAAGGTCTTGCTGGTTTTATCAATCAAGCATTACTTTTATGAAAGGAAAATTGTCTTGAGAATGGGAAGTTTGTGATTTTTTTTTTTTTCAAAGCTTGGAAATTGATTTTGAACCATAATAAAATTCTAGGAGGCAAGAACGTTTATGACACATATACACCCATAAAATATGCATATATATTACATACATACATGCACATACATATTTGTATGTGTATATTTTTTACATTTAGTTGCATAGTGGGTGAAGACTTTAAGGTTTGGCATGATGGTCACCATAGTAGCATTTGCTGTGACCTGCTTGTGTTGATTAATATGTTCCAGGTTTACTTATGTTACTTGTTGTTTCCTCTCTAAAATTCTAACGCGTGAAAGGAAAATTTAATAAACTAAATGGTGGGGGAATAGTAACTCTTACAGTTATTTCATACCTAGAATTGCCCATAAGTTATTTTCAACCCTATTTATTTGCTTTGCAAGAATACATAATAGATCTATGAGATTGTTCTTGTGTTCTATATCTATGTAGCACTGAATAGCAGTAGGTTTGGGTGTTGGATAGTCCAATTTGAACTGACAATGGATGCCATGATGAAGTGTGCTATCTATATGTCTAATAAATGTGTTCTCAACCATTATTTTGACATTTTCCACTTATTTTCAACATAAATGTGCATTGACCAAATGGATTCTTGCTTAAGCCTTGGAGAAAACTGGTTGGGGGGTGTTGATTACTGGAGTCTTTTTTGTGGTTTAGCTAGCAGACATAATGGAAAATTAAGGGTTTGTTCTTGATCTGCAAGTTTGTGGGTGAGACAAGGACCTGACCAATTGTTTTCTCTTGGACTGAGGCAAGCATTTTGGCTAATAGGTCATCGTTGTTGAGCTTTATTGCCAACAATGGAAGTCCTCGAGGGTTAAGAAGGTGACAAGAGAAAAAGAGATAGTAAAAATGGGGGAAAGGAAGACAAAGTTCAAATGAAGGCAAAGAAAGTGGTAGCTGAATTTTCTAGAAAAGACATTTAGGCTTCCCTTTTAACTAAGTGCTGGCCACATGAGTTAGCATGGATTTTGTTGTTTGCTTACTTCATTTGGTGTAAATGACGGGTAGGACGCTGGATTCAAATAAATTTCAAAATTTCAGTTATGTTTCATTTTCCTTTTCCCCACATTTGCTTTTTACAATTACATGCTTCCTATATTTGCAATTTAGTAGAATTTCTCAAATTTAGTATCTGCACCTATTAAACATGAACATGTTAAGTTGGGTATTATTATCTTGGAGCTAATGATTTTTTGGTTTCATTCCTAGTTTATTTGTGTAGAATAATATCAACAAGCTAGTATCAAAGTAAAGCAACTTGTTGATTATTATACGTTATAATATATCTAAGGCATACTTTCTTTTCTGGTCATTTCCCCATATTGATTTTCCATCAATTTGTTGGAATTTGGACATCCTGTTCAACAAATTTGTGAGGCATTTAAATTTATATGCAATTATGACATATTTGCCTTAAGACTTTTGAGGAATTCTCCCGAGACAGCAAGGGGATGCTCAGAGAAGAATAAGCAAGCAGGTTGGCAGGGGGAATGAGAACCCATTGACATACAATGATATATAGAGATAGGGATAAGCTAATTTCTATTAGCCAAAATCTAATGTGTGATAGACAAAAGGATCATAAAAAGGCATGAGTCTTAACAAGGAATAAGGAGGCTTCTTAATTTGTATTTTCTTTTTGCCTTTTTTTTTTTTTTTTTTTTGCTTTCTTTTATCTGAAACTATCTTAGGAAGCAAGAGTTTTAAGTTTCAAGAAAGGAGTTCTCCTGGTAGGTCACTATATTATGTAAATGGGTTAGGAGGTTAGCCTTTTAGTTGCACTTTGGGCTATAAAAACTTGGCTAACATCTAGCTGCTTTCTCATTTGCAATAAGGAGTATTTTGAAAATAATTATTTGAGTCTATGCTTGAATTATGTGTATTCTATGTGTCATTGGGTCTATGCTTGCTTTGTTAGTTGAGTAGACTTTGTGGTTAAGAATAGTTTTATTAGCTCAAAACTATAAAGGATGCAATTAATTATGCGATCCATTTTTATCAGCTTGTATCTTTTCTGGTATCATGTGGTTTTTGATTTCAATGATAATTAGTTTTACTTGGGTGATTATGCTAATATTTAGCTCTAAAATATATTCTTCTTTTTCATCCTTATATTTTTAATTTCATTTTAATGTGTATAGGATAATGTGGATGATGCATTGGATGGCAATGGAGTATGTTGACCTCTGGCATGATGAAGAGAGATAGATTATGATCATGGTGTTTCATACACTTTGTGACATATTAATGTGTTCCTTTTAGTCTTGTTTTAGTACTTAATCAGACAATAGTACTTAATTAGCTATTATGTTAAACTTGTTTCTAGTACTTTAGGCTAATATGTCAATGTTGGATCATGATGGTACTTTAGATAGTATTAATGAACTATTGATGTTTTTGTTTGAACTTGTTTAATTATTATCTTTGAATTATTTATTTTTATAACACACTTTGGAAGTATATATAAATACATACATACAATTGATCTTTAAGTTGATGTTGGTTTAATAATAAAATTAAAGTTTAAAATAATGAATTCTTACTAAATGATGAAAAATTTAAAATAATTTTTGCTTAATTTAAAAGTGTAGTCATATGAGAAACATTTAAAAAATGTAGCCAATTTGGGAACAAAAAAATAAATAGGCTATGCACCACACTTAAAAAGTGTGGTCTTATAGGAAAAGAAGAGACCACGCTTGTAACCGTGGCCTTAGGTAAATAGAAAAGACAACAATTGAAAAGTGTGGTCTCAAAGAGAAAAGAATAGGCCACTTTTCGTAAGCGTGGCCATAAATAAATAGAAAATACCAGGCTTATAAGCGTGGCCTTAAGTATAAGTGAAAGTGTTATCTTTGTTGCAACAAAGGCCACGCTTTTTTAGTCAAAGGCCACATTTTAGCTTAAAACGTGGCCTTTTCTCTGAATAAGTGTGGCCATAGAGAATAGGATATGGTTTTATAAGCCACGACATAGAAAGCATGGCCTTTGGATGAAAAGTGTGGCTTTTTGTCAAAGGCCACACGTTTCATGATTAAAAGCCACACTTTTTAAGCATGGTCTAAGGGCATATTTGTTGTAGTAATGATATGGCATGGTAGTGGAATAGCTTAAAAGACATCAATAATAGGAAAAGTGTAACATGTGACTTTTGTGGCATAACAACCAATGGTGGAATAACTGGAGCAAAAAGACACCAAATGGGTGTGACAGGGGATGCAAAAGCTTGTAAAAACATGCCACCTGAAATTAAACTACTTCTCAAGGAAGCTCTTGAGAAGAAAAATGGGGAGAAGGAAGCACACTTTGGTACAATTGGAGAAGGTGATGATGAATAAGAAGATTTGGAAGAAATTCTTCAAATTAGAAGAGGGAAAAGACCTTCATCAACATCAAGTGGGAGTTATTCTATTCCTTCAATTAAGCGTCCTAAGAAAGGAAAAAGCATAGAAGGTCCTTTGGATTTGATGTTTCCAAAAGATCTTGAAGCTACCATTAAATTAGGAAAGCCTCACCGGCAAAGAAGCATTAATGATGCTTATGATAAAGAAGCAAGGGCTGGAACCATTCAATACATAGCCCGATTTTTTTATATGAATGGGGTTGCTTTCAATGTTGCTAAATCAAAAAGCTTAAAGTTTTTGCTTGAAGCTGTTGGAAATTATAGTCCACACCTAAAAGCTCCAAGTTATCATGAATTGAGGGTTCCACTCCTTAAAAAGGAGTTAGAGCTAACAAAGGATATATTGAAGGGTCATAAGGAGGAAAGGGTGAAATATGGATGCTCAATAATGTCGGATGGTTGGACGAATAGGAAGAATAGGACATGGATTAATTTCATGGTAAATTGTCCAGCTGGGACAATGTTTGTGAAGAGTGTTGATGCTTCTGCATACATGAAGATGGCGGAGAAAGTATATAAGCTATTGGATCGTTTTGTAAGGGAGATTGGAGAACAAAATGTTGTTCAAGTGGTGACTAACAATAGAATTAATTATGTCTTGGCTAGTAAGAAACTATGAATTGCTCAAATTTCCTATTACTTCATTTAATATTTGGCTATTCATCTAATTTTATTTAATTTGGCTCTTCTTAGGCAAACTACTTCAAGCTAAGAAGGATAATCTCTTTTCGACTCCGTGTGCTATACATTGTGTATACTTAATGTTGGAGGACATTGGAAAGCTTCCTCGAGTTAAGAGGGCAATATAAAGAGGTATTAGTCTTATGAGCTTTATCTACAACTACACTTTGGCATTGAACACAATGAGAAAATTTACCAACAAGATGGAGTTGGTTAGGCATGAAGTGACAAGATTTGTTACAACCTTCCTTACATTGCAAAGGTTGTACACATAAAAGAGCAACCGGGGAAGGATGTTCACTTTGGATGAGTGGTTGAGCTCCAAGACGGTTAAAGAACCTAAGGGGAAGAAGGCAAGCGATAATGTGCTTAGCACAACATTTTGGAATGATGTTGTGTACTCTATTAAAGTTGCAGGGCCTCTTGTGCATGTCCTTAGGCTTGTTGATAATGAGGAAAAGCTTGCAATGGGATACATTTATGAAGCAATGGATATGGTTAAGGAAACCATTCAAAAGTCCTTCAAGGATAATGAAGTCAAGTACAAGGATGTTTTTGCTATTATTGATAGAAGATGGGACTCACAACTTCATCATCCATTGCATACAGCTGGCTATTTCCTGAATCCTGAGTTTTACTTCCCAATGCAACAAAGATTGAGAATGATCATGAAATAATGGATAGACTTTATAAGATTATTGATAGGTTGATTCCAGATGAAGACTTGGCTGAAAAGGTTACAAATGAGATTGAAATATCTAAGAGAGCTAGTGGTATATTTGGAAATAGGATGGCAATAAAACAAAGGAACACAGTGGCTCGTGGTAAGAATTAAGAAATATGTACTTAATTCTTGATAAATTTAGCTTCATAATGTTTCTTAATAATGGTGATTTCCTGATTATTGAATTATAGCGGAATGGTGGAGGAAGTATGGAGCATCTACTCCTAACTTGCAACAATTTGCAGTCAAAATGTTGAGCCTAACTTGTAGTTCAGCAGGACGTAAGCGCAAGTGGAGCACTTTTGAGCATGTAAGCAAATGCAAATAATTTTTCTTTGCATGGTTTCATACTTCTATTTAATGATTTTAACACTAACATTTATGTCTAATGTCATGACCCCACTCAGGACATGACCGGCGCATAAGGGACACGTCCCCTAGCAAGCCTACACAAGACATTTTCTAAAAAAAATTGGGCAGAGTCTCCTTTGTATTTAGGACTATTCCCAAATACGGATCCTCCACCTGCACAACAATCCAAACACACAGAATCATTGGGGATCCAGGCATTCTCCGAATGCACCCCACTGCACACAACATGGAAATTCAAAACATAATCATACTTATGAAAATATATGCACATACGTATCCATCATGAACCTTAACCCATAATCATTAAAATGCAACTTGACTTAGCTAAAAACAACATGCTTTTAATTACAAATTAAAGCTGATACAGGGAGGACCCTGCCTGTAGGTTATTGGAGCACTTCTAGAGATTTTACACTTAAACTTAGATGCTGAAACTTCTAATTAGCTGTGGAAGCTTGAGCACAATCTCGCACCTGTCTAAAAACATGGAAAGAAAGAAAGGGTGAGTCATACAAACTCAGTGAGGCATAATATATCTATAACAAGAGTGGAACAATTCTAAACATATGGTTTTAGTAACATATAATTTATAAGCGTTTTTAAAACTCCTACGTTGTTTCTTAAGTAAAATACTTTGTCCATGTAGTAACATCACTATAAAAACTTCTGGTAAGGCATATCTGATATTCAATCTATCTTTAAAATCTCTTTATGGCTCATTAGAGCACCTTTTAGTTCAACTGAATATAAACTTCATTATATCAACTCATATGTATCCTTGCTCATGACGTCAAACACATGATAACTTCAAGGAATTTCTTTAAATTTCAATTTCAACTGCAACTAAATACAGTTTCAACTAGTAAATAAGAATCTTAAACATAGATGCACAATATAGAAATACTTTCTCAAAATATAGAAAATAAATACTTGTTCAACCTCATGAAAAACTTAGGGGAGGATTCTATTTCAGAAAATAACTATCTGACTGGGTGGCCCTGTGGCCAATTCCAGTAGTAAAAGATAATCTCACGCCTGTGCGTGTCTATATATTCCAGGTGTAACATCCACGACTTCCGACTTCCGAGTTCATAGTATTCCCAACCTCCAAATTCATCTTCAAGGCTGGACAGACAAGGATTTACGATTTCCGAGTTTGTCTTATAGTTCAGCTTCCGATCTCAATATTAGCTTTGACTTCCGACTTCGTTCCAAGGCTTACAAGGGATTTCTTCCGATTTCCGACCTTAAGCATGCAGCTTACGATCTACGACTTAATGCATGTAGCTTACGATTTCCGACCTTGTGTAAGCGTGTATAAATTTAGACCTCATCAGTATGAATTCCGATTTCCGATTTAAGGAGCTGAAATGAAGTGACTGATGCTTCCAACTTACGAGTTCGTCTTCGACTTCAGCACAATTTACGACTTCCGACCTTAGCGATCAAAGAGCAAAATGTTCGATTTCCGACTTTGTCTCTAAGGCTCAAATGAACTGGCTATATTCCGAATTTCGACATTATGATTCACAAATGTGCGAGATCTGATCTTGAGTCCAATATTAGTAGCTCTCATTTCTATATCTTTTCGAGTTCCGGGATAGAAATTTTATAATTCCCGAGTTCCGACCTTAAGTGCTTGGCTTCACACCAGGCTCTGCTTTCAAGTTTCAACTAGACTGGATGTTTTCTGAGTTCCGACTTCATATACAGGAGGTTCACGAGTTCCGACTTTATAGAGCGTACGAGTTCCGATTTCGTTTTCAGAATATGCTAGAAACTACTCCCACTTTAGGCGACGTGGAGAGTGATTCTACCACACAAAGAGGGCAACGTGGAGAGCAAGGTTGGCTGAAATTTGGCCTTATGTTTAGAGGCCAATCACAACCTCCCAAGTTAACTCCCACTCATGCCTATATAACACACCCTCCTCCTTTGATTCAGACCCTCATTCACGTTGCTTTCCTCTTCTCCTTCAGCTCTCTTTCTCTCTTGCTCACACATCCAAAACTCAAGCAAAATTCCAGCCTTGTTCATCCAAACTCCAAGAATTCAGCACAAAACACTTAAATCAAAGGTAGGGGTTTTGATTTCTTGCATCAAATCCATGCACTTGGCTAACTGGGATGAATCATTTTCACCTTATTTGATGTGTGAATTAACTAATTATGCTTGAATTAATAGAAGATTTTGAGTTAGAAGTAGAATTAGAAGAAGAAAACTAAGAGATGTAAATGGATGAGGGTGCTGTCTTGGTGGAGAGTCCACGGCAGTCCGTATGGCGGAGCGTACGGCGCCGCCTACAATCGGTCAAATCCGATGAAACTACTTTTAGATGAAACTAGACATCTAGGGCTTTCCATAGACATATCATATAAGGATTTTGGATCAGAATTGAGGGAGATATGAATTTTTGAATCTCGACCTAGGGTTTTGACTCTGACTCTGGGCAGATTAGGTTATTTAGGGTAGAACTCGACCTATAATACATGAAAAAGAGTGAAACTAACTTTTTTAGAAAGCTTACACATAGGAGAATATCTTATAAAAATTTCAGAATTTAATAAGGTCCCAATTGCTCCCAGTTCTCCACGCAATTCGCCCTATGTCCACACCGGGCTAGAACAGGGCAGTGTAGGAAGGTCTGAATTCGGGGCTTGTAACTCGAGCGCCACTAAGCCAAATTGAGTGGGACTTTTTCCAAATGAAACTTTGTTCTGTTAGCTTTAACATGAGACCAATTTCGTATGATTTGAGTGAGTTTTCGATTTTTAGTGGATTTTTACTTTTAGTTGCCTGATTCTGACTAGCCAATGGGCAGACCGAGATAAAATTTAGATATCTTGAGTTATAGATACCGAAATTAGATGGGACCAAAGAGGTTAGAAAATAGACACATAACACTATAACATACTCAAATTTGAGGTCCAAATGAGTTAAAATGAAATTGTGGCATGAATTACAAGAACCGGGTTGGTTGAATACACTGAGGCAGGATTTCTGCCTTAATGAATTTGATATGGATTTGAGTTCTATGTTAGAATATAAATGTGAAGTTGTGTTTCTTGTGATAAATTGATGTATTGATTGGCTGGCACTATTCATGGGGAAGCGGACACGTTCCGTTATGCTGCCGAAACTTCGGTAGAACCCATGTACAAGTTATGAATTACATGTGAATGCATATACATTCTTAAGAAAGCCATGAAAGTTATGAAAAGAATTGTGTTATTATGTAAGTTCCATACTACTTGGGCCAGCCCCGGATAGAAAGTTAATGGGAATAGATCGGTGGGAAGATCGGGGAAAGTAAACCCGACATTCCTATATAGGAACGAGCTCGATCCTGATAAGCAGACTATTACCCAGGAGTCCAAAATGGCCAAGAACTCCCAGGGGACCAAGAGAGATGGAAAATGATAGAAAGTAATGAAAGAGTTTATGAAAGAAAGTTCAAGAATGAGTCTACATGATTACATGAATGCATGAATACATGGAATAGTTACATCAAGATGTTTACAATTGTCTGTTATAATTGCTCACTGCTATTCATTTATTTATTTCGTTCATCATTCTATGCATTAGTATTAGTAATCTATTTCGTTTTTTATGCCAATTAAAGTAAAACTGAACCTTACCTCGGACCAGACATGTTTTTAAACTCATGAAAATGGACTTTTAGTTTGAACACATATTTTTATAATTAAGTAAAACCTGAGGCAACTGAGAATGTATGTGATGTCAGTTCCAGTATAACCGAACCCTACTGAGAATTTTCTTGAAATTCTCACCCCTTTTTGTATCTCCCGCATCATTCTCAGACTTTGGCGATGGACTCCACAGCCACCCTTTTTATTGAGATCCCTGCATTACAGCTCCACCATGATCCAGAGTTGGATTCCTTGTACATAGCTGGCTCATGCAACTTCCGTTTATACCTCTTCAGCGACAGGAACTTTGATGTTCCTTTACACCATCCCCTCTTCGATCCTGCTACCCCTTATATTGCCATCCCTCTACATATGGCGCACCGCATCTGCTCCTCCTGCACATGACCTGCCGACCGCACGAGTCACCACCGCAGGCAGCCCCCGACGTCCCGCTGAGTTCCGAGAGTGACCCCTCCAAGGCCACCGGCTCGTCGCCCTCTTCCTCCTCGGGACCTAGCGCAGACTATACTCCGGCCGAGCCTGGCATGGCTAACGGCTACTGTGAGTAGCTTGGCGAGGATGTTGTACAGCATGACCCTCTTTTGGACAGCATGTAGCTTTGGGTCATGGGTTTGACTATAGGGTTAGCAGTAGGTTACGAAATGTCCTTTGAGGACCATAGGGTATTTTGGTAGATGAGGGTATTATGATCTTCCTGATACACCAGCCCCGTATGTGTTCTACTTTAAAACTTTGTACATAAACTGAAACAGTGGCTTCTGAGATATATATATATATATATATATATATGTTTACACGTATGCAGTAACATTATTGTACTATACTTAT
Organism: Pterocarpus santalinus; assembly: GCA_031439595.1. Taxonomy (NCBI): domain Eukaryota; kingdom Viridiplantae; phylum Streptophyta; class Magnoliopsida; order Fabales; family Fabaceae; genus Pterocarpus; species Pterocarpus santalinus. The sequence continues at coordinate 41,949,698 of CM062527.1, forward strand.
CTTGGTGATATTTTGTTCGATTCGTTTCGCTTTTAATATAACAGTACGCCGTTTCGTCAATAGAGACGATTTAAAGAGAAATTAAAAACAAGAAAGGTAAATAAAGTATCAACACGGTAACACGACCTGACTAGTTTCATGCTATGGCTTAAGCATAACATAAAATTAGTAGGGTGTTACACCAGGCATGTTGGCCGATATGCCGGGCTAACAATCACCCTGCTAGCTGGGTTATACGAGGTGCATCAAGGCTAATGCTACTGTCATTAGCAAACAGTTTTGTTACAGTTTCCCCCTTTAGAAAGGCACTCACACTTGCTGGGTCTTTGCCATGCCTCATGTGAGTCCTTAAAAACATATTTCCTTCTAACTCCTTGACAATAATATTTTTCTTTATTTCAAATCATATCGTTTCTTGCTTATAGCTTTAAAAGGATAATAAGATTCAAGAATCTTCGTATTCTTAGTAAACATAGTTATCAAAATTCATCAAATATACAAAATAACTATACTATCAAATATAGTTTCAAAGTATAGTACTTTCAAACTAAAGCATCTAGAGCTCTTTCTCAATTATCGAAATGTAACTGTTCCTTCTATCCAATACCTCAGAATATTGACTTTAAGAACATAAAAATTTCTAATAACTAGAAACTTCATATTATTTAGATACTATAAATTAGCTTCTATAAGAGCTTGTCCCACACTTCTATGCTTAAACATATATATATATACACATAACTAACATGATTATGTTAAGAGTCCTATAAACACGGAGTAAAACATATTAATTCAATTCTTTCATAAGCTTCACTAAATTACATTTTTGGCATGTAGCTAGGAAATTAAGAATAAGAACAAGCTATAAATATACTAGCACTCACCTATCAAGTTTGGAAAGAAAGGAGCCCAACTCTACGAAGTCTTAGAGCCACCAAGAGATTCCAGAGAGTATCTAACATCATAAAGAACACAATTCAAGCACTAATTAGTTTCTAAAGCTAAGGATTAACTTAAATGACCTCCCAAGGTACAAAATCCCCAATTTAGAACCCTAGGTTCCCAAACCTCAACCTTAAACTTAATCCTCCAAGAAAAGCTTTCCCTTCCTATGAAATAGAAGAAGATTTGAGCTTGGAGAGTTACCTTGGGTTGCAAAATAAGGAAGAAACTTGATGGAAGACTTGGGTCTCCTCCCACCTTAGTTTCTCTCTCTAAAAGAGATGAGAGAGAGAGAGCTTCAAGGAAGAAGAAGATTGATGATGATGATGAAGAAGAAGAGGGATTTGTGGAGGATTTGATTAGAAAATGGTGAAAGAGTCATGGCATCCATGAGGAGAGAAAGAGAGAAGAGATAGAAAGAAGAGAGAGAGGAGTTGAGGAAGAATGAAGAAGAAGGAACGGAATCCTTCTTTTAAATTTCGTCCAGCGGGCGCCTGGGCGCCATGACTTGGCTGCTTGGGCGCCCAACCACCTGAAGCGGCATCACTTTTGCAGCACAGCCAGCGCCTGGGCGCTAGCCTTGGGCGCCTAGGCGCCTAGTCTCTGTTTTTTTTTTTTCTCTCTTCCTCCTTCATCTACACTTCTCAACTATCATCATATACTTATTTACATTTCTTAATTTTAAGTTAATGTCCTCATTTATTTTATTCTCCATTAACTTTAAAACATAAATATAAATAAGAGAATATCCCCCATTTGAATCCAATAAAATATTGGAAAAATCAAACTCCTTAAGAATCAAAATCCAACTTTTGGATTTTAGTACAAACTTCCGAAAACTTACATTTTCTTAAACTTCAAGCTTGAAAATGAAAGAGTTAATAACTTCCAAAAATTCGTTAAAAAATTGCTCTTCAATTCTTTGATATCTAAGGAACAATTACCGGGACTTTTGATCCCATGAAAATGTCCCAACCCTATAGCCCTCCAAGGGGGCATAGGATCCAAACTTAGAACTTTCACAGGATCTGATAGAACAAAGTGTCACAATTCGTGTGACTCTTGACCCGGGCATTACATCTAATTTATGATATGAATATCATAGATTCATTCTAAGAAAAAGGGCAAGCTTGAGCATCAAAAGTTGTAAGACTTAGTATTTGTCTAGTATAATCGAACTCTTAAAGAGTACTTTGACAACCAATATGACATTGATCCTATTCTCTTAAATGGAATTGATGATAGCAATAAGTGGTTGTTGGGAAAAATGAGTGCTAACACAGAAGATGCTGAAGAAGAATTTGTTTTTGGTGATGATGGATTGACTTGAGGAGATGTTTCTACTGCAGTTGGGGCTGAGGAGCCTCCAAGACACACTAGGCTTGCTACAAGATTGCAGAAGAAAGTATCAAAGCATTCTAGTTCAAGAAGAGGGAAGGAGCCTATTCAAGAGGAAGAAGAGTTTGATAATGAGGAGGACTCAAAGGAGGGGCAAGAAGAGATCTATAAGTCTAGTAATGAAGAAAGTGATGGAGATAACAATATGAAGGAGGAGGAGGAGGAGCAGAAGGAGGAGGATGATGATGATGAATGATTTGTAGAATGTTTTGTTAGTTTTAGAGAGTAGAGATTTAGGTTTAACTAGGATTTGTTATTGCCTTTTATATTTTGTTGTCCTTATACTACTTGATGGTGCTATTTTTTTTTTTTTGGTATTTTTGCCCTTAGAACTTGATCTTTATGCATTGGATTTGTAACATCCCGGTTTCCGAGTTCGGCTTTGCCCTCAGGACTGATTCATTCCGATTTCCGACTTCGTCCTTGAAACACAGATAAGAGTATTATTCCAGAGTTCCGAGTTAGTCTTGCTGGATTCCCGACTTCATGCCTTGTACGACTTCCGACTTCGTATGGATTATTTCCAACGACTTCCGAGTTTAACCTTCAAGTCCGAACACATGAACGTAATTCCATGAGATCCGGTTTCATGCCTCAAGGAAAATATATCCGGATTCCGATGTCACCAACCATACAGTGTATAAATTCCGACTTCACATCCTGTCCGACTTCCGATTAAATCTTCAATTTTGATTATGAACGATTTCCGACTTCGAGGTATATACGGGCATAATTTCCGACCTACGACTTCAAGTGGCATACTTTACTACTTCACGACTTTCGACTTCATATCTTAAAAGTATTTATACACGGTTTCCGAGTTTAAGAACTTGTGTTTGGAAACGTGACTCGAACTCACGAGTTCCGACCTTAGTGTTGAACTCAATTGGGATGGATACGAGTTCGGACCCTTGAGCAAATCTTCAGTCACACGAGTTCCGATTTCACATCCAGCATTGGCATTTCCGAGTTCAAATAGGAAGTTCCGAGATTATGTGATTGTGAGCTTTCGACTTACGGCCTACGACCTTGATTCAAGATTTCCCCAAGTCACAAACAAGCTGGTACGAGTTCCGACGTTAGGCTTCAGCTCCAAGCTCAAGTAAAAGCGACACGATTTCCGACCTCAAGTATAATAAGGATGAGTTCCGACTTGAAATAGAGTAAATGCGAGTTCCGATTTCAAACAGTATGGCGGAAAGTTACACTGAAAGGGAGACGTAGCTAAATTCTGTCCACAAGAAAATTCAGCCAATCAAAGCCCTCCAAGTTAACTACCACTCATGCCTATATAACGCCTTCTTCTCTGCTCATTCAGACCCATTTCTGCGCCCTCTCTTCTCCCTCACTGCAGCTCTCTTTCCCCTTCTCCACTCACCCAACCCCATCACTCCTTCAAGCTTAGCTAGGTCCTAATAATTCAAGTTTCAACAATTAATTCAAGATCACACTCCAAAGAGGTAGGATTCTGCTCCATTCTTGAATTCCTTACACTATGATTGCATGAGATTGTGTTATTCTTTATGTGTTCAATGAACTATTGGATGTATTGGATGAATTTGTGATTGAATTAATAGAAGACTTGGAGTCAGAATTATGATTAGAAGGAGGAGACTAGAAGGAATGAAGAAGTGAGATGCTGTCTTGGTGAGAAAGTTCCCGGCAGTCCGTACGACGGAGTGTACGGCTCCGCCTACAATTGGTCAAATCCGATGAAACTATTTTTAGATGAAAGTAGACATTCAGGGCTTTCTATAGATATATCATATAAGGTTATTGGATTAGTATTGAGAGAGATACGAATTTTTGAAGTTTGACCTAGGGTTTAGAATGTTCATCCGGGCAGGGTGACATGAGGAGGATATAACTCACCCTATACAACTCCAAATCGAGTGAAACTAAGTTTTTTAGAAAGCTTACACACAGGGGAACACCCCAATATAAGATTCCGAGATTGTTATGGTCCCAATTGTTCCCAGTGATTCGAGGAAGTTACCCTATGTCCAAACCAGGCCAAAACAGAGTAGTTCAGGAAGGTCGACTTTCAGGACTTATATCTCGAGATGTACTTAAGCAAATGGAGTGAAACTTGTGGCAAATGAAAGGTTGTCCTGTTAACTTTGATATGAGACCAATTTAGTATGATTTGAGCCAGTTTTCGATTTTTAGTGAGTTTATACTTCCAGGAGTGTAACTCGGGCTAGTGACTGAACGAGTTGAGGTACGATTTGAATATCTTGATTTATATAAATCAGAATGGCATGGGACCAAAGAGGTTAGACAGTAGACATATAGAGCTATGACATATCAAAATTTGAGATTTAAATGAGTGGAATAGAGATAAAGGTGGATTATACAAGATTCGGGCAGAACCGAATAGAATTGGCAGAATGGCCAAAAATGATAATTTTACAAGTGTTAGTGAAACATATAAAGTTTGAATGGAGGATTGCCAGCTTGACATTGACATATATGCGTTAAGTTGATTATGTTGCTATGACTGATTTGTCTGTGAGATACTGGCACTATTCATGGGGAAACGGACCTGATCCGTCATGCTGCCGGATTTATGGCAGAAGTCTATAAAACTAGGAATGTTTACAGGTAATGATGAATTAGAGTATGAATGGGTATATAGAAACCCTATATTCAATGATATAAGTATGAGATGAGAAATGATATAAGTATGAGATGAGATATATGAAAGTAAAGGACGAAGCATATGTATGAGTGTCGGTAGAATGGTAAGGAGGCTACGAGCCTTTATGAGTTACGAATATGTACGTGAAGATCATGTGTGCAATGATACGTGAAAATAAATGAAGTATATGTATGAGTACACTCTTTATAATTGTGCTTGAATATGTATGAGAATAAAAGAATGTGAATATATTGAATGTGAGTCCCTTCACTCGAAGGCAGTTATTCGAGGTCCCTCCTTGTGAAGGCAGCTAAAGACTTGGGTCCCTCTATGTTGGAGGCAGTTGCACTTTGGGTCCCTCCAACCTAGAGGCAGTGGATCCCCTTGTGGGTGAGTCAGTGTGACGATGGTCACGGGTGAGGCTGACGAGCTCACTCCAAGGCCAGGCTACCCAAGGGCAGTAAAAGCACCCTAGGGACGGCGATACGTAATGCCTAGGTGTGCCAAGTAAATACTAAAGACTAAAGACTAAAGATTAAAGTAGATGCAAGCACAGAACTTACATGAGGCATGGCATGACCCAGCTAGTGTAAGTACCGAATGAAGGTCCCATATTCCTAAGGAACGTGACATGGCGATCACGCTCTGATGGGGTATGACATGGCGATCATACTCTGGAATGTGGCATGTAAAGATTTTATGATGAAAAAGAAGATGAAGAAAGAAAAGCAAGTTTCATGTATAGGCATGAATTTTAAGTACGAGTAAGTTTATGTGTAGATGTTATATTCCCAGCATATTGATGTTAGATGTGTTTTAATATGCCACAGTTATTATTCATGGTGCTATATTTGAATGAATTTTATGGGTTCTCCCAAATGCTAAGTGTATAATTAAAATGAACTTTGCTTCGGATAAGACACTTTTCGAAATGTAAAATTAAACAGTTTGTGCAGCATGTTCATCCTTTTCAAAATAAACCGAAGCAAACTGGGGACGAACATGATGACACTATGTATGAAGATTAGAGAATCTTACTGAGAATTTTATAATTCTCACTCCTATTTCCATGTTGTCTCCAGATAATTTCAGAAGTTTTCGAAGACGGCTGAAGTTCTTTGTCGATTGAGGTCCGCTCAGTAACTTGAATATGACTCTAGGGTATAGTACTATGAATTAAGCATAGTACTGTGCTTAGGAGGGTGTTACAGGATTGATGGTGACTGTATGTTTTTAGACCATGGAATCGATTATGAATTTTTATCATTGATGCGAATGGGTTTAATTGTGAATGATTTCTTATTTTTGAATATTTATATATGTTATATAATTTGCATGATAATTATGTACATTTTAGCAAATAGCGGTGGAACACTATCTGCTATCCCACTATAGCATTTTTGGGGTCGGCCACTATGCACTACTATGTGCTTTTGACTACTATGGTCTCAATGTTGAAGAACATGATTGACAGACATAACATACTTGCAAAATCATTCAAGTATGCAAGAGACAGCTACAAGAGTGAAGAATTCTCAAAACTAAAGTCAAAGTTGATAAGAAAAAGACACAAAGATAGGAGAACGTATAATTTGCCATCTGCTTCTGAAGTGGCTACTTTAATTATCGGAGACATTGATCAACTTGGTCGAGAAAGAGACATTATTGTAGAGTCAAAATCTAGAAGGCTGCAGTAATTGGATGTCCTACATCCAATGTATCTACGTATGCAATATCCTTTGCTTTTTCCATATGGGGAAGATGGTTTTAGACCTAACATTCCCATAGCTAATTTTGTATCAAGTAGAACCAATAAGAAGAGCTCCAGAATAACCATGAGAGAATTCTTTAGTTACAGAATGCAAGATAGAGTTGATAAATCTCCCATTTTAATGCAATCAAGGAGACCTTTTCAATAGTTCCTGGTGGATGCATACACAATGGTTGAATCTAAGCGACTAAGATATTTTCGATTCAACCAACCAAAATTAAGAATTTAAAACTACAAAGATTTGCATGAGTGCCTTTTACGAGGTGAGCTAGATGTTGCAGCAATGGGACAAAGAATTATCCTACCAGGTTCATTTACTGGAGGTCCCCAACATATGTTCAATAATTGCAAGGATGCATTCGCAATTTGTAAATATGCAAGATATCCAAGTTATTTTATCACCATGACAGGTAATCCACAGTGGAAAGAAATTAGAAGATTTGTCAACAAAAGGTCATTAAAACCAGAAGATCGTCCAAATATTCTATGTAGTGTTCAAGATTAAATTTGATGCCGTAATCAAGGATTTAAAGGATAGGAATATATTTGGCAAGATATTAGGATGTAAGTTTATTTTGACATTTTTTCCTTTTTATTTTTTTATTTTTATTTTTTGGTCTTAAAGCACTAATACATAAAAACATGCATCCTGAATTCAAGCCTTAATCTCCAGATGAAGGAATGAAAATTGTATGCTGCAATCCAAAAGTTCATGGTTCGCTGGCCATGTGGTTTCCACAATACAAACTCTCCATGCATGAAAAATGATAGATGTGTGAAACACTACCCAAAGGAATTTAGGCAAAGGACCATTATTGATGATGGTGGCTTCCCAAAATATAGAAGAAGAGATAACAGGAGAATAATACAAAAGAAGAATTGTATCCTAGACAACTCATACATTGTTCCTTACAATGCAAGCTTACTCTTAAAGTATGGTTGTCATTTTCAGTACACATGTCAAACAAGCTCAATCAAATATTTTTTCAAATATATTCACAAAGAAAATGATCGGGTGACTACCACTATATCTAATGGAGATAATTCTAATCAAAGAACTCAAGTTGTTGATGAAATTAGCAATTACTATGATTGTAGATACATATCAACATGTGAGGCTACATGGAGAATATTTGGATTTGAAATTCAAATGAAGGAGCCTGCCGTTATTAGACTCATATTTCATCTTGAACATGAACAATCAGTAATTTATAAAGACTCTGCATTTATTCAAGATGTTGTTAACAAAGCAATAGATCGAAAAACAATGTTCTTAGGCTGGATAGAAGCAAATAGAACTTTTGGTTTTGCAAGGAGTCTAACATATTCAAAGTTTCCAGCCAAGTTTGTTTGGAAAAAAGATTGTTCAAAGTGGATGCCTCGAAAATAAGGGTTTGCTATTGGGAGACTAACTCATGTGCTGGCAGGAAGCGAAGAATGTAATATCTCGAATTTTTGTGTATAACTTGTCTCATTGAATTATTAAAACTTTAGACACATTATAGAATTTTGAGTAATTAATGTCGAAATACATTTATGTGGGTTAGAGGAATATGAATTTCTTTGAAGAAAAATTTATGGATAATTAGTTAGGTTTTACTAGTTTGAAAAAAATGACGAAAACACCTTTGGATGAACTTTTGTTAATTTCTGTGTTGCCTAAGAACTTTTAGTAATTACATCTTGACCTTAGGGGTTATTTCCACAATGATCCCAAAATTTTTTTTAGAAATGACATTTAAGTCTTTGCATTTGTAGGATGGGTAAAATAGGGTTTTAAACGGAGCAAAATCACGTAGTAAATTCATAGAACCCTGAACCTCAGCTGAATGAGCCACGGGGCTGTCTAGGAGTGAAATAACCTAGGATGCCCTTTGACTTGTCCAGAATTATGGAAATGCCACTAGTTATAAAAAACAAGCAAAAAATGCTAAATGGTTTACAAAAAATTGAAAGATGTAACATTTTGAATAAACAGTGTGACTGACTTGCATTGTTAACTAAATTATTTCGTGGTATTCGAGAAATAGGAATAACTAGGATTGGAAAATAAACATTGGGATTAGAAAGAGTTGAATTTGCTATGTAGAAAATTTAAAAGGATCATTAGCTATGTTTTGAAAACTTAAGAGAAATTGGTTTAGTTTCATTATTGTGAAACATAAGAACCGAATCAGTAGAATTTTAGACTGTGAAACCCTAAATTGGGAGACTAAGATTCAGCCACACCTAATCCTCATGTGGCACCACCATTAGCCACAATTAGAGGTTGAACCAAATTCACCCACACTACAACTCCATCAACCACACATTTTACCACCAACCATTATGATTAAAGCAAAGTAAATCCCTCTTCCCCTTTCTAAAATTTGGCCAAGAGAAGGGCTGAGCTCCCTCCCTTGCTTTGCTCCCCATTTCACTCTCTTCTCCTTGTTTCTTCATCTCATACAACTTTCTACACTCAAACCTTCCATTCTTCAAGCTCAAACTTCAATCTTGTAGTAGGATTCCTAAACTTAGCTTGATTTAGATGTTATGTGGTTAGCTGGTATGAGGGTTATCTTGTTATTTTGATGTTGTTTGATGCTTTCATGACTCATTTCATGTGATTAGAGATGAATATGCTTGGTTTAGGTTGGTTGATTAAGCAAAAACTCAAGAAAAGAGTGAAATAGAATTGGTTAGAAGGAATAACCCTACGGCAGTCTATATGGCGGAGTAGTATATAGTTCTGCCTACAACCACCAAAATTCAATGAAAATATTTTTATGTGAAACTAGACATCTAGAGCTTTCCAACCATATAAATTATAAGACCATTGGATTAGTATTAAGAAAGATATGAAGTTTTGAAATTTGCCTTAGTTTTCTACCACTAAATTCGACCAGAGTAGCTTGTGCGGGGCATAACTCGCCCTATACAACTTTAAAATGAGTGAAACCAATTTTTTAAGACATAGAGTAATATTCCATAAAAATTTCAGAATCAAATTCAATCATGTTGTTCCCAGTAATTCCTTGAATTTGCCTTAAGTCTTAACCAGGCTAGAACAGGGCAACTAGAGTTTACCAAGTTCATGAGCTCATAATTTGAGTTCTACTTACTCAAATGGAATGAAACTTATTGGAAATGAAAGATGAGTAAATTATATTTAAAATAATATAAGTTTCATATAGTTCTAACTAGTTTTCTATTTTTAGTGAATTTTTACTTTTCAGTGTGCAAATCTGCCTAGCAACAAGATAGACCTAAGTAAAATGTTAATAATGTGAGTTATACTTATCAAAACTTAATGGGACAAAAGAAATTAGAAACTAGACAAATATATCAAAAATTTAGACCTAAATGAATTAAGTAGAAATTATGGCATAATTTTTAAATTTAGGCAGAACTGAATAGAATTGGCAGAAATGACCAAATTGATGGGTTCACATGTATTAGTATACATATAGGGCTCGGGTTGAATGTTGAAAAATTTATATTGATATTGAGGGACTGATATGTTATATTGATTATATTGTTGTGACTAATTTTCCAGCTGAGTGATACTACTCACGAGAAGACGAATATGATTCGTTATGCTACCGAATTTTCGGCAGAAATTAGTGATAACTGTGAATGTTTATAATTTAATGTTCATATAAATGTCATGAAAACATGAATATTTGAAATTAAGGTATGAGGCATGTGTATAAGTTTTGGTTTGTGCGTGATATATATGTGAGCATCTTAACCATAAAAGAATATAAACAGACAAGATGTTGGTCCCTTCACTTGGAAACAGTTATTTGGGTCTCTCCTTATGAAAGCAGTTAAAACTATGAGATCCCTCTATCTGACGTGGTCAGATGACATGCCTCTACATTGAAGGCACATAGTCAGTTGAGATTTCTCCATTTTTGAGGCACGCGACCAGAAGATATCCCTTTTGTAACACCCTCTCTTATATAAGCCATGCTCGAGTCACGGAGTATATTAAGAGGTTGTCACTATGCTAAGAGAATCTTGGAAATGTGGAAAAATATAATACATAGCCTTTCAACTGTACGCTTTATTATTGAAAAATAATTTATAATTTTGTTGGCTCTGATACATAGAGAATAAAATAATTACAATTTAAAAGAAATTTGTGACTAACATATCACATAGAACTTGCTTCCGCTGCGCATCAACTAGCTTTAGTAGTCTCTTGATTTAGATTGCCTCCGAGTCTTGCTCAGTGAATATCCCAGTATTCCATCTCACACTTGATTTCCAACTTAGGTGCTGGAATATTTACGGAAAGGAAAAACATATAAGGAGGCAGTGAGAACCTATGGTTCTCAGTAGGTAAACTCAAACCATACCGTGTCATCATAAACATTCTAGCTGCTTCAATTTCTTATAAAAAAATGTGAGCATATATACACAACTAGTGGTTCAGTTTTAAGTTGAAAACATCTTTCTCAAAGCGGGTTATATTTTAACAATCAGTTGCTATATCATGTGATAGTCATAAAAATATGAATAGTATCATATGCTTCAACAAGGAGCATAATAACATTATGACTTAATAAGATAATTGAAAATGCAAATAAAGATGCTTATGGTTGACTGTATGCAAGCGCACTTGACTTAATTTGTATCTTTCTTTAACTTGCAACTTGATCTTCATAAACTTTTCTATTACTTAGTCCCCTAGGAGTTCTTGGCCATTTTAGACTCCCGGGTAATAGTCTGCTTTTCAGGATTGAGTTCGTTCCTATATAGGAATGCCGGGTTTACTTTTCCCGACCTCCCCACCGAACTATTCCCTTTAACATTAATCCGGATAGGCCCAAGTATTATGGAACTTTCATCATAACATAACTTTTATGTTCCTCGTAACATAACCTTTATGGACTTCTTGCAAATGCACATGGATTGAATGTAGATTGTAACTCATGCATAGGCTTACCGAACTTTTGGCAGCATAATGGAATGTGTCCGCTTTCCCATGAATAGTGCTAGTACTTAGCTAGTCAATTATATAGAGATATCATAACATTTCATTGATAATTCACTCATCAATCTCATAGGGGTAAATGTTGCATTTAAAAACATAATTGCTGTCTTAGCACATTCATTCAACCCGATTTTTGTAAATCAAGCCAAAATTTCTATTTAACTTATCTGGACCTCCATTTGGATATGTTAGAGGTTATATGTCTATTTTCTAACCTCTTTGGTCCTATCTAATTTTGATAAGTATAGCTCAAGTTATTTAAGTTTTATCTCGGCCTACCCTGAGACTGGCCAAAATTACGTACTTAAAAGTAAAAATCCATTAAAAATCAAAAACCAACTAAAATCATAGGAAATTGGTATCATATTAAAGCTAACAGAACAATCTTTCATTTGCAATAAATCCCATTTCATTTGCTTCAGTAGAGCTCGAGTTATAAGCCCCAAAATTTGACCTTCCTAAACTGTCCTATTTTGGCCTAATTTGGGCATGGGAAAATTTTTTGAATCACTGGAAGCAAACGAAATAGTATCTAGCTTGAAAATTTTTACAAGATGTTCTTCTATGTGTAAGCTTTCTAACAAAGTTAGTTTCACTCAATTTGGAGTTATGTAGGGCGAGTTACACCATTCTCAAGTCATACTGCCCGGATGAAAGTCCTGATTCCTTGGTCAAACTTTAAAAATTCATATCTCTCTCAATATTAATCCAATGGCCTTATGTTATATATTTATGCAAAGTCTTGAACATCTAATTTTATCTAAAAATAGTTTCATCCACTTTAATCGGCTGTAGGTAGAGCCGTACACTCCGTCGTACGGACTGCCAAGGAAATTTGGTCTTCTAGCCCCTCACATATTTCTATCCTCACCCTCTTCTATTCCTTAATCAAATTTAAACACAAAAACAACCAACAACTAGTCAAAGATCATCATAATAATTCACTAATGACATCAAAAAGTGAGAACATAAAGCCAAAAACAGCCACCACAATCAGAGTAATAGCACAAAATTGAACTTCTACCTCTTTGGAGTGTGATTTTGCTAGGTGTTGAAGTTTAAATTGATAGAACCTTGTGAAACTTGAAAGTTTGATGGAGATGACTGAGAGAAGGAGAGAAAGAGAAGGCTGAAATCAGGGAAGAATGAGATGCAAGTCAACAGGGAGAAGAGAAAAATCTGATTTAAACATTGAAGAGGTAGTTGGCTTTGTGAGTTTTGATTGGTTGAAATCTTTGTGGGTAAAGTTTAGCCATGTCTCCTTCTTTTGTGGCTATATTATTCTCCACGTTGCCTAAAAGTGGAATTCGCTTGCATTGTATCTTAAATCGAAACTCGTATCGATTCTGCTTAAAGTCAGAACTCGTGCCCATCTATTTGAAACTTGGAGATTAAACCGAAGATCGAAAATCTTGTCTGTTCTATTCGAAACTTGAAATCAAAGTCGGATGTCGGAAATTATGCACAATTTATTTGAAACATAAGGTCAAAGGTCAAAAATTATATAGCACACTAGTCACGTCAAAATTGAAAGTCAAGGATAAGAATATGAAATTTAAAATACTTAAACTCGAAAGTCGAGGATATTCATCATAAACTTATAAGTTAGTACTAGAACATAAAACCTCATACCCGCATCTCGGAAATCGACAACTAACCCATAAAACTCTTATACATGTAATTCCGAAACTCGGTCCAATAATTAATCTCGGAGATCAACTCAAAGCCCCAGAAGTTGGAACTTTTATAATCCCGGAGCTAAATTCAATCTCAGAAGTCAGTCCTAAGCTCAAACTCTGGAACATCAATAGAAATGAAAAGCTCTTAAAAATAAATATGAAGATCGAAACTTGTATGTTACATGGACATCAATTTTGAGGTTGGAAGTCGTGCATATTTAGTTGAGCTTGGAGATCACTTCGAAGGTCAGAACACATGTTTATTCTGGTTGAACTTGGAGACAAACTCGGATACTGGAACTCGGGTACATTTTAGTTGGATCTTAATTAACATCAATTATTTGCTAAAAAACCCGAACACTAAGTGCACTATCCCAAGGAAAGGAAACGATCATTTAACTTAATTAATTTGAATAAGTGTTCCATAAAACATGAACTAAGGTAAAGAATAATTTCATGTGAGAGCTAAGTAACTAAAAAACCACATACACATATCTTAACTATGTGATTCTCTCATGGGTAATCACGAGAGATCATATGATGATTCATAATACTCTTCATAAAGAATAACACAACTATAATCCCCTCTAGGGTATGAATGTGTGATGCCATTCGGCATGATGAATGATGAGTTTGATTGAGCTTGTTTCATGATTGAATGATGAGTGTGATGATATGATATGGATATGATGAACTATTGGTTGAAATTTTATGATTGGCATTTTGGGAAAGCTCTGGTCTAGCTATTATGCTACCGGATTTTCGTCAAATTTATGGACTTAATCATATCATTGCATGTGTCTAGTCAAAGAAGTATTATGCATGTACAGTATAATGATAAGAAACGAAAGAATAGGACATGACCCCTCAATCACTTCCGGGAAGTGAGAGACGGCGATCCACAAGGAACCTCTATGAGAGAGGCAAGGGTGTTATGGAGGACTTTCTAACTTAGAGATAACCAATATTGGCTTAATCTGATTTGGTTAGTACTGCATGACGACGGTCACGGAATGAGCTCATGTCCAAAAGCAGTCTACTTTAAAGGAAAGTAGAAGAATGTTAAGCACGTGCTAAAAATGAAAGTCAAAGTAGGACCATGGTCAAGTTGATGAATTGCATAGTCATGCATGTTATCCCATTCCTTATGGCATTGTGAATGTTTATTATGTATGTTAGCATGTATGCCTATGTATGACATTATGGATATGATGATTAATTTAAAAGCAACCCGCTTTGGGATTTATGTTTTCCGAAACTATTAAAATTGAACCGATATTTGTCCACTATTTTTATAATTAAACCCGAAGTGGCTGGGACGATGACGATGACACAATATTTGTCTGGTCGCGATCCTAATGAGAAATCTTATATTTCTCACTCCTACGTTTCCGTGTTGTCTTCAGATAGAGTTGATGGCATCCATGGTAGCACTTCTGACGGTACCTGTCTGGATAAGACGAGGAGCTGCCATGTTTGTTCAATTAGCTAAGGAGGATCGAGATAGTAGCATAGTATTTTCATTTTCTTAAGAGCCTTAGTTGGACAGTCTATGTGTAATTAAGAGCAAGTGGGAAGTCATGCTACTTAATTTGACCGATTATATATGTGATAATTATTAAGTGTAATGATGACTCTTGATTATCTATGATTACATTCTTGGCTTAAGGAATTGTGTTATACTATTCCCATTTTGTCTTACATCTTATTAGTAACTCAGCGATATGAGGAACAACATTCATATGTATACGAGTAAGTAAGCGCATAAAGGCTCAGTTTTCAAGCATAAAGATTTTACAAAAAAAAAATTTACATGTTATTTTCATATATTACTCTAATTTCAATGATAAGAACTTCTGCTAGTTAAGAGTAACAACTAGTGATGCCATAAAATGACTTAAGCATAGTATGGTATTATTAGAGTGTTACATTTTGGTATCAGAGCAGTTCGTCCTTGAAGAGCCTGGGGATGGACTAACTATGCTTCTAAGCATACTCTGTCATGTGTTAGAAATCATGCCATGGATCTTACCATAGGGGTAAGATATAGAAATTTGGTAGGCATGACTGTCTGGTTGTGAACATGATTAGCTACTGCCACACTTAGCTCGGTATTGAGCTTGATCAACTAAGTATCTTTGTTTGTGTGTCCAGGAACTGATGACTTCCGACAGGCAGAATAGGTTGCGAGGTGAGTCTGCCACCTTAGGTATGGCAGATGTGACGAATATTTCTCCTACACTGGTCTTAGCTAGGAGGGGATAGATTGCTATAACTAATCGAGCCTTGGGAGGAATAGCAGAAATTGAGGTTGACCCAGAATACTTGAAGTTCGCTAAGTTTATGAAGACCAACCCACCAGCTTTACAAAGAGGCTTCAACTCTAAGGAAGTTGAGGGTTGGATCGAGGCACTAGAAGGGAGATTCTCTGTGTTAAGTTGTACAGGGTTGCAGAAAGCAACATTTGCTACCTACATGCTGGAGGCTGATGCTGAAGCTTGGTGGGCCAATGCAAGAAGAATGATCGAGGATTCCCAGACCCCCATTACCTGGGAGGTGTTCAAGGCTGCACTCTATGGTAAGTGCGCCATGCCAAAGAAAGACGCTTCTGGAAGAAGGACAATTTCTCAATACCAAGGGACTAGGTATAACCCGTACTACAAGAGACAACTGCAGTTTGGAATGGGCACAGGTGGTCAGTTACCAAAGCAAATGGTGACTCCTAGGTGCCCTAAGTGTGGCAAGAATCATGGAGGACGACCCTGCTTAGCAGGACAAATGGTTTGTTTTTGATGCAAAAAGCCTAGACATATGGCTAAGGATTGCACTATCAAGCTATTGTCCCCTGCCAATAAGCCCCAACACCAAGGAAGGGTCCTTGCCATTAATGCTGAGGCCACTCAGTCCGATGATCTAATTCAAGGTAAGTGCGACGTCGATGGTAGAACCTTAACTGTACTATATGATTCTGGAGGTACACACTCCTTTATTTTTCGTGATTATGTAGATAGATTAGGATTGTTGGTGTTTGAATTGCCTTGTATGTTAATTGTTTCTACTCCTGCTAGGAAACCAGTTAAGACTTGTCATTGTTGCTTGAGTTGTCAATTCCAAATTGATGGTAGGTCTTTTGTAGCGAATTTTATTTGTTTGCCTTTGTTTGGTTTGGATTTGATTCTAGCATGGATTGGCTTTTGGCTAACTATGCTATGATAAATTATTCTGAGAAATCTATTGTTCTTCCTCCTATACCTGTTAAGCCTGTTGAACCTGTTAGTTTGTTTTTTTTAAATTCTGTTAAGATAGGGAGTAGTGAGTCTGGTAATCAAGGATATGTTCTCCTTATGGCAAGTGAAGTGGAACTCGAGCAGGTATTAGAAGAGATCCCCGTAGTTAGGGAATACGTGGATGTGTTTCTTGACAACATACCCGAATTTTCCCCGAAAAGGGAAATCGAGTTTTCTATAGAGTTGGTACCAGGAATGGGGCCAATCTCTACAGCACCCTATAGGATGTCCCCACTGGAATTGTCAGAGTTGAAGGGACAATTAGAAGAGTTGTTGGAAAAGAAGTTTGTAAGATCTAGTGCCTCACCTTGGGGAGCCCCGGTATTCTTTGTGAAAAAGAAAGATGGGAGCATGAGACTACGTGTAGACTATAGGCAGTTGAACAAGTTGACTGTTAAAAACAAGTACCTTTTTGCCTAGGATAGATGATCTTATGGACCAACTTTGAGGTACAGCTGTTTTTTTTCTAAGATTGATTTGAGATCCGGATATCATCAGATAAGGATGAAAGAGGAGGATATACCCAAGACAGCTTTTAGGACAAGGCATGGGCATTATGAGTTTACGATGATGTCATTGGGATTGACTAATGCCCCTGTTATTTTCATGGATTATATGATCAGAATCCTTAGAACCTATTTGGATAAGTTTGTAGTTGTTTTCATAGATAATATTCTCATATATTCGAGAACAAAGAAGGAACACGAAGAGCATTTAAGAGTTGTGTTGGGAACCTTGAGGGAAAAGAAGCTTTATGCTAAGTTATCTAAGTGTGAATTCTGGATGGAGAAAGTGAAGTTCTTAGGACATGTGGTGGCCGACGCTCTAAGTAGGAAGTCTTTGCATGCATCATGGATGATGGTCAAGAAGGATGAGTTGGTAAGGAGCTTTAGAGACTTTAACCTTGGAGTCGTGTTGACCCCCCATAGTTTAAGATTGAATCAGTTTAGGGTGACAAGCAATTTCAAGAGTCAAATTGCTCAAGCCTAAAGTGAGGAAGAGGATTTCCTAAAAACCCTAGTGCTGGTGGAAGAAGGAAAGTTGAAGGGTTTTGCTCGAGGTACAGATAGATTATGGAGGTTCGAAGGAAAAGTCTGTGTACCCGCAAGCGGTGACCTCCGAAGAAGGATTTTGAAGAAGGCTCATAAGAGCCATTTCACCATGCACCCTGGTGTGACGAAGATGTATCAAGACATTAAGAAGATGTTTTGGTGGCTAGGATTGAAGAGGGATGTTGCGGAGTTAGTAGGTAAGTGTTTAGTCTGTCAAAAAGTAAAGATTGAACACCAAAAGCCCTCTTGTATGTTGCGACCATTGGAGATCCCAGAATGGAAGTGGAATAGTATCTCTATGGACTTTGTAATGGGTTTACCCAAAACGCAAGCTGGTTTTGACATGATATGGGTAATTATTGATAGATTAACCAGGTTTGCTCGCTTCTTTCCCATTCGAGCTACTTATCCTTTGGAAAAGTAGCCCAGCTATATGTTCAAGAGATAGTAAGGTTGCATGGTGTGTCTTCAACTATAATTTTAGATAGAGACCTGACGTTTACCTCTAGATCTTGGGGAGCCTTGCAAAAGGCATTTAGGACGAGGCTTTGCCTAAGTACAGCTTATCACCCCCAGACAGATGGACAGTCAGAGAGGACTATCCAAGCTTTAGAGAACATATTGAGAGCTTATGTGTTGGATAATCAAGGAAGTTGGGATAGATACTTATCTTTGATTGAGTTTGCCTATAATATTAGTCATCATGCAAGTATTTGTATGGCACCTTATGAAGCTTTGTATGGAAGGAAGTGTCAATCTTCCCCGTGCTGGTTTGAACCAGGTGAGCAAAGCCTTTTAGGACTTGATCTTGTAAAGCATACCACAGAGCAAGTCAGAAGGATTAAGGACAGAATCCTTACGGCTCAAAGCCGTCAAAAGAGCTATGCGGATAAGAGGAGAGAGCCCCTAGAGTTCTAAGAAGGAGAACATATGTTCCTGAAAATTACTCCTATGACCGGTATAGGTAAAGCCATGAAGGTCATAAAGTTGAGCCCCCATTTTCTTGGCTCCTTTCAAATTCTAAAACATGTCGGGTGTAACATCCCCATTTTACCTAAGTTAATTAGCTCAGTGTTCCCGGCTAATTAGAGGGATTAGCGATTAATTGAGAACTAATCGGCTAATCTCGAGAGCAAGGGCTTAGTAAATTAAAGGCAAGACAACAATTGAAGCATTATGCATTAAAAATTACAATTAAAAGCCTAATCGCCCAATCCTTATTAATTCACGACTTAAAACATAAAATCAAGGTGATCAAACCTAATTAACTAAGAGCATATAAGCATCACATCCTAATCAAATTAATCCTCATATCTTCTTTACATAATTAAGGAGGAAAAATCCTTTTCGATAAAAATGTGTTAATGGCATAATTAAACCAATTGAATTAATCAACATTTAGATAAGTATAACAATTATGAAGATGTAGAAACTTCCCTTTAATTATTGTTTAAAAGTTTGGTCAAAGCAAGAGCCACATCTAACCATTCAATTGCCTTCTCATCATACACCACTAGATCAAGAGTCCATGTTAGTAGAACCCTTAAGTCATGACAAGAGTTATACTCTTCTTCATCAAGATTGTGACACTTGGAGTGATCACAATCATCCAATGCCAATCCTAGGATAGCTCATGCTTTTAACCATTTGACAAAAACACTACAAAGCCTTTTACCCAAGTACCAAGACTCAAAGGAAACACAACACCCCCTTTTGCCCTATGGTTTTTCCCACTCCCTAGCTTGTGTAAGAAGCAAAAATCACATCACTCTCTCCCTCATTCTTGCGCCATTCAGCCTCTCTTCTCTCCCCCTCACTTCATTTTTCAATTCCTCTCTCAAGACACAAAGCTCTCTCCTCTCTCCAAGACCCATTCCTCTCCTCTTGTTCTTCCAATCTTCCTCATTCTTCTTTCAATCTCCCTACTACTTCTCACCTCATTTCTATCACCACCATCAACATCCCTTCAAGGACTACCATTTTTGGTCCTTGGAGAAACAAAACTACTCATACACAAGCCTCAATATCAAGCTCAAGGAGAAGGAGGCCATCTCCAACCATCTCCATCCTTCAAGCCTTCAAGAAAAACTCATTTGGTAGTGACTCTAACCCTCCCTCTCCATATTTTTTTTTCAAGAACTAGAACCCCTAAGCTCTTCATAGCTAGGTGGTTTTAGGACTTGCTTCAAGGTCTCATGACCATTCCTTGTTCTATGAGCTTTCTTGTCTTGTTGAAAAGTGTTGTTTTGAAAGAAAATCTTGTGGCATGATGGTTTTATGTGTCTTGCTTTATGTTGTTTCAAAATATTGATTTGGTACTAAAACATTGATGATAATGTTGAGATAAAACATGAAAATGGTGTTTTGAAGTGATATAACAATTTCTCCATAAGCTTGAAGTGAAAAACTTAAAAACTAGTAAATCTGGAATTCTGGCAGCCTGTAAAGCGTGCGGTATATTTATTGCTACAAAACTCAAAATGCAATGAAACTAATTTTCTGTGAAAGTAGACTCAAAGAGCTTTTCATACATATAAAATATGCGAGATTTGGCTTTAAAATGAGAGAGATATGAATTTTTAAATTCTGCTGTTCCTGGATGGGTTTCTGTCCGGGCAGTAGGTAATAAAACGGGTATAACTCAAGCTATACATAACATTTTTGAGTGGAACCAAGTTTGTTGGAAAGCTAAGACATAGAGGAACATCCCCATAAAACAGTTTTGTCAGATCCTTTGTGAGAAGTTCACAGTAGATGTTAAAAGTCACTGACCCGAGATGAACTTTCAAATCTGAACAGTCAGAATAAAATGTGTATAACTCAAGCTACAAAATGAATTTTTGAGTGGGGTTTCTTTTGTTTAAAAATAGACTCAGATAAGTACAAGCATACCAAAATTCGAAACCAAAGACTAAAATATGAAATTATGGTGAAATTTTGAAGTTACTGCCCCACTGTAAAAGTAAAACTGGTTAGGGTAAAAGTTAAAGGTTAATAAGAATAAGCTTTAAGATATTAATACCCTTACATTAAGTATTAGAAAACCTTCATAATTCAACATAAAAATTTTTAAAGAGGACAATAGATAAGATTGGCCCTAGGCTTAATAAAAGAATTTATACAAGAGGCAACTTCAATTAAAAGCTTGCACCAAATTTACTAAGCTAAGCTCATAAAACTTTGCTTGAGAATATGCCTATATTTATGTTGCAAGCATGATGTTATGATGATGATGTGATTATGATGCCATGATAATGATGATATGATGATGATGATATGATATGATGCTGTGATACTGGTATTCTGTTTGGCAAAATTTTGGGAAGCTTCGGTCTAGCCGTTATGCTGCCGAAATTTTGTAGAAATTGTGGACTTAGAAATATTTTGCATCATAAGTTTAATAAGAAAAGATTCAATAAAGTGTGATCCTTCAAAAGGGAAGGTGACCTAATTTTAAGTTCCCCTCACCCACGACTCACATGAGGCATGGCATGACCCAGCTAGTGTGAGTATAGGGGATAGGGCTTACATGAGGCATGGCATGACCCAGCTAGTGTAAGTACCGAAATTCTATGGTGGCGACGGCCACGGTATGAGCTCATTACCACTTATGTTTAGTGGGTGGAAAGAAAGGACTTAAGATAAGTCAAGTTAAGGAAAGAAAGGGACTTCGGTCCAACCCAAGTAAAGAGTATAACTCTCAACATGTTTATGTATGTTATGAATAGTCATATAAGCTTTCATGTATGCCATGATGTTGTTAATACAACGAGGATAAGTACTAAAAATGGAATCCACTTCGGATAGTAATGTTTTCGAAAATCAAATAATTGAACCTATTGAATGCCCACAGTTTTCATTCAAAAAACCAAAGTGGCTGGGACGATGACGATGACACCTGTGTGTCAGGGTCGAGTCCTACTGAGAAATCTTATTTCTCATCCTTGTTGTTTTTTCGTCTCGTCACCAGATACTCATGGAGCATCACGTGGCATGGAGCATGGAGCCTCCCCGCCATGAGTGGGCCTATGATGAGGGCGCCCACGCTATTGTGGCCACGACCACCACGATAGTTCGCACATACTTCTACCCGGGTCGAGTTTTTGAGCAGGAGGAGCCAGAGATCCCGCCTGCCCCTGTAGACGTATCATCGGCACACCTTGGACAGCCGCTAGGTCCTTGGGATTTCCAGCCCGAGCCATTGCCCGAGATCGAGATGGAGCCTATGTCTCCAGGTCTACCCGTAGCCGAGCTCGTGTCCCTGTGATTGAAGTAAGTTCGACCGCTGCTCCTAAAGCCGCAGCCGCTTCGCCGCCGCTCCCTGAGTACGATCCTGTCGCATCTAAGGAGGATCCCTCCGAGGCACGTTCTTCGGTGGGCAGCTATACTCCGGGTCGCCGCGTTCGTCGCGTAGAGGTCAACAGCTGGCACCCTCGCATCATCCATACTCATCACGTTCCCCGAGGTCGAGGAGCGTGGGGGACCAGGCACTCGAGGACCTGAGTCCATTCGATTGCAGGGCGCGAAAGGAGGAAGAAAAGCCAGCATATGTCTACATGGGCCTATCCCATTATTGCTCCTTACCTGTTGTATTTCATTTTGTATTAGACTTTGTCAGACTTGTACTCTTGATATTTTAGAGCCATGGCATGACCATGAGTTCCTTTTTATGTATTTGTTGGATATTATGAGGATAATTATAATTATGTGGTTGATGTTGTAATTTGAATGCATGATATTATGATTTATCTCTTGTTCCTTCCTTTTATACCGAAATCCTTGCGATACGCTCGTTTACCACTATCTTCTCGCGCAAGGCTTTACTTTCCAAAAGCGACGACATATTTCAAAAAAAAAATTTACTGTATTTTCCGCGTAATTTAATTTCAAGTGAAGTTTAGTTTTCCACGAGCATAAGTAACAACTAATAAAACGCCGTAATACGACTTAAGCGTAATATGGATTTATTAGGGTGTTACATCGGGTCAATTGCTTATCGAATGGCTTTACCTCCAAATTTGTTAAACCTTCATGATGTCTTTCATGTGTCTCAATTGAGAAAATACCATTCCGATCCTCGTCATCTACTTGAACCCGAAAGTGTACAGTTAAGGGAAGACTAACTTTCAATCTGCCGTCGTCTCGGATCGTGGTTCGTGGGGCAAAACAATTGGGGAGTAAGACGGTACCCTTGGCCAAGGTGGCTTAGGGTAGAGGAAATATGGAAGAGTATATGTGGGAGCTAGAGTCCAAGATGAAGAACGAATATCTAGATTTGTTTTCAGGCAACAAATTTTGAGGGCAAAATTCTTTTTAAAGGTGAGGAGAAATGTAACATCCTCAATTTCATGTCGTGCTAAATTACCTCAGTAACCTTGAGTAATTAGACACTTAATGAGAAATTATGAGATTAAGGCTTAGTTAAGGGGTTAACGAAGAGTTATGAGTTAACTTAGATAAGAAAAGTCAAAAGAATGCTTAATCGAGATTAGATGATCTCTAATTAAGCAAGTCAGAGCCTTTACAGCTTAATTAAGCGCTAATCGCCCTTAATTATCTTAATCGAGTTTAATTAAGATTAATTAAGCTTAATCACAAGATTAAATTTTGTTAATCATGTTCTTGTATGTTAATCACTAATCCTTGCTTAATCATCTTAATTAAGTTGTATGAGCACTTAATCACATGATTAAATTCAAATTGAGTCAACTAGACAATAAAGTAAAAGGTAATGTCATAAAAGCATAAAGCATAAGACAAGAGTGCTTCATATAAGAGTTTGACCATGCTTTGTTCCCCCATCATCCACTTTGTCTCCTTAATCATGAGATAACACAAAATTAAGCAAAAAATCTCCCTCCCTCCCTTGATGTAGTTGACTCCACACTCTCACACACACATACACTCACATTTTCATTTTCACTCATCCTATTCTCTCTCTTCAAAACCGAATCCTCTAACTTCTCTCTAAACTCTCTCATCTTCTTCTTCCTTGCTCCACCACCACCACCCAAAACCTCTCACTTAGCCTTTTAAGGACCTCATCTTTGGGTCTTTGGAGATAAGATCTAAATACTACAACCTCTATTTCCACAAGATCTTAAGAGCTTCTCCTTCCTTCTTGCAAAACTGCCACCATCATCATCAAGAGGAGCCATCATCTTCTTCTTTCTTTTCTCTTGTTTTTGTGCCGTCTTCAAGAAGAGGTAGTGATCTTCATCTTCTTTATCTTGTTTGCTCAAGAAAGCTTGGAGCTTGGTTCTTTTATGACCTATATCTCTAAGTGAAAACTTGAGAAAATCCTTCATGCTCTTCAAGAGCAAAAGTTTCTACTTTTAGAAAAATATGTTCTTGATGTTCTTCAAGTGTTCTTAAGTTTCTACTTTTAGAAAAATATGTTCTTGATATTCTTCAAGTGTTCTTGATACTTCTACTTTTCGAAAAATATGTTTTTGATGTTCTTTAAGTGTTCTTAAGTTTCTACTTTGAGAAAAATATGTTCTTGATATTCTTTAAGTGTTCTTAAGTTTCTACTTTTGGAAAGTATGTTCTTATTATTGAGTGTTTTTGATGGTATCTTGTTCAAAGTTCTTCCTTTTCTTATGATGAGTTGATGATTGGAAAAGCCTTATCTTTTTATGTTTTTTCATGATTTGATAAGACTATGAGCATTCTAAAAGCTCTAAACTTTAAAAGTTTGCTTCTTGACACACAAAAAGTGGCACAAGTTTTAGTGCCATCGTAAAGTCTTCTTTTGTTTTGTTTTGAAGACAAGAATACATGTAAAAATCTAAGCTTTTTAGGATAAAAAGCCTTTTTGAGTTAGAAAAATTATATCTTGTCACTTTATGTCTTAGAAATCAAACCTTGAAGAAAAGATCTTTCATAAAGTTTCAAACTTTAATCAAGAATAAGACCTTTAAGTCATAAAAGTGTTGTTTTGTAACACTTAATTCATAAAGTTTAGATCTTGAATCAAAACAATGCTAAGAGGTGTTAACTTGTATGAAGATCAAGACTTTTTAACGTTAAAGTTGATGTTTCATATCACTAATTGATAAAGTAGGAACCTTTTTAATGTAGAGACAACTTCAAGTCATAAAGTTGAGACCTTGATGGTCTTAGAATAATTAAATGAGCCAACTTTCATAAAGAACAAGACTTTTTATTTAAAAGCCAGTGACTTGTATCATTATTTCATAAAGCCTATTCTTTAAGATAAGAGCTTAATGTTAAAGGCACTTACTTTCATAAGGAATGAAACTTTACGACTACTTTATAAAGAATGGTAACTTTAATAATGTTTAAGATAAAACCTTGATATGTTATTAATGAAAGCTTAAAACTTTGTAAGTTGAATAAGTTAAAAATCACCCTTGGTGATTAGTGAACATGGTGTTGTTGGGTTTATGATGTGGTTATGTGTTGTCATGACCCCAAGGATTAGAGGGATCTTGAACTCCTTGGGAACAGAAGTATAATTAGGACCTCTGAGCATACCATGAACCTAGGAATCACTAAGTGCACTATCTTAAGGAAAGAAAACAATCATTTAACTTAATTAATTTGAATAAGTGTTCCATAAGACATGAACTAAGGTAAAGAATAATTTCATATGAGAGCTAAGCAACTAAAAGACCACATGCACATTTCTTAACGATGTGAGTCTCTCATGGGTAATCACGAGAGATCATATAATGATTCATAATATTCTTCACAAAGAATAACACAACTGTAAACCCATCTTGGGTATGAATGTGTGATGCCATTCGACATGATGACTAATGATTTTGATTGAGCTTTGTCTCATGACTGAATGATGAGTGTGATGATATGATATAGATATGATGAACTATTGGTTGAAATTTTATGATTGGCATTTTGGGGAAGCTCCGGTCTAGCCATTATGCTGCTAGATTTCCATCAAAATTATGGACTTAGTCATATCATTGCATATGTCTAGTCAAAGTATTATGCATGTAAAGTATAATGATAAGAAACGAAAGAATGAGACATGACCCCTCGATCACTTTCGGGAAGTAAGAGATGGCGATCCACAAGGAACCTCTATAAGGGAGGCAAGGGTGTTATGGAGGACCCTCCAACTTAGAGGTAACCAATATCGGCTTAGTCTAATTTGGTTAGTACTACGTGACGATGGTCACGGAATAAGCTCATGTCAAAAAGCAGTCTATTTTAAAGGAAAGTAAAAGAATGTTAAGCACATGCTAAAAACGAAAGTTAAAGTAGGACCATGGTCAAGCTGATGAATTGTATAGTCATTCATGTTATCCCATTTCTTATGGTATTGAGAAGGTTTATTATGTATATTAGCATGTATGCCTATGTATGATGTTACGGATATGATGATTAATTTAAAAGTAACCCGCTTCGGGATTTATGTTTTCCGAAATGATTAAAATTGAACCGATATTTGTCCACTATTTTTATAATTAAACCCGAAGTGGCTGGGACGATGATGATGACACAATATTTGTTTGGTTGCGATCCTATTGAGAAATCTTATATTTCTCACTCCTACGTTTCTGTGTCGTCTTCCGATAGAGTTGATGACATCCATGGTAGCACTTCTGACGGTACCTGACTGGATAAGACGAGGAGCTGCCATGTTTCTTCACCCAGCTAAGGAGGATCGAGATAGTAGTATAGTATTTTCATTTTCTTAAGAGCCCTACTTGGCAGTTAATGTAATTAAGAGCATGTGGGAAGTCATGCTACTTAATTTGACTGATTATATATGTGATAATTATTAAGTGTAATGATGACTCTTGATTATCTAGGATTACATTCTTGGCTTAAGGTATTCTGTTATGCTGTTCCCATTTTATCTTACATCTTATTAGTAACTCAGCGATATGAGGAACAACATTCATATGTATGCGAGTAAGTAAGCGCATAAAGGCTCAATTTTCAAGCATAAAGGTTTTACAAAAAAAAAAAAATTTACATGCTATTTTCGTATATTACGCTAATTTCAATGATAAGAACTTCCGTTAGTTAAAAGTAACAACTTGTGATGCCATAAAATGACTTACGCATAGTATGGTATTATTAGGGTGTTACAAGAGGCATTGAAGAGAATTGGAGGACCTATGACAAGGTCCAAGACTAAGAGAATAAAGCAAGCTTTGGAAGGCTTAATAATGGAGCTCAAGGAAAAGGAGGATCAATGCACAATGGAGACAACAACTAAATAGATCACATTCCTTTAACTTGAAAGTGAAATTGAGTCAATGTAAAGACATAATTGTGAAGGCTCAAATCTGCATGATCAAAGATGTATCCATGGGCTACAAGTGTCCAATTTAGTGGGTTAAGAATCTTGGACCTTAGTGAAAAATAAATAAGTCCATTTTTTTTTATTATTTTCTTTGTATTTTTGTATGTATTTTTGGGGTATTTTTCTCAAGTGGGTTTTTGATGTCTTTTGTGAGTTTTTAATGTCTTTTAAGAGTTGCTAAGTTATTATTAGGATTAGTGGACTCTTATGGCTGCACTAGTGGAAAATAAATGCCACATGCATTCATGCACGATAGTGGTGTAGAATTAGTGCTTAGTGGGTCTTAGTGGATATTAAATGCTTAGTGGGAGGTGTATTAAAGGTTCAATGTTTCAGCCCTCCACTAAGCCTATAAATAGGAGAACTCTTATATTGCTAAAACATCTTGAATTTGAATGAAATCTAAGTTTTCTCTATTGTGAGAGCATCTCTTGAGTTCTTGGGCAAAGAACTAAATCTAATCTTATCAAGGCAACTTGTGGCAATCAAAACCTACATGACTTATCACTCACCTCCTCATCTTTCTTGAGTATGGCGTCAATGTCCTTCCCTAAAACTGAATTTTAAGGCAATCCGTTTCCAAGTTTCGTATCAATTATAGAAAATAGAAAATATAGTAGAAATTCTGATAAAAAATAGACAAAAAACACTAAAGGACTTATGGAAGGTAAAAAACTACACTAAAGACCTTGAAAATTTTCAGAAAAATTATAAATACATTTTTAATATATATTTAAAGATAAATACCAATTTTTAGCAAATTTGATCAATATTTGCATAATTACACAAAAATAACATCATGGGGGGCAAAACGGGCTCCAAGAACCTTATAAAGCCACTCTAACTTGTAGGATGACAATGAATAAATGGAGTTTCAGGCCTGCACAGGTTGAGCCACGAAATTACACTTCTAACAATGGCCTTTTTGGAAATAATTCTTTGGTCAAATTAGCCAAAAAGGTAAAAAAATGCATCATAAATTATAAATAAATCAAAATAAAAATTAATAAAACCCTAACTCTACCCCTTGGATGCCCAACCAGCCTCTCTAACCCCTTGGTTCAGTTTTAATTGAATAGGAATGAAACTTGGTTGGCTTCTAACTAAAATGTCAACATCACATTACTTTACATTAATCAACCTTTTACAAAATTAACCAACTTTTGACCTAATCTTTTACTAAGAAAATTTTGTCCCCCAAATCTGATGAAGGAAGCACAGCAAGCACAGCAAGCACATGGGCAGCTGTAGTAAAATTTTTATTTTTATTTTAGATAATTAATTATGATAACTAACTCATAAATAGGCTTAATTAAGATAAAAATGTACAAAAAATACTGAAAATTAAAGAAAAAATTTTGTAAATTTTGAGATATTATATTACACCTATATGAACATGATTTTTATGATAGATTAAGGAAATTCAATTGTTTGGTAATTACTTTGTTAATTATAGATAAAATTTTCTAATATAATTTTAAGCAAAATTGCTAATTATGCGCTAAACTACCTTAACCTTTTCTTAATCTTTATTCAACACATAAGATGAGTATTATGAGTCTCTAAATCAATTTAGAATAGTTGTTAAATTAATTAATCGTTGGTGGCAAAATTAACCAACTAAATCACCTAATTAGGCTAAAACTAATCATACATTTAACTAACTAACTAATCACTCTTTTTCTATAAATACAACCTCACTAACACACACTCACACTTTAGAAACACTCACCATTAGCCCCAACCACACCCTCTTGGCCGCAACCCCCTTCTTCACCATCTAATGTCATTTTCTCTCAAAAATCTTCAAGAACACCATCAAAACTTCACCATCTTCTCCAATCCTCAAACACCATCAGCCCACACCCTTTAAGCACGAGTTTAAGCCTTCAAAGGAGAGGAGAAACTCAAGAAAAGTTGCTGTCCTACCTTTGTCCACATCGAGTTTCAAGAGCATATACCAAGTAGGGATTTTCTTTTCACTCCTTAGGCTTCATACATGAATTCTATGTGTTTAAATGTGTTATTTTAAGGCATACTTTTAAGAATACATGTTCAGTTTTAAATTCTCCAAAACTTCATGAAAGATTTAGGTTTCAAGAGTTTCTTTTAAGGATTTGAAGTTCTATATATATATATATATATATATATATATATATATATATATATATATATATATATTCTTGTGTCTTGATGCTTGAAAACATCTTTCTTTGCATGTTTGTTGTAACACCCTCCCAAGTACAGTGCTATTCTTAAGTCATAGCATCACACTTAGGAGTTCTTACTGTTACTTAATCGGACCTTGTCTGGCAGCAACCTTCGGTCACCTTCAATCTTACTAGTCAACTCTGCCTCAGAGGACCTTCTTCGAAACTGGTGAACTATCTAGAGATAACACGGAAATAAACATAGGAGTGAGAATTATAAATTCTCAATAGGATTTATTAAACTAACATAAGCTGTGTCATCATTGTCATCTCTAGTTTGCTTCTGTTTATTATGAAAAGGGTGAACATGCTATACAAACTGTTCAATTTAAAGTTCGGAAATATAATGTCCGAAGCAAAGTTCATTTTACTCACACACTTGGCAATTTGGGGGAGCCCATACGAAACAAATTTCATGAATTATATTAGGAATAGTAGCTGAAACATAGTAAAATACAATAACATCAATATACTGGGGACATAACATCTGCACATAACTTTACTTGTACTTAAATTCATGCATATACGTAAAGTTTATTTTCTTTCTTTTCCTTCCTTTTCATCATAAAATCTTTGCATGCCACATTCCAAAGTATGATCGCCATGTCATACCTCATCAGAGCGTGATCGCCATGTCACGTTCCTTAGGAATATGGGACCTTCAATCGGTACTTACATTAGCTGGGTCATGCCATGCCTCATGTAAGTCCTAGCCCCTATACTCACACTAGCTGGGTTGATGCCATGCCTCATGTGAGCGGGGTGCTTGCATATGCTTTAATATTTAGTCTTGAGTCTTTAGTCTTTAGCCTTTACTGCCTTTGGGTAGCCTGGCCTTAGAATGAGCTCGTCAACTTGACTCGTGACCGTCGTCACACCAATTCACCTACAAGGGGACCTACGTGCCTCTAGTCCTGGAGGGATCTCATTTTGGTCACGTGCCTCTAATTGAGGGATCTCTTCTGACCACGTGCCTCCAAGGTAGAGGGTAGCTGCCTTCACGAGGAGGGATTCAAAGTGCAACTGCCTCCAAGTGAAGGGATTCATATCTTATCTTATTTAACTGCCTTCGCAATGAGGGATCTCATAACTGCCTCCAGATGAAGGGACCCATATTCAATATATTCATATCATACTTAAATCATCCTTGCATATATGAATTTTATGAGCATAACACATAAATGTTTATCACATTTATATAATTCATATATTTATGCCGGAATTTCGGCAGCATAACGGATCAGGTCCGCTTCCCCGTGAATAGTGCCAGTATACCAGAACATCAATTTATCACAAAGGTTACAACATTGCATACATATTTCAATATGGAATTCATAATAACAATAATCTCATTAAGGCAAAGTTTCTGCCTCAGCATAGTTAACCAACCCGGTTTCTATAATTCAATCCATAATTGCTATTTAACTCATTTGGACCTCAATTTTGCATATGTTGTAGCCTTATGTGTCTAGTTTCTAACCCTTTTGGTCCCATCTCATTTTGATATCTATAGCTTGAGATATTTATGTTTTATCCCG
This sequence comes from Pterocarpus santalinus, assembly GCA_031439595.1. Lineage (NCBI taxonomy): Eukaryota > Viridiplantae > Streptophyta > Magnoliopsida > Fabales > Fabaceae > Pterocarpus > Pterocarpus santalinus. The sequence goes on from CM062527.1 coordinate 41,980,501, forward strand.
GCCTGCCCAGTGGCTGGCCAGAATTAGACACCTAAAAGTAAAAATCCTCTATAAATCGAAAACTGTCTCAAATCATACGAAATTGGTCTCATATTAAAGCTAAAAGAACAAAGTTTCATTTACAAAAAGTTTCATTCCATTTGACTTAGTAGGCTCGAGTTATAAGCCTCGAAAACTGACCTTCCTGAACTGCCCTATTCTGGCCCGGTTTGGACATGGGGTAATTTTCTTGGATCACTGGGAGCAAACGAGACTGTATTTAATTCTGAAATTTTTATGGGACATTCTTCTATGTGTAAGCTTTCTAACAAATTTAGTTTCACTCATTTTCAAGTAGTATAGGGTGAGTTCTACCCTAAACAACCCAGTCTGCCCAGAACCAGAGTCAAAACCCTAGGTCAAAATTCAAAAAATCATACTTTCTCATTTCTAATCCAAAAGCCTTATATATATATATATATATATATCTATGGAAGTCCCTAGATGTCTAGTTTCATATAAAAATGGTTCCAGCCAATTTAATTAGCTGTAGACGAAGCCGTACGGACTGCCGAGGGTTTTTGGTTCTCTAACCCATTAGCTCTTCCTATTTTCATGCTTTCTTGCTTCCACTTCAGTTTCAATCAAACAAACAGCCCAAAACCAATCACATATCATCATAAACATTCATTTAACACATCAAAGAAGTTGAAAATAATTCAAGATCGGCCAGCCAAGTCCACAGATTTGAGGCAAACATTAAACTCCTACCTTTGTTCCAAGTGATTTTGCTGGAATTTGAAGGCTTGGATGAGCAAGGCTTGAATTGGCTTGATGTTGGCTGGAGTTTGGTGTATGAAGAAGAGAGAAAGAGAGCTGAAAGGAAGGAGAAAAGTGGCGCTGGAATGTGGTCTGAAGTGGGTGAAAAAGGGCGAAAAATCTGATTGCATTTGAGTGGTTTATCTTGAATTTGATTGGTCCATAATGCTTGGTTGAAATTCAGCCAAGCTTCTCCATGAAGTGTGGCCTTTGTTGCGCCACTTTTGGGTGGTAAGTGGCTAAGCTATCAGCCACTCAAAATAGGGTTTAGAGCTTGTAATTCTATTGGTCCGGTTCCGACAGTTTAAAATACCATAATCTTACCGATTTCCTTTAAATCGGTAAATCGGTTTTGAAGAAATTTGTGAAGTTTTATATGTTTCTATTCTAATTATTTCTAATCCTAATATCTCTAATTAACACTTAATTAGCTCCTTATTAATCTCTCATTAATTTCTAATTAATTTTACTTATCCACTAAAATCAAATTAATCAATTAAAGGTATAAATTATTCGTTTTGCAAGTTGATGGCCTTTCTGTTTTCTGTTTTTCATGACCAATGGCATTTTCGTAATTATAGGCAAGTCTAGGGGCATCCCATGTCATTTCACATATGGATACCTCCGTGGCTCAATCGGCCGAGGTTTAGGTTTCTACGTTTTCGCTACGCGATTCTGCTTCGTTTAAAACCTTATTTACTAATCCTGTTAATATAGGGACCTAAATGTCATTTTCTAAAATATTCAGGGGCAAGGCTGTAAATAAAATATAAGGACCTAAAGGTCATTTTCTAAAAAGTTTAGGGGCAAGATTGTGAATAATAAAATTTTATTTTTATTACTTCCTATTACGTTATATGGGGATGTTACATTTGTGACTTGAATCATCTTGCTCATGCTCATGCGACTTTCGGCCATGACTAGGGCAGCGGGCAACATGGGTTAATTTAGGTCTTGACCTTAATAACCTTGTTAGATATTAATTGCTCTATGTGCATATTGTTGGAAGAGATAACACGAGAAGAGGGTTTGAATCATGTTGTTTCAAACTTAATAGTTACCTGAAAATTTGAATTTAAAATCTATCTTAAGTGCAAGACTTGGATTACAGAAACTTTGTGTTAGTTAAATAAGGCTTATATGTTTATAATTGTTTAAAATGATGAGCAGATTGAAATAAAACACATAGATAGAATAACTTATGCGATCAAGTTAGAAAGCTAAGTAGATATAGAAGAACCACACAATAAAGTTCTATACTGGTTCGGCTAACCACTTGCCTACTTCCAGTCCCGAATACTTTGTTGAGATTTTACATAAACCTGAGTATTCTTTGTTCAAACTCCTTCAAGCTTCTTATACTAGAGTAGTCCTTTCTCAAGCCTCTCCAAGCTTTAACTCAAGTATTCTTTATCCTAGTTTCTCCAAGCTTTATTTGACCACTACTGGGTCTGTGTACAAGTTTTGAAATTTGAAAAACAGTTTGTGAACACTCACACCTACTTTCTTTAAAGAGGATAAACAATGTTTTTTTAGTGTGTGTGACTTCTCTAAATTCTCAAAAAGAGAATCCTATCAAATACAAAGTAGAAGAGAAGATTTTTGTTTTAACAAAAGTTACAAAGAGTAACTTTCCAGAGGTTCAGAAAGTTGAGAAAGTTGACAGTGAAGCAAGAAGATATTCAATCATTCTAACATTCTTTCTTCGACATCTAGCCCTTTATCGACATTTGAAATATATCCGTTGAAGCTTTCAGTTCTTAACTTTTGAAGTTCTCATTGAACTACTGGTCTAAGACTGGACAATAAAGCAATAGTCTTCCTTTTTTCCATTCTTCCAAGCTTGTGTAGAGATAGAAAAATAGCTGTTTGTTAATATACTAACTATGCTTGTTATTGCTTCTTCTATGCTTGTTAAATTACCTTTTTGACTTTTTGAATCTGTCTATGGAGCGTGCTGAGGAAGCTTTGAAGGTATAATGTAACACCCTCCTAAGCACAGTACTATGCTTAAGTCATAGTACTATACCCTGAGTCAAGTATTCTACTGAGCGGACCTCAATTGATAGCAACTTCAGCCGTCTTCGGAAACTTCTGAAATCATCTGGAAACAACATGGAAATAGGAGTGAGAATTATAAAATTCTCAGTAGGATTCTCTAATTTTTATACATAGTGTCATCATGTTCGTCCCCAGTTTGCTTCGGTTTATTTTGAAAAGGATGAACATGCTGCACAAACTGTTTAATTTTACATTTCGAAAAGTGTCTTATCCGAAGCAAAGTTCATTTTAATTATACACTTAGCATTTGGGAGAACCCATAAAATTCATTCAAATATAGCACCATGAATAATAACTGTGGCATATTAAAACACATCTAACATCAATATGCTGGGAATATAATATCTACACATAAACTTACTCGTACTTAAAATTCATGCCTATACATGAAACTTGCTTTTCTTTCTTCATCTTCTTTTTCATCATAAAATCTTTACATGCCACATTCCAGAGTATGATCGCCATGTCATACCCCATCAGAGCGTGATCGCCATGTCACGTTCCTTAGGAATATGGGACCTTCATTCGGTACTTACACTAGCTGGGTCATGCCATGCCTCATGTAAGTTCTGTGCTTGCATCTACTTTAATCTTTAGTCTTTAGTCTTTAGTATTTACTTGGCACACCTAGGCGTTACGTATCGCCGTCCCTAGGGTGCTTTTACTGCCCTTGGGTAGCCTAGCCTTGGAGTGAGCTCGTCAGCCTCACCCGTGACCATCGTCACACCGACTCACCCACAAGGGGATCCATTGCCTCTAGGTTGGAGGGACCCAAAGTGTAACTGCCTCCAACATAGAGGGACCCAAGTCTTTAGCTGCCTTCACAAGGAGGGACCTCGAATAACTGCCTTCGAGTGAAGGGACTCACATTCAATATATTCACATTCTTTTATTCTCATACATATTCAAGCACAATTATAAAGAGTGTACTCATACATATGCTTCATTTATTTTCACGTATCATTGCACACATGATCTTCACGTACATATTCGTAACTCATAAAGGCTCGTAGCCTCCTTACCATTCTACCGACACTCATACATATGCTTCGTCCTTTACTTTCATATATCTCATCTCATACTTATATCATTTCTCATCTCATACTTATATCATTGAATATAGGGTTTCTATATACCCATTCATACTCTAATTCATCATTACCTGTAAACATTCCTAGTTTTATAGACTTCTGCCGTAAATCCGGCAGCATGACGGATCAGGTCCGTTTCCCCATGAATAGTGCCAGCATCTCACGGACAAATCAGTCATAGCAACATAATCAACTTAACGCATATATGTCAATGTCAAGCTAGCAATCCTCCATTCAAACTTTATATGTTTCACTAACACTTGTAAAATTATCATTTTTGGCCATTCTGCCAATTCTATTCGGTTCTGCCCGAATCTTGTATAATCCACCTTTATCTCTATTCCACTCATTTAAATCTGAAATTTGGATATGTCATAGCTCTATATGTCTACTTTCTAACCTCTTTGGTCCCATGCCATTCTGATTTATATAAATCAAGATATTCAAATCTTACCTCAACTCGTTCAGTCACTAGCCCGAGTTACACTCCTGGAAGTATAAACTCACTAAAAATCGAAAACTGGCTCAAATCATACGAAATTGGTCTCATATCAAAGTTAACAGGACAACCTTTCATTTGCCACAAGTTTCACTCCATTTGCTTAAGTACATCTCGAGATATAAGTCCTGAAAGTCGACCTTCCTGAACTACTCTGTTTTGGCCTGGTTTGGACATAGGGTAACTTCCTCGAATCACTGGGAACAATTGGGACCATAACAATCTCGGAATCTTATATTGGGGTGTTTCCTTGTGTGTAAGCTTTCTAACAAACTTAGTTTCACTCGATTTGGAGTTGTATAGGGTGAGTTATATCCTCCTCATGTCACCCTACCCGGATGAACATTCTAAACCCTAGGTCAAACTTCAAAAATTCGTATCTCTCTCAATACTAATCCAATACCCTTATATGATATATCTACGGAAAGCCCTGAAGGTCTACTTTCACCTAAAAATGGTTTCATCGGATTTGACTGATTGTAGGCAGCGCCGTACACTCCGCCGTACGGACTGCCGTGGAATCTCCACCAAAACAGCACCCTCATCCATCCATTTCTCTTAGTTTTCTTCTTCTAATTCTAATTGCCACTCAAGACTTCATATTAATCCAATCATACACATCCAATATATCATCAAGCAATCATCAAAAGTAATCTTTCATGCATCCTTAGTTTAGAGAAATTAAGATTAGAGATTGAATCCTACCTCTTTGGAGTGTGATCTTGAATTAATTGTTGAAACTTGAATTATTAGGACCTAGCTAAGCTTGAAGGAGTGATGGGGTTGGGTGAGTGGAGAAGGGGAAAGAGAGCTGCAGTGAGGGAGAAGAGAGGGCGCAGAAATGGGTCTGAATGAGCAGAGAAGAAGGCGTTATATAGGCATGAGTGGTAGTTAACTTGGAGGGCTTTGATTGGCTGAATTTTCTTGTGGACAGAATTTAGCTACGTCTCCCTTTCAGTGTAACTTGCCGCCATACTGTTTGAAATCGGAACTCGCATTTACTCTATTTCAAGTCGGAACTCATCCTTATTATACTTGAGGTCGGAAATCGTGTCGCTTTTACTTGAGCTTGGAGCTGAAGCCTAACGTCGGAACTCGTACCAGCTTGTTTGTGACTTGGGGAAATCTTGAATCAAGGTCGTAGGCCGTAAGTCGAAAGCTCACAATCACATAATCTCGGAACTTCCTATTTGAACTCGGAAATGCCAATGCTGGATGTGAAATCGGAAATCGTGTGACTGAAGATTTGCTCAAGGGTCCGAACTCGTATCCATCCCAATTGAGTTCAACACTAAGGTCGGAACTCGGGAGTTCGAGGCACGTTTCCAAACACAAGTTCTTAAACTCGGAAACCGTGTATAAATAATTTTAAGATATGAAGTCGGAAGTCGTGAAGTAGTAAAGTATGCCACTTGAAGTCGTAGCTCGGAAATTATGCCCGTATATACCTCGAAGTCGGAAATCGTTCATAATCAAAATTGAAGATTTAATTGGAAGTCGGACAGGATGTGAAGTCAGAATTTATACACTGTCTGGTTGGTGACATCGGAATCCGGATATATTTTCCTTGAGGCATGAAACCGGATCTCATGGAATTACGTTCATGTGTTCGGACTTGAAGGTTAAACTCGGAAGTCGTTGGAAATAATCCATACGAAGTCGGAAGTCGTACAAGGCATGAAGTCGGGAATCCAGCAAGACTAACTTGGAACTCTGGAATAATACTCTTATCTGTGTTTCAAGGACGAAGTCGGAAATCGGAATGAATCAGTCCTGAGGGCAAAGCCGAACTCGGAAACCGGGATGTTACATATAACATATATGAGAAGTATGTTTCTGGTGATATCCTTTCTAGATAGGGTCATTCTTCTGGATAGAGTTATCTTTCTGAATTGGCATATCTTAGCTTTGTAGGCTCGTCTTTCCATCTAAAGTGTAGCTTTAACCTTCTGAAATTTTTTTTTTGTTTCTAAACAAAATAGCTCGAGAGACACAAAGCATATATTTCAAATAAAGTATATTATATATAAAGCTATGGATAATGATGCTTTGAAGGCTTGTTTTTTTTTAGTGCTTAAGCTATTTGTTGAATTTCATTCTCATAGAATTTGTTGATAAAAACGATTTGCTTGTATTTTGATTTGGTTTTCATCAAAACCCTTAAAAAATAATTCAGTTCATAGCCTCAGTGTAACACCCTCTATTATATAAGCCATGCTCGAGTCATGGAGTTATATTAAGAGGTTGTCACTATACTAAGAGAATCTTTAAAATATGGAAAATATAATACATGGCCCTTTAACTTCTCACTTTATTACTGACTAATAATCTCTGATACATAGAGAATAAAATAATTACACTTTAAAAGAAATTGTGACTGACATAGTACACAACGTTTACATCCGACTAGTCGTTAGCTGGTTTCAAGAGTCTCTTGGCCTGGTTTATGCCCGATTCTTGCTCAATGAAAGGCCCTGTACTCCGCCTCACACTTGATTTCCAACTTGGGTGCTGGAATGTTTACGGGAAAGCAAATGTACAAGCAGGCAGTGAGAACCTAAGGTTCTCAGTAGGTAAACTCAAACAAATCTTATAGCGTCATCATCAACATTCTAGCCACTTCGATTTATTATGAAAATATGGGCATATATAAACAAAAAGTGGTTCAATTTTAAGTTGAAAACACCTTACTTGAAACGGGATATATTTTAACAGCCACTTGCCATTTCATATGACAGACATAGAGACATAAACAGAGTAATACACTTCAACAAGAATCATAGCAATATCATGACATAATGAGATAATTAGAAATGCACATGTAGATGCTTGTATTTGGTTGTATGCAAGTGCACTTAACTTAACTTATCTCTTTCTTTAACTTGCAACTTGACCTTGCTCTTTTCTGTACTTGGTCCCCCGGAAGTGAATGGCCTCTCTCACCCCTGGGTAATAGCCTGCTTTTCAGGTCCGAGCTTGTACCTATACATGAGTGACGGGTTTATTTTCCCCGACCCTTATACTGGACTATTCCCCTTAAATTTGGTCAAGGGCTGGCCCAAGTCTTAGACAATACCGCTCTGGCCCACGCTAGCTGGTTCTATGCCATGCCTTACGTGGTAGCTTGGTACGTCTTTCTTGCAAGTTCTTATTATCTTTTCCTTTTCATATCTTGTCATGCATGCGGATGCTTGGTGCATTCATGAGTATGTCTCATACCTTTTATATCATATCATGTTCTAAATATATAATAGCATGCATGATGTACATGAATATGACATGTAAATGTAATTATATTCAAAACATAATATTCCATAGCATAAGTTCTCATAAATTCCTGCCGAAAATTCGGTAGCATAACGGATCGAGTCCGCTTCCCCATGAATAGTGCCAGACAACTAGTACAATCTTTCAAACTTACAATTCAATATAGATCAGCCATTATACATGTATTTATAGCATCATTTATCGAGTCCAATTCAAGCATCTATAGGGTTTTTGGTTTACTTCCTCCTATTTTGCCCGATTTTGTTATGATCCACTCTTTGCTCAATTTGACTCATCTAAGGCTAGGTTTTGGATATGTCATAGCCTTATGTGTCTAGTTTCCAGCCCTTTTGTTCCCATCTCATTTTGATTTGTATAACTCTAGATATAAACAATTTACCTTAGACTGTCCTGTTCTTAGCTAGAATTGGGTCCTCTTAAATAAAAATTCCCTAAAAATAGAAAAATAGGTGAATTTATACAAAATTTATGTCAAATTAAAGCTATTAGAATAAGCTTTCAAATGAACTAAGTTTTATGTCATTTGCATAAGTATATTTTGACTTATGAGCCTCAAAACTTGGCCTTACTAAACTACCCTGGTTCAACTCGGTTTAGACTTAAGCCAACTTTCTTGGTGCACTAGGAGCAAACGGATAGGAGTTTGGTTCTGAAATTTTTATAGGATATTTCTTTACATGTTAGCTTTCAAAAAAACTTGGGTTCACTCAATTTAAAGTTGTATAGGGTGAGTTATACCCTTCTCAACTCCCACTGCCCGGATAGGAATCCAGATTTCTAGGGTAAATTTCAAAAATTCATAACTAATTCTATACTAATCCAATGGCCTTATATGGTATATGTGTGGAAATCCCTAGATGTCTAGTTTCATATAAAAATGGTTTCATCCAATTTAAACAGCTGTAGGCAGAGCCGTAAACTCCGCCGTACGGACCACCGAGGGAAAACCCTAACAGCTTCTAGATTTGTCTTCCTTCATCAAGCTATTTGCCCTCAAATCCAATTTTTATCGTAACATACATGCAAAACCAGTCACAAAACATCATTATCACTCTATAAAACACCCAAATCTTAGATTATGCATGCTCCTCATACAGCCCCAAATCAGAGAAAACAAAGGATGAAGTGGGATTTCCTACCTTGAAATCCTTGAAGCTATGGAAGCAAAGAGGCCAAGAACCAACTCCTAGCCTTCTTCCTTTATCATGGCAGCAGCTCATATGAATGTGGGGAGACTCTATTTGATGCTTAATCATGAAATTGTTAGAGGGGTTTTGTAGAGAAGGAGGTGGGGACCAATTTTCATAAAAGGAGCAAGAGGATTTGAGGTCAAGAGGGCTTCCAATCTTGAGCTTGAAGTTCATGGTCATAGGAGTAAGGAAAGAAAGGAAGAAGAAGGAGAAGAAATGGGAGAAGGCTGAAGCATTGGTGGAGGTGCAAAAATGAGGGAGGTGGGTGAGATTTTTCTAGGCTTTATGACTAGATAAGGATGACTTGAGATATTTTGTTTCAATGGTCATGATTTGGCCAAATTTCCCCATCATATGGCTGCCATATGGCGCCATCTATGGTGGTGGAGGTGGCTGAATTTCAGCAGTTCAACCTAAGGTTATCAGTGTAAAATTCTACTGATTCGGCTCTGGCAGTTTAGAACACCGAAAAGTTACTGATTTCCTTCAAATCGGTAAATTGTTACTTAATAGTTTGTAAGATATCTATATATTCATTTTAATTTATCTTAAGCCTAATCTCTTTAACTAATATTTAATTAGCTCTTGATTAATATCTAATTAACTTCTAATTGTCCTTACATAACTATTGAAACCGAATAAGTGAATTAACGGAGTAAATTAGATATTTTCGTAAATCCGGAACCTTTCTGTTTCCTATTTTCTGTAACTAATGGCATTTTCGTAATTTTGAGCAAGTCCAGGGGCACCCTACGTCATTTCACACCAGGCGGCCTCCATGGCCCAATCGGCAGAGATTTAAACTTTTACGGTTTCGCCACGTGCTTCGCCCATTTTGCTAATTCTACCGATGTGGGGATATAAATGTCATTTTATGAAAAGTCCTAGGGTTATTGTGGAAATAATTCTTTAGGGTCAAAAATGTAATTCCAAAAGATCTTGGGTATTTCTGTAATTGATAAAAGTTTATAGGGGCACTTTTGCCATTTCCTAGTTTTTAACATATGGCAGTGCCATACTCTCAACGGCAGTGTTACACTACCTTATACTTCCAAGTGTGAGGATCGTCATGGCATAGCGCTGCCTGAGAAATTCTAACACTGCTTAGGGGAATTAATTCAAAGTTTCCATCACGTTCGGTTTACTAAAGTGGGGATGTTACATTCCACCCATCTTAAAAGAATTTTGTCCTCAAAATTCTAGGATTAAGGAGGGTCAAGGACAAATTCCTTTTAACTTATAGAGATATTCCTTCTTTTGAGTTTGCACCTTATCTTGAGATTACTTGCCAATAGTTATGAGGTAATATCTTAATACGTATAAAGGATCCATGAGGGTTATGTTGGTGTCCGAGCTTGCCTTGTCTCTATGACACTCTGAATCATTGTTCAGTTTATTGGAGACTATTACTCATCTCCCTTGCTCTATATCCCACTAGTCCTACTTGGTGGTAGCTGCTAAATCTTCTGCCACTTGTACATGAGACCCCAGATACTCAACTCATGAAAATTTTCAATTGCAAAGTTTAGCAGTTATCATAGTAATTGATGTCAATATGTGGTGATGATAATGCCTATGCAAAGGAGGTCTGTATATTCTTTTCCAAGATTCTTATTTGCTCAGCTACCATTAGTTCAATAATAAATTTGCCTCCGATACGGTTCTTTAGAAACATAGGTTTAGGCCTTTTCCCAAAATTATAATTAGGAGCTTTATCTTAAAACTCATTTTTTCTTGGTAAAATTTGCCTCGTGCCTAATGCCTGTAGGAAAATTTCAAGTCACTCCTACTATACAGACTAAGTTCTAAAACTTTTGACTTTCCCTATTAGTCTGATGTCCTCCTTGATTCCTAGTTATTGAGATACAGGCAGTTTAATGTGAAAACCAAGGTTAAAAGTCAGATCCTTTCATCGAAGCTGCAAAATTTTCCTTACCGTATTGTCTTACAAGATGACTTTCTAATATCTAAGCAGAGAGTTGTCATGGATTATATGGGTGCCAAAATATACTTTTGCTGACATTCTGATCCATTATCGCATTCATCGAGTAAATTCCTCATCCTTCTTGTCATGTGTCTGACTACTTGTGTGCTATATTTCCTGGTAAACATGCTGATACTTGTGCCTTGGGTCCCAAATACCAACTGAAGAGGTTTTGGCCATTACGAAAACTATCAGCTACAGCAGCGATCAACCTTAAATAGTGTTCATAATGGCTTCGCCGAAGTTGTTCAAGAAATTGACTAGGCCATATCCAGACTCTCGCCTACCTGATCCTTTTCGATTAGTGATGAATCCCCTTTCCGTTAGGTTTTAGGTGTAATGCTAGAGCTTCCTTCTAAATATATCTATAGTCCTTGCTTCGAAATCTCTCCTTCTTTTGCGGACCTTACTCCATTTCTCATTATTTGCTAATCGGATCTCATGTCATTCTTGTTGAACTTCACAATGATTGTTGCGATACTTGCTCCCTCAAAATATGATCAGCTTCACGTAAGGAAAGGGTTGTGTGACAGTAGAAGTTCCTACCACTTCTCTATTTTCTTCAATTGTTTAGCATAAAAATTCCTCAACTGTTATGTTGATGTCCACCTCTCACTTTTGTGGGCACCAATGTTACCAATCTTATTGGGATTTTGTCCTAATACAATATATAGATGTGTGTTAGTTTTAGTGGCTAAATCTCATATTACACTAACTGCTAAGCCTTTTGGCTATTCTTCATAATATCTTGTCCTTAGGGGGTAATCCATTTGCTGTGAGAGATGGAAATGATGGTCTTGCTTCCCTGTTGAAGTTACAATATGAGGACTTTCCAGAAGGTCACCCATCATAATATTACTCTCGTCCGAGCATGGTTAACTATGGAACTCTGATGGAACTTAGTGCATTAGTGGTGATCATACTTAATTTGGCCCAAGGTATGGAGGCTCTTCTGACTGCCTCTAATTCTGTCATCATAACCTTGCTCCTCATGGGGCACACTCCCAAATCCTTTTTGATCTTATATTGGTGCATCATCTTGTCTTGCTTAGAGTGCATTGGGTCTGTTGCACTCATAACCAGTGTTAAAGCAACCTTGCTTGGTATTTTGTACACAATCTTATATGCACCGTACTTCTTATACTAGGTAGCTTTTCTCTCTTTAGTGGGCCAATCATAAATCCAAACTTCCTCTTTTCCTACCTTGTCCCGACTGTGTTCTATTATTACTGCAGAAACTTGTCTATTTTCATTTGTCAGAACTTACATTGCTGTTGTTGTAACGTCCCGATTTCCAAACTCCTTATACACATTTTCTCGAATTCCGACGTTATCTAACTCCAACAACGGACGTCCAATCCTACCTCCAAGTTTGATCAAATCCCATCCCTGACTCAATCTTCGAATTTCAGATAGAATGGATTATTTACGGGTTTCGAGTTCATCTTGCACAATTTCTGACTTCATCATTATGATATTTTCCGATTTCTGAGTTCGTCTCACCTATATCTACGACTTCCGACTTCATCTGGATTACTTCTACAACTTTCGTGTTTAACATTCGAGTCCGAACAATATGAACGTGATTCACCGGTATCCGACTTCATGTCTCAAAGGCATTTATACACGGTTTCCGATATCATCAAATGTAAGATACCGACTTCCGAGTTTAAGTACTTGGGTTTGGAAATGTGACACGAATTCCCGAGTTCCGACCTTAGTGTTGAACTCAATTGGGGTGGACACGAGTTCGGATCCTTGAGCTGATTTCCACAACACACACGAGTTCCGATATACGATCTTATTACAAGGAGTCCCGACTTTGAACTAGGAGTTCCGAGATCAGTTGATACCTCCGACCTTGATTCCAAGTCTCAACATAAATAAGATTTCCTCAAGTCACAAACAACATGAGACGAGTTCCGATATCCGGCTTCAACTTCAAGCAGAATAGAGGCGAGTTCCGATTTCAAATAGTATGGCGGTGAGTTCCACTAAAAGGGAGACGTAGCTAAATTTTTGTCCACAAGAAATTCAGCCAATCAAAACCTTCCAAGTTAACTACTACTCATGCTTATATAACACACTCTCCTTCTCTTCTTCAGATTTTTCTCTCACGTTGCATACCTCACTCCAACTCTCTCTTTTCTTTTCCTCTCTCAACCCACTCCATCAAATCTCCAAGCTTGGTCAAGGTAGGATTCTACTTCTACTCTTGAATTCCTTGCCCTATGATTGCATGAGCTTGAACTCTTCTTTGTGTAGTTGATGAATTATTGGATGTATTATGATGAATTATGATTAAATTCATAGTAGATTTTGAATTAGAATTATGATTAGAAGGAGAAAATTAGAAGGAGTGGAGAAGTGGGATGCTGTCTTGGTGAGGGAGTCCACGGCAGTCCGTACAGCGGAGTGTACGGCGCCGCCTACAATCGGTCAAATCTGATGAAACTATTTTTAGATGAAAGTAGACATTTAGAGCTTTCCATGGATATATCATATAAGGTTATTGGATTAGTATTGAGAGAGATACGAATTTTTGAAGTTTAACCTAGGGTTCAGGATTTCATCTGAGCAGGGTGACATGAGGAGAGTATAGCTCACCCTATACAACTCCAAATTCAGTGAAACCAGTTTTGTTAGAAATCTTATACATAGGGGAACATCCCAGTATGAAATTCCGAGTTTGTTATGGTCCCAATTGTTCCCAGTGATTCGAGGAAGTTGTCCTATGTCTAATCCAGACCCAAACAGGGTAGTTCAGGAAGGTCGACTTTCAGGACATATAACTCGAGGTGTACTTAAGCAAATGGAGTGAAACTTTGGCAAATGAAAGGTTGTTCTGTTAGCTTTGATATGAGACCAATTTCGTAAGATTTGAGCTTAGTTTCGATTTTTAGTGAATTTATGTTCCTAGGAGTGTAATTCGGGCTAGTGACTGAACAGGCTGAGGTAAAAGTTGAATATCTTGATTTATATAAATCAGAATGACATGGGACCAAAGAGGTTAGAAAGTAGACATATAGAGCTATGACATATCCAAAAATTCAGATTTAAATGAGTTGAATAGAAATAAAGGTGGGTCATATGATATTCGGGCAGAACTGAATAGAATGTGGCAGAGTGGCCAAATTGATAGTTTTTGCAAGTATTAGTGAAACCTATAAAGTTTGAGTTGAGGATTGTCAGTTTGACATTGATATATATATATATATATATATATATATATATATATATATATATATATATATGTGTGTGTGTGTGTGTGTGTGTGTGTGTGTGTGTGTGTGTTAAGTTGATTTATGCTGCTATGACTAAACTGTCTGTGAGAGCTGGCACTATTCATGGGAAAACGGACCTGATCCGTTATGCTGCTAGATTTACGGCAGAGGTCTAAGAAGCTAAGGATGTCTAGATGTAAGGATGAATTAAAGTATGAATGGGAATATAGAAACCCTATATTCAATGACATAAGTATGAGATGAGATATATGAAAGTAAAGGACAAAGCATATGTATGAGTGTCGGTAGAATGGTAAAGAGGCTACGAGCCTTTATACGTTATGAATATGTACGTGAAGATCATATGTGCAATGACATATGAAAATGAATGATGTATAGGTGCCGTTAATATGACTATGCATGGCCTTATATGAGAATGAAAAGCCATGAGTATATTAAATGTGAATCCCTTCACTCGGAGGCAGTTAATTGAATCCCTCCTTGTGAAGGCAGTTAAATGATAAAGATATGAATCCCTTCACTTGGAGGCAGTTGCACTTGAATCCCTCCCTGTGAAGGCAGCTACCCTCTACCTTGGAGGCACGTGGTCAGATGAGATCCCTCTATGTTGAAGGCACGTGGTCAGATGAGGTCCCTCAATTTTGAGGCACTTGACCAGAAGAGATCCCTTCAACTAGAGGCACGTGAATCCCCTTGCGGGTGAGTCGGTGTGACGACAGTCACGGGTGAAGCTGACGAGCTCACTCCAAGGCCAGGCTACCCAAGGGCAGTAAAAGCACCCTAGGGACGGCGATACGTAACGCCTAGGTGTGCCAAGTAAAAGACTAAAGACTAAAGATTAAAGTATATGCAAGCACCCCAATCACATGAGGCATGGCATCGACCCGGCTAGTGTGAGTACAGAGGACAGGACTTACATGAGGCATGGCATGACCCAGCTAGTGTAAGTACCGAATGAAAGAGAAGTAAATTTTATGTATATGTATAAATTCAAGTACAAGTAAAGTTATGAGTAGAGGCTATGTTTCCAGGAAATTGATGCTATTATACTCTATTCATGTTCCAGTTATCATTCATAATATAATTCATGAGTTGACAAGTGTATGAATAAAATGTACTTTGCTTCGGATAATGTATTTTTTTCAAACTGTGGAATCAAACAGTTTACATGACATGTTCACTTTTTTTTAATAAACCGAAGTAAACTGGAGACGACCATGATGACACTATGTATGAAAATTAGAGAATCCTACTGAGAATTTTATAATTCTCACTCCTATTTCCATGTTGTCTCCAGATGATTTTAGAAGTTTCCGAAGACTGAAGTTCTTTGTCAGATGAGGTCCGCTCAGGTAACAGTAACATCTCCAGGGTGTGGTACTATGACTTAAGCATAGTACTGTGCTTGAAAGGATGTTACAGTTGTTCCCTCGGTCTATCGGGATTTGTAACACCCTAATAGTTCCATTCTATGCTTAAGTCATATTGTGGAATTACTAGTTGTTACTTTGTCGTGGAACTAATATTACCTTTTAGAAATTACTTTGTACCGAAAATAGGGGTAAGTTTTTTTTTTTTACAAAACGAGTGAACCATTTTTGAAATCGAGAGCCATGAGTGCATCGTGAACATATAAAGCAACACCGCTATCTCATACATACATCGCATTTAACATGCATAGAAACCATAAGAGTAACCACAATCTTAGATAAAGGTAATTCATTCCACGGCCATCCATGATAATACAATAATAGTCATACCAGAGTCATACATAAGATAATAATGGGTCCGATATCTATCGTCGGCCCTACACAAGAAGCCTACCAATACATAATAAAAGGAAATACATCAGAAAATCCTACTACCCAAGCATGCCATACAACAGAATGATAACCCTATAACTACGACCAAAACGGGCTATCCTCGTTCTCGACTCCGCATGCAGTCGTCACATTAAGCATCTGGCGGGAGGAAATCGTTCCCGTATCCACTGGGAGAAGTGCCACCACGTCCCCCTCCTTGAGCACGTCCTCGCCCACGGGGCACAGCGCGAGTACGAATGAACCCATGCCCACGCCCACGCACCGGTCGTGGACGAACACGAGCGGTGAGATCCCGAATGAGTCGGATAGAGGGCTCAGACGGATCGGTCTCCACATGGAAGCTTCGGATAAGACGGCTCAGAGGATCGAATCGGTGAAACGATCGAGTCAAACGGGTATCCGAGTCAGTCTCATCATCATCGGTGGGTATCTCGGTGGCTGAAAGTAGGGGCGGATGTCATCCATAGTAACCTCGTTGAATGGCTGATGCGGTCGGAAAAATGAGCTCATCACGGGAGTCTGAAACTGGCGGTCGTGGAAGATGTAGACCCTCATCGCTGCGCTCGCCGACAGCACAAAGGCGTTCAGCACCGAGTCAAAGCGCCAACGCCACACCTGGAACTCAATGTAGATCACCACCGTGCCCGACGTCGACATCCTCTGAAGACGACACGGGAAACATAGGAATGAGAAATACTAAATTTCTTAGTAGGATCGCGACTAGACAAACACAGTGTCATCGTCATCGTCCCAGCCACTTCAAGTTTAACTATAAAAACGGTGGACAGATATAAGTTCAATTTTTAATGGTTTTGAAAACTTAGACCCCGAAGCAGGTTGCTTTTAAACTTAACATCACAACCACATCATCATGACTAATATACACACTAAAGCTTAGAATAAATATTCATAATGTAAATGGGCAATATACTTACATGCAAAGACATGCATCATCATAGACGTAACCATGGTTATACTTAGACTTTACTTTCATTTTTAGCACGTGCTTAACATACTTTTACTTTCCTTTGAAATAGAATGCTTTTGGACATGAGCTCATTCCGTGACCGTCGTCACGCAGTACTAACCAAATCAGACTAAGCCGATATTGGTTACCTCTAAGTTGGAGGGTCCTCCATGTCACTCTTGCCTCCCTCATAGAGGTTCCTTGTGTCTTTGTGGATCGCCGTCTCTCACTTCCCTAACTGAAGTGATTGAAGGGTCATGTCCCATTGATTCTTTTCTTATCATTATACTTTACATGCATAACACTTCTTTGACTAGACACATGCAATGATATGACTAAGTCCATAATTTTGACGGAAATCCGGTAGCACAACGGCTAGACCGGAGCTTCCCTAAAATGCCAATCATCGACATTCAACCAATAGTTCATCATATCTATATTATATCATCACACTCATTATCTAATCATGAGACAAAGCTCAACCCAACTTGTCATTTATCATGCCGCATGGCATCACATTTTCATAGCCTAAAGGGGTTTATAGTTGTGTTATTCTTTGTGAAGAATATTATGAATCATCATATGATTTTCCATGGTTACCCATGATAGTATCACATAGTTAAGATATGTGTATATGGTCTTTTAGTTACTTAGCTCTCACATGAAATTATTCTTTACTTGAATTCATGTCTTATGGAACACTTATTCAAATTTAATTAAGTTAAGTGATTGTTTCCTTTCCTCGATATAGTGCACTTAGTGATTCCTAGGTTCATGGTATGCTCAGAGGCCCTAATCATACTTCTGTTCCCAAGGAGTTCGAGATCCCTCTAATCCTTGGGTCATGACAATGCATAACCACATCATGAACGCAACAACACCATGTTCACTAAACACCAAGGGTGATTTTTAACTCAACCAAGTTACAAAGCTTCAAGCTTTTATCTTAAAGATTAGATCTTTATGAAATAACAATGCAAGTTTCTAGCTTTTCCACTAAAAAGTCTTGTTCTTTATAAAAGTTGACTCATTTAATTATTCTAAGACCATCAAGGTCTCAACTTTATGACTTAAAGTTGTCTTTACATAAAAAGGTTCCTACTTTATCAACTAGTGACATGAAACATTAATTTTAAGGTTAAAAAGTCTTAATTTTTTATAGAAGCTCACACCTTTAAGCATTGTTTTGGTTCAAGATCTAAACTTTATGAATTAATTGTTATAAAACAACACTTTTATGACTTAAAGGTCTCATTCTTGATTAAAGTTTGAAACTTTATAAACGGTCTTTTCTTCAAGGTTTGATTTCTAAGACATAAAGTGACAAGATATCATTTTCTAACTTAAAAAGGCTTATTATGCCAAAAAGCATAGACTTTTACATGCATTCTTGTCTACAAAACAAAACAAAAGAAGACTTTATGATGGCACTAAAACTTGCGCCATTTTAAGTGTGTCAAGAAGCAAACTTTTTAAAGTTTTAAGCTTTTAGAATGTTCAAAGTCTTATCAAATCATGGAAACACAAAAAGATGAAGCTTTTCTAATCATCAACTCATCATAAGAAAAGGGACAACTTTAAGCAAGATACCATCCAGAACATTCAAGAACATATTTTGCCAAAAGTAGAAACTTAAGAATACTTGAAGAACATCAAGAACACTCAAGAACATATTTTGCCAAAAAGGGAAACTTAAGAACACTTGAAGAACATCAAGAACACTCAAGAACATATTTTGCCAAAAAGGGAAACTTAAGAACATTTGAAGAACATGAAGGATTTTCTCAAGTTTCCACTTAGAGATCTTGGTCATGAAAGAACCAAGCTCCAAGCTTTCTTGAGCAAACAAAATGAAAAAAATGAAGATCACTACCTTCTTGAAAATGGCACAAAACAAGAGAAGTGGAAGAAGAAGATGATGACTCCTCTTTGATGATAAAGGTGGCGGTTTTGAATGAGCAAGGAGAGAACTCTTGAGTTCTCTTGAAAATGAGTCTTGTAGTGTTTTGATCTTGTCTCCAAAGACCCAAAGATGAGGTCTTTGAAGGGCTAAGTGAGTGGTTTAGGTGGTGGTGGTGGAGAAAGGAAGAAGAAGATGAAGAAGAAAATGAGAGAGTTTAGAAAGAAGTAGGAGGATTTTGGTTTGATGAGAGAGAATAGGATGAGTGAAAATGAAAATGGATGAGGGAAGGAGAGAAAGAAAGTGGCGTCCCACTTTAAGGAGGGAGGATGAGATATTTTTGCTTCATTTTGTGTTATCTTGTGTTAATTAGTGATTAAGGGGACAAAGTGGATGATGGGGAGACAAAACATGGTCAAACTCTTACATAAAGCACTCTTGTCTAATGCTTTATGCTTTTATGACATTACTCTTTACTTTATTGTCTAGTTGACTAAATTTGAATTTAATCATGTGATTAAGTGCTCATACAACTTAATTAAGATGATTAAGCAAGGATTAGTGATTAACACACAAGAACACGATTAACAAAAATTAATCTTGCGATCGAGCTTAATTAACCTTAATTAAACTCGATTAGGCTAATTAAAGGTGATTAGTGCTTAATTAAGCTGCAGGGGCTCTGACTTACTCAATTAGAGATTTTCTAATCCTGATTAAGCATTCTCTGGACTATTCCATCCGAGTAACCCCTTAATTAAGCCTTAATCCCACAGTTTCTCATTAAGTGCGTAAGTACTCAGGGTTACTGAGGTAATTTAGCATGACATGAAATTGAGGATGTTACAGGATTAGTTGCATACTTTAAATCTTTATTACTCGTGCTTGAATCTGAATACATTCCTTATCGAGTTACTCCCCCCATAGCATATATAATGGTACCTAAAGGCGATTGTTCGACTTTGCCTTTCTTCTCTGAATAGACTCATTCCACTACTAATAACATGTTGAAGATGATTCCATCATCCAGTTCTTGTGGTGACTGAGGTTGATAGAATTTGAACCTAACTAAATTTTCTAACATTCCCCTTATTCCTAAAAGATAGGAAAAATTACATTTGATTCGTATGCCACCTCTAGTCTGAAAGTGTTTCTACTTCAGGTTAGTAGGAGATATATGGTCTCTCTTTCTTGTTACACTTATAATTTTATCTGCTTCCATACCACGTATAGCTATATCTCCATCTTGATTCAATGTACAGTTAGATGAGTCTTTTTATAGTTTGCTCAACTGTTTCCCTTTCGACACTAAGATTCCACTTAGTACTCTTCCAATTTGAAATCGTTACAAGGTTAGTTCCCTGTACCCTTGAGGGAGACGTCATTCTATTCTCTGGACAAGGGCTTAAAAAGGTCTCCAGTGTACCTAACCATAGCTTTTGCCCTTAGCTTCTTTCACTGATCCTCTGCTTCATTCATCCACTCTATAAGTTTCTTAATGAAGGATCAAGTCTTTACAATGTGGTATTATCGCAATCCAAAATTACTCCTATCGAATATTAAAGTTACAAGACCAGGTAGAAAGATCCCCTAGATCCAAGCTAAAGGAGATAGTCTGCATAGCTTTACTTCATTTTCGTACCATGAATAACTGTGCCTCTACTCTGATATACTGTATAATTAGATGAATTTCTTCAAAATTCATTAATGTTTTCCGTTGAGGCTAAGATCCTGCTTTATGCTTCTCAGTTTTACAAGCGCTCGAAAAAGAAAACCATTTTAGCCTTTGAATAGAGTCTTGAAAAGGTTTTCCCTTATACCTAATTGAGGCTCCTAACCTTAATTCCCTTTTCTAAAACCTTGCCTCATCTGTCCACACTTCAAACTTCGTAATGAAGGATCAAGTATTTCGGATATGGCATTACCATAATCCAGATTAAAAGCCATTAACTGAATTTTCCGGTGAAGTACTTTCGAGGAAATCTTACTTACGAAGGAAATAAGGGTACCATCAATGCTGTTCGAGATGGCTTACTCTTGTCAAGAATCAGGTCTACTACACTAGGCAAGAAAATTCCTTTGATGACTTAAATTTTCAGCTACCCAGTAGCACTTGGGAGATGATCCTTCTTAGCTATGACCAAATTTACTAGGTCAATGCCAAACCATCCAACATGATTATCCTTGAGCGGAGTCCCAATTCTCTACACCCTTTGACTCGCTTGATTGTCTACCTCCTATTGCCATTGTTACTTCCAGGAAGTCTCATCCCTAATATTTATGTTTAGAAGATTCCTAATAAGCCTGTAGGGTGTCATAGGTCTCTGCTTACACAAAACCTTATATTGAGGTGATCAGGCTCAACATTCAGTCAAGTGCAACAGGTAGTCCACAACACTCACAACAAGGCTACCATGCATAATATTTCCATGTCCTCTTCATGCGAGGACCTAAAGCATGGTTTATCTAGATTTTCAGAGTATGCATTAGAAGCATAATCAGTCCATCCATGGGCCTATACAGGATGAACTACTTTGATACCAATAAATGTAACACCCTCTATTACATAAGCCATGCTCGAGTCATGGAATTATATTAAGAGATTGTCACTATACTAAGAGAATCTTTAAAATATGGAAAATATAATACATGGCCCTTTAACTTCTCACTTTATTACTGACTAATAATCTCTGATGCATAGAGAATAAAATGATTACACTTTAAAAGAAATTGTGATTGACATAGTACACAGCGTTTACATTTGACTAGTTGTTAGCTGGTTTCAAGAGTCTCTTGGCCTGGTTTATGCCCGATTCTTGCTCAATGAAAGGCCCTATACTCTACCTCACACTTGATTTCCAACTTGGGTGCTGGAATGTTTACGGGAAAGCAAATGTACAAGCAGGCAGTGAGAACCTAAGGTTCTCAGTAGGTAAACTCAAACAAATCTTACAGCGTCATCATAAACATTCCAGCCACTTCGGTTTATTATGAAAATATGGGCATATATAAACAAAAAGTGGTTCAATTTTAAGTTGAAAACACCTTACCCGAAGTGGGATATATTTTAACAGCCACTTGCCATTTCATATGACAGACATAGAGACATAAACAGAGTAATACACTTCAACAAGAATCATAGCAATATCATGACATAATGAGATAATTAGAAATGCACATGTAGATGCTTGTATTTCGTTGTATGCAAGTGCACTTAACTTAACTTAACTTATCTCTTTCTTTAACTTGCAACTTGACCTTGCTCTTTTCTGTACTTGGTCCCCCGGAGGTAAATGGCCTCTCTCACCCCTGGGTAATAGCCTGCTTTTCAAGTCCGAGCTCATACCTATGCATGAGTGACGGGTTTACTTTCCCCGACCCTCATACTGGACTATTCCCCTTAAATCTGGTCGAGGGCTGGCCCAAGTCTTAGACAGTACCGCTCTGGCCCACGCTAGCTGGTTCTATGCCATGCCTTACGTGGTAGCTTGGTACGTCTTTCTTGCAAGTTCTTATTATCTTTTCCTTTTCATATCTTGTCATGCATGCGGATGCTTGGTGCATTCATGAGTATGTCTCATACCTTTTATATCATATCATGTTCTAAATATATAATAGCATGCATGATGTACATGAATATGACATGTAAATGTAATTATATTCAAAACATAATATTCCATAGCATAAGTTCTCATAAATTCCTGCCGAAAATTCGGCAGCATAATGGATCGAGTCCGCTTCCCCATGAATAGTGCCAGACAACCAGTACAATCTTTCAAACTTACAATTCAATATGGATCAGCCATTATACATATATTTATAGCATCATTCATCAAGTCCAATTCAAGCATTTATAGGGTTTTCGGTTTACTTCCTCCTATTCTGCCCGATTTTGTTATGATCCATTCTTTGTTCAATTTGACTCATCTAATCTAGGTTTTGGATATGACATAGCCTTATGTGTCTAGTTTCCAACCCTTTTGATCCCATCTCATTTTGATTTGTATAACTCCAGATATAAACAATTTACTTTAGACTGTCCTGTTCTTAGCTAGAATTGGGTCCTCCTAAATAAAAATTCCCTAAAAATAGAAAACTAGGTGAATTTATACAAAATTTATGTCAAATTAAAGCTATTAGAATAAGCTTTCAAATGAACTAAGTTTTATGTCATTTTCATAAGTATATTTTGACTTATGAGTCTTGAAACTTGGCCTTACTAAACTACACTGGTTCAACCCGGTTTAGACTAAAGCCAACTTCCTTGGTACACTAGGAGCAAACGGCTAGGAGTTTGGTTCTGAAATTTTTATGGGATATTCCTTTACATGTTAGATTTCAAAAAAACTTCGGTTCACTCAATTTGAAGTTGTATAGGGTGAGTTATACCCTTTTCAACTCCCACTGCCCGGATAGAAATCCAGATTTCTAGGGTAAATTTCAAAAATTCATAACTAATTCTATACTAATCCAATCGCCTTATATGATATATGTGTGGAAAGCCCTAGATGTCTAGTTTCATATAAAAATGGTTTCATCCAATTTAAATGGCGGTAGATGGAGCCCTACACTCCGCCGTACGGACCGCCGAGGGAAAACCCTAACAGCTTCTAGATTTGTCTTCCTTCTTCAAGCTATTTGCCCTCAAATCCAATTTTTATCTTAACATACATGTAAAACCAGTCACAAAACATCATTATCACTCTATAAAACACCCAAATCTCATATTATGCATGCTCCTCATACAGCCCCAAATCAGAGAAAACAAAGGAAGAAGTGGGATTTCCTACCTTGAAATCCTTGAAGCTATGGAAGCAAGGAGGCCAAGAACCAACTTCTAGCCTTCTTCCTTTATCATGGCAGCGGCTCATATGAATGTGGGGAGGCTCTATTTGATGCTTAATCATGAAATTGTTAGAGGGGTTTTGTAGAGAAGGAGATGGGGATCAATTTTCATAAAAGGAGCAAGAGGATTTGAGGTCAAGAGGGCTTCCAATCTTGAGCTTGAAGTTCTTGGTCATAGAAGTAAGGAAAGAAAGGAAAAAGAAGGAGAAGAAATGGGAGAAGGCTGAAGCATTGGTGGAAGCGCAAAAATGAGGGAGGTGGGTGAGATTTTTTTAGGGTTTATGACCAGATAAAGATGACTTGAGATATTTTGTTTCAATGGTCATGATTTGGCCAAATTTCCCCATCATATGGCGCCATCTATGGTAGTGGAGGTGACTGAATTTTAGCTGTTCAACCTAAAGTTATCAGTGTAAAATTCTACTGATTCAGCTCTGGCAGTTAAGAACACCGAATAGTTACCGATTTCCTTCAAACCGGTGAATCGTTACTTAATAGTTTGTAAAATATCTATATAATCATTTTAATTTATCTTAAGCTTAATCTCTTTAACTAATATCTAATTAGCTCTTGATTAATATTTAATTAACTTCTAATTGTCCTTACATAACTATTGAAATCGAATAAGTGAATTAACGGAGTAAATTAGACATTTTTGTAAATCCGAAGCCTTTCTGCTTCCTATTTTCTGTAACTAATGGCATTTTCGTAATTTTGAGCAAGTCCAGGGGCACCCTACGTCATTTCACCCCAGGCGGCCTCCATGTCCCAATCGGCAGAGATTTAAACTTCTACGGTTTCGCCACGTGCTTTTGCTCCGCTTAAAACCCCATTTTGCTAATTCTACCGATGTAGGGACATAAATGTCATTTTATGAAAAGTCCTAAGGTTATTGTGGAAATAATTCTTTAGGGTCAAAAATGTAATTCCAAAAATCTTGGGCATTTCTATAATTAATAAAAGTTTATAGGGGCACTTTTGTCATTTCCTAGTTTTTAACATACGGCAGTGCCATACTCTCAACGACAGTGTTACACTACCCTATACTTCCAAGTGTGGGGATCGTCACGGCATAGCGCTGCCTGAGAAATTCTCACACTGCTTAGGCGAATTAATTCAAAGTTTCCATCACGTTCGGTTTACTAAAGTGGGGATGTTACACTCAGAATAGCTTCTGATAGGCATTGGAGCTAACATTCTCCTCTTTTTTGATGATGGCAAATCAGTATTTAAGAAATGCTTTTTGTTATCAGAAAAGACTTTTTGAAAAAAAAAAAAAAACATGATTTGTTGTTTGAAAAGCAACTTCTTTCTGAGAAGAGTGATGAATTCAAAGATCATCATTTTATCATAATACATCATTGAGGTATATCAGAGCAATTTCAAATAAGAGTGCTCTGAAAGTCATCATGTGAAGGCATATGAATTTAAAGATTTATCTCAATACAATACCTAGGTATATTAGAGCAAAAGTTAAGATAAAACAACTAGGATGCATATGGTCAAAGAATTGCTAACCAAACATTATATCAAAACTTCAAATAAGTATTTAACGAGGATCAGAGCATTTCGATTGAATAAATATCCAATCATCAAATATCAAGTCAGTTATTCATTGTTTTAAATAAGGATCAAATCGTTCAATAATTTTGAAATATCAGAGCGCATTCAATAATTTAAGGTATCAAAGCGTGTTATAAGTAATAGAATATTCAATCAAAGTAATTAAAATATGATAGATAAATATTGAATCTAGAACACATTTGCAGTAAAAAAAAAATTAACAGAAAGTGCTTTTAACCAAAGTAAACAGAGTTGTAAACATAGATATAATGCTAAAGAAAATGCATGTGTATGCATGCATGCTTCTTCCTAAGTGTATGCTCTTATGTATGATCCCCTGCAGCTTGAGCCTTTCTTAAATATTTTCTTCTTCTCCCTATTTGACATCATAAAAAAGAATGATGTGGGATCGTGAAAGTACCATCATTGATTGCCCTTTGCTTTTTGAATGGTCTTTAGAATTTGCACAAGAAGATTTTCCATTTTATCCATATGGTGATCCATTCTCTGCTGATGGCCTTGAAGTTTAGCTTGATTTGCCAATATTATGTGTTGATTGGCAAAAAGCAGATCCATCTGAATGTCACTAGCATTGGGAAACATTTCATTAGATGAAGGTTCTTCAGAAGGCAACTTTTCAGTGTGCTAAGAGTTATTTGTTGAGTGTTGTTAGGGCTCAGATACAATAGGAAAGATTGTTCCATCAAATCTAGGTATGGAGGTGAGCAGCAGCAAGGCCTGAGCTGTTACAAGAGTGGCAGGGGCTTCTTGAGGTTCAGAGGCAGCAACTGGATAAGGCATTAAAGTACTAAATGAAAATGGCTGAGATTCAGCAACAGCCGCTTTAGTTTCTGGTTCTGCTACGAGAACAAGACTTTTATCATGTTTTAATCTTTCTGGAGCAAATTCTGTTTGTAGTGAAGGTTGTGTTGGCCTTCTTGATGATTCTTTAGAAGGTAGAACCACTATCCTCATTTGAGAAGATGGATTGACTTCTTCAATAATAATGAAGTCTTACTCCACTTCCAAAGAGATTGATGAGCTCCTTGTTCTTTGGATTGAGCTACCAATTCCAATAGCTTTGTCCCTTTGCCTTTACAGCCATGCTTCATTTCTCAGTCTATCTTGAGCAGCTTCTAGCATAGCTCTCGTGACATAGGCTTTCTCTTTCTTCCCTTTCTTGATTATCTCAAGGTGCTCATTTGTTTTTGAAGCTTTTGCTTCAAGTTGTTTTTTTGAAGAAGCTCGAGGAAACTGTTCCCTGATGACAATCCCTTTTGTTCCAGGGGGTTGGGTTGTAGATGTTGCAGGAGCAGTAGCATTCATGGGCTATGCTGCAATGGCTGAGTTATCAACTTTTGCACTGGAGGAGGAAGATTCAGTAATTCTCAGCACTAATCTTTGGCTGATTTTTCTTTCCTCAGGAATAAGTGAGAGATCTTTCTCATGCTTTTTCTTGGATCTTTTCTCTTTAGAAGGTTTAAAGATATCCTTCTGAAGGGTGGTTGATTTTCTTTTCCTTTCCTTCTCCTTCTTCTTTTCTTCTTCTTTTTCCTTTTTGCCTTCTCAAGACCTTGGGATTTTAGACCCATAATGGAGAAGGTCTTTATGGTGGTGGCAGGGCATTTCTCATCCTTCTTGGGTCCTTCAACAGGAAGTTGGGCTTTTTGGAAGACACGAGTTAGGAGCATGCCATAAGGCAAGGCTACATGACTGCTTCTAGCATTACCCACAGCAGAGAGCATGTAGTACAAGATTAACCTGATCAGATTAATCCTTCTTCTAGTCATGAGGCAAAACATGACCATATGGTATACCTTAATTATGACATCATTGTTTCCCATCCTTGGAAGCACTGTGTGTTGGACAATAGAATAGATTGCTCTGACATTTAAAATGAGAGAAGAAGTGTGAATATTTCTCACTTGCATGTCTCTTCTTTCAGTAAGGACTTCAGAGACATCTTCCTCTATGGCTTCAAGTTACTCCCATCATCTTGAACCACCTCTGCATAAAACCCCTTCATTTGCAATGTTGGTGATGTGAGTGAGATTAAAGGGAAGTACTTGGATCTCAAAGCTCCCTATAATGCTCCTCAAAGATGTAGACACCTCTAGAAATATTCAAGAAATTATTCCATCCGTGGAATTTGAATACTTCTGTAATTTAGGGGAAGGCTGAGAAGTTCACCAATTTGAAACTTTTTCCAAAAGCAATAAGTTGTATGAAGAACTGCCTATGAAATCTGGTCTGCATTTCATCATCATCAAACATGTAAGGCACACTGTAGTCTCCTTTCTTAGTTATGATGCACAGATGAGATAGGCAACTGGAGGTGAAGGACAGAGTGTGTTTGGGCTAGGTGTATGAAAAAAAAATGAAGGTTTGGAGATTTTGGAGTGGAGAAGATGAAGAACAGTGAAAGGTTTTTCTTCTAAGACTTGTGAAATGAAAAGTTGATGTGATGGGTAATAGTTAATGAGGGAGACTAATAGTTAAAACGTGTGAGCAGTTTTAGAGTAAAACGCTGCTGTTTTTAGAGGAGGCATGCCTTTTGGGGTTTCCAGCTTAATTAAATAATGGTCATCGTGTGATAGTGGGTGATTATCCAAGCGATGCATGTAACAAAACCATTTCTTTTGTCTAGAACCCACATTCTTCAAAGTCTGCAACCATCTTTTTGGAGGAATGAGAAAACAATCCCATTAGAAAACTAGTTTAACATTCTGAAGCTGTTATTCTCCCAATTTTCATCTTCATCCTTTTCTGAAGTAATCTTTCTGAATAGTGAGAGAGCACATTCTGAACAGACTCTTTAAGTTTCTACATGATGTAGCTTTTCTAAAGCAACCTTAGACAAAGAAGAACAATGTTCCAGATAGCAAACCCCATTGAGATATGGCAATCTCAGCTTTTACTTTTGCTCAAGAAAGAGAGAGTGTTCAAATGTAATGCATGTGAATGATCAAAAGTTGATCAAGTTCAGAAGGTTCCTTATTTTGTAGAATCGATCGTTTGCAAACAATTTTGTAAAAACGTCAGTAACCTGACTTTCGGTATTAATAAACCTTAGCTTAATGTCTCCTTTCTAAACATGATCACTTATGAAATGATGCTTTATGTCAATCTGTTTAGATCTAGAATGCTGAATGGGATTCTTGGTGAGGTTTATAGCACTTGTATTGTCACAAAGAATAGGAATTTTGGTATACCTCATGTAACATCCTCAATTTCATATCGTGCTAAATTACCTCAGTAACCCTGTGTAATTAAGCACTTAATGAGAAATTATGAGATTAAAGCTTAATTAAGGGGTTAACGAAGAGTTCATGAGTTAACCCAGATAAGAAAAGTCAAAAGAATGCTTAATCGAGATTAGATGATCTCTGATTAAGCAAGTCAGAGCCTTTACAGCTTAATTGAGCACTAATCGCCCTTAATTAGCTTAATCAAGTTTAATTAAGGTTAATTAAGCTTAATCGCAAGATTAATTTTTGTTAATCATGTTCTTATGTGTTAATCACTGATCCTTGCTTAATCATCTGAATTAAGTTTTATGAGCACTTAATCACATGATTAAATTCAAATTTAGTCAACTAGACAATAAAGTAAAAAGTAATGTCATAAAAACATAAAGCATAAGATAAGAGTGCTTTATGCAAGAGTTTGACCATGCTTTTTTCCCCCATCATCCATTTTGTCTCCTTAATCACAAGATAACACAAAATTAAGCAAAATATCTCCCTCCCTCTCTTGAAGTTGACGCCACTTTCTCTCTCTCCCTCCCTCATCCATTTTCATTTTCACTCATCCCATTCTCTCTCTTAAAATCAAATCCTCCAACTTCTCTCTAAACACTTTTTCATCTTCTTCATCTTTCTTTCTCCACCACCACCACCAAAACCACTCACTTAGCCCTTCAAAGACCTCATCTTTGGGTCTTTGGAGAGAAGATCAAAACATTACAACCTCTATTTGCACAAGATCTCAAGAGCTTCTCCTTCCTTCTTGCAAAACTGCCACCATTATCATCAAGGGGAGCCATCATCTTCTTCTTTCTCTTCTCTTATTTTTGTGCCATCTTCAAGAAGAGGTAGTGATCTTCATCTACTTTATTTTGTTTGCTCAAGAAAGGTTGGAGCTTGGTTCTTTTATGACCAAGATCTCTAAGTGAAAACTTGAGAAATCCTTCATGCTCTTCAAGAGCAAAAGTTTTCATTTTTGGAAAAATATGTTCTTGATGTTCTTCAAGTGTTCTTGATGTTTCTACTTTTGGAAAAATATGTTCTTGATGTTCTTCATGTTCTTGATGTTCTTCAAGTGTTCCTAAGTTTTTACTTTTAGAAAAATATGTTTTTGATGTTCTTCAAGCGTTCCTGATGTTTCTACTTTTGGAAAAATATGTTCTTGATGTTCTTCAAGTATACTTAAGTTTCTATTTTTAGAAAAATATGTTCTTGATGTTATTCAAGTGTTCTTGATGTTTTTTGTAACATCCCCGTTTTCATCCAAGCTAATTAGCTCGGTGTCTCCGGCTAATTAGAAGGGTTAGCGATTAATTAAAATTAATCGATTGATCTCAAGAGCAAGGGCTTAGTAAATTAAAGACAAGTCAACAAGATAAGTGAAAGTCAATAACTAATTAGAAAAGTCAACAATTGCAACATAATGCATTAAAGGTTACAATTAAAAGCCTAATGGCCCAATCCTTGTTAATTCATGACTTAGAAAATAAAATCAAAGTGGCCTAACCTTATTAACTAAGAGCATGGCAAGCATCACATCCTAATCATATGAAAAATTAACCCTCACATCCTTTTTACATAATTAATGAGGAAAATCTTTTTCAATAAAAATATGTTAAAGTGTAACTGAACCAATCAAATTAATTAACATTTAGATAACTGTAGCAATTGTAAAAATGTTGAAACTTCCCTTTAATTATTGTTTGAAATTTTGGTCAAAGCAAGAGTCATATCCAACCATCCATTTGCCTTCTCATCATATGTCACGAGATCAAGAGTCAATGTTAATAGTATTCCTTGAGTCAAGACAAGAGATGTATTCTCCTCCATCAAGATTGTGACACTTGGAGTGATTATAGCCATGCAAGCCAAATCCTAAGAGAGGTCATGCTTTTAACCACTTGAAAAACACTACATGGTCTTTACCCAAGTGCCAAGACTCAAAGGAAACACAGCTCCCTCTTTTGCCCCAAGGTTTTTCCCACTCTCTTGCTTGTTGTAAGAAGCAAAATCACATCATCCTCTTCCCCTCATTTGCGCCATCAGCCCACTCTCTCTCCCCCTCATTTCATTTTTCATTTCTCTCACTAAGACACAAAGCTCTCTCCTCTCTCCAAGTCCCATTCCCACTCTCTTGTTCTTCCAACCCTCCTTGTTCTTCTTCCAATCTTCTTACTACTTCCTACCTCATCTCCATCACCACACTCACAATCCCTTCAAAGACCACCATTTTTGGTCTTTGGAGAAACAAGGCCACTCATACACAAGCCTCATTTCCAAGCTTTCAAGTAGGAAGGCTCTCTTCAACCTTCTCCTCATCCCAAATCCTTCAAGAAGCTCTCTTTGGTAGTGACTCTAACCTTTCTTTTTCATGTACTTTTCAAGCACTAGAACCCCTAAGCTCTTCATAGCTAGGTGGTTTTAGGACTTGCTCAAGGTCTCATGACTGTATCTTGCTCTATGAGTTTTCTTGCCTTGTTGAAAATGTTGTTTTAAAATAAGATTTTATGATATGATGGTTCTTATGTGTCTTGCTTTATTTTTGTTTTAAACACTGATTTGGTGACTAAAACCTTGAATATGATGGTGAGATAAAACATGAAAATGGTGATTTGAAGTGGTGTAACAACTTCTCCATAAGCTTGATATGTAAAACATAAAAACTAGTTAAGCTGGAATTCTATCAGTCTATAATGCGTACGATATAACTCATCCTGCAAAACTCAAAATTAATGAAAAAAATTTTCTATGAAAGTAGACTCAAAGAGCTTTTTGAGCATATAAAATACATTAAATTTGGATTTAAAATGAGGGAGATATAATTTTTCAAAATGGGTTGTTCCCAGATGGGTTTCTATTTGGGCAGTCCACACTAAAAACCTTATAACTGAAACTACAAAAATTATTTTTGAGTGGGACCAATTTTTTTAGAAAGCTAAGACATGGAAGAACACCCCAACAGTTTTGTCAGATTCCATGTGAGGAACTCCTAGTGAAGTTGACAAGCCACTGATCCAAGATGAACTTTCAAGTCTGAACAGTCAGAATAAAATATGTATAACTCAACTTACAAAATGAATTTTTGAGTGGGGTTATTTTGTTTAAAAATAGACTCAGAGAAGTACAAGCATACTAAAATTCGAAGCAAAAGAGTAAAAGGCGAAATTATGGCGAATTTTTGAATTTACTGCCCTACTGTAAAAGTAAAACTGGTTATGGTAAAAGTTAAATGTTAATGAGGAATAAGCTTTTAAGACATTAAGACCTCACATTAAGTATTAGAAAACCTTCATAATTCAACTTAAAAGTTTCAAAAGGGATAATAGATGAAATTGGCTCTATGCCTAATAAAAGAGTTTACACAAAAGGCAATCTCAATTAAAAGTTTGCACCAAATTTATTGAGTTAAGCTCATAAAACTTTGGTTGAGAATATGCCTATGTTTATGTGCAAGCATGATGTTATGATGATGATGGATGATGATAGTATGAATATGATATGTTGATGATATGATGTTTAATGATATGTGATATTGGTTGCTCTATTTGGCAAAATTTTGGGAAGCTTTGGTCTAGCCGTTATGCTAGCCGTTATTTTGCATCATAAGCTTTAATAAGAAGAGATTTAATAAAGTGTGTGGTCCTTCAAAAAGGAAGGTGACCTAATTTAAGCTCCCCTCACCCACGACTCACATGAGGCATCGCATGACCTAGCTAGTGTGAGTATAGGGGATAGGGCTTACATGAGGCATGGCATGACCCAGCTAGTGTAAGTACCGAAAATTTATGGTGACGACGGCCACGGTATGAGCTCATTACCACTTATGTTTAGTAGGTGAAAAGAAAAATGTAACAACCTCTAACATGTAAGCCATGCTCGAGTCATAGAGTTACATAAAAAGGTTGCACGGTGCTGAAAAATTCTTTAAAATATAGGAAGATATAATACATGGCCCTTTAATTGTCCACTTTATCACTAACTACTAATCCCTGATACAGAGAGAATAAAATAATTACACTTTAAAAGAAAATTGTGACTGACATAGTAAACCGCATCCACTTCCGACAAACCTTTAGCTAGCTTCGATGGTCTCTTGATCTGGCCAGCGCCCGAGTCGTGCTCCATGAGCGGCCCTGCATTCCGCCTTGCACTGGATGCCTAACTTAGGTACTGGAATATTTACGGAAAAGGAGAAACATACGAGCAAACAGTGAGAACCTAGGGTTCTTAGTAGGTAAATTTAAACAAATCTTATAATATCATCATAAACATTCCAGCCGCTTCGGTTTATTATGAAAATATGAGCACATATACACAAACAGTGGTCAATTTTAAGTGGAAAACATCTTTCTCGAAGCGGGTTATATTTTAACAATCACTTGCCATATTATATGACAAACATAGAAATACAAATAGTGCAATATGCTTCAACAAGAATCTTAATGACCTTATCACTTAATGGGATAACTGAAGATGCACATAAAAATGCTTGTGCTTATCTGTATGCAAGTGCACTTGACTTAATTTGTATCTTTCTTTAACTTGCAACTTGATCTTACTTTTCTGTGCTTGGTCCCTCGGAGGTGAATGGCCTTTCTCACCCCTGGGTAATAGCCTGCTTTTCAGGTTCAAGCTCGTACCTATACATGAGTGACGGGTTTACTTTTCCCGACCCTCACACCGGTCTATTTCCCTTAAATCTGGTCGAGGGCTGGCCCAAGTCTTAGACAGTACCATTCTGGCCCACGCTAGCTGGGTCTATGCCATGCCTCACGTGGTAGCTTGGTACGTCTTTCTTGCAAGTTCTCATAAATCTTATTCTTCTTTGGACATGATTACACATGCATATGCTCCATGCATTCATTCATATACTGCATATCATACTTATGTCATTCTCAAATATAGGGTTTATGTATACCCATTCATACTCTGATTCTTCCTTACATCTAAACATTCCTAGTTTCATAGACTTCTGCCGTAAACCGGCAACATAATGGATCAGGTCCGTTTCCCCATGAATAGTGCCAGCTCTCACAAACAGTTCAATCATAGCAACATAAATCAACTTAACACATATATATCAATGTCAAGCTGGCAATCCTCAACTCAAACCTTATATGTCCACTAACTCGTGTGAAACTATTAATTTGGCCATCCTACCAATTCTATTCGGGTCTGCCTGAATCTTGTATAATCCACCTTTATCTCTATTCAACTCATTTAAACCTGAATTTTGGATATGTAATAGCGCTATATGTCTACTTTCTAACCTCTTTGGTCCCATATCATTTTGGCCCATATAACTCAAGATATTCAAATCTTACCTTAACCTGTTCAGTCACTAGCCCGAGTTACACTCCTGGAAGTATAAATTCACTAAAAATTGAAACTAAGATCAAATCATGCGAAATTAGTCTGATATTGAAGATAACAGGACAACCTTTCATTTGCCACAAGTTTCACTCCATTTGCCTAAGTATAACTCGAGTTATAAGTCCTAAAAGTCGACCTTCTTGAACTACTCTATTTTGGCCTGAATTGAACATAGGACAACTTCCTCGAATCACTGGGAACAATTGGGACCATAACAAACTCGAAATTTCATATTGAGATGTTCCCCTATGTGTAGGCTTTCTAACAAAACTGGTTTCACTCAATTTGGAGTTGTATAGGGTGAGTTATACTCTCCTCATATCACCCTGTTCAGATGAAAATCTTGAACCCTAGGTTAAACTTCAAAAATTCATATCTCCTCAATACTAATCCAATAACCTTATATGATATATCTATGGAAAACCCTGAATGTCTACTTTCATCTAAAAATGGTTTCATCGGATTTGACTGATTGTAGGCGGAGCCGTACTCTCCGCTGTACGGACTGCCGTGGAATCTCCACCAAGACAGCACCCTCATCCATCCATTTCTCTTAGTTTTCTTCTTCTAATTCTAATTGCCACTCAAGATTTCATATTAATCCCATATTAATCCAATCATATACATCCAAAATATCATCAAATAATCATAAAAAGTAATCTTTCATTCATCTTTAGTTTAGAGAAATTAAGATTAGAGATTGAATCCTACCTCTTTGGAGTGAAATCTTGAGTTAAGTGTTGAAACTTGAATTGTTAGAATCTTTTCTTGAAGGAGTGATGGGGTTATGTGAGTGGAGAAAAGAGAGAAAGAACTGAACAAGGGAGAGGTAACGTGAAGATAAGGCTGAAGGAGAGAAAGAGATGAGTTTATAAGCTT
Organism: Pterocarpus santalinus; assembly: GCA_031439595.1. NCBI lineage: Eukaryota > Viridiplantae > Streptophyta > Magnoliopsida > Fabales > Fabaceae > Pterocarpus > Pterocarpus santalinus. Next base: position 42,015,252 of record CM062527.1, read on the forward strand.
GAGGTGGTAGTTAACTTGGAGGGCTTTGATTGGCTGAATTTCTTGTGGACAAAGTTTAGCTACGTCTCCCTTTTAGTGGAACTTACCGCCATACTATTTAAAATCGGAACTCGCCTCTATTCTGCTTGAAGTCGGAACTCATGCTATTTTACTTGAGCTTGGAGTTGAAGTCGGATATCGGAACTCGTGATCTTCTTGAGATGAAATTGGAACTCGTGGATGATTTGGAAATCAGCTCAAAGATCCAAACTTGAGTCCATTTTATTGAGTTCCACTCTAATGCGGGAACTCGTGACATTTTACTCGGAAGTCGGTACTCGCACCACTATGTTAAACTATAACTTCTGAGGTCGGAAACCATGTACACTATTAAGGTGAGATCGGAAATCGGGTACATTTTCTTTGAGACATGAAGTCGGAAATTCAGGAATAATCAAAATTGAAGATGAAATCGGAAATCGGGAAGGACTTGCAGTCAAGACTAACTCGGAACTCGGAACTTGTCCCATTTCAAGTGAAATTCATGGATGAAGTCGGAAATCATGAAACGAGTGAATTCGGAACTCGTGAAAATTTGAGTAGAACTTGGAGACCACTCAGATTAACTCGGAAGTCGTATTTCATGTCCACCTTAAATTACTTAAGGTCGGAACTCGTGTTGTATGCATCTTTGAAGCATTAGGTCGGAAATCGGAAATCCTTGCTAGTCCAGTTGAGCCTTGGATATGAAGTCGGAGATCGGGAATATTGATTAGATCGGAGGTTGGAAGTCGCGGACGTTACAAAAAAGAAAAAGACCTAAGATAAAGTTTATGTGAAGAAAAGAAAAGGACCTCGGTCCGACCTAAGTAAAGAATGAAACTCTCAAGATGTTCATGCATGATACGAATTGTGATATAAGTTCTTATGTATACCATGATGTTAGCATATGAGAAATACGCACCTAAAATGGAACCCGCTTCGGATATTGATGTTTTCGAAAAATTAAGAATTGAACCTACTGAATGCCCACTATTTTCATTTATAAAACCGAAGTGGCTGGGACGATGATGATGATACTTATGTGTCAGGTTCGAGTCTTACTGAGAAATCTTATTTCTCACTCTAGCTGTCTTTCCGTTTCGTCTCCAGATACCTATGGCACATCCGGTAGAGTGGAGCATGGGCCCTCCACACCATAAGTGGGCCTACGACGTGGATGCTCAGGCTATCGTGGCCATGACCACCATAGTAGTTCGCACATACTTTTACCTAGGTCATATTTTTGAGGGAGAGGAGCCAGATGTCCCGCTAGCCCCTGTAGACATTTCTTTGGCTCACCTTGGACCGCCGCTGGGTCCTTGGGATTTTTCGCCCGAGCCATTGCCAGACATTGAGATGGAGCTGATGTCTCCGAGCCTGCCCGCACCTGAGCTCATGCCACTGCCGGAGATCCCCGTGATTGATGTGAGTTCCACGGCCACTCCTAGGGCCGCAGTTGCTTTGCCACCACTCCCTGAGTATCACCCCGCCACGTCTGAGGAGGACCCCTCCGAGGAACATTCTTTGGTGGCTAGCTACACTCTAGGTCGTCTCGTTTGTAGCATTGAGGTGATCAGCAGGCACCCTTGCATTATCCGTACTCCTCACATCCCCCGAGGCCGAGGAGCGAGGGGGATCAGGCACTCGAAGACTTGAGTCCATCCAATCAAGGGGCGTGGAAGGGGCAAAGAAACTAGCACATGTCTACATGGGCCTATTTTATTAATGTTTCTTATCCTATGTATTTCATTTTGTGATGAACCTTGTCAGATTTGCTTATGTTCGATATTTTGGGGCCATGGCGTGACCATGAGTTTCCTTTTTATGTATTGTTGGATATTATGAGACTATATATATCTATATGGTTGTTTTAGTAATATAAATGCATGGTATTTCGATTCATCCATTGTTCCTTTAATTTATGACTGGAATCCATGCGACACGCTCGTTTATTACTATCTTCTCGCGCAAGGCTTTACTTTCCAAAAATGCTGCAAAGCGATGATATATTTCAAAAAAAAATTTTACCGTATTTTTTGGGTAACTTAATTTATAAATGAAGTTTAGTTTTCCACGAGCCTAAGTAACAACTAATAGAACGCCGTAACATGACTTAAGCGTAGTATGGGTTTATTAGGGTGTTACATTATGGTATCAGAGCAGTTCATCCTATTAAAGCCTAAGGTTGGACTGACTATGCTTTTAAGCATAACTCTACGTGCGCTATGTTAAGTCATGCTGTGGATCCTGTCTGTATGATGGGATGTAGGGCTTAGAATGCATGATCGTCATGTGAGATTGCCTTTAGTTGCTATCATGCTTATGCTTGATATTGGGCCTAATCAACTTGATATTTTTGTTTTGGTGTTCAGGAACTAATGGCAACTCGCAGACATACCGCCAACGAGCCTAGCGACAACACAAACATCGCTAATTTCATGAGGACTTTTCAACAAATGGCAAACGCCATGCAAGCTCAAGTTACAGTTGCTGACCACATGATGGATCAGCTAAACCGAAGGTCTGAAGAGTCCGTCGGCGGAAACGAAGCAAGCACTGAGTATCAGAAGTTCTCAGAGCTTCATAAGGCCAACCCACCTAATTTCAAAGGGGCTTTCAACCCTGAAGAAGTTGATGAATGGATTAAGGAGATCAAAATGATCTACTCTGTGCTGACTTACTCGGAGACCCAAAAGGTAGCCTTTGCTACTTATATGCTGAAGGCAGATGCTAAATTCTGGTGGAAGGGAGCGAAGAGCTTGATGGAGAACGACCAAAGAGAAATCACTTGGGACGTCTTCAAGGCAGCTTTCTATGAGAAGTACTTCCCGATGTCTGTAAGGAATGGAAAGGAGATGGAGTTCCTAAGGCTCTACCAAGGAGGTATGAGCGTTGCTGATTACACTGCGAAGTTTGAGGAGCTATGTAAGTTCTCCACACTTTATTAGCAAAACCCCGACGAGCACTGGAAGTGCATAAAATATGAAGGAGGTTTGAGGGCTGACATCCTGGCATCTGTGGCCCCGTTGGAGATTCGGAACTATGCGGCCATTGTCAATAAGAGTCGCGTAATGGAGAATACAACCGTAAGCTGGCAATCTAGAGGTCGGGGGGGCCCATAAGAAAAGGCAGGCATTTCAAGGGCAACAGCCGAAGCAGCCCCACAAAAGAAGCCCTACCATGGTGAAGGTTCTAAAGGCAAGGAACCATAGAGATCCTCTGTCAATCCTCTAAGGCCCGCTGGCCAGCCTCCAAAGTCTGCAACAAATTCCGTCTGCTCTAAGTAAGGGAAGCAACACAAAGGGGTTTGCTATGGCGGACAAAACATTTGCTTCAGATGTGGATAGCCCAGACATTTCGCCAAGAACTGCACCAAGGACACACCTGCCCCTAAACTGCAATGCCAAGGGAGGGTTTTCACCATGAATGCCGAGGAGACCATAGAGTCTGATGATCTCATTCGAGGTATATGCGAAGTGAACGGTAGCATCTTAATTGTACTGTATGACTCTGGTGCTACGCATTCTTTTATTCCCCATGATTGCATAAGTAAATTGGGGCTGTCTGTTTCTAAAATGCCTTATATGTTGCTTGTTTCTACTCTCACTGGGAAACTAGTTAGAACTTGTTTGTGTTGTTTGAAATGTCAAATTCACATTGATGGTAGAACCTACAAGTCTGATTTAATCTGCCTTCCTTTATCTGGTTTAGATCTAATCTTAGGCATGGATTGGCTCTCAGCCAACCATGTTATGTTAGATTGTGCTGCCAAGTCAATTGTATTCCCTTCTTGACCTTCTAAACCTTTAGTCTAAGTTTGAAACCTGTTGTGTTATACTGTTGTAAGACTGAGAATCAAGAATACGTTCTCCTATTGACTAGTGAGGTTGAACTAGAGCAAGCTCTTGATGAGATTTTGTGGCGAATGAGTATCCTGAAGTCTTTCCTGAGGATATCCCTGAGTTTCCCCCTGAGAGAGAGATAGAGTTTTCCATAGACTTAGTGCCAGGAACTAGACCAATATCTGTTGCACCCTACTGAATGTCCCCTTTGGAGTTGTAGGAGCTAAAAACCCAATTGGAGGAGTTACTGGAAAAGAAGTTTGTGAGACCAAGTGCCTCACCTTGGGGAGCCCCGGTGTTGTTTGTCAAGAAGGAGGATGGAAGCATGAGGCTGTGCGTAGATTATCGGCAGTTGAATAAGGTCACAGTGAAAAACAAGTACCCCTTACCAAGGATAGATGACCTGATGGATCAACTCAGAGGAGCGGTGGTGTTTTCAAAGATAGATCTGAGATCGAGATACCATCAAATTAGAGTGAAGGAGGAAGATATTCCCAAGACGGCCTTTAGAACTAGGTATGGGCATTGTGAGTTTAGAGTAATGTCGTTTGGATTGACCAATACCCTGGCAGTGTTTGTGGATTGTATGAACAGGATCTTTAGGCCATATCTGGATAAGTTTGTGGTGGTCTTTATAGATAACATCCTCATTTATTCGAAGACGAAGGAGGAACACGAAGAGCATCTTAGGATTGTGTTGGAAATCTTAAGGGATAAGAAGCTTTATGCGAAGTTGTCGAAGTGTGAATTTTGGCTAGAAGAAGTGAAGTTCTTGGGTCACGTCGTGTCCAAGGGAGGGATATCCATAGATCCAAGCAAAGTGGAAGCTGTAATGAACTGGGAGAGACCTACAACGGTGATGGAGATTTTGAGTTTTCTCGGCCTAGCCGGATATTATCGGAGGTTTATAAAGGGATTTTCTCAGATATCCCTACTTTTGACTAAACTCACTAGGAAGAATGTTACTTTTGTGTGGACTAAAGAGTGTGAGAAAAGTTTTCAAGGAATGAAAGTGAAGTTGACTTCCACACCTGTACTAGTTCTGCCTAACCCTAAGGGAGCCTTTGAGGTTTACTGTGATGCCTCTGGAAGAGGTTTAGGTTGTGTTCTGATGCAAGATCGTAATGTGGTAGCGTATGCCTCTAGGCAACTGAAACCTCATGAAGTTAATTACCCAACCCATGACCTGGAATTAGCAGCCATGGTGTTTGCCTTGAAGATATGGAGGCACCATTTATATGGAGTTAGGTTTGAGGTATTTTTGGATCATAAGAGTCTGAAGTACTTGTTTGATCAGAAGGAGCTTAACATAAGGCAGAGGAGGTGATTGGAATTCTTGAAGGACTATGATTTCAGGTTGAACTACCACCCTGGTAAGGCTAATGTGGTGGCAGATGCACTGAGCCGAAGTCATTACATGTGTCGTGGTTGATGGTCAAGGAAGTGGAGTTGATTGAGAGTTTTAGAGACCTGAACCTCGGAGTTGCCTTGACCCCTCATAGCATGAGGTTGAATCTGATCAACGTGACAAGCAAGTTCAAAGGACAAATTATGCAAGCTCAGGAAGAGGATGGAGAGTTCTTGAGGATAGTAGCCCAGGTGAAGGAGGGAAAGTTGAAAGTATTTACTCAAGGTAATGATGGCATGTGGAGGTACCAAGGGAGAATATGTGTACCTGCTAAGGATTCTTGAGGAGGATGATTGTAGAAGAAGCTCACAAAGATCATTTCACCATGCATTCTGGCATGACAAAGATGTACTAAGACCTCAAAAGAATGTTTTGGTGGCCAGGCATGAAACGAGATGTAGCAGATGTGGTGGGTAAGTGCTTAGTTTGTCAAAAAGTGAAAATTGAGCACTAAAAACCCTCAGGCGTGCTGCAGCCATTGGAGATCCCTGAATGGAAATAGGATGGAATCTCTATGGATTTTGTGATGGGTTTACCCTGAACACAAGCTGGATTTGATGCCATATGGGTTGTTGTGGATAGATTGACAAAGTCTGCCCACTTCTTACCTATAAGAGCGAATTATCATTTGGATAAGCTAGCCCAGCTATACATCCAAGAGATTGTAAGACTGCACGGAGTACCTGCAACCATTGTGTCTGATAGAGACCCAAGGTTTACCTCTAAGTTCTGGGGAGCCTTACAAAAGGTATTTGGGACGAGACTTTGCTTAAATACAGCCTACCATCCCCAGACTGATGGACAATTAGAAAGAACCATACAAACCTTAGAGGATATGTTGAGAGCATGTGTAATGGACTGACCCGAAAGTTGGGACAAACACCTACCCCTCATCGAGTTCGCCTACAACAATAGTTTCCATGCTAGCATTGGGATAGCGCCTTATGAAGCCCTGTATGGCAGAAAGTGCCAATCTCCGCTTTGTTGGTATGAACCAGGTAAGCAAAGCCTCTTAAGGCCTGATCTGGTTAGACAAATCATCGAGCAAATTAAGAGGATAAGGAAAAAGATTCTCACTGCACAGAGTTGTCAGAAGAGCTATGCGGATAAGAGGAGAAAGCCAATTGAGTTCCAAGAGGAAGAATACGTATTCTTGAAAATCATTCCTACAACAAGCATTGGTAGAGCCCTTAGAGTCAAAAAGTTGAGCCCTCATTTTCTTGGCCCTTTTCAAATCTTGAAATGAGTAAGAACAGTTGCCTACCAAATAGCCTTACCACCCCATTTGTCAAACCTTCACAATGTTTTCCATGTCTCCTAACTGAGAAAGTACAACTCCGACCCCAATCATCTTCTTGAGCCAAAAAGTGCACAGTTAAGGGAAGACTTAACCTTCGACCAACCGCCTATGAGAATCATAGATAGGAAGCTCAAGCAGCTGAGGAACAAGTCTATGCCCTTAGTAAAAGTGGCCTGGGGAAGAGGAAACTTGGAATAGCATAGTGGGAACTCGAGGCAGAGATATAAAGAGATTTTCCCCACCTGTTTTCAGGTAACGAATTTTAAGGGCAAAATTCTTTTCAAGGAGGGGAGAAATGTAACATCCCCATTTTCATTTAAGCTAATTAGCTCGGTGTCTCCAGCTAATTAGAAGGGTTAGTGATTAATTAAAAATTAATTGATTGATCTCGAGAGCAAGGGCTTAGTAAATTAAAGGCAAGTCAACAAGATAAGTGAAAGTCAATGACTAATTAGAAAAGTCAACAATTGAAACATAATGCATTAAAGGTTACAATTAAAAGCCTAATGGCCCAATCCTTGTTAATTCATGACTTAGAACATAAAATCAAGGTGACCTAACCTTATTAACTAAGAGCATGACAAGCATCAGATCCTAATCATATGAAAAATTAACTCTCACACCCTCTTTACATAATTAATGAGGAAAATCCTTTTCAATAAAAATGTGTTAAGGTGTAATTGAACCAATCAAATTAATTAACATTTAGATAATTGTAGCAATTGTAAAAACATTGAAACTTCCCTTTAATTATTGTTTGAAAGTTTGGTCAAAGGAAGAGTCATATCCAACCATCCATTTGCCTTCTCATCATACACCACTAGATCAAGAGTCTATGTTAGTAGTATTCCTTGAGTTAAGACAAGAGAAGTACTCTCCTCCATCAAGATTGTGACACTTGGAGTGATCATAGCCATCCAAGCCAAATCCTAAGAGAGGTCATGCTTTTAACCACTTGAAAAACACTACACTACATGGTCTTTACCCAAGTGCCAAGATTCAAAGGAAACACAGCTCCCTCTTTTGCCCCAAGATTTTTCCCACTGTCTTGCTTGTTGTAAGAAGCAAAATCACATCATCCTCTTCCCCTCATTTGCGCCATCAACCCACTCTCTCTCCCCCTTATTTCATTTTTCATTTCTCTCACTAAGACACAAAGCTCTCTCCTTTCTCCAAGTCCCATTCCCACTCTCTTGTTCTTCCAACCCTCCTTGTTCTTCTTCCAATCTTCTTACTACTTCCTACCTCATCTCCATCACCACACTCACAATCCCTTCAAGGACTACCATTTTTGGTCTTTGGAGAAACAAGGCCACTCATACACAAGCCCCATTTCTAAGATTTCAAGTAGGAAAGCTCTCTTCAACCTTCTCCTCATCCCAAATCCTTCAAGAAGCTCTCTTTGGTAGTGACCCTAACCTTTGTTTTTCATGTATTTTTCAAGCACTAGAACCCCTAAGCTCTTCATAGCTAGGTGGTTTTAGGACTTGCTCAAGGTCTCATGACCATATCTTGCTCTATGAGTTTTCTTGCCTTATTGAAAATGTTGTCTTAAAATGAGATTTTATGGTATGATGGTTCTTATCTATCTTGCTTTATTTTTGTTTTAAATACTGATTTGGTGACTAAAACCTTGAATATGATGGTGAGATAAAATATGAAAATGGTGATTTGAAGTGGTGTAACAACTTCCCCATAAGCTTGATATGTAAAACATAAAAACTAGTTAAGCTGGAATTCTATCAGTCTATAATGCATATAGTATAACTCATCCTACAAAACTCAAAATGTAATGAAACAAATTTTTTATGAAAGTAGACTCATAGCTTTTCAAGCATATAAAATACATGAAATTTGGATTTAAAATGAGGGAGATATAATTTTTCAAAGTGGGCTGTTACCGGATGGGTTTCTGTTTGGGCAGTCCGCACTAAAAACCTTATAACTGAAGCTACAAAAATTATTTTTGAGTGGGACCAAGTTTTTTAGAAAGCTAAGACACAGAAGAACACCCCATAAAATAGTTTTGTCAGATTCCATGTGAGGAACTCCTAGTGAAGTTGACAAGCCACTGATCTGAGATGAACTTTCAAGTCTAAACAGTCAGAATAAAATGTGTATAACTCAAGTTACAAAATAAATTTTTGAGTGAGGTTTGTTTTGTTTAAAAATAGACTCAGCGAAGTACAACAATACCAAATTTCGAAGCACAAGAGTAAAGGCCGAAATGATGGTGAATTTTTGAATTTACTACCCCACTGTAAAAGTAAAATTGGTTATGGTAAAAGTTAAGGTTAATAAGGAATAAACTTTAAGACATTAAGACCCTCACATTAAGTATTAGAAAACCTTCATAATTCAACTTAAAATTTTCAAAAGGGATAATAGATGAAATTGGCCCTATGCCTAATAAAAGAGTTTACACAAGAGGCAATCTCAATTAAAAGCTTGCACCAAATTTATTAAGCTAAGCTCATAAAACTTTGGTTGAGAATATGCCTATGTTTATATACAAGCATGATGTTATGAAGATGATGGATGATGATAGTGTGAATATGATATGTTGATGATACAATGCTTAATGATATGTGATATTGGTTGCTCTGTTTGGCAAAATTTTGGGAAGCTTAGGTCTAGCCGTTATGCTGCCAAAATTCTATAAAAATTGTGGACTTAGAAATATTTTGCATCATAAGCTTTAATAAGAAGGGATTTAATAAAGTGTGTGGTTCTTCAAAAGGAAGGTGACCTAATTTAAGCTCCCCTCACCCACTACTCACATGAGGCATGGCATGACCCAGCTAGTGTGAGTATAGGGGATAGGGCTTACATGAGGCCTGGTATGACCCATCGAGATGTCCCGCCAGCCCCCGTAGACATTTCTTCGGCTCACCTTGGACCACCGCTAAGTCCTTGGGATTTTTTGCCCGAGCCGTTGCCAGACATCGAGATGGAGCCGATGTCTCCGGGCTTGCCCGCAGCCGAGCCCGTGCCATTGCCGGAGGTCCCCGTGATTGACGTGAGTTCCACGGCCACTCCTAGGGCCGCAACCACTTTGCCGCCGCTCCCTGAGTATCACCCCGCCACGTCTAAGGAGGATTCCTCCGAGGAATATTCTTCGGTGGCCAGCTACACTCCAGGTCATCGCATTCGTTGCATTGAGATGATCAGCAGGCACCCTCACATTATCCGTACTCCTCACGTCCCCTGAGGCCAAGGAGCGGGGGGGACCAGGCACTTGAGGACTTGAGTCCATCCGATCAATGGGCGTGGAAAGGGCAGAGAAACCAGCACATGTCTACATAGGCTTATTTTATTAATGCTCCTTATGCTATGTATTTTATTTTGTGACGAACCTTGTCAGATTTGCTTATGTTTGATATTTTGGGGCCATGGCATGACCATAAGTCTCCTTTTTATGTATTGTTGGATATTATGAGACTATATATATCTATATGGTTGTTTTAGTAATATGAATGCATGGTATTTCGATTCATCCATTGTTCCTTTAATTTATGACTGGAATCATGCGACACGCTCATTTATTGCTATCTTCTCGTGCAAGGCTTTACTTTCCAAAAACGCTGCAAAGCGACGATGTATTTCAAAAAAAAATTTTACCATATTTTTCGCATAACTTAATTTATAAATGAAGTTTAGTTTTCCATGAGCATAAGTAACAACTAATAGAATGCCCTAATATGACTTAAGCATAGTATACGTTTATTAGGGTGTTACATTTCTACTTTTGGAAAAATATGTTCTTGATGTTCTTCAAGTGTTCTTAAGTTTCTACTTTTTGAAAAATATGTTCTTGATGTTCTTCAAGTGTTCTTGATGTTTCTACTTTTGGAAAAATATCTTCTTGATGTTCTTCAAGTGTTCTTAAGTTTCTACTTTTGGAAAGTATGTTCTTATTGTTGAGTGTTCTTGATGGTATCTTGTTTGAAGTTCTTTCTTTTCTTATGATGAGTTGATAGTTAGAAAAGCTTCATCATTTTATGTTTTCATGATTAGATAAAACTATGAACATTCTAATAGCTTAAAACTTTAAAAAGTTTACTTCTTAATTCCTTAAAAGTGGTGCAACTTTTAAGCTTCCATAAAGTTTTATTTTGTTTTGTTTTGAAGACAAGAATACATATAAAAGTCTAAGCTTTTTGGTATAATAAGCTTTCTTGAGTTAGAAAAATGATATCTTATCACTTTAGGCCTTAGAAATCAAACCTTAAAGAAAAGACCTTTCATAAAATTTCAAACTTTAATCAAGGATGAGACCTCCAAGTCATGAAAGTGTTGTTTTGTAACATTTAATTCATAAAGTTTAGATCTTGAACCAAAAAAAATGCTAAAAAATATTAACTTTTATAAAGATCAAGACTTTTTAACCTTAAAGTTAATATTTCATATCACTATTTGATAAATTAGGAACCTTTTTAATGTAGAGACAACTTAAGTCATAAAGTTGACACCTTGATGGTCTTAGAATAATTAAATGAGTCAACCTTCATTGAGAACAAGACTTTTTAGTTAAAAAGCTACTAACTTCAATCATTATTTCACAAAGATCTAATCTTTAAGATAAAAGCTTGAAGCTTTGTAACTTGATTAAGTTAAAAATCACCCTTGGTGTTTAGTGAACATGGTGTTGTTGGGTTCATGATGTGGTTATGTATTGTCATGACCTAAGGATTAGAGGGATCTCAAACTCCTTAGGAATAGAATATGATTAGGGCCTCTGAGTATACCGTGATCCTAGGAATCACTAAGTGCACTATCTCATTGAAAGGAAACAATCGCTTAACTTAATTAATTTGAACAAGTGTTCCATAAGACATGAACTCAAGTAAAGAATAATTTCATATGAGAGCTAAGTAACTAAAAGACCACATACACATATCTTAACTATGTGATTCTCTCATGGGTAACCATGAGAAATCATATGATGAATCATAATATTCTTCACAAAGAATAACGCAAACATAAACCCCTTTAGGGTATGAATGTGTGATGCCATGCGGCATGATGAATAATGAGTTTGATTGAGCTTTGTCTCATGATTGAATGATGAGCATGATGATATGATATAGATATGATGAACTGTTGGTTGAAAGTTGATGATTGGCATTTTGGGGAGGTTTCGGTTTAGCCGTTATGCTGTTGGATTTCTGTCAAAATTATGGATTTAGTCATATCATTGCATGTGTCTAGTCAAAGAAAAACTATGCATATAAAGTATAATAATAGGAAATGAAAGAATGGGATATGACCCCTCGATCACTTCCGGGAAGTGAGAGATGGCAATCCATAAGGAACCTCTATGAGGGAGGCAAGGGTAACATGGAGAACCCTCCAACTTAGAGGTAACCAATATCAGCTTAGTCTGATTTGGTTAGTATTGCGTGACGACGGTCATGGAATGAGCTCATGTCCAAAAGTAGTCTATTTTAAAGGAAAGTAAAAGAATGTTAAGCACGTGCTAAAAACGAAAGTAAAGTCTAAGTATAACCATGGTTAAGTCTATGATGATGCATGTCTTTGCATGTAATTATATTGTCCATTTGCATTATGAATGTTTATTCTATGTTTCAGTATGTATGTTAGTCATGATGATGTGGTTATGATGTTAAGTTTAAAAGCAACCCACTTCGGGGTTTAAGTTTTCAAAACCGTTAAAAGTTGAACTTATATCTATCCACTATTTTTATAATTAAACCCGAAATGGGTGGGACGATGACGATGAGACAATGTTCGTCTAGTCATGATCCTACTAAGGAATCTTGTATTTCTCACTCCTATGTTTTCGTGTCGTCTTCTGATGGAACTGATGGCATCCATGGTAACACCTCTGATGGTACCTGACTAGATAAGATGAGGAGCTGCTATGTTCTTCACCTAGCTAAGGAGGATCGAGATAGTAGCATAGTATTTTTATTTTCTTAAGAGCCCTAGTTGGGCAGTTTATGTGTAATTAGGAGCATGTAGGAAGTCATGCTGCTTAATTTGACCTATTGCATATGTGATACCTATTAAATATAATGATGATCTTGATTATCTATAATTACATACTTGGCTTAATGTATTGTATTATGTTGCTTCCATTTTGTCATATGTCTTATTAGTAACTCTGCAATATGAAGAACAAAGTTCGTATATATACGAGTAAGTAAGCACTTAAAGGCTCAGTTTTCAAGCATAAAGATTTTACAAAAAAAAAGAATTATATGCTATTTTTGTATATTATGCTAATTTCAAAGATAAGGACTTCCGTTAGATAAGAGTAACAACTAGCAATGCCATAAAATGACTTAAGCATAGTATGGTATTAGTAGGGTGTTACACCTCAAGTTAAAATCCTCTAATTGTTGCTTGATCCATAGAATCTGGGTACTACAATTTGCAATAGATACATATTCTGCTTCTACAGTTGAAAGAACAATAGTGTTCTACTCCTTGCTTGACCATGTTATCAAAGATTTTCCAAGAAAGCAACAGCAACCACTAGTGCTTTTTTGTTCAACTCTGTCTCCAGCAAAATCCGCATCACAGTAACATGTAGTATCACAAGAAGTACCTTTATTGTACCATAGACCAAGATTAGTAGTACCAACTAAATATCTCAAAATTCTTTTAATAGCACTTGAGTATGAAAGTTTGGGATTTGATTGAAATCGAGCACAAATTCCTACACTTAATTGCAAGTCAGGTCTACTAGTAGTTAGATATAATAGTGATCCAATCATACCTCTGTAGATAGATTCAGAAACTTTCTGACCATCTTCATCAGCTTCTAAAACTTGTGAGGGATGCATAGGAGTACTAATGCTCTTGGCCTTATCCATATCAAACTTTTTGAGCAAATCCTTGTCATACTTTTCTTGATGAATTAGGATACCATCTTTCTCTTGTTTAATTTTCAGTCCAAGAAAGAATTTTAGTTCTCCCGTCATGCTCATTCCAAATTCTCCTTGCATAAGATAAGAAAAATTCTTGCACAGACTTTGATTAGTTGCTCCAAAAATAATATTATCAACATAAATTTGAACAATCAGAATATCATTTTTATCATGAAGAATGAACAAAGTGATGTCAACTTTTCCTCTTACAAAATCATTTTTGTTTAGAAAAGAGCTGAGTCTATTATACTAAGCTCTGGGAGTTTGTTTTAAACTATAGAGAGCTTTTGAAAGTTTAAACACATGTTGAGGAAAATTTTCATTTTCAAATCCTGGAGGTTGATCAACATAAACTTCGTCAAATATGAAACCGTTTAAAAAAGCATATTTTACATCCATTTGAAATAACTTAAAACCTTCATAAGATGCATAGGCAAGTAACATTTTGATGGCTTCCAATCTTGCAACAGGAGCAAAAGTTTTATCATAATGTATGCCTTCTTGCTGATTATAACCTTGAGCCACTAATCTTGCTTTATTTCTGACAACTTTTCCATCCTCATCAAGCTTGTTTCTGAATACCCATTTGGTTCCAATGGCGGATTGTTCTTTAGGCAGTGGTACCAGGGTCCAGACTTTGTTTTTCTTGAACTAGGATAATTCCTCTTTCATAGCTTCAATCCAGTATTGATTGTAACATCCTAATAAACCCATACTATGCTTAAGTCGTATTACGACGTTTTATTAGTTGTTACCTATGCTCGTGGAAAATTAAACTTCACTTGAAATTAAATTATGCGGAAAATACGGTCGGATTTTTTTTTTTGAAATACATCGTCGCTTTGCAGCGTTTTGAAAGGTGAAGCCTTGAGCGAGAAGTCAGATAAAGAAAGAGCGTGTTGCATAAGATACATAATCCAATCTCATAAAGCAAGAGAAAGATAAATAAATAGTAATTTACAAATACATTGCATTAATTATTACATCCATATAGGTTCATAATATTTAATTTACAAATACATTGCATTAATCATTACATCCATATAGGTTCATAATATTTATATACATACATATATATAACAGCATTACATCGAAGGAAGCTCATGGTCGTGCCATGACCCAAGTACTAGGTACTAAATACAAACTTCAGTGACAATGCTCCTCTCAAAAAATGAATATGCGAAGATGTAGAGTGACGGTCGCTATAAGTCCCAAAATAGTTTCGTCTGGCATCCCACATCGTACATCCGCTCACGGTGTAGGGGATCCATGCTCCACTCCACCGGATGCGCCATCGGATTCTGGTGACAATGCGGAAAAGTAATTAGAGTGAGAAATAAGATTTCTTAGTAGGACTCGAACCCGACACAGAGGTGTCATCGTCATCATCCCAGCCACTTCGGTTTTATAATGAAAACAGTGAGCATGCATAAGGTTCAGTTCTTAGGTTTTCGAAAACATGAATATCCGAAGTGGATTCAATTTTTAACGTATTCTCTAATCATTTATATCATAACATACATGGGCATAAGTATAATCACATAAAACATGCATGACTGTGCTATAAGCTTCTTTTAACTTTTTCTCTTTAAGGGTTTGGACCAAAGTCCCTTTTCTTTTCTTTTCTTAACTTGACTTATCTTAAGTCCTTTTCTTTTCACCCACTAAACATAAGTGGTAATGAGCTCATACCGTGGTTGTCGCCACCATAAAATTTTGGTACTTACACTAGCTGGGTCATGCCATGCCTCATGTAAGCCCTATTCCCTATACCCACACTAGCTGAGTCATGCCATGCCTCATGTGAGTCATGGGTAAGGGGAACTTACTTTGGGTCACCTTCCCTTTTGAAGGATCAGGCCCTTAGTTCATTATCTTCTTATTAATGCTTATGATACAAGATTATTCTGATTCTTTTCCACATTTAGGCGTTACGTATCACCGTCCCTAAATGTGATTTCTTTAATGTATATCCCTAAGCATCGTATCATTAATATATCATATTCATATCATCATTATTCATTTTCATATCATCATTATCATTATCATGCCATCATCATCATCATCATCATCATCATCATATCATTGTCAGCATATTAATACATGGAGGCATACACATCACACAAAATCTTATGAGCTTAACTTAGTAAATTTGGTGCAAGCTTTTAATTGAGGTTGCCTCTTGTATAAATTCTTTTATTAGGCTTAGGGCCAATTTTATCTATTATCCTCTTTGAAACCTTTTATGTTGAATTATGAAGGTTTTCCAATACTTAATATAAGGGACTTAATGTCTTAAAGCTTATTTATCCTTAACTTCTAAAACTTAACCTTATCTAGTTTTACTTTTATAATGGGGCAGTAACTTCAAAAATTCACCATAAATTCACCTTTTACTCTTTTACTTCTAATTTTGATATGATTATACTTCTCTGAGTCTATTTTTAAAAAAACAAATCCCACTCAAAAATTCATTTTGTAGCTTGAGATATGCACATTTTATTCTGACTGCTCAGCTTTTAAGTTTATTCTCGGTATAGTAATTTTTAAACATTATTGCGAGCTCCTCACAAGGAATCTACCAAAACTGTTCTTATAGAGATGTTTCCCTATGTCTTAGCTTTCTAATAAAATTGGTCCCACTCAAAAATGTTCCGTATAACTTGAGTTATTAAGATTTTATTACATACTGCCCGAACAGAAACACATCCGGGAACAGCACACTTTGAAAATTCATATCTCTCTCGTTCTAAGGCCAAATTTCATGTATTTTATATGAATGAAAAGCTCTATGAGTCTATTTTCGTTTAAAATTAGTTTCGTTCCATTTGGAGTTATATCGAAGAAGTTATTGGTCGCGCCATATAGACTACCAGAATTTTTCAGTTTCCACGGTTTTGGTTTCAAGGAGTTTTCTTGTAAAAATATTAAGTCTTTTCTTCAAGTGACCACTTTTCTCTTCCAAACCACTTTCAATCTTTAAGATCTTGATATTAACTCAATGTTTTAACTTCTAAAAATTTAGTTCAATAACAATAAATATTCCAACCGAAAATTTCATGCTAAAAAGAAGAACACAACACATGAAAACTCATCATACCAACAAACATGACCATGAGGCCTTGGAAACAAGTCCTAGAACCACCTAGCTATGGAGAGCTTAGGAGTTCAAAGGCTTGAAGAACACATAAAAGAGAAAGGTTAGAGTCACTACCACAAGGATTCTCTTGAAAGCTTGAAGAATGAAAATGGTTGGAGATGACCTCCTCCTCCTTAAGCTTGGTAATGGGGCTAAATGAGTGTTTGTTTTGCTTCCTCAAGAACCAAAGAGGGTGGTTCTTGAAGGGTTTGTGAGGGTGGTGATACGAAATGAGGGTGGTGGTGGTGGGAGAGTAAGAAGAACAAGAAGGAAAGTAGGAAGAACAAGGAGAGGTTGAGAGGAAAAGGAGTGGCTACTTGGTGTCTTTGGGAAAGAATGGAAATCACAAATGAGAGAGTGAGGGAGGGGCTTAGTTGGAGCAAAAAAATGGGGGTGAGGACTGGTCGGTTTTGCTTCTCTAACAAGCAAGGGGAAGTAGGTGAGTTTAACTTCTTTTTCAAGCAAGAAAGCTAGGGACCTTGGGGTAAAAGGGTGAGTTGTGTTTCTCTTGAGTCTTGGTACTTGGGTAAAGACCATTTTGTGTTTTCTCAAGTGGTTAAAAGCATGACCACTCTTGGGATTGGCTTGGGTGGATATGATCACTCCAAGTGTCACAATCTTGATGGAGGAGAGTACATCTCTTGGCTTGACTCAAGGAATACTACTAACATAGACTCTTGATCTAATGGTGCATGATGAGAAGGCAAATGGATGGTCGGATTTTGCTCTTATCCTTGGCTGAAATTTGGTGCATCAATTAGGAGAAATTTTTAAATCTTTAAAGCTATTAGAATTACCTAAGTTGTTAATTCAATTTGATTAGTTAAATTGCTCTTTAAACGATTTCGGCTAATTACACTTTTAAAACGTTTTTCTCTAAAAGAATTGCTCTTATGAATTATGTAATTAGGGTGTAAGAATTAATCTATCTCAATCGATTAAGGTAGAATAATTGTCTTGTACTTAATTAATAAGATTGGATTAGCTTAATTAGATTTCTAAGTTATGACTTAATGAGGTTCAAGTAATTAGGTTTTAACTAAAACATTTAGTATGTTATGATTAATTATTGACTTGACTCAATTTACTAAGCTTTTGCTCATCGAGATTAGCCGATTAATTCTCAGTTAATCGTCAACCTCTCTAATTAGCCAGGATCACTGAGCTAATTAGTTTAGAAAAAAAATTGGGGATGTTACATTGATCCATAGGGGCTTCTTCGATATTTTCTGGTTGAATCTCAAAGATAAGAGCGAGATTTGAGTCGTTTCTAAGTGAGGATCTTTTTCTGATTCCATGAGAAGGTTCACCAATAATTTGGTTTTGAGAGACAATTTTCAAGTCTCTTACACTTGAGTACTTTCTCCTCAAAGGAGTACTTTCTGGTTCTTTAGAAGCATCATCAGAAACATGTCGATGTGAAGAAACTTCAGAAGCATTTTCATTATCATCTCTAGTGGTCATCTGAAGGTTCTGTTGGGCGTGGGAGTCTTCATTTAATGTTATACTTTCCATTTCCACTTCCAAATTACAACCTTCTAAATTAGGTCACTTTTCTTTTCTATGAAGCTTATGTGAATAGTTTCTTCCACAGATTGAGACATTTTGTTGAACATCCTGTAAGCTTTTGAAACAGAAGAATATCCTAGAAAAATTTCAAGATCAGATTTAGGATCAAACTTTGACAGCTTGTCTTTGGTATTTAGTATAAAACATTTAGATCCAAAAATATGAAAATAGGAAATGTTGGGTTTTCTTTCTTTCCATAATTCATAGGGAGTTTTCTTGAGAATTGGCCTTAAGAAAATATGATTTTGAATATAGCAGATAGTGTTAACAGCTTTTGGCCAAAAACCTTTTGATAGGCTGCTTTCAAGAAGCATAATTCTGGCCATTTCTTGTAGAGATCTATTCTTCCTTTCCACTATCCCATTTTGCTAAGGAGTGCTAGGAGAAGAGAAATTATGAGAAATGTCATTTTCTTCAGAAAAGTTTTCAAAAGCATGATTTTCAAATTCTCCACCATGATCTGATCTAATGGAAGTGATGCTAAAACCTTTTTCATTTTGAATTCTTATTGAAAAGGATTTGAAGACCTCAAAAGCATCATCCTTATGGATTAGGAACATAACCCATGTAAATCTAGAAAAATCATTAATAATCATATCTTTTACCTCCTAGACTGCTAGTTCTAGTTGGTCCAAAGAGATCAAGATGTAAAAGCTCAAGTGGTCTAGTAGTAGAAACTACATTTTTGTTGTGGAAAAAACTTTTAGTTTGTTTGCCTTTGAGCTATAATTCACAAGAGGAATCATTTTCAATATCAATTTTTGGCAAGCCTATGACCAGTTCTTTCTGAGAGATCTCAGAGATCAATTTCATATGAGCATGACAAGCTTTTTGTGCCACAACCACTTTTCATCCACAAAGGAAGCTAACCATTTTACATTCTAATATAAGAAATCATCCAGATACAACACATACGTATTGTTATGCCTCTTAGCAATAAGAATAATCTTGTCATTTGTAGAATCCTTAATAATACAAAGGGAAGATTCAAACACAACTTTGTAGCTTTGGCAACAAAATTGACTAATGTTGAGGAGATTGTGAGTTAATCCCTCTACTAACATAACATCATTTATCAGGTTGGAATTGTTCTTACCAACATTACCTATACCAACAACTTTGGATTTGATTCTATTAGCAATTTGACTATTCCACCATCCTTGGGTTTGAGGTTTCTAAACTAGGATTTATTTCCAGTCATATATCTAGAGCATCCACTGTCCAAATACCAATTTTTTTCCTTTTGATGAATTGATTTAAGGCATACCTACATCAGAAGCAGTTTTGACTTTAAGTAGTATTTTCTTGGGTCTTTTTGGGTTAGCAGGTTTCTTGACCTTTCTCACTATCTATTGTTTTGCTCTCCTTCTGGAGAAGCATCTTTCATAAGTGTGACCCTTTTTGAAGCAGTAGATAAAATTTGGAATTAAACTTGAAATTTCATCAAATGATTTTTCATCATCTTCCTTCTCATAGCCTAAACCAGTTTTATCAAGGTAAGGTTTCTAACTATCAAGTCCAGATTTTTGGAGCCATTAACCATTTTGTCAAGATCAGATTTGAGAAGTTTGACTAATTTCTGAAGCTTAAAAACATCAGAAGATGTCCTATCTTGAGTTTTTGAAACTTTGCCTTTTAGGGTTGCTACTCCTTCTGGAGAGCAAAATTTTCATTTTGTATTTCATTCTTTTTATGCCCAACCTTCTCATTCTCAGTCTTAAGTTTTCAAACTCTAAAGACAATTTTCGAAAATCTTTTCTGAAATATGCATAATGAAAAGCAAGAGACTTGGAATCATCCAAGAGTTCATCATAAGCTTTTTGAAAGTTTTCATACGTAAGTTCAGGATCAAACTCGCATACCTTAGTTTCTTCATTTAAGATGATATTAGCCATGAAATAGAAGTTGGCAACAATCTCTTCTTTCTCTTAAGATACATCATTTTCTTGCTCTCCATCTAGATCTTCACATGTGGCCATCATAGCCTTTTTCTTTGGAGTCTTTGTTTCCATCTTTCTTTAGTCTGGGACATTCTAATCTGATGTGCCCCGGTTCTTTGTACTCAAAGCATATTACTTTATCTGCTTTGACTTTGCTCTTTTTGACCTTTTTTGGAGCAAAGTTCTTTTTTTCTTCTGAGCCATGCTTTTGAGATTCTTTTAGCCAGGTGAGCTATTTCATCGTTTTTGTCATTAGAATCTAGATTAGAGGAATTTTAATCTTCTTCATCTGATTCTTCTGAGGTCTTGATGGCTTTGGAAGAGCTGAATCTCTTCTGAGTGGTCTTAAAGGCAATAGACTTTCCCTACTTGCTAGATTCCTCAGAGATTTCCTTCAGTTCGATCTCATGAGTCTTTAAAGACCCAATGAGGGCATCCAGCTAAGTACGTTCAGATCTTTAGCTTTTTGGATGGCAGTAACTTTGGGAAGCCAAGCCTTTGAAAGACTCCTTAAGATCTTTCTTACCATTTCTACATTTGAGTACCTTTTACCCAAAGCTTTCAGCTGATTTATGATATGCATAAATCTGGTAGTCATTTCGTCAATGTTCTCATGCTCTAACATATTGAACATTTCATATTTATGAACTAGCATGCTGATTTTCGTTTCTTTAACTTGATCTGTTCCTTCATGAAGTACTTGAAGTCTACCTTAGATTTCTTTGGTAGAATCACAGGATATAATTTCATCATATTCGCTTTTGCTCAAGGCACACATGAGCAAGTATTTTGCCTTGGCATTCATTTGAACATTCATTTTGTACTGATCAGTCCATTCATTTTTAGGAATGATTTTGACTACAACTGGTGGAGGATGTTCTAGATCAGCTATTACTTATGGTGCTAGTTGTCCCACAGTGGGTACATAGTCAGCATTCTCTATTATTTCCCACATATCCAGACTTGTGGACTCAATGAAGTGTCTCATTTTATCCTTCCAATATGGATAGTTTTTACCATTGAAATAGGGAGGACAATTTTTGGAGTGACCTTCTGCAATGGGATGAATTTGTTGGGCCATTTGATGCAATCTTTAACCTCTACAATTGTTAGGAAGCTCAACCCCAGAGTTAGGCTCTAATGCCAATTGTTGGAAGAGATAACACGAGAAAGGGGGTTGAATCGTGCTGTTTCAAACTTAAGAGTTACTTGAAAATTTGAATTTGAAAATCTGTCTCAAGTCCAAGACTTGGATTGCAGAAGCTTTGTGTTAGTCAAATAAGGCTTATATGTTTATAATTGTTTAAAATGATGAACAGATTTAAATAAAACACGTACATAGAATAACTCGTGCGATCAAGTTAGAAAGCTAAGTAGATATTGAAGAACCACACAAGAAATTTTTATACTGGTTTGGCTAACCACTTACCTACTTCCAGTCCCCAACGCTTTGTTGAGATTTTATATAAACCTAAGTATTCTTTGTTCAAGCTTCTCCAAGCTTCTTACACCAAAGCAGTCTTTTCTTAAGCCTCTCCAAGCTTTAACTCGAGTATTCTTTATCCTAGCTTCTCCAAGCTTTATCTGAACACTACTGAGTCTATGTACATGTTTTGAGATTTGAAAAATAGTTTGTAAACACTCATACTAACTCTCTTTAGAGAGGATAAACAATGTTTTTTCAGTATGTGTGACTTCTCTAAATTCTTAAAAAGAGAATCCTATCAAATACAAAGCAGAAGAGAAGATTTTCTGTTTAACAAAAGTTACAAAGAGTAACTTTCTGGAGATTCAGAAGGTTGAAAAAGTTGACAGTGAAGCTCTGTAGGCGAAGAAGATATTCAATTGTTCTATCATTCTTTCTTCGACATCTAGCCTTTTATACACATTTGAAATATATCCATAGAAGCTTTCAGTTCTTAACCTTTGAAGTTCTCATTGAACCGCTAGTCTAAGATTGGACAGAGAAGTAATAGTCTTCCTTTTTCTCATTCTTCAAAGCTTGTGCAAAGATAGGAAAGTAGCCATTTGTTAATATACCAACTGTGCAGACTTGTCAGTGCTTCTTTTGCATCTTGTCAAATCACCTTTTTAACTTTTGGAATTTGTCTATGGAGCGTGCTGAGAAAGCTTTGAAGGTATGACAAATATGAGAAGTATGTTGCTAGTGATATCCCTTCTAGATATGGTCATCCTTCTGGACAGATTCATCATACTAAATTGGCATATCTTAGCTTTCTAGGTTCGTCTTTCCTTTTTGAAGTGTAGCTTCAACATTCTGAAGTTCTTCTTTTCTATTTCCAAAACAAAATAGCTCAAGAGACACAAAATATATATTCCAAATAAAGTATATTATAATATAAAGCTATGGATAATGATGCTTTGAAGGCTTTTTTTTTTTGGCGCTTAAGCTATTTGTTAAATTTCATTCTCATAGAAGAATTTGTTATTTGAATTAGCCTTTTCTTGATCAAAAAGAGTTGCTTGTATTCTAATTTGATTTTGATCAAAACCCTTAAAAAATAGTTTGGTTTATAACCTCAAAATAGCTTCTAATAGGCATTAGAGCTAACACATATATGTGGGTTAACATGAGTTAGTATTAATTAAAGACTTGATATCTCACTACTTTGCTTCTTGAAGCCTCACGGCCTCACCATGGCAGTGGGTGTTCTTTGTGTCTTTCATGTTTTATGTGGTATATTGATGATGAATTGAAGCACAAACATGTTACCTTTAATGTATGGAAACTTGATCTTTTGATAGTTTTCATTTATGACTCAAAACTTGACATTTTCACCAAATCTAGTTACTGCCCTGTTTTTGTGTGCAATTTCTAGCATGATTCTTGTAACATCCCGGTTTACCGTAGTATAATGTAATAGGAATTTTGAATTTTTTCACTTAGGTAGTGTGAGAATTTCTTAGGGAACGCTATGCCATAATGATCCTCAAACTTAGAATCATAGGGTAATATAACATTGCCATTGAAATTACAGTACTTCTGTATACTAAAAATTAAGAAAAGACAAAAATGTCCCTATAGTGTAAACTTCTGGCTATTTATAGTTTTGCCCTAGAACTTTTAATATTTACACTTGACCCCAAAGGATATTTCCACATTGACCCCAATACTTTTTAGACAATGACATTTAGGTCCCCGCATCCATAGAGTTAGCAAAATAGGATTTTAAATGGAGTAGAACCACATAGCGGAACCATAGACACTTGAAACTCAGCCTATTGAGCGACAGAGGTATTCAAGTGCCAAAAGACATGGGATGCCCTTAGACGTGGTTAAAATTACAAAAATGTCATTAGTTACAAAAAAATAGAAAATACAACAAAAACTCTGACAGAAAACAGACAGAAAACACTAAAGAGCTTACAGAAGTCCAAAAACTACCTGAAAGGCCCTGAAAAAATTTCAAAAAAATTATAAATATATTTTTAACATAATTTTAAAGCTAAATATCAAATTTTAATAAAATTGAGCAATATTTACTTAATTGCGCAAAAAAAACTTACCGGGGTGCAGAACGGGCCCTGAAAATCCTATACAACCGCTTAAACTTGCAATACGACAAAGAACCACTGAAGTTCCGGGCATGGGCTTGGAGAACCACGTGATTGGGCCTCAAAATGGACCTTGGCAGCTTTAGACTAGGGCCAAACAGTTTTTGATAAATAAATGGGCTTAATTACACCTAATTACACCAAAAAGGCCTCAATTAAGTCATAAATTATAAAATAAATTAAATAAAATGTAAAACCCTAATGATAGCCCTAAACCTAACCTAAGCACACCTTAGATCAGACAAGAACACCCCTGGTTGGTTTGAGTTAGAATTAGAGTTAAATTAGTCAAAGATTAACAACATGTCATTTTGAAACCCAACATAACATTAATTAGTTTTTACTAATCAAACTTACTTTTTGACTTAAACAAATTTCTAGGGCTTTTGTCCCCAAAAATCTGATGGAATGGCACAGCTAGCACATGGGTTGCTACAGATTTTTAATTTTTTTAATTATTAAATGATTTATTAGGTTAATTAACTTGAAATAGGCATATTTAAGGCTAAAATTCAATAAAAATAGTAAAATTTATAGAGAAATTCTGAAAAAAATTCTCAGTATCATCTAACACATAATTAAGCATAGAGTTAATAATAGATTGTATAAATTTAATTGTTTGATAATTATTTTATTAATTAAAACTTAATTTGTTTTAACTAGTTTCTAGAAAAAAATATTAATTAAGTACTAATTATGTGATAAACCATTTTAATATTTTCTTAAACCTTAATCACTATATAATATCAAGATTATGTGATGTCTAAATCAATTTGGTGTGGTGATTAGATTAACTAATCATTGATGTCCTTATTAGTTAATAAAATTACCTAATTAAGCTAATAACTAATCATATGATTAAAACTAATTAAACTCACATTTTCTCTATAAAACCCCCTGTACAACCTGACCCTAACACACTTTAGAACCTTCACCTCAGCTGCAAGCACTCCAAAAATTTGCAGCCTTCCTCTTCCCCTTCCTTCTCCATTTTCTCTCAAGTTCTTCACAAAATACCTTCTAAACACCACCAAATCTTCACCCTTTCTAACTAGCCTCATACACCATCCTCATCATTGAAACACACATCCAAGCCCTCAAATAGAAGCAAGAACCACGTGGTTAGCTACTACCCAACAGTTGGTGCAGTTGGAGTTTTCAAGATCTAACTCAAGTAGGGTTTTTCCTTCACTCTTTTAGGTTCATGCATGGATTTCTTGCTAACTTTTGATGTTATTTGAAGCTTTGGGTGTTTATTTTCAGAATATATGATGTTATTCTGAACTTCTAATAGGTAGTGATTGATTGGGTTTATGATGAATTTTTGAAAGGATATGTGTTTCTAATCATGTTTACTTGTGTTCTCATGCATTAGAACATGTTATTTTGCAAGTGTTTAAATGAAATCCTCTTGTGCACATATATGAAATGTATGACCGTGTTCAGGGCTAAGGGTATTTGATTTGTTTTATTAATTTTTAGGGAGTTTTTATGTTCCTTTGATGATGCAGTTATTCTATAGAAGATGTGTTCTCATAGAGCTATAATTTAGAGCATGCAACTTGTGATTTTCATCTAAAGATGTTGTTGTCATGTTTTGGGCAGAATATATTCTTGTAACATCTTACCAGATAAAATACTATGCTTAAGTCATAATATGTTACCTGATAAGTTATTACGTGTGGCTGTCTAATTAAATTTCTCTTCCATTTTCTGATTTAATGTTACTTATCCATACATAGTTAATTGTTCAATTAATTAATCTCTGTGTGACTGTGGATAAGTAATAGATAATTATTGTAATAGAAATAAAATAACATAAATAAAAGTGCAGAATAGACAGAACTACTGAAAACTACATCATCATATACACACACACATATACACACACACACATAGACGTCTATTTTTCAAAGCTTGACAAAAGATACATAAATAGTATAGGGTAATAAAATGAGGACGCTAAGACAAAATCAATCGACCTGTCTCTGTGAACAGTACCCTAACTGGTCCCCAAGGGACATTTCTTGTGCTATCTATTCACATACAGCATATATTAAACTACTGTCTATGACCCAATACTGCCAAAAGAGGGTCATTCTATACATTTCCTACTGTAGCACTAAACGGGCACCCTAGATGGATTTCGAGGAAGAGAATCCATTCGCCATATCGGCATCAGCTGGGGTGCAGTCCATGCTCAGGGCAGAGGATGAGGAAGACAAGCTTGCCGCCACTGACGGATCCTCCTCAGACAGTGAGACAGAGGGATCTGCTGCAGTAGTGAAGCTGGTAGAGCCATGGGAGCTACTACTGCTGCTATTGCTACGTGTGGAGGTGGAAAAGGATGGGCCATGTATAGCGGGATAGCAATATAAGGTGCGACAGGGTCGAAGAGTGGGTGAGTCAGGGAAACAGCAAAATCTCTACGAAAGAAGAAATAAAAATGGAACTGACATCTACTGGATATATATATATATATATATAGTCTAAAAACAAGTTCAGGTGGATATGAAGCTCAAGGAACTCGATGAACAGGACGCCTGTTGCCGCATTCTCTATGATCTGGGAATGACGCGAAAACATACAGTAGGGTAAGAAATAAAGATTTCTTAGTAGGAATCCTAAATTTATACATATCTATCATCATTGTCATTCTCAGTTGTTTTGATTTTTCCGTAATTTTAAATAGTACAACATAATGGTAATATTCAACTTAAATTCTTATTATAGAAACATACACTGAAACAAACTAAATTTTAAATTGGAACAATGAAAATAGAGTTAACAGATATACGAATACAACTAAGACATTAACCACAAATAAATAGTAACATATCATGAGAAATAAACAGATAACTATGACAATCAATTAAAAATTATCATACAGTACATATAAATGTGCAACTGGGGAATGCATCTTATCTTTGAAGGCTTTTGCCTCCTAAAACTTGTTTTCCATCCTTGGTCCCCTGGGAATTATTGGCCATATACTCCTGGGTAATAGTTCGTTTTTCAGGACCGAGTTTGTTCCTATACAGGATTGCTAGATTTACTTTCCACGTCCACTGATCTACTCCCCTTAAACTTATTCAAGGGTTAGCCTAAGTAATGTGGAATCCTTTGTAATATTCATGAATTGCATGCACAACTAGCTTTATTTTTTCAAACATTATGTGTTCATGCAATTATAACTCACACAATACGTGAATTTCTTGCTAAAATTTTGGTAGTATAACAGATCAAGTCTGCTTCCCCATGAATAGTTCCAAACTACCAGTAAAATTATTCAAACTTGCAATTCAAAATGGAACAGCGATTATATATATTCATACTACCATTCATCAAATTCAATTCAAACATCAATAGGGTTTTCTATTTGCTTCATCCTATTCGACCAGAATTTTGTATAATCCACTCTTAGTCTAATTCAACTTATTAAACCTGAATTTTGCATATGCAATAGCTCTATATGTCTAGTTTCCAACTTAGTCCCATCTCATTTTGATTTTTATAACTCAAGTTATTAGTATTTTACCTCAAACTGCCCTATTCTTAGCCAGAATTGCACCCTTATAAGTGAAAATTCACTAAAAATAGAAATCTAAGTGAAATCATATGAAATTTATATGAAATTAAAGCTAACAGAACAAGCTTTGAAATCAAAAAGTTGCATATCATTTCATGAGTATATTTTAAGATATAAGCCCCGTAACTTGACCTTACTGGACTACCCTATTCCAGCCTAGTTTGAACTTAAGGTAAATTCATTGATGTGCTGGGAATAATAGGCAATGAATCTAACTCTGAAGTTTTCATGCGATGTTTCCTTATTTGTCAGCTTTCAAACAACATTGGTTTCACTCAATTTAGAGTTGTGTAGGGTGAGTTACACCCTTCTCAACTTATACTGCCCAGATGAGAATCCAGATTTATAGGTCAAAATTTAAAAATTCATAACTAATTCTATACTAATCCAATCACCTTATATTTTATATGGTTGGAATGGCCTAGATGTCTAGTTTCATCTAAAAATAGTTTCATCTCAGTTTGAAGTCTATAGGTGAGTCCGTATAGTGCGCAAGTATAGATGCTGTAGGGATTTTGAGGAAAACCTAATTCTATTTTGTTGATTCTTGTGTTCATCATTCAATATAGCAAACATATGCTAAATCAATCGTAAATCATCCCATCATCACCATAGATCATCATTTATATGAGTAGAAGAAACTTTCTAATCATCATCAATCCAAGAAAATCAACCAAGCAAGTGAATCCTACCTCTAGCAGGTGAGTTTCTTGATTAAGGTTGATGTTGATGGGTAAGGAAGTGGATGAAAGCTTGAAAGGAATTGAAGTGAAATGAAGGAGGAGAAGAAGAAGAAAATGAAGAAGGAGAGACAAGAAAGTGGCAGCCATAACACACAAAGGGAAAGGAGACAAATAAAAATCTCTTTGAGTTAATTAATGTTGGTGGTTTGATCTTTCAAACCTCATTGGCCCTTGGCATTTGTGGTTCAAATTGAACCAACTCTCTTCTTGTGTTGTGGCTGTCCATATGTCACTTGGCTAGGTGGATGAGTTAGTGACCATAGGATCTAGAGTTTTTAGTTGAATAATTCTATTGATTCGATTCTGGCCATTTAAATTACCGAAATTCTACTGGTTTTTCTTTAAACTAGTAATTCTTTTCTACTTACTTTTACTAAGATTTTCTAATTGGCTACTCTCATTTCCTTAACTCTAGTCTATCTAATTAACATGTATCTAATTCATATTTAATATTTAGCTGTCTTCTATTAACCCTAACAACTTCTTGAATCCTCTCTATTCTTTAAGTTTTTTCATACCAATTCCAATTCTAATCACAATATACATGCAAAAATCAATCATAATCCATCATCATCACTCCAAATCACATCAGTATCATGAGGAAAACAAGATCCACACATAGCCCCAAATCAAGGAAAACAAGAAGAGAAGTTGGATTTCTACATTTCCTAAGTGTGACTCTTGCTAGATTTGTGTTTGAGTTGAAGAAATCTTGATGTGGCTTCAAGGTTTGTGGGAGATGAAGATGATATGAGATGAGATAAGATGGGGAAGAAAGGAAATGAAGAGGGGTCAGCCACATAAAGAGGCTGAAATTGCAAGGGGTAGTAAAGAAAAAAATGAAAACTTCTAAAGAAAGTTGCATTTGATTGGTGGATTTGTGTTAGTTGTTCAACTTGATTTGGCAGCCCATATGGAGGGCTGAGATTGCACCAATTGCATGGGTAAGTTGGCTAAATCTTGGTTATCCATCCTAAGGTTCTCACAGTATAATTTCTATTGATTTGGTTCCGACAGTTTAAAATACCAAAATCTTACTGATTTTTCCTCAATCAGCAAACTGGTTTTAGAAAAACTCTATGAGGTTTCCTATGTTCCTAATCTAATTTCCTAAATTCTAATCCTTCTAAATCACACTAAATTAGATTTAAATAAATGCTCAATCAAATTCTAATTAGTCATAATGATCCGATGTAAACCAAACAACTCGGTTATTAACGATAAAATTTTTCGGACATTACAGTTCTCATTCTTTCTCATCTATTTTATGATATTGAAGTATTGGTTTGATGCCATAGATGTTGTATTTTTATGTAAAGAAGCCTTACATGTTTGGTTTTGAAGTTTAGAAGCTAATAACCATAACTTGTCATAAAACACAATCTTGGCCATGTGCAGGGCAACCACTATAAGTGTAACATCCTCAATTTCTTGTCGTGCTAAATTACCTTAGTGAGCTTGAGGAATTAGGCACTTAATGAGAAATTATGAGATTAAGACTTAATTAAGGGATTAACGAAGTATTTATGAGTTAACTCTGATAAGAAAAGTCAAAAGAATGGTTAATCGAGATTACATAACCTCTAATTAAGCAAGTCAGAGCCTTAATAGCTTAATTAAGGATAATTATGCTTAATCGTAAGATTAAATTTTGTTAATGATGTTCTTGTGTGTTAATCACTAATCCTTGCTTAATCATGATAATTAAGTTTCAAGAGCACTTAATCACATGACTAAATTCAAATTTAGTCAACTAGACAATAAAGTAAAAAGTGATGTGACTAATGCATAAAGCATTGGACAAGAGTGCTTTATGTAAGAGTAAGTACTTGATTTGTTCCTCTATTATCCATTTGTCTCCCTAAATCTTAATTAGCACAAAATTAAAAAAATATCTCCCTCCCTCACTCCATACAACCTACGGCTACTATTCACAAGCACACACCCTCACTTTTCGTTTTCACACTTCTCATTCTCTCTCTAAGACTCTTATCCTCTCACTTCTCTCTAAAATTCTCTTCTTCTTCTTCAATTTCTTCTTCCTTTCTCCACCTTTACCATAACCAAAACTCTTACTTAGCCCTTCAAAGATCACATCTTTTGGTCTTTGGAGATAAGATCTAAACACTACAAGCTTTATTTTCAAGAGAACTCAAGAGTCCCCTCTTGGTTCATACAAAACTGCCACCATCAACATCAAGGAAGAGCCATCATCTTCTTCATTTCTCCTTGAAGAACATGCCACTTTCAAAGCATAGGTAGTGATCTTCACTCTTTCACTTTGTTTGCTCAAGAAAGCTTAAAGCTTGGTTCTTCGCATGACCAAGCTCTTCAAGTGAAAACTTGAGAAAATCTTTCATGCTCTTCATGAGCAAAAGTTTCTATTTTTGATAAAATATATTCATGTTCTTGTTCATGATGTTCTTGAGTTCTTGAAAAGTTCCTTCCTTTAAGTGCTTCAAAGTTTCTACTTTTCTTTCTTAATGCATGAGATCTTGATGTTTGTTATGAGTTGCTTGAAAAAGAATGATGTTCTTGGAGGTATTTTGTTTAAAGTTTGTTCCTTTTCTTATGATGAGTTTATGATTACCAAAGTTTCATCTTTACATGTTTTTCATGATTTGAAAAGACAATGAACATTCCAAGAGTATAAAGCTCTAAAAGTTTGCTTCTTGATGCATGAAAAGTGGTGCAAGTTTTGGTGCCTTCATAAAGTCTTATTTTGTTTTGTTTTGAAGACAAGACTACATGTAAAAGTCTAAGCTTTTTGAAATATGAAGCCTTTTAAAATGATATCTTGTGACTTTATATCGTAGAAATCAAGCCTTGAAGACAAAACTTTTTATAAAGTTTCAAACTTTAGTCAAGAGTGAAATCTTTAAGTCATAAAGGTGTTGTCTTGAAACCTTTAATACATAAAGTTTAAATCTTGAGTCAAAACAATGCTTAAAAATGTCAACCTTTATAAAGATCAAGACTTTTTAACTTTAAAGTTAATGTTTTATATTCCTAGTTCATAAAGTAGGAATCTTTTAGACTTTAAGATAACTTTAAATCATAAAGTTGAAACCTTGATGATCTTAGAATAAATAAAAGTGTCAACTTTCATTAAGAACAAGACTTTTTAGTTCAAAAGCTAGTATCTTGTATCATTATTTTATAAAGATTTAATCTTTAAGTTAAGAGTATAACTTTAGAGGCACTCACTTTCATAAAGAATAAAACTTTATGACTACTTTATAAAAAATGATAACTTTTATAATATTTAAGATAAGACCTTGTTATGCTAATAATCAAAGCTTGAAACTTTGCAACTTGGATAGGTTAAAAATCACCCTTGGTGATTAGTGAACATGGTGTTGTTGGATTCATAAGTGTGGTTATGTGTTGTCATGACCCAAGGATTAGAGGGATCTCGAATTCCTTAGGAATAAAAATATGATTAGAGCCTCTGAACATACTATAAACCTAAGAATCACTAAGTGTATTATCTCAAGGAAAGGAAACAATTATCTAACTTAATTAAATTGAACAAGTGTTCCATAAGACATGTACACAAGTAAAAAGTAATTTCACATGAGAACTAAGTGACTAAAAGACCACATATATATATTTTAACTGTGTGATTCTCTCATGGGTAACCACGAGAAATCATATGATGACTCATAAGATTCTTCACAAAGAATAACACAATTATGAACTTCTTTAGGGTATACATGTATGATGCCATTCGACATGATGAATGACAAGTTGATTAAGCCTTATCTCATGATTGAATGACTAGTTGGATAATATGATGTGGATATAATGGACTATTGATTGAAAGTTTTATGATTGGCATTTTGGGGAAGCTCCGATCTAGCCATTATACTGTCAGATTTCTGTCAAAATTATGGACTTAGTCATATCATTGCATGTGTCTAGTCAAAGAAATACTATGCATGTAAAGTATAATGATAAGAAAAGAAAGAATGAGTATGAACCTTCAATCACTTCGATAAGGGAAGTGAGAGACGGTGGTCTACAAAAACTTAAGGAATCTCTATGAGGGAGACAAGGGTGACATAGAGGACCCTCCAACTTAGAGATAACCAATCTCGACTTTGTCTAATTTGGTTTAATACTGCGTGGCGACGGTCACAGAATAAGCTCAAGTCCAAAAGTAGTCTATTTCAAAGGAAAAGTAAAGAAAGTTAAGCACGTGCTAAAAAACTAAAGTAAAGTCAAAGTAGAACCATGGTTGAGCCTATGAGGTTGTGTAACACCCTAATAAATCCATATTACGCTTAAGTCGTATTACGGCGTTTTATTAGTTGTTACTTATGCTCGTGGAAAACTAAACTTCACTTAAAATTAAATTACGCGAAAAATACAGTAAATTTTTTTTTTGAAATATGTCGTTGCTTTTGAAAAGTAAAGCCTTGCGCGAGAAGATAGCAGTAGACGAGTGTATCGCGGAGATTTCGATATAAATGGAAAGGACAAGAGATAAATCATAATATCGTACATTCAAATTATAACATCAACTACATAATATACTTAATCTCATAATATCCAAATAAATACATATAAAGGAAACTCATGGTCATGCCATGGCCCCAAACATCAAAGGTACACAAGTCTGATAAAATCCAATACAAAATGAAATACAAGAGTTAAGGAGCGCAAATCAAAATAAGCCCACGTAGACATATGCTGACTTCTCTGCCCCTTCCATGCCCTTCCATCGAATGGACTCAGGTCCTCGAATGCCTAGTCCCCCACGCTGCTCGGCCTCGGGGAATGCGAGGAGTACGAATGATGCGGGGGTGCCTGCCAATCACCTCGATACGACGAATGCGACGGCCAGGAACATAGCTGCCCACCGAAGAACGTGCCTCGGAGGGATCCTCCTCAGATGCGACAGGCTGATACTCGGGGAGTGGCGGCGAAGCTGCTGCGGCCCTAGGGGTGGCCGTCGAACTCACCTCGACCACGGGAACCTCTGGCAGCAGCACAGGCTCGGCTACGGGTAGACCGGGAGACATAGGCTCCATCTCGATCTCAGCCAATGGCTCGGGTGGGAAATCCCAAGGACCTAGCGGCTGTCCAAGGCGTGAGGATGATACGTCCACAGGGGCTGGCGGGATCTCTGGCTCCTCATGCTCAAAAACTCGACCCGGATAGAAGTATGTGCGAACTATCGTGGTGGTCGTGGCCACGATAGCGTGCGCGTCCTCGTCATAGGCCCACTCATGGTGGGGAGGCTCCATGCTCCATGCCACGTGAGGCTCCATGAGTATCTGGTGACGAGACGGAAAAACAACTAGGGTGAGAAATAAGATTTCTCAGTAGGACTCAACCCTGACACACAGGTGTCATCGTCATCGTCCCAGCCACTTCGGTTTTTAAATGAAAACTGTGGGCATACAATAGGTTCAATTATTTGATTTTCGAAAACGTTACTACCCGAAGTGGATCCCATTTTTTTTTAGTACTTATCTTAGTTGTATTAACAACATCATGGCATACATGAAAGCTTATATGACTATTCATAACGTACATAAACAGGTTGAGAGTTATATTCTTTACTTGGGTTGGACCGAAGTCCCTTTCTTTCCTTAACTTGACTTATCTTAAGTCCTTTCTTTCCACCCACTAAACATAAGTGGTAATGAGCTCATACCGTGGCCGTCGCCACCATAAAATTTCGGTACTTACACTAGCTGGGTCATGCCATGCCTCATGTAAGCTCTATCCCCTATACTCACAGTAGCTGGGTCATGCCATGCCTCATGTGAGTTGTGGGTGAGGGGAACTTAGATTAGGTCACCTTCCCTTTTGAAGGATCACACACTTTACTAAATCTTTTCTTATTAAACTTATGATGCAAAATATTTCTAAGTCCACAATTTCTACAAAATTTCGGCAGCATAACGGCTATACC
Organism: Pterocarpus santalinus; assembly: GCA_031439595.1. Lineage (NCBI taxonomy): Eukaryota > Viridiplantae > Streptophyta > Magnoliopsida > Fabales > Fabaceae > Pterocarpus > Pterocarpus santalinus. The sequence goes on from CM062527.1 coordinate 42,049,201, forward strand.
GAAGCTTCCCAAAATTTTGCCAAACAGAAAACCAGTATCATAGCATCATATCATATCATCATATCATATCATCATCATCATTTGATCATGGTCATGGCATCATAATCACATCATCATCATAACATCATGCTTGCAACATAAACATAGGCATATACTCAAGCAAAGTCTTATGAGCTTAGCTTAGTAAAGTAGGTGCAAGCTTTTACATTGGCTTTCGTTTTATTCGTTTCTCTTGTTAACGATTAGGTGAGCTTAGTATTTTATTCTATCTAGTCTTCATTAAGTAAGTTATGAAGTTTCATTACTTTAGGCTAAGGCCTTTTACCTTTTTAAGTCATTTATGCATAGTCTTACTTAAGGTTAAGTTTTGACAGTTTTACTTTTACCCTAGGCAGTAACTTTAAAAATTCACCATAATTTGGTATTTTATCATTTTAATGCGAAATTTTATATGCTTATAGGGTTCTGAGTCTAGTTTTTAACAAAAAAGTCCCACTCAAAAATTCGTTGTCCAACTCCAGTTATGCATATTTTATTCTGACTGTTCAGTTTCTAAGTTCACTCCCAGTACAGTGGATTGTTACCTCTCATTATAATTGCTCAGAAGGAATCTGAGAAAACTGTTCTATGGATTTGTTCCTCTATGTCTTAGCTTTCATTTAAACTTGGTCTCACTCAAAAATCATTTTTGTAGCTCGAGTTATACACATTTTAGTGTAGACTGCCCAGACAGAAACCAATCCGAGAACAGTCCACTTTGAAAAATCATATCTCGCTCATTTTAACTCCGAATCTTATGTATTTTATATGTATGGAAAGCTCTCTGAGTCTATTTTCATATAAAATTGGTTCTACTGATTTTTGAGTTTTCTAGAAAAAGTTATACCATTCGGTTTACAGACTGCCAGAAAATCCAGATTTCACGTTTTGTTTTTTCTCATGTTTTCTCCAAAACACCCAACCTCACTTTCAAGAAACCATTCTCAAGTTATAAAACACTCACATACCATGAAAGATTAGTGAAAAACTAACATATTGGAGTTCAAAAATATTGAGTTCAGCCATGCATCACACCAAACCGAAAACATGTTTTCAACAAACAACCATACAAGCAACAACATCTCATTTTATGACAAGAATGGCTATGATGCCCATAATCAATCTTTAAAATCACCTAGCTATGGAGAGCATAGGAGTTCTAAAGCTTGAAAAACAAGAGAGAAAAAGAGTTTAGAGCCACTACCAAGAAGCTTTCTTTGAAGGGATTTGTGATGGAAGAAGGTGATGGTGGTGGTATTCCTCCTCTTGGATCTTGAAAGAGGCTTGATATGTGATTGTCTTAGACTCTCCAAGAACAAGAAATGGTGGCTCTTGAAGAGTTTGTGAGTGGGATGAGGAGAGGAAAGGATGAGAGAAGTGGAAGGATTCTAGAGAGAAGTTGGAGAGTTTAGAGAGAAGGAGGAGAATTTTGAAATTGTGGAGAGAGAAGAGAGCTTTGTGTGTGTGTCTTTGGGAGAGGAGTGAAAGAATGAAATGAGGAGAGAGGAGGGCTGATGGGTGGCGAGTTTGAGGGGGGAAGAGATGATGTGACTTTGCTTCTTACAACAAGCAAGAGAGTGGAAAAACCTTGGGGCAAAAGAGTGAGTTGTTTTTCCTTGAGTCTTGGAGGCATTCTAATGTCCAATTTATGCTTTTCTCTAGGGGTTAAAGGGGAGTACCCCTCTTAGGATTTGGTTGCTTGTCTAAGACTCATCCAAGTGTCAAGATCTAATGGTGGATGACAAGGATCCTAGTCTTGGCTTTTGATCTAATGGTGTAGGATTAAAGAGATTGAATGAAGGGTGAGATGTTGCTCCTCCTTGGTATGTCTTTTTAGGGCATATGCATGGAAGAACTTTTATCTCTAAATGTTATTAGAATTATTTAAATGTAATTTAACTTAATTGGCTTAATTACCCATGAGTTAACTCTTGTCAATTACACTTTTTTATGATGTCTTGTATTACGGTTGAGCATGTGCTTAGTTTGGGGTTTAATTTTCCAAGAGTTGTCTTAAGTGTCTTAATCATTATAAACTTAATTAGTAAGGTTAGGTTGTCTTACTTTTGTCTTGGCACCTTCGAGTAATTAAGGATTAGACGATTAAGGTTTTATTAAAACGCTTAGGATATTATGATTAAATTGTTGGCTAGACTTAATTTACTAAGCTCTTGCTCTCAGGATTAATCGATTAGTTGTCAATTAATCGCTAATCCCTCTAATTAGCCGGGAACACCGAGCTAATTAGCTTAGGTAAAATGGGGATGTTACATTACTCCCCTCCTTAAAAAGAATTTTGCCCTCAAAATTGCACTGTAAATGTGGGGAAAATCTCTTTGCATCTCTGCCTCGAGTTCCCATGTGTGCTCTTCCAAGTGTCCTTTTCCCCAAGCCACTTTCACTAGGGGCACGGACTTGTTCCTCAGCTGCTTGACCTTCCTATCTATGATTCTCATAGGCGGTAGGTCGAAGGTCAGGTTTTCCCTTAACTGTACACTTTCTGGCTCAAGAAGGTGGTTGGGGTCGGAGTTGTACTTTCTTAGTTGGGAGACATGGAAGACATTGTGAAGGTTTGACAAATGAGGTGGTAAGGCTATCTGGTAGGCAACTGTTCCTACTCGTTTCAAGATTTCAAAAGGGCCAAGAAAACGAGCGCTCAACTTTGTGACTCTAAGGGCTCTACCTATGCCTGTTGTAGGAGTGATTTTCAAGAATACATGTTCTCCCTCTTGGAACTCGATGGGCTTCCTTCTTTTGTCTGCATAGCTCTTTTGACGGCTTTGTGCTGTGAGAATCCTTTCCCTTATCCTCTTAATTTGCTCGGTGGTTTCTCTAACCAGATCGGGCCCTAAGAGGCTTTGCTCACCCGGTTCATACCAACAAAGCGGGGATCGGCACTTCCTACCATACAGAGCTTCATAAGGCGCCATCCCAATGCTAGCATGAAAACTATTATTGTAGGCGAACTCGATGAGGGGTAACTGTTTGTCCCAACTTCCGGGTCGATCCATTACACATGCCCTCAACATGTCCTCTAGGGTTTGTATGGTTCTCTCTGATTGTCCATCAGTCTGGGGGTGGTAGGCTGTACTTAAACAAAGTTTCGTCCCAAATGCCTTTTGCAAGGCTCCCCAGAACCTAGAGGTAAACCTTGGGTCTCTATCCGACACAATGGTCGCAGGTATTCCGTGCAATCTCACGATCTCTTGGATGTATAGTTGGGCTAGCTTATCCAAAGGATAATTCGCCCTTATGGGTAAGAAGTGGGTAGACTTAGTCAACCTATCCACAACAACCCATATGGCATCGAATCCACCTTGGGTTCGGGGTAAACCCATCACGAAGTCCATAGAGATTCCATCCCATTTCCATTCAGGGATCTCCAATGGTTGCAGCATGCCTGAGGGTTTTTAGTGCTCAATCTTCACCTTTTGACAAACTAAGCACTTATCCACAACATCTGCTATGTCTCGTCTCATGCTTGGCCACCAAAACATCCTCTTGAGGTCTTGGTACATCTTCGTTATGCCAGGATGCATGGTGAAATGACCCTTGTGGGCTTCTTCTACGATCGTCCTCCTCAAGTCATCCTTAGCAGGCACGCATATCCTTCCTTGATACCTCCACACGCCATCAATGCCTTGAGTAAATTCTTTCAGCTTTCCCTCCTTCACCTGAGCTACAATCCTCAAGAACTCTTCATCCTCTTCCTGAGCCCGCATAATTTGCCCTCTGAACTCACTTGTCACCTTGATCAGACTCAACCTTATGCTACGAGGGGTCAGGGTAACTCCGAGATTTAAGTCTCTAAAGCTCTCAATCAACTCCGCTTCCTTGACCATCATCCACGACACATGCAATGATTTGCGGCTCAGTGCATCCGCCACCACATTGGCCTTACCAGGGTGGTAGTTCAACCCGAAATCGTAGTCCTTCAAGAATTCCATCCACCGCCTCTGCCTCATGTTAAGCTCCTTCTGATCAAACAAGTACTTCAGACTCTTGTGATCCAAAAATACCTCAAACCTAACTCCATATAGATGGTGCCTCCATATCTTCAAGGCAAACACCACGGCCGCTAATTCCAGGTCATGGGTCGGGTAGTTAACTTCATGAGGTTTCAGTTGCCTAGAGGCATATGCTACCACACTACGATTTTGCATCAGAAAACAACCTAACCCTCTTCCAGAGGCATCACAGTAAACCTCAAAGGCTCCCTTAGGGTCAGGCAGGACTAGTACAGGTGTAGAAGTCAACTTCGCCTTCAACTCTTGAAAACTTCTCTCACACTCTTCAGTCCACACAAAAGCAGCATTCTTCTTAGTGAGCTTAGTCAAAGGTAGGGATATCTGAGAAAATCCCTTTATAAACCTCCGATAATATCCGGCTAGGCCGAGAAAACTCCGAATCTCAAGATTCCGTCGTCGGCCTCTCCCAGTTCATTACAGCTTCCACCTTGCTCGGATCTACGGATATCCCTCCCTTAGTCACGACGTGACCCAAGAACTTCACTTCTTCTAGCCAAAACTCACACTTCGACAGCTTCGCATAGAGCTTCTTATTCCTCAAGATTCCCAACACAATCCGAAGATGCTCTTCGTGTTCCTCCTTCGTCTTTGAATAGATGAGGATGTCATCTATAAAGACCACCACAAACTTATCCAAATACGGCCTAAAGATCCTGTTCATATAATCCATAAACACAGCCGGGGCATTAGTTAATCCAAACGACATTACTCTAAACTCATAATGCCCATATCTAGTCCTAAAGGCCGTCTTGGGAATATCTTCCTCCTTGACTCTAATTTGATGGTATCCCGACCTCAGATCTATCTTGGAAAACACCACTGCTCCTCTGAGTTGATCCATCAAATCGTCTATCCTTGGTAAGGGGTACTTGTTCTTCACTGTGACCTTGTTCAACTACCGATAATCCACGCATAGCCTCATGCTTCCGTCCTTCTTCTTGACAAACAGCACCGGGGCTCCCCAAGGTGAGACGCTTGGTCGCACAAACTTCTTTTCCAGCAACTCCTCCAATTGGGTCTTCAGCTCTTCCAACTCCAAAGGGGACATTCGGTAGGGTGCAATAGATATTGGTCCAATCCCTGGCACCAATTCTATGGAAAACTCTATCTCTCTCTCAGGGGGAAACTCAGGAATATCCTCAGGGAAGACTTCAGGGTACTCATTCACCACAGGAATCTCATCAAGAGCTTGCTCTAGTTCAACCTCACTAGCCGATAGGAGAACGTATTCTTGATTCTCAGTCTTACAACAGTATAACACGATAGGTCTCAAGCTTAAACTAACAGGTTTAGAAGGTAAGGAAGGGAATACGATTGTTTTGGCTGCACAATCTAACATAACATGGTTGGCTGAGAGCCAATCCATGCCTAAGATTAGATCTAAACCAGACAAAGGAAAGCAGATTAAATCGGACTCATAAGTCCTACCCTCAATATGAATTTGACACTTCAAACAACACAGACAAGTTCTAACTGGTTTCCCAGTGGGAGTAGAAACAAGTAGCATATAAGGTAGTTCAGAAACAGACAACCCCAATCTACTTACGCAATCATGAGAAATAAAAGAATGCGTAGCGCCAGAGTCATATAGTACAGTTAAGATGTTACCCTTTACTTTGCACGTACCTCGAATGAGATCACCAGACTCCGTGGTCTCCTCGGCATTCATGGTGAAGACCCTCCCTTGGCGTTGCGGTTTGGGGGCAGATGTGTCCTTGGTGCAGTTCTTAGCGAAATGGCCGGGCTGTCCACATCTGAAGCAGACGTTTTGTCCAGCATAGCAAACCCCTTTGTGTTGCTTCCCACACTTAGGGCAGACGGGATTGGTTGCAGGCTTCGGAGGCTGGCCAGCGGGTCTTGGAGGATTGGCAGAGGATCTCTGTGGTGGCTTGCCTCTAGAACCTTCACCATGGTAAGGCTTCTTTTGCGGGGGCTATCTCTGGTGTTGCCCTTGAGATGCTTGCCTTCTCTTATGGGCTTCCGACCTCTGGATAGCCAGCTTGCGGTTGCAGTCCTCCACCACGCGACACTTATTGACAAGGGCCGCATAGTTTCGAATCTCCAGCGGGGCCACTGATGCCAGGATGTCAGCCCTCAAACCTCCTTCGTATTTCATGCACTTCCAGTGCTCATCGGGGTTCCGCTGATATAGCGTGGAGAACTTACACAGCTCCTCAAACTTCGCTGTGTAATCTGCAACGCTCATACCTCCCTGGTAGAGCCTCAGGAACTCCATCTCCTTTGTGTTCCTTACCGACATCGGGAAATACTTCTCGTAGAAAGCTGTCTTGAAGACGTCCCAAGTGATTTCCCTTTGGTCGCTCTCCATCAAGCTCTTCGCCTCTTCCACCAGTCGGCATCCGCCAAAGACATATAGGTGGCAAAGGCCACCTTTTGGGTCTCCGAACAAGTCAGCACTGAGTAGATCTTCTCGATCTCTTTAATCCACTCATCAGCTTCCTCAAGGTTGAAAGCCCCCTTGAAACTGGGCGGGTTAGCCTTGCGGAATTCCGAAAACTTCTGATATTCCGTACTTGCCCCATTTCCGCCGACGGACTCTTCAGACCTTCGATTTAGCTGATCCATCATGTGTTCAGCTGTCGTAGCTTGAGCTTGCATGGCATTCGCCATCTATTGAAAGGTCCTCATGAAATCAACGATGTTCGTGTTGTCGCTGGCCTCAGTAGCGGCACGTCTGCGAGTTGCCATTAGTTCCTGAACACACCAAAACAAAAAATATTGAGTTGATCAGGCCCAATATCAAGCATAAGCATGGCAGCAACTAAAGGCAATCTCACACGACGGTCATGCATCCTAAGTCCTACATCCCATCATACAGACAGGGTTCTTAGCACGACTTAACATAGCGCACATAGAATTATGCTTGGAAGCATAGTCAGTCCAATCCTCAGGCTTTAACAGGATGAACTGCTCTGATACCATAATGTAACACCCTAATAAATCCATATTACGCTTAAGTCGTATTACGGCGTTTTATTAGTTGTTACTTATGCTCGTGGAAAACTAAACTTCACTTAAAATTAAATTACGCGGAAAATACAGTAAATTCTTTTTTTGAAATATGTCGTTGCTTTTGAAAAGTAAAGCCTTGCGCGAGAAGATAGCAGTAGACGAGCGTATCGCGGAGATTTCGATATAAATGGAAAGGACAAGAGATAAATCATAATATCGTACATTCAAATTATAACATCAACTACATAATATACTTAATCTCATAATATCCAAATAAATATATATAAAGGAAACTCATGGTCATGCCATGGCCCCAAACATCAAAGGTACACATTCTGTAAGATTTTATAAAAATTTTCTTAAACGAATTTACCGATTTAAAAGAAATCGGTAAGATTACGGTATTTTAAACTATCGGAACCGAACCAATAGGATTTTCAACTCATTAACCCTACATCAAGTGGCTGAAAACTCAGCCACTTAACCCATGAAAGTGGTGCCACAAAGGCCACAAAAATGAGGAAAGTTGGCTGAAATTCAGCCTTGTATTTTAGACCAATCAAATTGCAAGAACTCAATTACCTCCTTAAAGCTTTTAATACACATTTCTTTCTTTCCCTTCAGCCCCATTCTGCGCTACCTTTTCCCTTACTTCAGCTCTCTTCTTCTCTTCTCCACTCACCCAACTCCATCAAACCTTCAAGTTCAACAATGTTTTGATACTCCAAACTCCAAAATCAAGCCAAATCACATACAAAGAGGTAGAGGTTTAATTTTTGTCTTGCTATTCTGGCTAGTGGTGGCTTTAATTTCTCAATTCTTGATGTGATGATTGAATGAATATGATGATATTTGGCTGGTTTGTTGGCTGTTTTGATGGTAAAATTCGATTAGGAAGTGAGAAAGGATGAAAGTAGGAAGATGTGAGGAGCTGGAAATTCAAAATCCCTCAGCAGTCCGTACGACAGAGTGTACGACTCCACCTACCACCTTTTAAATTCAATGAAACCATTTTTATATGAAACTACACATCCAGGGCTTTCCATACATATATTATATAAGGCCATTGGATTAGTATTGCAAGAGATATGAATTTTTGAAATTTAACCTAGGTTTTTGAGTTTAATTCTGGGCAGACTAGGTTGCTTAGGACAAAACTCCCCCTATACTACTTGGAATTGAATGAAATGAATTTGTTAGAAAGCTTACACATAAGAGAATATCCCATAAAAATTTCACAGTTAGATAATGTCCCATTTGCTCCCAGTGGTTCGAGAAAATTGCCTTATGTCTAAATTGGGCCAAAACAGGGCAATTCAGGAAGGTCAGGTTTCGGGGCTTATAACTCAAGTCCTACTAAGACATATGGAATGGAACTTTTTCAAATCAAAGGTTGTCCTATTAGCTTTAATATGAGACTAATTTTGTATGATTTGAACTAGGTTTCAATTTTTAGTGGATTTTTACTTTTAAGTGTAAAATTCTGACCAACTGTAGGACAGGCCGGGATACAACCTGAATAACTTGAGCTATATTTATCAAAATGAGGTAGGATTAACGAGGTTAGAAAATAGACGCATAACACTTTAACATATCCAAAATTAGGGCCCAGAGGAGTTAAATAGAAATTTTGGCTTGATTTACAAAAACCGGGTTAAGTGATTATGTTGAGGCAGTAACCCTATCTTAATGTAACTAATACTCCTATGAATTGGATGTTTGAAATATGAATGAAATGTTATGACTTTTATGAGAAATTGGTGTTCTGAGTACCAGCACTATTTATGGGGAAACGGACATATTCCGTTATGCCATCGAAATTTCGGTAAGACCTATGCATGAGTTATAAGATACATGTGCATTTTCAAGAAAGTCATAAAGGTTATGCTATACTGAATATAAAGATTATGTTATGATGAAGGTTCCATGATACTTGAGCCAGCCCCGAATTAAAGTTAAGGGGAATAGATCAATGGGGAGATCGGGGAAAGTAAACCCAGCATTCCTGTATAAGAACAAGCTCGATCCTGAAAAGCAGACTATTATCCAGGAGTCTAAATGGCCAAGAACTCCCAGAGGACCAAGCAATGAGAAAGTTTATGAAGTAAAGTTCAAAAATGAGTTTTGCATAATTACGTGGAATGCATGATTCCGTTGAATAGTCATTACAAGTTGTCTATGGTTTCTCTATTATATTTACTTACTACTGTATGTTCTTCTATTCTGCTCACTATTCTGTATATCGTTATTAGTGATTTATCCTATTTCCTATACTGTCTTAAGTAAAACTTAGCCTTGCCTCAGACCAGACATTTTCTTAAACTCATTAAATATGGATAATCTAGTTTGAACACATGTTTTATAATTAAATAAAAACCGAGGCAACTAAGAATGAATGTGATGTCAGTTAAACACCATACGCAAACCCTACTGAGAATTTCTTTAAATTCTCACCTCGTTTTGCATTTTCGCATCATTCTTAGATGCTGGTGATGGATCCGACAACCACTCTTTTCATTGAGATTCCAGACCTATAGCTCCACCACGATCCCATAGTGGACTCAATGTATATAGCCGGTTCCTGCCATTTCCGTCTTTACCATTTTAGTAATAGGAGTTTTGCTGTCCCTTTATTTCATCCTGCTTTTGACCCTACTGCCCCATACTTTGCAGTCTGTTGCACATGACACACCCTCCTCTAGCACCTCCCACACCCACAGCACCTGCTGATCCTGCGCTAGAGTCTCCCTCACAGATGGTTCCAAACATACCGCTCAGCTCCAAAAATGACCCTTCTAAGGCCACCAGCTCGTCATCCTCCTCGGGGCCCAGTGTAGACTACTCTCCGGCCGGGCCTGATATGGCCAACGGCTATCTGACTGAGTAGGTCAGCCGCAGATGACGTTGTACAGCATGGCCCTCTTTTGGTAATGTGTAGTATTAGGTCATAGACTTAGGTGTATGTATATCAGTTAGGTCTGAAATGTCCTCTAAGGACCCCATAAGATCATTTTACATGACACGGGCCTTATGTTTTTTTTGATACACTGGCCCTACTTATGTATCCTGTTTTGAATTTGTACATAAACTGAAGCGTCGGCTTCCAACCTATATATATGCACGTATACAGTTGATGGTATGTTGCTCCTTCTCATCTTTTCTGTTGTGTTTTACTAAACTCTGTCACATTATGCCATATTGAATACGTTCATTATATACAGCCCGCCGTTTATTGTATAAAAAAAAAAAGAAGGGGATGTGGTATGATAAATGAAATGTAATCAGAGTATCAGTACAGTAACACAATCTACTAAATTTCATGCTATGACTTAAGCATAATATTAAATTGGTAGGGTGTTACACTTTACCCCTGATTCGTGGTTGAGAGTTCATTCGTACTCGTGTTGTGCCTCATGGGCATGGGCGTGCTCTAGGAGGGGGACGTGGTGATGTTGCTCCCGGTGGATTCCAAAACAGTTTCCTCCCGCCTGATGAGTGATGTGGTAATTGCATGCGGAGCCGAGCACGAGGATAGCCCTTTTTGGTGGTAGTTATAGGGTTATCATTCTATTATACGACATGCTTGGGTAGTAAGGATTTTCTATGTATTTTCTTTTATGTTGTATTTGTTAGGTTTCTTTTGTAGGACCGACAGTAGATATCAGACCCATTATATCTCTATGTATAACTCTTGGTATTATTATATTAATTGTGATTAGTCGTGGAATGAATGTTATATTTATCAAAGTTATTGTTATTCTTGTCACTTCTATTTATTTTTATTTGCACTATATGTATGAGATAGCGATATTTATATTATGTGTTCACAATGCACTCATGGCTCTTGGTTTTTAAAACAGTTTATTCATTTTTGTTCAAACAAAAAAATTATCCCCTATTTTCCTTACAAGTATTTTCAAATGGTAATGTTAGTTCCGCGAGCAAAAGTAACAATTAGTAATTCCATTATATGACTTAAGCATAGTATGGGACTATTAGGGTGTTACAATAAGTCATGTTCTTGAGATGTTATAAGTTGTATTTTGATGAAATTTAAGTGTTGGATCCATATAGATATGTGTCCCTTTGTTTGTGAAGCATAAGAACATGAAAATACATAATTTTGGTGATGTTTTCTAAGGGTTATGCATGCTATACGTGAAAGACTTGGGCTGTCCTGTTTTGTGCCTAATGTTCTAGCATGTTTCTTGAATGATTTAAGTGAGAAAAATTGTTATATTGGTGTCACATAACCTATAGTTTAATTATATGTGCTTATATGCCAATTTTACATGACTTTGGTGCATGAAAGTTTGTGTTTCAATGGGTTTCATATGCTGGCCGGTTTTGGGCAGTGGTTTAAGTTAATTTATATCATGTATCTAAAGCATCTAAATGGTTGATTTTGTCTCTTGATTAATGAGTCTTCTTTGGAATAAATTTTGACTTAGTGTATGTAAGATTACAAGCTATTTTCCTACCTAAATAACTTGATGCACTTGAAAATGTTTGAGTTCAAAATTCTGCACCCACTGGCTGTGCACTTTCAGCAAGTTTTTGAAAGTGTTTTTATGCCCTTAAATGTTGTTTTGATGTTAGAGAATCTATGTAATCATATTAAGTAGTTGTATGATAAGTTTCTTGTGTTTTGAGTTGGTTTTCTAAGTAAAAGTTGGATTTTTTTTTTTCTTTCTTTGTGCCCTATTTTTGGACAGCATGCATATCATGCTCATTTCTCTTGATTTAATTATTTATAGACTTCATTTGATGCTTTGAATTATGTATTTTCACTTGATTAAGTTTTGTGGACAAGTCTAAGAAGTTTTGAAGCAAAATATCTTGTTTTGACCATATATGTGATTTCGACTATATTTGCATAATTTCGAAATTCACAAATACAAATGATCAAAACATCACAAATACTTCAAAGAATAGTCCATAACTCTTGTTTTTAGACCAAAGTATAGAAAATCTCTTCAAGCAAGAAACTAGACAGCTCATGTAACTTTTCTAATGGGACCCTTAAATTAAATCTTTGTGTTTAAGGTTCTTCAATGTGATTAATAATGTGATTAAGTTCGTAGTCATAGTCCAAGGTCCATAATCATAGTCCAATGTCCATAGTCATAGTCAATGTTTCATGTCCAAGCAAAGGTCCTCTAATGCATAGGTATATGACCTAAAATGGTCCCCAGTAGGTCTAATACAAGTCTCATAGTCTCATAGCAATTCAAATAAATCCATATAAACTCCAATAGCATAGGTCATAATCATAAACTCCAAGCAAAGGTAATGATTCCTTTTATTAAGTTTTAAGTAGTTTTTAGTGTCTTGTTAAGTCTCAATGGCTCCAAAAAGAAATAATCACATAAACACACTAATTCAAACATGCTCAAAGGTTTGAAAACCTTTCATCAAAGCCAAGTAATTAAAACAACTTTCATGCTAAAAAGAAGCATATAGCCAAAACAATATATATGGTCAAAACAAGATATTTTGCTTCAAAACTTCTCAAACTTATTAACACAGCTTAATCAAGTGAAAACATATAATTCAAAGCATCAAATATAGTCTGTAAATCATTAAATCAAGAGAAATGAGCATGATATACATGCTGTCCAAAAATAGGGCAGAAAGAAAGGAAAAAAATCTAACTTTTACTTAGAAAACCAAATCAAAACACAAGAAACTTATCATACAACCACTTAACATGATCACATAGATTCTCTAACATTAATACAACATTTGAGGGCATAAAAACAATTTCAAAAACCTGCTGAAAGTGCACAGCCAATGCGTGCAGAATTTTGAACTCAAACATTTTCAAGTACATCAAGGTATTTAGGTAGGAAAATAGCTTGTAGTTTTACATACACTAACTCAAAATTTATTCCAAAGAAAACTCATTAACCAAGACACAAAATAAACCATTTAGATACTTTAGATACATGATATAAATTAACTTAAACTGCTGCCCAAAACAGGGCAGCCTATGAAACCCATTGAAACACAAACTTCCATGCACTAAAGTCATGTAAAATTAGCATATAAGCACATATAATTAAACTATAGGTTATGTGACACCATTATAACAATTTTTCTCACTTAAATCATTCAAGAAATATGCTGGAACATTAGGCACAAAACAGGATAGCCCAAGTCTTTCACGTATAGCATGCATAACCCTTACAACACTAAAATCATGTATTTTCATGTTCTTATGCTTCACAAACAAAGGGGTATCTATATGGATCTAACACTTAAATTTCATCAAAATACAACTCATAAAATCTCAAGAACATGACGTCTAATGGCTACCCTGTACATGGCTGAGATTGTGTTTTGTGACAAGTTATGGTTATTTAACTTTTAAACTTCAAAACCAAACACATAAGGCTTCTTCACATAAAAATACAACATCTAAGGCATCAAACCAACACTTCAATATCATAAAATAGATGAGAAAGAATGAGAATATGTTCTGCCCAAAATAGGACAGCAACATCTTTAGATGAAAATCACAAGTTGCATGCTCTAAATTATTACTATATGAGAACACATCTTCTATAGAACAAGCGCATCATCAAAGGAACATAGAAACTCCCTGAAAATTAATAAAACAAATCAAATACCCTCAACACTGAACATGGTCATACGTTTCATATATGTGCACAAGAGGATTTCATTCAAAAACTTGCAAAATAACATGTTCCAATGCATGAGAACACAAGGAAATATGATTAGAAACACAAATCCTTTCAAAAATTCATCATAAACCCAATCAATCACTACCTATTAGAAGTTCAAAATACATCATATATTCTGAAATAAACATCCAAACCTTCAAATAACATCAAAAGTTAGCAAGAAACCCATGCATGAACCTAAAAGAGTGAAAGAAAAACCCTACATGAGTTAGCTCTTGAAAACTCCAACTGCACCAAGTGTTGGGCAATAGCTAACCACATGGTTCTTGCTTCTTTTTGAGGGCTTGAATGTGTGTTTCAATGATGAGGTGTATGAGGCTAGTTAGAAAGAGTGAAGATTTGGTGGTGTTTTGAAGGTGTTTTTGTGAAGAACTTGAGAGAAAATGGAGGAGGAATTGGAAGAGGAAGGCTGCACATTTTTTGAGGTGCTTCGGGCTGAGGTAAAGGGTTCTAAAGTGTGTTAGGGTCAGTTTGGATGGGGGGTTTTATAAAGAAAAGGTGAGTTTAATTAGTTTTAATCATATGATTAGTTATGAGCTTAATTAGGTAGTAATTAAGGTTTAGGAAAAGATTTAAATAGTTTATCACATAATTAGTACTTCATTTGTAGTTTTTCTAGAAACTAGTTAAAAAATTAAGCTTTAATTAATAAAATAATTGACAAACAATTAAATTTATTCAATATATTATTAAATCTATGTTTAATTATGTGTTAGATGATACTCAAATTTTTTTCAGAATTTTTCTATAATTTTTACTATTTTTAGTGAATTTTACCCTTAAATATGCCTATTTCAAGTTAATTAACCAAATAAATCATTTAATAATAAAAAAATAAAAATCTGCAGCAACCCATGTGCGAGCTGCGCCATTCCATCAGATTTTTGGGGACAAAATCCCTAGAAATTTGTTTAAGTCAAAAAGTAAGTTTGATTAGTAAAAATGCTATGTTAGGTTTGAAAATGACATGGTGTTAATCTTTGACTAATTTAACTCTAATTCTAACTCAAACTAACCAAGGGTGTTTTGATCTAATCTAAGGCATGGTTAGGGTTAGGTTTAGGGTTAGCATTAGGATTTTACATTTTATTTAATTTATTTTATGATTTATGACTTAATTGAGGCCTTTTGATGTAATTAGGTGTAATTAAGCCCATTTATTTATCAAAAATTGTTTAGCCCAAGGCTGAAGCAACCAAGGACCAATTTGAGGCCCAATCACGTGGTCCTCCAAGCCTATGCCTGGAACTTCAGTGATTCTTTGCCGTACTGCAAGTTTAAGGGGTTGTATAAAATGTTCGGGGCCCATTTTGCACATCGGTTAGGTTATTTTTGTGTAATTATATAAACATTGCTCAATTTTATTAAAATTATATTAAAAATATATTTGTAATTTTTTTGAGAATTTTTCAGGTCCTTTGAGGTAGGTTTTTGGCCTTCAATAAGCCCTTTAGTGTTTTCTGTATGTTTTCTATTGGAGTTTCCACTGTATTTTCTATTTTTTTTAACTAATAGCATTTTTGTAATTTTGACCAAATCCAAGGGCATTCCATGTCATTTCACACTTGGATACCTCTGTGGCTCAATAAGTTGAGTTTCAAATTTCTATGGTTCCGCTATGTGGTTCTGCTCTATTTAAAACTCTATTCTGCTAATTCTAGAAATACGAGAGCCTAAATGTCACTTTCTAAAAAATCTTAGCCTTAATGTGGAAATATCCTTTGGGGTCAAAGTGTAATTATCAAAAGTTCTGGGGCAAAACTCTAAATGACTAAAAGTTTACATTACCGGGGCATTTTTATCTTTTTCTAATTTTTAGTATACGGCAATGCTGTAATTTCAATGGCAGTGTCATACTACCCTATAGTTCTAAGTATGAGGATCACCATGGCATAGCGCTCCCTGAGAAATTCTCACATTACCTAAATGAAATAATTCAAAATTCCTATTATATTATAATACAGATAACCGGGATGTTATATTTCTCTCCTTCTTTAAGAAATTTCGTCCTCAAAATTTGAGCATCTTAATTAAATATCTCTGGATAATCTCTTTGAATATCTTCTTCCTTGTCCCATGTTGCTTCCTCTGGAGTTAGTCCTTCCCACAAAACTTTCACTAAAGGAATTGTCTTACCACCTCAGAGTTCCTTTAGGCTTCTATCCAAAATCTTAACAGGTCTAACAACATAGGCAAAATCATCTCTTAATTGAACAAAGTCATCCTAGAGAATATGTGAAGGATCTGGAGAAATCTTCTTTAATTGAGACACATGCAAAATATCATGGAGGTTTGAACGATTTGGGGGTAAAGTGTAACACCCTAATAAATCCATACTACGCTTAAGTCATATTACGGCATTTTATTAGTTATTATTGATGCTCGTGGAAAACTAAACTTCATTTATAAGTTAAGTTACACAGAAAATATGATAAATTTAAATTTTTTTTTTTGAAATACGTCATCACTTTACAGCGTTTTGGAAAGTAAAGCCTTAAGCAAGAAGACAGTTAAAGAAAGAGCGTGTTGCATAAAATACATGCCCCAATATCATAAAATAAGAGAAAGATAAATAAATAGTGATTCACAAATACATTACATTACATAGCTAATCATTACATCTATATGGGTTCATAACATATATATACATACATATATATCAGCATTACATCGAAGGAGGCTCATGGTGTAACGTCCAAAAAATTTTATCATTACTAACCAAGTTGTTCGGTTTTTTATCGAATAATTGAGTTTAATCAGAATTCAATTAAGCATTTATTTAAATCCAAATAAGTGTGATTTAGAATGGATTAGCCTTGATAGAATTAGATTAGGAATATAGGAAAACTCAAAGAATTCTTCTAAAAACCAGTTTACCAATTTAAGAGAAATCGGTAAGATTTCGGTACTTTAAATTATCGGAACCGGATCCATAAAACTTATAGGATGAGTGCCCTAGGATGAATGGCTAGGATTTAGCTAAATTACCCTTTCATGTGGTGCCACTTTTAGCCAAGGATGGCAGCCCAAAAATCAAATTGAAATGGGAAACACAAATCTACCAATCAACTTCAACTTACATTAGAAGTTTTCTTGTTTTCCCTTTTCTGCCCTCACAATTTCGGCCTTTATGTGTGCTGACCCCTCTCCATTCTTTTCTCTTTCATCTCATCTCATCTCAGCTCATTTCACACAAACCTTCAAGCCAAAACAAGATTTCTCCAACTCAAGCCTAAATCTAGCAAGAAATCACACCTACAAAAGGTAGGAATCCTACTTCTCTTCTTACTTTCCTTGGTTTGGGGCTATATGGGGCCTTGTATTTCTTGGAATAATGATGAATTATAATTGATTATGCATGTATGTTGTGGCTAGAATTAGAATTTGTATGAAAGAACTTGAAGAGTAGAGAAATTTCATGAAGCTATTAGGATTTATCCTCGGCTATCTATACGGCGGAGTGTACAGCTCCGTCTACAGCAGTTTAAATTTGATGAATCTATTTTTATATGAAACTAGAAATTTAGGGCTTTCCATACAAATAAAATATAAGGCCATTGGAGTAGTATAGAATTAGTTATGAATTTTTGAATTTTGACCTTGAAATTTGAATCCTCATCTAGGCAATATGAGTTGAGAAGGGTGTAACTCACCTAAAAAAATCTAAATTGAGTGAAACTAACATTATTTGAAAGATAACACATAATGGAATATCCCATAAAAATTTCAGAGTTAGATTTGCTACCAATTATTCCCAGCACATCAATGAATTTATCTTAAGCTCAACCCGGTCTAGAATAGGGTAGTTTAGTAAGGTCAAGTTACGGGGCTTATATCTCAAAATATACTCTACAAATGGTATGCAACTTATTTCAGTTGAAATCTTGTTCTGTTAGCTTTAATTTGATATAAATTTCATATGATTTTACCTAGATTTCTATTTTTAATGAATTTTCACTTAAAAGGGTATAGTTCTGGCTAAGAACAGGGCAGTCTGAAGTAAATTACTAATAACTTGAGTTATACAAATCAACATGAGATGGGACCAAAAGGGTTGGAAACTAGACACAGAGAGCTATGATATATCCAAAAATTAGGTCTAAATGAGTTGAATTGTACTAAGGGTGGATTATACCAAAATCGGCCAAGATAGGAGGAAGTAAACTGAAAACCCTATTGATGTTGGAATTGAATTTGATGAATGATATTATGTATATATAATTGCTGATCCATACTGAATTGCAAGTTTGAATAATTGTACTGGTTGTTTGGCACTATTCATGGGCAAGCAAACTTGATCCGTTATACTGCTAAAATTTTGGTAAGAAATTCATATGTTATGTGAATTACTATGGCATGAACACATGATGTTTGAAAGAATTGAAAGAATAAAGTTAGTTGTGCATGCAATTCATGAATATTGTAAAGGATTCCATATTACTTGGGCTAGCCCTTGAATAAGTATAAGGGGAATAGATCAGTGGGAAGGTCGGGGAAAGTAAACCCAGCAATCTTATATAGAAACGAGCTCAATCCTGAAAAGTAGACTATTACCTAGGAGTATATGGCCAATAACTCCCAGGGGACCAACGATGGAAAAGAAGTTTTAAGAGGCGAAAGCCTTCAAAGATAAGATGCATTTCCCAATCCCACATTAATATATATAATGTATGATAACTCTTAATTGGTTGTCTTAGTTATCTGTTTATGTCTCTTGACATATTACTACTTATTTATAGTTACTGTCTTAATTGCATTGGTATATCTGTTACTCTATGTTCCTTGTTCCAATCCAAAATTAAGTTTGTTTCGGTGTAGATTTTTATAATAAGAATTTAAATTGAATGTTACTATCATGACGTGCTATTTTAAATGATGGAAAACCGAAATAACTGAGAATGATAGTGATGACAGATATATATAAATTTAGGATTCCTATTGAGAAATCTTTATTTCTCACCCTACTATATGTTTCCGCATCATTCTCAGATCATGGAGAACGTGGCCACCGGCATCCTATTCATTGAGTTCCCCGAACTCCATATCCACCTTGATCCTTTCTTAAACTTTGTGTGTATGTCCGATAGGTGTCGGTTTCGCCTTTATTTCTTCTTCCAGAGAGATTTTGCTGTACCACTCATGCATCCACTATTCGACCTTGCCGTCCCCTGTATAGCCATCCCTCTCCACATGGCACACCCGTTCCCACCTCCAATAGCAGCAGCAGCACCGACAGTGGCTACAGCTCCCATGGCTCTGCCGGCCTCACCACCACAGCAGATCCCGTCTGCCTCAATGTCTGAGGAGGATCCATCAGAGGCGGCGAGTTCATCTTCCTCATATTCTGCCCTGAGCATAGACTATACTCCTACTAATGCCGGTATTGCGAACGAATTCCTTTCCTTGGAATCCCCCTAGAGTGCCTGTGCAGTGTAGCAGTAGGATATGTATAGGATGACCCTCTTTTGGCATTTTTGGATCATAGGCGGTAGTTAGTGGATGCTACATGTAGATAGTTGGTATATAAAATGTCCCGTGGGGACTAGTTAGGGTTCTGATTATAGTGGTAGGCCAATTTATTTTGTCTTAGCGGCCTCATTTTTTATAACCCTGTACTATTTTATGTATCTTTTGACAACTTTGAAAACAAATGTTTATGTACCTATGTATATGATGCAGTTTCAGTAATTCTGTCTATTCCGCAATTTATTTATTTTACTTTATTCATGCTACAATGATCATCGAGTACTTATTCCGCAATCGAACGGGAATTTATTAAGTGAATAGTTAACTCTGTACGGGTAATTAACATTGAATCAGATTTAATTAAACGTCCACACATAATAACCTATTAGGTAACATATTATGACTTAAGTATAATATTTTGTCTAGTAAAGTGTTACATTTTTGGTATCAGAGCAGTTCGTCCTAACACAGGCCTGAGGATTGGCCTGACTATGCTTCGCATATGCTCTATGTTCCTTAGATATTATCATGCACTGAGTCTTGTCCATATGGATAGGATACATGGGAGGGGATTGCCTAATCGTATGCTGTTATTTACTAGCACACTAGACTTGGTGTTGAGCCTGATCAACTCAATTACTCTTGTTTTCTGTGTTCAGAACTTGATGGATTCCGAAAGGCAAGTAGGCCACGAATGAATCCAGCTCAGGAAGAGTTTGCTGAGTTTATGGATATGATGTGAGAGATGGCTTACGCCATGAGAGAACAAGCAGCTACGACAACCCAGACGATGGACCAACTAGGGAGACAGCCAAAGGTTGGTGGTGGAGGAAATTCTAGTGGTCCAGGAATGGACCTAGAATATCTTAAATTTGCCGAGTTCCAAAAGGCTAACCACCCAACTTCAAGGGGGCCTTTGACCCAGATAAAGTAGATGAGTGGGTTAAGGCCATGGAGAAAGTCATTTCAATTTTAGACTACACAGATCGTCAGAAAGTGACCTTTGCCACCCATATGCTAGAAGCAGATGCAGGGTTCTGGTGGAATGGTGCGCGATGGTTGTTGGAGGGATCCCAAATAGATATTACTTGGGATGTATTTAGAGATGCATTCTATCATAAGTACTTCCCTGTCTCTATCCGCAATGCCAAGGAGCTGGAGTTTATGCACCTCCGTTAAGGGAATAGTAGCATATCGGAATATATTGCACAATTTGAGGAGCTATGCAAATTTTCCACCATCTATTAATGGAACACCGATGAAGTGTGGAAATGCATAAAGTTCGAAGGTGGGCTACGAGAAGACATTCTTACCACCATAGAGCCAATGGAGATCAGAGATTTCCCCACTTTGGTGAACAAGTGCCACTTGGTGAAGGATTATAACAAGAAGTTGGTTGCTGCTAGGTTAATTGGTAGTAACTTCAAGAAAGGGTTAGCTCTACAAGGCCCAAGGTTCAAGCCCAACTTTCAGCAACAGGATAAGTTTCAGCCTATGGGCACCAAAGGCAAGCAACCTTCAGAAGCCTTTTGGGAATCAGATATGCAGCCAGTGCGGCAGGAATCAAGGCAACCGCCCTTGCTTAGCAAGTCAAAATGTCTATTTTGGATGTGGCAAGCCAGGCCACAAAATCTATGAATGTCCTGCTAGAAACCCTTAGTTGCCTCCCAAGCCACAATGCTAGGGAAGAGTTTTCGCTATGGACGCACAGAGGTCGACAAGTCAGAAGATTTGATTCAAGATACGTGTGAAATGAATGGTAAGACCTTAACTATTTTGTACGATTCAGGTGCATCTCACTCTTTTATCTCTCATGATTACATGTCAGCCTTACAGTTACCTATTTCTGAATTGCCCTATGACTTGCTAGTTTCCACTCCTACAAGTGAGCCCGTTAAGACCAATCATATTTGTAAGAATGTCCCCTGTCAGATAGGAAGTCGAACTTTTTCAACTAATTTAATTTGTCTTCCCTTGTCCGGTCTCGATATCATTTTGGGCATGGATTGGCTCTCTACCAACCAAGCCCTGTTAAATTGCTCTGATAAATCCATTGTGCTTCCCTCTACTTCACTTTTTGAGTCAGTAATCCCTGTAAATCTTTATTTAAGCTCTTTAATAGTGCACCATTATGAGAATAAGGGTCAAGGGTACATCCTGTTATCAACCAATGTCATGGAGGTTGATCAAAAGCTAGATGAGATTTCGGTTGTTAAGGAATATCCCTATGTATTCCCTAAAGATATCCCTGATTTTCCTCCCGAGAGGGAAATTGAGTTCGCTATTGAATTGGTACCAGGAGCGGGATCGATATCCATAGCGCCGGACCGAATGTCACCCTTGGAGCTAACTGAACTCAAAAAGCAGATTGAAGAGCTTCTAGAAAAGAAATTTATTAGGCTAAGTGCATGACCATGGGGAGCCCCAGTGCTGTTGGTTAAGAAAAAAGACAGAGGCATGCGACTATGTGTGGATTACAGGCAGTTGAACAAGGCGACGATCAAGAATAAGTATCTGTTGCCAAGGATCGATGATCTCATGGATCAACTACAGGGGCAACTGTATTCTCCAAGATTGGTCTACAGTCTGGATAACACCAGATTCGGGTTCGAGAAGAAGTTATTCCGAAGACAGCTTTTTGGACTCATTATGGACATTGTGAATATATTGTGATGTCCTTCAGGTTGATGAATGCACCAGCCATATTTATGGATTATTTGAATTGGATATTACGACCGCATCTTGACAAATTTGTGGTGATATTCATTGATGACATACTTGTTTACTCGAAGACGGAGCAGGAGCACGCAGAACATTTGCGATTGGTTCTACAAATTCTAAGAGAGAAGAAACCTTATACTAAGCTATTCAAATGTGAATTTTGGATGAAAGAAGTAAGATTTCTCAGCTATGTGGTATCTCATGGGGGAATTTCTGTAGATCCCAATAAGGTGGAAGCGGTATTAAGCTGGGAACGGCCAACGACAGTTATAGAAGTCAGGAGTTTCTTAGGTTTAGCAAGATACTATAGGGGATTTATGAAGGACTTCTCTCAAATAACCCTGCCCCTAGCAAAGGTACGTAGGAAGAATGCCCCATTCGAATGGACACCCGAGTGCGAGCAAAGTTTCCAAGCATTAAAGGAAAGGTTGACAACAGCCCCAGTACTTACTTTGCCAAATCCTTATGGACCATTCGAAGTCTACTGTGGTGCTTCTAAGAAAGGGTTAGGGTGCGTGTTAATGAAAAACAGGAATGTCATCGCATATGCTTCCAGGTAATTGAAAATTCATGAAAGAAATTATCCAACGCATGACCTCGAGTTAGCAGCGATAGTGTTTGCCTTGAAAATATGGAGACACTACCTCTATGGGGTAAACTTTGAAGTGTTCTCTGATCACAAAAGTTTGAAATACCTTTTTGATCAAAAAGAATTAAACATGAGGCAGCGAAGGTAGATGGAGTTTCTCAAAGATTACGAGTTTGAGAACACCCTCGGGATATGATGCTGTATGGATCATGGCAGATAGACTAACCAAGTCTGCTCACTTTTTACCCATTCGAGCAAATTATCCTCTAAAGAAGTTGGCTCAACTGTACATTAAAGAAGTGGTGCGACTACATAGTATTCCTTCAACAATCGTTTCAGATCGACATCCAAAATTCACCTCACGGTTTTGGGGAGCGCTCCAAAAGGTGTTCGACACCAGACTCTGTTTAAGTACTGCATACCATCCGCAAACAGATGGTCGGACCGACCGAACTATTCAGACTTTAGAAGATATGTTGCAAGCGTACATCTTGGAACAGCATGGGAGCTGGTGTAACATCCCCATATAACGTTGTAGGAAATGATTAAAATGTCATTGTGCAAACTTTTATTATTTATAGCCTTGCCCTTGAGCATTTTAGAAAATGACATTCAGGTCCCTATATCAACAAGATTAGTAAAATAAGATTTTAAATGAAGCAGAATCATGTAGCGAAAACGTAGAAACCTAGACCTCGGCTGATTGAGCCATGGAGGTATCCATATGTGAAATGACGTGGGATGCCCCTAGACTTACCCATAATTACGAAGGTGCCATTGGTCAAGAAAAATAGAAAACAAAAAGGCCATCAATTTGCAAAACGATTAATTTACACCTTTAATTGATTAATTTGATTTTAATGGATAAGTAAAACTAATTAGAAATTAATTAGAGATTAATTAGGAGCTAATTAAGTGTTAATTAGAGATATTAGGATTTGAAATAATTAGAATAGAAACATATAAAATTTCACAAGTTTCTTCAAAACTGATTTACCGATTTAAAGGAAATCGGTAAGATTATGGTATCTTAAACTGTCAGAACCGAATTGATAGGATTTCAACTCATCAACCCTACTTTAAGTGGCGCCACTTTGGCCACAATATATGGAGAGGCTTAGCTGAATTTCAGCCATACAAGCTCAACCAATCAAATGCCAAGGAAGCCAACTACCCCCATGTCTTTATATACACCATTCCTTCCTCTCCATTCAGCCATTTCTGCACCTTCTCTCCTCTGCCCAGCTCTCTCCTTCTCTTCTTCACTCACCCAACTCTATCAAACTATCAACTTCAACCAGGTTTTGTTCATCCAAGTTTTAAAATCAAGTCAAAGCATAACATAGCAATAGGTAGGATTCCAATTCTTGTCTTGATTTTCTGATTTGGGTGGCTAGTGGTGGTTTATTTTCTCAATTTTTGATGTATTGATTGAATGATTATGATGATATATGGCTGGTTTAGTGGCTGTTTGTGAGGTTAAATTGAATTGGAAGCAAGAAAGAATGAAAATAGGAAGAGTTGAAGGGCTGGAGAACCAAAAACCCTCGGTAGTCTGTACAACGAAGTGTATGGCTCCACCTACTGCTGATTAAATTCAATAGAACTATTTTTATATGAAACTATACATCTAGGGCTTTCCATACATATCTCATATAAGGCTTTTGGATTAGTATTGAGAGAGTTATGAATTTTTGAATTTCAACCTAGGTTTTTGACTTTGATTTTGGGCAGACTGGGTTTTTTAGGGTAGAACTCGCCGTATACTTCTTGGAAATGAATTAAACTAACTTTTTTAGAAAGCTTACACATAGGAGAATGTCCCATAAAAATTTCAGAATTAGATAATGTCCCGTTTTCTCCCAGTGATCCCAGAAAGTTGCCCTATATCCAAACTAGGCTAGAATAGGGCAGCTCAAGAAGGTTTGATTTCAGGGCTTATAACTAGAGCCCTACTAAGTCAAATGGAATGGAACTTTTTGAAAATAAAACTTTGCCCCGTTGGCTTTAATATGAGACCAATTTCATATGATTTAAATCAGTTTGCGATATTTAGTGGATTTTTACTTTTAGGTGTCTGATTCTAGCCAGCCACTGGGCAGGCCGGGATAAAACCTAAATAACTAGAGCTATAGTTATCAAAATTAGATGGGACCAAAGAGGTTAGAAAATAGACAATAACATTTCAACATATCCAAAATTCAGGTCTAAATAAGGTAAAATGAATTTAGGGCTTCATTTCTAAAAATCGGGCAGAATTGATATAATGAGCATAATTGAATATAAGGGTTTAATCCCTACATGATTGATATTAATATGATATATAAGGGTTCAATCCCTACATGATTGATATTATTGTGATATGTTTGCTGCTCTATGTTAAACTTTTGCCTGATTGGTTTTACTGGTAGACTGGCACTATTCATGGGGAAACGGATCTGATCCGTTATGCTGTCGAATTTTTGGTAGAATTGTAAGGAAGTTATGAGCATTTATGTATTAAGAATATGTATGTGGAAATTCTATATGCAAGGATGACTTAAGGATGATATGAATATATTGAATGTGGGTGTCTTCACCTGGAGGCAGTTACAAGATCCCTCCTTGTAAAGGTAGTTAAATAAGATAAGATGTGGGTCCCTTCACTTGGAGGCAGTTGCACTTTGAATCCCTCCCTGTGAAGGCAGCTAAAACTATGAGATCCCTCTACATTGAAGGCACGTGGTCAGCTGAGATCCCTCTACATTGAAGGCACGTGGTCAGCTAAGATCCCTATATTGAGGCACGTCATTAGAAAAGATCCCTTCAATTTAGAGACACGTGACCAAAATGAGATCCCTCCAAGACTAGAGGCACGTGGGTCCCCTTGTAGGTTAGTTTGTGTGACGACGATCACGAGTTAAGCTGACGAGCTCACTCCTAGATCAGACTACCCAAGGGCAATAAAGACAAAAGACTAAAGATTAAAGCATATGCAAGCATTCCACTCGCATGAGGCATGGCATCGACCTAGCTAGTGTGAGTATAGGGGAGAGGGCTTACATGAGGCATGGCATGACCCAGCTAGTGTAAGTACCGAAAATTCATGATGGCATATAAATATTCATGGTAAAGGATATGACGAAGGTCCTGTAACATCCCCATTTTAGTAAACCAAACGTGATGGAAACTTTGAATTAATTCCCCTAAGCAGTGTGAGAATTTCTCTGGCAGCGCTATGCCATGACGATCCTCACACTTGGAAGTATAGGGTAGTGTAACACTACCGTTGAGAATACGGCACTGCCGTATGTTAAAAACTAGAAAATGACAAAAGTGCCCCTATAAACTTTTATTAATTACAGGAATGCCCAAGATTTTTAGGAATTACATCTTGACCCTAAAGAATTCTTTCCACAATAATCCTAAAACTTTTCATAAAATGACATTTATATCCCCACATCGGTAGAATTAGCAAAATGGGGTTTTAAGCGAAGCAGAATCACGTGGCGAAACCATAGAAGTTTAAATCTCTGCCGATTGGACCATGGAGGCAGCCTGGTGTGAAATGACGTGGGTTGCCCCTGGACTTGCTCAAAATTATGAAAATGCCATTAGTTACAGAAAATAAAGGCTCCGGATTTACGAAAATGTCTAATTTACTCCGTTAATTCACTTATTCGGTTTCAATAGTTATGTACGGACAATTAGAAGTTAATTAGATATTAATCAAGAGCTAATTAGATATTAGTTAGAGAGATTAGGCTTAAGATAAATTAAAATGAATATGTAGATATCTTAAACTCTTAAGTAACGTTTGACCGGTTTAGAGGAAATCGATAAATATTCGGTGTTCTAAACTGCCAGAGCCGAATCAGTAGAATTCTACACTGATAACCTTAGGTTGAATGGCTGAAATTCAGCCACCTCCACCACCATAGATGGCGCCATATGGCAGCCATATGATGGGGAAATTTGGCCAAATCATGACCATTGAAACAAAATATCTCAAGTCATCCTTATCTAGTCATAAAGCCTAGAAATATCTCACCCACCTCCCTCATTTTTGCGCCTCCACCAATGCTTCAGCCTTCTCCCATTTCTTCTCCTTCTTCTTCCTTTCTTTCCTTACTTCCATGATCAAGAACTTCAAGCTCAAGATTGGAAGCCCTCTTGACCTCAAATCCTCTTGCTCCTTTTATGAAAATTGATCCCCATCTCCTTCTCTACAAAACCCCTCTAACAATTCCATGATTAAGCATCAAATAGAGCCTCCCCACATTCATATGAGCTGCTGCCATGATGAAGGAAGAAGGCTAGGAGTTGGTTCTTGGCCTCCTTGCTTCCATAGCTTCAAGGATTTCAAGGTAGGTAGCTCAAATCCTTAGTTGTTTGATGTATTATGTGACTATGTGGCTGCTATTTTCCTCTTATGCCATATTTGTATGATGGTGTTTTGATGTTCTTCTAATGTTTTGAGGTGAGAAAACTTGGTTTAAGTTGAAGAATTCATCAAAAACTCAAAAGGGAGCTAGGCAGAATCTATTTTTGTGAGAAAATCCTACGGCGTCCGTACTGGCGGAGTGTACGGCTCCGCCTACAGCCGTAGAAATGGATGAATCTATTTTTATATGAAACTAGACATTCAGGGCTTTCCAAACATATAAAATATAAGGCCATTGGATTTGTATAGAATTAGTTATGAATTTTTGAAATTTAACCTAGAAATTTGGATTCTTACTCGAGCAGTGTGAGTTGAGAAGGATATAACTCACCCTACACAACTCCAAATTGAGTGAACCCAAGGTTTTTTGAAAGATAACATGTAGGAGAACATTCCATAAAAAATTTAAAACCAGATTCGTTTCCATTTGCTCCCAGCACACCAATGAAGTTGACTTAAGTTCAAACTGGGCTGAAGCAGGGTAGTTTAGTAGGGCCAAGTTTCGGGACTCATAAGTAAAAATATACTTATGTAAATGAATGAAACTTAATCCATTTGGAAGCTTGTTCTGATAGCTTTAATTTGATATAAATTTCGTATGAATTCACCTAGTTTTCTATTTTTAGCGAATTTTTACTTATAAGAACCCAATTCTGGCTAAGAACAGGACAGTCTGAGGTACATTGTTTATATCTAGAGTTATACAAATCAAAATGAGATGGGACGAAAAGGGTTGAAAACTAGATAGATAAGGCTATAATATATCCAAAACCTAGACTTAAATGAGTCAAATTGAGCAATAAGTGGATTATAACAAAATCGGGCAGAATAGGAGGAAGTAAACCAAAAACCCTATAGATGCTTGAATTGGACTTGATGAATGATGCTATAAATATATATATAATTGCTGATCCATATTGAATTGTAAGTTTGAAAGATTGTATTGGTTGTCTGGCACTATTCATGGGGAAGCAGACTCAATCTGTTATGCTGCCGAATTTTCGGCAGGAATTTATGAGAACTTATGCTATGAATGATTATGTTTTGAATATATTTACATTTACATATCATATTCATGTACACCATGCATGCCAGTATATATTTAGAACATGATATGATATATAAAGTATGAGACATACTCATGAATGCACCAAGCGTCTGCATGCATGACAAGATATGAAAAGGGAAGATAATAAGAACTTGCAAGAAAGACGTACCAAGCTACCACGTGAGGCATGGTATAGACCCAGCTAGCATGGGCTAGAGCGGTACTGTCTAAGACTTGGGCTAGCCCTCGACCAAATTTAAGGAGAATAGACCGGTGTGAGGGTCGGGAAAAGTAAATTCGTCACTCATGTATAGGTACGAGCTCGGACCTGAAAAGCAGGCTATTACCTAGGGGTGAGGGAGGCCATTCACCTCCGGGGGACCAAGTATAGAAAAGAGCAAGATTAAGTTGCAAATTAAAGAAAGAGATAAGTTAAGTTAAGTGCACTTGCATACAATCAAGTAAAAGCATCTACATGTGCATTTCTAATTATCTCATTATTGTCATGATATTATTAGGATTCTTATTGAAGTATATTACTCTGTTCATGTTCCTATGTCTGTCATATGAAATGGCAAGTGACTGTTAAAATCTATCCCGCTTCGAGTAAGGTGTTTTCAACTTAAAATTGGACCACTACTTGTTTATATGTGCTCATATTTTTACAATAAACCGAAGCGGCTGGAATGTTTATGATAACATTGTAAGATTGGTTTGAGTTTACCTACTGAGAACCTTAGGTTCTCACTGCCTAATTGTATGTTTTTCTTTTCCATAAACATTCCAGCACCCAAGTTACAAATCAAGTGTGAGGCGGAGTATAGGGCCTTTCATTGAGCAAGAATCGGGCGTAAGCCAGACCGAGATACTCTTGAAGCCAGCTAACGACTAGTCGGATGTAAATGCTGTGTACTATGTCAGCGACAATTTCCTTTAAAGTGTAATTATTTTGTTCTCTATGTATCAGAGATTATTAGTCAGTGATAAAGTGAGCAGTTAAAGGGCCATGTATTATATTTTCCATATTTTAAAGATTTTCTTAGTATAATGACAACATCTTAATATAACTCCATGACTCGAGCATGGCTTATATAATAGAGGGTGTTATAGGTCCCATATTCCTAAGGATCGTGACATGGTGATCACGCTCTGATGGGGTATGACATGGCGATCATACTCTGGAATGTGGCATGATGATTCCACACCCTAAGGAATGTGACATGGCAATCATATCTCGATGGAGTATGACATGGCGATCATACTCTGGGACGTGGCAAAATGGACCTATCCCTAAGGAGTGTGACATGGCGATCACACCCGATGGAGTATGACATGGCGATCGTACTCTGGCATACGTGTAACAAGTAAAAGAAAGATAAAGGAAAAATATGTGTATTCTGCATAAAATATAAATACAAGTAAAGGTGTGTATAGATTTTATGTTTTCAGTATATTGGTGCTATTATAAGTTAACATGTTTCAGTTATTATTCGTAATATATTTCATGAATTGATTTTATATTGGCTTGCCCAAATTACAAATGTATGAATAAAATGAACTTTGCTTCGGAAAGTATGTTTTCGAACTGTGAAATTAAATAGCTTGTATAACATGTTCACCTTTTTCATAATAAACCGAAGCAATTGGAGATGACAATGATGACACTATGTATGACAGTGAATGAATCCCACTCAGAATTTATAATTCTCATGCCTATTTTCCATGTTATCTCCAGATAACTCGAAAGATTTCGAAGACGGCTGAAATTGCAGTGAAATAAGGTCCGCTCAGGTAACAGTAACAACTCTTGAGTGTGGTGGTATGACTTAAGCATAATACTGTACTTGGGAGGGTGTTACAACTAGGATCGATATTTGCCATTGGCCAAATTTGCATATAACAATAGTTATCATGCGAGCATCAGTATGGCCCCGTACGAAGCATTATACGGATGAAAATGCCAATCCCCACTGTGTTGGTATGAATCAGGAGAACAAAATCAGTTAGGACTGAAACTGGTTAGACAAACTACAAAGCAAATCAAAAGAATCCATAACAAGATACTTACAGCTCAGAGTCGTCAGAAGAGGTACGCAGATGTCAAGAGAAAGCCCTTGGAATTTCAAGAAGGAGACCATGTGTTCCTAAAGATTACACCTACAGCTGGAGTAGGCAGAGCCGTTAAAGTTAAAAAGCCCTCGCTTTATAGGTCCTTTTCAAATCTTGAAGTGAATTGGGCCAGTTGCATATCTAGTCGCCTTACCCCTGCATTTGTCAAACCTCCATGATGTTTTTCATGTTTCTCAACTCAGAAAAATACCAGCCTGATCCCACTCACTTCTTGGAGCCTGATTCAATCCAGTTACGGGATGACTTAACTTTTCATGTACCTCCAGCACGGATAATTGACAAGAGCATCAAACACCTTCGGAACAAAGTCGTACAGTTAGTGAAGGTGGCATAGGGAAACGAAGCCTCAGCAGACTGTATATGGGAGTTAGAATCTAATATAAGGAGAGAGTATCCCGAATTATTCTTAGGTACTAAATTTGGTAGACAAAATTTTTTTTAGGAGAATAGAAATGTAATGTCCGAAAAATTTTATCATTACTAACCAAGTTGTCAGTATTTTATCAAATAATTGAGTTTAATCAGAATTCAATTAAGCATTTATTTAAAGCCAATTAAATGTGATTTAGAATGGATTAGGCTTGATAGAATTAGATTAGGAACATAGGAAAACACACAGAATTCTTCTAAAAATCGGTTTACTGATTTAAGAGAAATTGGTAAGATTTCGATATTTTAAACTTTCGGAACCGGATGCATAGAACTTATAGGATGAGTGCCCTAGGATGAATGGCTAGGATTTAGCCAAATTAGCCCCTCATGTGGTGCCACTTTCAGCCAAGGATGGCAGCCCAAAAATCAAATTGAAATGGGAAATGTAACACCCTCTATTATATAAGTCATGCTCGAGTTATGGAGTTATATTAAGAGGTTGTCACCATACTAAGAAAATCTTTAAAATATGGAAAATATAATACATGGCCCTTTAACTACTCACTTTATTACTGACTAATAATCTCTGATACATAGAGAATAAAACAACTACACTATAAAAGAAATTGTGACTGACATAGTACACAGCGTTTACATCCAACTAGTCATTAGCTGGCTTCAAGAGTCTCTTTGTAACATCCACCATTTTTCGCCTAATTATTTGGTTTTATCGAATAATTGAGAATAATTAAAATTCGGTTAAATAATTATTTAGACTCAATTGATTAGCAATTACTTGAGTTTAGATAAGAGAGAATTAAGTTAGAGTATAGGAGATTTCATTAAAATTTTATTGAAAACCGATTTACCAATTTAAAGGAAATCGGTAAAATTACGGTATTTTAAACTGTCGAAACCGGACCAATAGAATTGCAAGCTCTAAACCCTATTTTGAGTGGCTGATAGCTCAGCCACTTACCACCCGAAAGTGGCACAACAAGGGCCACACTTCATGGGGAAGCTTGGCTGAATTTCAGCCAAGCATTATGGACCAATCAAATTCAAGATAAACCACTCAAAATGCAATCAGATTTTTCGCCCTTTTTCACCCACTTCAGACCACATTCCAGCGCCACTTTTCCCCTCTCATTCCGCTCTCTTTCTCTCTTCTTTACACTCACAACTTCAGCCAACATCAAGCCAATCCAAGCCTTGCTCATCCAAGCCTTCAAATTCCAGCAAAATCACTTGGAACAAAGGTAGGAGTTTTGATTCTTGCATCAAATCCGTGGACTTGGCTGGCTGGGCTTGAATTATTTTCACCTTCTTTGATGTATTAAATGAATGTTTATGATGATATGTGATTGGTTTTGGGCTGTTTGTTTGATTAAAACCAAAGTGGAAGCAAGAAAGGATGAAAATAGGAAGAGCTGATGGGTTAGAGAATCAAAAACCCTCAGCAGTCCCTACGGCGTAGTGTATGTCTCCGCATACAGCTGATTAAATTGGGTGGAACCATTTTTATATAAAACTATACATCTGGGGCTTTCCATAGATATATCATATAAGGCTTTTGGATTAGAAATGAGAGAGATATGATTTTTTGAATTTTGACCTAGGGTTTTGACTCTGATTCTGGGCAGATTGGGTTGTTCAGGGTAGAACTCGCCCTATACTACTTGAAAATGAGTGGAACTAAATTTTTTAGAAATATCACACATAGAAGAATGTCCCATAAAAATTTCAGAATTTGATAAGGTCCCAGTTGCTCCCAGTGATCCAAGAAAGTTGCCCTTTGTCCAAACCGGGCCAGAACATGGCAGTTTAGAAAGGTCAGAATTCGGGGCTTGTAACTTGAGCCCTACTAAGTCAAATGGAATGGAACTTTTTGAAAATGAAACTTTACCTTGTTAGCTTTAATATGAGTCCAATTTCGTATAATTTGAGTTAGTTTTCGATTTATGGTAGATTTTTACTTTTAGGTGCTTGATTCTGGCTAGCCACTGGGCAGGTCGTGATAAAACCTAAATATCTTAAGCTATAGATATTAAAATTAGATGGGACCAAAGAGGTTAGAAAACAGACACATAACACTTTAACATACTCAAATTTGTGGTCCAAATGAGTTAAATAGAAATTATGGCTTGAATTATAGAAACCGGGTTGGTTGAATATGCTGAGGCAGGAATTTTGCCTTAATGAATTTGATGTTGATATGAGTTTAATATTGGAATATAAATGTGATGTTGTGTTCTTTGTGATAAATTGATGTACTGGTTGGTTGGCACTATTCACGGGGAAGCGGACATGTTCCGTTATACTGCCGAAATTTCGGTAGAACACATGCACAAGTTATGAATTACATGTTAATGCATGTGCATTTGTAAGAAAGTTATGAAAAGGATTATGTCTCTATGAAAGTTCCATGCTACTTGGGCCAGCCCCGGATAAGAAGTTAAGGGGAATAGATCGGTGGGAAGGTCGAGGAAAGTAAACCCGGCATTCCTGTATAGGAACAAGCTCGATCCTGAAAAGCAGACTATTACCCAGGAGTCTAAATGGCCAAGAACTCCCAGGGGACCAAGAGATGGAAAATGATGAAAAGTAATGGAAAAGCTTATGAAGAAAGAATCAAGAATGAACATGCATGATTACATGAATGCATGATTACATGAATGCATGATTATGTTAAGATATGTCCAGTTATTTACCATGTTTATTTACTGCCATTTGTTCATTTATACTGTTTATTATCCTGTGAATCATTATCAATAATCTGTTCTGTTTCTTATGCCAATTAAAGTAAAACTGAACCTTGCCTCGGACCAGACTTTTCCTTAAACTCATTAAAATGGATAGCCTAGTTCTCACTCATGCTTTTCCAATTAAATAAAAACCGAGGCAACTAGGAATGAATGTGACGTCAGATGAATGTCATACATAGGCCCTACTGAGAATTTCTTGAAATTCTCACCCCGTGTTGTATTTCCGCATCATTCTCAGACGCTAGCGCAGGGCTCGACAGCCACTCTTTTCCTTGAGATCCCAGAACTGCAACTTCTCTATGACTCCGAGATGGACTCGTTGGACACAGTCTGCTTCTGCTATTTCTGCCTCTGCTTTTAGCAAATAGGAATTATAATGTTTCTTTTTTTTTTCATCTGTTTTTAATATATATCCATATGTATAAACTGAAGCGTCAGCTTTCGACCTATATATGTGCATATACTATTGAGAATATATATCACTTATTTATATCTTTTCTGTTAGATTACGTTAAACTTTATTACATTTTATAACGCTATTCACGTTTTATTATATAACAGCGCGCCGTTACAACTGTAGGAGACACTAAACATGAAAATTAAGTAGAGTATTAACACAGTAACACAGACTAACTAATTTCATGCTATGACTTAAGCATAACATAAAATTAGTAGGGTGTTACACTCTTGGTCTAGCTTACACCCGATTCTTGCTCAATGAAAGGCCCTGTACTCTGCCTCACACTTGATTTCCAACTTGGGTGCTGGAATGTTTGCGGAAAAGAAAAACATACAAGCAGGCAGTGAGAACCTAAGGTTCTCAGTAGGTAAACTCAAACCAACCTTACAGAGTCATCATAAACATTCCAGCCACTTCGGTTTATTATGAAAATATAAGCACATATAAACAAAAAGTGGTTCAATTTTAAGTTGAAAACACCTTACTTGAAGCGGGATATGTTTTAACAGCCACTTGTCATTTCATATGACAGACATAGAGACATAAACAGAGTAATACACTTCAACAAGAATCATAACAATATCATGACATAATGAGATAATTAGAAATGCACATGTAGATGCTTGTATTTGATTGTATGCAAGTGCACTTAACTTAACTTATCTCTTTCTTTAACTTGCAACTTGACCTTGCTCTTTTCTGTACTTGGTCCCCCGGAGGTGAATGGCCTCTCTCACCCCTAGGTAATAGCCTGCTTTTCAGGTCCGAGCTCGTACCTATACATGAGTGACGGGTTTACTTTCCCCGACCTTACACCGGTCTATTCCCCTTAAATCTGGTCGAGGGCTGGCCCAAATCTTAGACAGTACTGCTCTGGCCCACGCTAGCTAGGTCTATGCCATGCCTCACGTGGTAACTTGGTACGTCTTTCTTGCAAGTTCTTATTATCTTTTCCTTTTCATATCTTGTCATGCATGCGGATACTTGGTGCATTCATGAGTATGCCTCATACCTTTTATATCATATCATGTTCTAAATATATAATTGCATGCATGATGTACATGAATATGACATGTAAATGTAATTATATTCAAAACATAATAATTCATAGCATAAGTTCTCATAAATTCCTGCCGAAAATTCGGCAGCGTAACGGATCGAGTCTGCTTCCGCATGAATAGTGCCAGACAACCAGTACAATCTTTCAAACTTACAATTCAATATGGATCAGCAATTACACATATATTTATAGCATCATTCATCAAGTCCAATTCAAGCATCTATAAGGTTTTCGGTTTACTTCCTCCTATTCTGCCCGATTTTGTTATAATCCACTCTTTGCTCAATTTAACACATCTAAGTCTAGGTTTTGGATATGTCATAGCCTTATGTGTCTAGTTTCCAACCCTTTTGGTCCCATCTCATTTTGATTTGTGTAACTCTAGATATAAACAATTTACCTCAAACTGTCCTGTTCTTAGCTAGAATTAGGTTCTTATAAGTAAAAATTCATTAAAAATAGAAAACTAAGTGAATTCATACGAAATTTATATCAAATTAAAGCTATCAGAACAAGCTTCCAAATGGATTAAGTTTCATGCCATTTGCATAAGTATATTTTGGCTTATGAGTCCCGAAACATGGCCCTATTAAACTACCCTGGTTCAGCCCGGTTTGAACTTAAGTCAAATTCATGGGTGTGCTAGGAACAAATGGCAATGAATCTGGTTCTAAAATTTTTATGGGATGTTCTCTTACATGTTAGATTTCAAAAAATCTTAGGTTCACTCAATTTGGAGTTGTGTAGGGTGAGTTATACCCTCCTCAACTCATACTGCCCGAGTAAGAATCCAGATTTCTAGGTTAAACTTCAAAAATTCATAACTAAATCTATACTAATCCAATGGCCTTATATTTTATATGTATAGAAAGCCCTGAATGTCTAGTTTCATATAAAAATAGATTAATCCACTTTCTACGGGTGTAGGCGGAGCCGTACACTCCGCCAGTACAGACGCCGTAGGATTTTCTCACAAAAATAGATTCTGCCTAGCTCCCTTTTGAGTTTTTGATGAATTCCTCAACTTGAACCAAGTTTCCTCACCTCAAAACGTTAGAAGAACATCAAAGCACCATCATACAAGTATGGCATAAGAGGAACATTGTCATGACCCAAATCCGGGCCATGACCGGCGCATAGGGACAAGTCCCTACGCAAGCCTTCCACCACAAAATTTTATAAAAATTTTGACAAAGTCCCCTTTGTAATTAGGATATTTCCCAATTACAAAAGGTTACCCTGCAAGATAAACAAACACAATTTTCCATCGGGGCTATAGGTATTCTCAGAATACACCCCTCAGCACACAGTATAATAGTAAAATATATATATACAATCATATGTCCAAAAATACATAGTTCAAGTTCTTCAGAAAACAAATCCTTTACACAACTTTAACTCCAACAAGTAAGTATATATGAATGAATATATAACAACAACAAAAACAGAACAAGGTCGGACCCTGCCTGTAGTACTATGGAGCTACAATTTTAAGAATTTCTCAGTCTTAACTAATTTCTAAATGGCCCTTGAGCAAGAATGGCTCACCCACATTATTCGAGATACACGGACCGAAGAATTAGATTCTATTGGAACACCTGAAACTGAAAAAGGAAAGAAAACAACATGGTGAGTTTATGAAACTCAGTGAGAGATAGAATGTCCCTAACCCACATTAGACAATGTACAAACCATAATTATTAAATAGATATAAGATAAAGCAATAATATGTTTAATAAAACCAAAAACAGAAATCTTATTCAAATATTATCGAACTTTCCTTTTCCAACAATAGAGTCCATCTATTCCAGGATAAATCCGTCAGGAATCACACTTAGGTGGCCTTTCCTTCGTGTGAAACCCGTAATCCGGCACGCACCACTTTTCTCGTGGCCATGAATAATAGGCACGCACCACACTATATGTGTGACCATGAATAACACCCACGCACCACTCCCATGAGTGGCCATGAAATCCAACATCCTAGGTGCACCCAGGGCTAACGCCTACTGCCGTTAGCCTACAGATCCTGGTCTAGACTTTCCCAAGTCTTTCCTTTCCATTATACAGAATATTAAATAAAGATTCTTGTAAAGCATACCAATATACCTTATATAAAACAATAAAGTTGTAATCTTCAAAGAAAAATAAAGCTTTTATCCAAAAACCTTTCAAACAAAGAAGATTTTCCAAAGTTTAATAGAAAACTAAGGTAATAAATATTTGCCACATTTTTTCCTTTCTAAAATCAAGTCATTGTCTCATGTGAACCAGTAGAAATAGATAAGCTACCAAAATTTAAATTATATTGCTAAAGCATACTAAATCACTTGCATATTTATATATATAGACAAAATACATTAAAATTAAGATAGGGATAAGCTATCTACTCATAGACTTAGCGCCAATCGGGGAATCCTAATCCCGTGAACTTAGAGAGCCAAAGCCAGTCCTCCAGTGGCATATACTATCAATAATATGACAATTTGATTTAAGGTCAGTCCCTTAGACTACGGATTAATCTACTTTACTCCCAGATATGAAAATTCCTAATTCTTCTAATCTAGGGTTCTCCAGGAACTCACTATAAGGGAAATAATTCGTAATTCATAGGAAAGGAAGAGGAAAGGAGTTGAAGGATTACCTTTTAGAAGGGGAAAGGAAGAAAAAAGATTTGAGAGTCTTGGTGTCACCTCCTCCAAGCTCCAAGACCAAATGTGTTGATTTTTGGATGGGGGTATGATTTGAGATTAAAGAAAGAAATTGAGTTTAAGTGAATGGGAATGGTGTAATTTGATGGAAATATGGGAAGGTTTGGGTTTAAGAATGAAGGGGGAGATGTTTTAGAGAGAAGGGAGAGAGTTTGGGTTACAGAGAGAAGGAGAATTTCAAAAATGAGGGCGTGGGACGCGTCCGGACCTATATATTGGCCTCTGGTAATCGATTACCAAGGTCTGGTAATCGATTACCACGAAGAACTTGTAATCGATTACTAATTATGCTAATCGATTACCACAGCCAAACAGCTGGTAATCGATTAACAATGGTGGTAATCGATTACCACAAACCCAAAACTAGTAATCGATTACCAATTATGGTAATCGATTACCACACGGAAAATTTTTAACCTGTAGCGTACAGAGAGGATTGTAATCGATTACAGGTCCCCTGTAATTGATTACCAACACCAATAACTTGGTTCCTTCCTTCTGCAGTCCATTCCCAGGTCCAGGATATTGCACAGACTTATTTACATTTCTTAATTTTAAGTTAATGTCCCCTTTAACTTACTCTCCATTAGCTTTAAAACGTAAATGTAAATAAGGGAATGCCCCCCATTTGGATTCAATAAAAATATCTAAAAATTCAAAATCCTTAGGAATCAGAATCCAACTTTTTGGTTTTAGTACAATTCTCCGAAAACTTAGTTTTTATAAACTTGAGGGTTGAAAACGAAGGGGTTATCCATTCCCTAAAATTCGTTAAAAATCCCTCTTCAACTCATTGATGCCTAGGGAACTATTACTGGGACTTTTGATCTTAAGAAAATGCCTCAAACCTATAGCCCTCCAAGGAGGCATAAGGTTCAGACTTGGAATTTTTCAGGTTCCGGTTTCGACAGGTAATCGCAACTTAGGCTGGGGTGTTACATTCTCCCCCCTCGAAAGAATTCGTCCTCGAATTCTTAAACAACTCGAAATTATTCCAATCTCCATCTTAACCAGAGGTGAAGCATAACTAAACTAACCACTTCTCTTAAACATCGCACAAGCATCAACCATCCATTAATACCAATTACTACCTTCCTCCTATAAACTTCTAACCTTCGGATCATTAATCGGGTTTTAATCATATTCCTCATTTTCTTGTACATGTCAGAACATCTGAATTGTCTAACTCCTCATCATAACCCTCGGTGTATCAATTCTAATCAAAAGAACCATGCCCAGTATTCTTTTCCCTTTGTTGAAACCCGTTTCGAATTTCAATTCTACGATCAATTCCAACACTTACCTGTTTGAGTTAACTAGCTCCCTTCCTTTCTCACGATCCTTATTACTTATACCCTAGCGCACTTAGAATTCATCTCCTACTTATTCACCCATGCTTTAGCCTAGGATGCTTTATTCCAACTTTAATTATGCTCAGTCATGCAATTAAGGTAAATTCCTTCCTTTTCTTTCCTGCACCACAATCAATGGGGAAGTCATCATCAAATCCCCCGAAACATCCCTATCCTACTACCAATCTATTACTTCTCCTTCATCTAAGATATCTCTTAAAATTGTCGAGAGATTTCAAACCTTTGGCACACCATCAAGGATTGAGCTTCAACTTCCATCCTAGCTTCTCATCATGCTCTTGGGAACTCCTTGGCATCTAAGACCCCTCTAATTCAAGACTGGATAACCTTCCCTAACTCTGTTGCCATTGAAGCAAGCCAATTCCTTATTTCATACTCCTCTCTTCCTAACACCACTGATAAGATTTAGAGTTAAGAAATTCCACATCAGAAGGTATCTCCTATACCTTGATATTCCACCATAGTCTTATGTCTCTAAATTCTTCCTCTCTAGGTGATGAAGTCATATGCAAAAGATCAAAAGACCTTGAATAACTCTTCCTATCCTTCACTTTTATTAATGCCACATAGGGTACAGCATGAAGATCTTGAGCATTACACTCGCCTTCAATAGCTGGATTCGTAGCTCTCCTATACTGGTCCTTTCTAACTTGCCTAGTTAACCTCACTATAACGTCTATATGTATCCAAACCCCTCTTTCTCCTTTCTTACCAGGCCCAAACGGGCTCAAGATTCTCCCAGTTACTTGAAACAAATATTCTTCTTTTAAACATTAGATCTTCTGGCTTTTCCTCAACATTGTTCCCTTTTACACAACTGTTAAGACTCCACTTCATCACCCTTAGATCTTAGGTGAATCCAAATTCTCAAGCCTTAATGTCTCTTTAACTCATGCCTGTCTTCATTGTACATCCTAGCTGCTACCTTTGGCCTATTAGCCTTCTCCATCTCATCAACATACTCATTTGAAGGATCTCATTACGAGTATAATTTTCACCATTCAAAACTCTCCAATGCACTTCCGAAGTGTAACTTACACTAGGTAATGCTCCACTAAGTGCTTTTGGATATGCCTTGAGCTACCACTGAGAATTGGATAGCCTTTCTTCCTAGCTTCACGTGGTACGAAAACAATACCCATGGTGCGAACATGATCTGCTTGAGAATATTTAACATAAATTAGGAGGAAATTCATTGACTCTATTGGCTGCAACTGCTGCAACAATCTCTGAGAGCTTGGAATCGTACCAGAATCAAAATAACCAATACAAGCAGTAGCTCTTGGGTAAGTCACATTGTTCAAGTAGCCCCAATTGATTGGACTGTATCCATTTGACAAGTCAAATAGCAGCTTCAACTTCATGTGACATATTACTCAATTGAGCTAATGATCAAGACCAATTAAGGTAATTGGTAATCACTTTCCAGCAACTTGCATCCTTCGAAATGAGAGAATTATTCATTAGCCTGAGCCCGTCGATTGCTTGTTGTAGTAACCAGGGTGATCTTCTTTCTTGAAGTCAGCACGTTTAGTCGATACTGGAAAGCTTTGCATAGCAAGCTTCTCCATGCCCTTTTTGCAACAAAGGAAAGGACGAACTTCACCGTAGATCCTAAACATGTGACATGCATTCTTGAAGATACCAATCACAAGGTCTTTACGCATCTCGATCATTGTTGAGTTGTCTTCTCTATAAGATTTCTAGCATACTTCCCACTAGCCATGGAAACGACCTTTGAGACAGGAGTTCTCCTTGCCCTCATACTTTACCTAATCCCACTGGACCAAACCTGCTTATCGCTTAAATACTTGGCAAGCACTTCTTAATCTTCTCCACCTTAACAACATCCTTATGCCGGGTTATGGATACCCGACCCATGTCCTCTATTTGAATGGCCTTCTAACTTGCCTAATCCACTATGCCCTAATCTCCAACCTTACTTCATCTCAGACTTTCTTACCACAAGAGAGGATACCGCATTTAGATCGCATAATGGAAGCCCTGCGTCTGATTGCTTCCACACGTATTAAAAGGAATCTGCTCACTTAGCAAAATGAACATTTAGAGTGAGGGGAAAGACAAGAAGCGTGACCAGAATAAGAATAAACAACATTGACAGAGTGTAAACAAAGATGACATTCCTAGAGGCCTCTCGTAGTGCCACAATCTGTGAAAATGGACGCGCTTCCATTTGCACAACTGTGATCCTACCAAAGGACACTTGCTCCATAGTACACAGGGAAACCTAAAGCTCTGATACCATCTTTGTCACGACCCAAACCCGGGCCATGGCCGGCGCATAGGGACAAGTCCCTACGCAAGCCTTCCACCACAAATTTTATAAAAATTTTGACAAAGTCCCCTTTGTAATTAGGATATTTCCCAATTACAAAAGGTTACCCTGCAAGATAAACAAACACAATTTTCCATCGGGGCTATAGGTATTCTCAGAATACACCCCTCAGCACACAGTATAACAATAAAATATATATATACAATCATATGTCCAAAAATACATAGTTCAAATTCTTCAGAAAACAAATCCTTTACACAACTTTAACTCCAACAAGTAAGTATATATGAATGAATATATAACAACAACAAAAACAGAACAAGGTCAGACCCTGCCTGTAGTACTATGGAGCTACAATTTTAAGAATTTCTCAGTCTTAACTAATTTCTAAATGGCCCTTGAGCAAGAAGGGCTCACCCACATTATTCGGGATGCACGGACCGAAGAATTAGATTCTATTGGAACACCTGAAACTGAAAAAGGAAAGAAAACAACATGGTGAGTTTATGAAACTCAGTGAGAGATAGAATGTCCCTAACCCACATTAGACAATGTACAAACCATAATTATTAAATAGATATAAGATAAAGCAATAATATGTTTAATAAAACCAAAAACAGAAATCTTATTCAAATATTATCGAACTTTCCTTTTCCAACAATAGAGTCCATCTATTCCAGGATAAATCCGTCAGGAATCACACTTAGGTGGCCTTTCCTTCGTGTGAAACCCGTAATCCGGCATGCACCACTTTTCTCGTGGCCGTGAATAATAGGCACGCACCACACTATATGTGTGACCGTGAATAACACCCACGCACCACTCCCTTGAGTGGCCATGAAATCCAACATCCTAGGTGCACCCAGGGCTAACGCCTACTGCTGTTAGCCTACAGATCCTGGTCTAGACTTTCCCAAGTCTTTCCTTTCCATTATACAGAATATTAAATAAAGATTCTTGTAAAGCATACCAATATACCTTATATAAAACAATAAAGTTGTAATCTTCAAAGAAAAATAAAGCTTTTATCCAAAAACCTTTCAAACAAAGAAGATTTTCCAAAGTTTAATAGAAAACTAAGGTAATAAATATTTGCCACATTTTTTCCTTTCTAAAATCAAGTCATTGTCTCATGTGAACCAGTAGAAATAGATAAGCTACCAAAATTTAAATTATATTGCTAAAGCATACTAAATCACTTGCATATTTATATATATAGACAAAATACATTAAAATTAAGATAGGGATAAGCTATCTACTCACAGACTTAGCGCCAATCGGGGAATCCTAATCCCGTGAACTTAGAGAGCCAAAGCCAGTCCTCCAGTGGCATATACTATCAATAATATGACAATTTGATTTAAGGTCAGTCCCTTAGACTACAGATTAATCTACTTTACTCCCAGATACGAAAATTCCTAATTCTTCTAATCTAGGGTTCTCCAGGAACTCACTATAAGGGAAACAATTCGTAATTCATAGGAAAGGAAGAGGAAAGGAGTTGAAGGATTACCTTTTAGAAGGGGAAAGGAAGAAGAAAGATTTGAGAGTCTTGGTGCCACCTCCTCCAAGCTCCAAGACCAAATGTGTTGATTTTTGGATGAGGGTATGATTTGAGATTAAAGAAAGAAATTGAGTTTAAGTGAATGGGAATGGTGTAATTTGATGGAAATATGGGAAGGTTTGGGTTTAAGAATGAAGGGGGAGATGTTTTAGAGAGAAGGGAGAGAGTTTGGGTTACAGAGAGAAGGAGAATTTCAAAAATGAGGGCGTGGGACGCGTCCGGACCTATATATTGGCCTCTGGTAATCGATTACCAAGGTCTGGTAATCGATTACCACGAAGAACTTGTAATCGATTACCACGAAGAACTTGTAATCGATTACCACGAAAGTTCTTCCACTACAAGAAATAAGCAAATTTCTGACTGCCAAATTAGTCACAAAACATAACAAAATCGGTCACAAAAGTGATTACTGACTGATTTCTAACCAATTTGTGTCAGTTGTAATTTCGTAGGTTGGAAAAATTTTTTTGACCGATTTTATCGGTCATTAATATTTGTGACTGATTCTTTGACTGATTTTTTCATTAAAAATCAGTTACAAATAAGGCATAAAATTGGTTATTTTTCTTGAGTTTTGACCCATAAAATTGGCCACAAATAATGGTCAGAATATATTTGTGACCGATTTTGTGACGCATGATTTTCAAACAAACTAGTCACAAAAAGGACAAAAAATTGGTCATTTTTCTTGAATTTTGACCAACAAAATTGGTCACAAATAACGGTTAGAATATATTTGTGACCGAGTTTGTGACACATTATTTTCAGAAAATTAGTCACGAAAAGGACAAAAAATTGGTCATTTTTCTCGAATTTTGACCGATAAAATTGGTTACAAATAACGGTCAGAATTTATTGTGACCAATTTTGTGACGCACAATCTTCAAAAAAATTGATCAGAAAAAAGTAGAAAATTGGCTAATTTTTTCTCGAATTTTGACTGATAAAATGGTCACAAATTTAGTCACAAAATTTTTGTAATACTTGGTTAGAAATTCAGTCATAATTTTGTGACCATTTTTTTGGTCATAATTGCAAACGAATCCAATTAATAAAATTTTTTATTTGGTCACAAAATCAGTCACTATTTTAAACATATGGTTAGAAATTCAGTCACTAATTTGTGACTATATTTTCGATCACTATTTTATGAAGTAGTTTTTTACCACAAAATTATTATATTAATAAATGTATTTTCAAAACCTGCCGAAAAAATCAAAATTGTTTGTTCAATTATCATCAAAAGATAATCTAATAATCAACATTAGCATAAGCATTGTTGCCCTCAAAATATAACCCAGTGGTCATAATCAATATCAACATCATTAACAAAAAAATGAAAAAGACATAAATCCTAATTATGTAACAAGTCATGGTAAATAGTAGCATTAGTATTATCATTGGAAGAGAAGTAAAATCTAAAAATCTTCAAAATCAAAATCAGCATCATTGTCATCGTCATCTACACGGGCAGAAGCAT
The DNA here is from genome assembly GCA_031439595.1 of Pterocarpus santalinus. Classification (NCBI taxonomy): domain Eukaryota; kingdom Viridiplantae; phylum Streptophyta; class Magnoliopsida; order Fabales; family Fabaceae; genus Pterocarpus; species Pterocarpus santalinus. The sequence goes on from CM062527.1 coordinate 42,093,409, forward strand.
CTGATGGAGGATGTGTAGTAGAAGTAAATTGTTCAAACTTGAGAAACAACTCCTCTACCTTATGTTCAGTATTTTGCAGCTTTGCTTCAGTATTTTGAAGCCTCTATTGAACTTGCTCTTTTTCAAGCTGCTCTTTTTTAACTTGAGCTCGTAGTTCAGATGTTGCAGCATCAATTAAAGTTTTTAACTGCTCTTGAATTTCTGGAGTGTCAATCAATGACCTTATTTGCATGGATGAGGAAGTAGAGGCATGATGGCCAGCAACTACTGTGGACTCTAGTCCAAGTCCATAAACACGTCCTTTATTCTTCCCACCAACAGTCTTAATCCATAAATCTAACTCTGACTCTGCAGCTGATTGTTGAACCTCAGAAGACCCCTCAGCAACATTGTTACTAGAATGTAACTCTTGTGATGCAGAATCAAATGTCTCCTATAAAAAAACAACATATACAACTTATAATAATGGCAATATAGAAATATTCAAGTTAAAATATCTTACAATCAAACAATACATTTAATGATAAGTCATTATAATTCTACCAAACTAGAACAATTATAACATCAACTAAAATGCCAATTACTTTATCGCACATGAGTTCTTAGTCTAACATTTATGTCCAATTTAAAAAGTATCTCATTTCACATCTTCCAAGCATTTCCCATGTTACCAACATATTTGGCTTGTTATCAACTCTTGCAACTATAATTATAAACTATTTTAGCAAAATAACTATATCAACTCATAAGATTCTACCATATGCACAAGTTATCATAAAATAAAGAAAGCAGCTTTAAGTATCACAAAGTATGTACTATTTATCATAATATGTATCCTAAAAGCTATAGTTTGAAAGTACTATACGAAGAGAATTGGGATGAATGGGCAAACACACAAAATCAGATCATGCAAATGTGACTATCACTTTCAATCAAGGAAACCAAGTTCTTCTTAAAATCAAAGGCTTCCCTCTAATCTTTCTTCCTGACATAGTCAATGACAAATGTGACTATCACTTTCAATCAAGGAAACAAATGTGGGACATGTGTTATAAAAACTTATCATATGTGCACAACATAATAAGTAGTGTTGAGAGAGTGACAAATGCAAAACAAGATACAAGCCTACAAGAGAATCAATAGACTACTACCCCTTCTTGAATATTATTGTACACCAAAACTCATAAAGATTATTTTGTATCACTTTCCTGGACATAAATACTAAATTCCTACACAAAGCCTATAAATATGTGGATTTCAAAAAGTAAACCAATTATTTCTATGAATAGTTAGAGTGATCGAACATTATACTAAAATTTTTATGAATTGGAATCTTTACATCTTTTTTATTTTCAATTGTGATTAGGGTGACCATATGATTAAATGTGTCTATATTGGGCCCATTGGTAGCAATGATAATACGAAGGAATCAAACTTGGTTAATTCCTAGAATCGTGACATGTGACTTCCACTTTATGGGACAAGGGTGATACAGTTATATCCACAAGATTTTTTTTATTCAATAAATTTTGAGACAGACAAAGTAAGTTCCAATAGAATTAAAATATTTATTTAAATCAATGAAATTTTATATGTTGCTTACAAGAATGTAAATGAAACTTAATATTGTACACAACATACACATATGATTGACGTGAAGGACCAACGTTAACGAAAGATAAATCTCAAACAAAGCTCGTTCATTATTTTGTCTTTTACTGCAATTCACGGTTTGTATCTTTTAGTGCATTTCACCATAGAAATAGTTCATGTGAATTGGGCTTCGTTGAAACCACAAGCAGTGACGCCAATATTCAAGAGCAAAAGGCAATCATAGCCACTAATGAGAAAAGACTTACCAAGAATCAAAAGACTGCAATAAGTCAATGGCAGGGGAGTTTCTTGGCGAGGGCACGACGCAAGACTGGCGGAGTACTTGAGGGTGCTCGGCTGATAATTTGAGGACGCTGCGAGGTTTGAGGGTATGAGGAGTGCGGCTGCGCGGGAATTCTATGAGGAAAAAGTGAAATAGGTTTTAGTGTTATGTTAAGAATGTCAATGTGAAAACTACAAAAATATAAAAAGAGTTTAATTTTGACATAGTGCTTATTTAGGTGCCTTTAAAAAAGATTTTTTTTTATTAAAACAAGTACTTTTGGTGTTTTTTAATATGTTTTGGATAAAATTTTTTGGTAAAAGCAAAATCACTATAAAAAACTTAAAAAGAATTTTTTTTTGAGAATCTAAAATTTTTATCTTCTAGAAAAATATCTTTTTATAACATAAAAAATATTTAAGAATAAAAGAAGATATTTTAATATTATATCCAAACATAAATTAATTTTACACTCAAACATAAAATAACTTTTATTTTTTTAATAGATCTTAAAAAAAAGATAATTTTAAAAAATAATTTTTCTGAGAAGCTAATCCAAATGAATCCATATTAATAGTATAATTCTTTTTTTACATTATCATCCAATCATATATTTTCTACATTAGTAAATAGATTTCACTTTTACATCCACTACTTCAAAAGTTATATATAGGAAGATTTGATTGGATAAAAATGTAAAAAAAAATTTATAATGTCAGTATATCAAAATTAAATGTAGTAAAAAAATTTTAAATTATATATTTTAAATTATTATTATATAAAATGATAGTAATATTATAGTAAATAAATAATAATATTTAATAATAGATAATATTTATTATATATTATAGCTACATATAATAAAACATGAAATATTTAAAATAATTTAATTTAATAAAACAATTGTAAAAGAGATTAATTTATATGCATTGATAGTATAATATAACTTTATACTGTTGGCCAATAGAAATGGTAGATGTTTCTTTCCCTTATAAAGTGGTCTCAGGTTCGAGTCTTAGATATGGAGTAACTAGTATTGAGAGAGTCATGCCTCTGATATGGGATTATCTCCAGTAGCAGATATATACATGTGACTCCGTCCTTTTCATGTGTATGTCTATTGAATGGTAATATAACATTATTTTATATTGCTAGTGCATAAAAAAAATCTATGCATATAAAGTCACAAAAATTACATATAAAAAATACTCCAAAAGAAATTTAGACAAATAGTTATTATATTAAAAATATAAGTCATTTATCATATTTTCAAACATTATAATTATATTAATTTATTTTAAGTTCAAAAAATTTTGATTAAATACTTAAATATTTTAGTTATAGTTTTAATAATATACAAATTACAATATATATATATATATATATATTAAATATTTATTTATCAAATACAAATTATAATCATAAATATTTAACTCATATATTATGTGCATTAAATGTTTTATAAATTTATGAATCGAATTATAAACTTTTAAAGTATAGGGACCTTAACGAATTTTTCCCAAAAATTTAGGGATTAATAGATTAATTTAATCTATAAAAAAATAAATAAGATAGTTAAATTTGTGACCATAGCATTGCTTGAAATATTAATTTTTTATACAAATAAAAATTCTTTTGATTGATCTCACCAAAAATAAAATATTAATTAAAAATAAGAAATTATTTTCACCAACAAGTGGTCACAAATATATTTTTCTAAACTCCAAAACCTATAAATAACTCTAACTTTTCTAACTCATTTTGTGACTGATTTATAAATTTGTTTGATTTACTGACCAAAGTATTGGTCACAAAAATAAATAAATAAATTTGTGACTGTATAATTAGTTAGAAGATAATTATTGTTATAATAATGAATATTTTTCTTATTGCAATTTTAGTCACAATTTTTCTAACCAAAAAATTGGTCACAAATATATTCCCTCCATTCCTCTTCAATTTCCCTCTAATTTGCACCAAATTTTTTGACCCAATTTATGACAAATATATCTTTTATCATAAATTTTTACAATTTACTAATTGATTTTCTGATCGATTTGTTATCTATCATTTTTTTTCTTCATCAATGCTGATTGATTTTGGTCACAAAAAAAAACAAATAAATAAAATATTAAATTTGTGACTCCATAATTGGTTTATATATAATACTTTATTTTTAATCAAAGAAAAATAGTGTAATTTTCTTTATAATAACAAATATTTTTTTACCAAAATTTCAGTCACAATTTGTTTGACAACAAATCGATCACAAATATATATTTCCCTCCACTTTCACTTATCTTCCCTCCAAATGGTGCCAAGTTTGCTATGCAAATTTTTGACTGATATATTTTTGATCATAAATTTGCATATTTTACTGATCGACTATTTTATCGATATAATCTCAGTTATAATTTTTTTTTTCTCTTATTCTATGATGATTGCCTTTGTTCATTAATTTCTGACCGAAATATTGGTCACAAAATAAATAAATAAAAAATATTAAGTTTGTGACCGCATAATTAGTTAGAATATATTTTTTCTTCACAACACTAAATATTTTTTGACTGAAATTTCAGTCACAATTTGTTGTAACCAATAAATCGGTTACAAATATATTTCCCTCCACTCCCATTTATCTTCCCTCCAAATGGTGCCAATTTTTCTAACCAAATTTGTGACCGATATATTTTCGGTCATAAATTTGTATAATTTATTGACTGAATTTTTGACTGATTTATTTTCAATTACAATTTTTTCCTCTCATTCTATGATGATTACTTTTGGTCACAAATTCGGTTACAAATTTCTGCCTGATATATTGGTCACAAAAAAATAAAATAAAAATATTAAATTTGTGACTGCACAATTGGTCAAAATATGTTTTTTCTTCACAATTCTAAATATTTTCTGATCGAAATTTCGGTCACAAGTCTTTTTGACTGACAAATCGGTCACAAACATATTTCCCTCCATTTCTATTTAATTCCCTCTAAGTGGCGCCACATGTTTTGACCGAAGTTGTGACCGATTTACTTTCGGTCAAAAACTTTTACATTTTACTAATCGATTTTTTGACCGATTTATTTTTAGTCATAATTTTTTGGTTTTTTGCTACCTTAATTGATTTCAGTTATAAAATCGGTCACAAATTGAAACCGATAAAATCGGTCACTAATTTCGGTTAGAATTTTAACATTTTCTTGTAGTGTAATTTGTGACCGAAATATTGGTCACAAAAAAAAAAATAAAAAATATTAAGTTTGTGACCGCATAATTAGTTAGAATATATTTTTTCTTCACAACACTAAATATTTTTTGACTGAAATTTCAGTCACAATTTGTTGTAACCCATAAATCGGTTACAAATATATTTCCCTCCACTCCCATTTATCTTCCCTCCAAATGGTGCCAATTTTCCTAACCAAATTTGTGACCGATATATTTTTGGTCATAAATTTGTATAATTTATTGACTGAATTTTTTACTGATTTATTTTCAATTACAATTTTTTCCTCTCATTCTATGATGATTACTTTTGGTTACAAATTTGGTTACAAATTTCTGCCTGAGATATTGGTCACAAAAAAATAAAATAAAAATATTAAATTTGTGACTGCACAATTGGTCAGAATATGTTTTTTCTTCACAATTCTAAATATTTTCTGACCGAAATTTCGGTTACAAGTCTTTTTGACTGACAAATCGGTCACAAACATATTTCCCTCCATTCCTATTTAATTCTCCTCTAAGTGGCGCCACATGTTTTGACCGAAGTTGTGACCGATTTACTTTCGGTCAAAAACTTTTACATTTTACTATCCGATTTTTTGACCGATTTATTTTCAGTCATAATTTTTTGGTTTTTTGCTACCTTAATTGATTTTAGTCATAAAATTGGTCACAAATTGAAACCGATAAAATCGGTCACTAATTTCGGTTAGAATTTTAACATTTTCTTGTAGTGTTCGTGGTAATCGATTACCAATTATGGTAATCGATTACCACACAAAAAATTTTTAGCGTCTGAAGAGAGATTGTAATCGATTACAGGTCCCCTGTAATCGATTACCAACTCCAACAACTTGGTTCCTTCCTTCTGCAGTCCATTCCCAGGTCCAGGATATTGCACAGACTTATTTACATTTCTTAATTTTAAGTTAATGTCCCCTTTAACTTACTCTCCATTAGCTTTAAAACATAAATGTAAATAAGGGAATACCCCCCATTTGGATTCAATAAAAATATCTAAAAATTCAAAATCCTTAGGAATCAGAATCCAACTTTTTGGTTTTAGTACAATTCTCCGAAAACTTACGTTTTTATAAACTTGAGGGTTGAAAACGAAGGGGTTATCCATTCCCTAAAATTCGTTAAAAATCCCTCTTCAACTCATTGATGCCTAGGGAACTATTACTGGGACTTTTGATCTTAAGAAAATGCCTCAAACCTATAGCCCTCCAAGGAGGCATAGGGTTCAGACTTGGAATTTTTCAGGTTCCGGTTTCGACAGGTAATCGCAACTTAGGCTGGGGTGTTACAAACATAGCAGCCACATAGTCACATAATACATCAAACAACTAAGGATTTGAGCTACCTACCTTGAAATTCTTGAAGCTATGGAAGCAAGGAGGCCAAGAACCAACTCCCAGCCTTCTTCCTTCATCATGGCAGCAGCTCATATGAATGTGGGGAGGCTCTATTTGATACTTAATCATGAAATCATTAGAGGGGTTTTGTAGAGAAGGAGATGGGGATCAATTTTCATAAAAGAAGCAAGAGGATTTGAGGTCAAGAGGGCTTCCAATCTTGAGCTTGAAGTTCTTGGTCATGGAAGTAAGGAAAGAAAGGAAGAAGAAGGAGAAGAAATGGGAGAAGGCTGAAGCATTGGTGGAGGTGCAAAATGAGGGAGGTGGGTGAGATTTTTTCTAGGCTTTATGACTGGATAAGGATGACTTGAGATATTTGGTTTCAATGGTCATGATTTGGCCAAATTTCCCCATCATATGGCTGCCATATGGCACCATCTATGATGGTGGAGGTGGCTGAATTTCAACCGTTCAACCTAAGGTTATCAGTGTAAAATTCTACTGATTCGGCTCTGGCAGTTTAGAACACCGAATAGTTACCGATTTCCTCTAAACCGGTAAATCGTTACTTAATAGTTTGTAAGATATCTATATATCCATTTTAATTTATCTTAAGCCTAATCTCTTTAACTAATATCTAATTAGCTCTTGATTAATATCTAATTAACTTCTAATTGTACTTACATAACTATTGAAACCGAATAAGTGAATTAACGGAGTAAATTAGACATTTTCGTAAATCCGGAGCCTTTCTGTTTTCTATTTTCTGTAACTAATGGCATTTTCGTAATTTTGAGCAAGTCCAGGGGCACCCCATGGTATTTCACACCAGGCTGCCTCCATGGCCCAATCGGCAGAGATTTAAACTTCTACGGTTTTGCCACGTGATTCTGCTCCGCTTAAAACCCCATTTTGCTAATTCTACCGATGTGGGGACATGAATGTCATTTTATGAAAAGTTCTAGGGTTATTGTGGAAATAATTCTTTAGGGTCAAAATATAATTTCTAAAAATTGTGGGTATTTCTGTAATTAACAAAAGTTTATAGGGGCACTTTTGTTATTTCTTAATTTTTAACATGTGGCAGTGTCATATTTTCAATGCCAAGTGTTACACTACTCTATAATTCCAAGTGTGAGGATCGTCATGGCATAGCATTGCCTAAGAAATTCTCACGCTGCCTAAGGGAATTAATTCAAAGTTTCCATAACGTTCGGTTTACTAAAGTGGGGATGTTACAGGAAACACAAATCCACCAATCAACTTTAACTTGCATTAGAAGTTTTCTTCTTTTCCCTTTTCTGCCCTCACAATTTCGGCTATGTGTGGTGACCCCTCTCCATTATTCTCTCCTTCATCTCATCTCATCTCATCTCACCTCATCTCCCACAAACCTTCAAGCCACAACAAGATTTCTCCAACTCAAGCCTAAATCTAGCAAGAAATCACACCTACAAAAGGTAGGAATCCTACTTCTCTTCTTACTTTCCTTATTTTGGGGTTGTATGGGGTCTTGTGTTTCTTGTGATACTGATGGGATTTGGAGTGATGCTGATAGATTATAGTTGATTATGCATATATGTTGTGATTAGAATTGGAATTTGTATGAAAGAACTTGAAGAGTAGAGAAATTTCATGAAGCTGTAAGGGTTTTTCCTCTGCAATCTGTACAGCAAAGTGTATGGCTCTGTCTACATCCATTTAAATTTGATGAATCTATTTTTATATTAAACTAGACATTCAGAGCTTTCCATACATATAAAATATAAAGCCATTGGAGTAGTATAGTATTAGTTTTGAATTTTTGAAGTTTGACCTAGAAATCTAAATCCTTATCTGGGCAATATGAGTTGAAAAGGGTGTAACTTACCCTACATAACTCTAAATTGAGTGAAACTAATGTTGTTTGAAAGCTACACATAAAGGAACATCCCATAAAAATTTCAGAGTTAAATTCATTGCCAATTATTCCTAACACATCAATGAATTTACCTTAAGCTCAACCTAGGCTAGAACAGGGTAGTTCAATAGAGTCAACTTGCAGGCTTATATCTCAAAATATACTCATGTAAATGGTATGAAACTTATTTCATTTGAAAGCTTGTTCTATTAACTTTAATTTGATATAAATTTTGTATGATTTCACCTAGATTTCTATTTTTAGTGAATTTTCACTTAAAATAGTACAATTCTAGCTAAGAACAGGGCAGTCTGAAGTAAATTACTAATAACTTGAGTTATACAAATCAAAATGAGATGCGACCCAAAGGGTTAGAAACTAGACACATAGAGCTATGACATATTCAAAAATTAGATTTAAATGAGTTGAATTGGTCTAAGGGTGGATTATACCAAAATTGGGCAGGAAAGGAGGAAGTAAACTGAAGACCCTATTGATGTTGGAATTGAATTTGATGAATGATATTATGTATATATAATTGCTGATCTATACTGAATTGCAAGTTTGAATAATGGTACTGGTTGTCTGGCATTAATCATGGGAAAGCGGACTTGATCCGTTATGCTACCCAAATTCCGATAAGAAATTCATATGTTGTGTGAATTACTATGGCATGAACACATGATGTTTGAAAGAATTGAAAGAATAAAGTTAGCTGAATAAAGTTAGTTGTGCATGTAATTCATGAATATTACAAAGGATGCATATTACTTGAGCCAGCCCTTGAATAAGTTTAAGGGGAATAGATCAGTGAGAAGGTCAGGGAAAGTAAACCCGGCATTCCTGTATAGGAATGAGCTCGGTCATGAAAAGCAGACTATTATCCAGGAGTATATGGCCAATAACTCGTAAGGGACCAAGGATGGAAAATAAGTTTTAAGAGGCAAAAGCCTTCAAAGATAAGATGCATTTCCCAGTCGCACATTAATATATATACTGTATGATAACTCTTAATTGGTTGTCGTAGTTATCTGTTTATGTCTCTTGACATATTACTGTTTATTTATAGTTACTATCTTAATTGCATTGGTATATCTGTTACTATATGTCCCTTGTTCCAATCCAAAATTAAGTTTATTTCGTGTAGATTTTTATAATAAGAATTTAAATCGAATGTTACTATCATGACGTACTATTTTAAATTACAGAAAATCAAAACAACTGAGAATGACAACGATGACAGATATATATAAATTTAGGATTCCTACTGAGAAATCTTTATTTCTCACCCTATTATATATTTCCGCATCATTCTTAGATCATGGAAAACGTGGCCACCGGCATCCTAGTCATTGGGTTCCCCGAACTCCATATCCACCTCGATCCTTTCTTAGACTCTATGTATATATCCGATGGGTGTCAGTTTTGCCTTTATTTCTTCTTCTAGAGAGATTTAGTTGTACCTGTAACATCCCGATTTCCGAGTTCGGCTTCGCGCTCAGGATTGATCCATCCCGATTTCCGACTTCATCCGTGAAACACAGATAAGACATTATTCCCGAGTTCCGAGTTAGTCTGGCTGAATCCTCGACTTCATGTCCGGTGACGATTCGAATTGCCTCAGTATCATTTTTTCCACGACTTCCGAGTTTAACCCTCAAGTCCGGACACATGAACGTAATTTAATGAGATCCGACTTCATGTCTCAAGGGAAATGTACATGGTTTCCGAGTTTGAATTGGGAATTCCGAAATTATGTGATTGTAATCTTTCGACTTCCGGAATCCGACATTGATGCAAGATTTTCAAGACACAAACAGTTGATACGAGTCCCGGCGTTAGGATTCAGTCAAGCTCAAGTAAGAGCTTACACGCAGTTCGACCTTAAAGCGTAATATGGACGAAGTTCCGGCTGAAGTAGATGGATGCGAGTTCGATTCGTTTTCCGTGAATATGCTAGAAACTGCTACCACTTAGGCGACGTGGAGAGTGATTCTATCATACAAAGAGGGCAACCAATCACAACCTTCCAAGTTAACTCCCACTCATGCCTATATAACACACCATCCTCCTTTGAATCAGACCATTATTCACGTTGCTTTTCCTCTTCTCCATCAGCTCTCTTTTCTCTTGCTCACGCATCCAAGACTGAAGCTAAGTTCCAGCCTTGTTCATCCAAACTCCAAGTTTCAAAGACTTAGCCAAAGCTTGCTCCAAAGAGGTAGGGTTCACCTCGCTATTCTTGATTTCTCTGAACTATGACTTATATGAGATTCCACTTTTCTTCAATTATTTGATGATATATTGGATGTATATGTTGGATTATGATTGGATTAATAGGAGATCTTGAGTTATGATTATGATTAGAAGTAGAAGATTTGAAGGAATGGAGAAGTAGGATGCTGTCTTGGTGAAGAGTTCCACGGCAGTCCGTACGACGGAGTGTACGGCGCCGCCTACGATCGGTCAAATCCGATGAAACCATTTTTAGATGAAAGTAGACATTCAGGGCTTTCCATAGATATATCATATAAGGTTATTGGATTAGTATTGAGGGAGATACGAATTTTTGAAGTTTGACCTAGGGTTCAGGATCTTCATCCGAGCAGGGGGACTTGAGGAGGGTATAACTCACCCTATACAACTCCAAATCGAATGAAACTAAGTTTGTTAGAAAGCTTACACACAGAGGAACACCCCAATATAAGATCCCGAGTTTGTTATGGTCCCAATTGTTCCCAGTGATTCGAGGAAGTTGTCCTATGACTAATTCAGACCAACACAGGGTAGTTCAGGAAGGTCGACTTTCAGGACTTATATCTCGAGATGTACATAAGCAAATGGAGTGAAACTTGTGGCAAATGAAAGGTTGTCCTGTTAGCTTTGATATGAGACCAATTTCGTAAGATTTGAGCTTAGTTTCGATTTTTAGTGAATTTATATTCCCAGAAGTGTAATTCGGGTTAGTGACTGAACAAGCTAAAGTAAAAGCTGGATATCTTGAATTATATAAATCAGAATGGCATGGGACCAAAGAGGTTAGAAAGTAGACATATAGGGCTATGACATACCAAAAATTCAGGTTTAAATGATTTGAATAGAGATAAAGATAGATTATACAAGATTCGGGCAGAGCTGAATAGAATTGGCAGAATGGCCAAAATGATAATTTTACAAGTGTTAGTGGAACATAGAAGGTTTGAATTGAGGATTGCCACTGACGTTGTTATATGTGTGTTAAGTTGGTTATGTTGCTTTGACTAATTTGTCCGTGAAATGCTGGCACTATTCATGGGGAAACGGACCTGATCCGTTATCGCCGGATTCTGACAAGAACGCCTAAGAAGTCATGAATGTCTAAATGTAAGGATGGATTGAAATATAAAGGGGTATATAGAAACCCTATATTTAAGAATGACGTAATTATGTTATGAGGTATATGAGAGTAAGTGATGTAGCATATGTATAACTATGCTGGAATATGTTTGAGAATGAAAGAACGTGAATGTATTGAATGTGATTCCCTTTACTTGGAGGCAGTTATTTGAAATCCCTCCTTGAAGGCGCTAAGTGATAAAGATATGAATCCCTTCACTTGGAGGCAGTTGCACTTGAATCCCTCCCTGTGAAGGCAGTTAAGACAATGAGATCCCTTTAGCTAGAGGCACGTGACCAGAATCGATCCCTCCAAGACTAGAGGCACGTGAATCCCCTTGCGGGTGAGTCGGTGTGACGACGGTCACTGGTGATGCCGACGAGCTCACTCTAAGGCTACCCAGTGCAAAGAATGCACCCTAGGACGCGATACGTAACGCCTAGGTGTGCCAAGTAAAAGACTAAAGACTAAAGATTAACGAGCATGCAAGCGCCAACGGTCATATGAGGCATGGCATCGACCCGGCTAGTGTGAGTCACAGGGGATAGAACTTATATGAGGCATGGTATGATGCTGCACTTGAGGACTACGATACGTAACGCTCAAGTGTAGACAGATTCAGCACCTTAGGACGGCGTCACGTTTAACGCCTGTGTGTGACTAACTAAAGAAAAGTAAAGTTTTATGCATATGTATGAATTCAAGTGCAAGTTAAGTCTGCAGATGTTATGTTTCCAGTAGATTAATGTTATGTCTTTTATATGTTGAAGTTATTATCCTGGTATTATTCATGAATCAATCTTGTGTACATTTCCTCAAAGGACCAAGATATGAGTAAAAATGAACTTTGCTTCTGATAAGACACTTTTCTAAATGTAAAATTAAATTGTCTGTGCATGTTCATATATTTTCAAAATAAAAAGCAACCGAGGCGACCATGATGACATTATGTATGAAGATTAGAGAATCCTACTGAGAATTTTATAATTCTCACTCCTATTTCCATGTTGTCTCCAGATGATTTTAGAAGTTTCCAAGGACGGCTGAAGTTGTCACGACGAGGTCCGCTCAAAGATATGACTCAAAGGTATGGTACTATGACTTAAGCATAGTACTGTGCCTGGGAGGGTGTTACAGTACCACTCATGCATCCACTATTCGACCCTACCGTCCCCTATAGAGCCATCCTTCTCCACATGGCACACCAGTTCCCACCTCTACCAAAGAACAAAGAACAAAGAATAGCGAATAGCAAGACAAGCAGCAGTTGCAGCTCCCATGGCTCCGCTGGCCTCACCACCACAGCAGATCCCCTCTGTCTCTATGTCTAAGAAGGATCCGTCGGAGGCGGCGAGTTCGTCTTCCTCATCTTCTGCCCCGAGCATGGACTATACTCCTGCTGAAGCCAGTATGGCAAACAGATGCTTTTCCTCTGAATCCCCCTAGAGTGCCTGTGCAGTGCAACTATAGGATATGTATAGGATGACCCTCTTTTGGCATTTTTGGGCCATAGGCGGTAGTTAGTGGATGCTATGTGTATATAGTTAGTATATGAAATGCCCTATAGGGACCAGTTAGGGTTTTGATTATAGTGGCAGGCCAATTTATTTTTGTCTTAGCGGCATCATTTTTTATAACCCTATACTGTTTTATGTATCTTTTGACAACTTTGAAAATAGATGTTTATGTACCTATGTATATGATGTAGTTTTAGTAATTCTATCTATTCCGTAGTTTATTTATTTTGCTTTATTCATGCTACAACAATTGTCGAGTACTTATTTCGCAATCGAACGGGAATTTATTAAGTGAATAGTTAACTCTATACAGGTAATTAACATTGAATCAAATTTAATTAGACATCCACACGTAATAACCTATCAGGTAACATATTATGACTTAAGCATAGTATTTTTTCTAGTAAGGTGTTACACATGGTCGTGCCATGATCCAAATACTAGATACTAAATACAAACTTAAATGACAAAGCTAATCTCAAAAAGGAATATGCGAAGGTGTAGAGTGATGGTCGCTATAAGTCCCAAAACAGCTTCTTCTAGCATCCCCCATCATACATCCACTCATAGTGTGGTGGCCCCAGGCTCCACTCCATTAGATGTGTTATCGGAATCTAGTGACAATGCGGAAAATAACTAGAGTGAGAAATGGGATTTCTCAGTAGGACTTGAACCTGACACAAAAGTGTCATCGTCATCGTCCCAGCCACTTCAATTTTATTAATGAAAATAGTGAGCATTCATCAGGTTCAGTTCTTAGGTTTTCGAAAACATGAATATCCGAAGCGGATTCAATTTTAACATACCCTCTAATCATTTATATCATAGCATACATGGGTACAAGTATAATTACATAAAACATGCATAGTTATGCTATAAGCTTCTATTAACTTCTTCCATTCAAGGGTTTGAACCGAAGTCCCTTTTCTTTTCTTAACTTGACGCTATCTTAAGTTTTTTTCTTTTCACCCACTAAACATAAGTGGTAATGAGCTCATACTATGACCGTCGCCACTATAAATTTTCGGTACTTGTACTAGCTGGGTCATGCCATGCCTCATGTAAGCCCTATTCCCTATACTCATACTAGCTGAGTCAATGTCATGCCTCATGTGAGTCATGGGTGAGGGGAACTTACTTTGGGTCACCTTCCTTTTTGAAGAATCATACCCTTAGTTCATTTTCTTCTTATTAAGGCTTATGATGCAAAATTATTCTAATTCTTTTCCACATTTAGGTGTTACGTATCGCCGTCCCCAAATGTGATTCCTTTATCGTATATCATTAAGCATCATATCATCAACATATCACATTCATATCATCATTCATTATCATATCGTCATCATATCATTGTCATCCTTACCATCATCATATCACTATCATAATCATCATCATCATCATCATCATTATCATATCATCATATCATTATCATCATATTGACACATAGAGGCATATATATCACACAAAGTCTTATAAGCTTAGCTTAGTAAGTTTGGTGCAAGCTCTTAATTGAGATTGCCTCTTGTGTAAATTCTTTTATCAGGGATAGGGCCAATTCCATTTATTATTCTTTTTGAAAATTTTAAGTTGAATTATGAAGGTTTTCCAATATCTTAATGTAAGGGTCTTAATGTCTTTAAGCTTTTTTCTCATTAATCTTTAAAACTTAACCATAACTAGTTTTACTTTTACAGTGGGGCAGTAATTTCAAAAATTGGCCATAATTTCATATTTCACAATCTTGGCTTAAGTTTATAGTTCTCTGAGTCTATTTTTAAACAAAAGAAACCCCACTCAAAAATTCATTTTGTAACTTGAAATATGCATGTTTAATTCTGACTACTCAGCTTTTGAGTTTATTTTCTTTATAGTGACTTTTAAACTTTACTGGGAGTTCTTCATAATGAATCTGACAAAAATATTTTATGGGGATGTTTCTCTATGTCTTAGCTTTCTAACAAACTTGGTCTCACTAAAAAGTGTTCTGTATAACTTGAGTTATTAAGATTTTATTACATACTGCCCGAACAGAAACACATCTGGGGATAGTACACTTTGAAAATTCATATCTCTCTCGTTTTAAGGCCAAATTTCACATATTTTACATGTATAAAAAGCTATATGAGTCTATTTTCATTTGAAATTATATTTTCATAGCATTTGGAGTTATATTGAAAGAGTTATTAGTCATGTTATACAGATTGTTAGAATTTTTCAGCTTCAACAGTTATGGTTTCAATGAGTTTTCTAGTAAAAACATTAAGTCTTTTCCTCAAGTGATCACTTGTCTCTTTCAAACCACTTTTATACTTTAAGATCTTGATGAAAAATCAATATTTTGAGTTCTAACAAGTTGGTTCAAAATAAAAGTAAATGCACAATAAGTCATTTTCCAAGAAAAGAGCAAAAATAACAAACAACTTCTTATAAAGAAAGCATGGCCATGAGGCCTTTAGTGCAAATTCTAAAACCACCTAGCTATGGAGAGCTTAGGAGTTCTAGAGCTTGAAAAATATAGAAGAAAGAAGGGTTAGAGTCACTACCAAATGGGTTTCTTGAAAGCTTGAAGAGAAAGAAAGGTGTTGGAGATGGCCTTTTTCTTCTTAAGCTTGATAATGGGGCTAAGTGAGTATTTGTTTTGCTTCCTCAAGAACCAAAGAGGGTGGTCTTTGAAGGGCTTGTGAGGGTGGTGAACGGAAAGAGAGTTGGATGGGGTGTGAAAGTAGGAAGAAGAATAAGAGGAATTGGAAGAGTAGAAGAGTTAGAATGAGGCTTAGAGAGAAGTGAGAGCTTAAGCTTGTAGCGAGAGGATGAAAATCACAAATAAAGGAGTAGGGGGCTGCTTTGGGAGCACAAAAATTGGGGGAGTGGGCTGATTGTTTTTGCTTCTCCAATAAGTAAGGGGAAGTAGGTGAGTTTAACTTCTTTTTCAAGCAAGAAATTTAGGAACCTTAGGGTAAAAAGGTGGGTTGTGTTTTCCTTGAGTCTTGACATTTTGGTAAAGACCATTTAGTGTTTTTCAAGTGGTTAAAGGTATGACCACTCTTGGGATTGGCTTGATTGAAGAAGATTACTCCAAGTGGCATAATCGTAAGGGAGGAAGGTACTTCTCTTATCTTGACTAAAGAGATAGTACTAACATAGACCTTTGATCTAAGAGTGCATGATGAGAAAGCAAATGGATGGTTGGATTTTACTTTTGTCCTTGGCCGAAATTTGGTGCATCAATTAGGAAAAATTTTTAAATCTTCAAAGCTATTAGAATTACCTAAGTTGTTAATCAATTTGATTAGTTAAATTGCTCTTATGAATTATGTAATTAGGGCATAAGAATTAATCTATCTCAATCAATTAAGATAGAACAGTTGTCTTGTACTTAATTAATCTATCTCATCTTTATACCTTGTACAATTCGTTTCTTTTTTGCAAACTCTAAATATATATATATATATATATGTGTGTGTGTGTGTGTGTGTGTGTGTGGGAAGCAGTTTCTGAATTTTGGTCTTTTCCACAGATTTTCTTTTTTTGTTATCACAATAAATCCATTGCTTATTCTACGACCAAAATAATTAAATAAATAAACAGCTAATTCTTTTATTGTTAAGTAACATTGGATTAGAATGAAATTTAATTAGACACCCATGCGTAATAACTTATCGGATAATATATTATGACTTAAGCATAGTATTTTGTCCAGTAAGCTTAGAAATATAATTAAGCTAATCCAATCTTATTAAGTACAAAACAATTGTTCTACCTTAATCGATTGAGATAGATTAATTCTTACACCCTAATTACATAATTCGTAAGAGCAATTTAACTAATTAAATTGATTAACAACTTAGGTAATTCTAATAGCTTTGAAGATTTAAAAATTTCTGCTAATTGATGCACTAAATTTCGGCCAAGGACAAGAGGAAAATCCAACCATCCATTTGCCTTCTCATCATGTACTCTTAGATCAAGAGTCTATCTTAGTTGCATCTTTTTAGTCAAGACAAGAGAAGTACCTTCCTCCCTTAGGATTATGTTACTTGGAGTGATCTTGTTCAATCAAGCCAATCCCAAGAGGGGTCCTTACTTTTGTCCACTCGAGAAAACACAAAATAGTCTATAGCATGCACCAAGATTCAAAGAAACATAACTCCCTCCTTTACCCTAAGGTTTCCTCACTCTCTTGCTTGTTGAAAGAAGAAAAATCACATCACACTTCCCTCTCCTTTTTGTGCCAATTAGCCTATCTCTCTCCCCCCTCATTTTATTTTTCATTTCCTTTCTCAAGACACAAAGCTCTCTCCTCTTTTCCTTCAGCACCCTCACAATCCCTTCAAGGACCACCATTTTTGGTCTTTGGAGAAACAAGACAACCCATACACAAGCTCCATTTCCAAGCTTTCAAGGAGAGAGGCTCTCTCCAACCTTCTTTACACTTCAAATTCTTCAAGAAGCTCTCTTTGGTAGTGACTCTAAACCCTCTTTCTTCTATGTTTTTCAAGCTTTAGAACTCCTAAGCTCTCCATAGCTAGGTGGTTTTAGGACTTGCTCTAAAGACCTCATGGCCATGCTTTCATTATAAGAAGTTGTTTGTGATTTTTGCTCTTTTCTTGGAAAATAACTTGTTGTGCATTTATTCTTATTTTGAACCAAGAACTCGAAATATTGATTTTTCATCAAGATCTCAAAGTATAAAAGTGGTTTGGAAGAGAAAAGTGGTCACTTGAAGAAAAGACTTAATATTTTTACAAGAAAACTCATTGAAACCAAAACCATGGAAGCTGGAAAATTCTGGTAGTCTATATGGCATGACTAATAACTCTTTCCATATAATTCCAAATGGAACGAAATAATTTTAAATGAAAATAGACTCATAGAGCTTTTTATACATATAAAATACATGAAATTTGGCCTTAAAATGAGAGAGATATGAATTTTTAAAGTGTGCTGCTCCCAGATGTGTTTCTATTCGGGCAGTATGTAATAAAATCTTAATAACTCAAGTTATACAGAACATTTTGAGTGGGACCAAGTTTGTTAGAAGGCTAAGAATAGAGGAACATTCTCATAAAACAGTTTTGGCAGATTCCTTGTGGGGAGCTCGTAGTAATGTTTAAAAGCCACTGTACCGAGAATAAACTTAAAAGCTGAGCAGTCATAATAAAATGTGCATATCTCTAGTTACAAAATGAATTTTTTAGTGGGGTTTGTTTGTTTAAAAATAGAATCAGATAAGTATAATCATACCAAAATTCAAAGCAAAAGAGTAAAAGGTGAAATTATGGCGAATTTTTGAAGTTATTGCCCTACTGCAAAAGTAAAAACTAGTTATGGTGAAATTTAAAGGTTAATGAAAAATAAGCTTAAAGACGTTAAGATCCCCAAATTAAGATATTGAAAAAACCTTCATAATTCACCTTAAAAGTTTCAAAAAGGATAATAGACGAAATTGGCCCTATGTCTAATAAAAGAATTTATACAAGAGGCAACCTCAATTAAAAGCGTGCACCAAATTTATTAAGCTAAGCTCATAAGACTTTGTGTGATATGTATGCCTCTGTGTGTCAATATGATGACAATGATATGATGATCATGATGATGATGATGATGATGATAATGATATGATGACGATATGATAATGAATGACGATGATATGAATATGATATGTTGATAATATGATGCTTAATGATATGCGATAAAGGAATCACATTTGGGGATAGCGATACATAATGCCTAAATGTGGAAAAGAATTAGAATAATTTTGCATCATAAGCCTTAATAAGAAGAGAATGAACTAAGGGTGTGATCCTTCAAAAGGGAAGGTGACCCAAAGTAAGCTCCCCTCACCCACGACTCACATAAAGCATGGCATGACCCAGCTAGTGTGAGTGTAGGGGATAAAACTTACATGAGGCATGGCATGACCCAGCTAGTGTAAGTACCAAAAAGTTATGGTGGCAACGGCCACGGTATGAGCTTATTACCACTTATGTTTAGTGGGTGAAAAGAAAAGGACTTAAGACAAAGTCAATTTAAGAAAAGAAAAGGGACTTCGGTCCAAACCCTTGAAAGGAAGAAGTTTAGAGAAGCTTATAGCATAGCCATGCATGTTTTATGTAATTATACTTGTGCCCATGTATATTATGATATAAATGATCAAAGGACATGTTAAAATTGAATCCACTTCGGATGGCTACGTTTTCAAAAATCTGAGAATTAGACCTTATGCATGCTCACTATTTTCATTTATAAAACCAAAGTGGCTGGGACGATGATGATGACACTTGAGTGTCGGGTTCGAGTTCTACTGAGAAATCTTATTTCTCACTCTAGTTACTTTTCCATATCATCACCAGAATTCGATGGCGCATTCGGTGGAGTGGAGCATGGCTCCCCTACACTGTGAGCAGATGTATGATGTGGGATGTCAGACAATGCTGATTTGGATTTATAGTTGCCATAACTCTGCATCGTCATACATTCCTTTTTTGGTGACGAACGATGTCAATTTAAATTTGTATTTAGTATCTAGTATTTGGATCATGGCACGACCATGAGCCTCCTTCGATGTAATGCTAATATATATATATATGGATGTAATGATTAGCTATGTAATGGAATGTATTTGTGAATTATTATTTATTTACCTTTCTTATATTTTATGATATTGTGTTTCGGACACTCTTGTGACACGCTCTTTTATATCTATCTTTTCGCTCAATGCTTTACTTTCCAAAACACTACGAAGCGACGACATATTTATTTCACAAAAAAATCTTACCATATTTTTTGCGTAACTTAATTTCAAGTAAAGTTTAGTTTTCCACGAGCATAAGTAACAACTAATAAAATATCGTAATATGACTTAAGCATAGTTTGGTTTATTAGGGTGTTACACAGAGGATAAGGAAGATCAGCTTGTCGCCTATGAAGGAGGTGATGTCGCCAGTATGCGACTGGGGCTACAGCTGTTGCTGCTGGAGATGGAAAGGGGTGAGCCATATATATCAGGATAGTGATGTAAGGTGTAGTATTGGATCAAACAGTGGATAAGTGAGAGGAACAATAAAGTCTCTGCTGAAGAAAAAGTAAAAATGGAAACAATAGCTACCGATAATATACACAGAATCCAGAATAGGATCAAGGAGAAAGTGCAAATTGGGGAACTCAATAAATAGAATGCCCGTCATCGCATTTTCCATGATCTAAGAATGACATGGTAATACACAGTAGGGTGAGAATTTAAAGAAAGTCTCAGTAGAAATTCTAATTCTATGCAAATCTGACATTGCGGTCATTCCCAGTTGTTTCGGTTTTACTTAATATCAAATGGTACCTGTAACATCCGCGAATTCCGACTTCCGATCCCCCCCTATTGTTGATATTTCCGATTTCCGAGTTGCCTTACATTCCGCTTCCGACCTCAATACTAGCTTCGACTTCCGACTTCGTTTCAAGGCTTACAAGGGACTTCTTACGGTTTCCGACCTCATGCATGCAGCTTACGGTCTCCGATTTAATAAATGAAGCTTACGATTTCCGACCTTGTAAGCGTGGATAAATTTTGACCTCCTCGGTGTGAATTCCGACTTCCGATTTCGTGAGCTGAAATGAGGTGACTGATGCTTCCAACTTACGAGTTCGTTTTCGACTTTAGTACACTTTACGACTTCCGATCTTATCGATCAAAGAGTAAAATGTTCGATTTCTGACTTCGTCTCTAAGGCTCAAATGAACTGACTGTATTCCGAATTCCGACATTATGATTCACAAATGGTACGAGATCCGATCTTGAGTTCAATATTAGTAGCTCTCACTTTTACATCTTTTCGAGTTCCGGGATAGAAAGTTAATGATTCCCGAGTTCCGACCTTAAGTGCTTGGCTTCACACCAGGCTCTACTTTTAAGTTTCAATTAGACTGGATGTTTTCTGAGTTCCGACTTCATATACAGGAGGTTCACGAGGTCCGACTTTATAGAGCGTATGAGTTCCGATTTCGTTTCCAGAATATGCTAGAAACTACTACCACTTAGGCGACGTGGAGAGTGATTCTACCACACAAAGAGGGCAACCAATCACAACCTTCCAAGTTAACTCCCACTCATGCCTATATAACACACCATCCTCCTTTGAATCAGACCATTATTCACGTTGCTTTTCCTCTTCTCCATCAACTCTCTTTTTCTCTTGCTCACACATCCAAGACTCAAGCAAAGTTCCAGCCTTGTTCATCCAAACTTCAAGAACTCAGCACCAAAACACTTAAATCAAAGGTAGGGGTTTTGATTTCTTGCATCAAATCCATGTACTTGGCTGGCTGGGCTGAATTAATTTTACCTTAATTGATGTGTGAATTGAATAATTATGCTTGGATTAATAGAGGATTTTGAGTTAGAAGTAGAATTAGAAGAAGAAGACTAAGAGAATTAAATGGATGAAGGTGCTGTCTTGGTGGAGAGTCCACGGCAGACCATATGGCGGAGCGTACGGCGCCGCCTACGATCGGTCAAATCCGATGAACTATTTTTAGATGAAACTAGACATCTAGGGCTTTCCATAGACATATCATATAAGGGTTTTGGATCAGAATTGAGGAAGATATGAATTTTTGAATCTCGACCTAGGGTTTTGACTCTGGCTCTGGGCAGATTGGGTTATTTAGGGTAGAACTCGACCTATACTACATGAAAATAAGTGAAACCAACTTTGTTGGAAAGCTTACACATAGGAGAACAATATCCAAAGAGATTCCGAGTTTTTTATCAACTCAGTTGTTCTCGGTGATTTGAAGAAATTACCCTATGTCCAAACCAGGCCAACACAGGGCAGTTCAGAAAGGCTAAGTTTCGGGGCTTGTAACTCGAGCCCTACTGAGGCAAATGAAATGAAACTTCTTGTATCTGAAAGGTTGTCCTGTTAGCTTTAATATGAGACCAATTTCGTCTGATTTGAGTGAGTTTTCGATTTTTAGTGAATTTCTACTTTTAGTTGCCTGATTCTGGCTAGCCAATGGGCAGGCCGATATAAAGTTCAGATATCTTGAGTTATAGACACCGAAATTGGATGGGACCAAAGAGGTTAGAAAATAGACACACAACCCTGTAACATACTCAAATTTGAGGTCCAAATGAGTTAAAATGAAATGGTGGCATGAATTACAAGAACCGGGTTGGTTGTATGTGCTGAGGCAGGATTTCTGTCTTAATGAATTTGATATGGAATTGAGTTCTATGTTGAGATATAAATGTGAAATTGTGTTCCTTGTGATAAATTGATGTATTGATTGGCTGGCACTATTCATGGGGAAGCGGACACGTTCTGTTATGCTGCCGAAGTTTTGGTAGAACCCATGTACAAGTTATGAACTACATATGAATGCATACACATTCTTAAGAAAGTCATGAAAGTTATGAAAGAAGTATGTTATTATGCAAGTTCCATACTACTTGGGCCAGCCCCGGATAGAAAGTTAATGGGAATAGATCGGTGGGAAGGTCGGGGAAAGTAAACCCGGCATTCCTGTATAGGAACGAGCTCGATCCTGATAAGCAGACTATTACCCAGGAGTCTAAAATGGCCAAGAACTCCCAGGGGACCAAGAGAGATGGAAAAATGATAGAAAGTAATGAAAGAGTCTATGAAAGAAAGTTCAAGAATGAGTCTACATGATTACATGAATGCATAAATACATGAAGTAGTTACATCAAGATGTTTACAATTGTCTGTTACAATTGCTCACTGATATTCATTTATTTATTTCATTTATCATTCTATGCATTAGTATTAGTAATCTATTTCGTTTCTTATGCCAATTAAAGTAAAACTGAACCTTAACTCGGACCAGACATGTTTTTAAACTCATGAAAATGGACTTTTTAGTTTGAACACGTATTTTAAGAATTAAGTAAAACCCGAGGTAACTGAGAATGTATGTGATGTCAGTCCCAGTATAACCGAACCCTACTGAGAATTTTCTTGAAATTCTCACCCCGTTTTGTGTTTCCCGCATCATTCTCAGACCCTGGTGATGGACTCCACAGCCACCCTTTTTATTGAGATCCCTGCACTTCAGTTCCACCATAACCTGGAGTTGGACTCCTTGTACATAGCCGGTTCGTACAACTTTCGTCTGTACCTCTTCAGCGACAGGAACTTTGACGTTCCTTTACACCATCCCCTCTTCGACCCTGCTACCCCTTATATTGCCATCCCTCTACATATGGCACACCCACATCCTGCACCTCCTGCACCCGCAGCACCCGCTGACCCTGCCCCTGAGTCACCACCGCAGGCAGCCCCCGACATCCCGCTGAGTTCCGAGAGTGACCCATCCGAGGCCACCGGCTCGTCGCCCTCTTCCTCCTCGGGACCTAGCGTAGATTACACCCCGGCCGGGCCTGGCATGGCTAACGGCTACCTGACGGAGTAGTGTAGCGGCAGGGGATGTTGTATAGTATGACCCTCTTTTGGACAGCATGTAGCTTTGGGTCATGGGTTTGATTGTAGAGTTAGTAGTGGATTTACGAAATATCCTTTGAGGACCATAGGGTAGGTTGATAGATGAGGGCAATGTGGTCTTTTGATATACCAGCCCATGTATGTGTTCTACTTTGAAACTTTGTACATAAACTGAAGCAGTGGCTTCTGATATATATATATATATATATATATATATATATATATATATATATATATATATATATATATATATATATATATATATATATGTTTACACGTATGCAGTAAAATTATTGTACCATACTTATCTTGGTGATATTCTATTCGGTGCGTTTCGTTTTAATATAACAGTACGCCGTTTCGTCAATAGAGACGATTTAAAGAGAAATTAAAAACAAGAAAGGTAAATAAAGTATCAACACGGTAACACGACCTGACTAGTTTCATGCTATGACTTAAGCATAACATAAAATTAGTAGGGTGTTACATTTTGGTATCAGAGCAGTTCGTCCTAGCTAAGGCCTGAGGATTGGACTGACTATGCTTCGTGCATATTCTGTACTTTAGTTGATAATGTGCACCAGATCTTGCCTGTATGGTGGAGATATAGTTGTGCATATATATGAAGTGCCTGACCGTGTGGGCTGTTATTTACTAGCACATTAAACTTAGTATTGAGCCTGATCAACTCAATAACTTTTGTTTTATGTGTTCAGAACTTAATGGCTTCCAGAAGGCAGGGAAGACCACGTGCGGAACCTGCTCCAGAAAACCCGACTGACGTGATGGCCACAATGCGGGAAATGGCTCACGCAATGCGGGAGCAAGCCGCGGCAGCTCACCAAATGATGGAGCAGCTAGGCAGGCGGCCAGCAGCAGGCTGTGAAGGAAACCCCCGAGGTCCAGAGGGAAACCTGGACTGCCTCAGGTTCGCAGAGTTTAGGAAGGCAAGTCCGCCAAGTTTCCGAGGGGCATACGACCCGGATAAAGCTGACGAGTGGATCAAAGCCATGGAGAAGATTTT
The DNA here is from genome assembly GCA_031439595.1 of Pterocarpus santalinus. Lineage (NCBI taxonomy): Eukaryota > Viridiplantae > Streptophyta > Magnoliopsida > Fabales > Fabaceae > Pterocarpus > Pterocarpus santalinus. Next base: position 42,118,148 of record CM062527.1, read on the forward strand.
CTCCGTCTTGGATTGCTCGGATCATCAGAAAGTGACTTTTGCCACTTACACACTTGAAGCAGACGCCGAGTTCTGGTGGAACGGTATACGAAGGTTGTTCGAGGAATCTCAGACGGTAGTCACCTGGGCAATGTTCAAGGATGTATTTTACCAGAAGTATTTCCCCGCTTCAGTTCGAAATGCCAAGGAACTCGAGTTTATGCAGCTGCGTCAAGAAAATCGGACAGTATCCGAATATATTGCCCGATTTGAGGAGCTATGCAAATTCTCCACAATCTACCAGAGGAACCCAGATGAAGCCTGGAAGTGCATCAAATTTGAAGGTGGGTTGCGAGAGGACGTTCTCGCCGCCATCAGCCCGATGGAGATTAGGGATTTCCCTACATTAGTGAACAAATGCCGACTTGTGGAGGATTGCCACTCGAAGTTAGCTGCAGCCAGGGCATTTGGCGGGAATTTCAAGAGAGGGTTAGCCCCGCAAGGCCTGAGATTCAAGCCCAATGTACAACAACAGCGGAGATTTCCGCCAAGAGGCAACAAAGGCAAGCAGCCTCAAAGGCCTTTTTCAAATTCAACTTGCACAAAATGCGGCAAGAATCATGGCGATCGGCCGTGTTTGGCAGGCCAGAATGTCTGCTATGGATGTGGCAAGCCAGGCCACAAAATTTACGAGTGTCCAACCAGGAACTCATCACAGCCGCCTCGACCCCAACGACAAGGACGGGTCTTTACTATGAATGCGGAAGAAGCCGATAAGTCAGAAGGATTGATCCAAGGCAATTGTGATGTGAATGGTGAGACTCTAACTGTACTCTATGATTCGGGTGCCTTACATTCATTTATTTCTCATGATTGTGTAGCTACCTTGCAATTGCCAATTTCTGAATTATCTTATGATCTGTTGGTTTCTACTCCTACCAATGGGCCTGTTAGAACTAGTCAAGTGTGCATTAATGTTCCTCTTCGAATTGAGGGTAGGACCTTTGCCGCTAATTTGATTTGCCTCCCTCTATCTGGTCTCGACGTAGTGCAGGCATGGATTGGCTTTCTGCCAATCATGTTGTACTCAATTGCTCTAATAAAACGGTGGTACTTCCCTCTGTCTTACTTTCTGAATCCCAAACCGCAATACTCTTCTATCGGAACTCTTTCGGGCCAAAGGATCAAGGGTATATCCTCTTGTCAGCTAATGCGGTAGAAGCTGAGCAGGAACTGGAGAAGATTCCGATTGTCAGGGAATACTCGAATGTTTTCCCAGAGGATATTCCTGAATTCCCTCCAGAGAGAGAGATTGAGTTTACCATCAAGTTGGTTCCAGGTGCGGGACCAATATCCATAGCTCCGTATCGAATGTCACCTATGGAGTTGGCGAAACTAAAAAGACAGATCGAAGAGCTTTTAGAAAAGGGATTCATACGACCAAGTGCGTCGCCATGGGGAGCTCCGGTCTTGTTGGTCAAGAAAAAGGATGGAAGCATGCGCTTATGTGTGGATTATAGGCAGTTGAACAAAGTGACGATCAAGAACAAGTATCCGCGACCGAGGATTGATGATCTCATGGACCAACTACAGGGTGCAACGGTATTCTCCAAAATCGACTTGCGTTCTGGATATCACCAAATTCGAGTTCGGGAACAAGATATCCCTAAGACAGCTTTTCGAACTCGTTACGGGCACTATGAATACACCGTGATGTCGTTTGGGCTGACGAATGCACCGGCGGTATTCATGGATTACATGAATCGAATATTCCGCCCATATCTGGACAAATTTGTAGTGGTCTTCATCGATGATATACTTGTCTACTCAAAGACGGAACAAGAACATGCGGAACACTTACGGCTAGTTCTGCAAATTTTAAGAGGAAAAAAGCTCTATGCCAAGTTATCCAAATGTGAATTTTGGATGAAGGAGGTAAAATTTCTTGGCCACGTAGTGTCATCTGGAGGAATCTCTGTCGACCCCAGCAAAGTAGAAGCAGTTTTGAACTGGGAGAGACCAACTACAATCTCTGAAATTAGAAGTTTTCTGGGCTTAGCTGGATATTATAGGCGATTCGTTAAGGATTTTTCTCGAATAGCCTTGCCTTTGACCAAGCTAACCAGAAAGAATGTCCCTTTCAAGTGGACACCGGAGTGTGAACAGAGTTTTCAGAATTTGAAGAGGAGGTTGACCACGACACCAGTACTAGCTTTACCAGACCCTCAAGGACCTTTTGAGGTCTACTGCGATGCTTCCCAACAAGGGTTAGGATGTGTGTTGATGCAAGCTGGAAGAGTGGTCGCGTATGCCTCCAGGCAATTAAAGCCACACGAAAAGAATTACCCGACTCATGATCTTGAATTAGCAGCAGTAGTGTTTGCTTTGAAAATGTGGAGACATCACCTGTATGGAGTAAAGTTCGAGGTCTTTTCTGATCATAAGAGTTTGAAGTACCTTTTCGATCAGAAAGAATTGAATATGAGGCAGCGAAGATGGATGGAACTCCTTAAAGACTATGAGTTTGAATTGAAATACCACCCAGGTAAGGCGAACATCATGGCAGATGCGTTAAGCAGAAAATCATTGACTGTTGCGTGGATGATGATTAAAGAGACGGAACTTATTGAAAGTTTCCGGAATCTTAATTTGGGAATTCTTATAACTCCCAAGACTCTTCAGCTACACCAAATTCAGATAACCAGTAGTTTCAAGGACCAGATTCGGCAAGCTCAGCAGCAAGATGCTAACTTTCAACATACATTTAGTCTCATGAGATCAGGGAAACTAGCAGGCTTTGCCCAAGATAAAGAGGGCATCTGGCGATGCCACGACAGAGTATGTGTTCCTGAAAGGGACGATCTCCGAAAGAGAATCTTAGGAGAAGCGCATAGAGGCGAGTTTGCCGTACATCCTGGCATAACTAAGATGTATCAAGACCTCAAGAAGATGTTTTGGTGGCCGGGCCTGAGGTTAGATGTAGCAAACTTTGTTGGCAAATGCTTGACTTGTCAAAAGGTGAAAGCGGAACATCAGAAGCCTTCTGGGATGCTACAACCCTTGGAAGTCCCTGAGTGGAAGTGGGAAAGCATTTCCATGGATTTTGTGATGGGATTGCCAAGAACACCAACAGGATACGATGCCATATGGGTCATCGTGGATAGATTGACCAAGTCTGCCCACTTTCTACCCATCCGAGCGAATTACCCGTTGGAAAAATTGGCACAACTGTATATTCAAGAGATTATAAGGCTGCATGGGACCCCTTCAACCATTATCTCCGATCGAGACCCAAGGTTCACTTCAAGGTTTTGGGGAGCCTTACAAAAGGCATTCGGTGCTAAGTTATGCCTAAGCACTGCATACCACCCGCAAACGGACGGCCAAACAGAAAGGACAATTCAAACCTTGGAGGATATGTTACGAGCCTATATACTGGAGCAACGCGGGAATTGGGATCGATATTTACCATTGGCCAAGTTCGCGTACAACAATAGCTATCACGCTAGCATTGGCATGGCTCCTTACGAAGCATTGTACGGACGGAAGTGCCAGTCTCCCCTGTGCTGGTATGAGGCAGGGGAATCAGCTCTACTGGGGCCCGATTTAATCGAGCAGACTACCGAGCAGATCAAGAAGATACGGAACAAGATGCTTGTCGCTCAGAGTCGCCAGAAGAGTTACGCAGATACCAGGAGGAAACCTCTGGAATTTCAGGAAGGAGACCATGTATTTCTGAAGGTTACTCCTACAACGGGGATAGGTAGAACAATCAAAGTCAAGAAGCTAAATCCTCGTTTTATTGGTCCCTTCCAAATCTTAAAGCGAATCGGGTCAGTGGCGTACCGAGTCGCTTTGCCTCCCCATTTATCAAACCTCCATGATGTTTTTCATGTCTCCCAACTCAGAAGGTATCAACCTGACCCCACGCACTCCCTTGAACCCGAATCAATAAAATTGAAGGAAGACCTGACCTTCCATGTTCAACCAGTACGGATTGTAGACAGAAGCAGCAGACAACTCCGAAATAAATCTGTACAGCTAGTAAAAGTGGCATGGGGAAAAGAAGGTGTTGAGGACTATACTTGGGAACTAGAATCGGACATGAGGAAAGAGTATCCTGAACTATTCTCCAGCACTAAATTTTGAGGACAAAATTTTTTTAAGGGGAGTGGTATTGTAACATCCGCGAATTCCGACTTCCGATCCCCCCTATTGTTGATATTTCCGATTTCCGAGTTGCCTTACATTCCGCTTCCGACCTCAATACTAGCTTCGACTTCCGACTTCGTTTCAAGGCTTACAAGGGACTTCTTACGGTTTCCGACCTCATGCATGCAGCTTACGGTCTCCGATTTAATAAATGAAGCTTACGATTTCCGACCTTGTAAGCGTGGATAAATTTTGACCTCCTCGGTGTGAATTCCGACTTCCGATTTCGTGAGCTGAAATGAGGTGACTGATGCTTCCAACTTACGAGTTCGTTTTCGACTTCAGCACACTTTACGACTTCCGATCTTATCGATCAAAGAGTAAAATGTTCAATTTCTGACTTCGTCTCTAAGGCTCAAATGAACTGACTGTATTCCGAATTCCGACATTATGATTCACAAATGGTACGAGATCCGATCTTGAGTTCAATATTAGTAGCTCTCACTTTTACATCTTTTCGAGTTCCGGGATAGAAAGTTAATGATTCCCGAGTTCCGACCTTAAGTGCTTGGCTTCACACCAGGCTCTACTTTTAAGTTTCAATTAGACTGGATGTTTTCTGAGTTCCGACTTCATATACAGGAGGTTCACGAGGTCCGACTTTATAGAGCGTACGAGTTCCGATTTCGTTTCCAGAATATGCTAGAAACTACTACCACTTAGGCGACGTGGAGAGTGATTCTACCACACAAAGAGGGCAACCAATCACAACCTTCCAAGTTAACTCCCACTCATGCCTATATAACACACCATCCTCCTTTGAATCAGACCATTATTCACGTTGCTTTTCCTCTTCTCCATCAACTCTCTTTTTCTCTTGCTCACACATCCAAGACTCAAGCAAAGTTCCAGCCTTGTTCATCCAAACTTCAAGAACTCAGCACCAAAACACTTAAATCAAAGGTAGGGGTTTTGATTTCTTGCATCAAATCCATGTACTTGGCTGGCTGGGCTGAATTAGTTTTACCTTAATTGATGTGTGAATTGAATAATTATGCTTGGATTAATAGAGGATTTTGAGTTAGAAGTAGAATTAGAAGAAGAAGACTAAGAGAATTAAATGGATAAAGGTGCTGTCTTGGTGGAAAGTCCACGGCAGACCATATGGTGGAGCGTACAGTGCCGCCTATGATCGGTCAAATCCGACGAAACTATTTTTAGATGAAACTAGACATCTAGGGCTTTCCATAGACATATCATATAAGGGTTTTGGATCAGAATTGAGGAAGATATGAATTTTTGAATCTCGACCTAGGGTTTTGACTCTGGCTCTGGGCAGATTGGGTTATTTAGGGTAGAACTCGACCTATACTACATGAAAATAAGTGAAACCAACTTTGTTGGAAAGCTTACACATAGGAGAACAATATCCAAAGAGATTCCGAGTTTTTTATCAACTCAGTTGTTCTCGGTGATTTGAAGAAATTACCCTATGTCCAAACCAGGCCAACACAGGGCAGTTCAGAAAGGCTAAGTTTCGGGGCTTGTAACTCGAGCCCTACTGAGGCAAATGAAATGGAACTTCTTGTATATGAAAGGTTGTCCTGTTAGCTTTAATATGAGACCAATTTCGTCTGATTTGAGTGAGTTTTCGATTTTTAGTGAATTTCTACTTTTAGTTGCCTGATTCTGGCTAGCCAATGGGTAGGCCGATATAAAGTTCAGATATCTTGAGTTATAGACACCGAAATTGGATGGGACCAAAGAGGTTAGAAAATAGACACACAACCCTGTAACATACTCAAATTTGAGGTCCAAATGTGTTAAAATGAAATGGTGGCATAAATTACAAGAACCGGGTTGGTTGTATGTGCTGAGGCAGGATTTCTGTCTTAATGAATTTGATATGGAATTGAGTTCTATGTTGAGATATAAATGTGAAATTGTGTTCCTTGTGATAAATTGATGTATTGATTGGCTGGCACTATTCATGGGGAAGCAGACACGTTCCGTTATGCTGCCGAAGTTTCGGTAGAACCCATGTACAAGTTATGAATTACATATGAATGCATACACATTCTTAAGAAAGTCATGAAAGTTATGAAAGAAGTATGTTATTATGCAAGTTCCATACTACTTGGGCCAGCCCCGGATAGAAAGTTAATGGGAATAGATCGGTGGGAAGGTCGGGGAAAGTAAACCCGGCATTCCTGTATAGGAACGAGCTCGATCCTGATAAGCAGACTATTACCCAGGAGTCTAAAATGGCCAAGAACTCCCAGGGGACCAAGAGAGATGGAAAAATGATAGAAAGTAATGAAAGAGTCTATGAAAGAAAGTTCAAGAATGAGTCTACATGATTACATGAATGCATAAATACATGAAGTAGTTACATCAAGATGTTTACAATTGTCTGTTACAATTGCTCACTGATATTCATTTATTTATTTCATTTATCATTCTATGCATTAGTATTAGTAATCTATTTCGTTTCTTATGCCAATTAAAGTAAAACTGAACCTTAACTCGGACCAGACATGTTTTTAAACTCATGAAAATGGACTTTTTAGTTTGAACACGTATTTTAAGAATTAAGTAAAACCCGAGGTAACTGAGAATGTATGTGATGTCAGTCCCAGTATAACCGAACCCTACTGAGAATTTTCTTGAAATTCTCACCCCGTTTTGTGTTTCCCGCATCATTCTCAGACCCTGGTGATGGACTCCACAGCCACCCTTTTTATTGAGATCCCTGCACTTCAGTTCTACCATGACCTGGAGTTGGACTCCTTGTACATAGCCGGTTCGTGCAACTTTCGTCTGTACCTCTTCAACGACAGGAACTTTGACGTTCCTTTACACCATCCCCTCTTCGACCCTGCTACCCCTTATATTGCCATCCCTCTACATATGGCACACCCACATCCTGCACCTCCTGCACCATGCACCAGCCGACCCCGCCCGAGTCACCACCGCAGGCAGCCCCCGACATCCCGCTGAGTTCCGAGAGTGACCCATCCGAGGCCACCGGCTCGTCGCCCTCTTCCTCCTCGGGACCTAGCGTAGATTACACCCCGGCCGGGCCTGGCATGGCTAACGGCTACCTAACGGAGTAGTGTAGCGGCAGGGGATGTTGTATAGTATGACCCTCTTTTGGACAGCATGTAGCTTTGGGTCATGGGTTTGATTGTAGAGTTAGTAGTGGATTTACGAAATATCCTTTGAGGACCATAGGGTAGGTTGATAGATGAGGGCAATGTGGTCTTTTGATATACCAGCCCATGTATGTGTTCTACTTTGAAACTTTGTACATAAACTGAAGCAGTGGCTTCTGATATATATATATATATATATATATATATATATATATATATATATATATATATATATATATATATATATATGTTTACACGTATGCAGTAAAATTATTGTACCATACTTATCTTGGTGATATTCTATTCGGTGCGTTTCGTTTTAATATAACAAGATTTAGTCAGTCAATAGAGACGATTTAAAGAGAAATTAAAAACAAGAAAGGTAAATAAAGTATCAACACGGTAACACGACCTGACTAGTTTCATGCTATGACTTAAGCATAACATAAAATTAGTAGGGTGTTACAGTGCCACTTAACTGTAATGTTCAACTTAGTTCATGTTATGGAAATTATAACCCAAAACAAACTTAATTTCAATTAGTGTAACAAGAAGTATAACCAAACATGCATATTAACATAGTTTGAGCAATAGCTATAAATCAATTTTGGATATGTTATAGTGCTATATGTCTAGTTTTCACCCCTTTTTGTCCAATATCATTTTGATTTATGCAGCTTAAGTTATTTGGATTTTACCTTAGTCTATCCTACAACTAGCCAGAATTGCAACCTTAGAAGTAAAAATTCACTAAAAATAGGAAACTTCGTGAAATCATACAAAACTTATACCAAATTAAAGATAACAGGACAAGTTTTCATTTCCAAGAATTTTCATCTCATTTGCATAAGCAGAGCTTGAGTTATAAGCTCCGTAATTTGACCCTTCTAGACTGCCATGTTCTAGTTTGGTTTGGACTTAAGGCAATTTCATCGAATTATTGGGAACAATTGGAATCAAATCTAATCTAAAATTTTTATGGATGTTTCCCTGTATGTTGGATTTCAAACACAATTAGTTGCACTCAATTTAGAGATTTGTAGGAGGAGTTACACCCCTAGCAACTCATACTGCCTAGAAGAGAACCTAGAATTTTAGATTAAACTGTAAAAATTCATAACTCACTCAACACTAATCCAATGACCTTATATTTTATATGGTTGGAAAGCCATAAATGTCTAGTTTCATATAAAAATAGGTTCATCAAGTGTTGATGGCTAGATTTTGGTCCATACAAGATGAACATACAGACGCCGTAGGGTTTTCACCCAAATAGCATCCTACGACATCCTATTTCTTAATTCTCTCCTTCAAACTTCAATTCTAACCCAAAGACCCAAACTAAACTAGCCATAAACCATCATATATACTCAATTTAACATCAAGGAAATGAAGAAAGATGGAATTCCATACAACTATAATCCATGAAAACACAAGCAGAAAATAGAAATCCTACCTTTTCTAGGTTTTGAACTTGTTAAATTTGTGTCTTGGGTCGAACAAATTTGTTGGAGCTTGTTAGAGCTTGGAAGCTTGATAAAGATGAAGTGAATACAAGATGATAAAGAAGGAAAATGGAGACGGGTCAGCTATTTATTAGGGCAGAATTATTCAAAGGAATGGGAAGGAATTATTTGAAGACTTTTGGAGGAAGTTTGAATATGATTGGTGGATTTCTTTGCTCATTTTAATTTGATGTGGCTGCCCACTTTAAAGGCTGATGTTGCGCCACTTAAAGGGGGGAGGTGGCTAAATCTTAGCCTTTTAACATAGGATTCTCATAGTATAATTTCGATTGAATCGGTTCTGGAAAAATCCTATGAGGTCTCCTATGTTTCTAATCTAATTATCTCAAATCTAATCTCTGTAAATGATACTTAATTGGCTTTAAATAAATACTTAATCGAATTCTAATTAGCCTCAATTATTCGATAAAAACCAAACAACTTTGTTAAAATTGATAAAATTTTCGAACGTTACACAGGACAACAACATCTTTAGATGAAAATCACAAGTTGCAAGCTCTAAATTGCAACTATATGAGAACACATCTTCTATAGAACAAGTGCATCATCAAAGGAACATAGAAACTCCTTGAAAATTAATAAAACAAATCAAATACCCTCAGCCCTGAACATGGTCATACATTTCATATATGTGAACAAGAGGATTTCATTCAAAAACTTGCAAAATAACATGTTCTAATGCATGAAAACACGAGGAAACATCATTAGAAACACAAATCCTTTCTAAAATTCTCATAAACCCAATCAATCCCTACCTATTAGAAGTTGAAAATAACATCATCTATTCTAAAAATAAACACCCAAAGTTCCAAATAACATCAAAAGTTAGCAAGAAACCCATTCATGAACCTAAAAACATGAAAGCAAAACCCTACATGAGTTAGCTCTTGAAAACTCCAACTGCACCAAGTGTTGGGCAGTAACTAACCACATGGTTCTTGCTTCTTTTTGAGGGCTTGAATGGGTGTTTCAATGATGAGGATTGATGGTTTATGAGGCTAGTTAGAAAAAGTGAAGATTTGGTGGTGTTTTGAAGGTGTTTTTGTGAAGAACTTGAGAAAAAATGGAGGAGGAAGGCGAAGAGGAAGGCTGCACATTTTTGGAGGTGCTTGGAGCTGAGGTGAAGGGTTCTAAAGTGTGTTAGGATCAGTTTGGATGGGGGGTTTTATAGAGAAAAGGTGAATTTAATTAGTTTTAATCATAAGATTAGTTATTAGCTTAATTAGGTAGTTTTGTTAACTAATTAGGACTTTAATGATTAGTTTGTCTAATCACCACACCAAATTGATTTATAGATCACATAATATTCATATTATATAGTGATTAAGGTTTAAGAAAATAATAAAATGCTTTATCACATAATTAGTACTTCATTTGTAGTTTTTCTAGAAACTAGTTAAAACAAATTAAGCTTTAATTAATAAAATAATTAAAAAACAATTAAATTTATTCAATATATTATTAAATCTATGTTTATTTATGTGTTAGATGATATCAAAATTTTTTGAGAATTTTTCTATAATTTTTACTATTTTTAGTGAATTTTAGCCTTAAATATGCCTATTTCAAGTTAATTAACCTAATAAATCATTTAATGATTAAAAAAATAAAAATCTGCAGCAACCCATGTGGTAGCTGCGCCATTCCATCAGATTTTTGGGGACAAAATCCCTAGAAATTTGTTTAAGTCAAAAAGTAAGTTTGATTCGTAAAAACTAATTAATGTTATATTGGGTTTGAAAATGACATATTGTTAATCTTTGACTAATTTAACTCTAATTTTGACTCAAATTAACCAGGGGTGTTTTGATCTGATCTAAGGCATGGTTAGGGTTAGGTTTAGGGTTAGCATTAGGGTTTTATATTTTATTTAATTTATTTTATGATTTATGAGTTAATTGAGGCCTTTTTGGTGTAATTAGGTGTAATTAAGCCCATTTATTTATCAAAAACAGTTTGGCCCAAGGCTGAAATTGCCAAGGACCAATTTGAGGCCCAATCATGTGGTCATCCAAGCCCATGCCTGGAACTTCAGTGATTCTTTGCCGTATTGCAAGTTTAAGGGGTCGTATAGGATTTTCGCGGCCCGTTTTGCACCTCGGTAAAATTTTAAAGCAGTATTTAGTTAATTGCACAAAAAAAACTTATCGAGGTGCAAAACGGGACCCGAAAATCCTATACGACCCCTTAAACTTGCAATAAGGCAAAGAATCACTGAAGTTCCAGGCATGGGCTTGGAAGGATTGGCCTCAAATTGGGCCTTGGTAGCTTCAACCTTGGGCCAAACAGTTTTTGATAAATAAATGGGCTTAATTACCCCTAATTACACCAAAAAGGCCTAAATTAAGTCATAAATCATAAAATAAATTAAATAAAATGGAAACCCTAACCCTAACCACACCGTAGATCAGACCAAAACACCCCTGGTTAGTTTGAGTTAGAATTAGAGTTAAATTAGTCAAAGATTAACATGTCATTTTCAAACCCAACATAACATTAATTAGTTTTTACTAATCAAATTTACTTTTTGACTTAAACAAATTTCTAGGGATTTTATCCCCAAAAATCTGTTGGAATGGCGCAGCTAGCACATGGGTTGCTGCAGATTTTTATTTTTTTAATTATTAGATGATTTATTAGGTTAATTAACTTGAAATAGGCATATTTAAGGCTAAAATTCACTAAAAATAGTAAAAATTATAGAGAAATTCTGAAAAAAATTCTGAGTATCATCTAACACATAATTAAACATATAGTTAATAACAGATTGTATAAATTTAATTGCTTGTTAATTATTTTATTAATTAAAGCTTAATTTGTTTTAACTAGTTTCTAGAAAAACTACTAATTAAGCATTAATTATGTGTTAAACCATTTTAATCTTTTCTTAAACCTTAATCACTATATAATATTATCTGATGTCTAAATCAATTTGGTGTGGTGATTAGACTAACTAATCATTGATGTCCTAATTCGTTAACAAAACTACCTAATTAAGCTAATAACTAATTGTATGATTAAAACTAATTAAACTCACCTTTTCTCTATAAAACCCCCCATCCAAACTGACCCTAACACACTTTAGAAACCTTCACCTCAGCCCCAAGAACCTCCAAAAATGTGCAGCCTTCCTCTTCCCCCTTCTCCTCCATTTTCTCTCAAGTTCTTCACAAAAACACCTTCAAAACACCACCAAATCTTCACCCTTTCTAACTAGCCTCATACACCATCAATCCTCATCATTGAAACACACATTCAAGCCTTCAAAAAGAAGCAAGAACCAAGTGGTTGGCTACTGGCCAACACTTTGTGCAGTTTGAGTTTTCAAGAGCTAACTCAAGTGGGGTTTTTCTTTCACTCTTTTAGGTTCATGCATGGGTTTCTTGCTAACTTTTCATGTTATTTGAAGCTTTGGGTGTTTATTTTAGAATATATGATGTTATTTTGAACTTCTAATGGGTAGTGATTGATTGGGTTTATGATGAATTTTCGAAAGGATTTATGTTTCTAATCATGTTTACTTGTGTTTTCATGCATTAGAACATGTTATTTTGCAAGTTTTTGAATGAAATCCTCATGCACATATATGAAACGTATGACCATGCTCAGGGCTAAGGGTATTTGATTTGTTTTATTAATTTTCAGGGAGTTTCTATGTTCCTTCAATGATGCACTTGTTCTATAGAAGATGTGTTCTCATATAGTTGCAATTTAGAGCATGCAACTTGTGATTTTCATCTAAAGATGTTGCTATCCTGTTTTGGCAGAGCATATTCTCACTATTTCTCATCTATTTTATGATATTGAAGTGTTGATTTGATGCCATAGATGTTGTATTTTTATGGAGGAGTGTTATCTGTGCCACTCTTTATTATAGACACCCAGACACCCAGAGACAAGATTAGAAAAAAAAATTATCAAAGAAAAAGGAGAGGTGAAAAAGCAAGAGGAGAAAGAAGAGAGATAGATATAGGGTGTCAAAGTATGTCAATTGGTAGAATATACAAAAAATATTTCTCATTTTTATGTGAAGAAGCCTTGTGTGTTTGGTTTTGCAGTTTAGAAGCTAAATAACCATAACTTGCCACAAAACACAATTTCGGCCATGTACAGGGCAGCCAGTATAAGTCATGTTCTTGAGATGTTATGAGTTGTATTTTGATGAAATTTAAGTGTTGGATCCATATAGATATGTATCCCTTTGTTTGTGAAGCATAAGAATATGAAAATACATGATTTTAGTGATGTTTTGTAAGGGTTATGCATGCTATACGTGAAAGACTTGGCTGTCCTGTTTTGTGCCTAATGTTACAGCATGTTTCTTGAATGATTTAAGTGAGAAAAATTGTTATATTGGTGTCACATAACCTATAGTTTAATTATATGTGCTTATATGCTAATTTTACATGACTTTGGTGCATGAAAGTTTGTGTTTCAATGGGTTTCATAAGCTGTCCTATTTTGGGCAGCAGTTTAAGTTAATTTATATCATGTATCTAAAGCATCTAAATGGTTGATTTTGTGTCTTGATTAATGAGTTTTCTTTGGAATAAATTTTGAGTTTGTGTATGTAAGATTACAATCTATTTTCCCACCTAAATAACTTGATGCACTTGAAAATGCTTAAGTTCAAAATCCTGCACCCATTGGCTGTGCACTTCCAGCAGGTTTTTGAAAGTGTTTTTATGCCCTTAAATGTTGCTTTGATGTTAGCGAATCTATGTGATCATGTTAAGTAGTTGTATGATAAGTTTCTTGTGTTTTGAATTGGTTTTCTATGTAAAAGTTAGATTTTTTTTTTCCTTTCTTTCTGCCATATTTTTGGACAGCATGCATATCATGCTCATTTCTCTTGATTTAATGATTTATGGACTTCATTTGATGCTTTGGATTATGTATTTTCACTTGATTAAGCTTTGTTGACAAGTTTGAGAAGTTTTGAAGCAAAATATCTTGTTTTGACCATATATGTGGTTTTGGCTATATGCTTCTTTTTGGCATGAAAGTTGTTTTAATTACTTGGCTTTGATGAAAGGTTTCAAACCTTTGAGCATGTTTGAATTAGTGTCTTTATGTGATTATTCTTTTTGAGACCATTAAGACTTAACAAGACACTAAAAACTACTTAAAACTTAATAAAATGAATCATTACCTTTGCTTGGAGTTTATGATTATGACCTATGCTATTGGAGTTTACATGGATTTATTTGAACTGCTATGTGACTATGAGACTTGTATTAGACCTATTGGAGACCTTTTTAGGTCATTTACCTATGCATTAGAGGACCTTTGCTTGGACATGAAACATTGACTATGACTATGGACATTGGACTATGATTATGGACCTTGGACTATGACTATGGACTTAATCACATTATTAATCACATTAAAGAACCTTAAACACAAAGATTTAATTTAAGGGTCCCAGTAGAAAGGTCATGTGAACTATCTAGTTCCTTGCTTGAAGAGGTTTTCTATACTTTGGTTTAAAAACAAGAGTTATGGACTATTCTTTGAAGTATTTGTGATGTTTTGATCATTTGTATGTTTGAATTTCAAAATTTATGAATGAATATGTATGTGAATCATATGTGTGTCCTTATGCACTTTGAACTTATGTGAATAAAGTGTTATGTGATCTATGATTAAGCTCATTTTTGCTATGTATGATTAAGATTATGAGACTTTCTTACCATGAAATAAGTATGCATAATATCATGCATTTGAGCTAAGATATTATCTGCTTTTGGTGCAATTATAAGTTTTATGTGTGCACTAAGATGTGCTCAAAATAGTTTGTGCTATGTGTACTCTGTGATAGAAATGAAACTATGTACCATTTGAATAGAAATTATATATGTGCACTTGTGTTTGGTTGTTATATATGACTCAATGAATAAGTGAGTGTATGGGCTCCACTGTGTAGTGGACAAGCCGTTCATTTCACTAAGTGACACCTTGGGCCCGCCTTGTTAGCAGATCAAGACTTGGTGATCACTAAGTCTGGCAGTAGATTTAAAACAGCACCTTGGGCCCTGCCAAGTTAGCTGACAAGGACTTAGTGTCCGTTATGTGAATAACTTAGGCCCCGCCAAGTCAGTGGATACGAACTTGGTAATTCACTAATCTGACTAGGGAACGACCTAGCAAAGAGAGCTCTCGTAGATCCAGATTATTAATGCAGTCCCTGCGGACTTTAGCCACCAGAAAAGCAAGCAGTAAAAGGATCAATAATATAATTTTGATTATTAATTTTATATATTGCTTGATTATATTAGTGCTGTATAGTTTTTAATGTTATGACACACTTCCATCTTGCTTGACACTAATAATAGCTAAGAATAATAATTTATCTTGTTAACTGCTGTGCTTGGATATCTATCATTTTGTTGCTAGATGTTCTGACAATGTTTGTTTATATGGCTTACATATTGCTACACTCCTGCACTTGTTCTTAGCATTTTTAGGATGAAATAGGACTCCCCTGGGAACACCACCCTACTAGGAGACTTCTCTCACCCTTTTTTTCTTTGGTGTTTCCAAATGGCAAAGATCATCCTCAATATTGAGATGGACGTTGTTTACGAGCTTGATATACTAAATAATAGAGTTATATTGCATGTTGTGGATTATGTCCTTACTATTACTATAATAAATGACTTGTTCTAGGATGCTATAATGTAGCTTAGGATGCTCCTTTTTGGCATCTTCATCCGATATATTTATTTTGAGTATTGGTGGGCTGTATATGGGTTAGGTGAAGATGATTATTAGTATAGGCATCCCATCCCCTTTCGATATTTTTAGGTCTTGGATTATGACTACATTACGTACTCTATGATGCAGTAGTTATGATGCATGTTTTCTGTAAATGGTAGTTTACCCTATAAGTGAATTTCTCCGACTAGTATATAGTAGTAACTCCGACTAGTATGTGATAGCATTATCTCCGCCACGAAATGATTAATCAATAAGTAATATTAATGATAACAAACGGAAAAAAAAAAAAAATTTACCCGCGCTAAAATTAAACTAGTAAGTTTAGTAGTACCTTACTAGCTAATTATTATCCAATTTAAGTAAAGGAAATAAAAGTGGTATGATAATAGTTAGTAGTAAGGTGTTGCAATTATTATATGTTTAATGTGTGTAAAAATGTTATTTTTAAGTCATATAACATGTATATTGGTGCTATGTGCTTATATGTTGATTATACTTGGGTTTGACATATTAAGCATGAGATTAATATGGGTTTTGAGGACTACCCTATTTTGGGTAGCACCTTAGCTCATCTTCTTTCATGTGTTTTGAGCAAGTAAAATGTTGGTTATGAGTCTCAGATTATGAACCTGCACTTGATTAAGCTTTTGAACTTATGTATACAAGAAATGTGCTTATTTTCACAAGAAACGTGCTTATTTTCTTGAACTAAGTACGTGATATGTATGAACATGTTGGATTCTATCTGCTGCCCTTCTTAAGCCGTGACCTTATAGCATACTTTTAATGTGTTTTAATGTTCCTAAAATGACGACTTGATACTTGAGAGTCCATATTATCATGTTATGTGTATATTTGCCAAGTTTATTGAATTTTAGAGTTGATTTTATATATTAAAAGTTGAGTTTTCAAATCAGCCCTATTTTGTGTAGCAAGCTATTCTATGATATTTATCTCATTTAAATGTTTTATAAACTTGATTTGATGTCTTATAACATATATTTTCACTTGATGAAGCTTTGTGCACAAGTTTGAAAAGTTTTGAAACAAAATATCTTGGTTTTAGCCATATATATAGTTTCGGCCATGTGCTTCTTTTTAACATGGAAGTTGTCTTATTTATTTTGCTTTGATGAAAGGTTTTCAAACCTTTGAGCATGTTTGAATTAATATGGTTTATGCGATAATTCGTTTGGGACCATTAAGACTTAATGAGATTCTAAAAAAAAGAAAAGCAGTAAAAACTTGTAAAATGGACTATGACGTATGCTTTGGAGTTGTGACCATATCGACTTATGCTTATGCTATTGGACTGTGATTAGACCATATTTGAACTATTATGAGTCTTCAAGACTCACTGGTCATGCCTATGCATTGGAATGCCTATGCTTTATACATTGGACTATGGACTTTGGACTACAGACATTGGACTTAATTACACTTATGATCACACTAATAAATCTTAATCATGAAGATTTAAGTTAAAGGTCCCATTGAAAATGTCATATGAACTTGCTAGTTCTATGCTTAAAGTGGTTTTCTAAAGCTTGGTTTCAAAAAGAAATGCTTTCTTGGGTTGCTTTTGAAAATGATTTTAGAGCTTTTGTCTGATCTGTATTTGCATCACTAAACTTACATGAGAATATGCCTACTATTATCTTACATATATTCGAATATGAAGTGTTGAAGTTTGGCTTGAATTATACGCTATTATATGTGCACTTATAGTGTGAGTTATTATTGAAAGATGCCTATGTTTTAATAACTTAAAGTTGAACATAGCAATGTGTGATTACATTGAGTATGATGTGGAACTATTGAATCATGCATGCGAATATGGCTATGATTAGAACTATTAAATTATGCATGTGAATATAATTATGTTGGAAATTGACAACATGAGCTCTTAAATGAATTTGTAGTTCTTGATTGATGTCTTATGTGATGAATATGGATTTATGTGCACTATATGATAAGAGTAAGACCATTTATGTGCACTAAGTGAAATGGCTGCTATGTGAAAGTAAACGAATAAACAACATCTCGGACTGCACCATGCTAACCAAAAAAGACTTGGTAGTTGTTATATCACACCTTAGGGCCTACCATGCTAGCAGACAAGGACTTAGTGATGACATAGTCTTGTAGTGCCCAAAATTTGACATCGGGCCCTGCCTTGCAGCAAACAAGGACTTCGTATTCATTAAAGTGATGGTCTTGGGCCTCGCCAAGATCGCAAATAATGTAACACCCTAATAAACTGATACTATACTTAAGTCATATTATAGCATTTTATCAGTTGTTACTTATGTTCATGGAAAGCTTAAACTTCACTTTTAAATTAAGTTACACAAAAAATAGGGTAAATTCTTTTTGAAATATGCCATCACTTTTGAAGCATTTTAAAAACATGAGCCTTAATATATTCATGCAAGGTAGAATTGATAATGAGGAATATCCATGCAAGGCAGAATTAATATGTCCCATAATATATAGTACTATAGGTTACATCGAAGGGCTCATGGCTATACCATGGCCTAAATCATACAAGCAACAAAATAAAACCATTGTCTCAAAGCTGGTGGCGGAATATAACATAATATATATAAAGCAGTAGCAAAGGAAGATCACTGGCAGCATTTACTCACAGGAAAGCCTCATGATCAATAGTAGCTACAGCAACTGACCCCTAAGACTTCACCCTTGGCATCTACTTGAAGCTTTACTGGTTGCTTAGGCTCCATCCTTTGCTCAGGACGATATGGAACATGAACACGAGAAATAATATTTCTCAGTAGGATGCTACTGTAAGTGTCATCGTTATCATCCCAGCCACTTCGGATTTCATTAAAAGAAGAACCATGGGCATGCATATACTCTGATTATTGGGTTTTTGAAAACATAATTAGCCGAAGTAGATTTCTTTTAAACATGCATTCTTTCCATGACATAAACATAATCATAGGCATAGAGTGGAAATGTCGATGAATGCATCATGCATAAATATTTTAAAATATTCTTTTGTTTCTTTCTTGATCCTTTGCACTTTCATTTGTGCTTCAACATGATGAACTTTAGTTATACATCTACACTCTTTTCATCTTTTACTTAGGCACACATTATAGCACAGTGAACTTCAACCATGCTTTCATATACTCACCACTCTCGACATGAAGTGGCAATAAGCTTATATCG
The DNA here is from genome assembly GCA_031439595.1 of Pterocarpus santalinus. Taxonomy (NCBI): domain Eukaryota; kingdom Viridiplantae; phylum Streptophyta; class Magnoliopsida; order Fabales; family Fabaceae; genus Pterocarpus; species Pterocarpus santalinus. Next base: position 42,136,875 of record CM062527.1, read on the forward strand.
TGGTCATCGCCATCATAAGTTCCTGAAACCTTTGCGGGGGAGCGGGTTAGTGTGGGTCACTTTTCCTTATTGAAGGATCATACCCTAAGCTTAAGGATCACCTTCCTTTTTGAAGAATCATACCTTTAGTTCTATCTTTTGTTGATTAATTCATATGATGCTAAAAATTATGTTAAGTCCATGAGTTTTACGGAAATCTGGCAGCATAACGGCTAAACCGGAGCTTTTCCAAAGTTTGCCAAATAGAGAATTTCAATCATCAATCATCAATCATCATTATCATCATCATACTTACACATAGATATATATATATATACATATAACAAGCAAAATCTTATGGGCTTAGCTTAGTAAATTAGGTGCAAACTTTTAGTTAGATTTTCATCTTATTCAATTCTATCGCCATGCTTTGAGGCAAGTTTCTTCTATCATTCTTTTTAAAGCTTTTAAGTTGAAGTATGAAGTTTCAATGTTTTAAGTTGAGGATTTTGCGGTTTTCAAGTTTGTTTTTCACTTTGCCTTGAAGTTAGCTTTAACCGAATTTATGTTTTCACTATGGGGTAGTAACTTGGTAAATTCACCATAATTTTATCTTTTACTATTTTAACTTGATTTTTTGTAGGGTTATGCTTCTTTGAGCCCTCTTTTAAACAAAATAAGTCCCACTCAAAAATTCAAAGTTTAACCTAAGTTATGCACTAAACAATATTACTATTTAGATTTTAAGTTTAACTAAGCAGCAGTAACTTTGTGAAGTTACTAGGAACTCCACAAATGGAATATGCTCGAGCTGTTTATGTCATTGATCTCCTATGTCTTAGCTTTATAACAAAATTGGTTCTACTCAAAAATGCTTTATATAACTTGAGTTATAAAGATTTTAGCACAAGTTGTCCAGATAGAAAATATAGTCCACTTACAAAATTCATAACTTTCTCATTTTAAGTCCAATGATCACATATTTTCTATATATATATATATATATAGAAAGCTCTATGAGTCTATTTTAACATAAAATTGGTCACATTACATTTTGAATTGTATGGAATAAGTAATTACTTTCACCATATAGACTACTGGGATTTTAGTATCTCAAGATTTCATTTTTTTTTTTTTAGCTTGTTTGTGGGAAACATTAGGATTTATCCTCAAGTGACCATTTTTATCACTCATTTTACTTTCATATTTTGAGGTTTGAAAGATAAAATAGTGTTTTGAGCATAAATGAAGTTTGGTTCATAAAAGCATTTGCACAAACTAAGCATCTTTCAAGGGGATACTTTAACATCAATAACTTCAAAAATGAAAAGTATGGTCATGAGACCTAGAGAGCAAGTCCTAGAACCATTTAGCTATAGAGAAGCTTAGGAGTTCTATTGCTTGAAAATATACAAAGAAAAGAATTAGGATCATTACCACAAGAAGCTTTGGAAGTGCTCGGAGAGTTGAAAGGATGAAGAAGGTTCTCCTCCCTTGGAGCTTGAAAATGGAGCTAAGTTAGTATTTGAATGTGTTCTTCAAAGACCAAAGAGGGTGGTTCTTGAAGGGCTAGTGATAATGGTGGTGGGAATGAGGTTAGTTGACGTAGGAAGGGTAACAAGAGCAAGAACAATAGGAAGAATAAAGAGAGGGTAGTATGGAGTTTAGAGAGAAGTGAGAACTTTAAGCTTTTAGTGAGAGAATGAGAGTTACAAAATGAGAATGGAGGGGGGGAAGTGGGTGAATTCTCCAAGGCTTTGGGCTGAATGCCTTTTGCTTTCTTTCACTTTGGAATAGGCTTAGTAACCTTTGGGTGGAAAAGTGGTTGTTCCACCCTTGAGTCTTGGGTGCATGGCTTAAACATCTTTATGTTTTCTAAGGTGGTTAATAGTTTACTCCATGACATATGTGGGTTGATCCACTTTGATGGTTAATGCCAAAATTAGTTTGATCCATGTGTAGGATCATCCCACTTTTGGTTAATCAATTTTTAAGTTAATTAACCACATTAAATCTTGATCTTATGGTGTGAGATTAAGAAGCAAATGAATGGTAGATGATGAAGGTGAAGTGGCTGAATTTTATTCTTGTATAATGGGGAAGAATTTTGAATTTTCTTTGTTGTAATAATTATTTAAGTGTTCATGAATCAAATTAGTTAAATTATTTTTTAAACATTTTTGGTTAAATACACTTTTAAGACTTTTCCCTTAAAAGGAATGATTCTCACTAATTATGCAAGTGTGTAAGGATTAATTCACCGATTAGATCACCTTAATTATGTTCTTAATCATGAATAACCGAAGTTAGAGTAATTAAGCCTTAATTAAATCATTTAGTGTGTCATTGTTCAATTGTTAACTTTTCTTATTGGGCATTGACTTTTAGTTGATTTGTTGACTTTCCCTACTTACCAAGCTTTGGCTCTTGAGACTAGTTGATTAATCCTTAACTAATCACTAATCTCTCTAATTAGTTAGTAATACTGAGCTAACTTAGGCAGAATTGGGGATGTTTTACATAAGGACTTAACAATCACTGATCTAACTAGGGATACCTTAGCAATGAGAGCTCTCGCAAATCTGGATAATTAATGCAGACCCTGCAGACTTCAACCATAAAAAAGGAAACGGAAGCAATAAAAAGGATTGATCATATACTTATTATTTTTATGTTAATTATTATGATTATATTACTATGTTTATTGCCTTTTATTATTATTATCATGCACTTCCATTTGCTTGACACTAACGAATGGCTGGAAATGATAATTTGTCTTATTTACTGCTTGTGATGTATTATGTGTCATTTTACTACAAAATAGTCTAATATTTTACTTATCATTTGATTGATTATGTGTTTTATTTTTACATATTATTGCACTTTCGCCTATTTTTGGGATGAAGCATAACTCCCCCAAGAACACCACTTTACTAGAAGATTTCTCTCATTTGTTTTTTTTTGGTGTTTTCAGATGGTACATGTTATTCTCAATATTAAGATAGATGTGGCTTTCATGCTGATCTGTTGAATAATAGGATTTTATTACATGTTATAGATAAAGTTCTTACTATTACTATTATAAATGACTAGACTTTGGCATGTTTTGATGTAGCTTAGGACGCCCCTTTAGATTTTGGAAATATATTATAAACTATTACCTTATGTACCATATGACATAGTGTCGTATGGATGCATTTTTTCTATGGAGATGATTGACTACCATGCAGTAGCTTTATTTATGTCATGCGCGAAACTAACAATTAAAGGATGGAAGTAGACATAACAATCAGCAAAAAGAATTTACCCACATAAAATTAAGATAGTAAGTTAAATAATATTCTACAAACTAATTATTATCATAATTAAATGAGGTAAAATAAAATGGTGCAATAATGATTAGTTAGTAAGGTATTACAGAAGATCCTTGCATATAGTATGATTTTTGTTCCTAGACTCTCCACTAGATAAATGGCCAAACACCTGGATCCATTCTTTTTAGGTTATGTGGATAGATTTAGCGGCGAATAGCAGTAGCGATATATTTTGGGTACTTGATTTTCTAGATGACTATACATATAACTCTCTAACTCTGTTATGCTTTTTATTTGATACTGTAATCTATTTGACCTATTTTGTTACTTTTTCCAAAATTTGACAGGTCCCTTTTATATGCCATTAAATTGAGTCATCGGAGCTGTGTTCGTAGATCCTACTTGTCATATCAAAACCAAGTGTTTTCAAGAGCCCAACTTCCGGCACAGATATTTGGGGAAGCTAAAATTGAAGATTTGAGCTCCCAATTGCAAGCTCAAGCAGGCTCCTAATTTGTTACTCATTTAGTTCTTTTGAAGGACATGTAATGCAGTTTGTTATATCATTGATGGCAAGTTTTTTTTTTTTTTAATGCGTATACTTTGATGTAATTTATTTTATTTTATTTTTATTTTAGATAGTTATCTTCTATCAAGTTTTCAAGAGTCAATGTTTACTCTTAATATTTTAAACAAATGAATTCTTTGCATTTTTTTAGCTCCAATAATTGAATCTTTTTTTATAATTTGTTCTAACATCCGTTTTACAAATGTCATAAACTTATAATCAATTTTTGCAAAGTCATGTATTTTGAGACTTTCGTTTCGTAGTTGTTGCAGAAATAAATTTACACACCTATACTACTAAAACAATATAGAATTTTCACTAATACTAATTTCATAATCCTTAAAATCAAATGTATTTTTTCCAAAATGCATTTGAACTTATACTGAATGAGTTATTTCATACATATGGATATCTTATTTTCTTAATTGTCGCAAAAGAAATTTTAGAATAATAATTTCAATATCAGTAACAATATTTTAGGGAAAAAAAATTCAGTCATATCTTTGTTTACCTTTTTTGATATTTTATTTTATGAATCTTTATGTCAATTTAATATCAAATATATTAATTTTTATAATTGAATCACTTGATAAATTATTTTTTTAATTTATTTTACTTTAATACTGTTTTTTTTATCCCTGTATCGCAAAGGTCAGCACACTAGAAATGAAGACCCATGATGGAGACAAAAGAGAGATGAGGACAGAGGATAAACTTTTAAACGAGGCCCCCTAGCTTTGTAGATATCCAATGTTATCCCTATATATAAGTAGAATGAATATTTTTCCTTAATAGATTGATCCTAAGATAAAAATTGACACCAGGTATTCTTATAAAAAAATGGGAGTAAAGGCAAAAAGATTTTAGCTGTCCGGTTCTTATTTAAAAACTAGAAATATATATTTTTATAAAAATTACACTTTCAATAGTTATTATAAGAAATGAATTTACATAAATATTATTTAAAATAATTTATTCAATAAAAATCACATAATTATAACTTTTCGTTTATATTATTATTTCATTCTATATAATTCTAATTTATAATAATTTAAATTAATTCATATAACTATATTTGAATTCAAATTTTATAATTCTTTGTTAAACTTATGCAATAAATTAAGAGAATAATTTTGATGCATTATCAGTGTAAAAAAATTTTATAGTATCATCCAATCACATGGTTCTATTCATAAGATTTTTAAGATAGTAGATTATTAAGTTCAACACGTTTGTTGATGTGGCAAAATATGATTAGATATTTATGTAAACTTTTTATTTACATTGATAATATATTAAAATTAAAGTTTCAACAATAAATTATTACATTAAATTATGTTATATATATTTTCCACATAATTCACATCCATACATCGCATGGATCAAAAACACTAGTTCTCAATATTCTTCCACTTAAACAACATTGATTGAGTTTAATCAACTTTAAAATAAATTTAATAAATGCTCATAAAAGAATTAATAAATAAATAAATATAGAAATAAAACCTATTTCTCCTTTGGATCTAAAATATCCTATTTTTCCTTTTATCAAAACAAATGAAAAAAAAAATATTTGATCTAACATCTTTTAGAGAAAACGACTCTTTAGTTTAATAACTGTGGCCCCTAGCATAACATGAACATATTCACATTAAACATGATTAAAGATTAAAGAATGCAATAAAGACAATGAGCTGGGAGCTATAGGCGAGAAATTGTGCTTTTTCAATTTTTCATACTTGAAAAGAAAGAACAAGAAAGAAAAGAAAAGCTAGGGCCCAGTGAAGGTGACCCCCAAAGAATCACCCAGCAAGAACGGGGTCAGCCCGGAAGGAGGAGAAGGCCAAACTGTAACTTGATCTTCAGCATTCCCTCCCAGTTTAGCCAAACCAATCAGCACAAGTATTAGTTTCTCGACAGGCATGGCTCAGGTGAGCAACCCAGTCAGCAGAAAGCAACCTGCGAATGTTACGAATCATACCAGGAAAATGGTGGAAGCCGTTAATATCCTTGTGCACTAGGTCAACCGCAAGTCTAGAATCAGAATGGCAGATCAGCTTGCGCACTCCTGAATCCCAGGGTGATATCAAACCAAATTCAATAGCCTTTAACTCAGCTTGAAGAATAGAAGTATTCCCTAGGGATCTTAAAAAAAGAAATACTTTGGTGATTTTAGAGCAGCACATAATTGTGCTCATAATCAATAATATAACAGCATTTTAAATAGAATCTACTGCTAACTTACACTTTTATCTAAAATATCATTTTATTATTGGTTGCGAATACAGTGCTCCAGAACCGCCTAAGCATTTCTCTCCTAAAAGGCCCACCCCCCTTCATCCCTTATAAGACCACCAAAGCCTATTCTTGGATCATTTCCTTGCCTACTTCCATCAACCTTAAGCTTGAAAAAGCCAGATTGAGGTCGTTTCGAATCAATCATATGAGCAGTCTTAGGACTAGAAGGCTCAGCATAAAAAACACGCTGAATGTCTTGGGCTAAAAGACTACTTCTGGCAACTGCTGAAGCAGCATGCCATCTCTCCCCAGTGATGCATTCAACACATTTCACACGCCATATCCACCAAAGAATTGACAAGAAAATAGTTGAATCCTTTCCAACTGCATACTTCCAAAGCCAATCAAGGATATCTAAAAGAAATCAGGATCCTGATGAAGCCCTCCGCTGTATATCCACGTCTCACGGGATCTAGGACAACCCCTAAGACAGTGATCAACGTTCTCCTCGAGATCCACAACGAGAGCATGTTGGGTCAGCTAGCACGTGTCGTCGACTCCTCATAGCATTAGTTGGCAAAGCATTACGAAAGATCAACCAAACCAGGAACCGTACCTTCTCAGGAGCTCCTAACTTCCAAATAATCTTAACTTCCAAACAAGGTGAGAAATAGTTTAATTCACCTATTATCACGTAACTCATAATCTTATTAGAATGACCATAATACAATTGTGATATTATTTTTATTTTTATTTTTTTGATAGGACAAGGGTGATAATGTTGATACATACTTAACATAATTTGTAGTTATTTTTCATGTTATTAAGTATAGATCCATAGTTTTGAGAATCGAACCGGGTTGGCTGATTCAACCGGTTGAACTAGTCATCTATTTGATCTAGCCATCTTAAAAATTAGATATTTTAGTCACTTGCTTATTTGCAATTGATAAAGTGTAATACGTAAATTGCATGCTAACTAAAATATTCTAATATTTCTATTTTGTTCTTGACAGAGACACTTGTTCTGTATATAATGTTAATCTCAATATAAATGCTTATTAAGTAGTCTCAATCTCAGTATAAAATGCAAAAAGACTAAAGAATATGTACGCTTAGCAGAGCACCACTAATCTATTGGATGTCAATTTATTAAGCATCATACCGCTTAATATTCTCCTTTCTCATCACTTTTCAATTGTAGTATTAGAAAGAAAATAGAGTTTTGGGAATTTTGAAATGTTAGGTTTTAGGGCTCAGTGAGTAAAATAGTGAGTTTGTTTGTTCGTATTTTTTTCCTCTTTTTGATTGCATGTTTAAGGGTGTTGGTGTCCCATGGAATAGGGTTAAGATATCCTAATCAATATGCTACCTATACATAACACTACTTACTACTTGCAAGTGAATTAAAGACAAAAATGTCTAATTTTTGCAATTATTAGGGATCTCGAAATTAATTTATTTTTATCAAGGACCAATCTATCTACCAAGAAGATTGCTAGGGACTAATTTAAGGTTTATTATTTAACTTAGAAAACTCCAAATAAATATCAAATTATAAAGGATGAATCAAGGTATGCTCTAACTTTAAAATAAGATGAGCCTTCCTTGCAAACTAAACTTTTGTTTACAAAACAAAGTACTATGAAAGATTATTTCCAAGCAAGACTATTGCCAAATATATTACAATAACATCTAAATAAATGGGAAATGATTAAAAAGTTTTTTGTGGAAAAATATGTCTTATAGCTTTTTTATTTAATATATAATCAATAGAGTTTTCATTGATTAAACATCAAAGGGAAAGCTTATTTACAACAAAGAAATTCAATAGTACGGGACCTGATAAAACATGAATTAAGTCTAAAATTATAACCAATGAAAACTATATAGCTTTAGATAACACATCAGAACATATAGATGACTTCACATCACATGATAGGTGTACATGACCATAAAGTGAGCTCGACATATATCTGATCTAGTTCTAAAGGAACTTTTAAAACCACATTAAATCAAGCTATATAGGTACACATAAAGGTGACTAAGACAAGGTTTAAACAACAACTAAAACATCATAGTCATAGATTCTAAGAAACTAAAGCATTGAACATAGTGGCATTTAGCTTACTGAACATCAGAGTAAGGTTTCTTGGCCTACTCCATGATATATAGATCAACACATCAGCAACCAACTTGTGGTGCATATTAGATCACCAAAGCTTAGACTATAACTAAATGTTATAGAAAAAGGCCTTTTTACTTCAAAAGAAAAAAAATTCAACTATTATCTGCTAGTAGAATTTGTTGATCTATCATCATACATAAGCCTAGTCTTCCAATTCAGGATATCTCTGCACTTGGAAGACCCTAAAAGCTAGCTCTTGATCCAAACATCCTGCCATAAAAAAAAAACTAACCTATGTGATATCAAACACACCATCATGTAATGGAAAAGTGGGACAAAAAGTAAACAAAGAAAAAAAAACTATCTACAAAGAGAAGGAGTTGCACAAAAACCACCTTGGAGGGGATGAGTCACCTCCATGGGTAAGGGTGTAAGCGGATTGGGCTAACTTGATAAACCCGATCAATCCAAATCGAGCTGATTAAATTGGTTTTGACTGGTTTAGGTCATTAGGTCAATCAGGTACGATCCAATTAGAACCGACCAATGTTTAGTTCGATCATCGAATATGAGGTTTTGCAACTTGATACCTAACCTAACTTAAACCTCCTATATTCTTTTTGTTTTCTTTAACAAAATAACACATTAGAATGACAATTATTTGATGTTTATGTTTCTTTTAATTGGGTTAATGATAATATTAGAATAATTTAACTTTTGGATATTAGAATAGAATCTGAAATTTGTTTATATAGAAATTTTAATACTTTATGATTATTTTTTATTGTAATTTTTTGGCATAAGCTAGAAAAAAAATTAAATGGGTAATTCAGTCATCTGAACCAAACCAATCTGAATTTGATTAGTTCAGATTTGGTCAAAAAATTTCATAAATCTGAAATAAATTAAATCAATTAAAATTGATTGGATCGAACTTATTTTTCTCTCAAACCTGATATAAACCAACCCGTTTACACCCCTGTCTATGGGGCCGGCTCCCCTTCAAGAGAGGAAAAAGAAGAAAGGAGTGGTGAATAAAAAGGAAAGAAGATGGCGAGAGAGGTGGTAGCGATTTTTTTGTTTTTTTTGTAGGGGGAGGGTGCTCAAGGCTGTGCTACGTGGCGCTAATACGTTTTATAGTTAAAAAAATCTTCATTAACACCATGACTAACCAAAACTTTTGATGTCTGCGGTTGGCCATGAGTTAGGAAAAAAAAAAAGTAAATTTTTAGAGTAGTCCGCAACAAAAATATAATTGAATAAATTAATTTCTCAAAAATGACAATTTTTGATATATTGTTTAAGAATTAAAAATGTGACTTTTTTATAGACAAATTAATCTCTCAAAATTATTTTTTATTGGATATATTAGTACTTGAAAAATACTAATTTGACTCATAATTTTAATTTTTATGGACGAAATTTTATTTCTGAGGGACAAATTTACCTAGTAATATCTTCGTCAACGACCAATGGAAAATGGAAAGTACCTTTGAGAAGTTATAATTCCTAATCCACTTCAAAAACAAAATGGACGCAGTACACTGAGAAGTCCGAGCAGAACAAATGTGCTGCCTATTTCTCTAAAGATCTTTTTTTACTTGATAGCAAGACCCATATCGATCCTTTTTTTTTTTTTTTCAAATAAAAAGATTTGATAGCAAGATCTGTCTCTGTCCTTTTGTTCCAATCCCCAAGAGCTCCCACGTGGGGCAATTGAGAAGATGGTCTTGCTCTGGAATCAAGATCTGATGGCACAGGAAGGAAAAGCAAAGCTGGGTTATTACAGCGGCCAATGGATAAAGAGGTAAACCAGTCACACTTCAATCTCGTTTCATGTCTTGTGGATTACCAAGCTATTTTGGTGCTAGTTTCTTGTCAATTTTTTCTCTTTCGAATTTTATTTTGGATTCTTATAAATTATTACAAATTACTGGCCTTACGAAGTTATGCCATTTCATTCGAGCTCCTGTGATACGAATACGATACTGTTTTCCAGTCACGTTTAACGGATAAGCAAGCATCGCCTTGCTTCACTGATGCAATAGATAGGGTTCTGCAAGGCCATCCTTCCCTTGGCGAGTTTGACACGGGATAAAAATATAGGCAAAAATTTTATGAACTGCCAATCCACGAAATTTTCGCCACAATTACCAAACTTAAAAAGTTGAAACAGGAAAAAACGATTTGACCAAAAGTGAAAAAAAAAAAAATTCCCTGACATGAATTACAGTTAATTTCTTCATTATTTTTGTACCACTTTGTTCTCATTCTTGAGTTATTAGTGTTAATTTTTCTTTTTCGAGTTTGAATTAGCAACTTAAAGAGGAGGTTTGAATAATAATATAAACTCAGTCCAAAAATTTTTTCATGCTAGCATGTTGCCCCATAATGAAATTTTTTTGTACCATTTATTTAATATTTATATACACGCAACTATTCAATAGTCTTAAAATTTTATATCTAACAATCGACATACTCGATTTTTCTACGTCCACTTGGATTAGTAAAATAAGACATAGGCAAAATAGACTGAGGCTTGCAACAGCAGGAAAAAATAGGTTAGCATCAGCTTAACAAAACGAAGTAAAATTATCTGAGCCATTTACAAAAAACGCCGAGAGCCTAAAGCTGCTAAATCTACAGCTTTTATTCGGCCCATTGAATTTCCAACGAAAGCAAAAATTAGCTAAGCAATTGGGGTACAAAAAAAGAAAAAAGAAAAAAGAAAAACTATTCCGCTTTTTCTGTTTCTGTTTTTGTTTTTGTTTTTTTTTTTTTTTCCTATACTTATGCTTTGATTAAAATTACAGCTTGAGTGTAACTGTGAGGTTCCCACTTATGAAGGGGGATGGGTTAGTGCTCCTTTCGGAGAAACGAATAATGTCATCATGATGTATATAAATCCTAATTCATGAATTTGCGGCAGTTTGGAGCTTTACATAAACAAGGGACTTTAAATTCATCTGGTTCATCAGGATCAAATAAGTAGTCATACCTGCCAGTTACATTCAACATTAAGTTAAACAGAACTTGACCAAACAAAATGCATGCGGAAATCACAACAATGCACATACATGGAAGCAGAACACATGCACATGCAGCACAAGCACAAAAACAGGCTTGCAAAGAGACAGAGATAGAGAGATACGTCAGCTCTTCGCCAGCAGCTACGTCAGTCTTAGCAATGAGTGCAATCCGGCTCTCATCGTCACCCACACTCATGATCCTTGCATAGCAATTTGGCATACACTGTGTAAACATGAACCAAGAAGTGGTAAGATGAAGTAGCTAATAACCAGTAGTGAGGGTTTGTCGGAACAATGATGTACAGAAACCAATAAATATCAGCAATGTTTGGCTATTCCTATATGTATATATTCTGTTTCCAGGATTGCCTATTGACTTTTAGGGAATAATCTCACAATCACAAGTTCCAACCACAATTGACTAGTTTGATATACAATTTGAGTTAGGTTGACTTACAGAATGGTTAATTAGCCGCGCTATATTTCCTTTGTCAGTGGCATCTACTACCACTTCTTCACTTATCTTAAATAGCTGCAAAAAATAAGAACCCAGGTCTATTTAGTGTTACAGAACACGAATAATGAAGATGAGCAGAAAATTTCAACAGGGAAACAGCATGGAAATAATGACGATGAGGAAATCATAATGAACAATAGTCTGGGACAATGCTTTGGCATTTAAATCCGGAGGCCACAAACACAGAGAACAACCAGGGGAGAGGGAGAAGAATTAACTCACATAGCAGTCTTTCCGTTCTAATCTATAATGTGCCTCCCTTATATCTGCAATGCTACGTCTCACTTGCTCACCGCGATATTCAAGAACCTGCTTTCGATTAAATCATGCTCATTATTGCTATAATGAAGATTGTATTCTGATTTAGTGGCAAGCTAAAACATATAATGGACCAATGAGTCTTTGGAATCTTTTCTTATTTGAGCATAACATTCATACCATTTCTCCTTCTTGAATATTTCTACGTGCGAAGAGGCCCCATCCATGAATGCCTGATCTACCAAAGCAAACCCGTTCATTTTCGGTTCTCTGGAATCATGCAAGTGTACCCGAACATAATCAGAAAATGAGCAACAAAGCCAATAAAACCACTTCAGAAAGAGAAGATTTACCTGTAAATGGTAAAGGCGCTCCTTAAAAGAAGAAAACGACAGAGGATCTTCTACCACCTGCTTGATGGAAAGAGATAAGGAAAAGAGAGAAAAAATTTGGATGTTTGGGTGTTTTTCGTTTTTTTTGTTTTCTTCTGTATACAGAGGGGTTTCTAAATCTTGCATTGAAGCTAAAAAATTGATAAGAAAATCCTATTTAATGTAGAGAAGATAGAGGATTTACTCTGCGTGCATTTAACTTCTGTATTGCATCTAAAGGATGATGGTAGTGACCCCTCACATGATGAGCAATGGCATCAGCTGCTGATCTCTAGCAAGTGGAAAAAATTGAAAATGAGGAAAGTATTGTTATTTTACAACGACTGAGAACAATGCAACGGACATACTGGACAAATATCCTTAATAGTTTGATTAAAAAAGCACCTTCACTAGAAATATAAATGGGATAAACAACATAAACATATATCAAGAGACAATGTTACATTGATTAAGTATTATATTACAAACTATCCCGAACAAAAACAAAAAATTTCTCCAACCCACCTGTTTTGTCTGGTTTGTTCTTTGAAAGATACGGCACCTAGCAGCAGAGAATGGCTCATGTTCAGTGTTATCAGCAGGAGGAGTTTCTTCTACCTTTATTCTTTTAGACGAAATTAGCCTGGATGCCGTTTTTTTCTTGGTTTGAAGAAGACTTTTAGTTGAAATGACCCCAAGGGGGGTTTGCATGATCAAAACAGTGTCTGGATTGGGAGCCCTACAAGAAATATAGACATGATTAAGATGAAAAGTTGAAAACAAGATTAAAATGAATTTCAGATACACCCATAGGTGTGCAATTCCAAAAAGACTAGAAGTGTTTGGCAAAAGCAAACCCTGTAAAGGAAATAGTAGAAAGGAACAACGAAGAAAGAGTTGTCTTCCTTTGTTGTAATTGAGGATTCTATACCTGTGATAGGCACAATAAGAAACCATTCTTGTTGTCTGTTTACCGTTTTTCTCTGAACAATGCAACTGCATTTAAAAGGGAGAAAATTTAAAATAATATTTGAATAAACCAGGACCATGAAATGAAAATCAGCATTCAACCTGTTTAAAATTAAATTGAAGTCCAAATGATAAAAACTTAACAACAATTATGCAAATGGAAGCCAAATAAATTGTAGTTAATTCTACCTCCATTCGGTAACCAGCCCTTGATGCACACATGGCATGGAAATAAGTAGAACACTTGCAACATTGTGTGCACGAACCATGAATTTGCTTACAAACAACACAAATCTGAAATTCAATAAACCCAGACTTCGGATTACATAGGACCTTCTGAATGATAATCATACTAGGAAACCTGTACTCTAGATCATTTTATAAGATACATTTTTTACACAGACAAAAAAGTGGTAATCGATACCCCACCTTCACAAAAGAATTTGACGGAATACTCAGAATACCCAAAGCAGGCTCCATCTTCTCATCACTAGCGAAAGAGACTTCAGGCCGGAACCAAGCACAAGTGACATGAACCCATAATTTGTCAACATCGGTTGGCTTTAGAGCACCACCTGAGGGTCCAATAACAGTTCAAAAACAGATCAAAGCTTCAAGATAGTATCCTAAATGTTTATAGTGATAGTCAAATGAGAGAAGGAAGAGTAAAACTTATTTATATGAATATAAAAGGTTGAAAGAATCAAGTGGGCAAACTGGGAAATCCACAAAACAGAATTCACAAGGAAGAAGTGTGTCCATTGCATTTTTTTTTTCTCCTTTTTTTTAAAAAAAAAAAAAAAGAACAAAGAGCTTTTATATAATACATTTCAAACATTGAGGACAACAAACCTTTTACAGGACAAAGACAACACTCCCGTTTGATGCCAGGTGTTTCACAAGCTCTACAAACCCATGATGTAAAGTCTCGAACATTTCTTGCCCCATAGCATTCTTGATGAACAGCTATTTGACATCTATAAAATGTAATGCACTTCTATATTAGTTGCAATGCAATTCATGAGATATTGTTAAATGACAGAAACCAAAAAACCCTTGATCGTTCAAGCTTGCTGAAGAAGAAAAACATTTGGTTCTATAAGCAAATGATTTCATAATCAGCGGTCTGACTGACAAGTGATGATGGAAAAGGCTGCAAAAATTTAAGATGCAACAAGGATCGAACTCTAGAATACTTGATCACAAAGAGTCTGACACTATGACAAGAATCAATCCTCTCAAAAGCTTAAGTTATTAGGTAGAGGCACATGAATGGTTTTTATATCTAACAAACACAAAATTACTGCAGGTACTTCTTGCATTAAAACATCTCAAGATACAGACATAACTCAAATGCATGGTTTACTGTCCAAAACATCCATTATCTCACTACATTTAGCAGATACAAAATCTTTTGACCATGCAGCAGCTTCTTCTAATCTGTGTCTTGATGGTGTGACTGAAGATGCAGTGCTACCTGTTGCAAATGATAATTTTGTTGTAGTCCCAATCTTCAACCCATCTGCATACAGCACATCGTTCTGTAGTCCACTTAGCACAAACAGGTTCATACTTCTCTGTCATAGAAAATAGTTTTAGTAACATTAATACATTATCATTTATCACTCTGAGAAATTCATCTGGGAAACCTATGATATGATGAATTTGAACAACAAAGATGAAGAATAAAGGTACCTTGCAAAAAGGTAAGCAACTTCTGTTTCCTTTCTTTTAAGGAAGGCTTTTTAGGTTTGATAGAAACTACAGCATTAGCATGAAACTCTGCCAACTGCAGCATCTGAGAAGTCAAAATGGACTTTATTAGTTACAATAAAAGTTATGTCTTATAATGAAAGCCTTGCCCCCATAAATCTAATCTGCAACCTGATCTTTCTTCTTCTAGGTGTCCCAAATGCTAAATCATTAAGAGACTAGTATTATAAGTTCCGAGAGCTTCTCTAGAGGTCAGCATTAATGGCATTTTGGCACTGAAGACTTCATAATTCAAATAACATATTGATATTGGTGAATAGTGGTAATATTAAATTTCAGACCTAAACCACAAGATGGCAAAAACTTTAATTAATAATACTAATTGGTAATTGGTAAACTATAATATAATACTAATATATAGCTAGATAATAAGTACATTCACCAAACTACAAGTCTAGAAAGAGGATGATTAGACTCTTGAACTGTCATATTATACTAGAGGAACCAATTAAATATGTAGCACATTTTCAGGGAAAAGAGATGGGGAATATTATGCACCAAAATCAGACAATATAGTTGCATACAAACCCATTGCTCTAGTGATAGCATAGAGCCTTTCACCCGAACACTTGTTCTCCAATTTCTAAATTTGGAACCTGTGTGGCGTTCCCATTCGCTAAGCACTTGCTTTTCTGTCTCACAAAAACCACACTTGCAGACAACTCTATAGGAGAACATGAAAAATAATTAATAAACAATTCCGCCATATCATAACCAAAAAGAAGAACTGAATCCTTTAGAAATGATAACAATGTCCCATTTAAAATTAGCATCATTTATTGTAGTCATGAACATAGATTTCATATTCTTAATACTGAACTATCATGAATTAGCATAAAATAAACATTCGATATTAGAAAACCTGAATTGGCACCCTGTTTGGATGACCTTAATTTTAGCTTATTGGGGCCTTTCTATTGTTTTGAGCTTATTTTCATGAGTTATGGCTTGAACCTTATAGAATAAACCTTAATGGTAGCCGAAAACAACTAACATGTAGCTATGTTATCAAAACTCCAAACACTCATATTTTACACATAAAATCCAAAAACTATTCATTATATTGTAAACTTTTACTTATGACAATTGAGCATACACAAGAAGTTATTCTTGAACAAGGCACTTGCTTAAGTTGTTTATGCAAATAGGGCCTAAGACTAAAATAAAGTTTATCAACATTGCCTGGAATGAGAAGTGATGAATATTTGGCGAGCATATAAAATGGTTAAAACTATGAATCATTCACCTGAAGCAATAGAGAATAAACCATCTAATTATTAAGTAATAAACGATCTACCACAGAAATGTAATATATACAATAGCTACAACAACTAAGCCTTGTCCCAGTTGGTGGGGTCGGCCGCATGCATTAGATAGCACCATAGTTTCTTTCATAAATCATATTTACATTTAAACCATTACCATTAAAAATCTAAATCTATTTTAACAATTTCACCAATAGCAATTAAAAACGATAATGATAGGCATAAAATAGGATAGGAAACAAATTTATGTAAAATAGTTAAGAAGAAGTTTATGCTTACAAGTGAAGGCTTGGAAAATATATGCCTTCCACACCATTGCAGAGAACAGTGACCTTTTTTGGAAGCATTAGCTGCCCACTGTTTTTGTTCCATCTATAACATACGCGTCCGCTGTTGTCCGAAATACAAAGCATAATACACAGCAATGACATATTTCCAGAATAATTTATAAAATTATAATAAATCAGTAGAAGAACTTGAATCCTAACAGATGGGATAGTTTCATAAGAAAGTCTCGTGGAAATATTACGTCAACCAAAATAGGAGTTAAAGAGAAAAAAGTAAGAACCATATAAACTTACTTGACTTTTGGCTGTGATTTTTCTGAGTCAGATAGCTCAAAATCAAACTTCACTTTGCAAGTAGGGCAGAAATAATCATTGCCACCAAGATTCTTCAAGAAACAGAATGTATTAATCAGAATAAAACAAAATATCTCTTTATGAGCTTCAAATGCCAAGAAGAGAAATACATGGACATCAAGAGTAACGGATAAACCTTAAAAAGGTTGCTGGAAATTTTGTCGCATTCTGCATGCACCCACACTTTACATCCATCACAGCACACCTGATTTAAAGGGGACATCCCAAAAGCGAAAAGAAATTAATACGAGAGAAAAAACAGTTTTGAGCTGAAAACACCATAACATTAAATAGCTAACACGATCCAACTAACTTACCCAGCTTCCGCTATCTGAATGGTTCCAAATTTTCTTGCATATGCCACAATAATGTTTTGACTTTGTTAACTGTCCAAGAGAAATTGATCTCAAACACAGTAAAACATGAACTTTTGAACAAATACAGTACTCCAATTATAATATTTCCATACATATTAAAAGTAAATGGCTAGAAGAAAAAGGGAAGTTATACAAACCCTGGCACAAGTTTTACATAGGAATTGGCCAAGAGCAGTTGAACCCTTTGTTTTCTTTGACATTTTGAAAGGAAGGTCCGTTCCACATACTCCACATGGCCGCATGTCTTCCTTCTTATGAAATAAATCCTACATACGGAATTCAAAACAACAAACTGTTATTTAAACTTGACCAGATGTCAGCAAACTTCCCCACTCCCGCACTTTGGTGTAGTAACGAAAATGGACTAATAATGACATAAGCAATGCGAAGAAAATTGGTATGTCAAATCTACAGGTCAGTATTAGGCCTAATAATCAGAAAAGGACTAGGTAGTGCCACAGTATATTCAGCTGCAAATTTAAATTTGAATTGTCAGCCTTCTCTAAGTATCCTCTAAATGTGATGCATGGGCAGGTTAACAACCACTCAATAGGCTTGCTGATCCCCAAATGAAAAAAAAAAAAAAAATGCCCTGCAGCTGACTTACCCGGTTCGGAAAGCGACGCTCAGCATACTGGTTTAGACCAGTGATCTCCTGCAAGGTCTTTATGCCTGAATCACTGCAGCTAGTGTTACCAGCTGCTGCATTTATATCTGCTGTCAACTTCTCTGTAAAGCCCTGATCCGCCAAAAATGCCTCCTCTATTGCCATTTGAAATTCAGAGCGATTACAGTAACTCAACTCAGACTGCCCCTGAAACCTAGATCAAGTAATTCTAAGCTAGTAAGCACAAATTCTTCAAGAAATAGAAAAATAAGAATGTAGCTCTGCAAAATGTGAATAAGCAGACAACAAAAAACTGCACACCTGTCTACATAATCCATAAATGGAAAAATCATCCCATACTTTACCCATGCATAATCCTGCTTAAATATCATCAAAATACAATAAATGCCCATCAATTTAAGAAATACAAGTTGCCAAATATCAAAATAAATAAATAAATAAATAAAAAGAGCACTATACACAAAGTAGTTAATAGTTAATACCCTTTCATTTTCATTCCCCGAGTACCCAAGAAACATCACGCAAGCAGTGTCGGCTATACACGACCCCAAGACCAGCTCAGGTGCCTGAGTGGTAGGATCAATGACAATGGCAGGCCAAAAGGGTTCCTTCTTCCTTGCTTTGGCCCACACTATATCACCGGCATAAAAGTCTTCTGGTCCATACAAACCCTCTTTCTTCTTCTTCCCCTCCTCTTCATTCCCCGTTAAGTCCAATTCCTCCACCTCCACAAACCCCACATCCTCAACATACACCTCGCGCTTCCTCAACGCAATGGAACCAGCACCAAAATTCTTTTGCAGCACCTCACCACACAATGTGGCATACCTCCTAGGCTTCTGGCCATTCCTCTCACCGTTCTTCCTTTTGCAAATTGTCTTTGGTGCCGCCGCACACTCAAATTCATCCTCAAAATAACCGATACTCTTACCATCCTTCCTCCAATCGTCCATAACCGAATCATTGAACCGCGAAGGCAGCACCTGAACTCGCCCCCGCGACGTCCGCACAAGCGCCGGCCGCGAAACATCGTCCTTCTTTCCTCCGACTACTGCCACCGCAACTTCATCGTCATCTTGGTTGTCACTGGTGCCAGCCTTTGAATTCGACTCCGCTTCACCATTAGAATAAGACACTTTCGTGGTGCACATGGTAGTAGATAAGCTCTTCTCAGATAACCCTGCAGCTGCTGCGCCGAGTATTCCGCGAAAGCTCGCCGGAATTACGCCGGCGGCGAAGTCGCCGAGGAGGTTAGTAGGATAGTAACCGCTGGTCATCTTCTTCTTCTTCTTCTTCCGAGTCGAGGCACCGCACTCGTTGGCCTCACCCGCTGAGTCGCCGAGTCTCTTACGTTTCAGACTCGGCATTTCGGATTTCAGGTTCCGCTTGATTATCATTGTTGAATAAGGAACGGTTGATGAAACAATCACCACGGCATTAACCAAACCCGAAGCTCCGATTGAGAATTCGGAGTTCTAAAGCCCGAGGAATCTCGCTCCCGAGGGAGGGAACCGTGGACGGAACATAAAACCCTAATCTGGAATTGGAATTCCGATGGAACAGAGCAACAGCGGAAAATCCGAAGAGGAACGGGGGAGTTCAAATGTTGAGCAGAGAAGCAGAGGGGGAAAAAAAGAGGTTCGGGGAAAAAGAGGAGATTGAGTTACGAGAATGTCGGGAGATTTTGATCCACGAGATCGAATGAAGCAGGGACTCCGAAAATGAAAAAAGAGGGATCCGTTTTCGGCCAAACAGAAAGAGAAACTCAGAAGAGAAATATATATAAAAGAAAAAATATATATTATATATGGAAAACGCCCAGAAATATTGCAATGTAAATTGTTTATTGTAAAACTTTTTGAAGAAAAAATTTTAAAAAGATTTCAACAAGGAGGAATTTTATGTTCTCTATTTATTTTATTTTTTTGAGAGAGAGAGAAGGTTGGAGGGGAACAAGGAAAGGGGCGACGACAGAGATGGGCGTTATCTTGGAGTGCGTTAATGTTTTATGTGATGCGATGGAGTTGCAAAACTTGGGCGTCACGTGTTGGCATTTGGACTTGGCAGCGTAATTTCTTCTTGCAATGGAGTGTGCTTGGCGAGTGGTGGTGGCATGGGTAATCTTTCTTTCAGCTACATGGGCCGGGTTGGTTCGCGCAATGGAGGCAATGGCTATGCCTTTGCTGTGTTAGAGTAGAGTTACAAGCAGAGAAAAAAAAAATTTGAAGACTCCGCTAAAATTTGTTCCGTGGAATTCGGAACCTTATTAAAGTTTCAATTGCGTCTATGTATTGATAGAGAACACTTTTGTTTTTTTTTTTTTTTTTTAAATTTGTTGTCCTTTTTGTGCTGTATGATTTGCGTATCGTTTGGAAATTTCACTGCCACCATGGGGTGTTATAGAATTTGTGTTCCTTGGGATTTGATATTTATAGCAAGTTTTGTATTCTCCGGCGACGAGGCTGCATGATTTTTTTTTTTTTTTCCCTCTAAGGATGTGAAATTACATTCAATGAGATTTTGTGTATTAGACTGTTTATTCTGTTATTTATGAATCCTTGTGCTTCCGACGATAAATAGTACTTCGTAAATTGCTAATGGGTTAGTTTCAATTTTTTTCTTTTCTTCGGCAGAGCAGGAGGTGGACGTGCGACAGTGCATAAGAGCACCGCGACCAGTCCCACGCACATATATTCAGAATTTCAAGATATAATTTTGTTGCCATTCCTAAAATTTATTTTGGGGTTTTTGATTTTGGAATTTATTGTGTGATGGAATTTGATGTATGCGGGTGATTTGAACAACATCGTTGGTAATGATTCTTGGTCCGCGCAAAACATGAGCTTCCTTTCCCCACCCACCCACCAATATGTTGGGCATGTAAAATGGGTTTTTTTCCCGGGTGGTAGGTGGGTGGCTGAATCTCCATATAAACTGATTGGATTTACACGCTATTTGGCTCTGACTTCATATATCAAACTATTGATTGTTTTCATTTTCACTCTTTTTTTGTAAGGTACTATTTGAAGAAGAAAACTCCTAGGTCAAGAGCTGTAGATCATCGGCCACCATCTCGCTTTCAAGCATTCCTGTGGATTAGAATTAAATTTGACTTTCTTTTTTTTTTTTTTTTTTTGGGTTCCTTTTGTACATAGTTAAATTTGACTTCTAATAAATGGGATCTATATCTTTTGATTTTTCAAATCATTTGAAGAAGAAACTCACCGTGCTCGCATGGTGGCAGTGATGCCATGGAAGTTTCTTAAGCAAAGTTGCTATTCGTTGTGTTAAATGTGGATGTTTGAGTAATCACAAGAGTTGATTTACTCCCACTCCCTTTTTCTTTTTTGGCTGAAGATGTGCTACCATTTCTAAATCGTGGACAATAAATAAAGGAGAATAAACCTTTTGATCCAACTTCTTGCCAATGGATAACATTATTTATCCCTAAAGAGTAAAAATTACGACATGGGTTGTTCGGCTCGGAAACAAATTTGAAGGATTGCTCGAAAGGGATAGGTGTTTGAAGTCTTGAGATTCGAGTTCAAGAAGAAAAAAGTTTGTTTATTGCATTATTTTTAATTTTATGTTATTATTTTTTAAAGACAGAGAGAGATAGAAACCAGAAGGTTGGGGGGGAAGATGATGATGTCAGGATAAGGTAACATCAGTATCACGGTCTGAACTAAGTTCGATTACTTGAAGCCTCAATTGATCTCTAACTTGAATGAATGTAACTATGCAATAACATTATGACATTTTGATTCCAAACTGACATGCTAGCATGCCAGAGTTAATCAACAAAGTTATGAGGTTGTATGCACATGGTATAATCTGGCTATGGCTTGGAGAAAGTCTGATTCAGATTCAGAGGGTTATATAATTATTAGAGAAATTCTTGCATCTTCCAATCGGAGGAACCGTAAGCGCTTTTCTTCCTCCTTGAGAATAATCACGCCAATAGATTAGCAGTAGGACCCACACAATTCATGGATCTACAAGAATTTGATGGCGGTGATGCACCCGGAAAAAAAAAAAGGAAAAAAGAAACAGGAATTTCTCATATTCAGTCATATTTTCCATTTTTATTTGCCCGTGGTGTTATACTCAGCATACTAGATTCATGGTTTTTCTCTTTCAGGGAATGCAATTAAATAGTACTGGAACTAATTTACATACAACTTTTCACTTTGGTGGATCCATAACTTTGAACCCATACATATAGTTGAAAGGATAGCCGTTGCACATAAATTCTTCAAAATCAGCACCCACCTCCCACCCAAGGTTGAAAAACAAAAGCACTTGTGTATGGGTATATATACCTAGAAAGATCAAAGGTCAAAGGTTTTAAGTCAGTGTAACGCACTTGATTATTTTCTACAGGACGATGACGTCCAAGGTTGTCGCAACTTGAAGGCCACAAGTCAGCTACACATGTTTTTTGGGTGTTAATTTTCCATTTTATTTGTTGGCATCTTCAGTTTGGGACTGCCAGACCTAAAGTCATGTCATATCACATGGCAATGGTCGATTAGTCGTTTAATTAGGACTCTGTTTAACTTATGGTTTTAAATTGTGATTCACACCCTAACTGGAATTGCAATATTACTATTCACGACGCTCTCTGTGTAACCATATTAGGACAGCAATTGCTGTCGTCTCAGTTAGATTTTCTCGTAGTTATTTTTACAATTGCAGTAATTACGATATAATTACTGTAATTATGATCACAATTGTAATTTTAAATCATGATTTGTGCAAGATGCTTGTTGCTGCATTGAATGGTGCAACTGTCGGATAATAAAACGCTACAACTTCCTGATACAGTGATGCTTTCCCAGTCCAAACAGCATTCATACGTGCAGATATGTCTAAAGAGGCGAGGAATACATGGGAGTTGGGAAAATCTCTTCGGTTATAAGCAGAAAATGATTGAGTCTCTTGCCAAGAGTATGAAATCAAGGAATGATGTGTTGTCTCCGGATAAAGATGGCAGAAGGGGAAGAAGAAAAGCATCTAAAAGAGAATCTCCTTAGTTGTTGGGGTCATTTTGTTGTTATGTAATGTGAGTAGTCATGGGGTATTTCTACTGGGTATTTTTTTTGTTGTGTTTTGTCGTGTATCGTTTATTCTGAGGTTTGTGGTCTTGCCGTGTGGGCTTGTAGTGATTGTGCTTTCTTGTTTGGGTGCTCCTCTTTTGCTCTTTTCTTTCAGAAAATCTTGAGCAGTGCTTTTAATTATCAAAAAAAGGAGAAGTCCAAACAGCATTCAAGTATCCTATTTTCCGAAATCTATTTTTCTTACTCTAATTTGAAAAGCTTCCTGCTAGGTGTTTTTCGTAAACTTGCCTTGTTGAATTCTTGATGATTTGTTTATAGAAATTAAGAAATTTTCCTAAAAACTTAAGTTGTTAAATGAAAACTTACAAATATCTTATCACTGGAGCTTGACGGAAGACAGGTGATCAATATAATGAACTCAATAGACTCAATAGGCTCGGTAACTTCTGGAGGCAAGCCAATGGTATTAACCAAAGAAGAGAGAAAGAAAGTGGTGAGGAGTAATGTGGTATGAATTCTCTTCTCACCCTTCCTTCTTTCATAATTTCCCCTTCATTCTCATATCACTAGTTCCATTCCCTATTCAGCTTAGCGAGTGTAAAATCCAATGTTGCAGGCAGGTCCCCAATATTGAAGCTCAGGTGTCTAGGCCCAATTAGAGAGGCCTCGATTCTTCAGACGTGATTCTATAGTTCTTCTATTGCATTTTTGTTGTGTTGAATTGTTCAGACTTTGCTAATGTTATATTGCCATAGTGGTAATGGGTGTGTTAATTCAAGTAGTAGAGTTTAGTCATTGCATTGGTGCTTTCATTTATCACTTATGGCTATGGAAGATATAACAATTGATGATCTAATTGCTGAGATAAGGAAGATTAATGGCAAATTAAGCTAGCAAATAGAGCGTGGTAAATGTCATTTTGCTCAGATTGAATGAAAAATTGCCCAAGATGAAGATCGTATTGAACGAAAAATTGTTGCTCTTGCAAAATCGATGGAGTCATGCTCTTGGCAAATGGAGGACTTTCCCTTTCCAAACTCAGCCAGTGGATTAAACTCAAGTAGGAGGTAGTTACGTCAATCGTCAATAACCAATTTCCCTTTCTGCTACTATTGAAATCTCTTCAAGAGGGAAGTTAGGGCCCTTGCTTCTATCGATGACTATGATGAGGTAAAGGTAGCTTCAACCCCTGGTTTGAAGAAGGCGAAACAATAAACAACGCACACAAGAATGAGATGAGGGCGCTCAACCGATGACTTTTGAGTGAAACCACAAAGAAGATTGTAGCGTTGGGCAATGATGCCTACAGCAACGATAATGAAGCAAGGAGTTTTCCAAGAGTGCCCAATTTTCTACCATTTCTATGCCATGGTGACAAGGAAAATAAGAGACATTTTTCATGTTAACGTCGCCCCATGGCAATTTACGGAATAGCCACAACTTACGTCAGGAAAAACATTGAAAAGGAAGAAAAAGTGAAATATGGAATTTAACTATGGAAAAGGAACATGTTGAAGCATGTGGGTTCAACAAGACAGATGATTAGAACAACTTCCTTGTCTTTGATCCTGAAGATCCAAAACTATAAGAGAGATTCTACAATGCTCACCAGGCAGAAAAAGGTTCATTTCAACTGCCACATGATGTTTTTGTGCACATTTTCAGGTTTTTAGATATGCAAACAAGTTGGTCTTTATGCGGCAACTCTACGGGTCATGGAACTTAGCGACAAACCATGCCTACCAAGTGTTTGACATAAACATAACATACCTAGCATGGATAGTTTTCAACACTAATGGCATTTTGTACCACGATAGTATGACTGGTACTGATTCCCAGACACCAATGATTGATGGATTGGAATTTGCTGGACAGGGAATGGGAGGAATTGAGGCAAGGGCAACGATGCTTGCCAAGTCAATGAGTTTACTCTTGCTTGGAGTTGTTGGCTTCAAGTTGTCTGGGAAATTGTATCTGGGCGTCACCTAATGTATTAGTGTATTAGTTATGCTCTGTCTATCACCCTATGGGCATGTACCAATCCAATCCAGAAAGATAATTGTATTGTTGGTTACTGCTAGATGCTTCCATGAATTGTTTATATTTTATGGTTCGGTGCAAATGGGACACGTGCTTGGGTGTGCTCAAAGAGCCCTGGCAAGTGTAGCTATTAAAGAAAATTTCAGCAAGTACGATGATGTGCTTCTGAGGGCTGGTTTCTTTTCTTTGCATGTGAGAGGCAGTTACTTGCTCGTTTGAAAAATAAACAAAGGACAATGTCTTTTCGTTGTCAAATAAAATACTAAATATCGTGTACTTTAAGTGGATTTAAGGCTAATATCAGATTCGGTTGTTGTCTTAACTTCTGCAGCCATTGGTGGAATTGTCTTTTCCGACTTAGCGCAATTGATTATCATGGGCTATCTCCTTGTAGGCTCCCTTGTTGGACCAGGGCGTTCGAAATTCATTAGTGAAATGGTACAAGTTGAGACTATAGCACAATTTGAGGTTGTGTTTCTTTCCTTTCTTTTGGGGCTAGAGTCCCCCTTGGCAAAGTTAAGAGTCATGGGGCCTGTTGTTGTTCTTGGAGGGCTGCTTCAAATTGTAATATTCATCTTCCTTTGTGTCATTCTTTCCATATTATTTGGACTCATATTGAAACACTAAAAAAACTAGCATAGTTATCTGTGCGATACAAAGAAAAGTTACGCAATTTAAACGGAAAAATATTTATATAATTAAAATATTGAATCAATTTAAATATATAATATTATTTATATATATTTTAAATAATAAGATTATTGTAATTATGATTATATAGAGTAGATAAATTTGATCAATATATAGTATTTTTTTCATAAATAAGTAAAGTTATATAAATATTAAAATCAAGCTTCCTAGTATTAACTAGTGAAAGATATTATGTTTAATAGAAATTTTAACGAAGAAAAAACTATTATATTATAAAAGTCGCTTCATTAAAACTCCATTAAGATAATTTAGTTCATATCATGAACATGTTAGAAAAATTAATTAACAATAATTTAGATCTCTAATTAAAAAATTGAATTGATATGACTTTAGAGTGTTCAAATATATAATTTTAAATTTGGTTTTAATCATTGATAATTATAATATGTGTTAATCATTATCCGTATGATTTATATGTTAACATTATCTATATAATATATGTTTAGTATCACTTTAAAGTGAAATTTTTATGTTTGCATCACTGGTATAATATATGTTCAGTATCACATATTTGAGATATCAGTATTAGTTTGAAAACCAATTTATGGAAATTTTTTGTGCCATTAAAATTTCTTAAGTTATTCAAAAATTTTACCATGTTAGCCAATCTATGAGTAAGTTTTAAATAACTTATAAAATTTTTCAACATCTACTTTTTCGAACCATTAAGTCAATGGTATTTTTATTAATAAAAAATAAATACTATTGTATATTAAAATTTCAAATAACTAGTCTTGTAGATTATAAATATAAATACATGATTTGAGTGTTATAAGATTAGAAAAATTAATTAATAGTAATCTAAGTCGCTAATTAAAAAAAATTCACATAACTTTTGAGTGTACTATAAGTTTTACTATTTAATTTAAATGCACTGACAGTGTAAAATAGTTTTACACTGTCAACCAATAGAAATAGTAAAAATTGCCAACTCACATAAATAACTACCCATTATAATGAGGGACCCACCATGATTTCTCACTTTCCCCTATTTCTATTAGTTGACAGTGTAAAACTATTTTACACTGTCAGTACATACCAATTAAACTCTAAGTTTTAAAGTTCAAAGATGTAATTTTGAACTTGGTTTTGATTTCTAATAGTTATAATGTATATTAATTATTATCCATGCAATTTATATGTTTGTATCACTCATGTAATATATGTTTAGTATCACTTTAAAATGCAAGTTTTATATTTACATCATCTTGCAATATATATTTAATATCACCTATTTGACATATCAATATTAGATAGAAAACCAATTTATATCTATTTTTTTGCCATTAAAATTCCTTAAGTTATTTAAGGAACTTTTAAAATTCTATTCTATGAGTAAGTGTTAAAAAACTTATAATATTCCCTAAAAAAAACTTATAAAACTCTTCATCCCTTGCTTTTCAAGCTCTTAAATATAAAAAAATTAATAATATTACATATTAAAATTTCAAATATCTAATCTTATTAATGTTAATATATGATATAGATATACAATTAGAGTGTTGTAATATTTGAAAAATTAATTAGTAATAATTTAAATCGCTAATTAGAAAATTGAATTGATATAATTTATAATATGCTATTAACTTCATAGTTCAAATATTTAATTTAAAGTTTGTGTTCAATTATGAATAATTACAATTTATATTAATTATTATCTATGTAATTTATATATTTATATCACTTATATAATATATGTTTAGCATCATCTCAAAATAAATATTTTTATTTGTATCATCCATGCAATACATATTTAATATCATCTATTTGATTTACAATGTTAGTTATAAAATCAATCTATCGGTAAGTTTTAAAAAACTTTAAAAAAATTATACTTTTTGAGCCATTAAATCTATGGCCTTTATATATATATATATATATATAGCAATTCAAATTGCTAATTAAAAAACTAAAATGCTAAATTCATGGTATTTTTATGAAGCAAAATTAAATAACATTATTTATTAAAACTCAAACCACCTAGTATAATAGATATAGTTGTAAAATATAAATATATAATTAAAGTGTTGTAAGATTAAAAATATTAATTAATAATAATTTCTTGTTGTTTATATTGTATTACCAAATTTTAAAAAATTTCTTATTATAAGATTAACAACATATTAATATAATTTCTTAATTTAAATCTAACATAAATTGATAATAATTATATAGTAAGTAAATCAATATTCGAGTAATGAATGTACTTGGTGTTACATATATGATATATATGTTTTGTTTCAGCTGTTTAAGGTATCATTATTTGTAAAAAAAAATATATTTTATGACATCTTTTTTAATGCGAGCATCATAAACTTGTAGTATAAGTTGCAAAGACCTTATAAAAAGTTCATTCCTTACTTTTTCAAGTCATTAAATTTATAGCTTTTTTATTAATAAAAAATAAATAATATTATGATATATAGATCCCATTACAATTGTAATATCTAATCTTATGGATTTAATTGTAATATATACATCTAAAATTGAAGTGTTATATATAAGATTAAAAAATAATTAATAATATATTTAAATATTTATTTTTTTATCAAATTTAAAAAATTATTTATTATTTGATAAAAAATATATAAATATTATCTATTAATTTAATCTTAATAATTAAAAAGTACAAGTAAATCATAATTGATTAAAATGATGAGAAAGATGAAAAGATAATATTACGAGAGAAAATATGTAAAATAAAGCTTCTCATGAAAGCTTTTTTTTTTTAAAAAAAAAAAAGAAGCTTCTTAAGTAACTATCAATATTTAAGAAAGAATAATAAATAAATAAATAAATTATGATTGGCTAAAAAGGGTGATACATATGATTGATAAATAAAATGACTGAGAGTCATGATTGGTAAATAAAATGGCTAAAAATTATGATTGATAAATAAGAAAATTGAATATGGTTGACTGATAAAATAAATATTTAATTGCTTAAAATGAAGGATTTGAATTGGTTGAGGGAGGATAAAATTTTGGTGGGAAACCAAATGTGCTGCCATATCATCAAATCCACTTTCTCATAACGTTATTTTACATACATATATATGATATGATGATGGCAAATGCTGATTTTACAAACTTGTGTTGAATTAAAATTAGAGTTTAAAAGACTAAAGCTTCAAAGCAATAATTGGGATCCATAAACTCATGAATTTGATGAAGGGCGTACAGAACTTACATCACAGAAACATGTTTATGAAGTTGTACCTAAGCCAACTGTGGAGTGTTCATGATGGCTATAACAGGATTGTGATGGCTTATGGTCAAACTAGTATAGGGAAAACTTTTTACTCTTACATGATTGGGCACATTTGATGTTGGTATCATGGTTCGTTCCATGAAGGATATTTTAGCTGACCTATCCGCAGAAACTGATTCTATCACACCCTCATATCTGCAGCTTTACATGGAGACTTTCCAGGACTTGTTTAATCCAGTTAATGACAATATTTCCATAGTGGAAGATCCAAGAACGAGTGATGTGTTGTTGCCTTAAGGCAACTCTTTTAGAAATAAGGGACCAGCAAGGTTTTTGGGAATTGCTAAGAGTAGGGGAAGGTCATCGAGTAGCTGCTTGAACCAAAATGTGTAGGATAAAATCATAAATTTTAATAATATCCCAGACTATAGATACATGATATTACAACGCCAACACCAAAAGCAATAAATAATATGTACCTCTTGAAGACATGTTGAACTTTGAGAAAGATTTCACGTTCTTGATGTTGCAATAGGATATACATTTGTACACTGTAGGATGTAGGATCTTCCCCATCATCATCCTTAAGAACTTGATGGATGATATGTGGCAATTCTTACACACTCTTTGATGCGGAACCCCGTGGATATAAAGATCCAGAAACCCCAGGCACACACTTTGATAGAAAACAAGACGTAGAATAAAGACCCTCCCTACTAAACCCCCAAGAAACCTGTCCTTGGAAACGTAGATAACAGGGAAATGATAGAAAATTCTGCATCACACAGAACCAAGTGAGGAAAACCTCACAACCGTATTGGTTGTCAAACTATGATAAAAAATATGATCAAAAATTCTCCTGTTGTCTATAGGCCAAGTTGCCTATTTATACATAAATTCTAAAATTGAAAATTATCTAATCCTATCTAACATATCTAATTTGCAACTAAAATTTAAAAATTAAAGATATGATTCTATTCTAAAAGATTTATTCCTAACAAAATTAAATCAGATTTGATCTTTATAGATTAGATCAAATTTGATTTAAATCCTAAAAGATAAACTAAATCAATTTAAATCTAAACAAATCTAGACTAAGTCAAAACAAATAAAAAAAAATGAATCTAAACATAATCTAAACATATTTCCAATATAATCAAATTGCTTGCTTTCCAAGTTATTTTAATTAAGCTTGATTCCTTGATCTCCAAGTAACTTGAAATGAGCTCTTGGATTGCTTGATCTCCAAGGCAGAACTGACTTGCAAGAAACAAGCTATTTTCTAGTGTTGGAATGACCAAATTACCCTCTTGAGCATGTATCATTCTCCCCCTCTTTAAAAAGATTCGCCCTCGAATCTTGCCTTTGTAATCTTCAAAGATATCTCCATCATTGCCTTCCCTCCAT
Source organism: Pterocarpus santalinus (assembly GCA_031439595.1). Classification (NCBI taxonomy): domain Eukaryota; kingdom Viridiplantae; phylum Streptophyta; class Magnoliopsida; order Fabales; family Fabaceae; genus Pterocarpus; species Pterocarpus santalinus. The sequence goes on from CM062527.1 coordinate 42,167,358, forward strand.
GAAGCCATCTAAGAACCTACAATTGAATAATCTCACTAACACTCTTTACTCTCTCTTTTTTTCCTTTTTTTTTCTTCTCTTTTTTTTTGCTTTTTTTCTTCTTCTTTTTTTCTTTTTTTTTTGCTTTTTTTTTTGGAACTGAATATACCTCAAATACAAAAAAAAAATGTGGACAAAGTAGACACAAAACGATTAAGGAAACGAGACTCAAAACATAAAGAAAAAAAAACTAGGGAAAACATAAAGAAAAAAAACTAGGGAAATAAAATTAACAAAGCGGAAACGAAATAGAACGAAGGACAGTAAACATAGGGTTTTCCTACTAGACCTCTAAGAAACCTGTTTTTAGCAACCTAGATCACCGGAAATAGATTTTCCTACTAGGCCTCTATGAAACCTGTCCATAGCAACCTAGATCAAAGGAAAGAATTTCCCTACTAGACCTTCAAAGAACCTGTCCTTGACAATCTAGATCAAAGGGAAAAAAAATTATGCTTATAATCCTCACTTTTTCTGATTTCTTCTCCTTTTTTTCTGTTTTTTTTTTTAATCTAAACTAACAATAAAAAGACAAATACTAGATAGAGAAGAAACATAGAGATAGATAAAGATGCGACAGCAACACAAAAGGATAGAATGCACAAACACAAAAAAACAAGAACGCTAACGGACAAGAAAAGAAGATAAACGTAAAAGACAAAGATAAATAGGAATTTATCTAGACCTTGCTCTGATACCAAATGATGCGGAACCCCGTGGATATAAAGATCCAGAAACCCCAGGCACACACTTTGATAGAAAACAAGACGTAGAATAAAGACCCTCCCTACTAAACCCCCAAGAAACCTGTCCTTGGAAACGTAGATAACAGGGAAATGATAGAAAATTCTGCATCACACAGAACCAAGTGAGGAAAACCTCACAACCGTATTGGTTGTCAAACCATGATAAAAAATATGATCAAAAATTCTCCTGTTGTCTATAGGCCAAGTTGCCTATTTATACATAAATTCTAAAATTGAAAATTATCTAATCCTATCTAACATATCTAATTTGCAACTAAAATTTAAAAATTAAAGATATGATTCTGTTCTAAAAGATTTATCCCTAACAAAATTAAATCAGATTTGATCTTTATAGATTAGATCAAATTTGATTTAAATCATAAAAGATAAACTAAATCAATTTAAATCTAAACAAATCTAGACTAAGTCAAAACAAATAAAAAAAAATGAATCTAAACATATTTCCAACATAATCAAATTGCTTGCTTTCCAAGTTATTTTAATTAAGCTTGATTCCTTGATCTCCAAGTAACTTGAAATGAGCTCTTGGATTGCTTGATCTCCAAGGCAGAACTGACTTGCTAGAAACAAGCTATTTTCTAGTGTTGGAATAACCAAATTACCCTCTTGAGCATGTATCACTCTTACTAGGTGTCTTGTCTCATTTGATATATATATATATATATATATATATATATAGAGAGAGAGAGAGAGAGAGAGAGAGAGAGAGAGAGAGAGAGAGAGGGAGTCATAAGGGGACCTGCCGTTTTGTAAAAGATTGTCTTATTGCACCCATCATAGACCAAGCAACTAGGCAAGACATGTTCAAGTAAACTAACATATTTAGGATTAAATTAAGCTCAACTTTAGATTTCCAATAATCCATCTGATCATAACATATAATAATCAATCTCAAGAATATCAAGTCACCATTCAACCATTTTTTTTATATATAAATATAATCTAAAACAAACGAATTTTTAATCCAACAGTAGGTTTTGTTAAAAAAAAAGTTATAAAATGCTATTTATGGTTAAAATTGTGTTTAGTCTATACTAGTATAAGTTGATATCTTCTTATATACATACATATATACATACATAAGGAATTGGTTAACATTAGTGTAAGAATCGACACAATTACACCTTTAATAACATTTTATATAGTATAATTTTTATTAATCCAATTGTTAAATTATAAATACCTATCATGTTGACTATTTGTACCAAACATTTAAAATATTGGACATCAATAAGAAGATCAAATAGTTCTTATTTGTATACATTTAATATTTAATACATTGATTTAAATGCATATAAAAAATATATCAAATAATTTTAAATTAATGCGAAACTTTCTAGGCATAGTCTATAATATATAAAGTTTCAATCCAACAGTAGGGTGTAGTAGTAAGCAAATTATACTCCCAAGTAGAGGATCAAGGATGAAACCATGAAGAAAACAATTATTGAAAAGATCTTTTAGTTGCAATAGTGGTCAAAAATAAAGATACTTTAAAGAACCAAAAAAGAAAAATTAATAGAAATAATAAGATGGATCTAACTTGTCAAGTGACTTGTCTTACTAATAGAATAAGATGGTAAATATGGTGTAATTTTAGAATACTAAAATATAACAGGACTCCAAAAATATAGCCTTATTAATCTCACAACCTTGTCTTTACCATAACACACAAATTAATAATAGCCTTACTTCATTCCTTCTATATAATAGAAGCATAAGGTGCACCTTTTGTTAATGTTTGATGCTTATAGGCCGCTTCTTGGATGCACTTTGCGAGTCAAAGGTGCATTGTGCATCTCGTGATCTAATGCTGCAAATCTAATGGTGTATCAATATACCAATCATTTATAATATATTATAATAATTTTTCAATTTCAACTAGATTTCAGAAATGTGGTTAAATATATTTTAAAAATTATTAATATTTATTTGCATGACCTTGAGTTTAAACAAAATTTTTTGGGGATATTCTCAATAATTTCATAGAATCATACAATACTTTTTGATTTATTTGTGCAATCCTAGAATTAAACAAAATCATCTTGAAATTAAATAGAACTTTTCTAGGATATTCTCAATAATTTCAAAATAACGCAGATAAATTTTAGTTATTTTAAAAATATATTTAATTACATTTTTGAAACCTAGTTTAAATTGTAAAATTACTACATTATATTACAGCTAATTGATGTATTTATATAGTAATTTGTTCACTCCATCTATATAAGAAAAAAAAAATCTATACTAGTTACCAATAAAATTGTTCACTCCATCCAAAACCATGCATCACCAAACAAACAACAAAAGAACCATAAACCCTATCACTTTCAAGCAACATGGAGTGACAACAACGAAAGGCATGCATAAGCCAAAAATCGTGCTCAAGCACAAAAGAGACTTACTCCATCCCACATCATGCACCCTGCAAACAAAGAAAGCTTCATAAACAACCCCCCCCCCTCTCCAAAAAACAAAAAAACAAAAAAAAAAAGGAACAACAAATAAATACCATAGCTAAATAGAGACTTACACAATTAGTCACTCTAAAACACATGGCTGCTAGTAGCCGGAGAAACAAATCGATCTCACAAAATTGTTCCTACGAGAACACACACACAGGGGAGAGAGAGAGAGAGAGAGAGAGAGAGAGAGAGGGGTGGGAAAGACACTCCTTACATTGCTGATGTTGATCAGAAACAACAAAAATGAAAAACCAAATCTATCCATCATTTAACGACTTCAAAGAAATCTTACAATACAAAAGTAGGGACAATTTGGTAACTTGAAAAAAAAATTCCAAAATGCATTTCACAAAAAAAAAATACATATCCCTCGATAAATCACTCTATTTAAAAGTTGATATTAAGGTCGGGGATAAACTCAAAAACAAAAAATTTAAGCAAAAAGAGTGAACAACTTAACATATGTCTATTACTATAGGTTTGGGGATAGAAAAAGATTATCATAACCCTCTGCAGATAAAAATGCAGTAAAACGACAACAAAAAGAAAGATAGCTTTGACATTTCACGTAATAATAATTGAATAAAATAAAATAATAAAACTCACTTACTCATTTAACGATTGTTAATCATGCTAAGTCAACGAAATTTATCACTCTTTAATATTTTTCATTATTTTTTTCTTTTAATTTTTTTCCAGAAGTGTACATCTAGCATTTATCATGCTGGAATTGTAATGCGACACTCATCAAGAGGCGTTCGATGCCATGGCATTCTACGATGTTAAATCTACATTAGGCTGGACAACAACCTCAAAATCTATAGCTTGATGTCAAGCATTCACGTAATGTTAATCTTCAAACTGAAAGAACTGAAGGGCTGGGAAGGAGATAAAGAATAATGAGTAGAGATTGAAGCATCAATTTCAGAAAATTAAAATGAAAAAAAAAATTAACTGATCAAAATAACAAAGCCATATCATTATATATTTGAACATGATACACCCTTTTCTTTTTCCTTCTTTTATTCAACAAACCTATTTACAGATCAGGAAGATCACTTCCGTCTAAAGAAAAGGCTATATTACAGCAGATAAGAGGTGAACTTCCCTAAGGAGTTTGAGGTCCGTCTTATTCAGCTATACCTGTTCCAAGTTGTACAGCTCCACTAAACGCTATAACACGCACAAATTACTACCAAGCTCTTCCACATATCTTGATCAGATATAGCTACTTGATTCCTACTTTCATCCATCTAACTCAGTCAAAAATCATTGCCTCTTGACATCAGACTCTTCAGTCTTCGCAAATCGTCCGCGGATTCTTGGTTGACTGTCGGCGAGAGCCTTCCTGCAAGCATACTGGGACCAAAGCACATTATTAGTTAAGTTCAAAATCAGGTGATAGGCTGTAAATGGTGTTGTTAGAATTATGCAGCATTTTTTTATGCACATTAAACAACTTAGATGCATATCAAGGGATTCACTGAAGCTGCTTTTTATAGCATTGATCCAAAAACAACAGCAATTCAAGTGATGACGATTTATACAAGACACTACACTAGTCATCCATGACACATTTGCAACATAAAATCACAAAAAGAGTTGATCGAAATTAGTCCAAGAAACCCTTGGAATTGAACAGGAGACCAAAAACGGACATCATATTTTAAGCAGGAAGCATTAACCAATAGCATTTCTCCATTTTTCTTTTGATCCCATCGGTATGTAGCAGCAGAATCTTTCAAAAGAAGTGAAGGCATATGTGAGGCAATCCACTCCAAATAGCTTTCATGGCTTTTGTTTTTGAAATTCTTAATTAGCACAATGATGGCTAACGTAAAGTTACCTTGATTTTCCTTCCAAAATTTCTCTTCGTCTTCTTGTTCCAGTATCTGGAGAGTTTTTCTCGACGTTCCTCACTAGTGCAGTTGCTGAAAAGAGAAGGCCTCTCAAGGGGAGATTGGCCAACGCTCATGTTACCATTACCAAGGGTCTGTCACAAAAGAAAAGGTGTCAATCATTCGGCCTATAATGTTAAAAATGGCCAGAAATCTATAGAGTTTTCTGCTGGCATGGAAAAAAACTGTCAAAGTAGTTAGTTCAAAGTTATCAATCGGATTAAGGTCATTCCAGCATTCCTTTTTGGTGTCACACTGGGTAAAAATCACGAGTTTAATAGTAGATCAATTGATACAGATTAAGTCTTCTCTCTTGATTGAGTTCAATAAGCTATACTCAATTTATAAAAAGCAGACACTATCTATATATATGAATCAGTTCAGCCTGACCTTTATATCTCCTTCGCTAAATGCTCTCCGCATGCCATAATCTGCATTGAAGTCTATTCCTGGGAAATCAAGGAAAGCAGGTTTCATGCCTGCCCCATGCATCCAGTCCATTGCACTCAGACTTCCTGAACTGACACTCTTTGGTAATGGCATGGCAGGAAGTGGTTTGTTTTCTTGAATAAAATTCTCATCTATGTTCAGAGCAGGAATCTTGATTTCCAGAATATCAGACAGTGGAGACTCTATTGCTGCCTTTTCTAAGAGATCCTTTTTGCACTCATAGAACACCTCACTTAGAAGCTGTTCATTTTGAAGAATGTCAATATCTGTGGATTTTAGACCCTGCGAGGAGACATCTTCCCCGCAAGATATCATTGCTGCTGTCATGGGATCCACGTCCATGGGTGGTTCCTCAAGAATAGGCTCTGGTGCTTTGAACAGATCTCCTTCCACTAACAAATCATACTCTGACATTGCACAAGGTTGAACAAGGTCACTCTGCATTGAAGACCAAAAAAGGTAATCAACAGGTGATTAAGAAAGAAAATATTACAGAATGGAGAACCAGAATACTATCAGTAAAAACAGAATTTTAGCTTTAGAAAACAAAAATAAAAAAGATGTCAAATAACAATTCATCATCAACACCAGTAAACATCTTAACTAATGTTATGTATTAGAAATGTAACTATAACAATAATGTTAATAAAAACTAAAGTAGTGGACAGATGCGTTGCTTAATTCCAGATGCAGTGTGAGTTATCATGATTTGGATCTCCCTCATCTTGTCCCTCTCTCTCACTCACACCCTCGCACTAACAAAACGAGGTCGGTTTACAATAAACAATTATATTATAACTTTATTACTTGTATACTTACTAATGTTAAGAAGTTGCTATAGGATGTGATACCATAACGTGAGACCAAAGATGCCAAAAGTTTTCATCATTAAATTTGCATTATTCTATCAAGTAAAAAGGTTCCTAAAGCCACTGTTCAAATTACTAATCTCTTAGAATAGGTATTGTATGTCACCAGCATCCTACCAAAACATGGTTTTATTTATAGAAAAAAATTTAGATCAATAGATGTTGTTCCTCAACACTTCACAAAGAGAAAATGGGAAAGAAAACAAGAGATTTTATCTTAGGCCACAGAAAAGCTATTTACCAGAAAAAAGACTTAAGCAAGGGTGTCACTGTCAAGAGTTTCACGTTCAAAGAATTATACAAAATTCTCTGGTTTGGTACATGGACTCAAAGTGTTGTTATCAGGGTTTCATATATTTTTTGTAGGTTAAGTTATAAAAGCTTAAAAAGATATAGAGTTTCTAGCTTTTTATTTCACTTCAAAGCGAATACCATATACAATAGCAAAACACCATATTCATACAATATAGCAGAAGCCTCGCGTCAATGAAAGGTGCCAAACTCCCAATACATAATTCAGCTGAACCTTCACATGGAAAGGAAGAGCTGGCTAGAGTAGTCAGGTTATTTGAAGGTATTAGGCCTACATGACTGCATATTCAAAGCCCATGCTTCACCCGAAAAGCTGACTTTGAAAGAGTCCAGGTGTTGATGTGGCTGAAACATTGAAACTGGCATCAGAGACATTCAGTCCACAATGAACTTGACTATAACTCAGCTGGAGAATATGGATCACAATTTTGGTTATGAACATTCAAAATAGTGAAATTGTTGTTAACAAGTATCAACGTATCTTAATCCCAACACCCAATAGTTGTTCCAAACTTCATTGACCAAAACACCATCAGAAACAACCCACTTATAATTTTTATCTTTTTAATTTTGTAGCGCAGAAGTAGAAGCAAATAGCATGATGACCTCCTTTCTCCAACTATGTATTTAGTGCGAGACAAAACCATGAGGTTTCGATGAAATTATTGAGTTGAGCATTAACAAGTCCCTTTCCTCCAACCTTTTTCATTGCCATAAAGAAAAAAGAGAATAATAAAAGGACTTTTTCCTCTTCAATCAACCTCCCTCAGTGCGGCACAAAAAAAGACAAGCCCCACTTTGAGTTCACACTTCACACCAAAAATTAAATAAAGAAAAACGGAAGAAAGAGCACGGAACACGGAAGTATCACACAACGAAAACACTTTCCATCTATGCTATTTTTTCTTTTCCTTTTGCAACACTTTTCCAGATCCAGCATATAAAGCCAGCTCCAGCTGTTTCCACTTGTGCTATGAGTATGACTATGAGAGAAAACATTCTGAATGAATGGTTGGAACAATCAAATGAATAACTAGATATTAAATCACAAAGAATCGTTTTGTTATCAATTCTACTTCTCAAACTCGATATTATCAATCAAGTAACCAAGAATTACAAAAAAAAAAAAAAAATCTTTCTTTTTTTTTTTCAAAAAAAAAAAAGCATGTTTCAAATTTGGAATGCAAGAAACGAAAGATTAAAAGACAAAGGTATAAATTTTATTTTGCCCCGTTTGCTCCAAAGAAACTAATAGGAAACATTTAGGATACAGAAGAAAGAGAAGAGCCCGAGAAAGAAAAGAAAATTTTGAGAATTTACTGCGTACAAGAAAAAGCTTATTAAGCAAATGCAGATTAACCAAGCACAGATAGAAGAAGATGGTGAAGAAAACGAAACAAAAAAAAAAAAAAAGCAAGGTAATAGAAGAAAGTGGACGAAGTGAGAGAGTGAAAGAGAGGTACCATTGAAGCATTGGACTTCTGGATCATGCAGTACTCGTCAAGTTGTTGAAGCTCCTGAGAGAAATTCTGCAAGTACGGGAAGAGAAGACCGGTCTCTGCATACATTTTTCACAGCACAGGAACACTCTCTTTGAAATATCAAAGCTTCAATGAGAAAACAGAAGTCACTTCCCCAAGGAAACAGAGTGAAAGCAGAGCAAGAAAGTGGGACACAGAGCAGCCAAAATGAGAGAGAGAGAGAGAGAGAGAGAGAGAGAGAATTGTTGGGGAGGGGTTAGAGCTTTGAGGTTTGAGCTTTGATGACTTTCAAGACCAGCAAGAAAGAGAATTTATATGTATAAAATTCAGGGAAAAGTGATATAAGAAAATACTTGATAAAGACAAAAGTAGGAAAAAGACACCATCATTTTTATAATGCAGTGACCCCATCTCTATTGTCATGCTCATTAAAGAAAAGAAAGTATTATTTTAAATAAAGAGATAATTTTTTTTTGGAGTATTATATATGCAAATTGCAGCACAGAATACAGGTGAATTGCACCGAGCCAATGACATTGGACTGTGGCCATGTTGGCGGAGTGGAGCCTCGGAGCTGAGCAGTGATCATCACTCATCAGTCAGAGGCTTTTGCAGTACTCTTAAATTTTTTGATTTTTTTTATTAACAAGTATCATAAGAGCATTAGTCAAGAAATTTAAATAATTTTTTTAAAATTTTTAATGTTTATAATGCACTAAAAGTTTAAAAAGTTTATTTTTTAATTAAAATTTTTTACTTTAAATTTCTTAATCAATACCTTAAAGATACTATTTAAAAAAATCTAATCTTTTCAGTATTCGTACGCATAATTTTCTTTCTGTACTTTTGTTATTACATAAGCATATGCTAAAATTTAGAATTCTGACTAATTATTAGGAATTCTACATGTCATCCATAAGCAACTAGAGAATTCTTACTTGTGCACTTCAAATCTCTTATATTAAGTGAAGATATATCAATGTTCCTCAATTAACTCATCAAAGTGAGATGTTAGAATCACTTGTAGAATAGTAATTAGATTGAGAGTGTATTTATTTTAAATTTTAAAAAGGATGATTTTAAAATTTAAATTTTATCTTTAACTGAAAAAATTAAAAATTAAAAATTAATTTTTTTGAGATTTTACTCACTTTTAGAAAATTATTTAAACATATAAAAATTAATTTTTTAATAAAATATGATTTTTTTATAAAAAAATCAAACAAACTCACCTTGATACAGAAAATAGTATTTAGATTCTTCAGTAATTTAATTGAAAATTTCAATTTCTTACAAATAATTCTTAATTTCGATGATAAAATATGAGTATAAATTTTCAAAGATATTTTGGGAGGAGACAAAACTTCTGCCATCAGCCATCATTCACTGACCCGTTTCGTTTGAATTGAGTTAAAGTCATTTAAATATAATTGCATTTTCTTTTCTTTTATAATATTTTACTAAATTAAACAGTAAAAAATATATATTTTTCTCTTTTCGTTTTCTAGTGTTGAACGAGGGCTCAGCACTTTGAGGAGCGGAGCAAATTTTATATGCATGTTTAGTTTTATTTTTATAAAATTTAATTTTAAATAAAATTAATTTAATTAAAATTAATTTTAAAATAAAATAATTTATATTTAATAATTTATTTAAAATTAATTATAATAAAAAATAAAAAATTTTATTTATCTCCAAATTAATTTTAAAAATAAAAATTAATTTTAAAAATAAAAAAATCAAATATCATTAAAAAATAATTAAAATTGATTTTAAAATTCCAAAAACAATTCTAACCTCTCTCACTCTCCCACTTCCAGTTCAAACACACTATACATCCCAATATCTTCTCAAGGATGAAATTCTTGGAAAACATTACTCAAAATCCTTCGCAGACTCAAAATGCATGGACCAAATCCTATCATCCCAATCCATGGTCTCAAAACAAAATCACATTCATCACGATCTCTCAGATTATACATTAATACACTGACTTCTTACGACCCTTCTTGCCCCTTGTTTTCACATGTTTGATGTCCTCATCTTTAGATTCCTGAGCTTCAGCCAATGCACATGGATCACTTCCGCATCATTCTTGGCATACAACCCAAGAATTTTTCCAAGCTTCCATGTGTGTTTTGCTTCCTCAATCTTGTCATCTTCAATCAAAACTTTGGCTGCCTCACAATCCGCGAGAGATACACTTTGCTGCGCATCTGCATCATAATTATATTTTTCTCTTTTTTTTTAAGTTTTTTTTTCCTTCTAATTTTCCCTCCACCTAGCACAAACTGTGGACAATATGGCCTTAGATTCATTAACGTCCCATGCCCACGCGCTGACATGATGCTTTTGAGTGACACAAGCCCATCAATTTTGGTTCGTACTAGTTTCACTTCGATATTATGGTTTTGGAACTCCTAAAGTATCCAAGTGCTATAGATGTTACAAGAGCTATCTTATTTATACATAAAGTTAAGATATTTAAATATTATATTTTTTTAAATAAATATATAATCTATTATCTTATTTTGATATATACATATTTCAATATTTATTTATACTCACATAAATATATTATATTTCATATTATATCTATATATAATATGTCCAAAAAATATTTGTCATATTACAATAGAGAAAATAATAATTGTGTGGTAATTGTAATGCGCTGTCTAACGTCAAAGGTGATGGTAATTCTGCATCGTGTTTGTTGATGAGAGTCTCATAGAGGAGGAGCTGGAGTGTACTAACAATAATTGATGTATTGGTACTCTAGCATGGTCCTAGTCATAGATCTTGAAGGTGTGTGGTACGCCCATAGTTACCAAGTACAGCACAAATAGCGCCAAAGTAGATATACTTAATATTTTAAAAGTAACTTAGTTTAGACCTTATAAAAATTCATAATTCATATGTATTAATGTTTGTTAACTTATATAATACAAATACTTGATAATATTAATTATTTAAAATTATTAAATATTTTTCATAATTTTTTAAAATATTAAAATTTTTCATTTCTTAACTAACAAGATTCAACTATAACTCAATACTATTCTTCTTTCATTTTTGTTTTAATAATTGTTCATGCAATTTTTGGTCACAATGATGGTTAAGTAAAGTTATCCCAAACACATAATATTGTAAGTAAAGTTCATTCAAGAGAAGTTAACTTCTAGTGCGATCAACCACTTTTGGGTACCTACAACTCAATACTATAACCTATCTTATTTCTTTTCCTGATGCTCTATATATCACCTTTGTCAAACCCCACACATTGCTCTCTTGATTTAGCCATGCCTCAAAGCTTGATCTCTTAACATATCTTTCTCTCTCTTGAACCATATATTATATATAGATTACAAACACTTGCCTTCATAAACTATTCAGGCTATCTGATTCCTTCACTCCTTTGCAATTGTTGCACTTCACTCACATAGCTCGATTTGTTCTACTCTTGCTTCTCTTTACTTCACTTTATTCATATTTATAAGGTAAAATGTTTCTCTTGAGAGGTAGGATAGGTTGACTTTTCAAGTCGTTTATTTTACTTTTTTTTTTCTTTTTATTGGTAGGGGAAGCGAGTCAATTTATGGGTTGACTTGCCTGACTCTTTTTTCTTTCTATCAATTTTTAAATTAAAGTGGGGGTTAGCAGGATAAATTGTAGGTTAATATGCTTAAACCGTTATTTTTTTCATTCAAATGTTGGCCACCAAGTAGTTGAACTTAATTTTTTTTTTTTTTTTTTTTAGACTAGTTGACTCCAAGCACACCAACCAATTATAAAATGGGATGGATTTACACGTCTAATCAATTCACTAAAATAGGTTAAACCTCTTCACCTTACTTTCAACCTAACCCATGGCCAAGTAAGGCTAGTCGAGGCAAGTTAACATGTTTTGCCATCTTTATTCTAAGGGCATTACATCATTTTATGCACCAAGTGAAAAGGGACATGCCACAATGGCTGATAAAAAAGAATCTCTTTGATCCTTATCCATTATTCTTATTTCAACTCTATTGTATATAGCTTTAAGCCATTACGGTATCTATCTTTTCTCTATTACTTTACTGTCTTAGTGTAATTCTTGAATTGAGAATCAAAGTGTCTCACAGATATACCACCCTTTTTACCTACTGTTGCACAAGGACGATCAAGTGATCATCAACTTTTTTCCATATTCAGGTTTACCCTATCTTCTGAATTTTGGACAGAACTTTGGTGTTATCTTTGGGAAATAACAAACTTCTATTATCACTTTTGTAACATCCCCATTTCTACCTAAGCTAATTAGCTCGGTGTTTCCGGCTAATTAGAGGGATTAGCGATTAATTGAGAACTAATCGATTAATCCCGAGAGCAAGAGCTTAGTAAATTAAGTCTAGCCAACAATTTAATCATAATGTCCTAAGCGTTTTAATAAAACCTTAATCGTCAAATCCCTAATTACTCGAAGGTGCCAAAACAAAAGCAAGACAACCTAACCTTACTAATTAAGTTTATAATGATTAAGACACTTAAGACAACTCTTGAAAAATTAAACCCCAAATTGAGCATATGCTTAACCGTAATGCAAGACATCATAAAAAGTGTAATTGACAAGAGTTAACTCATGGGTAATTAAGCCAATTAAGTTAAATTACATTTAAATAATTCTAATAACATTTAGAGATAAAAGTGCTTCTATACATATGCCCTAAAAAGACATACCAAGGAGGAGCAACATCTCACCCTTCATTCAATCTCTTTAATCCTACACCATTAGATCAAAAGCCAAGACTAGGATCCTTGTCATCCACCATTAGATCTTGACACTTGGATGAGTCTTAGACAAGCAACCAAATCCTAAGAGGGGTACTCTCCTTTAACCCCTAGAGAAAAACACAAATTGGACATTAGAATGCCTCCAAGACTCAAGGAAAATACAACCCTCTCTTTTACCCTAAAGTTCTTAGCCTTCAACCTAGCTAAACTCACCCACTCCCCTTGCTTGTTAGAGAAGCAAGGGCAATCAGCCCTCCCTCCCCCCATGTACGCCTCCCTCCCTCTCTCTTTCTCTCTTCATTTTCATTTCACTCATCCTCTTCTCTCTCCTCAATTCCAAAATTCTCCTCCTTCTCTCTAAACTCTCTAACTTCTCTCTAGAATCCTTCCATTTCTCTCATCCTTTCCTCTCCTCATCCCACTCACAAGCTCTTCAAGAGCCACCATTTTTTTTGTTCTTGGAGAATCAAAGACAATCACATACCAAGCCTCTTTCAAGATCCAAGAGGAGGAATACCACCACCATCACCTTCTTCCATCACAAATTCCTTCAAAGAAAGCTTCTTGGTAGTGGCTCTAAACTCTTTTTCTCTCTTGTTTTTCAAGCTTTAGAACTCCTATGCTCTCCATAGCTAGGTGATTTTAAAGATTGATTATGGGCATCATAGCCATTCTTGTCATAAAATGAGATGTTGTTGCTTGTATGGTTGTTTGTTGAAAACATGTTTTCGGTTTGGTGTGATGCATAGTTGAACTCAATATTTTTGAACTCCAACATGTTAGTTTTTCATTAATCTTTCATGGTATATGAGTGTTTTATAACTTGAGAATGTTTTCTTGAAAGTAAGGTTGAGTGTTTTGGAGAAAACATGAGAAAAATCAAAACATAAAATCTGGATTTTCTAGCAGTCTGTAAACCGAATAGTATAACTTTTTCCAGAAAACTCAAAAATTAGTGGAACCAATTTTATATGAAAATAGACTCAGAGAGCTTTCCATGCATATAAAATACATAAGATTCGGAGTTAAAATGAGTGAGATATGATTTTTCAAAGTGGACTGTTCTCGGATTGGTTTCTATCTGGGCAGTCTACACTAAAATGTGTATAACTCAAGCTACAAAAATGATTTTTGAGTGAGACCAAGTTTAAATGAAAGATAAGACATAGAGGAACATACCCATAAAACAGTTTTCTCAGATTCCTTCTGAGTAATTATAATGAGAAGTAACAATCCACTGTACCGGGAGTGAACTTAGAAACTGAACAGTCAGAATAAAATATGCATAACTGGAGTTAGAAAACGAATTTTTGAGTGGGACTTATTTTGTTAAAAACTAGACTCAGAACCCTATAAGCATATAAAATTTCGCATTAAAATGATAAAATACCAAATTATGGTGAATTTTTAAAGTCACTGCCTAGGGTAAAAGCAAAACTGTCAAAACTTAACCTTAAGTAAGACTATGCATAAATGACTTAAAAAGGTAAAAGACCTTAGCCTAAAGTAGTGAAACTTCATAATTTACTTAATGAAGACTAGATAGAATAAAATACTAAGCTCACCTAATCCTTAACAAAAGAAGCAAATAAAACGAAAAATCGAATGTAAAAGTAGTTAATGTACTAGATTAAGTTCATAAGATTCTAATCAAACTATAATGCAAAACCTGAACTATAAATCTTCCAAATTAAAATATGAAAATCATATAAGTCAAGTTAGAATAATTGAGGAGAAGGAATCAATAAAACGAAAGCTAATGTAAAAGCTTGCACCTAATTTACTAAGCTAAGCTCATAAGACTTTGCTTGAGAATATGCGTATGTTTATGTTGCAAGCATGATGTTATGATGATGATGTGATTATGATGCCATGATAATGATGATATGATGATGATGATATGATATGATGATATGATATGATGCTGTGATACTGGTATTCTGTTTGGCAAAATTTTGGGAAGCTTCGGTCTAGCCGTTATGCTGCCAAAATTTTGTAGAAATTGTGGACTTAGAAATATTTTGCATCATAAGCTTTAATAAGAAGAAAAAGTAAACTAAGGGTGTGATCCTTCAAAAGGGAAGGTGACCCAAAGTAAGTTCCCCTCACCCACGACTCACATGAGGCATGGCATGACCCAGCTAGTGTGAGTATAGGGGATAGGGCTTACATGAGGCATGGCATGACCCAGCTAGTGTAAGTACCGAAATTTCTATGGTGTCGACGGCCACGGTATGAGCTCATTACCACTTATGTTTAGTGGGTGGAAAGAAAGGACTTAAGATAAGTCAAGTTAAGAAAAGAAAGGGACTTCGGTCTAACCCAAGTAAAGAATATAACTCTCAACCTGTTTATGTATGTTATGAATAGTCATATAAGCTTTCATGTATGCCATGATGTTGTTAGTACAACGAGGATAAGTACTAAAAATGGGATCCACTTCGGATAGTAACGTTTTCGAAAATCAAATAATTGAACCTATTGTATGCCCACAGTTTTCATTTAAAAACCGAAGTGGTTGGGACGATGACGATGACACCTGTGTGTCAGGGTCGAGTCCTACTGAGAAATCTTATTTCTCATCCTTGTTGTTTTTCCGTCTCGTCACCAGATACTCATGGAGCATCACGTGGCATGGAGCATGGAGCCTCCCCACCATGAGTGGGCCTATGATGAGGGCGCCCACGCTATTGTGGCCACGACCACCACGATAGTCCGTACATACTTCTACTTGGGTCGAGCTTTTGAGCAGGAGGAGCCAGAGATCCCGCCTGCAGACGTATCATCGGCACCCCTCGGACAGCCGCTGGGTCCTTGGGATTTCCCGCCCGAGCCATTGCCTGAGATCGAGATGGAGCCTATGTCTCCAGGTCTACCCGTAGTCGAGCCTGTGTCGCTGCCAGAGGTTCCCGTGGTCGATGTGAGTTCGACGGCCACCCCTAGGGCCGCAGCAGCTTCGCCGCCACTCCCCGAGTATCAGCTTGTCGCATCTGAGGAGGATCCCTCCGAGGCACGTTCTTCGATGGGCAGCTATACTTCTGGCCGTCGCATCCGTCGTATCGAGGTGATTAGTAGGCACCCCCGCATCATTCGTACCCCTCGCATTCCCTGAGGCCGAGCAGTGGGGGGGACTAGGCATTCGAGGACCTGAGTTCGTTCGATGGAAGGGCATGGAAGGGGCAGAGAAGCTAGTATATGTCTACGTGGGCTTATCCCAATATTGCTCCTTATCTGTTGTATTTCATTTTGCATTTAGACCTTATCAGGCTTGTACTTTTGATATTTTGGGGCCATGGCATGACCATGAGTTCCTTTTTATGTATTTGTTGGATATTATGCGGATACTTATATTATATGGTTGATGTTGTAATTTGAATGCATGATATTATGATTTATCTCTTATTCCTTCCATTTATATCAAAATCTCTACGATACGCTCGCTTACTGTTATCTTCTCGCGCAAGGCTTTACTTTTCAAAAGTGACGACATATTTCAAAAAAAAAATTTACTGTATTTTTCGCGTAATTTAATTTCAAGTGAAGTTTAGTTTTCCATGGGCATAAGTAACAATTAATAAAACGCTGTAATACGACTTAAGCGTAATATGGATTTATTAGGGTGTTACAACTTTCACATTTAGGTTGATAACTACCATCCCTAATATGAAGAAGAGATTTGTTAACTTCAGGAATCTCTACATGATGGAGAATCCACACCTATATTGGGCTCCCAAATAGCTAGCCACTCATCCCAACCCCCAAATTGCATTCCATAATTGAGAGATGTAATATCACAACATTGGAAACAAGGCCCGATGCTCTTGCGCTCGATAAAAGTGTTGTTGCAATTAAGATGGCTGTGATGAATTTGGATTGTGAAAATGTCTTAAGACTCACTCAAAAGTAAACCTAAGAGATCATAGAACTCAAGCATATGCCCAATACTAGGAACATTAAGGGAGTGACCAATAAAATGAAGTCCCAGAAAATGATGAATGATAGACATCAAATAGAGGATAACTTTGCCGCCACAGAGCCAACCTAGGCAACAGTGAAGTAGTACTAGTTCACATATCTAATCTCTAAGTTCATCATGGACATCTCACTCCCGAAAGGGTTCAAAATCCCATAGGGGAATGAACACCTATGGAAAATCCTCAAACCGTCAAGATCACCTCAATTATTTTTGTTCTTCCATGATCCTCATTCCTAAACATGTTGTGGATAGCAATGTTCAAGTGGTTTTCTCCTTGCCTTTGTGATCTGTGAATGATTTCTTAGAGCTAGCAACAAAGTTTTTAGCTCATTTTCTCTACCGGCAAAAGTCAACAACAGACATCAATGAGCTTGATTAACTTTTACAAAGGTCACAATGAATCCTTCCAAGATCACCTATATACATTTGATAGGGAAGCACTGCACATACATGACTTGGAAAAGGTAATGGGCATATGTGCCATCATTATAGAATGCAACCAAAGCCATTCAAGAACTCCATGGCCAAGAAGCTACCTTCTTACCTCAACATGCTAAATATAGAAGAATAAAATGGATAAATACTTCAACATGGATGAGATATGAGGCCAAAATGGAAGTGAATAGTCGTATTCAACAACCACTGAGGAAATAGGAATGTTGGAATGATTATAAGCCTAAGATGAATAAGAACCATAGCCCTTGCCCAAAGAAGTTACAAGAAGTGTCCCATATAGAGCTCTCTTGCCTTCTAATGCTAAGACCATTATGGCCTCAAATGAAAATAGGCAAATCTCACCATTCTAACTACCACGAGAGATATGGGAACAAGGTGAGAAATGCATTGAGCTCAAATATGCCACTGAGAACTTTAGTCTATGAAGTAAGGCTTATGCGGTACATATTATATCCCAGGAACAACAAAACTTAATCTACCATAGAATACTAGGTGTCAAAGTTATAGCATATGAATAAGTTTGTGATGGAACTCACCTTCTCAAGATAATGACAAATGCCATCCATGAAATCATTCTTCTCCTTCGCACCATAGTCATCAATCCCTTCATTTAGTGGACACCTCAAGAAGTACCCCTCACAAAACCATCTTGAGAAATATCAACATGATTACTAGTACTTTCAGTGGTGATGCGACAGCCAAATCCTCAAGAAAGAAGCATCTATGGGCATCTATGGGAAGTGTTTAATATAATGGCTAGGATAACACCCTTAGAAGAAAGATAGAAACAATGAAGCCCAAAAATTAGTTTCATAGATGATGATAGGGTCGGAATCATTCTCAAACATGACAATCCACTCGTCATCGCTAGCTACATGGCCAACAGCAAGGTGAACTAAGTGTTTGACAATCAAGGGTGCTCCGTGGATATGTTATTCATGGATGCCTTCAATTGCATAAAGTTTTCGAGATCCAAAATGAACTCTAAGGCTCCATAAGCTGTTAATCACCACAAATATCCTAATAATTATGCTAGTTTTAACTCTAATAATCCCACTGGTTTTATTCCTATTGCTTCTAGTTATATGGTAGAGGAAATGGAAATCATGGTGGTAGGCTTGGGAATTTTCGAGCTCATGGTAAAGGAGGAAGCCACAAGTCTTAACTCATTTGCCAAGTGTGTTTAAAGCCTAGTCATCCTATTTACCTTTGCTACCATAGCTTTGATCAAAATCATCATCCTAATCAACTTAGCATACTTCGACCTCCTCTTGGATTTCTTCATAAATAAGTGAATATGGTTATACTCATTGATCATCCTTCTAAATGCCCGGTTCCCTAACTCAAAAGCTACACATCATGTGATAGCTGAAGGAGCTAATCTATTGTAAAAATCCAAGTATCATGGCTCAGATAAGGTGTTTGTAGGAGATGGATCAAGTTTACACATTAAGCATATTAGTTCAGGTCATATTATTTCAACATTGAGTCCCCACACAACATTTACACTCCATAACTTATTACATGTGCCTACAATCACTAAAAATCTTATTCATGTCATGAAGTTTGTAAAAGACAATGGAGTATAATTTGAGTTTTATCGATTCCGGTGCTTTGTTAAATCTTAGCATACACACAAGTACTTTGGAGGGCTCAACTAGGCTAATAGCTTATATTGCTTCAAGGAGTTTTATTTACAACATAGCTCAAATAAGTCCAAGCCTTGCAAGTTAATTGTTGCCTCCATTGCTTCAATTTTTAATTATGCTTTTCAATTCAAAATCTAATGTAAAATTGTGGCATCTTAGGTTGGGTTATACCACCTATGTGATTGTTGATTATTGTCATGCTTGTCTATATACTAAGTGACGTCACCTACCTTGTCATAGTTTTCAATTAGTGTATAACACTTCATTATAGTTGGTTGTGGTTGATTTGTGGGGAACAGTCCCCATCATTTTGGAAAATGGCTATCAGTGCTACATTTCCTTTATCGATGTGCATTCACATTACACTTGGGTTTTCTTTCTTAAATGAAAATCAGATGCTTTGTTTATGTTTAAAGAGTTTAAAACCAAGTTGGAACTACAACTAGGGTGTTGCATAAAGATTGTATATTCAAATTGCAAGTTTTCCTTATTGAACTTGAGCCTAAATCAGACATAAGTGCACTCAAGTCTCCATAGTGAAAGTGTAATATCCTCAAAATATATATGCCATGCTCGAGTCGTGCAATCATATTTAGAGGCTGTTATGATTGCTATAGAAACTTTTAAATAAGAAAAACATAATATATGGCCTTTAGAATTTCATACTTCATTACCAAATAAAGACTTACAATCCCAAGTATTTGATAAATATATAATTTAAAATACAAGTTGGAAAAACTTAACTAATATTATACACAAAACATGTCTTGTTCTACGTTCTTCACTTCATTATACTAGCTGCCCGCCTTAACATTCAAGCTGGAGTCTAGGTATTGGGCTCAAGTCCATGTTCTTGGTGCATACTAGTCCCAAAACTTTGCAGCAAACTTGAAGTCTAGTCTATGTACTAGAATGGTCATGGGAACATATAAACAGGTAGTGAAAATTTAAGATTCTTAGTAGGTACACTCATTTCACTAAGCACATAGGGTGTCATTGTAAATATTCCAGCTGCTTCGATTTATTATGAAGACGTGAACAAATACATATAGGCATAGGTCCAATTTTTAAATTTATAAACATATTTTCTCGAAACAAGTTGCTTTTAGCAATCACTTGGCACATTTCAGGGCAAGTATAATAATAGTAATATCATGAATTCCAATCACAACAATAGGAGTTACACAATATAATGAGATCATGGTATATGCGTATGCAAATGCAAATAATTGAATCATGCAAATGCACTTGGCTTTTTTGTCTCTTTCTTTAATTTGCAACTTGAACATCTATAAATGGTCCCTTGGAAATGGATGATCTCTTTCCACTTCTAGGTAATAGCCTACTTTTTAAGACCGAGCTCGCTCCTATATGTGATTGCTAGGTTTACGTTCCTCGACTCTTACACCGATTTATTGCCCTTAAATCTGTTTAACAGTATTGCCCAAGTAATCATCTTTGACAATATCGCCTTAACCTACTACTAGGTGGAGGTTCGATATGTCTCTTTGTAAGTTCTTGTTACCTTATACATTCTTATTCATGGTCATGCATGAATATGTAGTATGTACTTATGCACATGCTTCATATCGTATTTCAATTACATTCTTTCATGCATAATTATCATGTACATAATAATATTCAAGTGTGCATCCTTGCTCAAATCTTCCCATATAATAAACGTTACAATAATTGTCATAACTTAACTCATAGTTTTATGTCTTGCTTAAACACTTTGATTATAAGCCACTAGAAATCTATCCCACGTTAGGAATTTATTCTGAATCCATATCTTGTTGTTTGGCCCTTATATTTTATGACATCGTTCTTTATCATATCATTTATTTAACTCTCTTAGTCCCATATGGTTTATTTGTCGGTAACTCAAGTTACATCCATTTTACTAAAGTTGTTCTAGTCTCATAAGTATGAGTTCTGAGCTCCGGGTTTACTAATGGTCCCCAACTTCCTAGTTTCGAGTTTAAGAAAAAGGGTTCCCAGATCCTCCCAGATTCGGAGTTTAGGATAAGGGTTCCTAGATCCTCCCAGGTTCCAAGTTCAATAAAAGGGATCTTGGATCCTCCCATGCTACAGCTCCAACTCTATGGAAGAGGGTTCCGAGTTCGTTCAAGGTTCCGAGTTATGATCTTAAGGAATAGGGTTTCGGACTTCGATCTTGAGAGAAAGTTTACTTTCTCCCTAGCCCTTGAGTTCCGAATTCCAAGATTAAGGGAGAGGGTTTGCTTTTTCCTTATTCTGTGAGTTCCAGGTTTCGACCTTATAGGTTACCCAAGAGTCAGGGTTCACTTTTCCCTCGTACCCCGATCTCTGGGTTCCTATCTCCTTGGCTATTGAGGTCTTGATCCTAGGAGAATGGTTACCTTCCTTCCCCAAGTCTCTAGGTTTCCAATTGAAGGGAAAGGGTTTATCCCTCCTTTTTCCCCCCGAGTTCCAAGCTCCAAGCTCCAAGCTCAAGAGAATTCATGGGTTGAACTTGGTTTCTATCCTGTTTTATTCTAAAATTCATATCTAATTCATTTAGGCTTCGATGGTCGAGATTTTTGGTTTATATACTCTATTATTTTTATATTAACAAGGAAAAATGGATTTAACCTTATACATTCATTATCCTATCTTAGATTTATTTTATTTTCCTTTTGGTGTCTAGTTCTTCAAAGCTGTTCAACCCAATTTCTATGGGCTCCTCTCATTCCACTTCTTCCTCAACAACCTTGAGAGACTTATTTGAGGTTAACTAAATATTTATTTCTATTCTTATGAAGGTAAGAACATATGCACATAGAAGCATCAACACCCAAGTATCAAATCAAACTTAAATCAACATTTCAAGGCATACCATCATATAATCACATAATCAACATCATAATCCAACAATCCAACATAAGATTTTGGTTGGAAGCTTAGGTTTTGGGCAAGACATATAGCACAAAAGATGAATGGAAAATAACCTAGGACTTGAGCTACCTCCCTCAAGGTTCTTGGAGTCATGGAAGCAAAGAAGCCAAAAACAACTCCTAACCTTCTTCTCTCTCATGGTTGTAGCCTATATGGAGGTGGTGAAGCTTCACTGGATGCTTGATCATCAAATTGATAGAGGGATTTGATAAAAGGGAAAGTGGGGATTAAATTTCATAAAAGGAGTAAGGTGTTTTCAGGCCAAAAAAGCCATCAACCATGAGGTTGATGTTCATGGCTATAGTGATGGTAAGGAAGAAGATGAAGAAAGTGATGATGATTGTGTAGGTGTGTGTGGCATAAAAATGAAGGAGGAGGAGGAAAAGATGAGATTAGTAAGACATTTGTAGAAGATATTTATGAAAGGAGTGGTGGTGATAAATCCACCAATTGAGGCCGGTGTGGCTCATTTTTAGCCACATACTTCGGTTACTCTCATGATATGTCTATATAGTCTCTGTAGAATTATTTTCTTAGATTTGTCATGCCCAAAGACAATATAAGACCCTTGAGGTAATTCAAAGTATCTAGCTATTAAGTTGGGTACTCTGAGTTACTCGAGATATTATATATTATGTGAGTAATCTCACATGTTTATTTAAAACTGTGTATAGAAAATATTAGTTATAAAATTATTATATGAATTTTAATTATTTACTAGTGTTGTGAGGCCCACATATTCCTATAATCGAGATTTTTCTACTAATGCCCTTCCTGACAACTATAAATCTTTATTTACAATTTTGCCATTGTAGTTTAGTTTAATAATTACAATTTCATCCCTTTTTTTACTACAGTTTACCTATTTACGATTTTGCTCTTGCCTTAGACTCGGACTTCCTTCTATACTAGTCTACCCTTAGAGTCGGGGATACTATAGAAAGAGTGTTATGCAATCTGAATTTGATGCTCTTATTAGAAACAATACTTGGTCACTTGTTTCTTTGCCACCTTATGAAAATCTTATAAGTTGCAAGTGGGTATTCTAGATTAAGCAAAATCTAGATGGCTCTATTTAGAAATACAAAGTATGTCTGGTGGCTAAAGGTTTTCACTAATAAGGTGGTTTCGATTTCACTAGAACATTTTATGTTATAGTCAAATTGGCTATGGTTCGTGCCATTCTCACTATTACTTTGACAAAACACCGATATATTCAACAATATGTTCTTCATGGTGAACTTCATGAGGATATCTATGGTTCAACAACCCGATTTTGAATCACAAGATAAGTTTCTTGTGTGCAAGTCATAGAAGGCAATTTATGGGCTGAAACAGGCACCTCAGGCTTGGTTTGAGAAACTTGTTATCAGTCCCACGAAGTATGGTTTTGTTTGGAGCAAATGTGACCTTTCTTTCACTCGGGATTCCACTGACTCAATGACTTATGTTCTTGTTTATGTTGAAGACATCCGAATAACTAAGAGTCCACTTCTTTCATTCTAGCTTTAGACTCCAAGCTGAATTCTGATTTTGTACTCAAAGATTTGGGTGCTCTTAATTACTTGTTGGGCATTAAGGTTAAAAAGTTCTCTGATGGTGAATGGTGGATTACTCCTATTCTAAGCCAAATGTACTATTGATCTATTACATAAAGTTAATATGCATCAGGCTAATTCCTTGTCCACTGCCATGGACCCTTCTTCTTGTCTATCTTGATTTAGTTCTAACTCATTTGAAGATGTAGCTCTACATTATTTGATAATGGGAGCTATTCAATATGCCACTATCACTCAATTGGACATTGCTCAATCTGTGAACAAAGTATGTTTATGTCATCACTTGGCAAGTGGTCAAACGTATTCTTCAATATTTAGCTAGCATGTTGCATCATGCCCTCACTTTCATTCATTCTAACTCTCATAATCTAGTGGCATTTCATGATATTGATTAGGATAGCGATCCTGATGATTATCACTTTACTTTTGGTTGCTACATATGCTAGCCATTTTGATATTTTGTGATAATGAATCAAACATATTTGGAGCATATAGTAAGGTTTATAATGAAAAGTCAAGAAATATTAGCTTGAAACATGAGTATGTAAGGCAACTAAAAGGAAATGATATAGCTACTATCACTTATGTCTGGACAAACAATAATTTAGTAGAACTATTGAAAAAATGTTTGTCAAGGGTTATGGTAAAAAACACTACTATTAATATAGGACTAAAACTCTTATTTAAATACTTATTGGTGACAGGAACCCTATCATACTCTAGCAAATGTTAATTTAAGGTTTGAAAGATAATAAAAATTACTTTAATGGTTCGAAGGACTAATGATAACAGCCCTGTGAAGAAACATAAAACCTGCAAGAGATTCAAAATCAAATGGTGCCTTCAATCCTCAATCAACTTGTAAATGAGAACCAGAGGATAGTGAATTAGGATTCTTGACCCTTTGTTTATCGATGAAACAAGAACAAGAATATCAATAAAACTCACAATAAATGCGAGAGCACAAAGGAATAAATCTCACTAATTTTATTGATCAGCCACTAATTTAATTCTTGGCCAAATTGCCTATTTGAAAATATAAAAAAGGAATATAATAAAAAAGGAAACTAACAAAAAAGAGAAATTCATACAAAGGGAAACTAATGAAAGGAAAAACTAATAAAAAAAAAGGAAAGTAGCCGTCATGGCTACTAATTAACAATATCAACTAAAAGAAACCCCAAATTAATAAAATTTACTTAAGGGTCCAAAATATGAATAACAATATTAAGAAGAAGAAGAAGAAGGAGAATACAAATGAAGCTCCCAAATAACATTAAAACACTCTAGATTAGCTCAAATAACATAAGAACACCAATTGAGGTTTGGCTTAGCGATAAGGGGGCTAATCCACTACAACATGGTGAGTTATGATTCAAATCTCAACTGGGAAGGCTACCCACATTTAAGTACCCCCCCAATACCCAAACAAGATTGCCTCCAGTGAGAAGATACTTGTGAGAAACCAACTAGCATAAGAACGCTCTTTAATTGTGGTTAAATTCAACCATTTTGGATCTTCTTTCAAAGCTTACTTGGTCTTTAAGGTCGATTCATTCATGAAAGCTCCTTTCCACCAGTCCTTGCACCGTTGTAGCATGAGCAACTAGACCTCTTGCATGCATTGTGGTCCCTATCATTTACTCTTTTCTTAGAAAGATTCATCCACAAATTGTCATAGTGATCTTGTTGATAGCTAGATAGTCAATACACATTCTCAAGTCCTATCTTTTTTAGGCACAAGCAAAATAGGGACAACATATAGGTTTATACTTTCTCTTTTTCACTTTTTCTTTTTGTTTTCATATTTCCTTCTTTTTTTTTTTTAAGTTGAAACTCATTTTTCCTTTTTTTTTTTTTAGCTGCAAACATTTTTTATTTAAAACTTTGGAAGAATAAGGGAAAAAAGAAAACAAACGAAATAAACAAGAAATTACACAAATAGAAAAGAATAAATAGACAGTAATGCCCTACAGAATCAAGTTCTGCTATCAAACTAATACAAACCATGTGTAAAAATGCAAAACTCACAAGAGATTTGTAATCGGATAGCACCTTTAATCCTTAATCAAATTGTGAATAAGAACCTTAGGATAATGAATTTTGCTCTCAACCCTCAATTAACTTGTAAATGAGAACTTTTAGATGGCGAATTGCATCCTCAACCCTCAATCAACTTGTGAATGAGAACCTTGTGATAGCAAATTAGGATTTTTGACCCTTTTGTTTATTGACAAAACAAGAACCAAAAATATTAAAAGAAAAAAGCCACAATAAATGCGAGAGAACAATTAATAAAGCTCACTAATTTTATTGATCATCCACTAATTTGTTTGTGGCCTAATCACCTATTTGAAAATATAAAAGGGAATCCAATAAAAAAGGAAACTAATATAACAGAAAACTAATAAAATTAAGGAAACTGATAAAAAAGGAAACTAGCAGTGTTCGCTATCCTAAATTACTAAACTCTAAGGATGTTTGTAGTTCGGTTTGGTCTAGTTTTGGGAGAAAATCCAACCAAACCAAACTAATCGGTTTATAAAAAATATCATCCAATCGATTTTTTTTTTCACACAACAGAATCGAACCAAACTGATTCTAATTGGTTTGGTTTAATTCGATTTTTAGTTTTTAATAACCAAAGCATAGAAATAACATCATCTCTATTTTCCAGAATCAATACCTAGTTATGAGCAAAAATATTCAACCAACAACCAAAAAGAAACAAAGAGATTATTCAAAGAGATAGCAATAGGCCTATTTTTGTCATAAGAAACTAAATTTGGGACAATAAGAACAACACCTCAAACCCATATTAACCAAGTATATAAAAAAATTAATAAAAAATGGAGACTTTGATAAATAAATGCAATGGTGAAGAAAAGAAAGGAAGAACCTTACAGTGAAAAATAAGATATTGAAGAGGTAAGAAAGTGAGTTGCAGAGGCCACCACTCTTTCTATTCCTTTTCCCCTTCTTTCCATCTTAATTCCCTTCACCATGTCTCTCCTTCCTTTCAATACAACAATGCTCATCTTTGCAGTTTTGTTGACTCACTCAAGAAGTTGTCATATTTGCTTGGTTGTGGCTCGTTGAAAGGGGAAAGCTAAGAAGGAAGAGTGGCAATAGGGCAATCCTGCATGGGTTGTGTAGATGGCCTAAGAAAGTAAAGAAGTAAGAGTTGAAAGGAGAGTAAAGAGGAGTGGTGGCGAAGATAGTGAAGGAATGAAAGTGGGGGTAGGGTTCACTTTGGGTATTTTAATATACACACTAAGTAAATAAGGGTATAATAGGAACATATGTGTATATAGTCGCTTCAGTTTTTAAATTTAAAATCGAAAACCAAACTAAACCGATCGGTTCTTACAAAATAAAACCAATAGAAACTAATTTTTTCGGTTTGGTTTAATTGGTTTAGTTTGGATTAGTTCGGTTCTAAACACCCCTACTAAACTCTACTTGAGGGCCCAAAACATTAATAACAAGAAGAATAATATAAATGAAGCATGACATAAAAACACTCTAAATTAGCTCAAATAACATAAGAACACTCTTCAATTGTGGTTAAATTCAACCATCCTAAATCTTTTGCAAAGCTCACTTAGTCTCTATGGTTGGTTTGATCATATTAATCTATAGTCCTTGGACCCTTGTAGCATGAGCAATTGGATCTCTTGCATTGTGATCCCCATAAACTAATAATTAGATTTTAGTACTAGATATAATAGTATAGGAGGATGAGGTAAACTCTTAATAAATTGATGATTATATAATCATAGGATTCCACCAATTTAAATATAGAAGTTCTATTTTAACAACAGTTTAAAGGTTTATTCTTGTAAATATTCATAAAATCAGGATGTGATGGCCATGACAATAATGCTAAAGTGATACAAAATCTCTTATCTGAAGTTAGATACAATTGTGTAGCTTTTGCAATTCTAACATAATAATAACTATTTAAGCAATAAGCCACCAATTACTTTGTTAGAACTTTGAAACGTTTATACTAGTGGAAGGTTTAAATCTAGTGTTTCCTTTCGTTTTATGCATAATTATAGTTTGTTTATATATTTCTGAAATTCGTAAAGAAATTTGTACTCTAGTAGAGGGTTATTGTAAATGTTAGTCTACAAATTTCAAAACCAAAAGGAAAGGCTATGTGTTTTGTTCGAATCGATGCATAAGTTTGCATCTAGTGAAAAAAAAAAAAAATCCTATGACTTCCTGTAAAATCCATCGGTGATTTTGATTTTTAAATTAATAAAAATTTAATTATAATAAGACTTTTTTAGAAATGCGTTTATTGGACATTCTTTTATAATGTCTTTTAGAACTCTCTCTCTCTCTCTCTCTCTCTCTCTCTCTCTCTCTCTCTCTATATATATATATATATATATATATATATATATATATATATATATATAAGGCTTCTAGAAATATTACAAAATGTATGACAAGATGAAGAGGGGATTTTTAATATATATAATTGCAAAAATTTACAAAAACCTAATTATATATTGGGAGTGCTACTGCCATAACCCGTTAACATGGAATATCCAAGAGGTGCCTTATATTTGATTCTTCCATCATGTGTTAAAATAATTTACGTGCAATTGAAATAGCAGAAGTTGTAGCATTTTTTTTCGACGTTTTGTAGAATATTTTGCCCTTGTCTCTCTGCCTTTGTGGCAAATATGGGGGAATTGTCAATCGGACCCTCACCGAGACTGCAGGAAGTTTCTCCATCAATAAGAATTTCAACTTCATCTTATTCGTAATTAATTGTTGTGATCGACCCTCCACTAATATAGTTCTACCTCCTATATTATTAATAATTTGAATATGGCCGTGATAGTGGAATAAAAAAATAATATATTCAAAGGTGGTATATTAAAGCTTTGAAGGATAACTAAAAAGTGTCATGTTATCTAAAAAAAAAATTGTTTTCTGGAGATAATATTTTAAGGGGATATGTGACAAAATAAAAAAATTGAATAACTAGGTATAATGGTATCTAATTTTTAATAAATATTATTTTGTAACTACTTAAATATTTTAAAATTAATTTTTATTTGAATTAATTTAAACCTAAAACTAGTTCTTAAAAAACTAATTTTAAACTGGTTTTATTTCATCTAAATTTTTTCTCCTTGTATTCTTCTCACTTCACTTTATTGACTTTGTCAATTGTCTATTGTTGTCGTCCACCACCATCGTCCGCCATTGATTGCCATTGGGGTCGCTTTCGACTGCCGCCGACCACTGTCAATTGTCATCATCGACCGCCACTAACTATGGCTGATGGCCACATTATCTACCACAGTTTGCCATCGTCCGCCACTATCACTCGCCTTGTCTACCACTGTCTGCCGTCGCTAGCCACCACCATTCTTTACTGCTTGTCTCATCTGCTACTGCCGACAGCTGCCGCTTCTTGCTACCTACAACCACATCGTCCACCAATGTTTGCCACTATCCGCTACCGCCACTTGCCCTGTTTGCCATCGCTTATTATCACTAGTCATCCCTGTTTTCTGCTGATTGCCCCGTCTGTCATCGTTTGCCGCCGCCAACTGCTAACGCCCATCGATGGCCACATCATCCCCCACTATTTGCCACCATTCACTGTCGTTGCCCCACCCCGTCTGCCACCGCCTGCCGTCGTTAGCCACTAACATTTTCCATTGTTTGCCGCCATTATCCGCTATATTGGTTTGTTAATGATGTAATTGAGAAAAAAGAGGTATAGAAGAAGAAGGAGGAGGAGGAGAACACATATGTTAAAACCAATTTTTACGTTGTCGAACCAAATAACGTTCAATAAAAAAACTAGTTTATTTTTATACCGATTAATATAACTGGTTCTACTTTTTACCATATTAACTAGATTTTTGAAATTGCCAAATACCCCCTAAGTGTCAAATAACTATTAGAAATTTATATATAAATAAGTAGAGAATTTATATAGATAAATGAAGTATTGGATGATAGCATTATCATTTATTACTATACTCATATGATTTTCCAATCAAGTATGAGAATTCTCCAGTTATTATGAATTTTTAATAATCAATTAACACCTAAATTATTATGTCCTAATAATAGGACTCTTTTCCAAAATGGACCTACTGTAGGTTGATAGAAAGAGAAGAAATTAAATATATATGAAGGGAAACGAAGAGAATAAATGAAAAGCTTAGTCATTATATCATTATGTATTAATTTTTTTTTTGGGTACAGGTACTAATTCGTTTATCTTAAAATAGTTATTACCATCGTAATTTTTTATTTCATGAAATACTAATATTTGAAGATTATTGAACTCCAATTAATTTGAGTACTCAAACCAAATTGAGCCGGTTCATAATGAAAATATAAGGAGAATTCTATTATTACTAATTTTTTCATTTACATTAAAGTTGCAGTGCCAATATATATAATTGCACGAGTGCTTTTCAGTTGCCTAATGGGATCTTCTGGTTTTTACTGAAAAGCAGAGGCAGATAGTATTAGCTGGTGTTATTGAAAGATCTTCATGAGATTTGCTTGATATAAGACTACACATATAATATTTGTTAAAATTATAAAGATAATGTTAAATCTAGACTTTTTTTTATAAAATACAACATGAGACTGTTTAACATCGAGAAATATTTTTTGAACATATTATGTATAAATATAGTATAAGACATAATATATTTATGTGAGTGTGGGTGAATATCGAAGTGTATATGTATCAAGATAAAGTAATAAGATATTATATTTAGATATTCCACATTTGTGTACGAATAACGTAGCTCTTTTTAACGTCTTCTAGAGCCTACAATAAAATCAAAGCATGCATCATTCAATTTGTAACCCTCCTAGTTATTGCACTAGCCAACATTTTCTTCTCAATATAATAGGAGCTAAAAGAAAATTAAAACATTGGTTTTGTATTGTTAGCTGTAAAATGAAATAAGCAAAAGCGAGATTCCATGTTCCAATTCGAAGAGATTATTCAAATTCTCGTTCATTGTGGGCGGCCCTGTTCCTCCACATTCGCAAAATGGGTTAAGATCATTATTTTAGAAGTTTCAACCTAATTTTGTCCGTTTCCCAAACTGTGAGCATAAAGTAAAGAATAAATGTTAGTTACGGCAAAAATAATAATAAAAAAATCCCAAAGAGTACTGTATATTTATAACTTTTGCAATTTTTTAACTTTAATTTTGATATATTATTTGTATAAAAATATTTTATACAGATACCTAATAATATATTATCATATTAATAAAAATATTTAACTCAATAATTTACTATCCTAAAAATATTATAGATAGAAATATATTATGAATAGAAATATATGATTGAATGATAATATAAAATTTTTTTATATTAATAATATATCAAAATTAATCCTATTTTTCTCCTTAAAGATGTAAATGAAAATATTAATATAAATTTGTGGAGATTTCAATTTATGATAAAGGACAAAGTTATTTTTCTTTCTAACATTTTTTTTTCCCGGATAGTTGTTGGGAAGGGCTCAAAACTCAATCAGAAGAGAGGAGTAAATTTTTAACATTTTCATGTTTTATACTTTTTTTTTTATTTGGGATTTAAGCGTTAATCTACGGAGATTTTAGTATATTGATTAGGAATATAATATCTCTCTCTTAAAAAAAGAAAAACTAAAGAGAAAGTGAGTTTTGCATCTCCAATTAATCGATATACTAAAATTCATGACAATTTACATATAGTTCTTTTGTAAAACAAATGTATGGGATACAAAAAAGTGAAAAGAGAATAAATTTTACGTCCCTGTTACTTAACTATAATCTCCATGGTTATAAATGAATTTCTAGAGTTATTTTTGTTAGTGCCATGCTCCATGCATGACTTTTTGACGATGGTAGACTTGTCCTGGAAGAATTGGTACTGCGTAAGCGAAGAATGTCAACCCATCGAAACGCGTATTTTTCCCAATGTTACTAACTTTCTATCGATGAGCTAAATAAATACCAGTGTCAAAACAAAACCTTATTATTTACACAAGACAAATGAACCAATTAACGAAGAATATCGTCGTCAAAAGCATATTTTCATCATCAGATAATATTATATAATTTTATTTTTTTCAACTCTGAAATTATTCGTCGCCGTGGGGAATATGAAGTTGGGCTGTAAAGTAAACGCGGGAAAAAGACTGCAAGGAATTTCATCCACATTTCTCTTTTAAAAGGGGATCTAGAGAGGTGTATATGCCTCTCTTTCTTTTCTTTTTGGGCAATGAGAAGGAAGCAAAGGAAGTTTCAGCTCATCAAGAAGGTCCAGATAGGAGGATACCGTAACCTTAAATTCCCACATTGGGAAAAAATGGAATTTGAGAAAAAAGAAACGCTCTACGAATCTGCCTAAAAGAAAAAGCCTTTTAGCCTGGTGCTAGCCAGTACTAATGCACCGCGGTACTAATACAACACAACAAAGTTCATTTTAGATGTCCATTTCATGGCATACAGATTGATCCAATGGATTAATTACGTGTGGGTTCTTATAGACGCACCATTTGGCAGCTGCATTTTTGCGGTATCTGGCCTCTCACAAGCAGACAAAGAATGAACACAATGTCAGTTTGTTTGTAAACCTTAGGTTGAAATTGGTTCACTTTGCCCTCACCACCTGCGTGGGTCGGAAACGTGTTTATTTCTTTTGGCCAGGCGTGCGGAATGTGGATCATCATGGTATGGGTATTTTTCACTAAATTTGTGGGTTCAAACGCGACTAAATACGCATATTTGAATTGTAAAATATAATATTGGGAAGAATCAAGGGCAGCGATTGGCCTCCCACTCAATTATTTCGCAGAAAAAAATTATTGGACCCAGTTGACTTAATAAAAAGGATGATTAGAGGGAGCCGTAATGGGAAGAGATGAAATGAATTTGGTCATTCTTGCTTTTGAGTCATTGTGTGTGCTAAATTAGCATCTTCTATACTATGCCACCATTCCATTCCTTTACTTAGTGAATAAATGAACGTACTCATTGCAACACCCAACGTTGGTATATGTTTACTCAAATCACTCTGAATGGTGAATTTACTGTTCTAGTAATGCTTGCATCAGCCATTAAAAAGAGAAGTCCAACGAATGATCTAATAATGTCAGCACCAAACTTATTTCGAACAATCTATTAAGCTTAGGAGATTCCCATTTTCTCTTTGAAGTGCAAATAAATTCACGCAACTAGTGTTTTATTTGTTTTGAGACATTCTCCCCTTTAATACGCAATTTCAGTGTGGGTCGTTTCTAGGTCTTCAAACTTTTTTATTGCACTTGGCCTATCAATGGGCTCCATTATTTGAATATGGCATTTGGATGTATTTATAATCACCATATGGTATTTTGGATTTTATCACGCAAATATGATTTTAGTTTGAGATAATCCGTCGCATAGAGGGGTGGAAAAATTTTGTGAGACAATCCACACCCCTTAACGTAGAAATGTGAATTACATTTTTTTTTTTATGTTGGACAATTCACTATGGAACATATAGTAATCTATTTTTTATTATTTTCTCTTTTTACCTATAAAAGCTGGAACACACAGGGGTCCATCACCTCCAAAAAAGCTTCTATTTTCCTGCTTGAGCCACATCAAAAGCTGGAACAAATGCTATAGTAACAGAATCTTTATCTGTGGTCCAGGTTTCAAGTACATCTATTTCATATTGAATTTTAATATATTGAACTGGAACTCGAAATTTGAAATATGGTCCTAGATGGAACATCTATTTCGTATACTTTAACACATTAAACTTTAGGGTTCCAGGTTCTAAGTTTCATGTTTCACCCTGCTTCCCGATTTGATATTGAACTTGGAACCTAGAACTTGGTCCTAGATATCACATCTATTTCATATTTAATATATTAAACTTTAGGATTCCAAGTTCGGCCTTTCTTCCCAATTTGAATGCGGATAGAGACTCTGCATTTCAAGTTCCAACCTTCCATATATAGAGATGCCTGCAATGATGTGATTACAAACAGAGATTCCATCATTACAAGTGGACCCATTTGTTTTAGAATCCGCCCTCTAGCGGACAAGAAAGTAAGTCAACTTTTCCAGAAATATCTAATTAGCTTTTGTGGGTGAAGGGAAAAAAATAAAATATATTTTACTACTTCTACGGGGCAAATTGTGTTAACTAAAATTATATTTAATTAAATTTTAAAAATATCTTGTATAATAATAATTTAATTACACATATGCCATGTAAAAAATGAAAACCCCTATGAATGAGTTGAAACAAGAAAGCAACAAAATTAAAGCAGGGGAAGAGATTGGGCCAGCTGGAGGGGACCCTCGCAACGTGCTTTGTCTCTTTCTAGATCCAATGGTTATTGGAATGGTAAATGGGGCCCTTAAAGCCCCCTTAAATGGCCCAAACTTGAGGGCACTTTTTGGATTCTTTTGGGTGTATACATTGATATGATGTGAATGAAAGTGATCAAAGTAGTGATCAACAAGTTCATCTAACACATTAAAGTTGCGTTCCACTGTTTCAAAATCTTGTGCGGCAATTAGCCGCCGGAAACCCTCAGCCACGTTCCAGAACTTACTGTTTTGCTTCTACACTTTGGCATTCAAATTGTTAACAATATAAGGATTAGTCCCTGTATGCAGGGCAGAACCAGAGCATACGAGGTACCATCTTCAGATATTAAACATTAAAAAATTGTGGAACGTACTATTTTTTTTTCCTAGGAACAATCAAGTAGTAAATAAGGAAAGCATCTAGTTTATGAAACCCAGAAAAAGAAAAGCGTCTCGTTTTGTGAAGGATAAGGAAATTTACTTTCCTCGAGGACGAGGTTTAGCTGCGACAAATTATGTGACTAATCAACTTGACAACTTGTATTAACCACTGATTTTAGGTTTTGTTTTATACTACAAGATGTCAACATCAATCCCATGGGATTGTTTTAATGTGTTTAGGACCGGCGATTACTGAAGCAAATCACGCTTGCCACCCTGACCATTCCTTGAACATGATTGTGCCGACATGTTCGGCCGCCATGAGAGTAAAATAAAGTTTGAGTGTAAACTTGATTGTAACATATTTAAGGGAAACATGTAATATATTTTGATATTGTAAAAATCTTTGTTAATATTTAAATAATTCTTTAAAAATTTTATTATAATTATACTCCAAGTAGTTTTATTTTGCAATACTCAAATAATAAATTTAAAATTTAAAATAAATTAGTTAAAAATATTTTTTACAGTTAATTTTTTAACATTAATTTATAGACAATCTGATTCAAAAGATTTGTCATTTCCTTTTCACTAAGGACATATATAAATAATTTTAATTAACACTATCTAAACACCTTGGTTTTGACAAAATTAACTTTTGAATAAGACTTTCAAACTTAAATTATTGCACTCATCTCATTTCAAACTAAAATTAAGATGTAGAATCAAATTTTCTCAAATAAAATTGACAAGCTCTAAATTAAATACACACTCAAAATATGTGATTTTTTTTTTTGGTGAAAATGATCAATTTAAATATTAATTACATTAATTAATTAAAATTATGATTAGAAATATCTTTTTTCTTTTTTTTTTTCTATCTTCGGTGTAAATTATTTTTTTTATTAAAATGAATAAATTAGCTATAACATGCTCAAAAATTGAGCAAGATCACTTAATTGCAAATAAAAAAGAAAGTCCACTTCAGCTTAAAAGTAGAAATGGAAATATAAAACATTTTAACAATATATAAATATTAATTTACTCCAGCCAGAATTTTCAAAATTAAAGGATAATACCACTTTCCTATATAAATTACAAGTACCATGTATTCCATTATCCAATGTTAATCCAAATGACTCATACAATTGGGAGTGGGAATTGCCGCACCTTATTGTTTATTATCATACTCTTTTCATTATTTTCATTTTGATATTGCTAAAATATCTTTAAGTAAAAATTACATTAATTTCTTTTAATGATATAATAGTGATAATAAGGTTTGAATCTATGATTTCAGGTTAACTACTCAAATTTCTTACCATTAGACCATACCCAATAGCTCAAAGTTATGTTAAACTTTTATCTATTGTCACTCCCATATTTTAAATAATATTTAAGAATTATGCTAATTAATATTAAATACATAAATTAGCTATTTTTGATTTAATAATTTTCAAATAAAGTCAACCTATTAAATTATGTTTATGATGGAGTTACAATATAATAAAATTTAGATGTATTATTCTTGCACAAATATGGTATGAAGAGAGTGCTATATTTTTGTTTGATCAAACTTGACAAATTATTTAAATTTTATTTTACTACATTTTATTAATACAAGTTACTTATTAGATTTAGTAAGGATATTTTTGGTACTACTGCACTAAGATTTGAATTATAGTCAATTTTTATATTTAATATTAATTAGAAAGATTAATAAATATAATCTTGGAATATGAGAGTGGCAATAGATAAAATTAAATTTAAAATAAATCTTAATCTCAAAAATTGAAAAAATAAAAAATACCTAATATCCAAAATATATAAAAAACACAATCTCAAAGGATTAAAAAAATAAATAAATGCCTCGAAGTTATATGAACTATAGGTCAGACTTCTGCAATATTACCTTATGTTAAAAGGTGAAAGGAATATTGCTTTCTTTTAATCTAAAAAAACAAGGTTATGAGACTAGCAATACAGAAGACATATAACAATAGGAAGATAAATATCATAGAAATATTGTTTAAAGAAAAATATCAAATAAGATTCTATTACAAAAAGTTTTGATTTGGTCTGTGAACAATTTGGGTTTAGTGTAAGCTTAATTCAATAGGTTAATATTATTTTAAAATTATAAAATATCATCTAAAATATGGAGTGGCAATAAACAAAAGTTTAGCATAATTTTTAATTAATAATATTTTAGAATATCAAAATAAAAGCAATAGGAAAAGTATAGCAATAGACAACAATGTATGAAAATATTCGGTATAACTTTAACTATAATTACATCACTTAATAAATTTTTATAAAATATTTTTTTTTATCAATCCACATATTAAATTGTAATTACCTATCATAAATATCATTTGTGCAAAATTTTTTAAAAATTGAATATCAAATAACTCTTATTCTTGTATATTTTAAACAAATATATTATGTTGATTTCGATGTACATATATATTAAATAATTTTATATTAATATAAATTTTATGAAGATGATTTATAGAGTATGAATTTATAATTCAATAGTAAGTTTTATGAAAAATTGTACTAAATAAAAGTTATTTGGTTACATTGATGTAATGTGATCCTGGTCACACACACACACACACACACATATATATATATATATATATATATATATATATATAGAGAGAGAGAGAGAGAGAGAGAGAGAGAGAGAGAGAATTATAGAATTTTAATCAAATTAGTAGTTTATTATTGAATAAAATAAAATGATAAAAGTAATTCATCTATGTAAAATTTAACAAACATGTCATTTTATTTTGTTTAATATTCTTAAGATAAAATTCTACCCGACTGCCTGTCGTATATTTAATTTTTCTATAATCTATGATTGTTTCAGTAATTTGCGGCGCCTGCGCTTCTCATTTGTGTGCCCACGTTACAGTTATGATTATTTTCAATGATGGAACCTCTCTTCATTATAATTATATATTCGAATTATATCTTAATCATGTGTGCTTTTATACCAGTTTCCTGTTTCCTTACGAATTCTTTCAAACATTTGATGACGGGTTCTCGAACTTCCGCTTTCCTTTCAGTCAGACATTTATTGATTAGGACCTACTCAACTGTTCCAGTATCTACATTTATTGATTGAAAAATAATAATATAAAGTTGGGTTTATAATAAACTCGACACATAATAATACACCAAGCAGTAACTCTTATAATATTTATATATTATAATTATAAAATATATTTTAAATGATTAAGATCTTGTTATCTGTAAAATTTATAGTGAATTCGATACTATAATATCATTACTCTTATTGATTAGAACCAACTCAACTATTCCAATTTTCTGCAGTATTTGACAATTTAAAAAATTAAGTTCATATGATATAAAATCAAACTAGCTATATTAATCTATATAAAAATAAATTTGTTTTATATAGTATTCAATTAAGAACTAACTTAAAAATTAATTTTAATATTATATTATTTGATACAAATAATTAAAAATAAAATTTCTATTATGAATAAATAAATATCTATAACTAAAATAGATAAAATTATTTTTATCATATAAAATAACTAATAAATTCTTCTTTTATTAGTCTTAATATTATTGAACAAATATTTTATCAAGGCCCAGAACACATTGTTTTGCACAGTGAATATCTTTATATCTAGATTGTTATAAAAAAAAAAGTGTTATTTATATTGGTGTCCTCAAATTTTACTTACCCACAACCGATAAAATCAATTTGTTATTCAAAATACTCTATATGATCTTAGAAATCTAATATAACGAAGTGATTATTTCTCAAGACTACAAGATTCTTGAATGCAAAACAACTTTGTATTACCATATACTATAGACAATGACTTAAAAAGTAAATAAGCCATGAACAAGTATAAGTTGAGTTCTAAAATCAAGAACCAAATTGCAATAAAAAATGTAGATAATAGAAAAAATTTGTGAAAGGTGAAAGAAAAAGAAAAACAAAAGAAGATGAGATGAAAATATGTTGAAAAGATGGCAAAGATAGAGAGAAGCGAGAACACGGAGAAGGAAAAAATTGATGAAAAGTGGGAAGAAAATATGATAAAATAGAAAAAATTAAAATAAAATAAAACTAATTTAAAATTATATTTTCAGAATTAATTTGGATCTTGTTCAGAACTAGGAAATCGGATAGAGATTACCTGGTCTCCGATGTAGGGTAGGAAATACGAAGCTGCTGTTGATCCTTGATCCCAGTTGGTGGGGGTGTATCTGCAAGGACTCCGATGCTTAAGTTAGCAGGGGTCAAGAGATACTGTATGAATAGAAAAGAGAACATAAATGACTCATCTGTTTAAGAGGCTATTTATAGAGAGATTTGGGGGTTTGAATAAGAGAGATTATCTCCTCTTTTTATGGGATTCTTCTTTAGTTAGGATTCCCTCCAACTGCCTTTGAGATATCTCCTCTAGTGATAAGATAAGACCTTTTAATGGATGTAGGGTAGACATATGGGCCAAGACTCTTGACTTAGGCCTCGGGTGCCATCGTCCTATCCATGACTATTGGGCCTATAGGGTAGTCCGCAATAGAGCCCTCAACTAGGATTCGAGGTTAAAACCTCAGATTACGAGTTCTAATGATATCAAGAGTCGAGTTGTTATTCAATCTTTAAGCATAACCAAGTTCCAAGATTAGGACTTCGGACTACAAGTTCCAATGATGTTAGGAGTTGAATTATTATCCAAACTCTAGCAATAACTTGATTCTAAGGTTGAGACCTTGAATT
The DNA here is from genome assembly GCA_031439595.1 of Pterocarpus santalinus. Classification (NCBI taxonomy): domain Eukaryota; kingdom Viridiplantae; phylum Streptophyta; class Magnoliopsida; order Fabales; family Fabaceae; genus Pterocarpus; species Pterocarpus santalinus. Next base: position 42,206,481 of record CM062527.1, read on the forward strand.
ATATATTTGGGAGTCGAATTGTTATCTGGACTCCAAACATAATAAGCTCCCAACTTAGTTCTGAGATTAAGACCTCGGATTATGACCTTGTTGTACTCGTCTATGAAGCATGTGTTGAATCATCTAACATCAGTTGTGTTTATATGGCCTTCATTGAGTGTTTTGGCTTGCATGGTTAATTGGTGCCCCCAATCATTTGATTGACTCTACTGCCAAGATTAAGATAAGTCTGGCAGGAAAACGTGCTTATCCGTAATCGTGCACGATCATGCCAAAGTCGACGTAGCATGTCTGCTAGTTCATGTCTTATTAAGGGTTACATGTAAGACAATAGTGACTATTGTAAATAGAGCTAGGTTATTGAGTTTTATCTCAAAGCCCCCAATTTTCATTACTCCTAGGTCTGTAATTGTTTTCCTTTTAGAGGAAAAGACATGAACTATTAGATTTGGAACAATATGTAGGTCAGGAGCTGAGTTTCATATTCCTTTGATCCTTGCATGTTTTGACGAGATTGTCAAGGAGAGCTTGATACGAGTTCCAAGCTTTGCTTCCATGGGGCTGCTCTGACGCAGGCTTTATTCAACAACTACGTCTATTGAAGCTCCAAGCTCTTTTACCTCGAGCTTTATGATCCCATTGAGGTCTTTGTTGAGAGGTGTTAAGCTCATATTTTTGATTTCATCTTTGAGGTCGAGCTTGTTACCTTCGATCTTTCTTTATGTGTAGTCAAACATTTATGAGCGTCTCCCTACTGTGGAGTGCTCATGTTCGTGGAGATCTGTTTCTTGAATTTTGAAGGGATCAAGCTCCTATTATTGATGAGCTCATTAGTTAAGGTCGTAGTTCTTTCTAGTTCGAACTTTCGAGATAGGAAAGTGAAACATAAGATCTCCTGGAACTTATTTCTTTAATTGCTCATGATCGGTTCCTGGGTGTTTTCCAACTTTAGCCTTTTATAGGCAACCTTTCAGGCCCTTTAATGCATGGTGCCTTTGAACTAATCTATAGCAATGCTCTTAGTTCGGCTTAAAGGTTACAACCTCTGGCTTTGAGCTTTTAGCAATAGACTTGACATTTCTCGATTTCTGAGTTTATTAATGAAACTGAAATCGCCAATAGTATGTGCTTTTCTTTTTGCCTAAGTTAAATAACTTGAAGGGAATATTAGCGACACTTCAATTGGCTCGTCAACTCGCTTAAAGAATAAAATCACTCCGAGGTTATAAAGAAAACCTGGTTTTTCTGAACTGGTTATGACCATATTGGATTTTTAAGTTGGTTGTAACTGAATTGAATTTTCCGAATTGGTTTCTACCGAATTGGATTTTTAGAATTGGTTGTAACCGAATTGGATTTTCCGAATTAGTTGTAACTGAATTGGATTTTCCGAATTGGTTGTAATCAAATTGGATTTTCCAAATGGGTTGTAACTGAATTGGATTTTTAAATTGGTTATAACCGAATTGAATTTTCCGAATTGGTTCCGATCGAATTGGACTTTCCGAATTGGTTTCCACTGAATTGGATTTTCCGAATTGGTTCTAACTGAATTAGACTTTCCAAATTGGTAAACCTGGATTAGTGTTCCACTTAAGTGAACTTGGACCAAGGTGAAAACTTGGACCTTTCTGAGGTGGTAAACATGCATTAAGTGTTCCGCTTAAGGGAACTACTTAAGGGCTATACAATATTTATCCGAGTCATTTGTTAACTTGAATTTTATTTGTTATTATTTTCGAGGCATTGGTCCTGGGTTCCATGTATCTCGACTAAATGGTAATCAATCTCTAAGGATTTATGTAACCTTATTCTTAGTCAAACATTGGTTTTCTTGACTAGGTTCTTGGTCAAGGTCTTTGCTGAATTCGACCTCATTTTCGGTTGCTGATTTGTAGCCTAAATTTGGTCTTCTAGCCCCCAATTTGGGCTTAGCCTTTCGATTTTAGAATTTAGGGAGCCATGGTGGCTTCCTTTATAAGATTCTTGTAAAACACATGAGGAAAGCTCCTCCTTCATAGAGGGTCTTCCAATTTTTGCTATCTAGTGAGTGGATAAGGTGTTGGGAACACCCTTCTTAACGAGTGAAGAATATCGCAAATATCTTAGGGAAGAGGTATTAATTACACCCTAAGGAGAGAAGGAAAAAACAAGTATGCTATTAAAAATTTTAACAATCCTTGTGGATGTGGATGTATGATGCTCTTATTTGGGCATCTTGGGATACGAGTTTTGCTATTCCCTTGTATTTGAAGTGAAACTTTGTGCTTGAGTTAATTAACTCAAGGCTTTTAGAATTTCCACGCTTTAGACATTACTTAAGGGGTTTGATTTAACTTCTCCGCTTAAATAGTGTGTTTAAGGGATTAATTCTAGATCTGATTTAAATTGTCCTTCTTCTGCCCAACATTTTTTACTTAGGTTGATTGCCTAAGTGGTTTGGCTAGGATCCAACTTTCTCAAGTCGTCCTTTATCCACATGGTTGTTTTGTACTTAGCTTAATTTCCTAAGTCATTAGTTGGTTTCCGACTTTGTAGTCATCCCTTTATATAGCGACCTACATCCCACTTAGTTTAATTTACTAAGTGGCTAACTAGGTTCCAACCTTAAGTCATCATTTTTCATCATGATTTAAATTCCAACTTTCAGTTAGTTCCAATCTTAAGGAGCCGGTTTCCATGGGCCTTCCATGCTTGTAGGGAGATTTTGATCTTGAGGCCATTTTGCTTTATCTTGAGTTAGTACCCTAGGTGTGTTAGTAAGCTTTTGATGCTAGGATTGAATTTTGCTATGCTAAGTTCCCACTTGAAAGCCATTTTGTAGTCCACGCTTGGATGATTTAACTAAGGGAAATGATTTATACTCGACACTTGGAGATGTTATCTAAGGGAGTTGATTTGAGTACTCGACACTTAAAGCAATTGTCCAAGGGAGTGAATTTGGGTACATAGTAAAAGAACATACTTTGCCTCTGCTGGCTAATCTCATTATGAGTCGAAGATTACCTGTGAGCTTTACTACTCCTTTATCGATCTCGTTTTGAGTTGGATGTGGACTTTAAACTTAAGTGTTGCCCGATCTCATTTAGAGTCGAAGGTCACATCTAGTGAGGGCCAAGTATGGACTTTGCTTTGTTTTTAGCATGTTTTTGATGCGGGGTAATGGGAGACTTTATGAATGTGCATTTTTTTCATCATGTTTTCATTAAGGCTCCAATCTTGGCTTTGCTATGCATTTATCCGAGGTCGGTTTCTTCCACAACCTTAATTTGAGCTAGATGACCTTATTCTTGGCCAAATGGTTATGGGCTTTGTGCCAAAATGTAGTGACTCTCAAAATGATATTGTGCATTAATAATGGCATTTATTTGCAATATTGTGCACATAAAGAGAAATAAAATCATTTAAATGATCAAAATAAATCAAGTTTGAGAGTGTGCAAAATATGACATGCCAAAGATATAAGCATCATGAAAATTTTCCAAACCCAAATTCAGGGAATATCATGGATTTTAAATAAATATATATGGCATATAATGAGAAAATATAATTAGATGTAAATGGCGAGGAAGATAAGGGTACCGTGTGTGACTCGCCATGTGCAGATGGCCAAGGTTGTAGTTTCCAATCCCTCAATTCTCGGCATCGAGTCAGCAGAGTGGTCAACTATGGCATGTTATCCGAGTTGTATGGATTTGAATCTTGTGTCCGTGTTTTTCTTGGATTTGTACATCACGGAGATTTTTTTAAATAAATTTGCACCGAGATATTTGCGAGCAGCACAATTGGCATGGTGGCGACAAACTTAGAGGTGCATTTCAAGAGACACGGGTTCAAATCACGTATCAGCCAAGTTGACGTAGTGGTTACGTGCACTTATCCAACCGAAATGACCCTGCTTCAAGTCCCTTCTGCCACAGCTATCGAATTTTCAGCTTCCATCTCCTTCCCTTTTTTGTACCAAGTGGGTTGGCTAAAGACTCAATTTTTGATTAAGCCCAAGTTAGAGGGTTGTCTTCTTCCTCGCAATGACACTAGAGTCCCTTTTTAGCTGCAGTTTCATTTTCCGGTGGTGGCATAGTGGAAGCTAGTAGCGGCAGTCCTTCATCTCCATCATTGAATAGAAAGACTAGGAACATGGCAGTGGATCTACCATCCACAACCTTCGGCAACACCGGATGCTGTCTTAAGCTTAGAGGGCAGTGGCACACGAGAGCCGGTGGCAGCAAGAACCTGCAGCAGTTGACGTCATGACTCAGCGACACCGTTCCTTTTGCGATCGGGCACTAACACACTTTTTCCTCCTTCGTGACAGTCATAGCACGAATTCGGGAAGTGTCATGGTGCCTTGCAGCTGAGGCAGCGTGAAACAACAGCTGGCACCCACCGACCTCTATTAATTCTTTTAACTAGTGGCGCCCACGACGGTTGTGCAACGGTGTGAAGCAGCCAACAATGGTGGTGCAAGGTCTAGTGGAGTCCAAGCTCAAAATGCATGATTGAGGTGCGCTGAGTGAACCAGATTTGAGTGATCAAATTTTCAGTAACATGGTTTCAATAAATCTCTTGATTTAAGAGATACCAGATTTAATAACAAGAGACAAAAGGAATTATTTTAAATTGTTGCCTGTCGATTCTTAATGAAAATGAGTGAGGCCAATGCCATGACTTCATTCTTCTTATTTAATTTCAAATAATGTGACTTGTAAAAGCCTTTAATTTATCTGATGAAAGAATTTCATCTCGAAATCTGGCGACTTCAACAGAGAGAAATCCGAATAAGAGTGGGAGTCAGCAAATTGCGATTCGGATTGTAGGGAGAGACCACTTTTTTTTATCATAGATATTCAAATATGTCATGCAGCTTTTCCCTTTGTTATTGTTTGTCCACAACCCGGCCTTTGACATAGTGTTTCATCTGTAGCCGTAGGTTAATTTCGATGCAGAAAGAAAAGAAAAAGATCAAACAGTAGTTGTGTTCCCACAGACGGCACCATTGTTTGGAACTAGGAAATTGAATAGAGGTTACCTGGTTTTCGGTGTAGGGTAGAAAACACAAAGCTGCTATTGATCCTTGATCCTAGTTGGTGGAGGTATACCTGCAAGGACTCTGATGCTTAAGTTAGTAGGGGTCAAGAGATACTGTATGAATAGAAAGAGAACATACATGACTCATCTGTTTAAGAGGCTATTTATTGAGAGATTTTGGGGTTTGAATAAGAGAGATTATCTCCTCTTCTCATGGGATTCTCTTTTAGTTAGGATTCCCTGTAATTGCCTTTGAAATATCTTCTTTTGTGATAAGATAAAACCTTTTAATGGATGTAGGGTAGACATATAGGCCACGACTCCTGACTTAGGCCTTGAGTGCCGTCGTCCTATCCATGGCTATTGGGCCTATAGGGTAGTCTGTAATAGAACTAAAATTTGTTTGAATAAAAATTAATTTTAAAATATCTAGTTACTTACCAAGCAAAATTTATTTGAAACCCAACCTCATTGTCAAACACTTTTTAGGAAATTGTAATTCAGATGTTGATAAAATATCCTTGGTCATATACGTGGATTAACAGTTTGATGGGGAAAAAAGGATTTCTTTTTCATCTTATTCAATAGTTTTTTCCCCCCAAAGAAAAATGTTACTTTAAAAAATGTGTGTTTGTGGAGACGACATAAGAAATTAATGTACAACATTTTAATTCATCTTCGTTATAATCTTGCCAATTAGGAAAGTGAATCTAGAATTAAATAAGCACAATTTTTTACTTTCTCTTTTTCATTTTCTTCATCTAATAGTTTGAGTAAAAATTACCCTACTATTTCTATAAAAGAGGGTTTAATGATAGTGGAATTGTATAAATGTCACAATTCTATGAATCCATTTTCTCTCCAAAATTTCCACCATCCATGCTGACCAATTAAATTTTATTTGTTTTTATTTTTTCTTTTTTTAATGCATATCATAAATAAAAGAATATGCTTATTTGAGAAATTTTTTCCAACATAAAAAAATGCTTCTTTGCAAAGCTTTTCAATATCTTTTTACCCCTACTATTCTAAAGTCTCCCATCCATTTATTTAATTTATTTTATAATACTCTTCATTCTCTTTTATATTCTTTCTCTCGCATTTTTTTTCCTCTCATTTCTCTCCTATTTTTCAATGTCTTTCTATCAATGAAGTTTTGGTAATTTAAAATTTCATATTTTATTCTATAATAAAACTGCAAAGGACTTATAACCTACAAAGGACTTGTATCTACCTATGCCAACCAATCAAAATTTATTTGTTTTTATTTTTCTTTTTTTTAATGCACATCATAAATAAAAGAAGATGCTTCTTTGAAAAGTTTTTCAATATCTCTTTATTACCTTTATTATTTTGAATTCTCTCATCCATTCATTCAATTCATTTCATAACACTCTTCATTCTCTTTCATATTCTTTCTCTTGCATTTTTTTCTCATTTCTCTCCCATTGTTCAGTTTTTCTCTACTAATGAAGTTTTAGTAGTTTTATATTTTATATTTTATATTTTATTCTACAATAAATTGTAAAAAATTTGTAACATGAATTTACTTTACAGTCTTTAATCTATTTCATATATTTAATATTTAATTATTATATTAACAAAATGCACTTAGAATTAATATTACAAATTACAATGAACAGTATGCAAAAATAATTAAAACTTTTTTATTTATGAAAATGTCACAGCTTTTAATTTTTTTCATCTCTTTATTTAACCAAAATGATAACTCAGAAAAATTTTGCCAAATATATACATTTCAATCCAATCCAATCCAATCCAATCAATCTATATTATAAATTATAAAAGACAGATTATGAGATAGTGAAAATGCACATATGTTACTTCCACATTAATTTACTTTTCCTCCAAAATTTCAGCCTCTAATAATTCCACCAATCAAGATTTTTCTATTCTTTAATAATTTGTTTAAATTGCTTTATTTTCCCAATACAACTAATTAATTCACCCCATTAATTGTAAACAAAAAAATACACTCCATCAATGAATTATATGTTTTAATAATTTTCTCCCATTTATCTCTATCACGATTTTAGAGTGTATCATTATCTTTATTTTTATCAAAACATTATCTCTTAATATCCTTCCATATATTATTTTTTAACAATTTTCATTTTACTTTTTTATTTCATTTTTTATAATTGCAATATATATTCATAATGTAACTAATATTCAGATCTCAAATGATGATATTAAACATATATTGTATAATGATACAAATATAAAAATTACATTTTAAGATGATATTAAATATATATTATATAGGTAATGTAAACATATAAATTAAACAAATAATAATTAATATACGTTATAATTATTATCAGTTAAAAATAAATTAAAAATTAAATATTGAAATTTGATCTCTAAAACTTATAGCTCAATCTGAAGTTATATCAATTCATTTTTTTAATTAGTGATTTAAATTATTATCAATTAATTTTTCTAATCTTACAAATACTCAAATAGTAGATCTATGTCATATAGTTATATCTATAAAATTAGACATTTGAAGTTTTAATATGCAATATTATTTACTTTTTTTATTAATAAAAATGCCATAGACTTAATGGCTCAAAATATAGGGGATGAAAAAATTTATAAGTTCTTTAAAAGTATCTTGTGGATTAAAATTTTAAAAGATCCTCAAAAAACCTAAAGAATTTTAATGGTACATAAAAAAAAGCCATAGATTGGCTTTAATTTCTAAGTACTATTGACACTTTCAATAGGTGATATTTAACATGTATTGCACAGGTGATACAAATATTTAAATTGTATAGATAATAAATAATATACATTATAATTATTAATTGTTAAAAATAAATTTAAAATTAAATATTTAAACTCTAGAGCTTATAGCAAAATGTAAAATTTAATCTATTACTTAATTTTTCTAATCTTACAATACTCACATTAGAAATCTATATTATATATTTATATTTATAAGACTAGATATTTGAAGTTTTATACAATATTATTTACTTTTCTATTAATAAAGATGACATGGGTTTAATTGCTTAAAAAATAAGAAACAAATGATTTTATAACTTTTTTGATACTTACTCATAGATTGAAATTTTATAAGATCCTCAAATTTTTTGTCACGGTCATTTGTCAAAAAGTATTCACATTTTTTTAGGAGAAAGTATTTATGCTTATTACTTAATTAGCCATGATAGTATTTAATTTTATATGCTGTATATTTAAGCCAATTATAACAAATTATTTTAGCAACTACATATATTTTTAATTAATTCAATTTATTCAATATGTTTTGTTAATCAGTTAGTTTATCTTTATAAACATATAATCATCCGTACACTACACGGGTAAATAATTCCTCTATTTTTAAGTAGATTTAATAGAAAGAAGATAAAAGGTTAAAAAATATGTGAACTAAATGAAGTAGTTTACGCTAACAAAGTTACATATTATGTGTTAGTTTTGAGGAAAAAAATATCTTTTCTTTTTTGTGGATATCTATTGTGTTCTTATTAGGATTTTAAGTTTCCTTAAACTTTTATTTGAATAGATTTTAATATATGATAAAAAAGAAATAAAGAGAAGGACAAAATTGATGAAGCAACCACCATACTCCCTTGCCATTAATAACTGCCTGTAATATAATTAAATTGGAAAACATGTATAAATATGTAATTTATGTTGACATTTATGCCAAAGTTCCACATCAAATGTGAGTAAAAGTCTCATAAAAGATTTGATCTATAAATAAGACCTTTGGTATTTTGGTTTAGACATCCTCCAAGATAATAGTTTAAGACTATTGGATTGGGAGTTATCAGGTTACATGGGTAGTCTTGGATGTGGCAGAGGCACAAGCGGTGTTTTTGGACATGAGATTTGGAGCCTTGGGTGTGGCAAATTCTATCTGTAGTCTGTGTTTGATGTGGTGGTTTTTGGAGTGTCTTTCTTGTTGATGGAGTGTTTTCATCATTTTATTTTTGTTTTAGCTCTTTTGGGTGGATCATGTCTTTTTATTGTGTCCTCCATGAGCTGCTCCCCTTTTTTTGATCGGTAAAAAAGCTCTGACTCACCAGAGATGAGGAGCCACCAAAATCGACACAGAAAACAAAGAAAATAGGACAAACAAAAAGACTAACACCAAGCCTACAAATCAAACAAGGCCAGGCGCCACTCCAACGAACAAGCCAAAATGGACACCCAAAAGCAATGCAAACACCACAGCATCAAGAGAACTGACAAAATGCTGGAGGGTGTTGACCATTCTATAATTATCAAAAAGAAGTTGTATGGATAGTACTCTCTAGATGTTGTCCATATGATTTAATTGTTTAGTCCGCCCATATGATGTAATTTTTTGTAAGAATGGTTTATAATTTTAGCAACGCAAAAGATGTGGATAATAAATTTTTTTTTTGTTATTTCTTGAACTGAACTGTGTTCAATTTTGTGTGTATTGTCTCTTTTATGTAATTTTTCTTCTTATATTGTTACCTCTAATGTGAGAGGTTTTATTAGTGTAATTCTTACCCTTCGACTATCTGACAATTCGTACGAGAGAAAAGCCCCGGAGCAACTATGGTGATTGTCGTTTGCATTCAGGATATGTGACTTGAAAGATAAAAGGAAATAAGTATTAAAATTTCAACTTTTTACTTGATAAAAAAGTGAAAACCATAAGAAAAAATTGTTATACTTTGTGCTTAGAAATTTTACTTGTGATTTAAGTCTATAAACAGAATTCAAGACATTACTTAAAGTGAATTTATAAGTAAAGTACATAAGTAAAGATATATTCACGTTTGATATCATCCGAAGTCCATCATTTTCTTAACTTATAAAAAAACGAAGGTAGATACTCTTTTATCTGTTCGATTAATTTATTTATGAACTTATCTTATGAAGGAGTTTTATCTACTTAATCATATAGAGAAAAGGCGAGAATGTCAAATTAAAGGGTAATATAAAAAATACTTTGGAAAAAAGGTATAATTAATCCTTTCTTAAATGAATTAATAAATCAGACATATAACATAACCTACATTGCATATAAAAATAAATTCTTTTCACATATTCGCCCTAGCAATGTTCATACCTAGTATACCGGAATTTTGGATCGGTTTCGAATCGTCACAAGCCAGCTGCATCATAATATATAGTATAAAAATGGTACTTGTTAAAGTAGATGGACCTATTTTATGTCAATCTTCTCTTAAAAAAAATAATAATCAATTCTTGTCTCATTAGTAGTCGATTGTCTTAGCCCTAATCATGCAAGACAAGGATATTAAGAAAATGACACAAATGATAACCCTCTAATTAATTCTTGTCTCATTAGTAGTCGATTGTCTTAGCCCTAATCATGCCAACACAAGGATATTAAGAAAATCACACAACTTCTGTGCATTCCATAGCAGTGAGTGGTGTGAGAACCACAGCTATCACTTATGACAGGGTATGGGCCATTCCAAGGGAGAAAATTCGCTGAAGCTTTTAGATTCCGTGCAAGTGGCGTCCTACATCGCGTCGCTGTCGACCATGACATGTTGCAATGAGCTCGGACAGTCTGTGAAATTTACAGACAAAACTTTATTTGATGTGATTGCTGATTTTAGACCACAATGCTTAATTAATATCTGTCATAACATGGAAAGATTAATATTATTTACTTTAGTAATAAGATTCTGTTTTGGCTGGCATTCATGGATTGAACGCTTAGAACAAGAACAAAAGTTGTAAATTATTTAATTAAGGTACAATTAATCTTCCTACTTTTGTATATCAACAAATATTATGGTTTGATATGGCTCCAAAGCCCCCTGAATTTATCAAAACAATATATATGCTCACAATCAACCATTCTCTTCTTACGCTTACCTACCTTTGTTTGTACATTCTAATTCTTATTTGATTTAACTCCAAAAAGGTAAAATGTTGGCCTAGAGTCAACAATTTTTTTGCTAGCACCTACCATTAGTCCATGCCTTCATAGTTCAAGAGAGGTGTTATTAGTTAAGTAGTTTTTGGGATTTAGCTCCTGATTTTTACCAGTTTGGTATATGAGACGTTGGTAGGGTGTTCCGGCCTGTATTTTTCTTCTCTCATATGGCTCCTTGTACTGGTGGTTTCTTGCTGCTCCTCTCACTCTGAGAGTATTGAGCTTATTCATCAATAATCCAAAAAAAAATTCAAAAGTTGCTATTTTTATATGTACCTATTTCACTTAAACAATTTCAAATAAGTCTACACGAAAATAGTTGTGGCTAGTCATTATAAATCCCAAAATTATAGTATGATAGACCATCATTTTACAGAAAAGCGAATAAGTGGTTGGGAAATTTTTGTGTTATATATTGAATAATGAGTAAAAAATACTTGATCTTTTGATTTTAAAGTCCGTGTGCATCTTGTGAAATAACGTTTGTGCATTTACCAGCATTCTTATTATACATATAGAATGGAGTAAATAGTTTTTCTTTTAAAAAAAATCAGAATTAAGCAAAAATGCAATGCGCATTGCTTAGTTTTAATTGATTACTTGGAGTAATATGTTTTATTCTATCATAAAAGTTATTTTTACATTTTAGCAATATATTTTGGTTTTAAATTAAAAGGCGTCAATTTTCTATGTTAAAAAAGCAGCTTATTTTAAGAAAAAAATTATTATTTGACCATTTTATTTAGAATCTGTTGTGATTATTACAAGATTACAAGAAATAAATACTATTTTGCCTTAAACCAAAGAACGTTCTATATCTTTTTATTTTTTGATTAATGCATACAGATAAGTTTCTATACAATTTAAACATAATTGCACTAAAGTAGATTATAAATTAGCAGAACAAAACATAAATTACTCTTTTTTATTAAATTTTTTTTAAGACCACAGGTATTCTTAGAGGTTTGATTATCCTCTTTAATTAATCTCTTGTGGATGTTATTACATTTTTTAAATTATGCATAGAATCAATTATTAACTTTTTTTTAATTATTAATCCAAGCACACACTTTAGCTGGGCTTGCCAATTGCCCATAATCTTATTATGACATTTCGTCCTTTTGCATGCGCACGATTGATCATGTCAATTCAAATTATTGAAAACCAATGTGACTGCTCTCAATTAAAAGGGACATGCATCCTTTTCTCTGCAAAGTTTTGAAATGAAAACAAATTTCATACTAGCAGATAACATCCGTTACTTTAATTCTGCAGAATGAGAGTGATAATCTAGCAAAATTAATACTAAATTAAACCGTTCATGAAATTCTAAACAGTTAAGATCAGCAGTGACCATTTGGATATGCTTTGAAGGGGTAGAACAAAAAAGGAGAAAATATATTTTTCTCTTTAAAATTTGACCACTATGCAACTTTTATAAAATTAAAAATAAGGTGATAGAAAAATTTTGTGATGATAATTTATTATTTTACATTTTAATAAAAAATTATCATCCTTTCTTCCCCCAAATACCAAAAAAATAAACAAATAAATAAATAAAAAAAACTCTCTTCCAAATATATCCTCAAAGGGTACCTTTTTCATAGATATGCTTGCATGTTCGGGGAAAAAGAAAGAACGAATGATCATTTTGGTCCCTAAGATTATATATATGCTTCATTTTAATCTTTAAAATTAGAAAATTTGATGATTTAATTTCTAAAGTTACAAAAAGTGGTTGAAGTTAGTCCCTAGGCCAATATTCATAGGGATTAGATTGAATTATTAAAAGGATTAATTTAAAATATTTTTTACAACTTTGTGAATTAAATAATTAATTTTTTAATTTTAGATATTAAAGTGAAATACATATATAATTTCAAGGATCAAAATAAATATTTACTTAAAAAAAGAGCTTTCTACTTGAATATGTTTATTGAGACTATATATTCATGTACAAAGTATTTCTGATCTTTTAGAATTTTTGGTCTAATAAAGTTTTGTATCCATAAGAATTTTCTCAATTATAGTTTTGCGGTATGCAAAAGAAAATGACTAATATCTAAAGTTATTCGAGAAATAGATTTCTTCCTCCATTACATATAAGAATTTTTCCACCACCCCACAAATTGAATATGTTTATTAAGACTTTATATATATTCATGTATAAAATATTTCTGATCATTTAGAATTTTTATTGTATAGAAAAGTTTTGTATACATAAGAATTTTCTAAATTATATAGTTTTGCAGTATACAAAAGGAAATGACTAATGTCTAAAGTTATTTGAGAAATAATATAATTTTAAATTATGGATATATAAATTTAATTAGAACGTAAAAGGTACAACTAGTTTCGATTCAATTTTGTCCCCTTCAAATTATAAAAACTCAGAGGTTAGAAAAACTTTTTACGTTAGCATTGTATTATAATTAGGGATTAATTTATATGCATTATCAATGTAAAAGATTATTTTACACTAATATCTAATTATGTGCTACAATATAAGCAAAAGTAGTTTTTTTTCGAGATAGTAGATATGAGAGTCAATCACTTTTATGTATATAACACAGCACATAATTAAATATCAGTATAAAACTCTTTTACACTAACAGTGCATAGAAATTAAACTCAAATAATTAAACTTAACTTTATTATAATATATGCGGTCTATAACAAAAGAAACATTTTTATCACATGATTAGTCAACGTTATGATATCAAAATCTCAGTATGCATTGATTGTGAACCTTCCGGCGCTTTAAAATTAATTTTAGGACTGTGAATAAAATGATTAAATAAGTTATTTAATAAAAAGGTTAAATTAAGTTTTTAATCAAGAATTGATTTTCATGGTTTGAAATTATTCAGGTATGAAGCCTTGAGGAACATAAAATCTCAGTTATAAAAGCATAAAATCCAAAAATGATGTAAAAACCAAAATTCAAAATAACAAAACCATAGGAATCAATTGCTAAGTTCAAACACCCCCCCCCCCCCCAAAAAAAAAATCAAAAACTATCATCTATAAGGGAGAGTTTTGTATGGGAGTAAAAGTGTATGAACATAATCCATGAATATTTCACTCCCACTTTTACCCATATATACCAAAATAGTAAAATATTAATGAAATTATTCATTGAAACCAGGAAGAAAAAATTTGGAAATATGAAATTGAGTGAGTTAATTTAACGAGTCATGTTATATGAACGTCCAAAAACGGACGAAAGTGGCGACGTATTGGTTAATTGAAGGTTGGAAATATTTGTAATTTATATTTTCAAATTTTTTTAATTAAAATCAACGGTAGAAAAGCATGACGTTTGATTTGCGTCCAAAAAAACACGTACAACGATCGTTTCTCTAATTTAAATTACTTATTTGATATTTGTTGTTGGTCGACAATTAATTCTACATTCATCGTGATACTGATGAGCTCATACATAGCACGAGTTATCACCACTTTCCAACCTTGGATTTAATTTTTCTTTTTCTCTCTTCTTTTTTCTCTGGTCTTCCTTTGTGTAAGTGGTAGCCTCATCTTTTTTTTTTGTTGCTTTGGATTTTATGTTTTTATTTTGTTTTTATTGTCTTCTTTGTTGGTATTTTTATTGTTCCCCTTTGTGGGCATCTTTTTTGTCCCTTTTATAGATGTTTTAGTTTTTACTTATGAATATTTCTATTTTGATAGTCTTACATGTTAGGTTGGACTACATCTTATGTGGAGAAAAGGCCCATACTTTGTGTAACCTATGGGTTGTGTGAGGTGAATGTTAAGGGCCACATTAAGAGGCATTTTGAGGGCTAAGAGGGTGTAAGAAATTTCATAGAAAGAAGAAGAAGAAAAGAGGGAGAATTCAGCTACCCCTTGCTATCATTTTCTGGTATAAGCAATTTTCATCAAACTAATGATCGGAGGGTCATTTGTGATATGAGTCAGTTGAAATTTGGACCATATTCATGACACATCGGTCTTTGATCTAAACGGTGCAATTGTTGAAAGGATTCTCTAAATTGCTGACGCAAAGCTCGCATTGCTACTCAGTTTTTGGGGGAGTTTCTCATCTTTTCTCTTCATATTTATCAAGTTTGTAGCTTGTCCTTGTTGCTGGGTTTTTGTAACCATTGAAGGCTAAAACTTGGTGATTGTAAACAACTCTTAATCATAGTGATGCTTGCTTGTTGGACTGTCAAGTCCTATAGTTTTTATCTCTCATATTGAAGGGTTTCTATGTTAAAATTTTGGTGCCTTACTTTGGTTTTTCTAGTCTACTTTTTGCCACTATGTTGAGTATATTGTTGCTTCTCTTATTCTTGCAAGTACGGATTATGTGTTTTATCCTCAGTATTACAGATGATAGATGTGACATCCTCCGAATATATACGCTATACTCGAGTCATGGGGTTATATTTAGAGGTTATTACGGGTGCTGTGGAAAAACGTTCAAGTAAGAAAACATAGCATAGGGCCCTTATAATATAGTACCTCCTGAATAAATGAGAGTTCACAATCCTCATCATGTGAAGGAAATATAATATAAAAATACAAGTTGTTCAAACTTAACTATTTAGGGACACAGAATAAATTTTTGTTCTACATTCTTCACTTCATTTCGCTAGCTGCTTATCTTAATACTCGAGTTGGAGTCCAGGTATTGGGCTCTAGTCCGCATTTTGCGATTCGTAGTAGTCCCAAAACATTGTTGTAGACCTGAAATCTAGTCTATGTACTGGAATGTTTACAGGGACATACAAACAAGTAGTGAGAATCTAAATTCTTAGTAGGTACACTCAATCCACTAAGCACATAGGATATCATTGTAATATTCCAACTGGTTTGGTTTGTTATGAAAATATAGACAAATATACATAGGCATGGGTTTAATTTTAAATTTGAAAACATATTTTCTCGAAGCATGTTATTTTTAGCAATCACTTGGCATCTTATAGGGCAAGTATAGTAACAGTAACAATATGAATTCTAACCATAATAATAGAAACTATATAATATAATAAGATCATGAACAATGCATATGTAGATGCACATAATTAAATCATGCAAGTGCACTTGTCTTTTTTGTCTCTTTCGTTAACTTGCAACTTGAACATCTGTAATTGGTCTCCTAGAAGTGGGTAGCTTTTCCCACTTTTGGGCAATAACCTGCTTTGCAAGACTGAGCTTGTTCTTATATATGATTGTCGGGTTTACTTTCCCCGACTCTCACACCGATTTATTCCTCTTAAATCTATTCAGGGGTTAGCCCAAGTGATCATCTTTGATGATATCACCTTAACCCACTACTAGGTGGAGGGTTGATACATCATTTTGCATGTTCTTGTTACCTTTTACATTCTTAGACATGGTCATGCATAAGGATGCTATATATACTTATGCACATGCTTTATACCTCTGGGTTCCAATTTTTCCACATTTGGGCATTATGTATTGCCATCCCCAGTGTGGTTCTTTAGCCGTCACCCTTGCACGTTACATATCGTTGTCCCCAGGGGCTTAGTATCCTGTATAATAACATTCTTACTTTCAAAATATTCTTACATGCATGACATTTTCAGAGGTTAAAGGCATAACATACTTAATAATATTTACAACATTCTTATGAACATATATTTAGTGGCACATTAACCCTAAGGATTATCATAGCCTAACTCATGGTTCTAGGTCTTGCTCAATATCTAGGTTATAAGCCACTAGAAATTTGCTCTCATTTTAGAAATTCATCACAAATCCATTTTTGATTATCTAGCCTTTATATTTTATGGAGACATTCCTTATCATACGTTTTACTTAACTCTCTTGGTCCTATATGATTTCCTTAAGGGTAACTTGAGTTATGTCCATTTAACTAAAGCTGTCCTGGTTTATTTTTGTACAAGTTCCGAGTTCCAAGGTTACTATTTGTCCCCCAAATCTTTTGAGCCCCAACTTTCTATAAAGGGCTCTTAGATCTTTCCAGGTTATGAGTTCTGACCTTAGGGAAAAGGGTTCTAAGTTCCTCTAAAGTTCTAAGTTTCGGTTTTACTGGTTATCTAGGGTTCTAGTTTTATGATCTTAATGAATAGGGTTTTAGATTTCGATCCAGGGGGAGAGGGTTTACTTCTTCCCTTGCCCCCTGAGTTTTGGGTTCCGAAATTAAGGGAGCGGGTTTGCTTCTTCATCATCCCTTGAGTTTCGGGTTCCCAACATAAGAGAAAGGGTTCACTTCTTCATCATTCCTCAAGTTTATTGTTACGAGTTTAAGAGAGAGGGTTCACTCATTTTTGAGTTACCAAGGTTCTGAGTTTGAGAGAGAGGGGTCATTTCCCCCTTCATCCCCAGGTTCTGAGTTTCGAGTTCAAGGGAAAGGTTCATAGGTTAAACTCAGTTTCTATCCTATTCTATTCTAAAATTCATATCTAATTTATTTAAAAGGCTTGGATGGTCAAGATTTCGGTTTATATACTCTACTCTTCTTATACCAACAGGGAAAAATGAATTAACCTCATAAGATTTCCTAGTTAGTGCAGTTTTTGTTTTAGATTCTCGTTTTTAGGTAGCCAACTTGTATAAAGCCTAAAAATCCATTTCTAGTCAGATTTCCACCAAATTTTAAATGAAAGTAAAACTATGTGTTAACTTTCAAATAAAAGAAGTTTTATTTAAATCTAATATTTGTACCTCTACAAATAATTTTCATGGTATAGGGTGTTCAGGATAGTGGCTCAATCACCTTCCTTTGACACATAGTTACCTCAAAACCTCTTAACCTAATTCTCATGAACTCCTCTCACTTTAACTCTTCCTCAAGGACCTCAGGACACTTATTTGAGGTTAATTAAACATTTATTTATATTCTTATGAAGGTAGAAATACATGCACATAGAAGCATTAACAACCAAGTATAAAATCAAACTTAAATCAACATTTCAAGATATACCATCATATAATTACATCATCAACACTATAATCCGATTAACCAGCATAAGATTTTAGTTGGAAGTCTAAGTTTTGGGTAAGACATAGAGCACCAAAGATTAAAGGAAAATAACCTTAGATTTGAGTTACCTTCCTCAAGGTTCTTGGAGCCATGGAAGCAAAGAAGCCAAAAACAACTCACAGCCTTCCTCTTATCTTATGGCCGTTAATCTCAAGGGCTAGAAGGGCTCCATAAGTAACTTGAATCCTTTTATCTTTTGATGGGTTTTGAAGAAAAAAAGATGAGGATTAATTTTCATAAAAAGAGTAGGGGGTTTGAGGCCTAAAAGGCCAAAGGCCATCGGCCATGAGCTTGAAGTTCATGGCTATGGTGGTGGTGAAGAAGAAGATGAAGAGGATGATGATGGTGGGTGTGTGTGTGTGGTTGTTGGCGTGAATGAAAAGGAGGAGGAGAAGATAAAAGAGTCTTGATATTTGTAGAAGATATTTTATAGAAGATATTTGTGGAAGGAGTGGTGGTGATAAATCCACTAATTAGGGCCAATGTTCCTCATTTCTAGCCATATACTATGGCTACTCTCATTATATGCGTATCAAATCTCTGTAGGATTATTTCCTTGGATTTGTCATACGCAAAGACAATATGAGACCCTTGAGGATTAATTCAAAGTATCCAATGATTAATTCGGGTACTCTAAGTTACCCGAGATATTATGTACTATATGAGTAATCCCACACTTTTATGCAAAATATTGTGTATAAAATATCATTTATAAAGTTATTATATGTATTCTAATTATGTACTAGTGTCGTGGAATTGGGATTTTTCTTCTAATACCCCTCCTGACAACCATGACCTTTATTCACAACTTTGTCATTATAATATATAATTACAATTTTATCCGTTCTTCTGCTACGGTTCACCTATTTCCTATTTTACCTTTGCTTCGGGCTTGAGCTTCCTTCTATATTGGTATACCCTCAGAGATAGGGATGTTACAATTCTCCTATCCTTTAAAAAATTTTTGTCCTAAAAAATTCCTCAAAATTTCTGTATGCATTAACCTACAACGGAAACTTTCTTTTCAGGTTCATGTCCTATTCCAAGTTTACTTGTTGGTAGCTTTGCTATTTGAAACTATCTGCCTTATAGGTATAAGCTTATGTCAATGAGAATATCCAACTTTTTCACTTTTGACCTCCTGGTCTTCCAAATTACCAAGTGTCTCAAATGAAGTCCTTTATACTATCTTGGGAGATTGTGAAGAATATAACAGGATTGAGCGAGAGCACTGACCACTTATTCCGTAGGGCTGGCTTGTCCATTCCTTTTTGCTATTGAAGTTACATTAAGATCTCTCATTCTTGAGAGAGTATGCTTGTCCTTGGACATCATTTTTGATCCTAAGTGTTGGAAAAATTATAAGGGGACTCATTGCCTTTACCGACATTTCCGAAGGTTTTCTCTTATCTTGATTCTTACAGCGTCTTCATGGGTGCATATAGTTGTTTACTCTCCTGGCTCCCACTATACGAGTTAAGTCCGAAAGCTTATGGTCCTTCTCAATCTCACTGCGATATTCTAGGAACCGGTATATTGTCTCATGCTGAGTTTCTTGTGAGGCTACTCCATTATTGACTTACTATTGTTCCTTGGCATCAATCCTTAACTACTTCACCTAGCATGGTTAATTCAGTGCACCGCTTTCGTCTATCAATACTTGAATGGTTCTTATGGTGTGCCCGTCACTCTGTGGTTGACTTATGGCTGGGGAATATGGAATTATTCTAGCCAATTCCTAGTAAAGTCTTCCTAAGTTTGTGGATCAATCCAAATTATTCGGTATAGGAGATCATGAGCAGAAAATTAGCCTGTTCGATGATTCTTTGCAAACCATGTTTAATGAAAGTCTTGTGCTGACTAACAGTGAGTAAGTTGCATTAAGAGGGCTTCCTATTGTTGTTCCAACAAAGTCATATTTGGTTTACAATGCTGGCATCCTTATTCTCTGGTTCATTGAAAGACTCTCTTCCATTCTTCCTCCTAAGCTCTTAAGGTCAATCAAGGAATTTTTTTCGATCTTTGGTGTCCCTACTTGAATCTTTGCCAATTTCATATATGTGGTGATCACAATGACTTTATTGAGGTTTTGTTTGAAGTTGCCTCAACTACTTCTCCTTGACCCTTACGCACTTTACCACTCGTTGGTCAAAATGTGAGTCTCTTTTCCCTTTGAACATAGTTCTTTTTAGTCTACCTTCCTGAAATGTTGCGCGCAAGCTCTTACTTTGAAGTGTAATATCTTGAGAGGTTTACCATACTTCCTATCCCCTAGTAGTCCCTTTTTACTGGGACTTAATGAAAGTTCCTCTTTTCATCATTGAATTTCTCAAGTTTCCATGCTCGATTTCTTGATACCAAGGCATAGGTGGTTCAATATGAGGAAGAGAATTGATAGGTAGTAGAGTTTCCTCATTCTACCTTTCTTACCAGGTGTTACCTAGGTAAATGTGGAGAGTCTTCATTGATTATGCTCGCACCAAAGTTCAACTTATCTCGATAATATCTTAATCTATCACTAGGTTCCTTGGGGAATTCTATTTACCTTCATTGTTTGGTATCTAATTTTCCTCAATGGAGTTGAGTCCCATAATCAGCACTTATGCATAGGGACTCATTATGGTTACTTAAGGTTAAGAGTTCATTGATTTTGTGTCGTAACCTTAACTACCATATAGCATGGTCTTAGCTCCTTGACTTTTTATGGGTGCATCACCTTATACCTCTTGGGGTGTCTTGAGTAATTCGAAAGAGTCCTTTAGATTCAATAACATCATTACTGATGTTACGGCAAGCTAGCACATTAACTCCTATAAACTTTCACTCGTACCTTGAATCCACACTAGATAACATTCCTCCCTCTAATCTCTAAAAGTAAAACTTCTTCCTTTTCTTCTTGTAGTATCCTATCGTTCTTGTAGAAAAGCTTGTTTCTGTCTCAGTCCATTAGGACCTCCCGCTTTACTACTATTTTAGCCTATTGAGATTAGTTTCACTTCCCTTAGTTGCAACATGCCCATTTGCAAGTTCCTAATCCTTATCACCCTATCTTAAATCTAGTTGCATTCACCATTGAATTACTCTACCCATAGTGCTCATAGTGGTGTCTGAAGGTAACTATTTTATTCTCTTCTCACCTCTAAATAGCTTTACCCTCTTGTTAGTAACGTGTCAAAGATGGTACTATTGTATAGCTCCTGTGGTGGCTAAGGTTGATGGAGTTCAATATAACTAGACCCTCTGACATTTCCCTTATTCTTAATGGAGGCGTTGCCTTATTTCATACTCTACCATGGCCTAAGAGTGTCCTCATTTTAGATTGGTGGGAGAGATGTGTAACACCCTCCCAAGTGTGGTACTATGCTTAAGTCATAATACCTCGCCTAGGAGTTGTTACTGTCACTTAATCAGACCTTGTCTAGTAGCAACCTTCGGCCACCTTTAGTCTTATTAGTCAACTTCGCCTCAGAGAATCTTCTTTGGAACTTCTGAACTATCTGGAGATAACACGGAAATAGAAGTGAGAATTTTTAAATTCTCAGTAGGATTCATTAAAGTACCATATACCGTGTCAGCGTTATTATCTTCACATGCTTCGGTTTATTGTGAAAAATGTGAGCATGTTAAATAGACTATTCAGTGTTATAGTTTGAAAATATATTGTTTGAAGCAGAGTCATTTTCTTCATGCACTTGGGTCACATTGGCAATACTTCATGTTTAGAATAAAAATCATCGCATAAATAGATAGAACAGGCTCAGCATCAATAAAACATGGGATATAATTATGCAAATACTCATACTTGAATTCATGCAATTGCACTGGCGTCCTTCTTTAACTTTCTTTACTTTCTATTCTTGGCACACCTAGGTGTTACGTATCGCCGTTCCTAGGGTGCTTGCATATGTTTTAATCTTTAGTCTTTACTGCCCTTGGGTAGTCTGATCTAGGAGTGAGCTTGTCAGCTCAACTCGTGACCATCGTCACACAGGCTAACCTACAAGGGGATTCACGTGCCTTTAGTTTTGGAGGGATCTCATTTTGGACACGTGCCTCTAAATTGAAGGGATCTCTCCTGGTCACGTGCCTCAAGAATAAAGGGATCTCAACTGACCACTTGCCTTCAATGTAGAGGGATCTCATCTGACCACGTGCCTCCAAGGTAGAGGGGTCTCATAGTTTTATACTGCCTTCACGGGGAGGGATCTCATTAACTACTTCCAAGTGAAGGGACCCAATCTTATCTTATTTAACTGCCTTCACAGGGAGGAATCTTATTAACCGCCTCCAAGTAAAGGGATCCACATTTAATATATTCATATCCTTTTATTCTCGTACATAATCATGCATGGATATGCTGAATGCACTCATACTTATGCTTCATCATTTACTTTCATATATCCTTGCATATGGAATTTCTACATATATATATATATATTCATAACATATAAATGCTCATAACCTCCTTACTATTTTACCAAAAATCTGGTAGCATAATGGATCATGTCCACTTCCCTATGAATAGTGCCAGTAACCAAGAAATTTTAATCAAATAGCAAGCTCAATGTAGAATATTATAATCATACCAAGAATATAACAATATCAATAGGTGCAAGTTTTAAACTCTTAAGTCTTAATCTATCTTACAGGCTTTTAACTTCTAATGATGTTCCTGAGTTTGAGCTTAGTACCTACTTCCGAGTTCCGAGATCATGTAAGTTATATATATAAGGTCAATGTCTTGACTCCCGACTTCCAAGATTATGAATATCTTGATTCTCGACTTCCAAGATCATGTTTAGAATCAATCTCTGAATTGATTTTGGACTGAGCTTTAGAACTATGTGTATAAAAGTTTAAAGCGTCTAGTTTTCGACTTCCGAGATGCGGGTATAAGGTTTCATAACTTCCGATTTCCAACATTAAGCCACAATTGGCTTTCCAAGACTTTCATTCATGTGCTTCCTATGTTCCCAGTTTCGACATTAACCTTACCCGATCTAGTTCTCTATTTCACTATGTTCTGGGTTCAACCTTAAGTATTCCCGATCTAGCCTTTTGTCTACTAAGTTCCGAGTTTCGATATCAACTAAACTCGACCTAGTATTCATACATGTCTCTAGCCAGAATTACACTTTTATGAGAGAAAATTCACCAAAAATAGAAATCTAGGTGAAATCATGCGAAATTTATATCAATATAAAGCTAACAGAATAAGTTTTCAAATGAAAGAAGTTGCATATCATTTGCATGAGTATAATTTGAGATATATGCCACAAAACTTAACCTTCCTAAACTATCCTATTCTAGCCTAGGTTGAACTTAAGTCAACTTCATTGATGTGTTGGGAGTAATTGATAATGGATATAACTTAAAAATTTTTATGGAATGCTCTATCATATGTTAACTTTCAAATAATGTTGGATTTACTCAATTTGGAGTTGTGTAGGATAAGTTACACTCTTCTCAGCCTATACTGCTCGGATAAAGCTCTTGATTTCTAGGTCAAAATTCAAAAATTCATATCTCTCTCAATACTAATCCAATGGCCTTATAGTGCATATGTATGGAAAGCTCTAAATGTCTACTTTCATATAAAAATAGTTTCACAAACTTTGAATAGCTATAGGCTGAGCCATACACTCCGCCATATGGACTGTTGAGGGATTTTGGTTTTCCAGCCCTTCACATCTTCATACTTTCACTCTTTCTTACTTCTTAATCGATTTTAGTATCAACAACAGCCAACCAATCAGCCAAAAATCATCATATTCATTCAACCATTACATCAAGAATTGAGAAATTAAAGCCACAGTCAGCCACACATAACCAAAAGAATAAGAACAAGGTTGAACCCCTACCTCTTTAGAGTGTGATTTTGCTAGATTTTGGAGTTTGGATCAATAAAACCTTGTTAAGCTTGAAGGAGTGATGGAGTTGGTTGAGAGGAGAAGAAGAGAAGGAGGCTGGAATCAGAGGAGAAATGGCGCAAGTCAGCATGAGAAGGAAGAGAGAAAATCTAATTCAAGTAATAGAAGGGTAGTTGGCTTTGTGAGTTTTGATTGGCTGAAATCTTGTGGTTAAATTTCAGCCATATCTCCTCTTTTTGTGGCTCCCCTTGCGCCACCAATAGCTAAAGGAATGGTTGAGTATTCAGCCATTAGTTATGGGGTTTAAGGTATACAATTTTATTGGTTTGAGTCCAACAGTTTAAAATACTGTAATCTTACCGATTTCCTTTAAATTGGTAAATTGGTTTAAGAAAATTTCTGTGAAATCTCTTATACTTCTAACCTAATTCCCTCATATCTAAACTCAATTAATCGCTAATTAATTGATCATAAATAAGTATTTAGTCGAATTCTAATTAATCTCAATTATTCGATAAAAATCGAATAACTAGGCGAAAACGATAAGAAAAATCCGGTGGATATTACAAGATGTACTACCTTTTCTCCCAAAGAATCTTTTGAATTTACTCTTATATCTCTATCTTCTTTCCATTATCGGGTACAACCGAGTCTTTACCTTGGTATGATATAGGATTAGATCTTTGAAGCACATGAAAAAAATATGATACTAATACAATACGGTACTGATACGGTGATACGGCAAAATTTGAAAAACATAGGATACTGATGCAGCATATATATATGAAAAATGATATTTGGCACGAATTTTATTCGTGAAACGACACACGAACAGTAAAAGGAAAATGAGAAGAGTTGCGTTTTGATTGATAATAAATTTTCTCTCTCCTCCTGTCACATATCTCTTCTCCTGTGATTGGTCATGCGCTATTCATTATCATTTCATGAAAAAATTTTCGTACCATGTAGCAACGGCTCTATATATATATATATATATATATATATATATATATATATATATATCTTTGAATCATGCTCATTTTCAGCAAATATTGCTCTCTTGTTTATCTTCTTTCTTGAACCTATGAAACAATTTTAAATCTACAAATTGTTATCATAAAATGTCTAAAAGAATGAATTTATATGAATATAACCATCAACCAAGATTATGTACTCTTGCAGAGGAATAGTAGTCATAATAGTTAAAACTTAAAAATAAGATTGTATACATCCCACAATAATAAAGGAACCAATATTAATAACCAAAATAATGTTTGATGTGTATTAGATCTTCATTAGCTTGTAACCAGAGTTGTTATAAGTTTGTACATATATCAAAAGCACTAAAGATCAAATTAATCACTAATGACTAGTCAGTTTTCAACTGTCATAGAGTACCTCATGAAAATTTAAAAAGCAAGGCAACAAAATGACATGGACATTATGCATAAGTTTAACTGCCTATATCAAAAGACTAAGTCCACTCTAAGCATTATGTGTGAGTATCTCATCTCCTACACCAACATCTGTAAAAAAAATTAGATTCCAATTCAAGTTCATCAAGAGATAAGTCAGCCACTTCAAGTACTCCAGCACCTCCGTTAAAAGGACCCCATGAATCTCCCCCAGTGTCCCATATCTTAGTAGGCCCTTTTTTGTATGCTTAACTTTTCCTAGACAACAACCTTAAATTAGCGTGTATATAAACCACATCTTCTGCTCTTTTTGGATGCAACTTGTTTCTCTTTGGAGAATTAATAAAGGAGTAAGTATTCCAATTTCCCTTGCAGTAAGAAGATGAACAAGGCTACACAAGAAGCTTAAAAGCAATTTGCTAAAGCAATTTTATAGAAGATCCATGATTGATCCACTAAGATTTGGGGTCCAATATCCTGCTAGCATCAGCTAATTCATGGTCTGCAAAATCAGCTGCTGTTGATGAGAAACTAGCAAATTCATCCAAAGCTTGCCTTCTTGTTTCATTATCTAGAAGAAATCTCTTCAAACACTTGTTTCTTTGCTTTGAAATCTCTACATCTTCACGAGGAGCAATTCTATTTGGAACCTCATTAAGCCACTCCTCAATATAATACCTAACATGTATAACAATTATTAAACTAATATATCAGTACTTGATATATTCAAGAAAAATTTAACAAAATATAATTAACAGTGAATTAAATATCATATTTTAAAATATAATTTTAAAGAGTAATAATTATATATAAAGGTTTTCTCACCCATAAAATGCACATTTAAAATATTATAATAGATACAATAAATTGTCATTTAGTTTGTGTATATAGGATTAAAAAAATACGTATAAATTTATTCTAAACAAAGCAAATATTTAGTCAAATAATTATTGAATTTGAAATAAAAATATTTTTATTATACTTTAAAATATTATAACTATATTTAATTCAATTTATTCATTTGAAGTAAAAATTTTAATTTAATATTCATTTTAAAAGATTTTAATTATATTATTTCGAAATATATTAATTGAGATATATTAAATTTTTTTATTATGTTGAAATTATAATAATAAATATTTAATTTATATAACTTGTGTAATTTACAGGATAAAATGACTAGTTTAAATTTATGTTTCTTAAAAATAGAAGTTTTTGATGACGCATATCTTTCTTTGAGGGAAATTATAATGAATAATTATGTCGAACTAATAATTGAGTGCCAGGAATTATATTGTAACTTTAACTTACTCCCTAAATTAAATTATTATACAAGTTAGTCGTTAAATTTGTAAAACTCATATTAACTTAATTTTTCTTAATGAAGTATATACAGAAAAGATTGATTCTAGTTTTGTAGATTAAAGTATTAATTCATATAATAATTAAATATACTAACAAAGTCATTGGTAGATGTAACAACCTGATTTAGCTAATTAATATTATTAGAGATTACTTAACAATAAGTTTATAAAATAGAGATAAGAGTGTAGAATAATACAAGAGAATTTAGTTATCAGGAGATTACACCTATTATATGTGGCCTAAAGTGAGCCACATGGCCAAACAGATCATGCAATGTGGGCCATTGATCCATGGTGAGTCACCTTTACTTTTCCCTAAATATCTCGTCAAAGCCTAAGGAAACTCATCATTTCTTCTTCCTTCAGTAACCCTTGGTTGAACCCTCCCTTTCTTTTTCTCTCCTCCATTTTTGTTTACACAAACTTACAAACCCTTGGTTTCTTTTTGTTCTTTCACCATTTACTTGATTCTTGAACTTGTTTTGTGTTCTAAACTATATAAGAGCCAAACCTCTCCTCTTTGAGTCACATCAAGCTTCAACCAAGGAAGAGAAAGAAAGAGTCTAGGCGTGGTCTTATGATTCTAAATAGGTTTTGTAACACTCTCCCAAGTACAGTACTATGCTTAAGTTATAGGACCATACTCAGGAATTGTTATTGTTGCTTCAACGGGTCTTGTATGACAACATTTTTTGGCCGTCTTCAATATCTCTAGTCATCTCTTCCTATGGTGACCATCTTCGGTATTTTTCGAATTATCTGGAGAAAACATGGAAATATACATAGAAGTGAGAATTACAAATTCTCAGTAGGATTTGTTAAACTACCACATACCGTGTCATCGTTATTATCTCTAGCTACTTCAATTTATTATGAAAAAAGTAAACATGTTATACGAATTGTTCAGTTTTATATTTTGAAAACATATGGT
This sequence comes from Pterocarpus santalinus, assembly GCA_031439595.1. Classification (NCBI taxonomy): domain Eukaryota; kingdom Viridiplantae; phylum Streptophyta; class Magnoliopsida; order Fabales; family Fabaceae; genus Pterocarpus; species Pterocarpus santalinus. The sequence goes on from CM062527.1 coordinate 42,234,024, forward strand.
TCGAAGCAGAGTTAATTTTATTCAGGCACTTGTTAAACAGAGTAAGAATTCAAAACATATGTATAGCAAATCGAGAGCAATTTCATAATAATGATCATAATAATGATGATGAAACCATAACTTGTGCATATGCAGTATGCTCATCACAAGATCATGCATATGCTTTTATGCGTCCTTTACTTTCTTTACTTGACATACTTAGGCATTACGTATCGCTGTAGTGTGTCTACATGCATATGTCATTGTCTTTAATCTTTAACACCCTTGGGTAGATTAATCTAAGATTGAGCTCAACTTATGACTGTTGTTACACAGTACTGACATGCAAGGGGACCTACGTGCCTTGGTTGGAGGGACTTAGCTGGCCAACTGTAATATCCCCAATTTTGTCTAAGCTAATTAGCTCAGTGTCCCTGGCTAATTAAAGGGGTTAGTGATTAACTGTGGATTAATCGGCTAATCTCGATGAGCAAGAGTTTAGTAAATCGAGTCAAGTCAACAATTGAATCATAACGCACTAAACGTTTTAAGTAAAGCCTAATTATTCGAACCTCATTAATTTGTAACTTAGAAATATAACTGAGCTAATATAATTAAGTATATGACAATTGTTTTACTTTAATCAATTGAGATAAATTAATTTTTACACCCTAAATACATAATTCATGAAGACAATTCTTTTAGAGAAAAAACGTCTTAAAAGTGTAACTAAACGAAATTGACTAAAGAGTAATTAAACTAATCAAATTAATTAACAACTTAGATAATTCTAATAGCTTTGAAAATTCAAACAAAAATTTCTCCTAATTATTGCATGAAAATTTTGGCCAAATAAGAGCCAAATCCAACCCTCCATTTGTCTCCTAAATCTTGCATCCTTGGATCTAAACTTATGCTACTAGCATCACCTTAGGCAAGACAAAAGAAAAGCTATCCACCACTTGGATCATGCCACATGGGTAAATCATACTCTATCAAGTAAATCCCAAGAGTAGCGCCTTCCTTTAACCCCTTGAGAAAATACAAAATGGTCCTTGCTATGCACCAAGACTCAAAGGAAATACAAACACCCCTTTTATCCCAAGGTTCTTAACTCTCTTGCTTGTTGGAGGAGGCAAAAATCACCTCCTACCTATCCCTTGTAAGGTGCCATTTAGCCCCTTCTCTCTCCTCATTTGTAAGCTTTCATCCTCTCACTTCAATGCAAAATGCTCTCACCTCTCTCTAAGTCTTATTCCAACTCTATTGCTCTTCCAATTCCTCTTGTTCTTCTTCCCACTTTCTCACCTTATTCAACCCCTTTTCTTTCACCGCCATCACAAACCCTTCAACGACCACCTTCTTTGGTCTTTGGAGAAGCAAAGTAGACACACATTAGCCATATTTCTCCAAGCTCTAAGGAGGGAGGCCATCTTCCACCACTTCCACCCTTCAAGCTTCCAAGAAAATCTTTGTGGTAGTAACTCTAACCATTTCTTCTTCTATGTTTTCAAGCTCTATAACTCCTAAGCTCTCCATAGCTAGGTGGTTCTAGAACTTGCTTTAAAGGCCTCATGGCCATACTCTTATTATAGGAAGTTTACTTGTGGTTGTTGCTCTTCTCTTGGAAAATGATTTTGGTTGTGCATTTATTTTATTTTGAACCAAACTTTTTAGAATCCAAAATATTGATTTTTCACCAAGATCTCAAAGCATAAAAGTGCTTTGGAAGAAAAGTGGTCACTTGAGGAAAAAATTTAATGTTTTTACAAGAAAACTATTTGAAACAAAAACTATTGAAGCTGGAAATTCTAGCAGTTTGTATTTATCGACCAATAACTCATTCAATACAATTCTAAATGCAATGAAATTAATTTTAAATGAAAATAGACTCATAGATATTTTTACACATATAAAATATGAGAAATTTGGCCTTAAAACGAGGAAGATACGGATTTTCAAATTGGGTTGTCCCTAGATGTGCTTCTGTTTAAGTAGTCTATACAAAAATCTTAATAACTCAAACTATACAAAACATTTTTGAGTGGGATCAAGTTGGTTAGAAACCTAAGATATATAGAAAGATCCCATAAAATAATTTTGCCAGATTCCTTGCGAGGAGCTCCTAGTAAAGTTTACAAGTCACTACTCTGGGATGAATCTAAGAGACTGAACAGTTAGAGTAAAATGTGCATATCTCAACTTATAAAAGGAATTTTTGAATAGGACTTATTTTTTTAAAAAATAGGCTCAGAGAAGTATAATTATACAAAAATTCAAGTCAAAAGAATAAAAGATGACATTATGGTGGATTGTTGAATTTACTACCCCACCGTAAAAGTAAATCTAGTTATGGTTAAGTTTAAAATGTTAATGAGAAACAACCTTGAAGACATTAAGAACCCCAAATTAAGATACTGGAAAACTTTATAATTCAACTTAAAACTTTGAAAAAGGATAATAGGCAAAATTGGCCCTATACCTAATAAAAGAATTGTCACAAGAGGCAAATACAATTAAAAGCCTGTACCACAGTTACTAAGTTAAGCTCATAGGACTTTGTGTGTTATGCATGCCTCTATATGCCAACATGATGATGATGATGATGATGATATGATGATGACAATGATGATATGATGATGATAATGTTGATATGATGATGACATGATGATGATAATGATAGTTAATGATATGTGAGATTGAACTTTCTGTTTGGCAATTTTGGGAAAGCTTTGGTGTAGCCATCATGCTGCCGGAATTTGGCAAAATTTATGGACTTAGAATAATTTTTGTATCATAAGCCTTAATAAGAAGAAATTGAACTAACGATATGGTCCTTAAAAAAAAAAGGTGGCCCGTAATAAGAAACCCTCTCCACCCACAGACTTGCATGAGGCATGGCAATGGACCCAGCTAGTGTGAGTATCGGGGAAGGGCTTACATGAGGTATGGCAAAGGACCTAGCTAGTATAAGTACCAGAAACTTATGGTGACAACGGTCATGGTCTGAGCTCATTACCAACTATTTTTTGGTGAGGTGACAATTAAAAGAATTATGATAAAGTCAATTCTAATGGAAGAAAAGGACTTTGGTCCGACCCAAGTAAAGAATGAAACTATCAAGATATTTATGCATGATACGAATTGTAATATAAACCCTTATATACACCATGATGTTATTGTTACGAGGAGAATACGTACTTAAAATTGAATCCACTTCGAATATTCATGTTTCTAAAATTTAATAATTGGACCTTATGAATGCTTACTCTTTTCATTAATACAACCGAAGTGGCTAGGATGATGACGATGACACTTCCATGTCAGGTTCAAGTCCTACTGAGAAATATCATTTCTCACCCTAGTTATTTTTCGTATTATTACCAAATTTCGATGGCACATCCGATAGAGTGCAGCATGGATCCCCTACACTGCGAGCAGATGTATGATAAGGGATGCTAGACTATGCTATTTTGGACTTGTAGCTATTGTTGCTTTGCACATTCACATATTCCTTTTTGCAATGGACTATGTCATTTTAGCTTATATTTGGTATTTAGTATTTAGGCCGTCGCATGACTGTGAGCCTTCTTCTATGTACTCTTTAACATTATGAACCCATATGGGTGAAATGATTAGTTATGTAATATGATGTATTTGTGATTTCTATTTATTTATCTTTCTCATGTTTTATGATATTGTGTTATGATTTATGCATGATGCGCTATCTCTATATCTATATTTTCGTTCAAGGCTTCACTTTCCAAAGCGCTGCAAAGCGACGACGTATTTTAAAAAAAAATTTACTTATTTTCCACATAACTTAATTTACAAGCAGAGTTTTAGTTTTTTGGTAAGCTTAAGTAATAACTAATAAATTACCATAACACGACTTAAGCATAGTATGGGTTTATTAGGGTGTTACACCAACTGCCTTCAACATAGAGGGACCTAAAAGTTTAGCTGCCTTCACAGGGAGGGACCCAATGTGCAATTGCCTCTAAGTGAAGGGATCCACATCCTTTCTTTTAACTGCTTTCACAAGGAAGGACCCAAAGAACTGCCTCTAGGTGGAGGGCCCAATCTTATATAATCATATATTCTCTTTATTTGCATGCAAATATGCAACATTTCATGAAGAGAATCATGATCATATCATTATACAATGTTCATATCATAAATTTTCATAACCTAAACTATCATAATTTCATAAACTTTTGCCGAAAATTTGGCAGCATAACAGATCGAGGCCGCTTCCCTGTGAATAGTATCAATCAACCAGATAGTCATTCATATAGAAAAATTAATGCAAGGTATATATATTTCAATAATCAAACAAAGTTTTATCACCTTGGTCTTGAATTAGGTTTCTGTCACATCCTTTTGATTTTGCCCAATTTTTGTAAATAAAGCCATAAATTCATTTCAACTCATTTAGACTTGAATTTTGAATACATTGAAGTGTTATGTGTCTAGTTTGTAATCTCTTTCATCCTATTAACTTTTGATATGTATAACTCAAGTTATTGAAGATTTATCTAGGCCTATCCTATTTTAGGCTGATTTAAGCTCTAAAAAGTGGAAATTCACTAAAACTGGAAATTCACTAAAACTGGAAAACTAGGTGAAACTATACAAAACCTACATGTTTTAAAGCTAACTGAACAAAATTTCATTTCCAACAAACTGCATCCCTTTTGAATAAGCAAAACTCAAGTTATGAGCTCTTGAAGTTAGCTAACTTAAACTGCCCTATTCTAGCCCAGTTAGGACTTACGGTAATTTTCACAATTTACTGGGAATAACTGGGATAGAATTTGGCTCTAAAATTTTTATGGCATGTTACCCTATGCCTTAACTTTCGAACAAAATTAGTTGCATTCAATTTGAAGAGTATAGGGCAAGTTATGTCCTACTTAACTTACTCCAATCAGGTTCAGAAATAGAAACTTAGGGTAAATTTCAAAAATTCATATCTCTCTCAATACTAATCCAATGGCCTTATAGTTTATATGGTTGGAAAGTCCTGGATGATATAAAAATAATGTCATCAAATTTTTTTATCTGTGGCCAGAGCCGTACACTTCGTCGGTACGGACGCCATAGGATTTTCAAGGAAATCTAGATCCTATTTTATTGCTTCTTGTGTTTCTCATTCAATTTTTAATCTAAACCAAGTAAACACATGCTAAACCAGCCATAAATCATCATATACCCATCATATATCATCAATTACATGAATGGAGAAAAACTTCCCAACAACCATTAATTTAGTAAACTCAATTAAAGAAGCTGAATCCTACCTTCAATTTGGTGTAGTATATGGCTAGTTTTGAGTTTTGGAGTTAGCGCTAATGAAAGTTGAAGATGGAGGGAAAAGGAAGCAATATAGAAGAAGAATGAAGAAAGTTGAGGTTGTATCCGAATGGAGGCCAAAAATGAGGGGGTTGGAGGAGATTTCTTAGAGCTTAACTCATGTCTTGGTAGTTAGAACCTTAGCCTATTAGTGGTAGAGAGATAAGTGGAGAAAATTGAACCAAGTCTTATTTCCTCCTTGGACAGCAGTTGGCGCCCTTACTATGGGTAAGAGTGACTAAATTTTAGCCACTCACGTTAGGATTTTTGGGGTAAAATCCTATTAGTTCAATTCTAGCAATATAAAATATCGAATTTCTTTCAAATTGGCAACACATTACTAGTAGTTTTTGGAAATTTTCTCCACAATTATTTCAAATTCTCTCAATCCTAATCTCTTCAACTTCTAATTAGCTTCTAATTAACCTTTGATCATCTCCTAATTACCTTTACATATCCAATGGAAACCGAATAAATCAATTGGTAGTCTTATTTAAACGTATTGCGATTTTCGGTGTTACACTACTACCCTCCCAAAAGAAAAATTTTGTACTCAAAATTTAGTCACAAAACTAACTATATATTGCCATAAGAGTTTACTAAAAGAGTTCACATATAGCACATAGAAAGTCGATAAGCATAGTCGAAGAAAATACAGTAAACCTAGTTATATAATTTACACCAACGCAGTCGACAAAGAGTAAGTCCATATCCCGGGTTAGTTCTAATTTCGCATCAACCCCTCTAGGAAAGTAGTCTCTTCAGTATTCATGGTGAAAACCCTCCTTGGATGTTACGGCTTAGGAGTAGGTGGCTGATGTCTGGGGCATTCTCTATTCATGTGGCTTTCCATACTTAAAGCATACATTCTGCCTAGCCAAACAAGGCCTTACTCCATGATACTTTCCACCTTTCAAACATTCTTGCTTCATGGGTGACTTTTGCGGCTGCTTACCTTCATTTCCATTATGTTGAAACGAATTATTTGGTGGTGGAATATGTTAAAACTCCTGGTCTTCAGCTGCTAGCCTCTTTCCACAAATGTCCAACCTGGTATCAGCGAGCTTCTTGTTACATTCTTCAACTAATCAACTTTTGTTCGCTAATGCATCAAAATCTCTTATCTCCATTGGCCCCACCGATGCCAAGATATCCACTTTTAGTCCTCTTTCAAATTTGACACATTTCCAATTTTCATCAGGGTTGCACTGATAGGAACACTGTAGTCTCCTTTCTTAGTCATGCTGAACAGATGAGATAGGCAACTGAAGGTAAAGTAGAGAGTGTGTTTGGGTTAGGTGTATTGAAAATGGTATGAGGTTTTGAAGGTTTTGGAGTCGAGAGGATGAAGAATAGTGAAAGGCTTTTCTCTGAGACTTGTGAGATGAAAGGTTGATGTGATGGGTAATGGTTAATGAGGGAGACCGATAGTTAAAGTATGTGAGCAGTTTTCAAATAAAATGCTGCCGTTTTCAGAGTAAGCATGTCTTTTGGAATTTTTTGCTTCATTAAATAATGGTCATCGTGTGATAATGGGTGATTATCCAAGTGATGCACGTAATAAAACCATTTTTTTAATCCAAAAACCACAGTCTTCAGGGTCTATAACCAACTTTCTAGAGGAATAAGAAATCAGAGCATGAGAAAGTTAAATCATTTTGTAGCTATTTTTCTCCTCATTTTCATCTTCACCCTTATTTGAAGTAATATTTTTGAATCATGAGACAATACATTCTGAACAAACTTTTTAAGTTTATCTTGATGTGACCTTTCTGAAGAAAACTTTATCGATGGCGAACAATTTTCCAGAAAGCAAACACAATTGAGATACGGTAATCTCAACTTTTACTTTAGCTCAAGAGAGAGAGAGTATTTAGATGCAATGCATATGAATGATCAAAAGTTGATCATGTTTACAAGGTTCCTTATTCTGCTAAGGGTTTTGTAAAAATGTCAGCAATCTGACTTTTAGTATTAATAAACCTTATCTCAATGTTTCCTTTCTGAATATAATCTCTTATGAAATAATGCTTTATGTCAATGTGCTTAGATCTAGAATCCTGAATGGCATTCTTGGTGAGATTGATAGCACTTGTATCGTCACAAAGGATTGGAAGTTTAGTATCCCTCAAGTTGAAATCCTCTAATTGTTGCTTGATTCACAGAATTTGGGTACTGCAATTTGCAGTAGATACATTTTCACCTTTTGTAGTTGAAAGAGCAATAGTGTTCTACTTCTTACTTGACCATGTTATCAATGATTTTCCAAGAAAACAATAGCAACCACTAGTGCTTTTTCATTCAACTCTGTCTCCAGCAAAGCAGCATCACAGTAACTTGTAACATCACAAAAAGTACCTTTCTCATACCATAGACCAAGATTAATAGTACCAACTAAATATCTTAAAATTCTTTTAATAGCACTTAAGTTTGAATGTTTTTGATTTGATTGAAATCGAGCACAGATTCCTACACGTAGTTGTAAGTTAGGTCTACTAGCAGTTAGATATAATAGTGATCCAATCATACCTCTGTAGAGAGTTTCAGAAACTTTCTCACCATTTTCATCAGCTTCTAATATTTGATAGGGATGCATAGGAGTACTAATGCTCTTGGTCTTGTCCATATCAAACTTTTTGAGCAAATCCTTAGCACACTTTTCTTGATGAATCAGGATACCATCTTTCTCTTATTTGATTTGTAGTCCAAGAAAGAATTTTAGTTCTCCCATCATACTCATCTCAAATTCTCCTTGCATAAGATAAGAAAAATTCTTGCACAAATTTTGATTAATTGCTCCAAAGATAATATCATCAACATAAATATGAACAACTAGAAAATCATTTTTATCATGATGAGTAAGCAAAGTAGTGTCAACTTTTCCTCTTACAAAAATCATTTTTGATTAGAAAAGGACTGAATCTATCAACCAAGCCCTGAGAGCTTGTTTTAACCCATATAGAGCTTTTGAAAGTTTAAACACATGTTGAGGAATGTTTTTATTTTCAAAACTAGGAGGTTGATTAACATAAACTTCCTTAGATATGAAACGGTTTAAAAAAGTGGATTTCACATCCGATTGAAATAACTCAAAACCTTTGTAAGATGCATAAGCAAGTAACATTCTAATGGCTTCCAATCTTGCTACAGGAACAAAAGTCTCATCATAATCTCTGTCTTCGTGTTGATTATAACCTTGAGCCACTAATCTTGCTTTGTTTCTGACAACTTTTCCATCCTCATCAAGCTTGTTTTTGAATACCTATTTGGTCCCAATGGCAGATTGTCCTTTAGGCAATGGGACTAGGGTCCAGACTTTGTTTTTCTCGAATTAAGATAACTCCTCTTTCATAGCTTCAGTCTAGTATTGATTCGTCAAGGCTTCTTCGATATTTTCTGGTTGAATCTCAGAGATAAGAGCAAGATTGGAATCATTTCTAAGTGAGGATCTCGTTCTGATTCCATGAGAAGGTTCATCAATAATTTGGTTTTGAGAGATAGCTCTAAAGTCTCTTACACCTGTGTACCTTCTCCTCAAAGGAGTACTTTCTAGTTCTTTAGAAGCATAATCAGAAACATGTTAATGAGAGGGAACTTCATAAACATTTTCATCATCATCTCTAGTGGTCATCTGAAGATTCTGTTGAGTGTGGGAATTTTCATTTAATGACATACTTTCTATTTTCACTTCCAGATTAGCAACCTTCTTGCTCAGGTCATTTTTCTTTTCTATGAAGCTTTTGTGGATAGTTTCTTCCATAGATTGAGACCTTTTATTGAACATCCTGTAAGCTTTTAAAATAGAAGAATATCCTAGAAAAATTCTAGGATCAGATTTAGGATCAAACTTGGATAGCTTGTCCTTGGTATTTAGTACAAAACATTTGGATCTAAAAATATGAAAATAGGAAATGTTGGGTTTTCTTACTTTCCATAATTCATAGGGAGTTTCCTTAAGAATGGATCTTAAGAAAATATGATTTTGAATATAGCAGGCAGTGTTAATTGCTTTTGCCCAAAAACCTTTTGATAAGCTGCTTTCAAGAAGCATAGTTTTGGCAATTTGGTGTAGTGATCTATTCTTCCTTTCCACTACCCCATTTTGCTGAGGAGTTCTAGGAGATGAGAAGCTATGAGAAATGTCATTTTCTTCACAAAAATTTTCGAAAGCATTATTTTTCAAATTCTCCACCATGATCTGATCTGATGGAAGTGATGCAAAAACCTTTTTCATTTTGAATTCTTTTTTAAAAGGATTTGACGACCTCAAAAGCATCATCTTTATGGATCAGAAATATAACCCATGTAAATCTTGAAAAATCATCCACAATAACTAAGTCATATCTCTTACCACCTAGATTGGCAATTCTAGTTGGTCCAAAGAGATCAGGATATAAAAGCTCAAGTGGTCTAGTAGTTAAAACTACATTTTTGCTGTGGAAAGAACTTTTGGTTTGTTTGCCTTTGAGACAGAATTCACACAAGGAATCATTTTCAAAATCAATTTTTGACAAAACTATGACCCGTTCTATTAGAGAGATCTCAGAGATCAATCTCATGTTAGCATGAGCAAACTTTTTGTGCCACAGCCACTTTTCATCCAAAAAGGAAGCTAAGCAATTTACATTCTAATCTAAGAGGTCATCTAGATACAACACATACATATTGTTATGCTTCTCAGCAATGAGAATAATCTTGTCATTTGTAGAATCCATAATAATACAATGTGAGGATTTAAACACAACTTTGTAGTCTTAGTCACAAAATTGACTAATGCTCAAGAGATTGTGAGTTAATCCCTATACTAACATAACATCATTTATCAGATTGGAATTGTTCTTATCAACATTACCTATATCAACGACTTTGGATTTGATTCCGTCAGCAAATTTGACTATTCCACTATTCTTGGGTCTGAGGTTTCTGAATCAGAATTTATTTCCACTCGTGTCTGGAGCATTCACTGTCCAAATACCATTTTTTTTCCTTTTGATGAATTGATTTAAGGCATATCTACATTAGAAGTAGTTTTAACTTTAGGTACCCATATCTTCTTGGATCCTTTTGGGTTAGCAAGTTTCTTGGCCTTTTTCATTGTCTGTTGTTTTGCCTTCCTTCTACAGAAGCACCTTACAGAAATGTGACCCTTTTTAAAATAGTAGATACAAGTGGGAATCAAACTTGAAAGATCTTTAGATGATTTTTCATCATCTTCCTTCTCATAGCCTAAACTAGTTTTATTAAGGTAAGGTTTCTGAATACCAAGCATCAAGTCTAGACTTTTGGAGCCATTCACCATTTTCTCAAGATCATATTTGAGAAGTTTGACTAATTTCTGAAGCTTAGAAACATCAGAATATGGACTATCTTGAGTTTCAGAAGCTTTGCCTTTTAGGTTGCTACTTCCTTCTAAAGAGCAATATTTTTATTTTGTAGTTTGTTCTTTTTATGCTCAACTTTCTCATTATCAGTCATGAGTTTTTCAAACTTTAAAGACAATTTTTGAAAATCTTTTCTCAAAGATGCATAATGAGAAACAAGAGACTTGGAATCATCCAAGAGTTCATCATAAGCCTTTTGAAGGTTTTCATAAGTAAGTTCAAGTTTAGACTCATGTACCTCAGTTTCTTTATCTGAGATGATATCATCCATGAAATAGAGGTTCATAACAATCTCTTCTTTCTCTTGAGATTCATCATTTTCTTGGTCTCCATCTAGATCTTCTTAAGTAGCCATCATATCCTTTTTCTTTGAAGTCTTTTTCTTTCCAGCTTTCTTCAGTTTGGGACATTCTAATCTATTGTGCCTAGGTTCCTTGCACTCAAAGCATACTACTTCATTTGCTTTGACTTTGCTCTTCTTGTCCCTTTTTGTAGCAAAGTTCCTTTTTTTTTCCCTTTTGAGCCATGCTTTTGAGATTCTTCTCGCCAAGTGAGCTATTTCATCATTTTCATCATCAGAATCAGGATCAGAGGAATTTTCATCTTCTTCATTTGATTCTTTTGAGGCCTTCATGGCTTTGGAGGAGCTGAATCTCTTCTGAGTGGTCCTAAGGGCAATGGATTTACCCTTCTTGTTAGATTCCTCAGAAATTTCCTTCAATTCGATCTCATGAGTCTTTAAGGACTCAATGAAAGCATCCAAGCTAAGTACATTTAGATCTTTAGCTTCTTGGATGGTAGTAACTTTGGGAAGCTAGGCCTTTGAAAGACTCCTTAGGATCTTTCTTACCATTTCTACATTTGAGTACTTGTTACCCAAAGCTTTCAGCTAATTTATGATATGCATAAATCTAGTTGTCATTTCATCAATATTCTCATGCTCTAGCATATTGAACATTTCATATTTATGAACTAGCATATTGATTTCTGTTTCTTTAACTTGATTTATTCCTTCATGAAGCACTTGAAGTCTATCCCAGATTTCTTTAGCAGAATCACAGGATATGCTTTTGTCATATTCGCTTTTGCTCAAGGCACATGTGAGCAAGTATTTTTCCTTGGCATTCATTTGAACTTTTATTTTGTGCTGATTAGTCCATTCATTTCTAGGAATGATTCTGACTACAATTGGTGGAGGATGTTCTGGATTAGCTACTACTTGTGGTGCTAGTTGTTCCACAGTGGGTACATAGTCACGATTCTCTATTATTTCCCACATATCCAGACTTGTGGACTCAATGAAAAGTCTCATTCTATCCTTCCAGTATGGATAGTCTTTACCATTGAAATAAGGAGGACGATTTATGGAGTGACCTGCGATGTGATGAATTTGCTAGGCCATTTGATAGGATCTTTAACCTCTGTAGCCGTAAGGAAGTTCAACCCCAAAGTTAGGCTCTGATGCCATTTGTTGGAAGAGATAATACGAGAAAGGGGTTTGAATCATGTAGTTTCAAATTTAAATAATAACCTGAAAAGTTGAAATTGAAAATCTATCTCAAGTCCTAGACTTGGATTGTGGAAGCTTTGTGTTAGTTAATAAATACTTATTTGTTTAAATTATTGAAGGTAATGAATAGATTGAAGTTAAAAATGCAGATAGTATAACTTATGTGATCAAGAAACAATGCTAAGTAGCTATGGAAGAAACACACAAGAGATTTTTATATTGGTTCGGCTAACCACTTGCCTACTTCCAGTCCCCAACTCTTTGTTCAAATTTTATAAAACTTGAGTATTCTTTGTTCAAGCTTCTCTAAGCTTCTTATAACAGAGTAGTTTCTCAAGCTTCTCCAAGCTTTAATTTGAGTATTCTTTGTCCCAGCCTTTCCAAGCTCTACTTGACCACTACTGGATATGTGTACAAGTTTTGAGATTTGAAAACAATTTGTGAATGCTCACACTAACTCGCTTTACAGAGAATAAGCAATATTTTCTCAGCGTGTGACTTCTCTAAATTCTCAAAGAGAGAATCTTATCAAATACAAAGCAGAAGAGAAGATTTTCTATTGAATAAAAGTTACAATGAGTAACTTTCTACAAGTTTAGAAGGTTGAGAAAGTTGACAATGAAGCTCTACAAGCGAAGAAGATATTTAGTTGTTCTAACTATTCTTTATTTGACATCCAGCCTTTTATAGACATTGAAATATATATGTTGAAGCTTGTAGTTCTTGACTTTTGAAGTCTTTTTTGGACTACTGGTCTAAGATTGGGTAGAGAAGCAATTGTCTTCCTTTTTCTCATTCTTTGAAGCTTGTGCAGAGATAGAAAAGTAGCCATTTGTTGATACATCAATTGTGCAGACTTGTCAGTGCTTCTTTTGCATCTTGTCAAATCACCTTTTTGACTTTTTGAAATTGTCTATGAAGCGTGTTGAGGAAGCTTTTAAGGTATGACATGCATGAGAACTATGTTTCTGGTGATATCTCTTCTGATAGGGTCACCCCTATAGACAAAGTTATCTTTCTGAATTGGCAAAATTTAGCTTTCTAGGCTTGTCTTTCCTTTCTGAAGTGTAGCTTCAACCTTCTAGAATTCTCCTTTTTTATATGTAAACAAAATAGCTGGAGACACATAAAGCATATATTCCATATAATGGTACAAAGCTATGGACAACGATGCTTTGATGACTTTTTAAGCGCTTAAGCTATTTGTTTAAATTCATTCTCATAGAAGAATTTGTTATTCTAATAAGCTTTTTCATGGTAAAAAAGATTTGCTTATATTTTGATTTGGTATTCATCAAAACCTCAAAAAATCAATTTGGTTCATAGCCTCAGAATAGCTTCTGAGAAGCATTGGAGCTAACACGAACTGCTTTGATACCATTATGTAATAACACCTTCCCAAGCATAGTACTATACTTAAGTTATAGGACCACATTCAGGAGTTGTTACTATTGCTTCAATGGACCTTACGATAGCATTCTTCGACTGTCTTGAATCAACTTTGCCTATGGTGACTGTCTTCCGAATTTCCTAAACTATTTGGAGATAACACAAGAATATACATAGAAGTGAGAATTACAAATTCTCAGTAGGATTCATTAAACTACCACATACGGTGTCATCGGTATTATCTCCAACTGCTTCGATTTATTGTGAAAAAGGTGAACATGTTATACGAGCTATTCAGTTTTATAGTTTGAAAACATGTGATCCAAAGCAGGGTTAATTTTATTCAGGTACTTCTTAAACAGAGTAAGAATTCAAAACATAAGTACAACAAATCGAGAGTAATTTCATAATAATCATAATAAGGATGACGAAACCATAACTTGTGCATATGCAGTATGTTCATCATAAGATCATACATATGCTCTTATGCGTCCTTTAATTTCTTTGCTTGACACACCTAGGCATTTCGTATCGCCATCCTTAGGGTGTTTGCATGCGTATGTCTTTATCTTTAATCTTTGCTATCCTTGGGTAGACTAATCTAGAAATGAGCTCAACTCATGACCGTTGTCATACAATACTGACCTACAACGGGATCCACGTGCCTCTAGGCTAGAGGAACTCAGCTGGCCAATTGTCTCCAACATAGAGGGACCCAAAAGTTTAGCTACCTTCACAGGGAAGGACCCAATGTGCAACTGTCTCGAAATGAAGGGACCTATATCTTTTATTTTAACTGCCTTCACAAGGAGGGGCCCAAATAATTGCCTCTAGGTGGAGGGATCCAATCTTATATAATCATATATTTTCTTCATTTTCATGTAAATATGCAAAATTTCAAAAAGAGAATCATGCTCATATCATTATACAATGTTCATATCATAATTTTTCATAACCTAATCTATCATAATTTCATAAACTTTTGCCAAAAATTCGGCAGTATAACTGATCAAGTCCACTCCTTCGTGAATAGTATGAGTCAACCAGACAATCATTCATGTAGAAAAATTAGTGCAAGGTATATATATTTTATTAATAAAAAAAAGTTTCATCACCTTGGTCTTGAGTTAAGTTTCTACCACTTCCTTTTGATTATGCCCGATTAACTTGGTTAGGACTTGGGTTAATTTTCATAATTTACTAGGAACAACTAGGATTGAGTTTTGTTCTAAAATTTTTATAGAATCTTACTCTAACTTTCTAAAAGAATTAGTTGCACTCAATTTGAAAGAGTATAGGATGAGTTATACTAACTCAACTCACTTTGGTAAGGTTTAGAAATAGAAACTTAGGGTAAAGTTCAAAAACTCATATCTCTCTCAATACAAATCTAATGGCCTTATAATTTATATGGATGGAAATCCCTGGATGTGTAGTTTCATATAAAAATAGTATCACCAAATTTTGGCATCTATGGGTGAAGCTATACACTCTGCCGATACAGATGCCATAGGGATTTCAAGGAAAATCTAGATCTTGTTTTATTGCTTCTTATGTTTCTTATTCAATTTTCAATCTAAACCAAGTAAACACATGCTAAACTAGCCATAAATTATCACATACCCATCATATATCATCAATTACATGAATGGAAAAAAACTTCCCAATAGCCATTAATTTAATAGACTTAAGCAAAGAAGTTGTATCCTACCTTCAATTTGGTGTAGTATTTGGCTAGTTTTGAGTTTTGGAGGTTAAGGGCTAATGAAAGTTGAAGATGGAGCAAGAAGGAAGCAAGATAGAAGAAGAATGAAGAAAGTGGAGGCTGTAGTAGAATGGAGACTGAAAATGAGGTTGTTAGAGGAGTTTTCATGGAGCTTAACTCATTTCTTAGTAGTTAGAAGCTTAGCTTATTATTGGTGGAGAGATAAGTGGAGAAAACTGAACCAAGTCTTCTCTCCTCCTTAGGCATCAGTTGGCACCGTTACTATGGGTGAGAGTGGCTAAATTTTAGCCATTCAAGTTAGGGTTTTTAGGATAAAATCCTATTAGCTCGGTTCTAATAGTATAAAATACGGAATTTCTTCTAAATCAGCAATGCATTACTAGTATTTTTTAGAAATTTTTCTGCACAATTATTTCAAATTCTCTCAATCCTAATCTCTTCAACTTCTAATTAGCTTCTAACTAACCTTTGATCATCTCCTAATTACCTCTACATATCCAATGGAAACTGCATAAATCAATTGACAGTGTAATTTAAACATATTGTGATTTTCGGATGTTATAGGTTTTAGAGTTGGTGGAGGCAAGATTTGAAGCACCCTTAAGCTTGGAAGTGAGGTAAGCTCCTAAACTACCTTATATGTGGTTTTACGGTTTTATGAACTAGGGTTTTATCCTTTTCGTTTCTCGTGAATCTTGATTGATAATGATGTTCTTTAGGCTTATGTTCATGAGTTAGAACTAGTAATACTCAATTTAATGAAAGGAACAAGCTAGAATCTCAACGATGTTTAGAAACAGAAAATAAGACAATTAGGATAACCTAGGGCAGTGTTGGATTCTCGGACCATATTTGGAGCTAAGGACCTTCAATTGAGGTTTCAATTGAGGTGAAACCAATTTTAGATGAAACATAACTTATAGAAGAGTACGTCCGCAAAATTTGAGATCTATTACACTAAAGATGAATAAATTATGAATTTTGCAAAAAGCTATAGGTGGAGTGGACTTAGGTTTGAGCAGGGTGTGTTCAACTGGGCATAACATCCTCTATAGATATACAAATTGAGTGCAACCAATTTTTCTATAAAGCTAACACATAGGAGAACAAGCTTGTAATTCGAGAGCTGAACTCTTAGTGAATTGATCCTAGTAATTCTATAAAGTTACCCTATGCTCTATGAGTATTAAAACAAGATAGCCCTAGTGTAGAGCTTATAACTTAAGCTATACTTAACCAAATTGAGTAGGACTTAGTTTATTTGTAAGAAGGTATAAGTGAGAATAAGCATATAAAATTCCAGAGCAAAATGATGAGAATTGGATTTTTAGTGATTTTCCCATTTCTGATGTCTAACCTATCCAAGGTAGGACTAGTGTCTCGAGTTCTAGTTTCATGAAGTGAATGTGACCTTATAACTAAAATAGGACTGGTGCTCTGGGTTCCATTTATATGTAGTGACCACAAGTATTCCAGATTTCGAGTTCATAAAAAGAAGGAGTCTAAGTGAGATTAGGGTATTCACCCTAGTAAGGATGTATGATAATGTCCACCCACTTTGTTGTGACTAGGTTCCGAGGTCCAATGTATGAGGTACAGGATCAAAGGTTCAGGACTGAGGATCCTAGATCCTAGATCCTAGATTCCGGATTCAAGGTTGAGGTAAGGTCCGAGATTCAGGTTCTTCCCTATCATGAGTAAGGATGCTTGGGCATCCCGAGTTACAAGTTAGACTCCTTGCTCTTAGTTCCCAAGTTCCGAGTTAAAGGCCCCAAATTCCTGAGATCCGAGTAAATTAGTGTTCTAAGTCCTCAGTAAGGTGATGAGTAACCAAACTGGTACAATTGTTTTGAGTTTTGAGTTTAAGTAATCAGTCTAAGTTTCGAGTAAAGCAATAGTAACCAAACCCGAATGGGAGCTCCACGTTCATAGTAAGATGATTAGTAAGCAAACCAGGACAAGTGAGGTGTCCCTTGAGCTTCGAGCTCCGAGTTCCAAGTTTGATGAAACTAGATTTTGGTGGAAAAAAGGGTAGGTTTCTAGTGGCACATAACCCAAGTGTTAAACAAAATATAAAACTATGAGTCTAGGCTATGATCATCCTTCTAGTTAAGGTGCCACCATTGATGTGTTTATGATAATGTTATATGTGTATATACTCTAAAGCATGTTATCCTATATGTCATTTTCATTAAGAAAGTCATGTATGCAAGTATATTTTGGAAGCAAAGATATGAAGCATGTGTAAATGTTTATGTAGCATCTCCATGCATGACCATGTACAAGAATACAAAAAATGACATGAATTCATAAGTTAATGATGAGATTACTTAGGCTAGCCCCTAAATAGATTAAAGGGAATAAGTCGGTGTGAGAGCTGAGGAAAGTAAACTTGACAATCACGTATAGGAGTGAACTTGGTCCTAAAAAGTAGGCTATTACCCAAAAGTGGGAGAGGCCTTCTACTTCCAGAGGATCAAGTACAGATGAAAGATAAGAAATACTGCACTTTGAGGATGATGATACGTAATTCTCAAGTGCAGACATATGCTGCCACCCTAAGGATGGCAATACATAATGCTTAGGTGTGTTAAGTAAAGAAAGTTAAAGAAACCTAGGAAAGACAATTGCACTTGCATAATTATATGATGTGCATCTTCATATGGAAAACTTATATTCTTTTGCTGACCTATTGCTACCACTATGCAATTTCTCTTTTCTTGTGAATTGTGTGAATACAATTAACCTGCTTTGTAAGAATAGTTTTGAATTTTATAAAATGAAAATCTATAGTTGTTATGGCATGATCACCCTTTTTGATAATAAAGCGAAGTAGCTAAGTCGATGATGATGACATTAATCTAGAATGCCTACTAAGAATGTAAATTTCTCATCCAGTATGTGTTCACGTGTCATCTCCAAATACCTCAGGTGATCTTGATGATGGCTATCATGAATGAATTTGATTGAGACTGGATGGACTATCGAAGGTTGTTGTCAAGCAAGGTCGGTTAATTTACTAGTAATAACTCCAAAGTGTGATACTATGAGTTAAGCATGGTGTTGTGCTTAGGAAGGTGTTACATTTTGGTATCAAAGCAGTTCATCCAAACTAGACCTGGGGATGGATTGACTATGCTTCTGAAGCATACTCTGGAGTGTAGAAAGGCCATGCTTTAGGTCCTTACATGACAAGGGCATAGGTGTTTGTGCATGGCAGCCTTGTTGTATATGTTGTATTTTGGCTATCCCATTTAACTCCATATTGAGCCTAATAATTTCAATATAACATTATGTGTAAATAGGAATCTATGGCATCTAACTCGGTTATTAGGGATAATAGAATTTTGAGGGCAAAATTCTTTTAAAAGGTGGGTAGTATTATAACAACTTGATTTAGCTAATTAACATTATTAGAGATTAATTAACAATAAGATTGTAGAATAATACAAGAGAGTTTAGCCATCGGGAGATCACACCTATTATATGTGGCCTAGAATAAGCCACATGGCTGAAACACATGGCACAACGTGAGCCACTGATCTATGGTGAGTCACCATGAGTCACCCTTACTTTTCCCTAAATATCTCCCAAAAATCCTAAGGAAACTCATCATTTCTTCTCCTTTTAGCAGCCCTTGGCTGAACCTTCCTTTCTTTTTCTCTCCTCCATTTTTGCTCACACAAACTCCTAAACCCTTAGTTTCTTTTAGTTCCTTCACCATCTACTTGATTCTTGAACTTGTTTGTTGTTTTCTAAACCACATAAGAGCCAAACCTCTCTTCTTTGGCCACATCAAGCTTCAGCCAAAGAAGAGACAGGAGTCTAGGTCTGGTCTTATGATTTGAAGGAGGGTTCAGAGTTGGTAGAGACAAGATTTGAAGCACCCTTAAGCTTGAAAGTGAGGTAGGCTCCTAAACTATCTTATATATGGTTATATGGTTAGATGAGCTAGGGTTTTATTCTTTTTATTTCACATGAATCTTGATTGATGATGTTCTTTAGGCTTATATTCATCAGTTAGAACTAGCAAAATTCAAGTTAATGAAAGGAACAAGCTAGAAACTCAAGGATGTTTACAAATAGAAAGCAGGACAACTAGGATAACCCTAGTTAGTGTTGGATTCATGGACCATATCTAGAGCTAGAGACCTTCAATTAAGGTGAAACTAATTTTAGATGAAACTTAACTCATAGGAGAGTATGCCCACAAAATTTGAGATCCATTCGACTTAAAATGGATAAGTTATGAATTTTATAAGAAGCTATAGGTAGAGTGGACCTGAGTTTAAGCAGGGATGTTCTAATGGGCATAACTTGCCCTATAGATATCCAAATTGAGTGTAACTAATTTTTCTAGAAAGCTAACACATAGAAAAATAAGCTTGTAAATTTTGAGAGCTAAACTCCTTACAAATTGGTCCCAGTAATTCCATGAATTTACCTTATGCTTTGTGAGTATCAAAATAGGACAGCCCTAGTATAGACTTATAACTTAAGCTCTATTTAACCAAATTTAGTGGAACTTAGTTTGTTTGGAAGAGGGTTTAAGTGATAATAAGGATATAAAATTTTAGAGCAAAAGGATAAGAATTGGATCTTTAGTAATTTTCCCATTTTTGATGTCCAACTTGTCCAAGGCAAGATTGGTGTCCCAAGTTCCAATTTCATATAGTGAATGTTACCCTGTAACTAAAATAGGACCGTCGTTCCAAGTTCCATTTATATGTGGTGACGACCGATGTTCCGAATTCCAAGTTCGTAGAAAGAGGGAGCCTGAATGAGATTAGGATATTGACCGTAGTAAAGGTAAATGTTAATGTCCACTTGCTTTGTCATGACCAGGATTGAAGGTTCAGGACTGAGGATCCTCGATCCGAGGTTCAAGGTTAAGTTGAGGTTTGAGGTCCGAGTTCATCCTTACCATGAGCAAGGATGCCTGTGTGTCCCGAGTTAGACTCCTTGCCCTTAGTCCTTGAGTTTTGAGTTAGAGGCCCTACATTCCTAACATCTGAGTAAATTACTGTTTTGAGTTCTCAGTAAGGTGATGAGTAATCAAATCAGTATAGTTGTTTCAAGTTTTAAGTTTAAGTAATTAGTCCGAGTTCCGGGTTAAGCAATAGTAACCAAACCAGGATGGCAGCTCCAAATTCATAGTAAGATCGCTAGTAAGCAAACCAGGATAGGCAACGTGTCCCCCGAGCTCCGAGCTCCGAGTTCCAAGTTCGATGAAACTGGATTTTGGTGGATTGCTGAAATGAGGGCAAGTTTCTAGTGGCACATAATCCAAGTGTTAAACAAGACATAGAACTTCAGTCAAGGCTATGATCATCCCTCTAGTTAAGGTGCCACCATTGATATGTTTATGATAATGTTATATGTATATATACTCTAAAGTACGCTATCGTATGTGTCATTTTCATTAAGAACGTCATCTATACAAGTATATTTGGATGCAAAGGTATGAAGCATGTGTAAATGTTTATGCATCATTTTTATGCATGACCATGTACAAGAATGCATAAAAAGACATGAATTTATAAGTTAATGATGAGATTACTTGGGTCAGCCCATGAACAGATTAAGGGGAATAAGTCGATGTGAGAGTCAGGGAAAATAAATTAACCCAGTAATCACGTATAGGAACGAGTTCGGTCCTGAAATGCAAGCTATTACCTAGAAGTAGGAGAGGCCCTCAACTTTCAGGGGACCAAGTGCAGATGAAAATAAAAAAATGCTGCACTTTGAGGACAGCAACATGTAATGCTCAAGTGTAGACATATGCAGACACCCAAGGGACGATGATACGTAATGCCTATGTGTGTTAAGTAAAGAAAGTTAAAGAAAGCCAAGAAAGATAATTGCACTTGCATGATTATATGATGTGCATCTGCTTATGCATAACTTATATTCTTTTGTTGATCTATTGCTACCATCATGGAATTTCTCTTTTCTTGTTAAGTGTGTAAATAAAATTAATCTGCTTTGGAAGGATAGTTTTAAGCTTTATAAAATGAAAATCTATAGTTGTTATGGCATGATCACCTTTTGATAATAAATCGAAGCTGCTGTGATGACAACGATAACATTAATTGTCTAGTAGTCTAGAATGCCTACTAAGAATGTAAAATTTTCGCTCCTATGTATGTTCCTATATCGTCTCCAGATAGCTCAAGAGATCTTGATGATGATAGTCTTGAACAAATTTGATCAAGACTGGATGGACTACCAAAGGTTGCTGTCAAGCAAAGTCCGTTAATTTACTAGTAATAACTCCTAAGTATGATACTATGACTTAAGTATAATGTTGTGCTTAGGAGGGTATTACAGTAGAAAATAATTTGAGGAAACAACTTACAAATTTGTTGAAAAATCAATGCACTATTAAATGAATAGATTTTATTTTGATATATTACCAATATAAAAGTTTTTATATAGTCATTTAATCATATATTGTCGCAATACTAAAAATATTCGACTTTTACATTAAACTATCACTGTTTCAAATTTAGGCATAATTTGGTAGTATTTTCTGAAGGGGTGCTTTAGTTTATAAAATGCATAAACTAATTTTTTCTTTTTGGTAAACCAAAAAGCTATAGTGCTTTTACTCCTAACTTTTAAAAGCTATGGGGCATTCTCGGAAGCCCTTATGGGGTGCTTTTCAGAGCTAGCTTGTGCTCTTTAAAATTTAAAAAACTAATATAATCTTACTCTCTTTAATAACATTAAAAATAGAAATTATTCGCTTTAGTATTTATGTTCATTATAGCCATTTTAAATTTTAAGAAAAATTTTACCAACACTATATTTGTAGCTTCTAATTATTGAGAGTAACTTTAATATTATTTTATCAAACTATGCTATTATGAGTTTTTGAAAGCAGCTTTTAAAGAGCTTAGCAATTTTCAAAAAGTCATAATAATACCAAACCCAGTCTTAATATCTAAATAAACATAATATGATTTAATAGCTAGAGATAAATTATTTGTATAATGAAAGGAAAATATTGGTTAACAATAACAAATTCAAAAAGTTTAGATAACGGAAGCAAAAATAAAACATAGGCATAATAAGAAATTTCAAACTTAATAAAATAATTTTTATCTTAATATATAAAGTCAAAATTAATAAACGAATAGAGGGCGTATATATATACATAGCGCGCGCGCCTCTCTGACCTTTATTGAGAGGATTTGTCCCTGTTGGTTAACTCGAATTTTGTTCCTAAAATAACGTGGTGTTGCTTTTAACCATTAAATCAATGATTATCATATTCATTTAATTCATTTAACCGCCTTCTTTAATTTCATTCTCGGCAAGTTCTGACAATTTTGGCTATGTATGATAAAACTGCTAATGAAAAATATTACAAATAAACCTTCCATATGAAAATACCCATTAGTTTTACGTCATTGTAATTGTTATTAACGATTTAATTTTGATATATTAATACAATTATTTAATTATGTATGATTATACCATTAAATTATTTAACTTTTATTATAATTATTTTAAAAGTCGGAGAAGAAAAAGATATATTTAATAGATGATAGAAAATGTTTTACTCTAATCATATATGAAAATTAATCTCTATTATGAAACTGGGTCCAAAAACTCCCATAAAAATGAATTCAGCAGAAAATACAAAGAGGGCATCGCTTTCCAAAGCTCAATGAAGGTTGTCCGTTACGTGATCAAGACAATAAGGTTGAGGACCCCGCCGCAGAGCAGAACAATCGGTGGAGGTGCCAAGCATACACGTCATCTAGCTTCGTGTGCAAGGGGCTTGAAAAGAAACTTTTATATATTTCGAAAATCAATAATGTGTGTCATCACATTAGTTTTGTAATACTTTATATATACCAAAATTTAAGTTCTCGGGTGTGTTACCCCAAAATTTTGAAAGAATGTTTTGCTTGTGAGAGTGACCAGCATGGCAAATAATGGCACGTGTCTCACCGTGGTTGTTGTGTGCCTTTTCACATCCAATTCACGATTGCCCCAACTTCAACCTAATTCCATTCTCACAATTATTGGATTTTGAACAGTATGGTGGGTGACAGGCGCAAGAAGAAAAATATTTGCGTCAGAAGTATCGTATGGTTGTTCTTCTAAGCCAATAATATAAGGGGTAATTGGTATGCATGATAATATAAGATTTAATAGGATGAAAGTTGATAGCATAAGATATGATAAAAATTTAATATTATATAATATTTAATATATCACTATATAAGATATTATATTATATAAAATATATTAAGAAGAAGAGATTATAATAAATATAATTTTTAAATAATTATTATAATTATTTTAACTATTTGTTATTATATATAAAAATAATTTTATATTAAAATTTATTTATTTATTTATTTTTAATTTTTTTCATAAATATAAAAAATATGAGAGAAAGAGAGAGAAAGTAAAATAGAGATAGAGTTTTTATAAAGAGAGAGAAAGTGAAATAGAGATAGAGTTTTTATACATCAAAATTTAAGTAGGCTTAATATCACATTCCTATATTTAGTTGTATTTTTTTATTATATATAATTAAATTTATATTAAATATTATTATTTATGTATTTTAATAACAAATTTTTATTCCTATATTTTTATTTGAGTTTGAATAGTTATTTTACAATTATTTTTAAAAAATACTTATTTATTATTAAATAATATTATTTTTTTATTTATATATTTTTATTTTTTATTATTTATTTAATAATTAATTTTTTTAATAAAATATATTAAAAATAAAAAAGTGAAAGAATCTTTATACATTAAAAGAGAGATTTGATGGATAAGTTTATACAATTCGTTGACTATACTAAACAACGGATAATGTCATAACGTATTATATTATCTTATCCTATCATATCTAATATGGCATGTCAAACACCCCCTAAGTGTATTTTATATAAGACTTATTACTAATACACAATCTCATATAAAATGTATTTATATGATTGATCGGAAGTATAGCCATATGATACTTCTGAACCATGAATCCTCTATGCTTCAGGAACACAATGACAGAGTGGCGGAGGCCAATAAATCGGCTCTCACAAAACAAAAATCAGATGCTTAGAAAAAACAAAAGAATGAGCAAACAAAAAACTAGTAATGCGAGTAACCAAAAAGAAAAAGAAAAGTAGTAATGTGGCTTGTAATTATTGTAGTTGCCTTCAACACAACTACGCAAGAACGGTTTGTAATTACTGTAGTCGCCTTCAACACAACTACGCAAGAACGGTTTGTAATTACTGTAGTCGCCTTCAACACAACGCAAGAATGGCTCAGAGACTTAAGACTTTGATTGAGTAGAAAATGAAAGGAAGGAGAGGAGAAAGAAAATAATTGAAAGGAGAGAAGTTAATTTCTTTTGTTTGGATGCAGAAGAAAAGTTAAAACAAAAAAAAAAAAGAATAAATAGTACGAAAGTATATGTGAGATCTACTATATTTATTTTCTCCCAAAAATGGGTGAACACAAAAAGAAAAATGGACTCAAAACTATTATTTTCAATATTATCCATATATTAATATTGACTCGATTTAATACGTTGATATTATTTTAAACTTGTTACATTAAAAATAGTTAACTTTTCTAATTGCTATTAATTAATATAATTATTAAATATAAAAAAATACGGAAGTGATAATAATTTAGTACCATTTTTAATTAAGGGTGTTTTAGTAATATTAAAATAAAAATAAAGAAATGGTAGTGGTAGCAAACAAAGTGAATATAAATATGAATGCTTTTGCATGAAAATAAAAGGCCAATTTTTATTATATTTATTTATATTATTTTCATAGATAAATTCATGACAAAATTGTATTAACTTTTATAGTTCCACTAATTTTTTATAATGATTAGAGTAACATTTTATATGATATAAGGATAAAATTATCATTTAGTTTCATTATATTTTTATTTCCTTTCACTTTTCTACATAAATAAACAAGAGAAAATACATATTCTTCTATTTTTTCTCCTCTCATTTTCCTTTCATTCAAATATACTTGTAGAAAATAAAAATTCACTCATTTTCTTTCCTTTCATTCTCTTTTTTCTCATTTTCTTTCCTTTGTCAAATGTAGAATAGGAATACAATAAATTTATGAGAAATGCTAAATTCTCCAAATTGATATGCCGAAAAATTTTCCAAACTCAAAATCTCACTCACATTTATTGAATAGTTCTTAGATATTGTATAAATTATGACTCTCATTGTGAGTGTGATTTTGAATCAGAAGGATCTTTAAGTATATCATTAGGAAGATATATTATTACTCTAAATTTATAACTCTTATCTCGTTGAAGAAACTAGTCGAAACAAAATAATAAATGTTTTTTAAACTACTTGATCCTCAAATAAAATTTTAGCTGTGAGCTGCATGACCTATACATTCATTAAATTTCCTCATTTCTACACCATTCCCACATCAGGACATTCTTTGTAATAAAAATCGTTTTCTTAGAATAGTATCTTGAAGTTTCTTTTTGTTATATATCATTATCAGGATAATAGAATTAATATACATTTTATTTCTTTTTGTAGATTTTATATATATATATATATATATATATATATATATATCAAATGTACAATTTTTTTCCAGATAATTAAGAGAAAAATTACTTTTTGTATGGAATAAGTTTTAAATATATACCAGATTATGGATTTTTGTGGGTATTTTAAAAAATGTGAAGATTTTCAAGAATTGGACTATAATACTGGTGGTAAATATTTTATTCTTTTTTTTTTTTTTTGAATTGTTAATAGCCCTGCCACACTTGAAAAGTAGCCTAAAATAGGCTTGACATATTTCCAGTTTCTAGGTTGCACATTTAATATCCCGAAGAATAGTGTGCCCAACCAACGTTGTTAATTGATTTAATTCGATGCATAAGAGATATATGAATGATCAATATCAAAATGCATCTATTAGGGTTAGATGAATTTGTTTTTCCTTGTAGAAAAATTTCATATAGGCAATTACTAATGTTTTTCTAGTTTAAGAGAAATCAGGTGAATTACGATGCTTTGTAGCGTAAGAATCGAATTAGTAGAAATCTGTACTATAGGATGACATGAGTACCAGTTGAAAACCCTAATATATATGGCTAGGAAGTAGCCATTCACCCCATCATGTTGGCAAAATGGTGGCCACAAGATTTGGAGATTCAACAAAATTTGAAATGCCACACAAATCCACCAATTACATTCTTCTTCCAACTTTCCAACTTAGTCCACAAACTAACAAATTATTCCGTCCTTGCCCATAAAAAAAAAAAACAATCGGCTAGGCCCCCCTTATTTTTACACCCTCCATTTTCTTCTTCATATTCACTCTACTCCTAACCTTTCAACCTTCACTCAAGACCTTGGTGATTTTAGCTCTTTTGAAATCAAATCTTTCGCTATCCTTTGTATACCCTTAAGTAAACGCTAAGATCAACTCAAAAATCCTTTCACCTTGACCTTTTGGCATCAGCTTATCCAAGATCAAGAAAGGGTTTGTACATATTTCAAGGTTTTGAAGGTATAGCACCATCAAACTTCAAGTAGAAAGACATAAGCCTTGGATATAGGTAGGATTTGCTTGGATTTTGGTTGTTCTTTGTGGTTTAGGGTTGCTTAGGGTTTCTTCATGCCATTCTTATTTGATGACCATATGATTTATTTGTAGTGATTTAAAATGAGAATAATTGGTTTGGGTTGAAGATTGATTAAAAGATAAAGAGAAAACACAAAACAAAAATATTATGATGAAACCCTAAGTGTGCTTTCCGTATAGCGAACAGTACAGCTCCATTTGTAGGCATCAAAATTGAGTGAAACGAAGTTTAATGAAACTAGACTTCAAGAGCTTTCCAATTATATAAATTATAGGTTCATTGGATTTAAAATGAGAGAGTTATGAATTTTTGAAATAGACTGTTAAGTTTCACTTATTACCCTGACCAAAGTACATTGCAAAAGGCATAACTTGCCTTATATAACTTCAAATTGAGTGCAAAAAATTCTTTTTGAAAGCTAACATATATTAATCATACCATAAAAATTTTAGATTTAAATTCTAAGTAGATTGCTCCCAGTAATTCTCTAAAATTATCCTATGTCCTATTTGAGTTAGAATAGGATAATACAAAATAGTCTATTTGGGAAGCACATAACTTGAGCTCTACTTATGCAATGAGGATGAAATTTTTGGGGCTGAAAGATAATTCAATTAGCTATAGTTTATATAAAATTGGTATAAAAATGATAAAAGATGAAATTTTAGTAATTTTCTAAAATATAGTGCTCAAGTCTATCATGAAACAGGGCAACTTTGAGTAAAATCTTAATAATTCAAATTATCCACCTTAAAACTTAATGGGACTAAAGAAATTTAAAAGTAGACTAATAGAACTACAACATATTAAATTTTCAGACTAATATGAGAAAAAATGAAATTTTAATACAATTAATAAAATAGGACATATTTGAGACAACTAAGACATTTTGACAGCCTTAATGATCATGAGCACCTTAAGCCCCAAGAAACCAATGGCTAAATCATTCATACAATTCTTGATCATATTTAAGTGATATTGATATATAAATATAATGATTCTATTTTTTGTGACTGGCTGGCTGAGATTGTATTGTTTGTATATTAGAAAGTTCCTATTTTTAGCCGTCATGTTGCCAGATTTTCGGCATAATTATATGCATCATGATTATGATTCTTCAAGCATATGCATTCAAGAAAATATGATTAAAGTTATAATGATTATTCCACATTACTTGGACTAACCCCGGAATAAATTAAGGGGAATAGATCGGTGGGAGAGTTGAGGAAAGTAATCCCAACGATCCTGTATAGGAACGAGTTCGATTCTGAAAAGTAGACTATTATCTAGGAGTTACATGGCCAAAATACTCTTAGGGGACCAAGTATGGAAAAATATGAGGAAAGTCAAGAAATAACAAGTCAAGTGCACTTGCATCATGAGTCTAATTGCATTCATATATGCATATTATTTACTTGTTCTTTAGTTTACTATGTTCATGACTCAGATTCTTTCTTTGCTTACGAAGTGTTTGAATAAAATGAACGTTGCTTCGGATAATATGATTTCAATTATAAAATTGGACATTATGCTTTGTTTTTCATATTGTTCACATCTTTCTAAAATAAACCAAAGTAGTTGGGAATAATTATGAGGTCACTGCATAATAGTCTAGGAAATCTTGCTGAAAATTTTAAAATTCTCACTCTCCCATGTCATTCTCAGACGATACCAATGGCAACACTAGTCTTCTTTGCTGAGATACCAGAATGATAGTGGCACTATGACCATGCCTTAGACTCATTATACCTGATGGCTACCTCTCACATGCATTTGTATATATTTTTCAAGCATTCTTTTTTTGAGTATGTCCTGAGTTCGATGTCCAACCCAGATGCTCCCTTCGATGGGGTTCCATTGTTCATGGCACACCTTGTTGGTGCACTACTATAGCCCTTCCTACTAGCTTTACCAGAGACTGACCCTTTTGAGGCGGGTGCCTCTACTTCTTCTTCCTTTACTGCATCTGGAGATGACGGGCCCTCACCTGGAGGTCTCGAGGCCGCAGGTGTCATGGCAATTGATTGCCTGTCCTTTGGATCGGGTTAAAGAGAGTTAGTTGTATCTTTTGTAGGGAAACTTAGCTAGAGTAGTATTGAATAGTACCTATTGTATAGAGTGGCCTTCTTTTGGTACCTTTTGTATGATCTTGGGCCATAGACATAGTTCTTGTTGTCTTTTGTTCTCATGTACCCCTGATGATTACTCCAAGTCCTAATCCTAGTCCTTATGAGGACTTGTACTAAGTTTGGGATTAGTGTCATAGGCTGAGCATATATATGTTTTGACAGCTCTGTGAGTTGTACTCAGAACTTGTGATGGTTACATGAGATCTGTACATTATTTATGAATCTTCTATAGATATTTATTGTAAATTTTACTTCTGTGCTTTTATTTCCCACTTTTTAACATATAATGTTGTATCCTGCGAAATTATATCACATGCTTATCCCACGAATAAGTACAATATTAACTTCGCAATTTAGACAATTTAATCTACGCTATGACCTAGATAATGAAATTGTAGTAAAGGTAAATTAGTAAAAGTAGCAAATTGCTGAGTATGATATTATAACTGAAATATAGTATTATATTTGGAAGGGTGTTACAGCATAAATTCTGACACAATGCAGTGACACCTGGAATAAACACTCTCTTTTGGAAATGCAAACATTCTCACAAACACTTAAGATCGAAGGAGGGGCAAAACGATTAGTGCTTGTGTGCTTCAAGGAGGAGAAGGAGCGATATATTTAGTGATTATTTTTTTAAATAAAATAATAAAACTAGCCCATAATACTGGAGAGTTCTTTTTTTTTAATAATAAAAAAATAGAACTTGCCTCAGACAATGGCGGTTCCTAGCCTTTTTTTTTTTTTCAAAAAATGGAACTAGCTTAAAACATTGGCTAGTTCCTTAAAAACTTCATATTGGGGTAAATACGCATAAATTTCCATATTTTGGTAGTATGTGTTATTAAAATCCATATCTAAAAAATCATCCTAATTCGGAAGTCTCTCACCAAGCCTCTAAATCGAAGCGTTTAAGCTGGGATTTTTGTTGAAAATACTATTTGAATATTGTAATTTCATATCTTCATTTAAGGAAGTGAATCACTTCCTCTAAAAAGATGCAGAGTTTATGCAAAGTATGCTATTCAACTAACAAAAATGACTCATCGAATTGAATATAAAAATCATAATTATAAAACTCGACCCGGTGATCGACTTGGCCAAAGTAGTGGGTCATTGGGTCATCCATTGGTTAAATTGGCTAAACCAGATTTAATTAAATAAATATATTAAAATTTAAATAAATTCACTAAAATGATGCAAGTAATTAACAATTTAACACACTTTAAAATTTGTATACTTATATATATATATATATATATATATATATATATATATATATATATATATATATATATATATATAAAAGCATGTATACAATTTTTTCTGAGGTGAAAACATGTATATAATTATTATCTACTAGTTAGAACATTTGAATTATAAAAAAAATATATGTTTAAAATAAAAATTTATTTTAATTTTTCAAAATCTCACTTGTAGGTTTAGGTAGCATGAGAAGCAGGGGTTGGATCGTGCTTCAAAAGTAGTTTTAAAACCTGAATAACTTTTGTAAATAACTTTCTCAACTCTAAGACTTTGAATGTTGAAGCAAATTAGTTAAAACTAAAATTAGATTTTCTTTCAAAAAGAAAGTTTATTTTTGCAGTTTTATAATTAGCACATAGATTTTTTCATGTGATGAAGTAAATTTTGAAAAACAAAAGGAATAGAAAAGATCACATAGCAAGGTTTTATACTGGTTTAGCCAACAACTTGCCTATATCCAGTCCACAACTCTTCATTGGGATTTTTATATACTGGGTGTTCTTTATATACTAAGTGTTCGTTGTCCAAGCCTCTCCAATCTTTTATAGCAGAGTAGTTTTTCTCAAGCTTCTCTAAGCTTTACAGTGAGTAGTATTTACTGAGCCTCTCCAAGCTCATTGTGACCTCGAACGGGTCAGGTTAAAATATTCAATAATTTGAGTTTGTGTTTTAACATTCACACTAAATCTCTCCAACAGAGTATATTATAAGAAATATAGTGTGTGTGACTTCTCTAAATTCTTAATATGAGAATGTTATCTATTACAAATCAATAGAGAAGATTTTTCAAATAGAAGTTACAATGTGTAAGTTTCTGATAATTCAGAAGGTCGAGAAGGTTGGAAGATGAAAGCTTTGAGGATGTAGAAAATATTCAAATAGTCTAACCAATTCTTCTTCGAGTTCTAGCTTTATATAGACTTCAAGATATGACGGTTAAAGTTTGCAGATCTTGAGCCTTATGCTTCCTTGATCCACTGGTCTAAGATTGGAAAGAAAAGAAGTTGCTTTCCTTTCTCAGCCTTTGGAGATATCATAGAAGTGGAAAAGTAGCCGTTTGATGGTTCACCCACTTTTTAGACTTGTCAGCACTCCTTTTGGACATTGTCACATCACATTTGACATTTTGAATCTAATCCTTGAATCATGTTGAAGAAGCTTTGAATGTGAGGTACTTCAAGTTAAGCATCTTTTTGATAGTCACCTTTTTGGATATATAGTCTTTTGGATGATGCATCCTTCTGAATGGTCTGTGTACGTTTCTGAGGCTTGTTTTCCCTTTTGATGATGTAAATCCATCCTTATGAACTTTCTAATCTAATTCTTAAGTAAGAGCATATGTGGCTCAAAGTATTTATTCCAAGAAATGTATATTCAAAAGAATTATGAAGGAATAAAATACTTTGTAACATCCTCAATTTCAATTTCATGTCATGCTAAATTACCTCAGTAACCTTGAGTAATTAGGCATTTAATGAGAAATTATGAGATTAAGGCTTAATTAAGTGGTTCACAAAGAGTTTAGGGGTTAACTCGGATGAGAGAAGTCAAAAGAATGCTTAATTGAGATTAGATAATCTCTAATTAAGCAAGTCAGACCCTTAATAGCTTAATTGAGCACTAATCACTCTTAATTAGCTTAATCGAGTTTGATTAAGGTTGATTAAGCTTAATCACAAGATTAATTTTTGTTAATCATATTCTTGTGTGTTAATCACTAATCCTTGATTAATCATCTTAATTAAGTTGTATGAGCACTTAATCACATAATTAAATTCAAATTTAGTCAACTAGATAATAAAGTAAAGAGTGATGTCATTAAAGCAAAAAGCATTAGACAAGACTACTTTATGTAAGAGTTTGACTATGCTTTATCTTCCCATCATCCCATTTGTCCCCTTAATCACAAATTAACATGAGATAACACAAAATTAAGCAAAATATCTTACTCTCCCCCCTTTATGTTGGATGCCACTTTCAAGCACACACATACACACACACACACTTACATTTTCATTTTCACTCATCCTATACTCTCTCTTCAAGGCTAAATCTTCCAACTTCTCTCTAAAACTCTCTTCATCTTCTTCATCTTTTTCTTCCTTTCTTCACCACCACCACCCAAAAGTCATTCACTTAGCCCTTCAAAGACCTCATCTTTGGGTCTTTGGAGACAAGATCAAAACACTACAACCTTCATTTTCACAAGATCTCAAGAGCTTCTCTTTCCACCAAGCCAAACTGCCACCATCTACAAGAAAAGGAACGACCATCATCATCTTCTTCTTCTCTAGTTTTTGCACCATTTCCAAGAAAGGTAGTGCTCTTCATCTTTTTTATCTTGTTTGCTCAAGAAAGCTTGGAGCTTGGTTCTTTCATGACCAAAATCTCTTAGTAAAAACTTGAGAAAATCCTTCATGCTCTTCAAGAGCAAAAGCTTCCATTTTTGGGAAAATATATTCTTGTTGTTCTTCAAGTGTTCTTGATATTTCTACTTTTGGAAAAATATGTTCTTGTTGTTCTTCAAGTCTACTTGATGTTTCTACTTTTGGAAAAATATGTTCTTGTTGTTCTTCAAGTCGTCTTAATGTTTCTACTTTTGAAAAATATGTTCTTATTATTGAGTGTTCTTGATGGTATCTTGTTTAGAGTTGTTCCATTTCTTATGATGAGTTGATGATTAGAAAAGCCTTACCTTTTTATGTTTTTCATGATTTAAGAAGACTATGAACATTCTAAAAGTTTTAAACTTTAAAAGGTTTGCTTCTTGATACACAAAAAGTGGTGCAAGTTTTAGTGCCATCGTAAAGTCTTCTTTTGTTTTCTTTTGAAGATAAGAATACATGTAAAAGTCTAAGCTTTTTGGTATAATAAGCCTTTTTGAGGTAGAGAAATTATATCTTGTCACAAATGCCTTAGAAATTGCACCTTAAAGAAAAGACCTTTCATAAAGTTTCAAACTTTAATCAAGAATGAGACCTTTGAGTCATAAAAAGTGTTGTTTTGTAACATTTAATTCATAAAGTTTAGATCTTGAACCAAAACAATGTAAAAAGGCATTAACTTTTATAAAGAACAAGACTTTTTAGTTAAAAGGTACTAACTTGTATCATTATTACATAAGGATCTAATTTTTAAGACAAGAGCTTAATTTTAGAGGCACTTACTTTCATAAAGAATAAAACTTTATGACTACTTCATAAAGACTGATAACCTTAATAATATTTTAGGTAAAATCTTGATATGTTATTAATGAAAGCTTAAAACTTTGTAAGTTGAATAAGTTAAAAATCACCCTTGGTGACAAGTGAACATGGTGTTGTTAGGTTCATGATGTGGTTATGTGTTGTCATGACCCAAGGATTAGAGGGATCTCGAACTCCTTGGGAACAGAAGTATGATTAGGGCCTCTGAGCATACCATGAACTTAGGAATCACTAAGTGCACTATCTCAAGGAAAGAAAACAATCATTTAACTTAATTAATTTGAATAAATGTTCCATAAAACATGAACTAAAGTAAAGAATAATTTCATATGAGAGCTAAGTAACTAAAAGATCACATACACATATTTGAACTATGTGATTCTCTCATGGGTAACCACGAGAAATCATATAATGATTCATAATACTCTTTACAAAGAATAGCGCAACTATGAACTCCCTTTAGGGTATGAATGTATGATGCCATCCGGCATGATGAATGATGAGTTTGATTGAGCTTTGTCTCATGATTGATTGATTATTATGATATGATAAAATATTGGTTGAAAGCTTGTGATTGGCATTTGGGGGGAAGCTCTGGTCTAGCCATTATGCTGCCAGATTTTCGTCAAAATTATGGACTTAGTCATATCATTGCATGTATCTAGTCGAAGAAGTATTATGCATGTAAAATATAATGATAAGAAAAGAAACCATGGGATATGATGATCACTTCTGGGAAGTGAAAGAGGGTGATCCACAAGGAACCTCTATGAGGGAGGCAAGGGTGACATGGAAGACCCTCCAACTTAGAGGTAACCAATATCGGCTTAGTCTGATTTGGTTTAGTATTGCGTGATGACGGTCACGGAATGAGCTCATGTCCAAAAGCAGTCTATTTCAAAGGAAAGTAAAGAATGTTAAGCACATGTTAAAAAAAAAGTAAAGTCAAGTATAACTATGATTAAGTCTATGATGATGCATGTTTGTGCATGTATTTATATTGTCCATTTGCATTATGAATGTTTATTCTATGCTTTAGTATGTATGTTTAGTTATGATGATGTAGTTATGATGTTAGGTTTAAAAGCAACTCGCTTTGGGGTTTAAGCTTTCAAAATAATTAAAATTGAACTTATACTTGTCTACTGTTTTTATAATTAAACCCGAAGTGGCTGGGACGATGACAATGAAGCAGTGTCTGTCTAGTCGCGATCCTACTAAGAAATCTTGTATTTCTAACTCCTACGTTTTCATGTCGTCTTTAGATGAAGCTAATGGCATCCATGGTAGCACTTCTGACAGTACCCAACTGGATAAGATGAGGAGTTGCCATGTTTCTTCACCTAGCTAAGGAGGATCGAGATAGTAGCATAGTTTTTTTATTTTCTTAAGAGCCCTAGTTGGGCAGTTTATGTGTAATTAAGAGCATGTAGAAAGTCATGCTGCTTAATTTAACCTATTACATATGTGATACTTATTAAATGTAATGATGACCTTGATTATCTATGACTACATTCTTGGCTTAATGTATTGTGTTATGTTGCTTCCATTTTGTCATATGTCTTATTAGTAACTTAGCAATATGAAGAACAACGTTTATATATACACGAGTAAGTAAGCGCTTAAAGGCTCCATTTTCAAGCATAAAGGTTTTACAAGAAAAAAAAATTTATATGCTATTTTTGTATATTATGCTAATTTCAAAGATAAGAACTTCAGTTAGATAAGAGTAATAACTAGTAATGTCATAAAATGACTTAAGCATAGTATGGTATTAGTAGGGTGTTACATACTTCATCCTGTTCAAAACTTTGTTTCAAATCAAAATGAATGGTCTTATTCACAAAAGAATATATTTACTTTTAACAAATTGATAGATGACAAAAGATTTTTATTAAAGCTTGATTTATTACTCATCAAAACCTAAAGTTCAAATAGATTAAACCATGAGATGGTTTCTGAAGGACATTAGAGCTTACAATCTCCCCTTTTTTGATAATGGCAAATCAATATTTAAGAAAAGCT
The DNA here is from genome assembly GCA_031439595.1 of Pterocarpus santalinus. Lineage (NCBI taxonomy): Eukaryota > Viridiplantae > Streptophyta > Magnoliopsida > Fabales > Fabaceae > Pterocarpus > Pterocarpus santalinus. The sequence goes on from CM062527.1 coordinate 42,269,621, forward strand.
TTTATCAGTTAGTTCAAAAACATATGATTTGTTATTTGTTTCAATTTTCTGGTTTTGAAAAAAACTTACCTTCTAAAGTGAGCTAAGAGTAATGTGTTTTCCAGAAACTTCAGTAGTAGTTAGAAATGTAACACCCTCCCAGGCACAGTACTATGCTTAAGTCATAGTACCATACCTGGAGTCAATTTATTCTTTGTTACCGAGCGGACCTCAACGTGACAAAGAACTTCAGTCTTGGAAACTTCTGAAATTATCTGGAGACAACATGGAAATAGGAGTGAGAATTATAAAATTCTCAGTAGGATTCTCTAATCTTCATACATAACGTCATCATGGTCGTCTCCAGTTTGCTTCGGTTTATTTTGAAAATAGATGAACATGCAGTACAAATTGTTTAATTTTACATTTCGAAAAATGTCTTATCCGAAGCAAAGTTCATTTTTACTCATATACTGGTCCCTTGAGGAAATGTACACAAGATTAATTCATGAATAATACCAGGGATGATAACTTCAACATATAAAACGCACATAACATTAATCTACTGGAAACAAAACATCCATGCCTAACTAACTTGCACTTGAATTCATACATATGCATAAACTTTACTTTTCTTTCTTTTCTAAGACCTAGGCGTTACGTATCGCCAGTCTAGTGCCTGAATCACATCTACACTTGAGCGTTACGTATCGCGTCCTCAAGTGCAGCATCATACCATGCCTCATATAAGTTCTATCCCTGTACTCACACTAGCTGGTCAGATGCCATGCTCCTTATGATTGGGGTGCTTGCATATACGTTAATCTTTAGTCTTTAGTCTTTACTTGCGGCACACCTAAGCGTTACGTGTCGACGCCGTCCCTAGGGTGCATTACTGCCATGGGTAGCCTGGCCTTGGAGTGAGCTCGTCGGCATCACCCGTGACCGTCGTCACACCGACTCACCCGCAAGGGATCTACTTGCCTCTAGTTTTGGAGGATCGATTACGGTGCACGCCTCTGGCGAAGGGATCGATTACGGTCACGTGCCTCAAAATTTGAGGATCTCATCGACCACGTGCCTTCAACATAGAGGGATCTCATCGACCCGCGTGCCTTCAACATAGAGGATCTCATCTCGACCACGTGCCTCCAAGGTAGAGGATCTCATTGTCTTAAGCGCCTTCACGGGGAGGGATTCAAGTGCAAGCCTCCAAGCCGAAGGATTCATATCTTTATCACTTAACCGGCCACAGGAGGGATTTCAAATAACTGCCTCCAAGTAAAGGGATTCACATTCAATACATTCACGTTCCTTCATTCTCAAACATATTTAAACATAGTTATACATATGCTATATCATTTACTCTCATATACCTCATAACATAATTATGTCATTCTTAAATATAGGGTTTCTATATACCCCTTTATATTTCAATCCATCCTTACACTTAAACATTCATGACTTCTCAGATGTACAGTAAATTGGCATGATGAACGGATCAGGTCCGTTTTCCCATGAATAGTGCCAGCATTTCACAGACAAATGAGTCACAGGAACATAATCAACTTAACACACATATAACAATGTCAAGCTGGCAATAGTCAATTCAAACCTTGTATGTTCCACTAACACTTGTAAAATTATCATTTTGGCCATTCTGCCAATTCTATTCGGTTCTGCCCGAATCTTGTATAATCCACCTTTATTTCTATTCAACTCATTTAAAGCTGAAATTTGGATATGTCATAGCTCTATATGTCTACTTTCTAACCTCTTTAGTCCCATGTCATTCTGATTTATGTACATCAATATAATCAACTTTTACTTCAGCCTGTTCAGTCACTAGCCCGAATTACACTCCTGGGAATATAAATTCACTAAAAATCGAAACTAAGCTCAAATCTTACGAAATTGGTCTCATATCAAAGCTAACAGGACAACCTTTCATTTGCCACAAGTTTCACTCCATTTACTTAAGTATACCTCGAGATATAAGTCCTGAAAGTCTACCTTCCTGAACTACTCCGTTTTGGCCTAGATTGGACATAGGACGACTTCCTCGAATCACTGGGAACAATTGGGACCATAACAAACTCGGAATCTTATATTGGGGTGTTCCTCTGCGTGTAAGCTTTCTAACAAAATTGGTTTCACTTAATTCGGAGTTGTATAGGGTGAGTTATACCCTCCTCAAGTCACCCTGCTCGGATGAAAGTTCTGAACCCTAGGTCAAACTTCAAAAATTCGTATCTCCCTCAATACTAATCCAATAACCTTATATGATATATCTATGGAAAGCCCTGGATGTCTACTTTCATCTAAAATTAGTTTCATCGGATTTAACCGATTGTAGGCGGCGCCGTACACTCCGCCGTACGGACTGCCGTGGAATCTCCACCAAGACAGCACCCTCATCCATCCATTTCTCTTAGTTTTTCTTCTTCTACTTCTAATTGCCACTCAAGATTTCATATTAATCCAATCATACACATCCAATATATCATCAGATAATCATAAAAAGTAATCTTTCATGCATCCTTAGTTTAGAGAAATTAAGATTAGAGATTGAATCCTACCTCTTTGGAGTATGATTTGAGCTAAGTGCTGAAACTTGGAGTTTGGATGAACAATTTGGAACTTAGAGCTTGAGTTTTGGATGTGTGAGCAAGAGAGAAAGAGAGCCGAAGGAGAAGAGGAAAACAACGTGAATTATTGTCTGAATCAAAGGAGGAAGGATGTGTTATATAGGCATGAGTGGAGGTTAACTTGGAAGGTTGTGATTGGCTGAATTTCTTGTGGACAAAGTTTAGCTACGTCTCCTTTTCAAAGTAACTTGTGCCATCTTGTTTAAAATCGGAACTTCGCTCAAACCGCTTTAAGTCGGAGCTAGTCCCTCTTATGCTGTCGGCTTAACTTCGTGCCATTTTTACTCGAGCTTGGAGCTGAAGCATGATATCGGAACTCGTATCATCTTGTTTGTGACTTGGGGAAATCGGTTTATGTTGAGACTTGGAATCAAGGTCGGAGGTCGTAAGAAATGCAGCTGACAATCACTGATCTCGGAACCCCTAGTTCAAAGTCGGGACTTCTTGAAATGTCGGAACTTCATTAATGATTGAATCACATTTCCAAACCAAGTACTTAAACGCTTCGGAAGTCGTGACTTATATCACGGTGTGCTTGGTGACACTGGAGCCGGTTATATTTTCCTTGAGACATGAAATCGGATCTCATGGAATCACGTTCATGTGTCCGGATGAGAGGTCCAAGTCGGAAGTCGGAATCCATGCATCTCCATTCGAATGACTTGAACTCGTAAACCAATTTAGAGATCTGATCCTTCGTTTAAGAAACAAAGTCGGATATCAGTTTCCTGTCCATCCAGGAGACTAAGGTCGAAATCGGAAAATCAGGCCACAAGACCTTAAGTTGAAGTCGATCGGAAGATATATAGCCATCCTTTGTAAGCCTTGGAGCGAGTCTAAGTCGTACAAGGCATGAAGTCGGAAAATAAGGCAAGACTAATTGAACTCTGGGAATAATTACTCTTATCGTGTTTCAAAGACTAAGTCGAAATCGGAATGAATCAGTCTTGGCGGTTTAAATGGAATCGGGATGTTACAAGAAACAACCAGAATAATTTCATTGAAATCATTTTAAAACCTAAGTAGAGTTGATTTGAAACTTTCTAAACCAAAAAGATATTCGTGTATTAGAGTAGAAATGTTTGAAACTTTTTCATTCCTCTTAATATTTCAGAGCATAAATGGTTAAGAACTTTCACAATATCAAAGCAAATGAATGGACTATACATCATTTGATAGACCAGATTATGTAAATTATTAGAATCATGATGAAATAGCAAAAGTAATCCAAGCACCTTAGATTATGGTAATGATCATGATAATGCAGAACGATTGTATGAGAGCAAAAACTAATTGTATCAGAGTAATATGTCCAAGATACTTGCAGTAAGATTTGAGCACTATTAGAGCACTATTTATTAGAGTAGATATACTTAGAGCAGTATAAATGTATTACAGCAATAATTACTAGAGCTTGAATAATAATATAGTTTAAGAGCTTTTAAGCTATTTAATAAAGAGATATTAGGGCATTAAAATATTATAGCATTGTTTAGCAGGAATTATAATTTTAAAAAAACTTAAAAAAATGTTTCCAGAAAGTCCTAATTCTATATGAATGTTATGTGATAGCAAAAAAAAAAAAAGAAAAAGAAAAAGAAGTTCCTAACTCCTCCTAGATATGTGCTTCCCCTTAATTAAAGCTTTTCTTCTATCTTCTCTCCTTTTGACATCATCAGAACAAAATAATGATGTGGGATCATAGAAGTACCATCATTGATTGCCTTTCCCTTTCTGAAGAGCCTTCAAGATCTATAGCATTAGGTTCTCCATTTTATCCATCCTTCTCTCCAGTACTTGCTTATGAGCTTGAAGTTTAGTTTGGTTGCCCATAATTGTATGTTTGTTGGCCAATAACAAATCCATTTGGACTTTAACAGCATCCGGAAAAGCTTCTACATTTGAAGGGCTCCAGAAGGTAGTCTGACAGTGTGGTGCCTCTGACTTGCTGATGATTGGGTAGGTTCAGAATGAGCTAGAGATGTTGTTCTATCGAGTTAGGGTCTAGAAGTAAGTATTGAGTAAAGTTTCAAACTTTCTTAAAGATTAGAGCTTTTTTGTTATTTGATAAAGGTTGAATCTTGAAGACCAACTAAAGAGTAAAGATTTAAACTTTTTTAAATATTGATGTTTTTAGTCATAAAAGTGGAATCTTCCAACTTCATCTAATAAAGATGGAATCTTGAAGACATAATAATGATTAAAAGTTTAAACCTTCTTAAAGAGTAAGACTTTTTACCCATAAAGGTAGAATCTTGCATCTTTATTTTATAAAGGTTGGATCTTGAAGACATAATATGATTAAAGGTTCATACTTTCATCAAGAATAAAACTTTTTAATCATAAAGGTGGAATCTTGCAACTTCGTTTGAAATAAAAATCACTTCTTGATGATTGTAAGAGCATGGTGTTGTTAGGTTCATGAGTCAGATTATGCACTGTCATGACCCAAGGGACTAGAGAAATCTCAAAATCCTTTGAGAATAGAAGTATGATTAAGGGCTTTGATCATACCATGAACATAGGAATCACTAGTATACTATCTCAAGGGAACTATAAGATTCGAAGACAAAACTTTGGCTAAAAAGCCTGTGTAAGTTTTGGCCATAACAAGAGGGAATGGGGAACCAGATGCTTAAAACCCAAATTTGAAATAACAAAGGTCTAAAATGCATGATTTAATAAATAGAAATTTCTCTTAAGTTAAAGATATAGGAAGAAGCATGAAAACGCCTAATCAAAGTATAATTTCACCCAGGAAGTAAGTGGCTAAAAGCCTATAACACACATTTATTTTAAGCTATGTGATTCTTTCATGTGTAAATATGGGGATTCATATGATGACTCATAAGATGTCTCATAGAGAACAATGTAACCATAGGTAACTTGTAGGGTATAAGTGTATGATGCTATTAAGTATGCTGCTTGGCAAGTTGATTGAGTTTTGACATGTTATTGAATGATTGTTGATGCTTGATGTAACATCCTCAATTTTATGTCGTGCTAAATTATCTTAGTAACCCTGAGTAATTAGGCACTTAATGAGAAATTTTGAGATTAGGGCTTAATTAAGGGGTTGACTCCGATGAGAAGGGTCAAGAGAGTGCTTAATCGAGGTCAGATAATCTCTAATTAAGCAAGTCAGAGCCCCTATAGCTTACTTAAGCACTAATCACCCTTAATTAGCCTAATCGGGTTTAATTAAGGTTAATTAAGCTTAATTGTTAAATTAATTTTTGTTAATCATGCTCTTGTGTGTTAATCACTAATCCTTGCTTAATCACCTTAATTAAGTTGTATGAGCTCTTAATCACATGATTAAATTCAAATTTAGTCAACTAGACAATAAAGTAAAGAGTGATGTCATAAAAGCATAAAGCATTAGACAAGAGTGCTTTATGTAAGAGTTTGACCATGTTTTGTCTCCCCATCATCCACTTTGTCCCCTTAATCACTAATTAACACAAAATTAAGCAAAATATCTCACTCTCCCTCCCTTAATGAAGAAGCCACTTTCTTGCACACACACACACACACATATTCACTTCATTTTCAACTTCTCATTCTCTCTCTAAAGTTCTCAAACTCTCCAACCTCTCTCTACATTCCTTCTTCTTCTTCTTCTTCATCTTCTTCATCATTCTCCACCTCCATAACCAAACCTTCCTCACCAAGCCCTTCAAAGATCACATCTTTTGGTCTTTGGAGACAAGATCAAAACACTACAAGACTCATTTTCAAGAGAACTCAAGAGTTCTCTCTTTGCTCATTCAAAATCGCCACCTTCATCATCAAGAGGAGCCATCATCTTCTTCTTCCATTTCTCTTGTTTTTGCGCCATCTTCAAGAAAGGTAGTGATCTCCATCTTTTTCATTTTGTTTACTCAAGAAAGCTTGGAGCTTGGTTCTTTCATGACCAAGATTTCTAAGTGAAAGCTTGAGAAGATCCTTCATGCTCTTCAAGAGCCAAAGTTTTCATTTTTAGTAAAATATGTTCTTGATGTTCTTCATGTGTTCTTGATGTTCGTCATGTGTTCTTAAGTTTCCTCTTTTAGAAAAATGTGTTCTTGATGTTCTTCATGTGTTCTTAAGTTTCCTCTTTTGGAAACATATGTTCCTCTTGCTTAAAGTTGTTCCTTTCTCTTTATGATGAGTGAATGATTAGAAAAGCTTAACCTTTCTATGTTTCCATGATTTGATAAGGCTATGAACCTTCTAAAAGCTTTAGACTTTAAAAAGTTTGCTTCTTGATTCCTTCAAAGTGGCGCAACTTTTAAGCTTCCATAAAGTTTTATTTTGTTTTGTTTTGAAGACAAAAATACATGTGAAAGTCTAAACTTTTTGAGTTAGAAAAATGATATCTTGTCACTTTAGGCTTTAGAAATCAAACCTTAAAGAAAAGACCTTTCACAAAGTTTCAAACTTTATTCTAGAATAAGATCTTTAAGTTATAAAAATGTTGTTTTATAACATTTCATTCATAAAGATTAGACTTTGACCAAAATAATGCAAAAAGGTGTTAACTTTTATAAAGAACAAGACTTTTTATTCAAAAAGCTAGTAACTTGTATCATTATTTCATAAAGATTCAATCTTAAGATAAGAGCTTAATGTCAAAGGCACTTACTTTCATAAAGAATAAGACTTTATGACTACTTTATAAAGAATGACAACTTTAATAATGTTTAAGGCAAAACCTTGGTATGTTATTAGTAAAAGTTTAAAACTTTGTAACTTGAATAAGTTAAAAGTCACCCTTGGTGATTAGTGAACATTGGTGTTGTTGGGTCCATGATGTGGTTATGCGTTGTCATGACCCAAGGATTAGAGGGATCTCGAACTCCTTGGGAACAGAAGTATGATTAGGGCCTTTGAGCATACCATGAACCTAGGAATCACTGAGTGCACTATCTCAAGGAAAGGAAACAAATCACATAATTTAATTAATTTGAACAAGTGTTTCATAAGACATGTACTTAAGTAAAGAATACTTTCATCCAAGGACCAAGTAACTAAAAGACTACAAACACATATCCTAACTATGCGATTCTATCATGGGTAACCATGGGAAATCATATGATGATTCATAATGTTCTTCACAAAGAACAACACAACTATAAACCCCTTTAGGGTATGAATGTGTGATGCCAATTGGCATGATGAATGATGAGTTTGATTGAGCTTTGTCTCATGATTGAATGATGAATGTGATGATATGATATAGATATGATGAACTATTGGTTAAATGCTGATGATTGGCTTTTAGGGGAAGCTCTGATCTAACCGTTATGCTGCCGGATTTCCGTCAAAATTATGGACTTAGTCATATCATTGTATGCGTCTGGTAAAGGAAATGTTATGCATGTAAAGTATAAAGATAAGAAAAGAATCAATGGGACGTGACCCTTCAATCACTTCGGTAAGGGAAGTGAGAGACGGCGATCCACAGGAACACCTCATGAGGGAGGCAAGGGTGTTTTGGAAGACCTCCAACTTAGAGGTAACCAATATCGACTTAGTGCGATTTGGTTGAATGCTGGCATTGATGATGGTCACGGAATGAGCTCATGTCCAAAAGCAGTCTATTTCAAAGGAAAGTAAAGAATGTTAAGCACGTGCTAAAAATGAAAGTAAAGTCTAAGTATGACCATGGTTACGTCTATAATGATGCATGTTTTTGCATGTAAGTATATTGCCCATTTGCATTATGAATGTTGATTCTATGTTTCAGTATGTATGTTGGTCATGATGATGTGGTTATGATCTTAAGTTTAAAAGTAACCCGCTTCGGGGTCTAAGTTTTCAAAACCATTAAAAAATTGAACTTATATCTCATCCCTTTGTTTTTATAATTAAACCAGAAGTGGTGGGGCGATGTGATGACACTTGTGTTTGTCTGTCAGCGATCCCGAGAAATTTAGTATTTCTCATTCCTATGTTTCCGTGTCGTCTTCAGAGGATGTCGACGTCGGGCACGGTGGTGATCTACATTGAGTTCTCGGTGTGGCGTTGGCGCTTTGACCCGTCGCTGACGCCTCGTCTTTGTCGGCTGTGGATGAGGGTCTACATCTTCTCGACCACGATTTGGACTCGTGATGAGCCCGTTTTTCGACCACATCGGCCATTCGGCGAGACTATATGGATGACATCGCCCTGCGCAGCCGAGATACGATGATGATAAGATCCGGCTTCGGATACCGTTTGATCATTGTTTCTTTGGATTACGATCCTCGGGCGTCTTATCCAGAGCTTCCATGTGAAGGCCAGATCATCCCGAGCCCCTCTATCAGAGCTCATTCTGGGGATCTCATTGTTTGGTTCGTCTGACCTTGATTCTATCTTCTAATTCTTACGCTTCATAGCTAGCCCGACTTCACCCTCGGTTGTGAGCGGGTTCATTCGCCGTCTTTGTGCCAGATGGTAGGCGAGGACGTGCTCAAGGAGGGCGTGGTGGCACTTTTTCTCGGTGGATATGGGAACGGTTTCCTCACTTGATGATGTGATCGTGACGCATGCGGAGCCGAGCATGAGGATAGCCCCTTTTGGTTGTAGTTATAGGGTTATCATTCTGTTATGTGGCATGCTTGGGTAGTAGGATTTTTTGATGTATTTCCTTTTATTATGTATTGATAGGCTTTTGTGTAGGGCCGACGATAGATGTCGGACCCATTATTATCTCATGTATGACTCTGGTATGACTATTATTGTATTATCATGGATGGCTGTGGAATGAATGTTACCTTTATCTAAAAATTGTGATTACTCTTATGGTTTCTATGCTTGTTAAATGCGATGTATGTATGGGGTAGCGGTGTTACTTTTATGTTCACGATGCTCTCATGGCTCTCGATTTCAAAAATGGTTCACTTGTTTTGTAGAAAAAAAATTCCCCTATTTTCGGTACAAAGTAATTTCTAAAACGTAATGTTAGTTCCGCGAGCAAAAGTAACGATTAGTAATTCCACAATATGACTTAAGCATAGAATGGAACTACTAGGGTGTTACACTTGATATGATGATATGAAGTGAATATGACTGGTTATTGGTTGAATTTTCCATGCTTGGCAAATTTTGGGGAAGCTCTGGTTTGGCCATTATGCTGCCACATTTTCGTCAAAATTGTGGATTTAGACATGTCCATTGCATGCCTACTTGGGTCATGTCTTTGAGCATAATGCATACGAAAATATAAGATGTAATATAAGAAATGGAATAATTGGACGTGATCCTTTAAATGGGAAGATGATCCACAAAGATAAGATAAGTAGGTGCATAAAGTAAAGAATGTTAAGCACGTGCTAAGTATTAAAGTAAAGTTAAACAAAGACTTTGGTTAAGTCCATGAAGTTACATGAATGTGCATACATTTTTACTTTCTTACATATATGGTTTTGAATGTTTACACTATGCTTTCGTGCATTTATATATGCCTAATCTTATGGCCTTATGTCTCTTTATTTTATGTTTATATGATTAAGATTAAAAGAAACCCACTTCGGGAACTTATGTTTTCAAACCCTTAAAATTGGATTTTTGCACGTTTTTTCTTTCGTAATTAAAATCGAAGTGGTTGGGACGACGATGACGACACATTAATTGTCTAGTCGGGATCTTATTAAGAAATCTTGTATTTCTTACTCCTATGTTTCCATGTTGTCTTCAGTCGGAGTTGATGGTATTTGTGGTAGCGCTTTCAGTGGTACCCGATGGGATGTAACGAGAGTTGTCTTGTTATGACCCTAGCTGAGGAGGATAGAGACAGTAGCGTAGTGTTATTATATTCTTAATAGCCCTAGTAGGGTAGTTTATGTGTGATTAAGAGTATGTTAGAACTCTTGCTACTTAATTTCATATATGATAATTATTAAGTGCGATTGTGATTCTAGACTTATCTATGATTACATTACTATCTTAAAGCATTGTGCTATGTTATTTCAACTTCATTATACATCCTTTTAGTAACTTAGTGACATGAGTAAGTAAGCACTTAAAGGCTCAGTTTTCAATCTTAAAGGTTTTACCAAAAAACAAAAAATTACATGTGATTTCACATACTACGCTAATTTCAATTATAATAACTTCTACTAGTTAAAGATAACAACTAGTAATGCATAAAATGACTTAAGCATAGTATGGTGTTATTTGGGTGTTACATTTTGGTATCAGAGCAGGTCATCCTTGAAGAGCCTTGGGATGGTCTGATTATGCTTATAAGCATACTTTGTTATGTAATAGAAAATTGTGCCATGGATCTTATCCACAGGAATAAGATATAGTAGTTAGGTAGTCATGACTGCCTGGTTATGAATGTGATTAGCTATTGCTACACTTAGCTCAATATTAAGTCCGATTAACTCAATATCTTTATTTGTGTGTCCAGGAATTGATGGCTTCTGACAGGAAAAATAGGCTTCAAGGTGAATTTGCCACCTTAGGTATTGTAGATGTGACAAATATTTCCCTTACAATGGTTCGGCCACAAGAGGACAAGTTGGTGTAACTAAACGGGCATTGGAAGGAGTCAGAGGAACTCAGGCTAACCCAGAATACCTAAAGTTTGCTAAATTTATGAAGACTAACTCACCAGCTTTCCAAGGATATTTCAATCCTAAGGAAGTTAGGGGATGGATCGAGACACTAGAAGAGACATTCTCTGTGGTAGCTTGCATCGGGCTGCAAAAGGTGACATTTGTTGCTTACATACTGGAGGCTAATGCTAAAGCCTAATGGAACAATGCTAAAAGGATGATCGAGAACTCTAGGACACCCAGAACTTGGGAGATGTTCAAGGTTGCACTTTTTGGTAAATACGCTAAGCCAAAGGAAAATGCTTCTAGGAAAAGGATGGTTTTCCAATACCAAGGGACTAGGTATGATTTGTATAGCAAGAAATAACCACAATTTAGTAAGGGAACAACTGGTCAGTTAACAAGGCAATTGGTGGTTCCTGGGTGCCCCAAGTGCTAGAAGAATCATGGATGTCGGCCCTGCTTAGCAGAACGAAACATTTGTTTTCATTGTGGACAGCTTAGACATGTGATCAAGGGTTGCAACGTCAAGTTGCCATCCATTGCCAATAAGCCATAAGTCAAGGAAGGGTCTATGCCCTCAATGGTGAAGAGGTCACTCAATCCGACGACCTGATCCAAGATAACTGCAAAGTTAATAGTAAGACCTTAACTGTGCTATATGACTTTGGTGCTATATACTCCTTTATTTATCATGATTGTGTAGATAGATTGGGGTTGTCTATGTTTGAGTTACCTTACATGTTGGTAGTTTTTTCTTCTACTGGGATATCAGTTAGAACTTGTCATTGTTGTTTAACATATCATCTCCAAATTGATGGTAGATCTTTTGTAGCAAATTGGATTTGTTTTCCTTTTTCTGGTTTAATTTTGATTCTAGGCATGGGCTAGCTTTTAGCCAATCATGCTTTGATAAATTGTTTTGAAAAGTCTATTGTGCTTTCCCTTATGCCTGTTTAACTTGTTGAATCCACTTGTTCATTCTTAAGCTCTTTTGGAGTAGGAATTTGTGAGGTTGATAATTAGGGATATGTTCTTCTTATGGCAAGTGATATGGAACTCGAGCAGGTGTTGGATGAGATCCCCATAGTTAGGAAATGGCTAGATATGTTTCCTAATGATATACCTAAATTTCCCCCGGAAAGGAGGATGTAGTTTTCTATAGAATTGGTACTATGAACGTGGCCAATCTCTATAGCTCCCTATAGGATGTCCCTAATAGAGTTAGCAGAGTTAATAAGTTAATTCAAAAAGTTATTGGAAAAGGGGTTTGTGAGACCTACTACTTCACCTTGGAGACTCTTAGTGTTGTTTATGAAGAAAAAGGATAGGAGCATGAGGTTGTTTGTGGACTATAGGTAGCTAAACAAAGTGACAGTTAAGAATAAGTATCCTTTGCCTAGGATAAATGACCTTATGGCCAATTGTAAGGTGCAATTATGATCTCAAAAATTGATCTGAGATCCAAACACCATCAGATAAGGGTAAAAGAGGAGTATATACCTAAGAGGACAACGTGTAGACATTATGAGTTTATGGTGATATCGTTTGGTTTGACTACTGCCCCTACAATGTTTATGGATTACATGAATAGGATTTTTACACCCTGCCTAGATGAGTTTGTAATTGTTTTCATAGAAGATATTCTCATCTATTTCAGAACAAAGGAGGAACATGAAGATCATTTGAAGGTTGTGTTGGGAATCTTAAGGGAAAAGAAGCTTTATGCCAAGTTATCGAAGTGCGAATTTTGGATACAAAAAATGAAGTTTCTAGGACATATGGTGTCACAAGGAGGAATTGTAGTGGATCCTAATAATATTAAGGTTATGATGAACTAAGAAAGACAAACCTCAGTGATGGAAATAAGGATTTTCTTGGGTTTAGCTAGCTACTATCATAGGTTTATAAAAGGATTTTTGTCGATATTCCTACCTTTAACCAAGTTGACAAGGAAGAATGTCCCTTTCATGTAGACCACAGAATGTGAGAAAAGTTTTCAAGAGTTAAAAAGGAGAAGTTAGTTTTAGAGTTACCTAACCCTAGTGGATCCTTTGACGTTTATCGTGATGCCTCTAGAAGAGGTTTGGGTTTTGTCTTGATGCGAAATTGGAATGTGGTGGCTTATGCCTCTCGATAATTGAAGCTTCACGAAGTGAACTACCTAACCCATGATCTGGACTTAGCAGCCATAGTGTTTGCCTTGAAGATATGGAAGCATTATCTATATGGAGTGAGGTTTGAGATGTTCTCAAATCATAAGAGTTTGAAGTATGTCTTTGATCAAAAGGAGTTGAACATGAGGCAAAGGAGATGGATGGAATTTTTGAAGGATTATGAATTTGGGTTGAATTATCATCCTGGGAAGGCTAACATGGTGGCAAGCACCCTGAGTCAAAAGTCACCACATGCATCTTGGATAATGGTTAAGGAAGTCGAGTTAGTGGAAAGATTTAGAACCTTAACCTTGGAGTTACCTTAACCCCTTATGGATTAAAATTGAATCAGACTAGGTTTACAAGCAATTTCAAGGGTCAAATTGCTCAAGCCCAAAGAGAGGAAGGGGATTTCTTGAGGATCATAGCATTGGTAAAAGAAGGAAAGTTGAAAGGTTTTGCTTGAGGTATGGATGGACTATGCAAGTTCGAAGGAAGAGTGTGTGTACCCGCGAGTGGTGACCTCCGAAGAAGGATTTTGGAAGAGGTACACAAAGCCAATTCACTATACATCCTAGTGTGACGAACCAAGATGTCAACAAAGTGTTTTGGTGGCTAGGAATATAGAAGGACATAGCTGAGTTAGTGAGTAAGTGTTTAGTCTACCAATAGGTAAAGATTGAACATCAAAAGCCCTCTAACATGTTGCAACCATTGGAGATCCCAGAATGGAAATAAGAGAGTATTTCCATGGACTTTGTCATGGGCTTACCCAAAATGCAAGTTGGCTTTGATGCAATATGGGTGATTATTGATAGGTTCACTAAATCTACTCATTTTTTACCCATTTGAGCTACTTATCCTTTGGAAAAGTTAGCCTAGCTATATGTCTAAGAGATACTAAGACTACATGGTGTACCTTGAACTATAATCTTGGATAGAGACTCGATGTTTACCTCTCGATTCTGAGGAGCCTTGTAAAAGGCATTTGGAACGAGGCTTCGTCTAAGTATAACTTATCATCCCCAGACTGATGGACAATTGGAGAGGACGATACAAACTTTGGAGGATATGTTAAGGGCTTGTGTATTGGATAACCAAGGAAGTTGGGATAAGTACCTACCTTTGATTGAGTTTATTTATAACAACAGTCACCATGCAAGTATTGATATGGCAACCTATGAGGCTTTGCGTGGAAGAAAATGTCAATATCCCTAGTATTGATTTGAATCTGGTGAGCAAAGTTTGTTAGGACTTGATTTTGTGAGGTAGACCACAAAGCAAATAAGGAGGATTAAGGATAAGATCCTTACATCTCAGAGCCGCCAAAAGAGTTATACGGATAAAAGCATAAAGCCTTTAGAGTTCCAAGAAAGAGAACATGTATTCTTGAAGATCACTCCTATAATGGGTATAGGTAAAGCCTTGAAGGTCAAAAAGTTAAACCCTTATTTTCTTGTTCCTTTCCAAATCCTAAAATGTGTCGGGTTAGTTGCTTACCAAATGGCCCTTCCTAATTTGTCGAATCTCCATGATGTCTTTCATGTGTCTTAGTCGAGAAAATACACTTCCAATCCTAGTCATCTACTTGAGCCTGAAAGTGTATAGTTAAGGGAGGACTTAACCTTCAATTTATCGCCATCTCAGATCATGGATTGTGGGGTAAAATAGCTGAGGAATAAGACCGTACCCTTGGTCAATGTGGCTTAGGGCAGAGGAATCATGGAAGAGTATACGTAGGAATTGGAAATTGAGATAAAGAAAGAGTTTTCCCGACTTATTTACAGGTAAGGAATTTTGATAGCAAAATTCTTTTTAAAGGTAGGGAGTTAACATTCTTAGTTTTACCTTATGCTAAATTACCTCAATGACTCTGAAGAACTAGGCACTTGATGAGAAATTAAAGAGTAACATCTTAATTAAGGGTAATTATGAAAAGAAAAGTCAAGAGAATAATTAATTAAGATTAGAGAATCTCTAATTTAAGCAAGTTAAACTTTTAATGGCTTAATTAAACACTAATCACTTATAATTAGCTTAATTGAGTTTAATTAAATGTAATTAAGCTTAATTAAAAGTTTAATTTTTGTTAATCATGATCATAAGAGTTAATTACTAATCCTTGCTTAATCAAGTTAATTAAGTTACATGAGCACTTATTTGCATCATTAAAATTCAAATTTAGTTAACTAAATAATGAAGCATTGATGTTGTCACTAAAGCAAAAGACAAGAGACAAAGTTGCTTTGTGAAAGAGTAGTACATGATTTGTCTCCCTTATCATCCAATTTGTCCCCCTAAATCTTAATTAAATTAAAATTAAGAAAATATCCCTTCCTTTGGTATTATGAAGACTACGGTCAACACACACACACATCCATTTCATTTTTTCAACTTCTTATTCTCTCTCTAACTCTCAAACTTCTCTCTATTTCTTTTCTTTCTTTCACCACCACCACCATAACCAAACTCTCATCATTAGTCCTTCAAAGATCACATCTTTTGGTCTTTGGGGACAAGATTCAAAGACTCCATCCTTTATTTCCTTAAGAGCACAAAAGCTCTCATCACATCCTCTTGAAACTGCCACCACTACCACCTTGGAAGAGTCATCTTCATCTTCCTTTTCTCCTTCAAGAAGATGCCAAACACTCCCTAGGTAGTGATCTTCTACCTTTTCCTTTTGTTACTTAAGAAATGTTGAAGCTTTGGCTTCCACCATAGCCAAGAGCTTCAAGTGACAACTTGAGAAAAGATCTATTTTCTTCTTGAGAAAAGTTTCCCTTTTTGGAAAAGTTTACTTCTTGAACCTTGTTCATGAGATTTTATATGTTGGTTGGAAGTTTCTCTTCTTGAATGTTTTAAAAGCTTTCATTTTTCTTTTGTGATGCATGTGTTCTTGGTGTTCTTGTAAGATGTTGAAAAGGAAAACTCCTTCCTTGAAGGTATCTTGTTTAAAGTTTGTTCTATTTAATATGAAGAGTTCATGATTGAAAAGATTCTCTTTTTACACCTTCAATATGGTTTTGATGTGACCAAGAACAATCTAAAGCATATAACTTTAAAAAGTTTGTTCCTTGAAGTCTAAAAAAAAGTGGCGCTAAAAGATTGTACTCTCTTAAAGATTCATTTTTGTTTTTCATGAAGGCAAGACAATGAGTAAAAATATAAACTTTCCTAAAGTATGAAGCTTTTTAGTTATAAAGGTGGAAACTTGCAACTTATCTTGTAAAGATTAAACCTTGAAGACAAAACATTGAGTAAAGTTTCAAACTTTCTTGAAGATTAGAGCATTTTAATCATAAAAATAGAATCTTACATCCTTATTTGATAAAGGTTGAATCTTGAAGACCAACAAAAGAGTAAAGATTTAAACTTTCTTAAAGATTAAAGCTTTTTAGTGATAAAAATGGAATCTTGCAACTTTGTGTAATAAAGATGGAATCTTGAAGACTTAATAGTGATTAAAAGTTTAAACTTTCTTAAAGAATAAGACTTTTTAGCCATAAAGGTAGAATCTTTCATCTTTATTTAATAAAGGTTAGATCTTGAAGGCATATATATGATTAAAGGTTCATACTTTCACTAAGAATAAAACTTCTTAATCATAAAGGTGGAATTTTGCAATTTTATTCAATAAAGTTTGAATCTTGCAACTTCATGTGGAATAAAAATCACTTCTTGATGATGGCAAGTGCTGCGCCTCCGGCAAGTATACCGGATCGTACAAGTAATAAAATGATGAGAAAAGTATCGTTCTTACAAGGATAGATCAAATACCGGATAGTTTAAGGGTGACTATTTGGAAGGAATGAAATTATGGATGTAAGGAAATTTAAAATAAAAATAAGCATTTAATAACTACGAAAAATAGTAACTAGGACGGATTCAAGAAAGGTTGGCTAAATATAATGGAATGAACGCTAGGGCTAATTAACTTCACCTATTGTAGACGCATTGCCTATGAATTTCCGTTAATCCGTTCTATCCTAAATTACTCACGGTCGGTTCCCCTTAATTTATTCCTAACCTCTTTGAAGGTCAAGCAATACTCTTTATCCTAAACTGATTGCCTAATCTCTTAGCACAAACTAATCTAGGAAAAGGTTGAAGTTCTATGGGTTCCTATGTTGACCACATGAACCGCGTTTGTCTATCTCTAGTTTTCACTCAGCTCACGGTGTTTATGTTCAGAAGCTTTGTTTACAAACCCCATCTCTAGTTATTGCAAACCAACGAATCAATTGAATGGTGGCCAATCAATCAAAAGCATTAAGCACACACAAAAACACTAAGCAATTGAAATAGAAATAAGGTTAACATTAATCCATAAAGAAATTTGTCATACAAAAGGGTCCATTAACGCCCTAGCAAGAGAAATTTAGTTCATGTCTAAAGAAAGGAAAACAATAACAGAGTATAAAGACGAGGAAATAGAAAAACAAAGAGCCATGGAGAATTCTAGCTAGAAACAAGGAATTCAAGAAAATTTGGATCTCTTCGTGTTGATGATTAAGCGCCGAAATCCTTGAATCTTCACCTTCAATCTCCTTAGAAGAAATCTTCTGTCTTGGGAAGGGTGTGTAAGTGTCTCCGGATCCCCTTTGTAATATGGGTGACCTCTTTTTATAGTGTGTATGTCCCTCTTTTAACTCTCAGCTCGAATGGATAATCTGCTGCAAACTACAGCGCAAGCCTCAATTCTTGTCTCATTTTAGAGAATTGGATGGCGCTTATAAGCCAGCTAGGTTGGCGCTATGTCTGCAATCTAAAATTTGTTGACATTTATCACGAACACGACAAATACTATATAGCACTGGGTTGCGCTATAGTGCAACATGAAAGCTTGGAAATTTCACAAAACGGGAGTGCCCTATAGCGCAAGATGAATGTGGCAATTTTCTTTCTTATATGCAATGCTTATAAGCAAGGTGTCGAGTCCTGACCATGGTTTGGCTTCTTCCAACTTCTTTTGGGCCCACTTGTATCTACAATAAATCAAATAAACCTAAAATAAGTATCCAAAAAATAAGAAAATAATAGAAAATAAGAATACCACCTAATCTAAACTACTTAACTAAAATAAAGCAAAATAGCAACAAAGCTAAACAACTACGTTCTAAATTAAATAAAAACTAGCTAAAAATATAACTCACCAAAGGGAGTTATCACAACCCCCAACTTAAGTATTTGCTTGTCCCCAAGCAAAACTCAAAAAAAGACTCAAAACAGAAAAACAAAAGACTTAACCAAAAACACTTAAAACAAAAGGACTTACTAGACAAAATGGTCAAGATAGAAGCTGTTGTCTATGGGATTCTTCATCACTGCTCCATAACTTAACTCAAAAGTTACCAAGGATCAAAGTCTAAGTACCAAGATCATCTAATTGTGCAATCACATTGTCAAAAGAATGGATCAAGTGTGTGTGTGTATAAGAGAAAAGCAACAAAGAATTGACTCACCCTATGCTTATGCCATGTTCAAGAAAAGACAAAAACATCACACTATCCACAATCCTCTCTCTCTATTTCTACATGAATGTCACTTAGCTTGTAACGATAGGCCAAGGTAAGAGGTATGATGGAATAGTCATTTAAGCTCAATTAATCCCCTCAACTTAAGAAACCCTCACCCCTAATTCATTCTCCTTGGGGTACTCTTAACTTAGTTAAGCTTAAGCAACCATCATGCTTTTCTTGTTGAAACTTGGCATTATATTTTCCTTGCATTGCCAACTTTTCTCTATTTTTTTCTTTTTTCTTTTTTTTTTTCATTCCTCCTTCCCTTTTCTTTTTCTTTCTTTATTTTTTTCAAATATTCACCCACTCCACTTTTAACTTTAGAAAGCATGAGGTTGGTGTAGTGGAGATATTACCCTATTCAAATGAGTTTAGAAGTTAAGGCTTGAGGATAAACCATGGGATTGAAAAAAGAAAAGCAAGGAAGGGCATTAGGTTCATAATGTGGTTCAATCCAAGAATAGACTTTAAGGCTCAAATAGGGTGACTAAGGATCAATGACCAAGGGTGGGCAATGAGGCTCAATTATGGCTATCAAACATGGCCTAAATCACTTCTAAGGCTAAGATTCGCTCACATATATTTCAAGAGAGATTCACATGAATAAGAATACATGTTTGAACCTAAATAAAGCATAAAAAGCATAAAGATCACCTATCCTATGTTGCTAACTCTTATCAAAGTGCAAGAAAATAATCCTTCTCAATTCAAAAGTAAGGGCACAAGAAGATTTTCAAGACTTAAATTTGGATCCAAAGTCACTTAAGAGTTAACAAATAGAATAGTCTTTCATATCATAGGCATAGGCATTGCATCTATTTGACTGACAAACGACACTAAAAAAAAAAGACTGAAATAAAAAAAAATTTTGGTTTTTTTTTTTTGAAATAGAAACAAGACAACTAGAAGACTAGAAAACTAATAATAACTTAAGGAAAATAAGCAGGAGCAAAACACAAAAGTACATTTATGGACTTTCCCAACCCCCAACATAAAAATTGTGCATAGTCCCCAATGCACTAGAATAGAAGCAAAAAGGGAAAGGAAAGGAAAGGAAAGGAAGGGAACTCCCCAAATCTAGTCTTCTCGCACTCTCGCTGCTTCGCTTTCTTCTTCTCGACTCTCCTGGCAGGCCTCCTCCTCCATGAGATGCTTAAGCTCGATCCGCGGAGAGAGGTAGCCGCTGGAGGAGCTCTCGCGACAAATGCTGCCTTATAAGTGCCTCCGCACCTGGATGCCTCTATAAATAGAGGAACATCGCTTACCGCCTCGCTTTTGGAGGGTGGTCCGTGCTCTCATGTCTAGGCGCAGCCTTATCAACTGGGCCTCAAGTCAAGCCATGGTGGCTGGACGCATCGCTGTCCTACTTGTGGTGGTGGTGGCGATGGTGATGATGCATCTCCTTGTCTCTCACCGCTTGTCCTTCCTAGTCCTTCGAAGTCGCTCGCTTAGTGTCACGTAGAGGCTCTCATCGGGAAATCTCTGACCTCTCGTCATGCGCTCTGCAGGATCTACAACAACACCCGCCTGCAAGGTTAATGCAGTGATCGGGGATAGGTAAGGTAAGGAGTAGTTGCTGCTCGATATGGTCATCATCTGATCCTTGATCAACTGCCCCAGGTTCACCTCCCCTCCGAAAGTGATGAGGCACATAGAGCGTGCACCTCTCCCTAGTGATAGAATGGGTGTGCTTGCTAGGCATGAGGCGAGAGAACATAATTTGAGCCCACACTCTGGCTGCTGGGTTGAGGTACTTATTCAACAGATGCTTCGGCCTGGTAGACGGAGTATCATAATAAGCCCACTCGCTATTCGGCAGGGCTACAGTTTGAAGAATCTCATCCCAATCTATATTCTGCCCTCTCAATGTAGAGAAATCGTCCTGCTGGATATCAGTAGGGTGCATGAAGCGAGTTGATGCCGGAGGAGACGTCGACCCACTGGCCTCTCACCCAGACATGGCCTTCAGGTTGGTTGGCTCCACTAACCACCATCAGGTTGGCATAAAATTCTCTCACTAGATTGAGACTACCCAATGGTGGCTCATCCAACAAGCTGTGCCACCCTCTCCTCTCTATCTCTTCCACATGTGCTCGGAATGTACTCGAACTCAGCTGAACACCCTTCTCTATCACCAACTCCCGTTTGTGGAGGGAGGAATGGTATCGATGCTGACAATTTGCCCTGATGAATCGATGTCTGTCAAAATCTTCCTCGGCATAAGAGGGTGGGGAAGAAGAGGAGGCTCCGGTAGTCTTGGTTCTCTTTCTGGATGCCATGGTCCTGAAAACACAACTAAAACAACCAAAAATCCAAAGGCAACTAGTCAGTAATCAATAAATCATAACAGAGTATTCCAAGATAATGACCCCCAACTTACTTACTGGCACAGTCAGAATTAATCCATAAGAGGGAATAACTCAGAATCCAAGCACTATAATTTCATCTAACATAATAGAGCATATGCAAGGATTCTGAAAATAATCAGTGAGGATATGGATCCTAAGCACATTCGAATATGGATCACGTCAAGTAAAGCTTCCAATCCTATTTTAAAATCCAATTGTTTTAAATCAAATATGCATAAACAACCAAATGACTTAACTCATATTCTTAATTCAGAACCAAACATTCAATAATTCAAGCCAATAACATAATATAGCAATAATGATCACAACTGATTCAAGTATGACATTCAATCAAATGAAATAGCATCAATTCATTCTACCATAACAAAAGCACATGGTATTTATGATAAATTCAAGATGAGAACTAAACATGGCAATGTAGGTAGCACATGCTACATTAAAAAAATCAAAACTGAGACAGTAAGAAGATGCAAACCAGGTATGGATGACTCTCAACAACTCAAGTGCAGCAACTCCTTTCCAAAAAAAAATGGTGAGAGTTCTACCTCCCACCCAAGAAGATCCTATTCTGCGAGTTAGGGTTCAAATGGGGAGAAACAAGTGGTTATGATGCAGAAATAGGTAAAAATGTGAGGGGTGAGGGCGGTTTTGAGGTGAGGAATGGATTTGGATGGAAGGAATTGAGTAGGAGAGTGAGTGTGAGTGTTTTGGTATGTAAGGGAGAGAAGAGAGAAGAGACTTCGTGTGTGTCGTTGTGTTGTGCCAGCCGGGCAGCCGCACGATCTTTAAATCATGAAAGTTGTGGCTTGGCGCTTTATAGAATGTATCGCGCTATAGCGCAACATGTCGCGCTATAGCGCAATAAAATATTCTCTTCACTTCTGCAGACTCAGGCTTGCGCTATAGTGCAAGTCATCACGCTATAACACAAGAACAAAATTTCAAAATGTATACTCCCTTCGACAAAGACGCTATAGCAGCAAAGACGCTATAGCTGTTGCTGCAACTTCTGCATTTTCTCAGCTGCACGCCCAATTTCATCACGTCCTCCACTTATGAACTTCCTGATAGCTCCATGAACCTAAAAAAAAAAAAACAAAACAAACCAGACTTGAATAAACTAAACTGATTCTAAATAAAATTATACTCAATAAAATTAACAATAATAAAGAGAAACTAAAATGATCCTAAATAAAAAAGTTAAAGGAAATCAAAGCAAAGTTAGAAAAAGTTGGGTTGTCTCCCAACAAGCACTTTGATTTAATGTCCTTAAGTTGGACATGACACTATCTAACAGCATGGATCAGAGAGAAGAGCTAAAGCCTTGAGTTTATCATAGCTTCCATCAACATATGGCTTCAACCTTTGGCCATTGACTTTAAAAGTGCCTTTGGTAGGATGTATGACCTCAATGGCTCCAAAAGGGGATACTTTAGTGATCTCAAAAGGTCCGGACCACCTTGATTTCAGCTTCCTAGGAAATAGCTTCAATTTAGAATTGAAGAGTAGGACTTTCTGACCTATGTGGAAGTCTTTCCTCAGTACATGCCTATCATGCCACTTCTTGGTTTTCTCCTTATAGAGCTTGGCATTTTCATAAGCTTCCTGTCTAAACTCATCCAACTCATTAAGCTGTAGCATTCTTTTCTTACTTGCCTCCTTCAGATCAAAATTGAGCGGTTTTGTTGCCCAATATGCCTTATGCTCCAACTCAACTGGCAAGTGACAAGCCTTCCCAAAGACCAATCTATATGGAGACATCCTAATGGGAGTCTTGGAAGCTATCCTATAAGCCCAAAGAGCATCACCCAACTTAATTGACCAATCCTTTCTTGAAGAATTAATAGTCTTCTCAAGGATCCTCTTCAACTCCCTATTGGACACCTCCACTTGGCCACTTGTCTGAGGGTGGTAGGAGGTGTTAACCTTGTGCTTCACATCATATTTGGCAAGAAGGGCTTCAAATTGACGGTTGCAGAAGTGTGTACCTCCATCACTGATTATTGCTCTTGGGGTGCCAAATCGAGAAAATATTCTTCTTTAGAAACCTTGTGATGACCCGAGCATCATTAGTAGGAGATGCCATGGCTTCCACCCATTTGGACACATAATCAACTGTTATCAATACATATTTGTTGCCAAAGGAAGTGGGAAAGGGACCCATGAAGTCAATACCCCAAACATCAAATAGCTCAACCACCAAAATATTATTCAATGGCATCTCATGCCGCCTAGAAACATTCCCAGTCCTTTGGCAATCATTGCACCTTCTCACATAGTCATTAGCATCTCTGAAAATAGTGGGCCAATAGAACCCACACTGGAGGACCTTAGCAGCTGTCCGGGTGGCTCCGAAGTGACCCCCAACTGGTGATGTATGACAATGGTAAAGAATGCTAGCCACTTCTTCTTGAGGAACACATCTTCTGATAATCTGATCTGAGCAGTGTCTATAAAGAAATGGATCCTCCCAGAAGTAGTACTTGATGTTAGAAAAGAATTTCCTCTTCTAGGAGTGTGAGAGGTCCTTAGGCAGAATTTTCTTCACCAGATAATTGGCATAGTCTGCAAACCATGGTGTTACTTGGGCTACCCATAGCTGCTCATCAGGAAATGTCTCTTTAATCTCTTCTTCCTCATGCAGAAAGGGAGAAGTCAATCTAGAAAGGTGGTCAGCTACCAAGTTCTCTGCTCCCTTTTTATCTCTGATCTCTAAATCTAATTCTTGAAGCAATAGAATCCATCTAAGGAGCCTAGGCTTGGCATCCTCCTTATCCAACAAGAACTTCAGGGCTGCATGGTCCATGTAGACAATCACCTTAGCACCTATCAAATAAGAATGGAATTTGTCAAAAGCAAAAACAACAGCCAAAAGTTCTTTTTCAGTGGTAGCATAATTAAGTTGTGCTTCATTCAAAATTCTATTGGCATAATAAATAACATGCAACAACTTGTTCTTCCTCTGTCCTAAAATAGCACCTATGGCATAATCACTAGCATCACGCATGAGCTCAAATGGCAAATCCCAATTAGGTGCAACAAGAATGGGAGCTGAAACTAATTTGTTCTTCAAAAGTTCAAAGGCATGCAAACATTCATTATCAAAATTAAAAGGAGCATCCCTAACTAACAAATTACTCAAAGGCTTAGCAATTTTAGAGAAGTCCTTAATAAATCTCCTATAAAATCTAGCATGGCCTAAGAAACTTCTAACTCCTTTCATATTGGTTGGTGGAGGTAACTTTTTAATGACTTCAATTTTGGCTCTATCCACTTCAATTCCTTTAGCTGAGATCTGAGGTCCAAGAACTATGCCTTCCTGCACCATAAAATGGCACTTCTCCCAATTCAAAACAAGGTTAGTTTCCTAACATCGTTCCAAAACCAAAGATAAATGATACAAATAATCATCAAAAGAAGAACCAAAAACTGAAAAATCATCCATAAAAATCTCTATAAACCTCTCCACCATATCATGGAAAATAGCCAGCATGCATCTTTGGAAGGTGGCTGGGGCATTGCACAACCCAAATGGCATTCTCCTATACGCAAATGTCCCATATGGGTAGGTGAATGTAGTCTTCTTCTGATCCTCTAGGGCAATGTGTATCTGGTTGTACCCAGAGTAGCCATCCAAGAAGTAATAGTAAGCATGGCATGCTATCCTCTCCAACATCTAGTCCATGAAGGGTAGTGGGAAATGGTCCTTGCGGGTGGCATCATTAAGCTTCCGGTAATCAATACACATCCTCCACCTGGTGACCGTACGAGTTGGAATGAGCTCATTATTCTTATTCTTCACCACTGTAATCCCTCCTTTCTTGGGTACCACCTAAACTAGGCTCACCCAAACACTGTCTGAAATTGGATATATGATCCCTGCATCTAGGAGCTTCACCACTTCCTTCTTCACAACCTCTTTCATGGTTGGGTTTAGCCTCCTTTGTGGTTGGACCAGTGGCTTGAAGTCATCTTCCATGAAGATTTTATGCATGCAAAAGGTGGGACTGATACCCCTCAAGTCTGAAATCTGCCACCCTATAGCTGCCTTATGATCTCTTAGTACCCTTAGCAACTTATTTTCTTCTACGTTACTTAGTGAGGCACTAATAATAATAGGATACATGTCACCCTCACCAAGGAATGCACATCTCAGATGGATAGGAAGTTGCCTGAGCTCTAATTTTGGTGGCTCCTCACTCATTGGTTATAGTTCCTTAGCCTATGTTAGAGTGTCAGAAAAAGGCTGGGAAACTACCGGTTGAGCTTCCAAAAGTTCATGGCACAGCTGTAAGTTGCTGTCCTCCAATTCTTCTGCCATTTTAGAGTTCACCAGGTATGCCTCTAAGGGAGTTGTGGTGGAAACAGCTCCAAAGGAAGAGGTCACCACCTCTTCAACGACATCCACTCTAAAGCAAGAATCAGCTTTCAAGGGAAACTTAGTTGTCTCAAAAACATTGAAGGTGACCTTCTCATCTTGTACCTGCAACTCTAACTTTCCTTCTTGGACATCTATGAGAGCTTTCCCAGTGGCTAAAAAGGGTCTCCCAAGAATGAGGGGGACTTCCCTATCTTCCTCCATATCAAGCACTACAAAATCCACCGGGAATATGAGCTTATCCACCTTTACCAGAATATCCTCAATAATGCCTCTTGGATGCTTGATTGATCTGTCAGCCAGCTATAGTGACATCATGGTAGGCTTGACTTCTTTGACTCCAAGCTTCCTGAAAATAGACGAAGGCATTAAATTAATACTGGCACCAAGATTGCAAAGAGCTTTATTAAAATAAACATCACCAATGACACATGGGATAGTAAAACTCCCTGGATCTTTAAGCTTGGGAGGTAGCTTGTTTTGCAAGATGGCACTGCACTCTTCAGTAAGTAGGACAGTCTCATCATCTCTGATTTTTCTCTTCTGAGAGAGGATTTCCTTCATAAACTTAGCATAACTAGGCATCTGAGTCAACGCCTCCACGAATGGTATATTAATTTGTAGCTTCTTGAATACTTCCAAAAATTTTGCAAATTGTTTATCATGCTGCTCTTTCTTCAGTTGCTTCACCCTTTGTGGATAGGGAATGGGAGGGTCATAGGCAAGTGGTGCCACATACTCTGGCGTCTTTTCTTCTTCTCCCTCTCCATTGCTATGCCTCATAGGAATCTCATATTTCTTCCCTTGGGTAGTTTGCACTTCAGTCTCAGCAAGTTGCTCTTTTTCCACTCCTAGCATCTCAGGTTCTTCTAGTTCTTTGCCACTTCGAGGGTAATTACCTTAACTTGCTCTCTTGGATTTTTTACTGTGTTGCTAGGCAAAGTACCCTGTGGTCTTTCAGCTAGTTGTTGGGATATCTGCCCCAATTGAGTTTCAAGGTTTCTAATGGAAACCTCCTGGTGCTTGAATTGTGCTTCAGTTTTGTGCACAAAATTAGAATGAGTCTGCATGAATTGTTGGAACATTTCTTCCAAGTTAGATTTCTTCTCTTGGACAGGTGGGTTGTATGAATGCCTGGGAGCACCCTGATTCCCATGGAACATACTGGAATGACCATAGTCTCTGTATCCAGGAACATAGTTATTGGGATGGAAGTTGTGCCTTTAACCATTCATGTAATTGACTTGTTCATCAGAAGTAGGCTCTGTAGCACATTCTCCATTAGGATGATTCCCTTGGCAGAAGTCACACCGCAAGATCGGTGCTGGGGGAGTGGTATTGAGCATATCTAATTGCTTCTGAATGGCTATGTTTTGGACAGAGAGAGCTTGCATCTGGGCCAAAAGGGCAGTGGTAGTGTCGACTTCCAAAACTCCCCTTTTCTGAGTTCTTTCACTAGACCTCTGGTAATTGTTGCTAGCCATTGTTTCAAATAGCTCCCATGACTACTCTGGTGTCTTATTATTCAAAGAGCTGCCAGCTGCTGCATCAACCATGATTTGGGTGCACATGAGGAGACCATTGTAAAATGTTTGGATTTGCATCCAGAGCGGGATGCCATGATGTGGACACTTGGCCAATAATTCCTTATACCTCTCCCAAGACTCATAGAAGGATTCTCTATCTGCTTGGGTGAAGGAAGTGATATCATTCCTCATCTTAGCAGACTTGGCAGGAGGGAAGTACTTCTCCAAGAATTTTCTAGCCACTATATCCCATGTAGTGAGAGTCCCTTGTGGTAGAGACTTCAACCAAGCTCTGGCTTTGTCTCTCAATGAAAAATGGAACAGCCTCAACCGAATAGCATCATCCATGGCACCATTAATTTTTATGGTGTCACAGATTTCCAGGAAGTTGTTGAGGTGTTCATTTGGATCCTTACTAGGTAGTCCCGCAAACTGGCAGTTTTGTTGCATGAACTGAATGAGTGATGTTTTCAGCTCGAAATTGTTTGCTTGGACAGGCGGTCTCATAATACTTGATGAGCACCCTTCAAGAGTGGGTGCCAAGCAGTCCTTCATGACTCTATCATCATGCTCATTTTCATTGGCCATGGTAACTTCAAGGACTTCTTCAATTGCTCTCCGTGCTTTCCTAAGTTGACGCAAGGAACGCTTGATTTCTGGATCAAAGAGCAAGTCTTCAACAGATTGGCTCCTTCGCATAAACTGCAAAAACGGAACACAAGAATAGGTGAACAAAATAACAAGGCTAAATAGAAATAACTAACAAAATAAAATAAAATAAAATATCCAATCTAGTATCCTGTCAATTAAAAATGATATTGATACTATCCCCGGCAACGGCGCTAAAAATTTGCTTCACCTCTGGCAAGTATACCGGATCGTATAAGTAATAAAGTGATGAGAAAAGTATCGTTCCCACAAGGATAGATCAAATACCGGATAGTTTAAGGGTGACTATTTGGAAGGAATGAAATTATGGATGTAAGGAAATTTAAAATAAAAATAAGCATTTAATAACTACGAAAAATAGTAACCAAGATGGATTCAAGAAAGGTTGGCTAAATATA
This sequence comes from Pterocarpus santalinus, assembly GCA_031439595.1. Lineage (NCBI taxonomy): Eukaryota > Viridiplantae > Streptophyta > Magnoliopsida > Fabales > Fabaceae > Pterocarpus > Pterocarpus santalinus. The sequence goes on from CM062527.1 coordinate 42,297,794, forward strand.
ATGGAATGAACGCTAGGGCTAATTAACTTCACCTATTGTAGACGCATTGCGTATGAATTTCCGTTAATCCGTTCTATCCTAAATTACTCACGATCGGTTCCCCTTAATTTATTCCTAGCCTCTCTCGAGATCAAGCAATACTCTTTATCCTAAACTGATTGCCTAATCTCTTAGCACAAACTAATCTAGGAAAAGGTTGAAGTTCTATGGGTTCCTATGTTGACCGCATGAACCGCGTTTGTCTATCTCTAGTTTTCGCTCAGCTCATGGTGTTTATGTTCAAAAGCTTTGTTTACAAACCCTATCTCTAGTTATTATAAACCAACGAATCAATTGAATGGTGGCCAATCAATCAAAAGCATTAAGCACACACAAAAACACTTAGCAATTGAAATAGAAACAAGGTTAACATTAATCCATAAAGAAATTTGTCATACAAAAGGGTCCATTAACGCCCTAGCAAGAGAAATTTAGTTCATGTCTAAAGAAAGGAAAACAATATCAGAGTATAAAGACAAGGAAACAGAAAAACAAAGAGCCATGGAGAATTCTGGCTAGAAACAAGGAATTCAGGAAAATTTGGATCTCTCTGTGTTTATGATTAAGCGCCGAAATCCTTGAATCTTCACCTTCAATCTCCTTGGAAGAAATCTTCTATCTTGGGGAGGGTGTGTAAGTGTCTCCGGATCCCCTTTGTGATATGTGTGACCCCTTTTTATAGTGCGTATGTCCGTCTTTTAACTCTCAGCTCAAATGGATAATCTGCTACAAACGGGCTTGCGCTATAGCGCAAGGGGTTGCGCTGTAGCGCAAGCCTCAATTCTTGGCTCATTTGTGAAATCCGGTGCCAGCGCACTATAGCGCAACGAAAATTTTTTGACATTTATACGAACATGGCAGCGCGCTATAGCATGCTGGGTTGCGCTATAGTGCAACATGAAACCTTGGAAATTTGACAAAATAGGAGCGCGCTATAACACAACATGAATGTGGCAATTTTCTTCCTTATGCAAAGAATGTGTCAGAGCATCAAGCTTGCGCTATAGCGCAAGGTGCTGAGTCTGAATTCATGGCTTGGCTTCTTCCAACTTCTTTTGGGCCCACTTGTATATATAATAAATTAAATAAACCTAAATTAAGTATCCAAAAGATAAGAAAATAATAGAAAATAAGAACACATCCTAATCTAAACTACTTAACTAAAATAAAACAAAATAGCAACAAAGCTAAACAACTACGTTCTAAATTAAATAAAAACTAGCTAAAAATATAACTCACCAAAGGGAGTTATCAGCAAGCGCATGGTATTGTTGGGTTTATAAGTGTGGTTATGCATTGTCATGACCTAAGGGACTAGAGGGATCTCGAAATCCTTTGGGAATATAAGTACGATTAGGGCCTCTAATCATACTTTAAACCTAGGAATCACTGGTATACTATCTCAAGCAGACTATAAGATTCGAAGACAAAACTTTGGCTAAAAGCCCTAATGTAAGTTTTGGCCATAACAAGAAGGAATGGGGAACTACATGCTTAATACCCAAATTTGAAATAACAAAGGTCTAAAATGCATGATTTAATGAATAAACATTTCTATTAAGTTAAAGATATAGGAAGAAGCATGAAAACCCCTAATCAAAGTATAATTTCAACACACAATTATTTTAAGCTATGTGATTTTCTCTTGTGTAAACATTGGGATTCATATGATGACTCATAAGACGTCTAATAAAGAATAATGCACCCACGACACCCTTTAAGGTATGAATGTATGATGCTATTAAGCATGAATGTATGACTCGTCATTGAATGATTGTTGATGATTGATATGATAATATGGAATGAATATAACTGGTTATTGGTTGAATTTTCCATGCCTGGTAAATTTTGAGGAAGCTCTAGTCTAGCTATTATGCTGCCGAATTTTTATCAAAATTGTGGACTTAGACATATCCATTGCATGCCTACTTGTATCATGTCTTTGAGCATAATACATATGAAAATATAAGATGTAATATAAAAAATGGAATAATTGGACGTGATCCTTCAAGAGAGAAGGTGATTCACAAAGACAAGATAAGCGAGTGTGATCCTTCAAAAGGGAAGGTGATCCATTAAGAGACCTATCTACTTTGGAGGTATGGGGCCCAGATCTTTCCAATTTAGAGGAACCCTTGTCAGTTTAGTCTGGTTTTAGATTAGTACTATGTGACAACAATCATGGAATGGGCCCATGTCCAATAGTATTCTATCCAAGGGTACGTAAAGTAAAGAATGTTAAGCACATGCTAAGTATAAAAGTAAAGTTAAAGAAAGACTATGGTCAAGTTCATGAAGTTACATGAATGTGCATAGATCTTTAGTTTCTCACATACATGGTCTTGATTGTTTACACTATGCTTTCATACATTTATATATGCCCCTATTGTAACACCTTAATAGTCCCATACTATGATTAAGTTATATTATGAAATTACTAGTTGTTACTTTTGCTCGCGGAACTAACATTATCATTTGAAAATACTTTGTAATGAAAATAGGGGTAATTTTTTTTTGAACAATAACGAATGAAATATTTTGAAAGCCAAGAGCCATGAGCGCATTGTGAACGCATAATATAAATATCGCTATCTCATACATACCTTGCAAATAAAATAAATAGAAGCGACAAGAATAACAATAAATTAGATAAACATAACATTCATTCCATGACCATTCATAGTTAATATAATAATACCAAGAGTTACACATAGAGATATAATGGGTTCAATATTTACTGTCGGCCCTACAAAAGAAGCTTAACAAATACATCATAAGGGAAAATACATAGGAAATCCCTACTGCCCAAGCATACCATACAATAAAATGATAATCCCATAACTACAACCAAAAAAGGCTATCCTCATGCTTGGCTCTGCATGCAATCACCACATCACTCATCAAGTGGGAGGAAACTATCCCTGAAACCACCGGGAGCAACATCATCGCATCCTCCTCCTTGGGCACGCCTACGCCCATGATGCACTGCACACGTATGAATGAACCTGCAACCGCGAACCAAGGGTCGAGTGTGACGAGGAGCTACTGAAGAAGACGAATCAGACGTCAGACGTATCACCGACAGGTAGGAAGGCTCTGAAAGGTCAATCTCCACATGATAGCTCGGATGGGAAGGCTCCGAAGGGTCAGAATCCAATGAAACAGTCGAAATCAAACGAGTATCCGAGTTGATCTCATCGTCAGTGGGGTACCTCGACGGCTGAAAGTAAGGATGAATGTCATCTAGGATAACCTCGCCAAATGGCTGATGTAGTCCCAAAAACGGGCTCATCACTAGAGTCTGAAATGGACGGTCATGGAAGATATAGACCCTCATCACTACACTCGCAGACATCACTAAGGAATTTAGCACTGGGTCGAAGCACCAACACTACATTGGAAACTCAACGAAGATCACCACCGTGCCTGACATCGACATCCTCTAAAGACAACATGAAAATGTAGAAGTGAGAAATACTAAAATTTCTCAGTAAGATCGTGACTAGACAAATATTGTGTCATTGTCATCGTCATTGTAACACCCTACTAATTTAATGTTATGCTTAAGTCATAGTATGAAATTAGGTAGACTGTGTTACCATGTTATCATTCTGCTTATCTTTCATGATTAGTATCACAAAATAGATGAAACAGCGCGCTGTTATATAATAAATGTGAATAACATTATAAAACGTAATAAAGTTTAATATAACATAACAGAAAAGATACGAATAAGTGGTATATTATTAACTGTATACGTACATATGTAGGTTGGAAGCCAACACTTCAGTCTATACATATATATATATATATATATATATATATATATATATATATATATATATATATATATATATATATTAACAGCAGATGAAATAAAGGAACAGCAAAATTTCTATTGCTAAAAGGCAGAGGTAGAAATAGCAGGAGCAGGCTGTGCTCAACGAGTCCAACTCAGAGTCGTGGTGAAGCTGTCTGGGATCTCAATGAAAAAAGTGGCCGTTGAGCCTTTGCCAACGTCTGAGAATGATGTGGAAATACAACACGGGGTGAGAATTTTAAGGAAATTCTCAGTAGGGTTCATGTATGGCGTTCATCTGACGTCACATTCATTCTCAGTTGCCTCGGTTTTTATTTAATTATAAAAGCATGTGTTCAAACTAGACTATCCGTTTTAAGGAAACATCTGGTCCAAGGCAAGGTTCAGTTTTACTTTAGATGGCATAAGAAACAAAATAGATTACTAACAATGAATCACAGAATAATAAACAGAATAAATGAACAAACGGAAGTAAGTAAACATAATAGACAACTGTAAACATCTTAACATAACTATTCCATGTAATCATGCATTCATGTAATTATGCATACTCATTCTTGATTCTTCCTTCATAAGCTTTTCCATTACTTTTCATCATTTTTCATCACTTGGTCCCTTGGGAGTTCTTGGCCATTTAGACTCCTGGGTAATAGTCTGCCTTTTAGGATCGAGCTCGTTCCTATACAGGAATGCCGGGTTTACTTTCCCCGACCTTCCCACCGATCTATTTCCCTTAACTTTTTATTCGGGGTTGGCCCAAGTAGCATGGAACTTTCATAATAACATAATTCTTATCATAACTTTCCTAGTTTTCTTGAAAATGCACATGTAATTAACATGAATATCATAACTCATACGTAGACTTTACTGAAATTTCGGTAGCATAACGGAACATGTCCACTTCCCCATGAATAGTGCCAGTACATCAGAACACCAATTTATCATAGAGGTCACAACATTGCATACATATTTTAACATTGAACTCATAGTAACAACAATCTCATTAAGGTAGAGTTTCTGCCTCAGCATAGTCAGCCAACCTGGTTTTTATAAATCAAGCCATAATTTCTATTTAACTCATTTGGACCTCAATTTTGGGTATGTTAAAGTGTTATGTGTCTATTTTCTAACTCTTTGGTCCCATCTAATTTGGATAACTATAGCTCAAGTTATTTAGGTTTTATCTGGCACGCTTGATGGTGGCAATTAGACACCTAAAAGTAAAAATCCACTAAAAATCGAAAACTATTCAAATCATACAAAATTGGTCTCATATTAAACCTAACAGGACAAAGTTTCATTTACAAAAATTTCCATTCCATTTGACTTAGTAAGGCTCGAGTTATAAGCCCCGAATTTTGACCTTCCTGAACTGCCCTGTTCTAGCCCGGTTTGGATATAGGGCAACTTTCTTGGACCACTGGGAGCAAATGAGACCTTATCTAATCCCAAAATTTTTATGGAACATTCTTCTATGTGTAAGCTTTCTAATGAAGTTTCATTCATTTTCAAGTAGTATAGGGCGAGTTCTACCCGAAACAACCTAGTCTACCCAGAATTAAAGCCAAAACCCTAGGTCAAAATTCAAAAATTCATCTCTCTCTCAATACTAATCCAAAAGCCTTATATGATATATGTATTGAAAGCCCTAGATGTCTAGTTTCATGTCAAAATGGTTTCATTGAATTTAACTGGTGGTAGGTGGAGCCGTACACTCTGCTGTATGAACTACTGAGGGTTTTTGGTTCTTCGGCCCTTCAGCTCTTCCTATTTTCATTCTTTCTTGCTTCCAATTCGGTTTTAACCAAACAAACAGCCAATAACCAGCCATATATCATCATAATCATTCAATAAATACATCAAATATTGTGAAAATAATCCACCCTCAGCCAGCCAAGATTACAGAATTAATGCAAGAATTAAACCTCTACCTTTGTTATATGTGATTTGGCTTGATTTTTGGGGCTTGGATGGACAAAACTTGATTAGGCTTGATGGTTTGATGGAGTTAAGTGAGGAAAGAAAACAAGAAGAGAGCTGAAAGGAGGAGAGAAAGTGGCACAGTCTGAATGAGTGAAAAAGGGGAGGAAAAATCTAATTAAAGGTGTAGGAGGTGGTTGGCTTCCTTGGCATTTGATTGGTTGACTCTTGTATGGCCGAAATTCAGCCAAGCCTTTCCATGAATTGTGGCCAAAGTGGCACCACATTTGCGTGTTAAGTGGCTGAGAACTCAGCCACTTAAAGTAGGGTTAAAGAGTTGGAATTCTATTAGTTTCTCAGCCACTTAAAGTAGGGTTAAAGAGTTAGAATTCTATTAGTTCGGTTCCGCCAGTTTAAAATACCGTAATCTTACCGATTTCATTTAAATTGGTAAATCGGTTTTCAATAAAATTTTATGAAATCTCCTATACTTCTAACTTAGCTCCCTCATATCTAGACTCAATTAATTGCTAATCAATTAATTCTAAATAATTATTTAACCGAATTTTATTTATTCTCAATTATCCGATAAAACCAAATAATTAGGCGAAAAACGATAAAAGAATTTTGGTGGATGTTACAGTCATCGTCCCAGCCACTTTGGATTCAATTAGAACAATAGTGGGCAGGTATAGATTCAATTTTAATGATTTTAAAAATTTAAGCCTCGAAGCGGGTTGGTTTTAAACTTAACATCGTAACTCTATCATCATAACTAAACATACATATGAAAGCATAGAATAAATATTCATAATGCAAATGGATAGTATAAATAAATGCAAAGACATGCAACCTTATAGACTTGACTATGGTTATACTTGACTTTACTTTCATTTTTAGCACGTGCTTAATATTCTTTACTTTTCCTTTGAAATAGACTGCTTTTGGACACGAGCTTATTCCGTGACTGTTGTCACACAGTACTAACCAAATCAGACTAAGCCGATATTGGTTACCCCTAAGTTGGAGGGTCCTCCATGTCACCCTTGCTTCCTCCATAGAGGTTCCTTGAGTCTTTGTCGATCACTGTCTCTCACTTCCCTTATCGACGTGATTGAGGGGTCATATTCTATGATATTTTACATGCAAGTGTCATATTCTTTGACTAGACACATGCAATGATATGATTAAGTCCATAATTTTGACGGAAATCCAGCAGCATAACGGCTACGCCACAGCTTGCCCAAAATGCCAATCATAAAACTTTCAATTAACAGTCCACATCATATCCTCACACTAATAATTCAATTATGAGACAATGCTCAAGCAAACTTGTCATTCATCACGCCGAATGGCATCATACATTCATACCCTAAAGGAGTTCACAATTGTGTTATTCTTTGTGAAGAATCTTATGAATCATCATATGATTTCTCATGGTTACCATAAGAGAATTACATAGTTAAAATACATGTATGTGGTTTTTTTGTTGCTTAATTCTCATGTGAAATTACCCTTTACTTGAGTACATAATTCATGAAACACTTGATCAATTTAATTAAGTTAAGTAATTGTTTCCTTTCCTTGAGATACCGCACTTAGTGATTCTTAGGTTCATGGTATGCTCAGAGGCCCTAATCATACTTCTATTTCCAAGGAGTTTAAGATCCCTCTAATCCTTGGGTCATAACAATGCAAAACCACACCCATGAACCCAATAATACCATGTTCACTAATCATCAAGGGTGATTTTTAACTTATCCAAGTTGCAAAGTTTCAAGCTTTTATCACTATCATGACAAGATCTTACCTTAATTATTATAAAAGCTATCATTCTTTATAAAATAGTCATAAAGTTTGATTCTTTATGAAAATAAGTGCCGCTATAATTATACTCTTAACTTAAAGATTAAATCTTTATGAAATAATGATACAAGGTACTAACTTTTGAACTAAAAAGTCTTGTTCTTTATGAAAGTTGACACTATATTTATTCTAAAATCATTAAGATCTCAAATTTATGATTTAAAGTTGTCTTAAAGTCAAAAAAGTTCCTACTTTATGAACTAGAGATATAAAACATTAACTTTAAAGTTAAAAAGTCTTGATCTTTATAAAAGTTGACACTTTTAAGCATTATTTTGACTCAAGATCTAAACTTTATGGATTAAAGGTTGCAAAACAACACTTTTATGTCTTAAAGATTTCATTCTTGACTAAAGTTTGAAACTTTATGAGAGGTCTTGTCTTCAAGATTTGATTTCTAAGACATAAAGTGGCAAGATATCATTTCTATAACTTAGAAAGACTTCATATTTCAAAAAGCTTAAACTTTTACGTGTAGTCTTGTCTTCAAAACAAAACAAAATAAAACTTTATGAAGGCACCAAAACTTGTGCCAGTTTTCATGCATCAAGAAGCAAACTTTGGAGCTTTAAACTCTTGGAACGTTCACAGTCTTATCAAATCATGAAAAACATGTGAAGATAAAGCTTTTCTAATCATAAACTCATCATAAGAAAAAAGAACAAACTTTAATCAAAATACCACCAAGAACATCATTCTTTTTCAAGCAACTCACAAGAAACATCAAGATCTCATACATCAAGAAAGAAAAGTAGAAACTTTGAAGCACTTAAAGAAAAGAACTCAAGAACACTCATGAACAAGAACGTGAGCATATTTTACCAAATATAGAAACTTTTGCTCATGAAGAACATGAAAGATCTTCTCAAGTTTTCACTTAAAGATTTTGGTCATGAGAAGAACCGAGCTTCAAGCTTTTTTGAGTAAATAAAATAAAAGAGTGAAGATCACTACCTAAGCTTCGAAAATGGCGTGTTCTTGAAGGAGAAATGAAGAAGATGATGGCTCCTCCTTGATGTTGATGGCGCCAGTTTTTGGATGAACAAAGAGGGAACTTTTGAGTTCTCTTGAAAATGAAGCCTGTAGTGTTTGAATCTCTTCTTCAAAGACCAAAAGATGTGGTCTTTGAAGGGCTAAGTGAAGAAGATTTGGTTATGGAGGTAGAGAATAGAAGAAGAAGAAGAAGAAGAAGAAAAAGAAGAGAGTTTTAGAGAGAACTGAGACGATATGAGAGTTAGAGAGAGAATAGGAAGACACAAAATAAAAATGTGAGTGTGTGTGTGTTGTGTTGTGGTGTCAACTACACAAAGGGAGGGAGGGAGATATTTTCTTAATTTTGCGATAATTAAGGTTTAGAGCGTCTACAATTTCTTACAGAAAGCACTCTTGTCTTATGCTTTATGCTTTAGTGACATCACTCTTTACTTTATTGTCTAGTTGACTAAATTTGAATTTAATCATGTGATTAAGTGCTCTTGCAACTTAATTAACATGATTAAGCAAGGATTAATGATTAACAGTCAAGAATATAATTAACAAAAATTAATATTGTGATTAAGCTTAATTATCCTTAATTAACCTCAATTAAGCTAATTAAGGGCTATTAGTACTTAATTAAGTTATTAAGGCTACGGATGGCAATGGGTACCCATGGGGGTAGGGACATGCCCCCCGCTCCCTGTCTCCATCCCTATCCCTATCCCTGTCGCGGGTCCTCGTTCCCCACGGGGATTCGGATCCCTGCAGATATCCACTGGTTTCCATAAAAAAATAAAAAAATCTAAAAAAAGATAAAAATATAAAGAAAATACTTTTAAGCTTAATAAAACATCCATAAATATTCATAATTCATATTATTATCCAATACAACACAATACAATTTAAATTAAAAATAAAATATATAATTGTAAATCCATTACAAGACAATAAAAATATTCAAATTGCAAATTACAAACTCAAATATCCAAATTCCAAGTTTAAGCGTGCAAGTTAAAGAGAAACATAGGGAGTAAAATCATATATTTTGTTATATATATATAAGGATATTTGTGTAATTTCATATTTAAACGGGGACTTTGCGGGTCTCCATGCGGCGGGGACCTCATCCTCCACCCCCGCCCCCATTCGCTGAACGGGGACATCCCCTCATCCCCATGGGGACCAAATTTGTCCTTGTCCCCATCCCATTGCAGATAATCCCTGCGGATATCCGCTTTAATGTGTATTTTTGTCATCCTTAATTAAGACTCTGACTTGCTTAATTAGAGATTATCTAATCTCAATTAAGCATTCTTTTGACTTTTCTCATCCGAGTTAACTCATAAACACTTCGTTAATCCCTTAATTAAGCCTTAATTTCATAATTTCTCATTAAGTACTTAATTACTCAGGATTACTAAGATAATTTAGCATGGCAAGAATTTGAGGATGTTACACCTATCTTATGGCCTTGTGTCTCTTTATGTTATGTTTATATGATTAAGATTAAAAGAAACCCGTTTCAGGAGCTTATGTTTTCAAATCCTTAAAAGTGGCTTTCATCCTTTCTTAATCAAACCTAAAGTGGCTGGGATGGCAACGATGACATATTCACTGTCTAGTCGGGATCCTACTAAGAAATCTTATATTTCTTACTCCCATGTTTCCATGTCGTTTTTAGATGGAGTTGATGGCCTCCGTGGCAGCGCTTCTAGGTGGCATCTGATGGGATATGATGAGGAGTTGTCTTATTATGATGCCTAGCAGAGAAGGATCGAGATAGTAGCATAGAATTATTATTTTCTTAAGAGGCCTAGTAGGGCAGTTTATGTGTAATTAAGAGCATATTGGAAGTCTTGCTACTTCATTTGATATATGATAATCATTAAATGCGATTGTGTTTCTTGATTTATCTATGATTACATTATTGTTTTAAAGTATTGTGATATGTTATTTCAACTTTGTTGTATGTCCTTTTAGTAACTCGATGATACGAGTAAGTAAGCGCCTAAAGGCTTAATTTTCAAGCATAAAGGTTTTACAAAAAAAAAAAAAAAATACATGCGATTTTCGCATATTATGCTAATTTCAGTTATAAGAACTTCCATTTGTTAAGGGCAACAACTAGTAATGCTATAAAATGACTTAAGCATACTATGGTAATATTAAGGTGTTCACCCTCACCCTAGTCAAGAAGGGAAAGTTGAAAGATTTTGTCAAAGGGACAGATGGGCTATGGAGATATCAAGGTAAAGTTTGTGTGCCGGCAAGAAACGATCATCGAAAGAGAAACATTGAAGAGGCACATAAGAGCAACTTTACCATTCACTTGGGCCTGACAAAAATGTATTAAGACCTGAAGAAGAAGTTTTTGTGGCCTAGTATGAAGAAGAACATAGCGAAGGTGATGAGCAAGTGCTTGGTGTGCCAAAATGTCAAGATTGAACACCAAAGGCCTTTAGGCATACTGTCACCCTTGGAAATTCCCTAATGGAAATAGGAAGGTATTTTGATGGATTTTGTAATAGGGCTACCAAGGACTCAAGTCGAATATGATGCTATATGGGTAATCATGGATAGATTAATAAAATATGATCACTTCTTGCCTATTAGAACAAATTATCCCTTAGAGAAGTTAGCACAACTATATATCCAAGAATTAGTAAGGTTACACAGAGTACCCTCGACCATAATGTTGGACAGGGATCCAAGGTTTACAACTAGGTTTCGTGGAGCCTTACAGAAGGCATTTCGGACAAAGCTTTACTTAAATACGGCTTATCACCCCCAAAGGGACAGGCAAACTAAGAAGACTATCCAAACCTTAGGGGACATATTGAGGGCTTGTATTTTTGACAAGCCAAGCAGATGTGAAAGGTACTTACCCTTGATAGAGTCTGCGTACAACAACAGTCGTCATGCTTGCGCCAGAATGGCACCTTATGAAGCCTTTTACGGTCGAAAGTGTCAATCCCCCTTATGTTGGTATGAGCAACCTATTAGGACTCGATCTAGTAAGGCAAACCATGAAGGACGTGAAGAGGATAAAGGAACGGATTCTTATAACTCAGAGTAAGCAGAAAAGTTATGCTGATCAACGGAGAAGCCTCTGGAATTCCAAGTTTGAGATCGCATATTTTTGAAACTCACTCCCACCACTGGTATAGGTAAAGCAATAAGAGTTAAAAAGTTGAGTCCTATATATCCTGGTCCTTTATAAATCTTCAAACATATAGGGATTTAGCCTATCAAATAGCCCTACCCCAAAATCTGTCAAACCTTCACAATGTCTTCCAGGTGTCACAACTCATAAAATACCAATCTGACCTTAGTCACGTGTTGGAACTAGAAAGTATACAATTAAAGGTTGACCTGATCTTCAATCTTCCAATTGTGAAGATTGTGGACAAAGGTACTAAGCAACTTAGGAATAAGTTCATATATTTGGTGAAAGTGGCATGGGGTAGTGGGAACTCAGAGGAGTTCATGTGCAAACACGAAGAAGATATGAAGAGAGATTATTCGGAGATGTTCAGAGGTAACAAATTTTGAGGGCAAAATTTTTGTTAGGAGGGGAGAAATGTAACATCCCCAATTTCTCTAAGCTAATTATCTCATTGTTAATTAATAATTAGAGTAATTAGTAAATTAATCAAGGAATAATTCACTAATTAAATGAACAAAAGGTTGGTAATTAGGAAAAGTCAATATAGTTAAAAGAGGGGCAAAATGATAATTTTAAATGCTAAACAAGCTTACTAAATTAAATGTTAAAATATTTAAAAATAGGATGATACAACCCTAGGGGTACCCACAGCTAAGCCATGGGTAAGAACGTGCAAAATTTAAATGATCAACATTCTAATCATGGAAAAACATCCATCACACTTAATAACACTAAATAGCATTTAACCACAATTAAAATACAAAATGTAACTCCTCACTAAAATTCAAATGTAACTGCCACTCCTCACATAATTTGGCATGAGTGACAAACCTATAGTAATTAAGGCAAATTGAGACAAATTGAGACGAAAGGGGAAAAAAACCATTATAAGAATGAATGGTAATAACTCAAATCAAGGAAAAAAAACGAAACCCCACAAACCCTAAGCATAACTGCGGCTACCCCTTCCCCCTCACTCATTCATGTCTCATTTTCTCACTTTCACTTATTCCCAAAACACTCTCAAAGCAAAAACTCCTTTCTCCTTCTCTTGTACTTGCAACCACAAGCTTTCATTGGAGGAGATTTCTTCAACACTCAAGCTCAAAGAATATAGTTAGTGCTACTCCTTAAGGTAGGATTCTTGCTTCCTCTTTATTTATTTTTGAGTTTTTCATGACATGAGTGTAGGGACTCTAGCCTTTCCATGGCTAAGAACACCTACCTTTGTCAAAAGTTTGTTTATGATTTGAAATCACATGTTCATGTCTTTAAACAAATTTTAATCGGTCAAAATTATTCTATTTATGTTTCCATGTGATTTAATCAATTCAAAACTTTTCTTTGTTGTTTTAAAGAATTTTAATTGGTTAAAAGTCTCTAAAACAATGAACTAAAGATCTTGTAGTGAAAAAGAAAAATAAAAATTTAGTCATGGGGGAGAAACCATGGTTTTGGCCATGCATGGTTCATAGGGAGGGAACAAGAGTTTAAAATTTTACTAATTGGATTTGGATTCCTCATAAAATTTTAGGTGGGTTAGTAAAAGAAAAATAGAAATCAAAATTTGCATAAAATTCCTTCATGCTTGCGGCCTCCATAAATTAAAAATAAAGGAAAAGCTTTTATCATGTAAAGATGGATAACAATGCTCGTATATCACTTGATTAAGTGAACTAGATAAGTTATTAGGAGAAAAAAAAATATTACTAGAACAAAATTAAGGCTTCAGCTATGTAATGTAATAGGAGGGGAAAAATTCTTAATCTTGCATTGGTTATGAAATAAACTTTTAAAAATACTCAATTAGATGAAATCACTATAAGAAAAATAAAGTGAAAAGATTAGTGAAACTTAAAAATTAGGCCACAACCTAAGAAATTTGCCAAGAAGAAAAATAATACTTTTAATTTGCATATAAACTGAACTAAACTTCCATAATACATTAACTAAGAAAAGCATATTAATTGCTTAGACAATATCAAATGAAAAAGCTCTCAAGACAAACTAAGTTTAAGGATAAGTTTAAATAAAAAACTTGCACCTAATCACCTAAGCTTTACTCATAATACTTTGTTACATAGTTGGTTTACAATTAATTGATAATGTTGAACTTACAAGTAACTTGATGTCATGTGACCTCTTGGGCTACATGTCCATGTGAATTATAATGATTTAATGCTATTCATGAGTGCCTATGAAGTTTTGTGTTATTTACAATAAACTATGATATTGGTTATTCTATCTGTTTGGCTAAATATTGGGGAAGATTCGATATAGCACTTATGCTACTGGATTTTCATCAAAATTTAGAACTTAGAACAATTTATGCTTTTATTCATCATGATATAATCACAAGTACGAAGAAGTAATTAGGTTACATGTCATGCATATTGAGCATTAACCATGAAAATAAAGAACATAGGGTGTGATCCTTCAGTAAGGAAAAATGGCCCTCCAAGACTAGATTAATGAATATGATCCTTCCATAAGGAAAAGCAATCCCCAAGCTTTGGCACGATTCTTCGGTAAGGGAAGGTGATGCCTAGGATATGATCCTTTAGTAAAGGAAGATGACTCCCATTTCCCCTCTCCCATAGGGGAACCCTAAGGTAGTGACAACCACAGTATGAGTTTATTACTATCCAAGTTTAGGAAGGTGGACCAAGTCAAAGACTTTAGTGAAGTTAAGTTGAGAAAGTTAAGAAGTTAAAGCCTAAGATCAAGTTACGAAAAGTTGCATTAAACATTTGCACATGTTCTCATTATGTCATTATCATTTCTTTATGTGCCACTGTCATATGGTATCTATTTTGTTACTATTATGTTATGTTATATTTAACTAGAGGTGTATGCTTAAAAAGAACCCACTTTGGCTAATCATGTTTTCGAACTTAATTAAATGAACTGGATGAATGTTCACCTTATCATAATAAACCCGAAGTGGTTGGGATGATAACAAAGAACATTAGTTGTTGAGTTAAAATCCTACTGAGAAATTTTTATTTCTCACCTCTGCCTTCCGTGTTATCTCTAGAAGTAGATGGCATCGCTAGTGGAGCATTTTGTAATGCCCTTAATAGTTAAATGGTATTATGGTAGGGCGCATGATGCCATAGTGGTAACGACCACCACTAAGGCTTACATGATATTGCATTTTGGTCATCATAATGCTATTGCCGAGGTTCCTCTTACACGCACATATGCTAACCTTCTAGAGTTTCTTCAGCTCCACCTGCCTTGCTAGAATATGAGATTATGCCAGGGCCTGATCCTTTGCCAGTGTATGAGCTCCTACCAAAGCATGAGCACATGTCTCTTGGCCTACCACCCTTGGAGCCCATTATTCTAGAGGTGTTGATTATCGAGATAAGCTTGTCCGACTTTCTTGCTCCAACTCGGATTCTTGAGTTAGGTCTGTTTAAGGAGACATCTATTGTTGCGAGCCAAGTTTCCAACCATGTTTTTGGATGTGGGCATACTTCTAGGCCCCGCTAAATACACACCCTAATCATTCCTCGTGGGTATGGTCATCGTGGACATGACATTTAAGATCATGTTAGGTGAGATTAGAAAGAGGATAAATTCTTTTGGATTTTCAATAGTTGTGGTGCCATTTACTTACGATTGCTTGTGACATTTGTAGTGTTTATTTCCTTGCTCTCCTTGTTACTATTGTGTTGTTCAATTGGATTGGATTTTTAAGTTTATGATTAATATCAACTATCTATATTTTTAGTATGACGTGATGTTTTTTATGTTTATCATCTCAATGCAATCATCGACACTTTTTTGTCATTAACACATCATATACACAAACTACTCCATGATCAAAGATCACAATTTAAAAAGTGTTTTCATAAAAAAAAATTACCCACTATTTTCAAATAAAGTAATTTTAAGAAGAAGTTAAGTTTTCTACAAAGCTAAAATGTAACAACTACTAATGTCCAAATGTGACTTAAGTGTAAGTTAGAACTACTAGGGTGTTACAATTCCTATAGCTGATATGCTAGTTGATGCAGTGACTAATAATGGAATATTAAATTTTATGGATGGATATTTATGCTATAATCAGATTTATTTAGCTAGAGAAATATTCATAAAACAACATATCTTTGCCCTAGGTCCATTCGGATCTTTGAATGGGTTGTCATGCCATTCGGATTAAAGAATGTAGGGGCAATTTATCAAAGGGCAATGAATCTTATATTCCATGATTTAATTGGCAACAAAATGGAAGTGTATATTGATAACATGGTAGTCAAGTTGGCTAACTTCATGCAACATCTAGCCGATTTACAACAATCTTTTATAAGCATGTAGCAGCATTCTTTGAAGATGAATCTGAATAAGTGTGCCTTCGGAGTTTCAATTGACAACTTCCTAGGCTTCCTAGTTCACAATCAAGGAATTGAGGTAGATAGTAATATAGCAAAGGCTGTGTTGAAAGCAAGGCCTCCTAGGAACAAGAAAGAATTGTAAAGCCTAATTGGCAAAGTTAACTTTTTAAAGAGGTTCATAGCAAACTCAGCTAGGAAAATGAAAGCTTTCTCACCTTTATTGAGGTTAAAATCAGCATAGGATTTCATTTGGGGTGAAGAGCAACAGAAGGCCTTTGAACAAATCAAAGAAAGCCTTGAGAATCCTCTAGTACTTACTCCTCTAGCCTTTGGTAGGCCTTTAAAACTATACAATATCGACCACTACTGATTCCATCGGCAGCTTGTTAGCTCAAGGTGCTAAAGATGGCACTAAAAGAGTAGTGGATTATTTGAGCCATTTGCTCAACAATGCTGAGACAAGGTACATACCAACTGAGAAATTGTGCCTATCCTTGTTCCATGCATGCACCAAGTTGGAGTATTATTTGCTTCCAGGAGAAGTCTTGGTGATGTGTATTTGCTAAATTGACCACTCTTTCAAGGTAGACTTATGAAATAGGCTATAAAGCTTAACACTTTTACCTTGAAGTATGTCCTTTTAAGGGTTGTCAAAGGCTAGGCTTTAGCTGATTTTCTGGCAAAGTATCCTTGTGTGGATATCTGAGATCCAATGGATAATTGCCAAGGATATGTTTAGCTAAAACCCTAGGTGTTGGCATTCAATGGATCCAAACATTAAATGGGAGCAAGGGTTAGAATTGCAATCACTAGTCCAAATGGAGTAAAAAGAAGGTTTATATGTTCATTGGACGTACAGTATTCCAATAATCAAGCCGAGTATTAAACTTTGATTCTTGGATTGAGGCTGCTACTGACCATGGATGCTAAGGTAATTAATATTTTGGGAGACTCCCAACTTGTGGTCAAACATTTGATTAGAGAGTATAAATGCAATAATCCAATACTGATAGAGTCCTTGGAGCTAGCTCGCTCTCTGTTACAACAATTTGCTGAGGTAACAATTTCTCATGTCTCTTAGAGTGACAATGAAGTTGCCAATGAGCTAGAACAACAAGCCTTTGGGTTTCAGCTAGGAGTGAATAAGATAAATAACATAGAAGTTGCTGAAGCACAGTAAGAAGAAAGCAAAAATTGGAGACAAAAACTCAAGCAATATTTGAGAAATCCTTCATCTAAGGTCGAATACAAGCTTAAGCAAAAGGCTTTTAAAGTATGTATTGGTTGATGATGAGTTATTTAAGATGAGTCAAAAGGGATTATTTTTAAAATGTGTAAGCAACATTGAAGTCAAGAAAATCATGCATAAAGTGCATGAAGGCATTTGTGGAGCACATAAATCTACCTAAAGATAAGATTGCTAATCCATAGATATGGGTACTATTGGCCAACTATTTCGGTCGATTGCCTTGCTTATGCAAAAGGATGTAAGTCTTGCCAAATACATGTATCACTTCAAAGAATGCCAGCTAAGAAATTGCATGCAATTGTAAAATCTTGATTGTTTAGGGGTTGAACTATGGATTCAATTGGCAAGATTCATCCTCCATCCTCTAAGCATCATACATTCATCATAGTAGCCATTGATTCCTTTACTCTATGAAGCACAGATACAAATGTAGATACAAGATACGGATGTAATATGACATGAATACACGGATACGATAATGTTTAATAATTATAAGATACGATATGGCTATAGTATGACATACAAATTTAGTAAAAAATTAACATAAAATATAAATCTTAAATTAAAATAGAGGAATAATTATTTAAATATTAGCATAAATTTTTGTAAACATTCTAAAATGCATTTATTTTGTTGATTGCTTTAGAATTTTCATTTATATAGGTATAAAGATGCCAAAAAATAAAGCAAAATTTTTTAAAATATAACTAGAAGTATCTAAAAATATTTGTGAAGTATTTGACACGATACATATCGGATACGGATAAGATGGCTATTTTGAAGTATCCATGCAACATAAATTTTACTAAATGGGTGGAAGCTCAACCATTAGTAAATGTAACTCAAGTTGATATGATTAGAGTCATCAAGACTGAAATCATATATTGGTTTGGAGTCCCTGAAACCACAACTGCAGATTAGAGTACTATGTTTATAGGGGAAAGGATAAAAGCTTTTGCCCAGCAATTTGGCTTTTAGCTGGTCTATTCTTTTCCTTACTATATCTAGGCTAATTGGCAAGCAGAAGCTATTAATAAAACTTTGATAGAGATGATTAAGAAGAGTGTGGATGATCAACCAAGGAGATGGCATAAAGTATTATCTAAAATCCTATGGGCCTATAGGAATTCTAAAAACAATGCCTTTGGTTTAATCCTTTATCAGCTGACATGGGGGAAAGATGCCATACTACCGATGGAATTAGCCATGAATTCACTCAGAGCAGCAAAACAACATGGGTTACAACTAGAGAAATATTCCTAGGCTATGTTCCAAGAGTTAGAATTGGCCGATGAAAACAGATTAATGGCCTTAGAAAATATTGAGGCTAATAAAGCGACAAAATTATACAATGAAAAAGTCAGGTTAAAATGTTTTGCCGAACGCAATTTAGTATGGAAAGTTATATTACCTACTAGACCTAGAACTAGAACTACTAAATTCGGCAAGTGGTTACCTAATTAGGAAAGACCTTTTTTTATTAATTAAGTTATTTACGGTGGAACATATAAATTGGCTACCTTGGAAGGAGGTGAATTGGCAAGAAGTATAAATCGAAGGTATCTTAAGAAATACCATCCAACCAAATGGGAGGCAATTAGTACTAAAGAAAGATCATTACCTTAGCCACAAGCCTATTGAGTAGCCAAAGTATAGAAATAGACAAGAAAAATAAAAGCCTAAACTATTGTACAGGGTCACTAAAGAATAAGCAGGTTGAGTCCCAATTACAACACCTTTACCAATTTGAGAAGATTCCTAAGGTTGAATATCTGCAAGTTGCTTTTGTAACATTCCGATTTATCTAATTAACATTATTATAGGGTAATGAATAATAAGGAAATCTTAATTATAAGATAATAGGATTTCAGCACTTCTTTGTGAAAAAATAGATATGTTTTGCTAGCCGAAGAAGATTATCTTCTAACAGTGTCCTGTAAGACAAAAACTGATTTAGTAGGAACCTATACTACATGATAGCATAAATATGAGTTAAAAATCCTTAGATATGCGGCTAGAAACTAGCCATCTAACCCTGTTTGGTGGCCAAATAGAGACCGCCCAAATTCAAGCTCGAGGAAATTTAAATTTTCGTTGGCATCCACAAATAAGAATTAGCCCATCAACTTAATTAACAAGGCAACATTTTCTCTCCTTCGCTCATTATAAATTTTGACTAGCTCACTTCCTCCTTCTCCACTTTCATTTGCACCTTTGTACTTCTCAAGATTCATCCAAACTCTTGCATCTTGCTTCCTTTTGCCCAAATCTTCCACTCTTTCCTTTGTGTACCATTAAACAAGCCTTAAGACAAGCCCAAAAACCTTCTTCTGTTAATCATATAACCTCAATTAGAAGGGATTTACAACTACCTCAAGGTTTTAGTGAAGTAGGTACATCAAAGCTTCAAGTTGAAGAGCACAAACCTTTAATTTGAAGTAGGATTTCTTAGATTTGTTGTCTTATGGGGTTTTATGGCTATTAGGGTTTTCTTGTATCACCCTTAAATTATTATTCTGTGGTGGTAATATGGCTCTTTTCTAGTAAGTTGAGGTATGAAAACTTGGTTTAGGTTGAAAAATTGATCAAAAGGCTAAGGTAGACACGAAATAGAGAAGCTGTTGAGAGGAATCCTAGGAGCTATTTGTACAGCAAAGCTTATATCTCAATTTATAGAACTCAAATTTAACCAAAGCTAATTTCAGTCAAACTAGACTCAAAGATTAATCCAAGCATATAAATTATAGGTCCATTGGACTTGAAATGAAATAGTTATGATTTTTAGAATTTGGCTATTGGATTAGTCTCTCTGTCCTAACCAATGTGTGATATGAAGGGCATAACTTGCCCTATATAGTTTCAAATTGAGTAAAATCAATTTTTTTAGAAATATAACACATAGAATATCATGCCTATAAAATTTGAGAGTCAGGTCATGAGTATATTGCTCCCAGAAATTCTTTAAAATTTATCTATGCTCTATTCAGGCTAAAATAGTGCAGCCCAAATGAGGAGGTTATAACTTGGGCTATATTTATTCAACTAGAGTGAAATTTCTTTCAATTGAAAGACGTTATATAGATATATCTATTTTAAATCAAAATAATGTAAGATGGATTTTTAGTGAACTTCTAAGTTTAGATATGCAAGTTTGTTCTGGAACAAGGCAGTATTGAGTAAAACTTTAATAACTTAAGTTATAGACTTCAAAATTTTGAGAAACTAAAGGGGTTTAAAAGTAGACTAACAAGGATACAATTTATTAAATTTTGAGATTAAAATGAATTAAAATGGAATTTTAGTGTAATTTAAAAATTCAAGATAGATTTACGAAAAGTAGGACCACTTAAGGAATTCATGACTTAGAAGTTCCATAGACTATAAGGAGTCAATGGACTGAATCATTTATGCATTTCTTACCAAAATGATGTTATATTGGTGTATTGTTTATGATGATTCTAATTACTATGGTTGACTAGCTATATGTATACTGACTATATATTGGAAAACTTCATATTACAGCTGTCATACTGCCAGATTTTTAGTATGAGTAAGTTGCAAATGAGTTATGTGGCATCACTACAAATACATCCATCATTTTCGTGTATGAATACAAATGATAATCTATGCTAAAAACATAAAAAGATGAATCCCTTCACTTGGAGGCAGTTATTGGGTCCCTCTCTATGAAGGCAGTTAAACAGAGAAAATGTAGGTCCCTTCGCTTGGAGGCAATTATTGGGTCTCTCCCTATGGAGGCAGTTAAAAATATTGGGTCCCTTTACTTTGGAGAAAATTGGCCAGTTGAGTCCCTTCAATTTAGAGGCATATGGGTTCCCTTGTATGTTAGTATTGCATGACAATAGTCACAAGTTCAGTTCATTCCCAAATTAGGCTACCAGGGGCAGTAAAGATTAAAGGCATATGTAAAGTAAGAAAAAAAAGGAGAAAGTACATCAAGTCATACAATCATAGGCATGTAGCACATTTATATTCATTTGATAATTTGAGTTGTCACGAAAAATGCACACTTAGTAATTGTATAATTATTTCCATGCTATACCCAAGTGTGTGAGTAAAAGCAACCTACTTTGGAAAGATATTTTCAAACTTTAAAAAATGAAATTTATAATTGATATGGCATGATCACTTTTTCTTAAATAAATCGAAGCAGCTGGAGATGATAACGAGGATGCTGTATGCAGTAATATAGGATATTGTACTGAGAATATATAATTATCACCCATATATGTGTTTCCGTGTTGTCTCCAAATAGCTCAGGAAAATCTTGAGGAAAATCAAAGAAGAAGAATTTGATCAAGACTGGATGTACAGTCAAAAGTTTGCTACCAGACAAGGTCCGTATATGTACTAGTAACAACTCCTAAGTATAATATTATGACTTAAATATGATATTATGCCTAGGAGGATGTTTCAGCATTTCTCCTTCAGCTGTTGTAACTTGTGATTGCACAAAGGCAGGCTTAGGCAAAGTGGTAGCCGATTTGAGAATAGGGACTTGTACAAGGCCTTGTCCAATAAGACAAAGGCGGTTATGATGTCCATAACCATGAGGGCTACTGTGGCATCGGTAACTCTCTTTTCAGCTGGGGCTAACAGTTGTTTCCACTCAGCCCAAGATAACTCTACATCAGTTAGGCTTTGAACACCACTCTCTATAATGTCCCCAACTCTGAGGGTAGACCGGTATACAAGAAAGCCTAAGCCTAAGCCTAAGGCTAGGGCAAGATAGTAAACAAGTGAAATATAGCAAAAGAATAAGCAAAATTATAATTATAAGATTAGAATGGCAAAACTATAATTAAAGGTTTACAATTGTTAGCATGGGCATAAGTAGAAAAAATCCTGATTCCAGGAGTATGTGGGTTCCATGACACTAGTAGATAACTAAAATACATGTAATAACTTTATAAATGATATTTTGTACACACAATTTTAAATAAAAGTGTGGAATTACTCACGCACATAAATAATATCTCAGGTATCTCAAAGTACCTGAATTAATGGCCCCATACTTTAAATTAATCCTCAAGGGTCCTATATTATCTTTAGACATGACAAATCTAAGGAAATAATTCTACAAAAATTAGATAGACATGTCATGATAGAAGCCATAGCAAGTGACCAGAAATGAGCTATACCTTATGTTGGGTAAATGAGTGGACGCAAGAGTGCTATACCAGCCCCAATCGGTGGATTTATTATCACCACTCTTTCTACAAATATCCTAACAATCTTATCTTCTCCCCCTCTCCTTCATTTTCATGCCAACACACACACACACACACTATCATCATTTTCTCCATCTTCTTCCTCACCACCACCATAGCCATGAGCTTCAAGCTTATGGTTGATGGCCCTCTTGGCCTTAAAACTCATTGCTCTTTCTATGAAAATTAATCATCATCTTTCCTTCTATCAAATCCCTCTATCAATGTGATGATCAAGCATCAAGTGGAGCTTCATCACCTCCATATATGCTGTGGTCATGAAAGAAGAGGAAGACTAGGAGTTATTCTTGGCTTCTTTGTTTCCATGGCTCTAAGAACCTTGAGATAGGTAGCTCAAATCCTAGGTTTATTTCCTCCAATTCATTATGCCTATGTCATGTCCAAACCCTATGTTCCTCAATTAAATTTGATGATTGCTGGTTGTACTATAGTTTTGATGAAGTTGTTATATGATAGTTATGCTTGGAGATGTTAATTTGAGTTTGATTTTGCACTTGGTTGTTGATAATTATATATGTATGGATTTACCCCTATGTGATTAGCATGAGAGAGATAAATGATTTAGCCTTATGAGTTATCAAATTGGTTAAGTGAGAGTTAATTACTGATGGGGGTAGAAAGCTTAAGAACCTACCATAAGATGATTTCTAGGATCACTAAAATGTGAGAAAAGTCAAGCCTTAGTTAAATTAAGTTAGAACTTTATGTGAATTGAAATAAATGTTTAGTAAATCTTAAATAATCCTCTTGAGGTCTTGAGGGAGAATTGGAGTGAGGGGAGTCTATAGGAATTAGGTTAAATAGCTTTAAGTTAACTAGACACCAAAAAGGATGGTAAATAAGCCACTATCCTGAACACTTTATATATGACACTTATTTTTGGAGCTGCAGATGATTGATTTAAATGAATTTGAAAGTTAACACATAGGGATATTGATGTGATTTAGAGTGATGATGGTGGATTATGGTTGATTTTGCATGTATGTTGTACTTAGGATTGAAATTGGTATGAAAGAACTTGAAGAGTAGAGAGAGTTCAAGAAGCTATTAGGGTTTTCACTCAATGGTCCATATGGTGGAGTGTACGGCTCTGCCTACAGTCATTTAAATTTGATGAATCCATTTTTATATGAAACTAGACAGTTAGATATTTCCATACATATAAATTAAAAGACCATTGGATTAGTATAGAATTAGTTATGAATTTTTGAAGTTTGACCTAGAAATCTGGATTCTCATCTAGGCAGTATGAGTTAAAAAAGGTGTAACTCACCCTACACAACTCTAAATTGAGTGAACCCAATGCTTTTTGAAATCTAACATATAAAGGAACATCCCATAAAAATTTCAGAGTCAGATTCATTGCCAATTATTTCTAGCATATCAATGAAATTACCTTAAGTTCAAACCGGGCTGGAACAAAGTAGTCCAGTAGGGTCAAGTTACAGGGCTTATATCTCAAAATATACTCATGTAAATGATATGAAAATTCTTTCTTCTAAAATCCTGTTCTGTTAGCTTTAAATTAATATAAATTTCATATAATTTCACCTAGATTTCTATTTTTAGTAAATTTTCACTTATAAGGGTGTATTTCTGGCTGAGAACAAGGCAGTCTGAGGTAAAATACTAATAACTTAAGTTATACAAATCAAAATGACATGGGATCAAAAGGGTTGGAAACTAGACACATAGATTCAGGTTTAAATAAGTTGAATTGGACAAAAGGTGGATTACACAAAATTCGGGTAGAATAGGGTGAAGTAAGTAGAAAACTCCATTGATGTTTGTATTGAATTTGATGAATGATGTTGTGAATATATATAATTGTTGTTCCATATTGATTTGCATGTTTGAATGATTTTACTGGTAGTCTAGCACTATTCATGGGGAAGCGGACTTGATCCGTTATATTGCTGAAATTTCGGCAAGGAATTCATATATTGTGTGAGTTATACTTGCATGAACATATGATATTTGAAAGAATAAAATTAGTGTGCATGCAATTCATGAATAACATAAAGGATTCCATATTACTTGGACTAGCCCTTGAATAAGTTTTAGGGGAATAGATTGGTGGGAAAGTCAGGAAAGTAAACCTGGTAATCCTGTATAGGAATGAGCTCGATCCTGAAAAGCAGACTATTACCCAGGAGTATATGGCCAATGACTCCCAGGGGACCAAGAATGGAAATTATAAGTTACAAGAGTTAAAGGCTCTCAAAGACAAAGTGCATTTCTTTAGTATATATATTTGGTGTGTTTGTTGATTCCTAGCTGCTTTTACAATTATCAGTGTCCTTCACATTATGTTACTATTTAACTATGATTACTCTATTAGTCCTGTTGACCTGCTTGGTTTGAATGTCCTATTATTGCTCTCATTTAAAATAAAGCTTGTTTCGAGTTACACTTTTCGTAATGTCAATTAAAGTTGAATATTATTGTCTTAGTGTATTATTTAAACCTAAGAAAAATCGAAACAACTGAGAATGACAGTAATGCCAGACATGTATAGGATTAGGATTCCTACTGAGAAATTTTTATTTCTCGCCTTACTGTATGTTTCCACGTCATTCTCAGATCGTGGAGAACGCGGCTACGGGAGTCCTGTTCATCGAGTTCCCTGAACTTCATATTCACCTTGTCCCATTTATAGACTCTGTGTACATATCTGGTAGATGCCAATTCTGCCTTTATTTCTTCTTCGGTAGAGATTTCGCAGTCCTAATTACTCACCCCCTTTTCAACTCGTCCGCTCCTTATATTGCCATCCCACTTCACATGGCACATCCACCTACAGCAACAGCACCGGCAGCAGCAGCAGCTCCCATGGCTCCCCCAGCTCCACTACTGCAGCAGACCCCCTCTGCCTCTCAGTCTGAGGAGGATCCGTCGAAGGCGACAAGTTTGTATTCCTCATCCTCTACCCCGAGCGTGGACTACACTCCAACTGACATCGGCATGGGGAACAGATTCCTTTCCACGAAATCTGTAACACCCTAATAGTTCCATTCTATGCTTAAGTCATATTGTGGAATTATTAGTTGTTACTTTTGCTCGCAGAACTAAACATTACTTTTTAGAAATTACTTTGTACCGAAAATAGGGGTAAATTTTTTCTACAGAACAAGTGAACCATTTTTGAAATCGAGAGCCATGAGCGCATCGTGAACATATAAAGCAACACCGCTATCTCATACATACATCGCATTTAACATGCATAGAAACCATAAGAGTAACCACAATCTTAGATAAAGGTAACATTCATTCCACGGCCATCCATGATAATACAATAATAGTCATACCAGAGTCATACATAAGATAATAATGGGTCCGATATCTATCGTCGGCCCTACACAAGAAGCCTACCAATACATAATAAAAGGAAATACATCAGAAAATCCTACTACCCAAGCATGCCATACAATAGAATGATAACCCTATAACTACGACCAAAAGGGGCTATCCTCATGCTCGGCTCCGCATGCAGTCGTCACATCAAGCATCTGGCGGGAGGAAACCGTTCCCATATCCACCGGGAGAAGTGCCACCACGTCCCCCTCCTCGAGCATGTCCTCGCCCACGGGGCACAGCGCGGGTACGAATGAACCCACGCCCGCGAACCGGGGGTGAAGCTGGGCCAGCAGATGAAGCAGAAGAATCAGAAGATAGACGAATCACCGAAGGCTGCGACGAACTCGAACGGTGCGATCCCCCAAAATGAGTCGGATAAAGGGGCTTAGATGGATCGATCTCCACATGGAGGCTCGGATAAGACGGCTCCGAGGGATCGGAATCCAGTGAAATAGTCGGAGTCAAACGGGTATCCGAGTCAGTCTCATCATCATCAGTGGGGTATCTCGGTGGCTGAAAGTAGGGGCGGATGTCATCCATAGTAACCTCGCCGAATGGCTGATGTGGTCGAAAAAATGGGCTCATCATGGAGTCCAAATCGGCGGTCGTGGAAGATGTAGACCCTCATCGGGCTCGGCCCGACAACACGAGGCGTTAGCCGTGTCAAAGTGCCAACACTACACCGGGAACTCAATGTAGATCACCACTGTGCCTGATGTCGACATCCTCTGAAGACAACACGGGAAACATAGGAATGAGAAATACTAAATTTCTCAGTAGGATCGCGACTAGACAAACATAGTGTCATCGTCATCGTCCCAGCCACTTCGGGTTTAATTATAAAAACAGTGGATAGATATAAGTTCAATTTTTAATGGTTTTGAAAACTTAGACCCCGAAGCGGGTTGCTTTTAAAGTTAACATCATAACCATATCATCATGACTAATATACACACTAAAACTTAGAATAAACATTCATAATGCAAATGGGTAATATACTTACATGCAAAGACATGCATCATCATAGACGTAACCATGGTTATACTTAGACTTTACTTTCACTTTTAGCACGTGCTTAACATACTTTTACCTTCCTTTGAAATAGACTGCTTTTGGACATGAGCTCATTCCGTGACCGCCGTCACGCAGTACTAACCAAATCAGACTAAGCCGATATTGGTTATCTCTAAGTTGGAGGGTCCTCCATGTCACCCTTGCCCCCCTCATAGAGGTTCCTTGTGTCTTTGTGGATCGCCGTCTCTCACTTCTCTTACCGAAGTGATTGAAGGGTCATGTCCCATTGATTCTTTTCTTACCATTATACTTTACATGCATAACACTTCTTTGACTAGACACATGCAATGATATGACTACGTCCATAATTTTGACAGAAATCTGGCAGCATAACGGCTAGACCGGAGCTTCCCCAAAATGTCAATCATCGACATTCAACCAATAGTTCATCATATCTATATTATATCATCACACTCATCATCTAATCATGAGACAAAGCTCAACCAAACTTGTCATTCATCATGCCGCATGGCATCACACATTCATACCCTAAAGGGGTTTATAGTTGTGTTATTCTTTGTGAAGAATATTATGAATCATCACATGATTTCCCATGGTTACCCATGAGAGTATCACGTAGTTAAGATATGTGTATATGGTCTTTTAGTTACTTAGCTCTCACATGAAATTATTCTTTACTTGAATTCATGTCTTATGGAACACTTATTCAAATTTAATTAAGTTAAGTGATTGTTTCCTTTCCTCGATATAGTGCATTTAGTGATTCCTAGGTTCATGGTATGCTTAGAGGCCCTAATCATACTTCTGGTCCCAAGGAGTTCGAGATCCCTCTAATCCTTGGGTCATGACAACGCATAACCATATCATGAACCCAACAACACCATGTTCACTAAACACCAAGGGTGATTTTTAACTTAACCAAGTTACAAAGCTTCAAGCTTTTATCTTAAAGATTAGATCTTTATGAAATAACGATGCAAGTTACTAGCTTTTCCACTAAAAAGTCTTGTTCTTTATAAAAGTTGACTCATTTAATTATTCTAAGACCATCAAGGTCTCAACTCTATAACTTAAAGTTGTCTTTACATAAAAAAGTTCCTACTTTATTAACTAGTGATATGAAACATTAACTTTAAGGTTAAAAAGTCTTAATTTTTTTTAATAGAAGCTCACACCTTTAAGCATTGTTTTGGTTCAAGATCTAAACTTTATGAATTAATTGTTATAAAACAACACTTTTATGACTTAAAGGTCTCATTCTTGATTAAAGTTTGAAACTTTATAAAAGGTCTTTTCTTTAAGGTTTGATTTCTAAGACATAAAGTGATAAGATATCATTTTCTAACTCAAAAAGGCTTATCATGCCAAAAAGCTTAGACTTTTACATGCATTCTTGTCTACAAAACAAAACAAAAGAAGACTTTATGATGGCACTAAAACTTGCGCCACTTTAAGAGTGTCAAGAAGCAAACTTTTTAAAGTTTTAAGCTTTTAGAATGTTCAAAGTCTTATCAAATTATGGAAACACAAAAAGATGAAGCTTTTCTAATCATCAACTCATAATAAGAAAGGGGACAACTTTAAGCAAGATACCATGAAGAACATATTTTGCCAAAAGTAGAAACTTAAGAACAATTGAAGAACATCAAGAACACTCAAGAACATATTTTGCCAAAAAGGGAAACTTAAGAACACTTGAAGAACATCAAGAACACTCAAGAACATATTTTGCCAAAAATGGAAACTTAAGAACACTTGAAGAACATGAAGGATTTTCTCAAGTTTCCACTTAGAGATCTTGATCATGAAAGAACCAAGCTCCAAGCTTTCTTGAGCAAACAAAATGAAAAAGATGAAGATCACTACCTTCTTGAAAATGGCGCAAAACAAGAGAAGTGGAAGAAGATGATGACTCTTCTTGATGATGAAGGTGGTGGTTTTGGATGAGCAAGGAGAGAACTCTTGAGTTCTCTTGAAAATAAGTCTTGTAATGTTTTGATCTTATCTCCAAAGACCCAAAGATGAGGTCTTTGAAGGGCTAAGTGAGTGGTTTAAGTGGTGGTGGTGGAGAAAGGAAGAAGAAGATGAAGAAAAAGATGAGAGAGTTTAGCGAGAAGTAGGACAATTTTGGTTTGATGAGAGAGAATAGGATGAGTGAAAATGAAAATGGATGAGGGAGGGAGAGAGAGAAAGTGGCGTCCCACTTTAAGGAGGGAGGATGAGATATTTTTGCTTCACTTTGTATTATCTTGTGTTAATTAGTGATTAAGGGGACAAAGTGGATGATGGGGAGACAAAACATAGTCAAACTTTTACATAAAGCATTCTTGTCTAATGCTTTATGCTTTTATGACATCACTTTTTACTTTATTGTCTAGTTGACTAAATTTGAATTTAATCATGTGATTAATTGCTCATACAACTTAATTAAGATGATTAAGCAAGGATTAGTGATTAACACACAAGAACATGATTAACAAAATTTAATCTTGCGACTAAGCTTAATTAACCTTAATTAAACTGATTAGGCTAATTAAAGGTGGTTAGTGCTTAATTAAGCTGTAGGGGCTCTGATTTACTCAATTAGAGATTTTCTAATCCCGATTAAGCATTCTCTGGACTATTCCATCCGAGTAGCCCCTTAATTAAGCCTTAATCCCACAATTTCTCATTAAGTGCCTAAGTACTCAGGGTTACTGAGGTAATTTAGCACGGCATGAAATTGAGGATGTTACAAAATCCATCTAGATAGCATACGTGTGGTAACAGTAGGAGGTGTACAGAGTGGCCCTCTTTTGGTATTTTGGGTCATAGGCAGCAATCTAGCAGATGGTCTGTATATAAAATGTCCCATGGGGACCAGTTAGGGTACTGTTCATAAAGACAGGTTGATTTATTCATTTCAGCGGCCTCATTTTATTACCTTGTACTGTTTATGTATCTTTGTCAAACTTTGAAAATAAATGTCTATGTGTATATATATATATATATAGGACGCGGTTTCGATAGTTTTGTCTATTCCGCATTTTTATTTATTTTATTTTATTTCTGCTACAACTATTACCTACTACTTGTCCCACAGTCTGTAACATCCTCAATTTCATGTTGTGCTAAATTACCTCAGTAACCTTGAGTAATTAGGCACTTAATGAGAAATTATGAGATTAAGGCTTAATTAAGAGGTTAACAAAGAGTTTATGAGTTAACCCGGATGAGAAAAGTCAAGAGAATGCTTAATCGATATTAGATAATCTCTAATTAAGTAAGTCAGAGCCTTTATAGCTTAATTAAACTCTAATCGCCCTTAATTAGCTTAATCGAGTTTAATTAAGGTTAATTAAGCTTAATCTCAAGATTAACTTTTGTTAATCGTGTTCTTATGTGTTAATCACTAATTCTTGCTTAATCATCTTAATTAAGTTGTATGAGCACTTAATCACATGATTAAATTCAAATTTAGTCAACTTAGCAATAAAGTAAAGAGTGATGTCACTAAAGCAAAAAGCATTAGACAAGACTACTTTATGCAAGAGTTTGACCATGTTTTATCTCCTCATCATCCCATTTTTCCCTTTAATCACAAATTAACACAAGATAGCACAAAGCGAAGCAAAAATATCTCTCCCTATGCCATTACAGGTTACAGCCACAACAGCACAACACACACACATTCACTTCATTTTCAACTTCTCATTCTCTTTCTAAAGTTCTCAAACTCTCCAATCTCTCTCTACATTTCCTCTTCTTCTTCTTCATCTTCTTCATCATTCTCCACCTCCATAACCAAACCTTCCTTACTAAGCCCTTCAAAGATCATATCTTTTGGTCTTTGAAGACAAGATCTAAACACTACAACCTCCATTTTCATAAGATCTCAAGAGCTTCTCCTTCCACCAAGCCAAATCGCCACCATCATCATCAAGAGGAGCCATCATCTTCTTCTTCCTCTTCTCTTGTTTTTGTGCCATCTTCAAGAAGAGGTAGTGATCTTCATCTTTTTCATTTTGTTTGCTCAAGAAAGCTTAGAGCTTGGTTCTTTCATGACCAAGATCTCTAAGTGAAAACTTGAGAAAATCCTTCATGCTCTTCAAGAGCAAAAGTTTCCTTTTTTGGCAAAATATATTCTTGATGTTCTTCAAGTGTTATTAAGTTTCTACTTTTAGAAAATAATGTTCTTGATTTTCTTCAAGTGTTTTTGATGTTTCTACTTTTGAAAAAATATGTTCTTATTATGAAGTGTTCTTGATGGTATCTTGTTTGAAGTTCTTCTTTTTCGTATGATGAGTTGATGATTGGAAAAGCCTTACCTTTTTATGTTTTTCATGATTAGATAAGACTATAAACATCTAAAAGCTTAAAACTTTAAAAAGTTTGCTTCTTGATTCCTCAAAAGTGGCACAACTTTTAAGCTTCCATAAAGTTTTATATTGTTTTGTTTTGAAGACAAGAATACATGTAAAAGTCTAAGCTTTTTGGTATAATAAGCCTTTTTCAGTTAGAGAAATAATATCTTGTCACTAATATCTTAGAAATCAAACCTTAAAGAAAAGACCTTTCATAAAGTTTCAAACTTTAATCAAGAATGAAACCTTTAAGTCATAAAAATGTTGTTTTGTAACATTCAATTCATAAAGTTTAGATCTTGAACCAAAACAATGCAAAAGGTGTTAACTTTTATGAAGATCCAAGACTTTTTCATCTTAAAGTTAATGTTTCATATCACTAGTTGGCAAAGTAGGAACCTTTTTAATGTAGAGACAACTTTAAGTCATAAAGTTGAGACCTTGATGGTCTTAGAATAATTAAATGAGTCAACTTTTATAACGAACAAGACTTTTTATTTAAAAGCTAGTGACTTGTATCATTATTTCATAAAGACCTATTCTTTAAGATAAGAGCTTAATGTTAAAGGCACTTACTTTCATAAAGAATAAAACTTTATGACTACCTTATAAAGAATGATAACTTTAATAATGTTTAAGGTAAGACCTTGATATGTTATTAATGAAAACTTAAAATTTTGTAAGTTAAATAAGTTAAAAATCACCCTTGGTGATTAGTGAACATGGTGTTGTTGGGTTCAGGATGTGATTATGCATTGTCATGACCTAAAGATTAGAGGAATCTCAAACTCCTTAGGAGCAGAAGTATGATTAGGGCCTCTGAGCATACCATAAACCTAGGAATCACTAAGTGCACTATATCAAGGAAAGGAAACAATCATTTAACTTAATTAATTTGAATAAGTGTTCCATAAGACATGAACTAAGGTAAAGAATAATTTCATATGAGAGCTAAATAACTGAAAGACCACATACACATATCTTAACTATGTGATTCTCTCATGGGTAACCATGAGAAATCATATGATGATTCATAATATTCTTCATAAAGTATAACGCAACTATAAACCCCTTTAGGGTATGAATGTGTGATATCATGCGACATGATGAATGATGAGTTTGATTGAGCTTTGTCTCATGATTGAATGATGAGTATGATGATATGATATAGATATGATGAACTATTGGTTGAAAGTTGATGATTGACATTTTGGGGAAGCTCTGGTTTAGCCGTTATGTTGCCGGATTTCCGTCAAAATTATGGACTTAGTCATATCATTGCATGTGTCTAGTCAAAGAAGAACTATGCATGTAAAGTATAATAATAAGAAATGAAAGAATGGGGCATGACCCCTCGATCACTTCCGGGAAGTGAGAGACGGCGATCCACAAGGAACTTCTATGAGGGAGGTAATGGTGACATGGAGGACCCTCCAACTTAGAGGTAACCAATATCGACTTAGTCTGATTTGGTTAGTACTATGTCACAACGGTCACGAATGAGCTCATATCCAAAAGCAGTTTATTTCAAAGCAAAGTAAAAGGATATTAAGCACGTGCTAAAAACAAAAGTCAAAGTAGGACCATGGTCAAGCTAATGAGTTGCATAGCCATGCATGTTATTATATTCCTTATGTGCATTGCGAATGTTTATTATGTATATTGGCATGTATGCCTATGTATGACACTATGGATATGATGATAAAGTTAAAAGTAACCTGCTTTGGGATTTACGTTTTCTGAAACTATTAAAATTGAATTGATATCTATCCACTATTTTTATATTAAACCCGAAGTGGCTGGGACGACAACAATAACACTGTGTTTGTCTAGTCGTGATCCTACTGAGAAATTTAGTATTTCTCACTTCTACGTTTCCGTGTCATCTTCAAAGGATGCCGACATCGGGCATGGTGGTGATTTTCATTGAGTTCCTAGTGATGCATTAGCATTTTGACCTAATGCTAAATGCGTCTGTGATGATTGCTCAGGCAGCGATGCAGGTCTACATGTTCCAAAGCCGCTAGTTCCGTGCACTTGTGATGAGTCCATTTTTTCGCCCTCATGACATCACTATGAATGACATTCGCCCGCCTTTCCATCCTCCGTGGTACCCCACTGACAGAGATTCTGACTCTGACACTCACCTAACACTGATAGTTTTGTTGGATTTCGATCCTTTGGAACCATCCTATCCGAGCTGCCACATGGAGATGGACTCGTCTGAGCCTTCCTTCCCATCTGTGATTCGCCTGTCATCCGATTCGTCTTCTTCTTCTACAACCCTTCATCATACTCCATCCCTGGTTCACGGTCGTGGGTTCATTCATACTCGTGCCGTGCCTCGTTGGCATGGCCGTGCTCAAGGAGGAAGACGAGTGATGTTTCTCCTGGAGGATTTGGGAACGGCTACCTCCTACCAGATGAGTGAGGGGTTGATTTGCATGCGGAGCTGAGCATAAGGATAGCCCCTTTTTGGTTGTAGGGTTGTCATTTTCATTTGGCATGTATGGGCGGATTGGAATTTCGTATGTATTTCCTTGTATCATGTATTTGTTAAGGTACTTTGTAGGGCCGACAGTAGGTATCGGACCCATTATTAACTTTGTGTATGACTTCTGCTATTACTACTATTATATTACTATGGAATGGCTATGGAATGAATGTTATCTTTATCTAAGTTGTGGTTATTCTTATTACTTCTATTTATGTTAAATGCGATGTAAGTATGAGATAGTGATGTTTGTGTTATACGTTCACGATGCGCTCATGGCTCTCGATTTCAAAAACAGTTTACTCATCTTGTTCAAAAAAAAATTTACCCCTATTTTCGTTAAAATGTAGTTTCTAAAAGGTAATGTTAGTTCCGCGAGCAAAAGTAACAACTAGTAATTCTACAATATGACTTAAGCATAGAATGGAACTATTAGGGTGTTACACAATCACATGGAAAATAATTAAGTGAACAGTCAACTCTGTATGGGTAATTAATGTTGAATCAAAAAAATGGAATTTAATTAGATAGCCACACATAATAACTTATCAGGTAACATGTTATGACATAGTATTTTGTCTGGTAAGGTGTTATATTTTTTGTATCAGAGCAGTTCATCCTAATATAGGCCTGAGGATTGGACTGACTATGCTTCGCATATGCTCTGTGTTCCTTAGATATTATCATGCACTGAGTCTTGTCCATATGGATAGGATGCATGTGGGGGAATTGCCTAATCGTATGCTATTATTTACTAGCACACTAGACTTATTATTGAGCCTGATCAACTCAATCACTCTTGTTTTGTATGTTTAGAACTTGTCGGCTTCCAAAAGGCGGGGTAGACCACGAATGGATTTAGCTCAGGAGGAATTTGCCGAATTTATGGATACAATGCGGGAGATGGTGTATGCCATGCGAGAACAAGCAACTGTAGTAACCCAGATGATGGACCAATTAGGAAGGTAGCCTGAAATTGGTTGTGGAGGAGATTCTAATGGTCTAGGAGTGGACCTAGAATATCTTAAATTTGCTGAGTTCTGAAAAGCTAACCTGCCCAGCTTCAGAGGAGCCTTTGACCCAGATAAGGCAGATGAGTGGATTAAGGCCACGGAGAAAGTCTTCTCCATTTTAGACTGCACAGACCGTCAGAAGGTGACCTTTGCCACCTATATGCTGGAAGCAGATGCAGAGTTCTGGTGGAATGGTGCATAGTGGTTATTGGAGGGATCCCAAATGGATATTACTTGGGATGTATTTAGAGATGCATTCTATTAGAAGTACTTCCCTGCCTCTGTCCGCAATGCTTAGGAGTTGGAGTTTATTCACCTCCGTCAAGGGAATAGTAGCATATTGGAGTATATTGCTAAATTTGAGGAGTTGTGCAAATTTTCCACAATCTATTAACGGAACCTAATGAGGTTTGGAAATGCGTAAAGTTTGAAGGTGGACTACGAGAGGATATCCTCACCACCATAGGACTGATAGAGATAAGAGATTTTCCCACTCTAGTTAACAAGTGCCGATTGGTGGAGGATTGTAACAGGAAGTTAATCGCTGCTAGATCAGCTGGTAGCAACTTCAAGAAAGGACTAGCACAATAGGGCCCAAGGTTTAAACCCAACTTTTGGCTGCAGAAAAAGTTTCAACCAGCAGGCAAAAAGGCCAAGCAACCCCAGAGGCCTTTTGGAAACCAGACCTGCAGCCAGTGTGGCAAGAATCATGGCAATCGCTCGTGCCTAGCAGGTCAGAATGTCTATTTTAGATGTGGCAAGCCAGGCCACAGGATCTATGAATGTCCGGCCAGAAACCCTTAACTCCCAGGCCACAATACCAGGGAAGAGTTTTCACCATGGATACACAAGAAGTCGAAAGATCTGAAGATTTGATTCAGGATGCGTGTGAAGTGAAAGGTAAAACCTTGATTGCTTTATACGATTCATGTGCATCTCACTCTTTCATTTATCATGATTGCATGTCAGCCTTGCAATTAACTATCTCTGAATTACGCTATGACTTGCTAGTTTCTACTCCTACTAGTGAACCCGTTAAGACCAATCGTATTTGTATGAATGTCCTCTGTCAAATAAGAGGTCAAACTTTTTCAGCTAATTTAATTTGTCTCCCCTTATCTGGACTTGACATTATTTTGGGTATGGATTGGCTCTCTGCCAACCAAGCCTTATTAAATTGCTCTAATAAATCCATTGTGCTTTCCTCTGCTTCACCTTCTAAATCAGTAATCCCTATAAACTTTTATTTAAGCTCTTTAGCAGTGCACCATTGTGGAAATAGGGGTCAACATTCTATTATCAACCAATGTAATGGAGGTTGATCAGCAACTAGATGATATTCTAGTTGTTAGGGGATATCCCAATGTGCTCCCCAAAGATATCCCTGATTTTCCTCCCAAAAGGGAAATTGAGTTTGCCATTGAATTGGTACCAGGAGTGGGACCGATATCCATAGCGCTGTACCAAATGTCACCTTTAGAGCTGACCGAACTTAAAAAGCAGATTGAAGAGCTCCTGGAAAAGAATTTTATTAGACCAAATACATCGCCATGGGGAGCCCCAGTCCTGTTAGTTAAGAACAAAGGTGGAGGCATGTGACTATGTGTGGATTACAGGCAGTTGAATAAGGCGACAATCAAGAATAAGTATCTATTGCCAAAGATTGATGATTTCATGGATTAACTACAAGGGGCAACAGTATTTTCCAAGATCTACGATCTGGATATCACTAGATTTGGATTCGAGAAGAAGATATTCCCAAGACGGCGTTTTCGACTCGTTATGGACATTACAAATACACTGTGATGTCCTTCAGGTTGACGAATACTCCAACAATATTCATGAATCACATGAATCAGATATTCCAACCATATCTTGACAAATTTGTGGTGGTATTCATTGATGACATACTTGTTTACTTGAAGATGGAGTAGAAGCACGCAAAACATTTGCAATTGGTTCTGCAAATTCTAAGAGAGAAGAAACTTTACGCTAAGCTATCCAAACGTGAATTTTGGATGAAAGAAGTAAAATTTCTTGGCCATGTGGTATCCCATGGGGGGATTTCAGTGGATCCCAGTAAGGTGGACGCAGTATTAAGCTGGGAGCGACCAACGACAGTCACGAAAATGAGGAGTTTCTTAGGTCTAGCAAGATACTACAATAGATTTGTTAAAAACTTTTCTCAAATAGCCCTGCCCCTAACAAAGTTAACCAGGAAGAATGCCCTATTCGAATGGACTCTCGAGTGCGAATAGAGTTTCCAAGAATTAAAAGAAAAGTTGACCACAACCCTAGTGCTTACCTTGCCGAATCCTCATGGACTGTAAAAATCTACTGTGATGCGTCCAAGAAAGGATTAGGGTGCATGTTAATGCAGGATAGGAATGTCATCACATATGCTTCCAGGCAATTGAAAACTCATGAAAGAAATTATCCAACACATGACCTAGAGTTAGCAGCGGTGGTATTTGCTCTGAAGATATGGAGACACCATCTCTATGGAGTGAAGTTTAAAGTATTTTCTGATCACAAAAGCTTGAAATACCTTTTTGATCAGAAAGAATTAAACATGAGGCAGCGAAGGTGGATGGAGTTTCTCAAAGATTACAAGTTTGCGCTAAAGTACCATCCTAGCAAGGCAAACATGGTGGCAGATGCCCTCAGTAGGAAGTTCTTAACCGTGGCATGGATGATGATCAAGGAGACGAGACTCATAGAAAGTTTCCGAGACCTCAACTTGGGAATCTCTATAACCCCTCATGCTATTCAATTAAACCAAATTAAGATAACCAGTGATTTTAAAGACCAAATCTGGCAGGCACAACAACGGGATGTTAACTTTCAACATATAGTGCAACTAGTGTAATCCAGAAAGCTAACAGGATTCGCTCGAGATACAGAGGGTGTATGGCGATATCAGGGAAGGATATGCATACTTGTGGAGGACAACCTTAGGCAGAGAATCTTGGAGGAAGCCCATACGAGCAATTTCGCTATACATCCTGGCATTAACAAGATGTATCAAGACCTCAAGAAGATGTTTTGGTGGCCAGGCCTCAAGAAGGATGTGGTGAGTCTTGTGGATAAATGTCTATCCTACCAGAAAGTAAAAATAAAGCATTAGAAATCGGCAGGAATTCTGCAACCCTTAGAGATTCTGAAATAGAAATGGGAGAGCATTTCTATGGATTTCATGATAAGCTTACCAAGAACACCCTCGGCATATGACGCTATATGGGTCATAGTGGATAGACTAACCAAGTCTACTCACTTTTTACCCATTCCAGCAAATTATCCTCTGGAGAAGTTGGCTCAATTGTACGTTCAAGAAGTAGTGCGACTACATGGTACTCCTTCAACAATGATCTCAGATAAAGATCCCAGATTTGCCTCATGATTTTGGGGAGCATTTTAGAAGGCATTTGGCACCAGACTGTGTCTAAGCACAGCATACCATCCACAAATAGATGGTCAGACCGAGCGAACTATTTAGACTCTGGAAGATATACTGCGAGCATATATTTTAGAACAACGTGGGAGCTGGGATCGATATTTACCATTAGCCGAATTTGCATATAACAATAGTTATCATGCGAGCATCAGCATGGCTCCGTAAGAAGCGTTACACGGACGGAAATGCCAATCTCCACTATGTTGGTACGAATCAGGGGAGCAGAATGTGCTAGGACTGGAGTTAATCAAGCAAACTACAGAGCAAATCAAAAGGATCCGTAGCAAAATACTTGCAGCTTAGAGTCGTCAAAAAAGTTACGTAGAGGTCAGGAGAAAGCCCTTGGAGTTTCAAGAAGGAAACCATGTGTTCCTAAAGATCACACCCACAACTAGAGTAGGCAGAGCTATTAAAGTTAGAAAGCTAAGCCCTCGCTTTATAGGTCCTTTTCAAATCTTGAAGCGAATCGGGCCAGTTGCATATCAAGTTGCCTTACCTCCACATCTGTCAAACCTCCATGATGCTTTCCATGTTTCTCAACTCAAAAAATACCAACCTGACCCTACTCACTTCTTGGAGCCTGAATCAATCCAATCAAGGGATGACTTAACTTTTCATGTAACCCCAGCACGGATAGTGGACAGAAGCATCAAACACCTTCGAAACAAAGTCGTACAGTTAGTGAAGGTGGCATGGGGAGACGAAGACTTAGCGGACTGTACGTGGGAATTATAGTCCAATATGAGGAAGGAGTATCTTGAATTATTCTCAAATAGTAACTTTTGAGGACAAAATTTTTTTTTAGGAGGGTAGAAATGTAATGTCTAAAAAAAAAATTTTATCGTTTTCAACCAAGTTGTTCAGTTTTTATCAAACAATTATGATTAATTAGAATTTGATTGAGCATTTATTTAAAATCCAATTAAGTGTGATTTAGAAGGATTAGAATTTAGGAAATTAGATTAGGAACATAGGAAACCTCATAGAGTTTTTCTAAAACCGGTTTGCCGATTTAGGAGAAATCGGTAAGATTTTGGTATTTTAAACTATCGGAACTGGACTAATAGAAATTATACTGTGAAAACCCTAGGATGGATGGCCAAGATTTAGCAAACTTACCCATGCAAATGGCACAATCTTAGCCCTCCATATGGGCTGCCAAATCAAGATGAACAACCAACACAAATCCACTAATCAAATGCAACTTGCTTTAGAAGTTTTCACTTTTTCCTTTCCTACCCCTTGCAATTTTGGCCTCTTCATGCAGCTAACCCTTCTCCATTTCCTTTGTTCCTTATCTCATTTCATCTTATATCATCTTCATCTCCAACAAACCTTCTAGCCATATCAAGATTTCTTCAACTCAAAACACAAATCTAGCAAGAATCACACCTAGGAAAGGTAGGAATCCAACTTCTCTTCTTGTTTTCCTTGATTTGGGGCTGTGTGGGGATCTTGTCATGATACTGATATAATTTGGAGTGATGATAATGGATTATGGTTGATTTTGCATGTATGATGTAATTAGGATTGAAATTGGTATGAAAGAACTTGAAGAGCAGAGAGAGTTCAAGAAGCTGCTAGGGTTTTCACTTGATGGTCCATACGGCGGAGTATGCAGCTCCGTCTACAGCCATTTAAATTTGATGAATCTATTTTTATATGAAACTAGACATTCAGACCTTTCCATATATATAAATTATAAGGCCATTGAATTAGTATAGAATTAGTTATGAATTTTTGAACTTTGACCTAGAAATCTGGATTCTCATCTGGGCAATATGAGTTGAGAAGGGTGTAACTCACCTACACAACTCTAAATTGAGTGAAACTAATGTTGTTTGAAAGCTAACATATAAGGAAACATCCCATAAAAATTTTAGAATTAGATTCATTGCGAATTATTTCCAGCACATCAATGAATTTACCTTAAGTTCAAACTGGGCTGGAATAGGGTAGTCCAGTAGGGTCAAGTTACGGGGCTTATATCTCAAAATATACTCATGAAAATGATATGAAACTTTTTCATTTGGAAGCTTGTTCTGTTAACTTTAAATTGATATAAATTTTCTATGATTTCACCCAGATTTCTATTTTTAGTGAATTTTAACTTATAAGGGTGCATTTCTAGCTAAGAGCAGGGCAGTCTGAGGTAAAATACTAATAACTTGAGTTATACAAATCAAAATGATATGGGACCAAAAGGGTTGGAAATTAGACACATAGAACCATGACATATCAAAATTCAGGTTCAACTAAGTTGAATTGGACTAAAGGTGGATTACACAAAATTCGGGCAGAATAGGGTGAAGTAAGCAGAAGACTCTGTTGATGTTTGTATTAAATTTGACGAATGATGTTGTGAATATATATAATTGTTATTCCATATTGATTTGCATGTTTGAATGATTTTACTGGTAGTTTGGCACTATTCATGGGGAAGTAGACTCGATCCATTATGCTGCTGAAATTTTGGCAAGGAATTCATATATTGTGTGAGTTATACTTGCATGAACATATGATATTTGAAAGAATAAAATTAGTGTACATGCAATTCATGAATATCATAAAGGATTCTAGATTACTTGGGCTAGCCCCTGAATAAGTTTAAGGGGAATAAATAGGTGGGAAAGTATGAAAAAGTAAACTTGGTAATCCTATATAGGAACAAGCTCGATCCTGAAAAGTAGACTATTACCTAAGAGTATATGGCCAATGACTCCCAAGGGACCAAGAATGGAAATTATAAGTTACAAGAGTTGAAGGCTCTCAAAGACAAAGTGCATTTCTTTAGTATATATATCTGTTGTGTTTGTTGATTCCTATTGCTTTTACAATTATCAGTGTCCCTCATATTATGTTACTGTTTAACTATGATTGCTCTATTAGTCTTGTTGACTTGCTTGGTTTGAATGTCCCATTATTGCTCTCATTTAAAATAAAGCTTGTTTCGAGTTACAGTTCTCATAATATCAATTAAAGTTGAATATTATTGTCTTAGTGTATTATTTAAACCTAAGAAAAAATCGAAACAACTGAGAATGACAGCGATACCAGACGTGTATAAGATTAGGATTCCTACTGAGAAATTTTTATTTCTTACCCTACTATATGTTTCTGCGTCATTCTCAGATCATGGAGAACGTGGCTGTGGGAGTCCTGTTCATCGAGTTCCCTGAACTTCATATTCACCTCGACCCATTTATAGACTGTGTACATATCTGGTAGATGCCAATTCCACCTTTATTTCTTCTTCGGTAGAGATTTCGCAATCCCACTTACTCACCCCTTTTTCAACCCGTCCGCTCCTTATATTGCCATCCCACTCCACATGGTGCATCCACCTACAGCAATAGCAGCAACAGCACTGGTAGCAGCAGCGGCTCTCATGGCTCCCCTAGCTCCACCACCGCAACAGACCCCCTCTGCCTCTCAGTCTGAGGAGGATCCATTGAAGGCGACGAGTTTGTCTTCCTTGTCCTTAGCCCCGAGCGTGGACTACACTCCAGCTGACACTGGCATGGCGAAGGATTCCTTTCCACGGAATCCATCTAGATAACATACGTGTGGTAGCAGCAAGAGGTGTACAGAGTGGCTCTCTTTTGGTATTTTGGGTCATAGGCAGTAATCTAGCGGATGGTCAGTACATGAAATATCCCGTGGGGACTAGTTAGGGTACTGTTCATAGAGACAGACCGATTTTTTTTGTTTCAGCGGCCTCATTTTATTACCTTGTACTGTTTATATATCTTTTGTCAAACTTTGAAAACAAATGTATATATATATATATATATATATATATATATATATATATATATATATATATATATATATATATATATATATGACACAGTTTTAGTAGTTCTGTCTATTCCACACTTTTATTTATTTTATTTTATTTATGCTACAATGATTATCTATTACTTGTCCCGCAGTCGCATGGAAAATAATTAAGTGAACAGTTAACTCTGTATGGATAATTAACATTGAATCAGAAAATGGAATTTAATTAGACTACCACACGTAATAACTTATTAGGTAACATATTATGACTTAAGTATAGTATTTTGTCTATTAAGGTTTTACAAACCCGACATCGGAACTGGAAACCTAGCGAACAAAGAAAAGGTGAACCCTAGATAGGAACTCAAAACTTAGGTGAACTAGGAAAGAGTGAACCTTCTCCCTTAAAACTAGAACTCGAAACTTAGGTAAGCCAATAAGGACTTAACTCTTTTCCTTAAAATAGGAATTTGAAATATAATACTCTAATAACCCCATATTACACTTAAGTCACATTGTGGGAATTACAAGTTATTACTTTTGCTCGTGGAAACTAACTTGCTATTCGAAATTACTTTATGTCGAAAATATGGGTAATTTTTTTTTTTTTGAATAATGAAATAAAACCTTTATTAAAAACAAGAAAGCCATGAGCGCATTATGAGCCTATAAAATTAAACATCATTACTTGCATACTCATAGTGTAATAAATAAATAAAAGGAATGTAAAGAACAACCATCTCAATTAATTATAATAGTCATTCCACAGCTATCATAGTTAGGTATAGATATAATAACCATAAATATGTCCTACATAATTTGCCATGGGATCGATATCTACTGTCAGTCCTACAAAACATCCCTGAGAAGATACAAACATGAAAAGAAATACATAATAAATCTCCACCACCATACATGCCATAAAAATGATAGCCCTAGAACTACAAACAAAAAAAAAAGGCTATCCTCACATCAAGCTTAGCATGTGCTATCAAAACCATCCTTATCCTCATAACAGAATGAATCCATTCGCAAAATTACCAGGTGCATCATCTCCATGTCCTCCTCCTCGGGCTTGCCCACATCCACAAAGCATAGCTTAGGTGCGAATGAATCATCGACCACAAGTCA
Organism: Pterocarpus santalinus; assembly: GCA_031439595.1. NCBI lineage: Eukaryota > Viridiplantae > Streptophyta > Magnoliopsida > Fabales > Fabaceae > Pterocarpus > Pterocarpus santalinus. Next base: position 42,341,037 of record CM062527.1, read on the forward strand.
GGGTGTGCCTAGCTGGTAGTAGAAGAAGAGCAATCCGAGATCAAGTGAATCACAGAAGGATACGATGGCTCCAAAGGATTGAACTCCATAGAATATATCGGGGTCAGGCAGGTGTCAGAGTTGGACTCTCCATCAGTGGGGTACATCAAAGGATGAAAGGGTGGACGCAGGTGATCCAAAGTAATGTCATCATATGGCTTGCGTGGGCAAAAGAACGAGCTCATAATAGGCGCATGAAATTTATGGCTGTGGAACATATAGACCCTCATGGCTGTTCTAGTAATTAACACAGATGCATTCAGCACTGGGTTGAAGTGTCGATGCATAACTAGAAACTCAATGAAGATCACTACACTGCCCAATGACATCTTCTGAAGATGATATGGAAACATGGGAGTGAGAAGTACAAGATTTCTCCATAGGATCTCGACTAGATAGTCAATGTGTCATCGTCGCCGTCCCAGCCACTTCGGGTTTAATTATGAAAATGGTGAATGTGCATAGGTTCAATTTTGGGGTTTTGAAAACATAAGTTCTCGAAGTGGGTTTCTTTTAATCTTAGTCTGATAAGCATAACATAAAACAACATAAGGCCATAAAATAGGAATATACATCCAAAAGCATAATATAAACATTCATAACCATGCATATGAGAGAATGAAGATGCTTGCACCTTCATCTATTTCCATTGACTTTGACTTCCTTAACTCTTGTAAATTAGCTCGGGCTTAACATTCTTTTATTACGTCCCTTTGGATAGACTACTATTGGATATGAACTCATTCCATGACCATGACCACACAATTCCTATCGAAAATCAGACTAAGGTGGCAAGGGTTCCTCTAAATTGGAGAGATTCATGCCCCATATCTCCAAAGTAGAGGGGTCTCTTGATGGGTTACCTTCCCTTTTGATGGATCACACCCGCTTATCTTGTCTTTGTAGATCACTTTCCTTTTTGAAGGATCACGTCCAATTATTTCATTTCTTATATTGTATCTTGCATTTTCATATGCATTATACTCAAAGACAAGACACAAATAGGCATGCAATGGATATGTCGAAGTCCACAATCTTGATGAAAATTCGGCAGCATAATAGCTAGATCGGAACTTCCCCAAAATTTGTCAATCATGGATACTTCAACCAATAACTAGTCATATTCATTCTATATCATCATATCAAACATCAATAATCATTCAATCAAGAGTCAATACTTAATCAACTTGCCAAACATCATGCTTAATAGCATCATACACTCATACACTAAAGGGTATCTATGGTTGTATTCTTTTTTGTGAGACATCTTATGAGTCATCATATGAATCGCCATGTTTACTCATGAGAGAATCACATAGCATAAAATAACTGCGGATCATAAGCTTACTTCTTGGGTGAAGTCATACTTTGTTTAAGGTTTTTATGCTTCTTCCTAAACAAAGTATAAAAACCTTAAAGTCATAGATTTTAAGTATTAGGCTTTTTCTTTCCTATTTTCTCTTGTTATGGCCGAAACTTACATAGATTTTAGCTAAAGTTTAGTCTTTGAATCTTTTAATCCCTTTGAGATGGTACACTAGTGATTCCTAGGTTCATGATATGATTAGAGGCTCTAATCATACTTCTATTCCTAAAGGATTTTGAGATCCATCTAGTCCCTTGGGTCATGACAATGCATAACCACACTCATAAAGCCAACAATACCATGTGCTTACAATCATCAAGAAGTGATTTTTATTCCAAACAAAGTTGCAAGATTCAAACTTTATTAAATAAAATTGCAAGATTCCACCTTTATTAAATAAAGTTGTAAGATTCCATTTTTATGACCAAAAAGTCTTGTTCTTTAAGAAAGTTTAAACCTTTACCCATTATCTTGTTTTCAAGATTCAATCTTTATAAATTAAAGTTGCAAGATTCTACTTTTATGACCAAAAAGGTTCATTCTTCAAAAAAGTTTGAAACTTTACTCAATGTTTTATCTTCAAGGATTAACCTTTACAAGATAAAATTCCAAGTTTTCACCTTTATAACTAAAAAGCTTCATACTTTAAGGAAGTTTGGGTTTTTACTCATCATGTTGTCTTTGAGAAAAACAAAATGAACTTTTAAGAGAATGTATCTTTTAGATGCCATTTTCTAGGCTTCAAGGAGCAAACTTTTTGAATTTTATGCTAAGGAATGTTCTTTGGTCACATCAAAACCATGTTGAAGGTGTATAGAGAGAATCTTTTCAATCATAAACCATTCATGCTAAAAAGAATAAATTTTAAGCAAGATACTTTTCAAGAAAGCATTTTTCTTTTCACAACCCTCAAGAACACCAAGGATGCATAAATCTCTTTTGAAAAAAATGAAAACTCTTAGGGCATCAAGAAGCAAAACTTTGGCAAGCAACATAAAATACTCATGAACAAGATTCAAGGAACAAATTTTCTCAAAAAAACAAAAGGGATCTTTCTCAAGATTTCACTTGAAGCTCTTAGCCATGATGAGAGCCAAAGCTTCAAACTTTCTTGAACAATAAAAAGAAAAGGTAGAAAATCACTACCTAGGGTATGAGTAGCACGTTCTTGAAGGAGAAAAAGAAGCTGAAGATGACTCCTCCACTAGTGGTGGTGGCAGCAGCTTCTAATGGAGAATACGAGAGCTCATGTATTCTTGAGAAACTGGAGGTTGTAGTGTTTAAATCTTATCTTCAAAGATGAAAAAGTGTGATCTTTGAAGGGCAAGTGAGGAGATTTTATCTATGGTGTTAGTGGGGAAAGGAAGAAGAAGTAGAGAGATCTTGGAGGAGTTACAGAGTTAGAGAAAGAATGAGAATTTGAAAAATGAAAAATCAAATTGATACATGGCTTTGGGGGAGACATTAATGGAGGTTGTAGTGTTTAAATCTTGTATTCAAAGATGAAAAAGTGTGATCTTTGAAGGGCAAGTGAGGAGATTTTATCTATGGTGTTAGTGGGGAAAGGAAGAAGAAGTAGAGAGAACTTGGAGGAGTTAGAGAGTTAGAGAAAGAATAAGAATTTGAAAAATGAAAAATGAAATTGATACATGGCTTTGGGGGAGACATTTTGCTTTATTTTATGTTAATTAAGGTTTAGGGAGACAAAATGGATAATAAAGGAGACAAATCATGTATTAACTATTACAAAAAGCAACCTTGTCTCTTATTTTTTGCTTTTATGACATAATCAATGTTTTATTATCTCGTTGACTTAATTTGAATTCTAATGATGTGATTAAGTACTCTTACAACTTAATTAACTTAATTAAGTAAGGATTAGTGATTATTCATATTGTTATGATTAACAAAATTAAATTTTTTATTAAGCTTAATTACCTTTAATTAAACTCAATTAAGCTAATTATGAGCAATTAATGTTTAATTAAGCCATTAAGAGTTTGACTTGCTGAAATTCAAAATTCTCTAATCTTAATTAAGCATTCTCTTAACTTTTCTCTTCGTAATTACCCTTTAATTAAGACTTTATTATTGAATTTCTCATTAAGTTCCTAATTACTTTGGGTCACTTAGGTAATTTTGCATAAGATAAAACTGAGAATGTTACATTACTCCCCATCTTTAAAAAGAATTTTGCCATCAAAAACTGTTACCTATAAACAGGTCAAGAAACTCTTTCTTCATCTTGGATTCCAATTCCCACGAATATTCTTCCGTGCTTCCTCTACCCTAAACCACTTTGACCAAGGGTACGGTCTTATTCCTCGGCTGTTTTACCCCACGTTCCAAAATCCGTGATGGCAGTAGATTAAAAGTTAAGTCTTCCCTTAATTATACACTTTCAAGTTCAAGTAAATGACTAAAATTGGAAGTGTATTTTCTCAACTGAGACAGATGAAAGGCATCATGGAGATTTGACAAATTAGGAGGAAGGGCCATTTGGTAAGCAACTGACCCTACATACTTTAGGATTTGGAAAGGACCAGGAAAATGAGGGCTCAAATTTTTTACTTTCATGGCTCTACCTATATCTATACCTATTGTAAAAGTGATTTTCAGGAATGCATGTTTTCCTTCTTGGGACTCTATAGGTTTTCTCCTTTTGTTCACACAACTCTTTTGGCAGCTTTAAGCCATAAGGATCCTATCCCTAATCCTCCTTATTTGCTTCGTGGTTTGCCTTACAAGATCAGGTACTAACAAACTTTGCCTAACAGGTTCAAACCAACACAAGGGAGATTGACACTTCCTTCCATACAAAGCTTCATAGGGTGCCATACCAATACTCGCATAGTGACTGTTATTATAAGCAAACTCAATTACAGCTAGGTATTTATCCCAACTTTCTTGATTATCCAACACACGAGCTCTTAACATATCCTCCAAAGTTTGGATAGTCCTCTCTGACTATTTATCAATCTGGGGGCGATACATTGTACTTAGGTAAAGCCTCGTTCCAAATGCCTTTTACAAGCCTCCCTAAAATCGAGAGGTAAATCCCAGGTCCCTATCCGAGTTTATGGTTGAAGGTACACTATACAATCTTACTATCTCTTGAACATATAGTTGGGCTAACTTTTCTAAAGGAAAAGTAGCTTGAATGGGTAAAAAGTGAGCAGATTTAGTCAACCTATCAACAATCACCCATATTGCATCAAAACCAACTTGTGTTTTGGGTAAACCTATCACAAAATCCATGGAGATACTCTCCCATTTCCATTCTAGGAGCTCTAATGGTTGCAACATACCAGAGGGCTTTCAGTGCTCAATTGTTACCTTTTGGCAAACTAAACACTTATTCACTAACTTGGCTATGCCTTTTTTTATTCTCAGCCGACAAAACATCTTCTTGACATCTTGATACGTCTTTGTCACACTAGGGTGTATAGTGAATTGGCTCTTGTAAGCCTCATCCAAAATTCTTCTTCATAGCTCACCACTCGCGAGTATGCAACTCTTCCTTCGAACCTCCATAGTCCATCCATACCCCGACAAAAACCCTTCAACTTTCCTTCTTCCACTAATGCTATGGTTCTCAGAAAATCCCCTTCCTCCCTTTAGGCTTGTGCAATTTGGCTTTTGAAATCACTCATCACCCTAATCTATATCAATCTAAAAGTATAAGGGGTCAAAATAACTCCAAGGTTCAGGTCTTTAAATCTTTCCATTAGCTCGACTTCCTTAACCATTATTCAGGATGCATGTAGTGACTTTTGACGTAGGGCGTTTGCCACCACGTTAACCTTTGTGGGATGATAATTTACCTAAACTTGTAATCCTTCAAAAACTCTATCCATTTTCTCTGCCTCATGTTCAACTCCTTCTGATCAAAGAGATATTTCAAACTCTTATGATTAGAAAATACTTCAAATCTTGCTTCATATAGATAATGCCTCCATGTATTTAGGGCAAACACTATAGAGTGCTATAAAGATTGGCCCCATTCCTGATACCAACTCTATTGAAAACTCTATTTCCCTTTCTAAGGAAAACTCAAGTATATGATCAAGAAATACATCTAGGTATTCCCTAACTATAGAGATCTCATCTAATACTACTTGAATTTAACCTTACTTACCATAAGGAGAACATATCCTTGATTATTAAACTTAGTACTTCCTACTTTAATAGACCTTAAGAATAGACAAATAGATTCAATGGATTCAATAGGCACAGGGGGAAGCACAACAAAATTTTCAGAACAATTTATCATAGTATGATTGGCCAAAATCCAATTCATTCCTAGAATCAAATCCAAACCAGATAAAGGCAAACAAATCAAATCTATTATAAAAGACTTATCATTAATTTGGAAATGACATTTCAAACAACAACGACAAGTTTTCACTGGTTTCCCAGTAGGAGTAGACACTATTATCATGTAAGGTAACACAAGCACAGGCAATCCTAACCTAATTACACAATCATCAGACATAAAGCAGTATGTAGCACCAAAGTCGTACAGCATAGTTAAAGTCCTATCATTAACTTTGCACTTACCTTGGATCAAATTATTGGATTGAGTGACTTCTTCAACATTGAAGGTGAAGACACTTCCTTGATGTTAGAGCTTATTAGCAAGGGGCAACAGCTTAACGGTGCAATCCTTGATCATATGCCCTGACTTTCCACATCGGAAACACATATTCTGACTAGCATAGCAAGGACGTCCTCCATGGTATTTGCCACACATGGAGCAAGCTTGACCATCCATAGGCTTTGGTGGATTTCCAGCAGGCTTTTGAGGTTGCTTACCCTTGAATCCTCCACTTGAAATGGCTTTTTCAAGGGTTTTTGCTTGAACTTCTGCCCTTATGCCACCAACTTCTTCTTCTATGCCTTTGACTTTGCCATAGCCAGCTTACGGTTGTAGTCTTCCACCAAATGGCACTTGTTGACTAGTGTACCAAAGTCACAAATCTCCATGGGTCCTACCGACACTAGGATGTCTTCTGGGAGTCCTCCTTCGAATTTAACACACTTCTATTACTTATTTGGGTTCCTTTGGTACATAGTCGAGGATTTGCATAGCTCCTCAAATTTGGCAATATACTTAGCAATATTCATGGTCCCTTGATGCAGACTCATAGACTCCAGCTTTTTCGCATTCCTCATGGAAATGGGAAAATACTTCTCATAAAAATGCATCTTGAAAACCTCCTAAGTGATGTGGATCTGAGCACCTTCCAACAACCTCTTGGTGCTTATCCACTAGAACTCAGCGTCTGTTTCCAGCTTGTAGGTGGCAAAGGCCACGTTTTGTTCCTCGGTATAGGCTAACACCATGAAAACCTTCTCAATGGCCTTGATCCATTTATTAGCTTGGTCAAGATTGTACGTGTAACAACCTCCTAAACACAATACTATGCTTAAGTCATAGTATCACACTTAGGAGTTATTACTAATAATAATACAGACCTTGTCTAATAGCAACCCTTTGCTGTCCATTCAGTCTCGATCAAATTCTCCTTACTTGGTCTTCCTCAAGATTCTCCTAAGCTATCTGGAAACAATACAAGAACACATATAGGGATGAGAATTATAAAATTCTCAATAGGATATCCTAGATTACCCTGTATAGTGTCATCGTCATTATCTCCAACTGCTTTGCTTTATTTAAGAAAAAGTGATCATGTCAAATCAACTATAGATTTCATTTTATAAAGTTGAAAAATATTCTTCTGAAGTAGGTTAATTTTATTCACACACTTGACAATTAAGAGAGCAGTGCCATGATAGAAATAAGAAGAATATAACTTATGCATATGTAGAAGCATATCATGTGTTCATGCAAGTGTGCTTGTCTTTCTTGGATTGCTTTATTTTTCTTTAGTCTTTACAGTACTTAGGTAGTCTGATTAGGGTGTGAGTTCAACTCGTGATTATTGTTACACAGTACTAGCGCATAAGGGGACCCATGTGCCTCTAAATTAGAAGGAGTTATTGTGTAACTGCCTCTAACATAGAGGGATCTCATAGTTTTAGCTGTCTTCACAAGGAGGGACCCAATAACTGCCTCCAAGTGAAGGGACGCACATTTTTTCTATTTAACTGCCTTCACATGGAATGACCCAATAACTGTCTCTAGGTGAAGGGACCTACCTCTTTTTTTATGTTCTTGGCAGATATCATCATTTGCATTCGTACATGAAAATGTTGGATGTACTTATGGTGATACTACATAACTCATTTGCAACTTACTTATGCCAGAAATCTGGTAGTATAGTAGCTAAAATAAGGAATATTTCCAAAATAGATGGCACAGTAAAAAATCCAGCCAATCATAGAGATCTTAATCATCATGTAGAGATTATAATTATCATAAGTAACATGTCAACATAATATCATTTGAATATTTTTTTTGGATAAATAATTTAGTCCAATTGATTTATCCTAGATTATGAAACTTTTAAATCTTAAAACTCTCAATTGTTCTATTTTCCTCAAATCTGCCTTAAGATTTTATGTTGCATTAAAATTTCATTTTAATTCATTTTGATCTAAAACTTTAATAGATTTTAGCCCTATTAGTCTACTTTTGATTCTCTTTAGTTTCACTAAATTTTGAGTGTATAAATTAAGTTATTAGGGTTTTACTCAAGGCTGTCCTATTTCAGGACAAACTTGCACACCTAAACTTGGAAAATTACTAAAAATTCATCTTACATTATTTTGATCCAAAATTTTACCACAATATGCCTATTTGAACCCTCCTTCAATCCTAATAAGTTTCATTTTAATTAGGTAGGTAGAGTTTGAATAATGTGCTCCTCGACTGGGCTACCCTGTTCCAACTTGAATAGAGCATGGATCAACTTTAAGGAATTATTAGGAGCAATCTACTCATGATCTGATCCTAAAATTTTAGGAACATGATCCTCTATTTGTTGTCTTTCTAACAAAATTGGTTGCACTCAATTTAAAATTTATATAAGGCAAGTTGTGCCCCTCACATCATACTCTAGTTAGGGTAAAGAGTGAAATCCAATAGCCCACTTCTAAAAATCACAACTAATTTATTTCAAGTCCAATGGACCTATATTTATATGGTTGGATTCATCTTTAAGTCTAGTTCCTCTAAAATTAGTTTAACTCAAATTTGAACTCTATAAGTCAAGAAATACTGTTCATTGTACAAACGGTCACTAGGATTCCTTCCAATAACTTTTCTGTTTTGTGTTTTTCTTGGTATTTTGATATATTCTTCAACCTAAACCAAATTTTCCTATCTCAAATTACTAGAAAAGCATCATATTAACATCATATATGATTAAATAAAGGATAACAAAAAGAAACCCTAGCAACCCAAAGGCCCTAGAAACAATAACATCTAAGAAATCCTACCTTAAATTCAAGATTTGTAGCTCTTCTACTTAAATCTTTTGGTGTCTTTCCTCCTCTAAAGTGTCACGATGGGTGTAAATCACTTTTGTTGTTCCTTGCTTGGCCAAGGTTATATGTCTCAAGGGAAAAAGGTTTTGGGCTTATCTTAGAGTTTTTTTAGGGATAAACAAGGGAAAAAGTTGAAAACTTGGACAAGAAAAGCAAGATGCAAGAGTTTGGGTGAGTATAAGTGTGTTGGGTAAGAAAATGAAGATGGAGAGAGTGAGGGGTGGCTACACAAAAATTTGAAGGAGAAAAACAGGAAAATGTTGGCTTGTTTATGAAGTTGGATCTTGAATCTTATTAGTGGGCATAAGATCCAAATTAAATTTTATAAAGCCTCCATTTTGTAGCCATCCTATGGCCACCAACGCGGCTAATGTGGCTAGTTTTAGCCGTATATTCTAGGGTTTTTAACTGATACTCATGCTATCCTACAGTACAGACCCCTACCAATTCGATTCTTGCATTACAAGACACTGTTAGTAAGGTGTTTTCCCCTAGTTAGCTAAACATTACTAATCTTTTATATAAAAAGAATTTTAAATTCACCTTACCCTATAATTAACATTTCCTTATTATTGATTACATTCTAATAACATTAATTAACTAAATTGGGATATTACACTACTACCCACCTTAAAGAGAATTTTGCCCTAAAAATTCCATTATCTCCATTAAGCCAGCCGAATACTGTATATTCTCACCAACACCGAATATCATATTGAGATGATCAGACTCAATATGCAAGCAAGTGTGACAAAGAAGCTACAACACACAACAAGGCTGCCATATATAAACAACTACGTCCTTGTCATGTAAGGACCTACATTGCTTTTCTAGACCCTCAAAGTATGCTTCAGAAGCATAGTCAGTCCATCCTAGGTTCAGTTAGGACGAACTGCTCTGATACCAAAATGTATCATCCTCCCAAGCACGATACCATGCTTATGTCATAGTATCACACTTAGGAGTTGTTACTAATAACTATACAGACCTTGTCTAACAGTAACCCTTAGCCATCCATCGAGTCTCGATCAAATTCTTCTTGTTTAGTCTTCTTCAAGATTCTCCTACGCTATCTAGAAATGACATAAAAACATATACAGGGATGAGAATTATAAAATTCTGAGTAGGATATTCTAGATTACCATATATAGTGTCATCGTCATCATATCCAACTACTTTGGTTTATTTAAGAAAAAGTGATCATGACATATCAACTATAAATTTCATGTTATAAAGTTCAAAAATATCATTTTGCAGCAGGTTAATTTTATTTATACACTTGACAATTAAGAGAGTAGTGCCATGATAGAAATAAGAAGAATATAACTTATGCATATGCAAATGCACATCATGTGATCATGTAAGTGCATTTGTCTTTCTCAGGTTGCTTTATCTTTCTTTAGTCTTTACTGCTCTTGGGTAATTAATTTGGGAGTGAGCTCAACTCATGATTATCGTCACATAGTACTGACTGCAAAGGGACCGAGGTGCCTCTAAATTGGATGGACTCATTGTTCAACTACCTCCAACATAGAAGGCTCTCATAGTTTTAGCTGCCTTCACAGGGAGGGACCCAATAATTGCTTCCAAGTGAGGAGATCCACATCTTTTTCTATGCTCTTAGTATAGATCATCATTTGTATTCATATATGAAAACGTTGGATGTACTTATGGTGATGCTACATAACTCATTTGCAACTTACTTATGCCAGAAATCCAGCAATATGATAGCTAAAATAAAGAATATCCCCAAAATAGACAGCATAGTAAAAAATCCAGCCAATCACAAAGACCATAATCATCATGTAGAGATTATAATTATCATAACTAACATGTCAACATAATATCATTTGCATATGTAATTGCATAAATAATTCAGTCCAATTGATTTATCCTAGATTATGGAACTTCTAAATCTTAAAACTCTCAAATTGTTCTATTTTCCTTAAATCTGCCTTGAGATTCAAATTGCACTAAAATTATATTTTAATTCATTTTGATCTAAAACTTTAATAGATTCTAGCCCTATTAGTTTACTTTCTGAACCTCTTTAGTTTCACTAAATTTTGAGGTGTATAACATAAGTTATTAAGGTTTTACTCAAGGCTGCTCTATTTCAGGATAGACTTGCACACCTAAACTTGGAAAATCACTAAAAATTCGTCTTATAGTATCTTGATTTGAAAATTTATCAAAATATACCTATTTGGAAGTTTTATTTTAATTCGGTAAGTAAAGCTCGAGTTATAAGCTCCTCAAGTGGGCTGCTTAGTTCTAACTCTAATAGAGCATAGGTCAATTTCAAAGAATTATTGAAAGCAATATACCCATGATCTAGTTCTAAAATTTTATAGACATGATCTCTTGCATGTTATCTTTCTAACAAAAATTGGTTGTGCTCAAGTTGATGTTATATAGGGCAAGTTATACCTCTCACATCACAATCTGGTTAGGATAAAAAGTGAAATCCAATAGCCTACTTCTAAAAATGATAAATATTTCATTTCAAGTCCAATGGACCTATAATTTATATGGTTGGATTCGTCTTTAAGTCTAGTTTCATCTAAAATTAGTTTCACTTGAATATGAACTCTACAGATTGAGAATACCATTCATTGTATAGATGGTCGCTAGGATTCCTTCCAACAACTTTTCTATTTTGTATTTTTCTTAGTATTTTGATCTAATCTTCAACCTAAACCAAGTTTCGCTATCTCAAATCACTAGAAAGAAGTCACATTGACAAACTCTAGCAGCTTAAAAACCTTAGAAACAACAGCATCTAAGAAATTGTACGTCAAAATCAATATTTGTAACTCTTCTACTTCCTCTAAAGTCTCAAGATGGGTGTAAATCACTTCTAGTTCCTTGCTTTGCTGTGGTTATAAGCCTCAAAGGAAAGAGGTATTGGGTCTATCTTAGAGTTTTTTTTAGGGATAAACAAGGAAAAGAGTTCAAGATTTAGACAAGAAGAGCAAAGTGCAAGAGTTTGGGTAAGTATGAGTGTGTTGGGGAAGAAAATGAAGATGGAGAGAGTGAAGGGTGGCTACATGAAAATTTGAAGGAGAAAAAGAGGAAAATATTGGCTTGTTTGTTAAGTTAGAACTTGAATCCTGTGGGCATAAGACCTAAATTAAATTTTATTAAGCTTCAATTTGTGTGGCCATCCTATGGCCACCAATGGGGCTAGTGTGGCTAGTTTCTAGCCGCATATCCTTGGGTTTTTAACTGATACTCATGCTATTCTATTTAGACTCCTACCAATTGGGTTTTTCTATTACAAGGCACTATTAGTAAGATGTTTTCCCTCGGTTAGCCAAACATTACTAATCTTTTCTATAAAGGGATTTTAAATTCACCTTACCCTATAATTAGTATTTTCTTATTATTGATTACCCTCTAATAATGTTAATTAACTAAATGGAGATGTTACAGTACACTCCTCTAAAACTTGGCAGATTTGCCTTCCTGAAGTCAGCAAACTTGAGGTATTCCAAATCTACCTCAACTCCACCATTGTGTCCTTTTGAATTCTCCTTATTCTCCTCATTCCTTTGTTCTATTTGCTTCATCATATAGTGAGCAGCAACAACCCGCTCCCTCATGGCAGCAGCCATCTCGCAGAGTATCCCCATAACTCTCTTGGGACCTTCAGGCTCATTGCGGGGCCTACCATGCCTCCCTAGTTCCATTAGTTCTTGGTACACAAAACAGAAGATATTTAGTTGATCAGGCTCAACATTTATGTTGAGTGGACGAGCAACTAACTACATTTAGAATAGACGATCATGCATTTCTAAACCCTACATCCCATTATATAGACAAGACTTAAAGCATGACTTAACTAATGCGTATGCTTAGAAGCATAGTCAAACAATCCCTCAGTTCTACAAGGACAACATGCTCTGATACCAAAATGTAAAATCCTAATAATCCCGTACTATGCTAAGTCGCATTATGGGAATTGCTAGTTGTTACTTTTGCTTGCGGAACTAACTTGGTATTTGAAATTACTTTATATCAAAAATAGGGGTAATTTTTTTTTTTTGAGCAATGAAATAAAACCTTTTTGAAAAACAATAGAGCCATGAGCGCATCATAAGCATATAAAATTAAATGTCATTACTTGTATCCTTGTAGTGCGTTAAATAAATAAAAGCAATGTAAAAAACAATCATCTCAATTAACCACAATAGTCATTCCATAGTCATCACAGTTAGATAGATACAATAACCATAAATATGTCCTACATAATTTGTCATGGGACCAATATCTATTATTGGACCTACAAAATATCCCTAACAAGATACAAACATGAAAAGAAATACATAATAAATCTCTACCACCAATACATGCCATAAAAATGATAACCCTAAAACTACAAACAAAAAGGGGCTATATTCGCATCCAAGCTCAGCATATGCTATTTAAACCATTCTCATCCTTATCCTAAGAACAGAACGAATCCATTCCTAAAACCACCGAGTGCGTCATCTCCACATCTTCCCCCTCAAGCTCGACCATGCACACAACGCATGGCTCGAGTATGAATGAATCCTCGACCATGGCCCTGGTGTACCACCCTCCAAACACATACACTATGCTCAAGTCACGGGCTATGAAAAACTTTAAAATAAGAAAATATAATATATATGACCCATAAACTTCATAATTCTTTACTGAATAAGGATTGATAAACCCAAATATTCGATACATATTAAGTAAGATAATTAAAATTCAGAAGAAACTTAACTAATGTTATAGATAACTTGCATCGGTCTGCAATCTTCACTTTGTAGTTATTGGATGCCCACTTTCATTTCCCCTCATTGGGCTAGAGTCCGAGTCCTGTATTGTGTATATGTCCCATGATATCTACGACAGACTTAAAGTCCAGTCTATATACAAAAAAGTTTACAGAAAACACACAAGCAGAAAGTGAGAACTTAAAGTCCTAAAGTCCTTGGTAGGTATACTTAATCTGCTACTCACACAGAGTGTCATCATAAATATTTCAACCATTTCAATTTCTTGTGAAAACTTGGACACATACACATAGGCACTAGTTCAATTTTAAGTTTGAAAGCATATTTTTCTAAGCAGATTGCTTCTTCTAACAATCATAATTATAACAACATATTAGCATAATAGGAGGCTTAAATATGCATATGTTGATGCACATACTTGACTTATGCAAGTACACTTGACTTTCTTATCTTTTTCTTTAACTTGCAACTTGAACTTTTGTACTTTGTCCCTAGAGGTGAATGGTCTCTCTCACCTTTGGGTAATAGCTTGCTTCTCAGCATCGAGCTTGTTCCTATACAAGAGTGTCGGGTTTACTTTCCCTAACCCTCACACTGGTCTATTCCCCTTAGATTTGGTCAGGGGCTGGCCTACTATGAGGTGGAGGCTCGGTACGTCTCTTTGCAAGTTCTTATCATCCTTTTTCATTCTTATACATTGTCATGCATGCATATGCCATATGCACTTGTGCACATGTCTCATATCTTACTTTCAACATTCTTGTATGCATAATTTTCATGTAGATAACATATAAATACTCATAACAATCATATATTTTTACTAAAAATTCGGCAGCATAACAACTGTAAATAGGGAATCCCAAAATAGACCATGTATTTAATTAGCTAGCCAATCATATCAATTATAATCATCATGATTAAGATGTTAACATAACACTTCTTTGGTATGGAATTTGCATAAATATTTATGCCTTTAACTTTCCCAAAGCTCATGGGATCCCTGGATCAAGACATTCTCAAGTTATTCTTTCTCCCTCAAATCTACCTTGTTCTTCTAAATTTCACCAAAATCCCATTTTAATGTATTTTAATATAGAAATTTAATAGATTGTAGATTTATTTGTCTATTTTTAAACCTCTTTAGTTTCACTAAATTTTGAGGTGTATAACTTGAGTTATTAAAGTTTTGCTCAAGGTTGCCTTGTTTCAAGGTAGACTTACATTCTTAAATTTCGAAAATAACTAAAAATTCATTCTTTATCATTTTTATTCGAAGTTTAATTAAATGTAGCTATTTGAGCCCCTTTTTCAATCCCAGAAAGGTTTCATTTCAATTGGGTAAGTAGAGCTCAAGTTATGAGCTCCTCAATTGGGCTGCTTGATATAGCTTTGGCAAGTATATCGAGTCGCATAAGTAATAAAGTGATGAAAAGAATATCGTTCCCATGAGGATACATCAAGTACTGAATAGTCTAAAGGACAACTATTTGTACAGAATGAATTCACGGATGCAGAAAATTGAAATAAAAATTAAATAAAATAAATAAGAAAAATACGATATAAACGGATGCTAATAATGTGGACAAATGCAATGGAATGAATGCTAGGGCTAATTAATTTCACCTATTGCAAACGCATTTACGATGAATTTCCGTTAATCTGTTTCTATCCTAAACTCTCACGGTCATCTCCCCTTAATTTATTCCTAGCCTCTCTCAAGATCAAGCAATACTTTTCATCCTAAACTAATTGTCTAGTCTCTTAGCACAAACTAATATGGGTAAAGGTTGAAGCTCTATGGGTTCCTATGTTGACTGCATTAACCATGTTTGTCTATCTCTAGTTTTCGCTTAGCTCACCATGTTTTTGTTAAGAGGCTCTATTCACAAACCCTCTCTCGAGTTATTGTAAATCCCCGGATCAATTAATTGGCAATTAAGCAATTAAAGCACAAAGAAAAACACTAAGCAATTGACATAGAAATAAAATTAATATTAATTCATAAGTAAAATTGTCAAACAAAAAGGGTCCATTAATGCCGTAACAAAAGAAACTTAGTTCATGACTAAAGAAAAGAAAACAACAAAAGAATATAAAGATGAGGAGATAGAAGAAACAAAAGCCATAAAGTATTAAAGCTAGAGACAAGAGATTCGGAAGGTGTAGATCTCTTCATGTTAAATTTGAGCCTCGGAATCCTTGAATCTTTGCCTTCAATCTCTCTGGAGAAGTCTCTATCTTGGAAAGTATGTGGAAGTGTTTAGGGATTTTTTTTCTTGACGTTACGTGTTGCTTTTTATAGTGTACGGATCCTTTTTCTCGAATTTTGGCCCGAACCAACAAATTGCTAGTGCAACTGAAATACCTAGAGGCAAACGGTGTTGCACTATAGCGCAAGGCAGCGCGCTATAGCCCGCTTGCCTGACAATGCTAACCTTTTTTATATACTTCCAAGCTCTATAATGGTTAGAATAGTTGGAATTTAGCCTCAAAGATAGAAATAGTGATTGTAGATATTTGAGTAAGCTTTCTAATGCAACAAGAATCACCTCAATCGGAGTTCTATAGCCCAAGATACAAGTGAAAGAGTGATGAAAGATCAAACTTGACAGCATCAGAGACAAGATGAAGCTTCAATCTTGTTTCGCCTTTTTCTCCTAGAAGACTGAGAATTGGAAAAAGTGTCCAACAACAGAGTTGAAGATCTTCTTTCCTTCTTTTCAAATAATCTTGAATCATCATAATTCAACTTCTAGAGAGCTAGATATTGAATTTCAAATGCTGAAATTTCTTGATTTTATGCAAGATAAGCTCTCTCATGGCACCAAATTCCAACTTAAGTGCTTCTACCTAATTACAAGTAGACCAAAAACATAAATAAGTATCTAAAAACATGATAAAATGACAATCATACTAAAAAAAATGTAAATCAAAATAATTAACTAAAAATAACTAAAATGTTAAAGAAATTCAAATAACTAAAGCGTAAATCTAAATAAAATAAAATAAAAATAACTCACTACAAGAAGTTACCACTGCCCTGTTTCCACTCGAATAGAGCATAGGTTAGCTTCAAGAAATTTATGAGGAAAATATAATCTTGATCTGATTCTAATATTTTGTGGACATGTTCCCTATATATTATTCTAACAAAATTGGTTTCACTTAATTTGGAGTTATATAAAGCGAGTTATGCCCCTCACATTACACTCTAGTCAGGACAAAGAGTGAATTTTATTAGCCAAATTAAAAAATTCATAACCATTTCATTTTAAGTCCAATGTGTTAGCTCCAATGCCCTTTAGAAGCCGTTCTATGGTTATGAAACAGAATGAGCATTAAAGTTTTGATGTATCAAATCAGAGTTTAAGCTAATCTTGTTATATATAAACAATTTGTTTCTAGAAATGATTTCTTTCATGAAAAAGAACTTAATTGTGTGCATTAACTAGTTGAGAATCAACAAAGTCTTGTTATCCATCGTTCTCTTATTTAACATACTTGGTATGGAATATATGCTTTGTATACTTCTTATTTTATCATGAAAGAAATAGAAAGAAAGGTTCAGAAGGATAAATTTGCAACATCAGAAGGGAAAATCATGCCTCAAGAACAAGCACTGTTCATCCAGAAAGATGACTCTGTCCCGAAGGGATATCTTCAGAAACATAATTCTCATGAAGTGTTATACCTTCAAAGCTTCCTCTGCACGCTTCATAGACAAATTCAAAAGGTCAAAAAGGTCATTTGACAAGGTATAGAAGAGACGTTGACAAAGTCTGAATATTTAGCAAGCCAACAAAAGGCTACTTTTCCACTTTTGAGTAAGTTTTGATGAATGTAAAAAAGGAAGGCTATTTCTTCTCTGTCCAATCGTAGACCAGCAAATGAAAGAATCACAAGGATTAAGGCCTACGAGCTTCAACGGTCATATTTTGAAAGTCTATATAAGACTGGTAGTCGAAGAAAGAATTGTTAGACTGTTTGAATATTTCTTGTGTAAAAAGAGCTTCCTTCTTTCATCTTTCTTAACTATCTGTAGCACTAGAAAGTTACTCATTGTAACTTCTTTCCAAAAGAAAATCTTCTCTTTTGTCCTCTAATAGACAATATTCTCTCTTTGAGAATTTAGAGAAGTCATACACACAATGTTTTATTATTTATTCTTGAGAAAGTTTGTGTCAGTGTTCAAACCAAAACATATTGTTTACATCATTTGTATCTAGACCCAATAATGGTCAGTGTAAGCTTGGAGAGGATAGGAAAACACTACTCGCTTGTAAAGCTTGGAGAGGCTAGAAAAACACTACTTATTTGTAAAGCTTGGAGAGGCTTGGAAAAAGACTACTCGTTTGTAAGAAGCTTGGACAAAGAACACTCGTAGGTAATAAAATATCAACAAAGTGTTGGGGACTAGAAATAGGCAAGTGGTTTGGCCGAACCAGTATAAAAATCTCTTGTGTGATTTTTCTATCTGTTATCTTGTTATTTGATTTTTTCACAAAAGCTCTTTTCTGTTCTAACTTTATTTAAAATAAAAATGATTTTGTTCTATATAGAACTTAACTGTTTTATTAACTAACAAAATTGTTTTGAACTTGAGATAAATTGTTTTACTAAAGTTTTTCAGGTTTTAAAGTTTCTTAAAAGCACGACTCAACCCCCTTTCTCATGCTATCCCTTCCAGCACAATGGCCTTATAATTTAATGGTTGGATTGCTCTTAAAGTCTAATTTCATCTAAAATTAGTTTCACTTGAATTTGAACCCTACAACTTAAGAAATACCATTCACTGTATGAATAGCTATGAGGGTTTCTCTCTGACAGCTTTCTTTGTTTTGGGTTTGTCTTAATCTTTTGACATTCTTCAATGTAAACCAAGATTTCCTTTCTTAAACCACTATAATGAAGTCATATTAACATCATACAAGATCAAATAAAGGATGACACAAAGAAAACACGTCAGCCACACAAAGCCCTAAAGGACAAACAAACTAAGGATTTGAGCTACCTACTTGAAAATCCTTGAAATTATGGAAGTAAGGAAGACAAAAGCAACTCCTAGCCTCCTTCTTTCCTCATGGAAGCAACCTACATAGAAGTGGGGAGACTTCATTTGATGCTTAATCATCAAAGTGATAGATGGGTTTTGTAGAGGAGAAGATAAGGATTGATTTTCTTAAAAAGGAGCAAAGTGATTTGAGGCCAAAAAGGCCATCAACTATGACCTTGAAGCTCACAGCCATGGAGGTGTAGAAAAAGAAGATGAGGATGGAGAAGAAAAATAGAGGATGATGAATTGGAGTGGGTGGCCAAACTTCTAAGGGCAAAAAGGGGAAGAAAATGTTGGCTTCTTGGTTAAGTTGGGTTGGCTTGTAACTCAAGCTTGATAGGTTAAATCTCATTGGTAGGTTTGACACAAAATTAAATTCTCCTAAGCTTAAATTTTAGTGGCTCATGTTTAGCCACTAAGAGGATTTTGTGTGGCTAGTTTATAGCCACACATCTTAGGATTTTCAATTGATACTCATGCCCATAGATAGTATAGGACTCTTAAGGATTAATTCAAGATGTTCAATTATCAATTTAAGTATCCTAAGTTACCTGAACCACTATAACATTGTGTAAGTAATCCCACACTCTTATTCAAACCTGTGGATAAAAAATCTCAATTTAAAGTTATTACAGGTATTTTAGTTATTTATCAGTGTCATGGGGCCCACAAAATCTCAGAATTGGATATTTTTCTACAGTTGCCCCTCTCGACAATTGTAAACCCTCAATTACAACTCTGCCATTATAATCTAATAGTTATAATTTTGTACCTCTTTTCTATGGTTTGCTTATTTATAGTTTTGCCCTTACCTCAGGCCTGAGCTTCCTTCCATCCTAGTCTACCCTTAGAACTCGAGATATTATACCAAGGGTGGTACCTGGCTGGCAGCAGAAGAAGAGGAATCCGAGGTCAAGCAAATCACAGAAGGATACAATGGCTCCGAAGGATCAGACTCCATAGAATATGTCAAGGTTAGGTAGGTGCTGGAGTCGGACTCTCCATTAGTGGGGTACATTAGAGGATAAAAAAATGGATGCAAGTCATCCAAAGTAATGTCTTCATATGGATCATGTGGGCAGAAGAACAGGCTCATAACAGGTGCAAGAAACTAACACTATGGAACATGTAGACCCTCATGGCTGCTTTAGCAGTCAACACAGATGCATTTAGCATCGGGTCAAGGTGCCAATGCATAACTGGAAACTCAATGAAGATCACTACGTTGCCCGACAGCATCCTTTGAAGATGACATGGAAACATGGGAGTGAAAAATACAAGATTTCTCAGCAGGATCCCGACTAAATAGTCAATGTATCATTGTCATCGTCCCAACTACTTCGACTTTAATTATGAAAACGGTGAACATGCATAGGATCAATTTTAAGGGCTTTGAAAATATAAGTTCTCAAAGTTGGTTTCTTTTAATCTTAATCTCATAAGCATAACATAAAGCAACATAAGGCCATAAAATAGGAATATACACCCAAAAGTATAATATAAACATTCATAACCATGCATATGAGGGAATGAGGATACATGCACCTTCATGCATTTCCATTGACTTTGATTCCTTAACTTTTGTAAATTAGCATGTGTAACATCTTAATAATATCATACTATGCTTAAGTAATTTTATGGTATTACTAGTTGTTACTCCTAACTAGCGAAAGCTCTTATAATTGGAATTAGCGTATTATACAAAAATAGCTTGCACATTTAAAAAAAAAAAAAAAACCTTTATGCTTAAAAATTGAGCCTTTAAGCTTTTACTTACTCGCATACACATAGACATTGTTCTTTATATCACAGAGTTACTAGAAAGATGTATGACAAAATAGAAATAACATAACACCATACCTTAAACCAATGATGCAATAATACATAATCAAGAGTCATCATTACATTAATAATTATCACATATGTAATAGGTCCAAATTAAGTAGCATGACTTCCCACATGCTCTTAATTACATGTAAACTACACAACTAGAGCTCTCAAGAAGGTGAAAATACTATGCTACTATCTCGATCCTCCTTAGTTAGATGAAGAAACATGGCGGCTCCTTGTCTTATCTAGTCAGGTACCGTCAAAAGTGCTACCATAAATGCCATCAACTCTGTCTGAAGATGACACAGAAATGTAGGAGTGAGAAATACAAGATTTCTCGGTAGAATCTCGACTAGACCATTAATGTGTCATTATCGTCATCTCAGCCACTTCGGGTTTAATTGTGAAAACAGTGAGCATACATAAGTTCTATTTTTAAAAGGTTTGAAAATAGAGGTTCCCAAAGTGGGTTTCTTTTAACCTTCCCCACATAAATATAATATGAAGAAACTCAAAGCTACAATATAAGAGCACATACATGTGAGAGCATAGTATAAACATTCATGACCATACAAATGAGAGAGTGAAGATACATGCACATTCATATAACTTCTTAGACTAGACCAGAGTCTTTCTTTAATTTTACTTTCATATTTAGCATGTGCTTAACATTTTTTTATTTTTCCTTTGAAATAGATTGCTTTTGCACATGAGCTCATTCCGTGACCGTCGTCACGTAGTACTAAACCAAATAGACTAAGCTGATACTGGTTACCTCTAAGTTAAAGGGCGTCCATGTCATCCTTGCCTCCTTTATAGAGGTTTCTTGAGTCTTTGTGGATCACCGTCTCTCACTTCCCTTAAAAAGTGATCGAAGGATCATATCCTATTCTTTCTTTTCTTTTGTTATGACCATGTCTTACATGCATTACAATCATTAACCAAGCACATGTGAACATGCGATAGTATGACTAAGTCCATAATTTTGACGAAAATCCGACAGCATGACGGCTGGGCCGGAGCTTCCCCAAAATGCCAATCATGAAATTTCAACCAACAATCAACTATATCCATTTTTATATCATCATATCAGTCATTCAATCATGAGACAATGCTAAATCAAACTTGTCATACATCATGCCTAATGGCATCATCCATTCATACCCTAAAGGGTGTTTATAGTTGTGTTGTTCTTTGTGAGAAGTCTTATGAATTATCATATGATTTCTCATGGTTACCCATGAGAGAATCAAATAGTTAAAATAAATGTGCATGAAATCTTTTAGTTACTTATTCCTTATGGGAAACTACTTTTTACTTGGGTACATGTTTTATGGAACACTTGTTCAAATTAATTAAGTTAGGTGATTATTTCCTTTCCTTGAGATAGTGCACTTAGTGATTCCTAAGTTCATGGTATGCTCAGAGACCCTAATCAGACTTCTGTTCCCAAGGAGTTCGAGATTCCTCTAATCCTTGGATCATAACAACACATAACCACACTCATGAACCCAACAACACCATATTCACTAATCACTAAGGGTAATTTTTAACTTATCCAAGTTGCAAGGTTTCAAGTTTTTATCATTAACATGACAAGATCTTACCTTAGATATTATAAAAGTTATCATACTTTATAATGAGGCTATAAAGTTCCATTCTTTAAGAAAGTAAGTGCCTCTAAAATTATGCTCGTCTTAAGGATTCATTCTTTATGAAATAATAATGCAAGATATTAACTTTAGAACTAAAAAGTCTTATTCTTAATGAAAGTTGACACTTTTAGTTATTCTAAGACCATCAAGGTCTCAACTTTATGATGTAAAGTTGTCTTAAAGTCTAAAAGATTCCTACTTTATGAACTAATGATATAAAACATTAGCGTTAGAGTTATAAAGTCTTGATTTTTATAAAAGTTAACACTTTTATGACTCAAAAGTGACATTCTTGCTTAAAGCTTAAAACTTTACTCAATATATTCATCTCAAGGTTCAACCTTTACAAGACTAAAGTGCAAACTCATAACTTGACGACTTAAAGTTACCTTCTTGATTGAAGTTTAAAACTTTATGAAAGGATTGGTATCCAAGAGTCAATCTTCAAGACATAAAGTAACACGATATCATTTCTATAACTTAAAAAGGCTTCATATTCAAAAAAGTTTAGACTTTTACATATATTCTTGTCTTCAAGACAAGACAAAATAAAACTTTAAAGAAGCACAAAACTTGCGCCACTTTTAAGGTTGCAGGTAACAAACTTTTTGAAATTTCATGCATTAAGAATATGTTTAATCTTGTCAAATCAAAAGAAAATGATAAAGGTGACAACTTTTCCAATCATAAGCACCTTCATAAGAAGATAAACAATTTCACACCCAAATACACCACCAAAACATCAAGATCTCATGCATTAAGAAAGGAAAATGGAAACTTTAAAGCACTTAAAGAAAGGAACTTTTCAAAAAAAAAACCAAGAACACTCATGAACAAGAACATGAACATATTTTACCAAAAATAGAAACTTTTGCTCATGAAGAGCATGAAAGATTTTCTCAAGCTTTCACTTGAAGGTCTTGGTTATGAGAGGAGCCAAGCTTCAAGCTTTCTTAAGTAAACAAAATAGAAGAGTGAAGATCACTACCTAAGCTTGAAAATGGCGTCCTTGAAGGAGAGGAAAAAGATGAAGAAAACTCCTCCTTTGGTGAAGATGGTGATGGTTTGGCTTGGAAAGGATGAGAGCTCTTGAGATCTCTTGAAAATGAGGTTGGTAGTGTATAGATCTTGTCCTCAAAGACCCAAAGATGAGGTCTTTGAAGGGCTTGGTGAGAAGGGTTTGGTTATGGAGGTGGTGGAGAACGAAGAAGAAGAAGAATAAGAAGAATGAAGATAGAAGTGAGAAGATAACAACCTTAGAGAGAGAATGAGAAGTGTGAAAATGAAAATAGATGTGTGTGGGAGAAAGAGAGTGGTCGTAGCATGTATAGAGGGAAGGGGAGATATTTTTCTTAATTTAGATTTAGGGGGATAAATAGAATGTAGGAAGAGACAAAGAGTGGTCAATTCTTACATAAAGCACTCTTGTCTCATGCTTTATGCTTTAATGACATCACTCTTTACTTTATTGCCGAGTTGACTAAATTTGAATTATATCATGTGATTAAGTGTTGTTGCAACTTAATTAACACGATTAAGCAAGAATTAGTGATTAACACACAAGAACATAATTAAGAAAATTAAACTTGTAATTAAACTCAATTATCCTTAATTAAAGTCGATTAAGTTAATTAAGGGTAATTAGTGCTTAATTAAGCTATTGAGAGTTTGACTCACTTAATTAGAGATTCTCTAATCTTAACTAAGCATCCTCTTTGCTTTTCTCATCAGAGTGAACTCATAAACACTTCATTAATCCCTTAATTAAGCCTTAATCTCATAATTTCTCTTTGAGTGCCTAACTACTTAAGGTTATTGAGATAATTTAGCACGACAGAAAATTGAGGATGTTACAACACGTGCTTAACATTCTTTCATTACATCCCCTTGGATAGACTGCTATTGGACATGAACTTATCCATATTCATTGCCACACAGTTTTTATCTAAAATCAAAATAAGCTGACAAGGGTTCCTCAAAATTGGAAAGATCCGAGCCCCATATCTCCAAAGTAGAAGGGTCTCTTGATGGGTCACCTCCCCTTTTGAAAGATCACACCTACTTATTTTGTCTTTGTGGATTACATTTCCTCTTGAATTTTCATATGCATTATGCTTAAAGACAAGACACAAACAGTCATGCAATGGATATGTCTAAGTCCACAATTTTGGTGAAAATCTAGTATTATAATGGCTAGATTGGAACTTCTCCAAAATTTGCCAATCATGGAAAATTCAACTAGTAACCAGTCATATTCATTCCATATCATCATATCAAACATCAATAATCATTCAATCATGAGTTAATACTCAATCAACTTGCCAAAATCATGCTTAATAACATCATACATTCATACCCTAAAGGGTATCTATGGTTGCATTGTTCTTTGTGAGACCTCTTATGAGTCATCATATAAATCTCCATGTTCACTCATAAGAGAATCACATCGCTGAAAATAAATGTGTGTAATAGGCTTTTATGCTTTTTCCTATATCTTTAACTTAAGAGAAATGCCTATTCATTCAATCATACGATTAAGACCTTAGTTATTTCAAATTTGCATTTTCTTTCCTATTTTCTCTTGTTATGGCTAAGACTTATATTGATTTTAGCCAAAGTTTTGTCTTCGAATCTTTTAATCCCCTTGAGATGGTACAATAGTGATTCCTAGGTTCATAGCATGATTAGAGACCCTAATCATACTTCTGTTCCTAAAAGATTTCAAGATCCCTCTAGTCCCTTGCGTCATGATAACACATAACCATACTCATAAACCTAACAATACGATGTGCTTACCATCATCAAGAAGTGATTTTTATTCCAAACAAAGTTGCAAGATTCACACTTTATTAAATAAAATTACAAGATTCCATCTTTTAAGAGTAAAGTTTTAATTTTTAAGAAAGTTCAAACCTTTATTCAAGATTTTTGTCTTCAAGATTCCACCTTTATTAAATAAAGTTGCAAGATTCCACTTTTATGACCAAAAATTCTTGTTCTTTAAGAAAGTTTAAACCTTTACCCATTATCTTGTTTTCAAGATTCAATCTTTATGACCAAAAAGCTTCATTCTTTAAGAAGGTTTGAAACTTTATTCAATGTTTTGTCCTCAAGGATTAATCTTTACAAGATAAAGTTGCAAGTTTTCACCTTTATAATGAAAAAGCTTCATAATTTAAGAAAGTTTGGATTTTTACTCATTATCTTATCTTTGAAAAAAACAAAATGAACCTTTAAGAGAGTGTCTCTTTTAGATGCCATTTTCTAGGCTTCAAAGAGCAAACTTTTTAAATTTTATGCTAAGGAATGTTCTTTGATCACATCAAAACCATGTTGAAGGTGTAAAAAGAGAATCTTTTCAATAATGAATTATTTATGCTAAAAAGAACAAACTTTAAGCAAGATACTTTTCAAGAAAGCATTTTTCTTTTCACAACCCTCATGAACACCAAGGACACATAAATGCCTTTCGAAAACAATGAAAACTCTTAAGGCCTTAAGAAGCAAACTTTTGGCAACAACGTAAAATGCTCATGAGCAAGATTCAAGAAACAAACTTTCTCAACAAAACAAAAGGGATCTTTCTCAAGATGTCACTTGAATCTCTTGGCCATGGTAAGGCCAAAGCTTCAAGCTTTCTTGAACAACAAAAAGAAAAGGTAGAAGATCACTACCTAGGGTATGAGTAGTGCCTTTTTGAAGGAGGAAAGGAATGTGAAGATGACATGACTCCTCTGTAACATCATCAATTTCATGTCATGCTAAATTACCTCAGTAACCTTGAGTAATTAGGTACTTAATGAGAAATTATGTGATTAAAGCTTAATTAAGTAGTTAACGAAGAGTTTAGGAGTTAACTCGGATGAGAAAAGTCAAAAGAATGCTTAATCGAGATTAGATAATCTTTAATTAAGCAAGTCAAAGCCTTTATAGCTCAATTAAACTCTAATCGCCCTTGATTAGCTTAATCGAGTTTGATTAAGGTTAATTAAGCTTAATCGCAAGATTAAATTTTCTTAATCATGTTCTTCTGTGTTAATCACTAATCCTTGCTTAATCACCTTAATTATATGAGCACTTAATCATATGATTAAATTCAAATTTAGTCAACTAGACAATAAAGTAAAGAGTGATGTCATAAAAGCAAAAAGCATTAGACAAAACTACTTTATGTAAGAGTTTGACCATGCTTTGTTCCCCCACCATCCATTTTGTCCCCCTAAACCTTAATTAACACAAAATAACACAAAAATATCTCCCCCCACCCACTTGAAACTCACGGCCACTTCATGCACACACACACACACATTCACTTCATTTTTAACTTCTCATTCTCTCTCTAAAATTCTCAAACTGTCCAACCTCTCTTTACACTTCCTCTTTTTCTTCTTCATCTTCTTCATTATTCTCCACCACCACCACCCAAAACCACTCACTAAGCCCTTCAAAGATCACATCTTTTTGTCTTTGAAGATAAAATCTAAACATTACAACCTCTATTTTCATAAGATCTCAAAAGCTTCTCCTTCCTCCAAGCCAAAACCGCCACCATCATTACAAGAGGAGCCATCATCTTCTACTTCCTCTTCTCTTGTTTTTGCACCATCTTCACGAAAAGGTAGTGATCTTCATCTTTTTTATTTTGTTTACTCAAGGAAGCATGAAACTTGGTTCTCTCCATGACCAAGATCTTTGAGTGAGAACTTGAGGAAATCTTTCATGCTCTTCATAAGCAAAAGTTTCTATTTTTGGTTAAATATGTTCTTGATATTCTTCAAGTGTTCTTAAGTTTCTACTTTTAGAAAAATATGTTCTTGATGTTCTTGATGGTATCTTGCTTAAAGTTGTTCCTTTTCTTATGATGAGTTGATGATTAGAAAAGCTTCATCTTTTTATGTTTTCATGATTTGATAAGACTATGAATATTCTAAAAGCTTTAAACTTTAAAAAGTTTGCTTCTTAATACACAAAAAGTGGCGCAAGTTTTAGTGCCATCATAAAGTCTTCTTTTGTTTTGTTTTGAAGACAAGAATACATGTAAAAGTCTAAGCTTTTTGGTATAATAAGCCTTTTTGAGATAGAAAAATGATATCTTGTCATTAATGTCTTAGAAATCAAAACTTAAAGAAAAGACCTTTTATAAAGTTTCAAACTTTAATCAAGAATGAGACCTTTAAGTCATAAAAGTGTTGTTTTGTAACATTTAATTCATAAAGTTCAGATCTTGAACCAAAACAATGCAAAAAGGTGTTAACTTTTATAAAGATCAAGACTTTTTAACCTTAAAGTTAATGTTTCATATCACTAGTTGATAAAGTAGGAACCTTTTCAATGTAGAGACAACTTTAAGTCATAAAGTTGAGACCTTGATGGTCTTAGAATAATTAAATGAGTCAACTTTCATAAAGAACAAGACCTTTTAGTTGAAAAGCTAGTAACTTGTCTCATTATCACAAAAAGATCTAATTTTTAAGACAAGAGTTTAATTTTAGAGGCACTTACTTTCATTAAGAATGAAAGTTTATGACTACTTTATAAGAATGATAACCTTAATAATGTTTAAGGTAAAACCTTGATATGTTAATAATGAAAGCTTGAAACTTTGTAACTTGGTTAAGTTAAAAATCACCTTTGGCGTTTAGTGAACATGGTGTTGTTGGGTTCATGATGTGGTTATACGTTGTCATGACCCAAGGATTAGAGGAATCTCAAACTCCTTGGGAACAGAAGTATGATCAAGGCCTCTGAGCATACCATGAACCTAGGAATCACTAAGTGCACTATCTCAAGGAAAGGAAATAATCACTTAACTTAATTAATTTGAACAAGTGTACCATAAGACATGAACTTAAGTAAAGGATAATTTCATATGAGAACTAAGTAACTAAAAGACCACATACACATATCTTAACTATGTGATTCTCTCATGGGTAACCATGAGAAATCATATGATGGTTCATAATATTCTTCACAAAGAATAATGCAACTATAAACCCCTTTAGGATATGAATGTGCAATGCCATGCGGCATGATGAATGATGAGTTTGATTGAGTTTTGTCTTATGATTGAATGATGAGTATTATGATATGATATAGATATGATGAACTGTTGATGGAAAGTTGATGATTGGCATTTTAGGGAAGCTCTAGTCTAGCCGTTATGCTACCGGATTTCCATCGAAATTATGGACATAGTCATATCATTGCATGTGTCTAGTCAAAGAAGAACTATGCATGTAAAGTATGATGATAAGAAAAGAATTAATGGGACATGACCCTTCAATCACTTTAGTAAAGGAAGCAAGAGACGGCAATCCACAAAGACTCAAGGAACCTCTATGAGGGAGGCAAGGGTGACATGGAGGACCCTCCAACTTAGAAGTAACCAATATCGGCTTAGTCTGATTTGGTCAGTACTGTGTAACGATGATCATGGAATGAGCTCATGTCCAAAAGCAGTCTATTTCAAAGGAAAGTAAAAGAATGTTAAGCACGAACTAAAAACGAAAGTCAAAGTAGGACTATGGTCGAGTTGATGAGTTGCATAGTCATGCATCTTATTATATTCCTTATGTGTATTATCAATGTTTATTATGTACATTAGCATGTATGCCTGTGTATGACACTATGGATATGATGATAAAGTTAAAAGTAACCTGCTTCGGGATTTACATTTTCTGAAACTGTTAAAATTGAATCGATATCTGTCCACTATTTTTATATTAAACCTGAAGTGGCTGGGACGATGATGATGACACTGTGTTTGTCTAGTCGCGATCCTACTGAGAAATTTAGTATTTCTCATTCCTATGTTTTTTGTGTCGTCTTCAAAGGATGTTGATGTCAAGCACAGTGGTGATCTATATTGAGTTCCCAATGTGGCGCTGGCGCTTTGACTGCAGTCTTTGAACGCCCCATGCTATCGGCAAAGCGCAAATGGATGAGGTCTAATCTTCCATGACTGCTAGTTTCAGACTCTCGTGATGAGCCCATTTTTTCGGCCGCATCAGCCATCGACGAGGTTACTATGGATGACATCCACCCCTACTTTCAGCCACCGAGATACCCCACCGACGATAACGAGATTGACTCAGATACCCGTTTGACTCCGATTGTTTCACTGGATTCCGACCCCTCGAAGCCGTCTTATCCGAGCTACCATGTAGAGACTGACCCTTTTCAGCCCTTCTATCCGACCCGTTCTAGGGCATCTCACCGTTCGGGTTCGTCGTAACCCTCGGTGATTCGTCTATCTTCTAATTCTTCTGCTTCATCTGCTAGCCTAGCTTCACCCCCGGTTCATAGGCATGGGTTCATTCGTACCCACGCTGTGCCCTGTGGACGAGGACATGCTCAAGGAGGAGGACATGGTAGTGCTTCTCCCGATGGATGTAGGAACGGTTTCCTCCTACCTAATACCTAATGTGACGATTGGCTGCAGAGATGAGCATGAGGATAGCCCCTTTTGGTCATTGTTATAGGGTTATCATTTTGTTGTATGGCATGCTTGGGTAATAGGATTTCCTAATGTATTTCCTTTTATCATGTATTTGGTAGGTTTCTTGTGTAGGGCCGACGGTAGATATCGGACCCATTATTATCTTATGTATGACTTTGGTATGACTATTATCATATTATTATGGATGGCCATGGAATGAATATTAACTTTATCTAAAATTGTGGTTATTCTTATTGCTTCTATTTATGTTAAATGCGATGTATGTATGAGATAGCGACGTTTGTGTTATACATTCACGATGCGCTTATGGCTCTCGATTTCAAAAACGGTTTACTCATTTTGTTCAAAAAAAAAATTTACCCCTATTTTCGTTAAAAAGTAATTTCTAAAAGGTAATGTTAGTTCCGCAAGTAAAAGTAACAACTAGTAATTCCACAATATGACTTAAGCATAGAATGGAACTATTAGGGTGTTACATCATCTACTAGTGGTGGTGGTGACGGCTTCTAATGGAGAAGATGAGAGCTCTTGTATTCTTGAGAAAATGGAGGTTGTAGTGTTTAAATCTTGTCTTCAAATACCAAAAAGTATGACCTTTGAAAGGCTAGTGAGGAGGTTTTGGCTATGATGTTGGTGGGGAAAGGAAGAAGAAGATAAAAAAGAACAAGAAAAAGAAGTAGAGAAAACTTGGAGGAGTTAGAAAGTTAAAGAGAGAATAAGAATTTGAAAAATGAAATGTATGTGTGTATTTTTAGTCGGGGGGAAGGCCATGACATATACATAGCTTTGGGGAAGATATTTTGCTTCATTTTGTGTTAATTAAGGTTAAAGGAGACAAAAATGGGTGAAAAGGGGGATAAATTCTGTACTAACTCTTATAAAAAGCAACCTTGTCTCTTACTTTCTGCTTTTATAACATCATCAATGCTTGATTCTCTAATTGACTTAATTTGAATTCTAATGATATGATTGAGTGCTCTTACAACTTAATTAGCTTAATTAAGCAAGGATGAGTGATTACTCATATTGTTATGATTAGCATAATCAAATTTTTGATTAAGCTTAATTAACCTTAATTAAACACAATTAAGTTAATTATGAGCTATTAGCATATAATTAAGCCATTAAGAGTTTGACTTGCTTAAATTCAAAATTCTTTAATTTTTATTAAGCATTCTCTTAACTTTCCTCTTCGTAATTATCCTTTTAATTAAGTCTTTATTCTTTAATTTCTCATTAAGTGCCTAATTACTCAGGGTCACTGAGGTAATTTAGCACAAAGTAAAATTGAGGATGTTACATAAAACTTGGGTAAACCAGGAAAGGAATCCTCTTCCTTAAGATTACTCAGAACTCAGAACTCGGAACTCGGAACTCGTGCTTGTGAAACTATGATAGCTTTAGTTAAATTGCCATAACTTGAGTTACGCTTAAGTAAATCACACAGGACCAAGAGAGTTAAATAAAGGATATGATAAGGAATGTTTCTATAAAACATAAGGGCCAAATGGCAGGAGATGAATTGTATGGTAACTTTCTAAAGCGAGGGTAGATTTCTAGTGGCTTATAATCCAAGTGTTAAGTAAGGTATAGAACTATGAGTGCAGGTTATGATGATCTTTATGGTTAAGGTGCCTTTATTGATATGTTTATGAAGATGTTATATATTCTTAAGCATGCTACACTATGTACCTTTTTCCTTTGAGAACGTCATGTATGCAAGGCTATTTTGAAAGACAAGTTATGAAGCATGTGCAAAAGTTCATGTAGCATCCTCATGTTGTATAAGAATATATAAAGTAACACGAACTTGCAAGACATATCGAGCCTCCATCTAATAGTAGGCTAGGGTGATATCATCAAACATGATCAGTTGGGCCAACCCTTGGACAGATTTAAGGGGAATAAGTTAGTGTAAGAGTCGAAGAAATTAAATCCAGCAATCACGTACAGGAGCAAGCTTGGTCTTGAAAGAAAGCTATTGTCCAAAAATGGGAGAAGCCATCTACTTCTAGGGAACCAATTACAGATATTCAAGTTCCAAGCTAAAAAAAAAAAAAAAACAAGAAAGACAAGTATAGTTACATGATTCAGCTATGTGCATCTGCATATGCATATTCCATAATCTCATTATGCTGTGCAATTATTATTATTGTGGCTGCAAAGTTTATAGGTACTACTCTTATAATAGTTCTATGAGATACTAAGTGATTCTTAATGTAACACCCTAATAGTCCTATACTATGTTAAGCCACATTATGGAATTACTAGTTGTTACTTTCATTCGCGGAACTAACATTACCATTTGAAAATACTTGTAAGGAAAATAAGGGGTAATTTTTTTTGAACAATAATGAATAAACTATTTTGAAAACCAAGAGTCATGAGTGCATCGTGAACGCATAATATAAACATCGCTATCTCATACATACAGTGTGAATAAAAATAAATAGAAGCAACAAGAATAACAATAACTTAGATAAACATAACATTCATTCCACGACCATTCATAGTTAATATAATAATACCAAGAGTTATACATAGAGATATAATGGGTCCGATATATACTGTTGGCCCTACAAAAGAAACCTAACAAATACACCATAAAGGAAAATACATAGGAAATCCCTACTACCCAAGAATGCCATACAATAGAATAATAACCTTATAACTACAACGAAAAAGGGTTATCCTCGTGCTCGGCACCACATGCAATCACCACATCACTCATCAGGCGAGAAGAAATCGTTCTCGAATCCACTAGGAGCAACATCACCACATTCCCCTCCTCGAGGACGCCCACGCCCACGAGGCACAGCATAGATACGAAATGAACTCGCAACCATGAACTAGGGGTGGAGTGTGACGAGGAGCTGCTGAAGAAGACGAATCAATCATCAAGCATATCACAAATGAGTAAGAAGGCTCAGATAGGTCAGTCTCCACATGATAACTCGAATGGGAAGGCTCCGAGGGATCAGACTCCAATGAAACGGTCGGAGTCAGACGAGTATCCAAGTCAGTCTCATCGTTAGTGGGGTATCTCGGCGGCTGAAAGTAAGGACAAATGTCATCCAGGGTAACCTCGCCAAATGGCTGATGTGGTCGGAAAAACAGACTCATCACTAGAGTCTGAAATGGACGGTCATGGAAGATGTAGACCCTCATTGCTACACTCGCAGACATCACTGAAGCATTCAGCATCGGGTCGAAGCGCCAACACCATACTGGAAACTCAATGAAGATCACCACCATGCCCGACATCGACATCCTCTGAATATGACATGGAAATGTAGGACTGAGAAATACTAGATTTCTCAATAGGATCGCGACTAGACAAACACTGTGTCATCGTCATCGTTCTAGCCACTTCGGATTTAATTATAAAAATAGTGGACAGATATAAGTTCAATTTTAATAATTTCTGAAAACATAAATTCGAAAGCGAATTGCTTTTAAGCTTAACATCATAACTATATCATCATTACTAAACATACATACAAAAACATAGAATAAACATTCATAATGCATATGGACAACATAAATACATGCAATGACATGCAACCTCATAGACTTAACCATGGTTATACTTTGACTTTACTTTCATTCTTAGCACGTGCTTAACATTCTTTACTGTTCCTTTGAAGTAGACTATTTTTGGACATGAGCTCATTTCGCGACCGTTACCACGCAATACTAACCAAATCAGACTAAGCCGATATTGGTTACCTATAAGTTGGAGGGTCCTCCATGTCACCCTTGCCTCCCTCATAGAGGTTCCTTGAGTCTTTATGGATCACCATCTCTCACTTCCCTTATCAAAATGATTGAAGGGTCATATCCATTCTTTTTTTTCTTATCATTATACTTTACATGCATAATACTTCTTTGACTAAACTCATGCAATGATATGACTAAATCCATAATTTTGACGGAAATCCAGCAGCATAACGGCTAGACCGAAGCTTCCCTAAAATGCTAATCATAAAACTTTCAATCAACAGTCCATTATATCCACATCATATCATCATAATAGTCATTCAATCATGAGATAAGGCTCAATCAACTTGTCATTCATCATGTCTAATGGCATCATATATTCATACCCTAAAGGGATTCATACTTGTGTTATTCATTGTGAAGAATCTTATGAGTCATCATATGATTTCCCGTGATTACCCATGAGAGAATCGCATAGTTAAAATATATGTATGTGGTCTTTTAGTTACTTAGCTCTTATGTGAAATTCTCTTTACTTGGGTATGTATGGGGCCTTTTAGTTACTTAGTTCTCATGTGAAATCACTCTTTACTTGGGTACATGTCTTACGGAATACTTGTTCAATTTAATTAAGTTAGATAATTGTTTCCTTTCCTTGAGATAGTGTGCCTTGTGATTCCTAGGTTCATGGTATGCTTAGAGGCCCTAATCATACTTATGTTCCCAAGGAGTTCGAGATCCCTCTAATCCTTGGGCATGACAACACATAACCATACTCATGAACCCAATAACACCATGTTCACTAATCACCAAGGGTAATTTTTAACTTATCCAAGCTACAAAGTTTCAAGCTTTTATTATTAACATAACAAGGTATTAACTTAAATGTTATAAAAGTTATCATTCTTTATAAAGTAGTCATAAAGTTTTATTCTTTATGAAAGTAAGCGCCTCTAACATTATACTCTTGACTTAAGGATTAAATCTTTATGAAATACTAATACAAGATACTAGCTTTTGAACTAAAAAGTCTTGTTCTTTGTGAAAGTTGACACTTTTATTTATTTTAAAACCACCAAGGTCTCAACTTTCTGATTTAAAGTTGTCTGAAAGTAA
This sequence comes from Pterocarpus santalinus, assembly GCA_031439595.1. Lineage (NCBI taxonomy): Eukaryota > Viridiplantae > Streptophyta > Magnoliopsida > Fabales > Fabaceae > Pterocarpus > Pterocarpus santalinus. Next base: position 42,375,493 of record CM062527.1, read on the forward strand.
AAAAAGGTTCCACCTTTATGAGCTAGGGATATAAAAGATTAACTTTAAAGTTAGAAAGTCTTGATCTTTGTAAAAGTTGACACTTTTGAGCATTATTTTGACTCAAGATCTAAACTTTATGAATTAAAGGTTGCAAGACAACTCCTTTATGACTTAAAGATTTCATTCTTGACTAAAGTTTGAAACTTTATGAAAAGTCTTGTCTTCAAGGTTTGATTTCTAAGACATAAAATGACAAGATATCATTTCTTTAACTTAAAAGGGCTTCGTATTTCAAAAGGCTTAGACTTTTACATGTAGTCTTGTCTTCAAAACAAAACAAAATAAGACTTTATGAAGACACCAAAACTTGCGCCACTTTCCATGCATCAAGAAGCAAACTTTTAGAGCTTTATACTCTTGGAGTGTTCATAGTCATATCAAATAATGAAGAATATGTAAAGATGAAACTTTTCTAATCATAAACTCGTCATAAGAAAAGGAACAAACTTTAAAGAAAATACCACCAAGAACATTATTCTTTTTCAAGCAACTCACAAAAAACATCAAGATCTCATGCATCAAGAAAGAAAAATAGAAACTTTGAAGCACTTAAAGAAAGGAACTTTTCAATAAATCAAGAACACTCATGAACAAGAACATGAATATATTTTATCAAAAATAGAAACTTCTGCTCATGAAGAGCATGAAAGATTTTCTCAAGCTTTGACTTGAAGACCTTGGCTATGAGAGGAACCAATCTTCAAGCTTTCTTGAGTAAACAAAATAGAAGAGTGAAGATCACTACCTAAGCTTGGCAAATGGCATCTTTGAGGAAGGAGAAGAAGATGACGAAGACTCCTCCTTGGTAGATGATGGTGGCAGTTTTTGATGAGCAAGGAGAGAACTCTTGAGTTCTCTTGAAAATGAAGCTTGTAGTGTTTGAATCTCTTCTTCAAAGACCAAAAGATGTGGTCTTTGAAGGGCTAAGTGAAGAAGGTTTTAGTTATGGAGGTGGAGAAAGGAAGAAGAAGATGAAGAAGAAGAAGAGAGTTTTAGAGAGAAGTCAGAGGATATGAGAGTTAGAGAGAGAATAGGAAGTGTGAAAATGAAAAGTGAATGTGTGTGCATGTGTATAGTGGCTGTAGCATTCAAGTGGGTAGAAGAGGAGATATTTTCTTAATTTTATGTTAATTAAGGTTTAGGAAGATAAATTGGATGATGGGCGAACAAATCATGTACTTGGTCTTACATAAAGCACTCTTGTCTAATGCTTTATGCTTTAGTGACATCACTATTTACTTTATTGGCTAGTTGACTAAATTTGAATTTAATCATGTGATTAAGTGCTCTTACAACTTAATTAACATGATTAAGTAAGGATTAGTGATTAACATACAAGAATATGATTAACAAAATTTAATTTTGTGATTAAGCTTAAATATCCTTAATTAAACTCGAATAAGCTAATTAAGGGTGATTAGTGCTTAATTAAGCTAATAAGGCTTTGACTTGCTTAATTAGCGATTATCTAATCTTGATTAAGCATTCTCTTGACTTTTCTCATTCGAGTTGGCCCATAAACACTTCCTTAATCACTTAATTGAGCCTTAATCTCATAATTTCTTGTTATGTGCCTAATTACTCAGGGTTACTGAGGTAATTTAACAGGACAAGAATTTGAGGATGTTACACTTAAAGGTAACTTGCTTTGGGAAATACATTTTCAAACTTGAAATTGAACTTATGCCTATGTGTATTTATCCATGTTTTCATAATAAATCGAAGCGGTTGGAATACTTATGATGACACTTTATGTGCTTAGTGGATTAAGTGTACCTACTAAGAATTTTAAATTCTCACTACCTATTTGTATGTCTCCATAAATGTCCTAGTACAAAGAATAGACTTCAAGTCTACAGCATAGTTTTGGGATTTCTATGAATCGTTGAAGGTGGACTTGAGTTTAGCCCCTAGAACACCAACTCAAGTGTCAAGGTGAGCTACTGGCACCTAAAGTGAAGGATGCAGAATGAGACATATTCTATGTATAATAATAATTATGTTTTGAACTTTGTATTTTAAATTATACATCTTTCTAGCACTTTGGATTGTACATCCTTATTCAGCAATAAAGTATGATATTAGAAAGGTCATATACTATATTTTCTTATTTGAAAGTTTCCATAGCAGCTATAACAACATCTAGAAATGATCGCATGGCTCGAGCATGGCATATATGTTTGGAGGGTGTTATACTCTCCACTTCATGCTGCAGGATTGGCTCTTTTTCCTCGAGAGTATGGATTTCCCATTCCAATGCTTTGGCCTAATTATATAACCAAAGCTTCCTCTTGGAATCATCCTTGAGATCGACTGTGATAGTGGAGAGCTCCGGTTATAGTAGTTGAGTTTTACTTGTAGCCAGGAAATTTCTATATGGATTTCAGTAATCTGGCCTTGCACAACTTGTTGTTGTTGCTACTTTGTTTTTTGGTCGAAGTCTACAATCTAGAATTAGCTCCTAAGGCTCTCTTTCTGTGCTTATAAGTCAAATAGCCAATTTAGATTGAGACTAGAAAGCCTGCATTCTTCATATACTTTATAGTTGAAGGCCATAGTCTCTAGCTTAACAGCCAATTGTTGACAAGCCTCCTTAACTTCAGGAGCTACTAAAACATCTCTAGATTTGGCAACCCTCACAAAAAACTTTTGTAGTAGAGAAAATATCACAGAGTCTGTTAGGAAAGTTCTACTAAAGTGCCCATGCACTGCCTCCAAGTGCTTGGACATGGGAAAAGAAGCTGAATCAGCTAAGAGGGAGAAAAAGTATCTATCTAACTCCTTTGCAGTAATAGAAATCAGCTCAATTGCAAGTGCTACAGAGGTTGGATCCTTAATAATAGGAACCTGTGGCAATGTTATTTCTTCTTCATTCTCGGATAGGATAATCATGAGCCACCATTGAGGAGAACGGGCTCTGGAGATGCCACACTAATCAACTAAGGGGAAATTGATTGTTGAGGACTCTTCCTTGGTTTGTAGGCACTGTTCTTCTGTACCACAGGCTTGCTAGTCCCCATACTCTTAGATTTCTTGGAAGTTTCTGCAATAAAGAAATGGTAAAGAAACAATAAATGAACATCCAATGAAAAGGGGCACCGAGAAAGGCACGATGAAAGGATTACTCACTTTTTGAAAATGAGGCTTCCTTAGTGGAGCTTGCCTTAGCAGGGGCAGAGGGGCAAGTTGCTTCAACATTGGTAGGTGATCACAGGTGCCGAAGAGATGCAAGAATACCTTTTTTTATTTAGCTTTTATAAGAGAATGCTCAAACGTTAAATCAACAGCTTCTTGAACACTGTCTCTTACCATGAAGGGAACTTTGGTGCAGTCAAGGAACCTTGAACTTCTCAAAATAGAAGATATTGATCCTTTCATTGCTCCTAAATTCCTAATCAGCCAACTCATTAGTGTAGAGATTGGCCTACTCAACAAATCTAGCAAACAAATTGTAAGGAAGAGAAATCCCTTACACTAAGCCAAATTACTGAGCCAAACAATGAAGGTTGTGAGGCTTGGAAGACGTATGATTGTACCTTGACTTTGGCTTCAACCTAATAAGGAGATCACTAGCCATTAATATATTACTCCACTGGAGAGTTACATGAGATAGCTCTGAATCATTAGTTGAAAGAAGTCTCTACCAAATCCAAGTTAGCCTATAGTCTCGATCTTGATATAAGCAGAATTGGAGGAATTTCCTAGTTTTCATTTTCATGTTGGCTACCTCATATGCCGAAAGAGAACAGAAAGGAAAGGTGGTCTAGGAATCACCATATACCCACTGGCTGAATTGTATGAGTCAAGCTAGATTTGGTAAGGAACTCTGGGAAGTATTGTTGAATCTAGAGTTGTAGAAACCAAAATGACCCAAACATGGATTTGATTGACTCCTCTTTCTTCATTTGGGTCATCATAGCAAAGATCCTTGTATAGCAGTAAGAGGAAAAAGGCTCCAATATTGAGGTAGCTCCAACAGAGAATAGCAAGAACATAGGGTGCAAACTCCCCTACCACGGCTAACAAGATGGTGCACATGAAGAACTAACAAATACAAAAAAAAAAAAAAAAAGAAACACCTTGTGCTCGAGCTTACCCACTGGGCCACTCCCATTGTTAAAGGTGTTGATGAAGGTGGAATAGACATTGTTCTTCTTGTTGACTTAGAAACCCAAGTTGTTGCTGAGGACATCGTGGAGGAAAGGCACTTCATCCCCATTCACTGGCAAGCCAACAATAGTCACCTTATTGTGTAACATGCAGCTCATCATGCTGAATGGTAAGGTGAAGGCATTCAGGCTATGATCCAAAAGTTGAGCAAGCCATACAGTAGCCCAAAGTTCGATGAGATCTTTTTCTTGGAGAAAAGTAACATATCGTAGATCCTTATCTTCTTCCACCCCTTACACTTTACGTTCACCACCCTATTGAGCCATTAGATATAGCAATCAAAAGGGCTTGGCCAGATAGTAAGCTCGGAAAGACACTTATGGATGTGGAACCATGGGGTGGCCAATAGCAGTTCATACTCAGATAAGGAAATGAAAAAGTTAGCCTCGGCCAAACCATGGTCCAAGTCGTGAAGGGTGGGGTTAAGGATGAATTGTCGATTTTCTTCATTAAAACTTTAAGGGTAGAACAGCTAGAGACTCTAGAAGAAGAAGCCATCTCTTTTGTTCAAGAGAGCTCAATGGAAGAAAATGAAGAACATGAGGGACAAGAAGATTCACACATAATGGGTTCGTGAGAATGGTTAAGGTTTGCTAAGTTGAAGGAAGTTGAATACATGGTGGGTGTAAAAGAGGTTTGCTTAAAATGGGTTAGAAATAGATAGAGGCTTAGAAAGTGAAAGTAATTAGCTAAATTTTATACTTACTAGTTGGATAGCCATATAGCCGCTACTGTAGCTTATTTACAGTGGGTATGTAGCTAACAACTATTTAAAAAATAAGCAGGTGGTTAAAATGAACCCTTGCATTAGACTAACCTTTGCATAAAGAATCATCTAGCCTAATACAAGGGACAATATGTTGGCACCCAAAAAAATTGATAAATGCTTTCGGCCAAGGAGAAGACTTAGCCAAGAAGTAATTTTGACTCTATCCCTACCAATAGGTAAGCCATGAGCTAATTTGGCTGAAGAGATCATTGTCTACGCCATAGTGCATGTAACACCCTCCTAAGTATAACACCATACTTAAGTCATAATAGCATACTTAGGAGTTGTTACTAGTAAATTAGCGAATCTTGCTTGATTATTTACTTTATTTTCGAGAAAACAACATAATATCCATTGTCGTAGTACTTAATAAATATATAAACAAGCGAATAGGGAAAATAGAAATTCCCTTATATACACAAATATCTATATCATAGTAATAACATTTCAATTTACATAAGCAGCTCTACTAAGAGCTTCAACTAGCGAAATAGCCATCCAATGCTAACGTATGTACGTGTTTGACAGCAACCTTTAGTAGCCAATCTAGTCTTGATCAAATTCTCCCAAGATAGTCATCCTCAAGATCTCCTGAGCTGTCTAGAGATGACATGAGAACAAACAAAGGACTGAAAATTTAACATTCTCAATAGGCATTCTAAGCTATTAGACAATCAATGTCATCGTTATCGCCCCAGCTACTTCAGTTTATTATAAAAAAGGTGGTCATGTCATAACAAAATAAAGATTTCATTTTATAAAGTTCCAAAACTAACCTTCTGAAGTGGATTTCTTTTATTCAAGTGCTTAATACAAGACTCGTAATATTCCCATAATTTACATCGGTATATATTTAAACTAGAACATAAGGTTGGACATGAATAAATAAAATATTTCTCCTATTCTCTTTACTTGTTTTTGACTATTTTGACTTAACACACCTACGTATTACATCTCACCATCCCTAGGGTGTCAACATGTATATGCACTTAAGCATTACGTATCGCCGTCCTTAAAGTACAGCCTTTCGCATACCTAAGCATTATGTATTGCCGTCCTCGGGATGCCATCTTAAGCATGCCTTAATTGGAGGGATCTCGTTTTCACCACATGCCTTTAAATTAGAGGGATCTCATTTTGGCCACATACCTCTAAAGTAAAGAGATCTTCTTTTGGCCACATGCTTCCAAAGTAAAAGGATCTTATAACTACCTCCAAATAAAGGGATCTCATAGTCTTCATATAACTGCTTTCAAATGGAGGGATATCATAGCTGCCCCCAAGTGAAGGGATCTCATCTTATCTATTCACATACTTTCGTAATTCATATGCTCATATGCATTTCTTTATTAAGAGAACATAGCCATATCAACATACATATTAGACTCTCATGCTTCAAGTTTCAAGTAGGAAATGAGAGAATATAAATTCTCAAGATAACTCAATTGGAAACAAAAATTACATAATACCTAAAATCTATCTTGGGTTTAGAAAATTCACCAAAATCCAATCTTAAGTCATTTAGGTTCGAACTTGGAACTCAGAACCCAGAAGCATAGGTAAGTCAACTTAGGTTTGAGCTAGTAACTCAAAACCCTGAAACATGGGTAAATCAACTTAGATTCGAGCTAGTAACTCAAAGTGTGCAGGCATTCCTACTCATGGCAGGTCGAAACCTGAAACTTGGACCCTTGATCTCAAACCTTTGATCTTAGACATCAAACCCCAGAACCCGGTCACGACAGGTAGAAATAAGTGAACATCAATATCCACTTCTCCTCGATGAGTATTCTAAAACTCACTCTCCCTCTGAACTCGAAATTTAGAACACAGGTCGTCACTTCATATAAACAAAACCTAAAATATCGATCCTATTATAAGTTACTAATAGGGTAACAGTCACTTCATGAAATCAAAATCTGGACATCGATCCTGTTTTAGGGCAAATTCAGACATCAGAGATAGGAAAAATCACTAAAAATCCATTTCATATCATCTTGCTCGAAATTTCATATGCTTGTACTTACTTACAGTCTATTTCAAACAAACTACCAAGTCCTACTCAATTTAGTTAAGTAAAGTTCAAGATATAAGCTCTACATTGGTCCTGTTTCAGTGCTCACAAAGCATGGGATAACTTTGTTGAATTACTAGGAGTATAGCACTCAAAATTAATTATAGGTTTGTTCCCCTATGTGTTAGCTTTCTAGCAACATTGGTTGCAGTCAATTTGAAGGTTTATATGGCAAGTTGTGCCCATTCGAATACACCCTGCTGAAATTCTAGTCATTTCGCTTGCAATTTTTTGTAAAATTCATAACTTATTCAAATTTTGTAGATGTACTCACCTATGAGTTAGGTTCTATTAAAATTAGTTTCACTTTAGTTGAAAGTCCCTTACTCAAGATATGGCTCATGGACCTAGTACTGTCTAGAGTTGCCCTACTTTTCTTGTTTCTTTCATTAACTTTAGTTTCACTAGGTCTAACTCAATAATATGTGCCTCAAGAACGTCATTATCTGCCAAGATTCACAAGAAACAACAAGATAAAACCCTAAGTCTTTTAACCATATAACCACATATAAGGTAGTTTAGGAGCCTACCTCACTTCCAAGCTTAAACGAGCTTCAAATCTTATCTCCAATACCTCTAAAACTCTCTTGGAGCTATAAACCACACTTAAACCCTTCACTTATCCTTCTTGTCTAAAGTTGAATATAATTCAAAAAGGAAGGTTTTTACTTCTAAATAGTTTTAGAGATAAGAAACAAGCTCAAGAATCAAATGGATTTTGAAGGAACAAGAATCAAGAGTTTATGAGTTTGTGTAAGAAAAATAAAGGAGAGTAAGGGAGGAGGGAAGGTTCGACTAATACAAGGGGAGAAGGAGAGAAAATCTGAAATTTTTTTAGGGTTTATAGGAGTATTTAATCTAGATTTTTAGAAAAAGTGAGTGGTGACTCATCAAGTGATTCACCATCAACATGTGGCCTACATTGCTCCATAAAATTTGGCTGTGTGTCCTACTCTAGACCCATATATAATAGGTGTGAACTCTTAATGACTAAACTCTCTTGTATTTTCAGTTCCTACCGAGTGAATTTCTTATATCTCAAGAAACTGTCAGTGAGAATTTCACTGTGCGATTAGAAATTTTATTCCTTTCAAAATTCTAACCATACACTGTTACTACTTGTATTATTCTACACTCTCACCTATATTTTATAAATTTATTGTTAATTATGTAAACTTCAATGCCCTTTAGAAAACCGCCTCATGGTTTAAGCCGTATTAAGCTTTAAGGTTTTGATGAGTAACAAATCACGCTTTAATTAAATCTTTTGTCAACTAATGATTCGTTACTGTGAATGTATTCTTTTGTGAGTAAGATCACTCAAATCAAACTGAAATATGTTTTAGATAACACAGATAAATATTCTTCCCTATATATCTTGAATATACACTTCTTAGGAATAAATACTTTGTGGAAACTATGATCCCTCACTCAAGATGTAACACCCTAATAGTCCCATAGTATGCTTAAGTTATATTATGAAATTACTAGTTGTTACTTTTACTTGTAGAACTAACATTGCCGTTTGAATATACTTTTAAATGAAAATACAGGTAAATTTTTTCTTTTTAACAATAACGAATGAGATGTTTTGAAAACCAAGAGCCATGAATGCATTGTGAACACATATTATAAACATTGCTATATCATACATACCATGCAAATAAAATAAATAGAAGCAACAAGAATAACAATAGCTTAGATAAACGTAACATTCATTCCATAACCATTCATAGTTAATATAATAATACCAAGAGTCATACATAGTGATATAATGGGTCTGATATCTACTGTCAACCCTACAAAAGAAACCTAACAAATATGTCTACAAAGGAAATACATAGGAAATCTCATCCACCTATGCATGCTAAAGAAAATGATAACCCTAGCTATAACCAAAAAGGGCTATCCTCATGCTCAGCTCCACATGCAATCACCACGTCACTCATTTGGCGGGAGGAAACCGTCCCCGAAACCACCAAGAGCAACATCACCATGTCCTCCTCTTCGGGCACGCCCACACCCACAAGGCACAGCATGAGTACAGATGAACCCACGACTGCAAACCGGGGGTGGAGCTGGGCTAGCAGATCAAGCAAAAGAATCGAAGGATAGGTGAATCACCAAAGGCTAAGACATCTCCGAATGGTAGTTTCCCACGAAATAAGTTGAGTATGATGACTCAAAAGGATCCATCTCTATTGAAGCAATTGGCATCAACCGAGTGTCAAAGTTGGAATCCTCATCCATCGGGTACCTCAGAGGATGAAAAGGTGGGCGGACGTCATCATGGTAATGTCCTCAAACAACTCGTGAGGACAGAAAAACGGACTTATCACAGGTGCATGGAACTGGTAGCTATGGAACATGTAGACCCGCATCACTGCCTAAGCAGTCAGCACAGATGCATTCAGCACCGGGTTGAAGTGCCAATGCATCACCGAGAACTCAAGAAAAATCACCACTATGTCTGACGCCAGTATCATCTGAAGACGACACAAAAATATAGGAGTGAGAAATACTAACTTTCTCAATAAGATCACAACTAGACAAACACTATGTCATCATCATCATCCCAACCACTTCGGGTTCAATTATGAAAACAGTGGGCATATATAGGTTCAATTTTAATGATTTTGAAAACTTAAACCCCGAAGCAGGTTGCTTTTGAACTTAACATCATAACTATATCATCATACATGCTAAAGCATAGAATAAACATTCATAATGCAAATGGACAATAGAAATACATGCAATGCTATGCAATCTCATAGACTTAACCATGGTTATACTTGACTTTACTTTCATTTTTAGCACGTGCTTAACATTCTTTAGTTTTCCTTTGAAATAGACTACTTTTGGACATGAGCTCATTCCATGACCATTGCCACGCAAAACTAACCAAATCAGACTAAGCCGATATTGGTTACCTCTAAGTTAGAGGGTCCTCCATGTCTTAAAGAGTTTCCTTGAGTCTTTGTAGATCACTGTCTCTCACTTCCTTGAAATGATCGAGGGGTCATATCCCATTATTTCTTTTCTTATCATTATACTTTACATGCATAATACTTCTTTGACTAGGCACATGTAATAATATGACTAAGTCCATAATTTTGACGAAATCTGGCAGCATAACAGCTAGACCGGAGCTTCCCCAAAATGCCAATCATAAAACTTTCAACCAACAGTCCATCATATCCATATCATATCATCACACTAATTATTCAATCATGAGACAAAGCTTAATCAAACTTGTTATTTATCATACCGAATGGCATCATACATTCATACCCTAAAAGGGTTCATAGTTGTGTTATTCTTTGTGAAGAATCTTACGTGTCATCATGTGATTTCTCATGGTTACTGATAAGAAAATCACATAGTTAAAATATATGTATGTGGTCTTTTAGTTACTTAGTTCTCATGTGAAATTATTCTTTACTTGAGTACATGTCTTATGGAACACTTGTTCAATTTAATTAAATTAAATCTTTGAGATAGTGCATTTAGTGATTCCTATGTTTATGGCATACTCAGAGGCCCTAATCATACTTCTGTTCCCAAGGAGTTTGAGATCCCTATAATCCTTGGGTCATAATAACGCATAACCATATTCATGAACCCAAAAACACCATGTTCGCTAATCACCAAGGGTGAGTTTTAACTTATCTAAGTTGCAAAGTTTCAAGCTTTTATTATTAACATAACAAGATCTTACCTTAAATATTATAAAAGTTATCATTCTTTATAAAGTAGTCATAAAGTTTTATTCTTTATAAAAGTAAGTGCCTCTAGAATTATATTCTTGTCTTAAAGATTAAACTTTATGGAATAATGATACAAGATACTAGCCTTTAAACTAAAAAGTCTTGTTCATTATGAAAGTTGACACTTTTATTTATTCTAAGACCATCAAGGTCTCAACTTTATGATTTAAAGTTGTCTTAAAGTCTAAAAGATTCCTACTTTATGAACTAGGAATATAAAACATTAACTTTAAAGTTAGAAGGTCTTAATCTTTATAAAAGTTGACACTTTTAAGCATTATTTTGACTCAAGATCTAAACTTTATGAGTTAAAGGTTGCAAAACAACACTTTTATGACTTAAAGATTTCATTCTTGATTAAAGTTCGAAACTTTATGAAAGGTCTTATCTTCAAGATTTGATTTCTAGGATATAAAGTGACAAGATATCATTTTTATAACTTAAAAAGGCTTCATATTTCAAAAAGCTTAGACTTGTACATGTAGTCTTGTCTTCAAAATAAAACAAAATAAAACTTTATGAAGGCAACAAAACTTGCGCCACTTTTTATGCATCAAGAAGCAAACTTTTTGAGCTTTAAACTCTTGAAATATTCATAGTCTTATCAAATCATGAAAAATATGTAAAGATGAAACTTTTCAAATCATGAACTCATCATAAGAAAAGGAACAAACTTAAAATAAAATACCACCAAGAACATTATTCTTTTTTAAGCAACTCACAAGAAACATCAAGATCTTATGCATCAAGAAGGAAATATAGAAACTTTGAAGCACTTAAAGAAAGGAACTTTTCAAGAACTCGAGAACACTCATGAATAAGAATATGAACATATTTTACTAAAAATAGAAACTTTTGCTCATGAAGAGCATGAAAGATCTTCTCCAGTTTTCAATTGAAGATCTTAGTCATGAAAAGAACCAAGCTTCAAGCTTTCTTGAGTAAACAAAATAAAAGAGTGAAGATCACAACCTAAGCTTTGAAAATGGTATGTTCTTGAAGGAGAAATGAAGAAGATAATGGCTCTTCCTTGATGTTGATGGTGGAGGTTTTGGATAAACCAAGAGGGAACTCTTGAGTTCTCTTGAAAATGAAGCTTGTAGTGATTTAATCTCTTCTTCAAAGACCAAAAGATGTGGTCTTTCAAGGGATAAGTGAAAAAGGTTTGGTTATGAAGGTGGAGAAAGGAAGAAGAAGATGAAGACGAAGATGAGAGAGTTTAGAGAGAAGTAGGAGGATTTGGAAGCAAGAGAGAGAATGAGGGTGTGAAAATGAAAAGTGAAAGTGTGTACATGTATAAAATGTGGCCGTAGCCTTCAAGTGGGTGGAGGAGGAGATATTTTCTTAATTTTGTGTTAATTAAAGTTTAGGGAGACAAATTGGATGATAGAGGAACAAATCAAGTACTTACTCGTACATAAAACACTCTTGTCTAATGCTTTATGCTTTAGTGACATCACTGTTTACTTTATTGTCTATTTGACTAGATTTGAATTTAATCATGTGATTAAGTGCTCTTGCAACTTAATTAACATGATCAAGCAAAGATTAGTGATTAACACAAAGAACATGATTAACAAAAATTAATCTTGCAATTAAGCTTAATTTTCCTTAATTAATCTTGATTAAGCTAATTAAAGGCTATTAGTGCCTAATTAAGCTATTAAGACTCTGACTTGCTTAATTAGAGATTTTATGATCTTGATTAAGCATTCATCCAAATTGATTCATAAACTCTTCGTTAATCCCTTAATTAAGCCGTAATCTCATAATTTCTCATTAAGTGCATAATTACTCAAAGTCACTAAGGTAATTTAGCATGACAAGAAATTGAGGATGTTACACAAGAAACACATTGGTAAGTTCAAAAAGATGGATTTACATCATTAGAAAGGAAAACAAGCCATCAGAAGGATCACAAACTATTTAGAAAGATGATCTATCTAGAAGACTCTGCTTAGAAAGGTGACCACTAGAAAGATGCTTCTCATGATGTACCACACCTTTAAAGCTTTTTCTACATGATTCAAGGATTAGGTTCAAAAAGTCAAATGTGATGTGACAAGATTTAAAAGAAGCACTAACAAGTCTAAAATGTTAGTGAACCATCAAATGGCTATTTTTCCTCTTCTGTGTTATTTTCAAAGATTAAGAAAGAAAGCAACTTCTTCTCTATACAATCTTAGGCTAGTGGATCAAAAAGGCTCAAGGCTCAAGATCTGCAAGCTTCAACGAATATATTTTGAAGTCTATAAAATGATGGAAATCGAAGAAAAATTGGTTAGACAAAGTGAATATCCTATGCATACAAAAGCTTTCATCTTCCAATCTTCTTAATCTTCTAAACTACTAGAAAGTTGCTTGTTGTAACTTCTGATTAGAAAATCTTCTCATTCATATTGTATTTAATAATATCCTCTTGCTAAGAATATTGAGAAATTACACACATTGTACTTATTTGAATATACTCCCTTGAGAGTCTTAGTTTGAGTATATTAAACACAACCTTCAAATCTGTTCATTATAACCAGACTCGTTGTAACGTCCGTTTTCCGACTTCCGATCCCCTCTAATATTGAAATTTCCGATTTTCGAGTTTGTCTTATAATTCCGCTTCCGACCTCAATATTAGCCTCGACTTCCGACTTCGTTCCAAGGCTTACAAGGGATTTCTTCCGATTTCCGACCTTGTGCATGCAGCTTACGATTTCCGACTTAATGCATGCAAATTTACGATTTCGACCTTGTGTAAGCGTGTATAAATTTTGACCTCATCAAGATGAATTCGATTTCGATTTCGTTTGAAATGAAGTGACTGATGCTTCCAACTTACGAGTTCGTCTTTGACTTCAGCACAATTTACGACTTCCGACCTTAGCAATCAAAGATCAAAATGTTCGATTTCCGACTTCGTCTCTAAGGCTCAAATGAACTGGCTGTATTCCGAATTCCGACATTATGATTCACAAATGTACGAGATCCGATCTCGAGTTCAATGTCAGTAGCTTTCATTTCTACATCTTTTCGAGTTCCGAGATAGAGATTCTATAATTTCCGATTTCCTGGTACACGGATTAATGTTGTGAATTTCGACCTCCGGAATTATGTTTACGATTGATTCGTTTTGCCTAATTTCCCGATTTTCGACTTTAAATGCTTGGCTTCACACCAGGCTCTGCTTTCAAGTTTCGACTAAACTGGATGTTTTCTGAGTTCCGACTTCATATACAGGAGGTTCATGAGTTCCGACTTTATAAAGTGTACGAGTTCCGATTTCGTTTCCAGAATATACTGGAAACTAGTCCCACTTTAGGCGACGTGGAGAGTGATTCTACCACACAAAGAGGGCAACGTGGAGAGCAAGGTTGGCTGAAACTTGGCCTTATGTTTAGAGGCCAATCAAAACCTTCCAAGTTAACTCCCACTCATGCCTATATAACACACCCTCCTCCTCTGATTCAGACCCCCCTTCTACGTAACTTCTTCTTCACTTCAGCTCTCTCTTTTCTTTTCATCTTTCACCCAACTCCATCATACCTTAAACTTTTACCAAGTTGCAGCTACAAATTTAAACCAAAAATCTGTCACGATAAGAGGTAGGAGTTCTGAATTCTTACTTGACTTTTAGATTATTGAAGTATTGATGGTGGTCTAAATTTTATTTTGATGTATTGATTAAATAATTATGCTTGAATTAATAAAAGATTTTTAGTTAGAAGTAGAATTAGAAGAAGAAAACTAAGAGAAGTAAATGGATGAGGGTGCTGTCTTGGTAGAGAGCCCACGGCAGTCCGTAAGGCGGAGCGTACGGCGTCGCCTACAATCGGTCAAGTCCGATGAAATATTTTTAGATGAAACTAGACATCTAGGGCTTTCTATAGACATATCATATAAGGATTTTGGATTAGAATTGAGGGAGATATTAATTTTTGAATTTCAACCTAGGGTTTTGATTCTGACTCTGGGCAGATTAGGTTATTTAGGGTAGAACTCAACCTATACTACATGAAAATGAGTGAAACTAACTTTGTTAGAAAGCTTACACATAAGATAATATCTCATAAAAATTTCAGAATTTAATAAGGTCCCAATTGCTCCCAGTTCTCCACGCAATTCGCCCTATGTCCACACCGAGCTAGAACAGGGCAGTGTAGGAAGGTCCGAATTCGGGGCTTGTAACTCGAGCCCTACTAAGACGAATTGAGTGGGACTTTTTCTAAATGAAACTTTGTTCTGTTAGCTTTAATATGAGACAAATTTCGTATGATTTGGGTCATTTTTAGATTTTTAGTGGATTTTTACTTTTAGTTGCCTGATTCTGGCTAGTCAATGGGCAGGCCGAGATAAAATTTAGATATCTTGAGTTATAGATACCAAAACTAGATGGGACCAATGAGGTTAGAAAATAGACACATAACATTTTAACATATTCAAATTTGAGGTCCAAATGAGTTAAAATGAAATTGTGGCTTGAATTACAAAAACCGGGTTGGTTGAATATGCTGAGGCAGGATTTCTGCCTTAATGGATTTGATATGGATTTGAGTTCTATGTTGGAATATAAATGTGAAGTTGTGTTCCTTATGATAAATTGATATATTGATTGGCTGGCACTATTCATGGGGAAGCGGATACGTTCCGTTATGCTGCCAAATTTTCGGTAGAACCCATGTACAAGTTATGAATTACATGTTAATGCATATGCATTCTTAAGAAAGCCATGAAAGCTATGAAAAGAATTGTGTTATTATGCAAGTTCCATACTACTTGGACCAACCCCGGATAAGAAGTTAAGGGGAATAGATCGGTGGGAAGGTCGGGGAAAGTAAACCCGGCAATTCCTGTATAGGAACGAGCTCGATCCTGATAAGCAAACTATTACCCAGGAGTCTAAAATGGCCAAGAACTCCCAGGGGACCAAGAGATGGAAAATGATAGAAAATAATGAGAAAGTTTATGAAGGAAAGATCATGAAAGAGTCTACAAGATTACATGAAATGCATGAATACATGGAATAGTTACATCAAGATGTTTACAATTGTCTGTTATAATTGCTCACTGCTATTCGTTTATTTATTTCGATTATCATTCTATGTATTAGTGTTAGTAATCTATTTTGTTTCTTATGCCAATTAAAGTAAAACTGAACCTTGCCTCGGACCAGACATTTTCTTAAACTCATGAAAATGGACTTTTCATTTTGAACATATATTTTATAATTAAATAAAACCCGAGGCAACTGAGAATGTATGTAATGTTAGTACCAGTATAACCAAACCCTACTGAGAATTTTCTTGAAATTCTCACCCCTTTTTGTATCTCCCGCATCATTCTCATTAATCGGGCGATGGACTCCACAGCCACCCTTTTTATTGAGATTCCTGCGTTACAGTTCCACCATGATCCGGAGTTGGACTCTTTGTACATAGCTGGTTCGTGCAATTTCTGTTTATACCTCTTGCTGTGAACTTTGATGTTCCTTTACACCATCCCCTCTTCGACCCTGCTACCCCTTATATTGCCATCCCTTTACACATGGCGCACCCACATCCTGCACCTCCTGCACCCGCAAAGACCCGACCTTGCCCTGAGTCACCACCGCGGCGGTCCCGACATCCCATTGAGTTCGAGAGTGACCCCTCCGAGGCCACGGCTCGTCGCCTCTCTTCCTCCTCCTGGACCAAGCACTATACACCGGCCGAGCCTGGCATGGCTAACGGCTACCTGACGGAGTAGCTTAGCGGCAGGAGATCTTATACAGTATGACCCTCTTTTGGACATCATGTAGCTTTGGGTCAGGGACTTGACTGTAAGGTTAGCAGTAGGTTACGAAATGTCCTTTGAGGACCATAGGGTAATTTGGCAGATGAGGGCATTATGGTCTTTTTGATACACCAGCCCCTGTATGTGTTCTACTTTAAAACTTTGTACATAAATTGAAACAGTGGCTTCTGATATATATATATATATATATGTTTACACGTATGCAGTAACACTATTGCACTATACTTATATTGCACTATACTTATCTTAGTGATATTTTGTTCGATTCGTTTCGCTTTTAATATAATAGTGCGCCGTTTCGTCAAAAAAAAAAAAATTTGCTTATATGATGATGACGATTTAAAGAGAAATCAAAACAGGAAAGGTAAATAGAGTATCAACACGGTAACACGACCTGACTAGTTTCATGCTATGACTTAAGCATAACATAAAATTAGTAGGGTGTTACACTCGTTACTGGTCGTTGAGAGCTTGGATGGGCTAGGTAAATAGTACTCCATTGTAGCTTGTAAAGGTTCGTTAAAGACTACTTTGCTCTAAAGCTTGGAGAGGCTTGAGAAAAACTACTCTACTGTAAGAGCTTGGAGAAGCTTGGAAGAACAACACCCTGATTATAAAAATCTTAACAAAGTGTTGGGGATTGGACATAGGCAAAGTGGTTAGCCAAACCAATATAAGACTCTCTGTGTGATCTTTTAATCCTTACAACTCTTCACTATTTTATACTATGAATCATTTGTTTTATCTGCGTCAAGACCTATTTGAAAATTATTTTGCCCATAACTAACTTAATCACTTTCGCATTCTAAGTTTAAGACTTGAGAAAGTTATTTCTAACAATTTTCAGGAACTTAAATTTAATTAAAGCATGATTCAACCCCCCTTCCCGTAATACTTCAATCTACAGTTGGCATCAGAGCCACACCTCCAAGGTTGAGCTTCCTAATAGTTGCAGAGGGTAAAAATCTAGAAAATGGCATAACAAATCAACCATATAGCTGAAAGATACTCTATCAATCGCCCTCCATATTTTAATAGTGAAGACTACACACACTGGAAGGATAGAATGAGATTCCTTATTAAGTCTACAAGTATTAACATGTGGGAGATCATAAAGAATAGTGACTATATACCCACAATTAAGCAACATGTGCCTGAAGTGGTTGTTGATCCTGATTAACCTCCACCTGTAGTCACAACCATTCCAAGGAACCAATGGACAAATCAACATAAAGCCAGAGTTCAAATGATTGCTAAGGCATAGTATTTTCTCACATATGCCTCGAGCAAGGTGAATATGATAAGATCATATCATTTGACTCTGCTAAAAAAATTCGGGACAGACTTCAAGTTCTCCATAAAGGAACTGATCAAGTCAACGAGACCAAGATTAGCTTGCTAGTCTATCAATATGAAATGTTCAAAATGTTAGAGCATGAAAATATTGATAAAATGACAATTAGACTTATGCACATTATAAATCAACTGAAAGTATTGGGCACGAAATATACTAATGCTGAAATGATAAAAAAGATTCTGAGGAGTCTTTCTAAGGCCTGGTGTCCCAAAGTAACAGCCATTCAAGAAGTAAAAGGTGTGAATGTGCTAAGCCTTGATGCACTCATTGGATCTCTAAAAACTCATGAGATTGAACTCAATGAAGCCCTTGAGGAGTCTAATAGAAAAGGCAAATCCATTGCCTTGAAGTCCACTTGAAGAAAGTCAAACAGCTCTAAAGCCATGAAAGGTACAGAAGATTCAGATGAAGATGAAGATGAATCCTCTGATGATAATGATGATGATGATGATGATGATGAGAAGGATGAAATTGCTTATTTGGCAAGGAGGATATTAAAAGCTTGGATTAAAAGGAAGAAAAGAAAGGCTTTGTCCCTAAAATGGATGCAAAGGAAAAAGCTAAGCAAGATGAAGTTATTTGCTTTGAGTGCAAAGAACCTGGACACGTTAGATTAGAATGTCCAAGGTTAAAGAAGAATTCCAAGAAGAAGGCACCTAATTGATGGCTACACGAGAAGATTTTGCAAAAGAGCAGGAAAGTGCAGAATCCTAAGAAGAAGAAGAAATAGTTGCAAATCTCTACTCCATGGCAGACATAGTTTCTGAAGAAGAAATTGAGGTATTGGATTCTAAACCCAAACTCTGATATAGTGATCTTATGAAAGCATATGATGAGCTTTTAAATGACTCTCAAACACTTACTTCTCATTATGCTTCGTTAAAGAAAAATTTTCAATTAGATAAGATTATGGTGGTGAATTTGAAAATCACTCTTTTGAAAACTTTTGTAATGAAAATGACAATTCTTACAACTTCTCTTTTTCTAGAACTCTTCGACAAAATGAGGTTGTTGAAAGGAAGAATATATCTTTGTAAAAAATGGCCAGAACTATGCTTGTTGAAAGTGATTTATCAAAACTTTTTTGGGCAGAAGCAGTAAACACTGCATATTACATTCAAAACTGTGTTTTCTTATGGATAATCATCAAGAAAACCTCCTATGGATTATGGAAAGAAAGAAAACCAAATATCTCTTACGTTCATATCTTTGGATTTGAATGCTTTATTCTTAACACCAAGGACAAATAGTCTAAGTTTAATCCTAAATCTGATCCTGGAATATTCCTAGGATATTCTTCTATGTCTAAGGCTTACAGGGTTTACGATAAGAAGGCTCAGACAATGGAGGAAACTATACACATAAGCTTCAAAGAGAGAAAGAAAGATGTTGATCAAAAAGTTGCAAACCTAGAAGAAGAAATGGAGAATTTGTCTTTGGATAGTAATGCTCATAATCAATAAGACCTTCAAATAGCCACAAGCAATGAAAGTGATGTTTTTGAATTTCCTACACGTCAATATGTCTCTAATAACATATATGAAGAACCAAAAGAATTACCTATCAAGAGAAGATACATTGGAGCAAGAGATTTGAGAGCTATCTTTCAAAAGCAAATTATTGGTGAACTTTCTCAAAGAGTCAGAACTATATCTTCTCTCAGAACAGAATGCAATTTAGCCTTGATATCAGAGATTCAACTAGAATATATTGATGAAGCTTTGCAAGATCAAAGCTGGATTGATGCCATGAAAGAAGAATTAAATCAGTTCAAAAATACTAAAGTTTGGATTCTATTGCCTTTGCTTAAAAGACATTCAGTAATTTGCACTAAATGGGCGTTTAGAGACAAATTGGATGAAGGTAAGAAAGTGATCAAAAACAAGGCAAGGCCAGTGGCTCAAAGATACAACCAACAAGAAGACATTGATTATGATGAGACATTTGCTCCTGTAGCAAGACTAGAAGCTGTCAGAATGTTGCTTGCCTATGCAGCATATAACGGGTTTGTTTTATAGCAGACAGATGTAAAATCTATAGTATTAAATGGTTTCATTTGTAAGGAAGTTTATGTCAAATAAATCTTCCTAGTTTTGAAAATGAAAACTTTCCTCATCATGTTTTTAAACTTTCAAAGGCATTAGACGGTCTGAAACAAGCTCCAAGAGCTTGGTATGAAAGACTTAGTTCTTTCCTACTTAAAAATGGTTTCAAAAGAGGAAAAGTTCACACAACTTTATTCATTATGCATGAGAAACATGACTTTCTGATTGTACAAATTTATGTAGATGATATAATATTTGGTGCTACTAGTAAAACTTTGCGCAAGAACTTTTTTGAGTTAATGTAGGGAGAATTTGAGAGAAGTATGATGGGAGAACTAAAGTAATTTCTGGCGCTACAAATCAAGCAACAGAAAGATGGGATCGTCATTCATCAAGAGAAATAAGCAAAGGATTTGCTTAAGAAGTTTGGTATAGACAAAGCTAAAAGCATCAGTACTCCCGTGCTCTTTCATGTAACCATATGGACTTGATCAGAGTCTTTTATTAACTTTACTTTCATTCTTAACATGTAATTAACATTCCTTACATGCACTTGGAATAGACTGCTATTAAATATGAGCTCATTCCGTGGCTATTGCCACACAGTACTAATCTAAAATTAGACTAAGCTGACAAAGGGATTTACATGTCTCTAAGTTGAAGGGTCTTCCTTTTCACCCTTTGCCTTTACAATAGAGGGTCTTTAAGTCTTATTGAATCTCCTTCCCTTAAGAAGGATCATGTCCAAATATTTCTTTCAATCTCATAACATGACACTTGACATTACATCATTCATTTTCAATGCACTGTTTCTCAAGAATAAGCTATATATGCACAAGAAATGTTTCTAAGTCCATATTTTTAGCGAAAATCCGGCAGTATAACAGCTAAACTGGAGCTTTCCCAAAATTTGCCAAGCATGAAAATTTCAACCAACAACCAAAAATATCCATTTCATATTGCCATATCAAGCATCAACAATTCTTAATCATGAGTAGAACGATAAGGCTTATCATACATTATGCTTGATAGCATCATACGTTCATACCCTAATGAGTTTCTATGGTTGCATTTTTCCTTTGCGAGAAATCTTATGAATCATCATGTGATTCTTCATCCTTGCACATGAGAGAACCACACAGTTCAGTATGAACGTCTGTTGTGAACTCTTAATTACTTGATTCTTGGGTGAAGTCACCTTTGCCTCAAGGATTCATTTATACCAAATAATTTCATAACATTCTTATGTATACATCTTATGGAGTAGTGTGTTAAAGTTAACAAAGTTTGATACTTACTTTTCTTTTCCTCTTTACAATGGACAAAGCCTAATATGGTGTTTTAGCCCACATTTTGCATTTCAATCTTTTAGTTTCCTTGAGATAGCCCACTAGTGCTTCCTAGGTTCATAGTATGCTCAGAGGCCTTAATCATACTTTTGTTCCCAAAGGTTTTCAAGATTCCTCTGGTCTCTTGGGTCATGATAACGCATAACCACACTCATAAACCCAACAATACCATGTGTTTGCTAGTCATCAAGAAGAAATCTTTATTCCAACAAATTACAAGATTCAATCTTATTTAAATAAAATAACAAGATTTCACCTTTATGATTATAAAGCTTCATTCTTTAATAAAGTATGATCCTTTGCATTATATTCATGTCTTCAAGATTCAACCTTTATGAAATAATAATACATGATGCTAATTTTATGGCTAAAAAGTCTTATTCTATAAGAAAGTTGAAACTTTTAATCATATTATACCTTCAAGATTCCAACTTTATGACTTAAAGGTGCTCTAAGACTTAAAATGTTCATTCTTGAAGAAAGTTAAACACTTTAGTCAATATTTTTAACTTAAGATTCAATCTTGATAAGATAAAGTCGCAAGTTTACATTTTTATGACCAAAAGTTACATTCTTAAAGAAAGTTTAAAACTTTATGAAATGTCTTGTCTTTAAGATTCAATATTTGTGACATAAAATGACGACTTCTTATTTTTATGACTAGAAAGCTTTATATCTTAGGAAAGTTTGGATCTTTACACATATTCTTGTCTTTAAGAAAAATAGAATGAAACTTTATGAAACATATGAGACATAGCGCCACTTTTAGTGCATCAAGAAGCAAACTTTTTAGAGTTTTATGTCATAGAATGTTCTTAGTCTTATCAAAATCATGAGGAAGATATAAAAAGAGAATCTTTCAAATCATGAGCTCTTCATAAAGAAAGAAATTATCTTTAAACCAATACCACTAAGAAAGTATATTTCTTTTTGAACACTCACAAAAACATCAAAACATGTGCATCGTAAGAGAAAAATGAAAACTCTAGAAGCATTGAAAAAGAGAAACAAATAACATCTCATGAAACAAATTCAAAGAATCAAACTTTGCTAAAAATAGAAACTTTGCTCATTAAGAGCATAGATTTTGTGTAAAGTTGTCACTTGAAGTTCTTAGCCATGGTGAGAGCCAAGCTTCAAGCTTTCTTGAGTAACAAAAAAAGGAAATGAAACATCACTCCCTAATGTTGAAAATGGCACTTTATTAAAGGAGAAAATGAAGAAGATGATGGCTCCTCCAAGTAGTAAAGGTGGTGGTTTTGAATGGAGAAGGGGAGAGCTCTTGAGTTCTTGTGAAAATGAAGCTTGTGATATGTAGATCTAGTCTCCAAAGACCAAAAGATGTGGTCTTTGAAGGGCTTAGTGAGAAGGTTTGGTTATGGTGGTAGTCGAGAAAGAAAGAACAAGATGAAGAAGAATTAAGAAGGCGTAGAGAGAAGTTAGAGGATGAGAGACTTAGAGAAAGAATAAGAGTTGAAAAATGAAAAGTAAATGTGTGTGTGTATATGAAGAGGTCGTAGCCTTCATGTAGATGAGTGGGGAGATATTTTCTTAATTTTGTGCTAATTAAGGATTAAGAGGACAAATTGGGTGATGGAGGAGACAAAACATGGTCAACTCTTACAAAAAGCAACTTTGTCTCATACTTTAATGACATTATCAAATGCTTTATTGTCTAGTTGACTAAATTTGAATTTTAATAATGTGATTAAATGCTCTTGCAACTTAATTAACTTGATTAAGCAAGGATTAGTAATTAACTCACAAGAATATGATTAACAAAAATTAAACTTTTAACTAAGCTTAATTACCCTTAATTAAACTCGATTAAGCTAATTATGAGTAATTAATGTCTAATTAAGCCATTAAGAGATTAACTTGCTTAATTAAAGATTCTCTAATCTTAATTAAGTATTCTCACAACTTTTCTCTTCAAGATTGCCACATTAATTCTTTAATTGAGCCTTAATCCCTTAATTTCTCATTAAGTACCTAATTACTCAGGGTTACTAAGGTAATTGAGCACGAAAGAAAATTAAGGATAATACAATTTGTGCTAGATTCAATCTAACCCAAAACAATCACACTAAAATGTTGTCAAAAGAATACTGAGATATATAGCAAGTAGTACTAATCTTGGTCTCTTGTACAAGAAAAGTACTGCTTGTGTTGTTACAGGTTATTGTGACGCTGATTTTGCTGGAGATAAAGTTGAAAGAAAAAGCACAAGTGGCTGCTGCTATTTTCTTGGAAAATCCTTGATAAAATGGTCAAGTAAAAAGCAGAACACAATTGCTCTTTCAACTACTGAAGTTGAATATGTATCTACAACAAACTATCGTGCTCAGATTCTGTGGATAAAGCATCAATTGGAAGATTTTAACTTGAGATATATCAAGATCCCTATCTTGTGTCATAATACAAGTGCTATTAATCATGCCAAAAATTCCATTCAGCATTCTAGATCTAGGCATATAGATATTAAGCATCATTTCATAAAGAGATCATGTCCAGAAAGGAGATATCGAGCTAAGTTTTGTTAATACAGAAATCAAATTGCAGATATTTTAATAAAACCCTTAGCTAAAGATCGTTTCTATTACATTAAAAACCTTCTATTCATGACAAACTTCTAGGCATGCATTCATATTGCATAAATCCAACCCCCTCTCAAGCAAAAGCTTAAAGCTGAGATTGCTACGTAGAAGTAGATTTCCTTTCTAAAGAAGAGTTCCTAAAGAATAGTACTTAGGACTTGCTCAAAAAGATCAATTTGAAATGGTTAAAAAAGCACAAACCAAAAAAGACACCAGAATGAGTTTAGAAAGATACATTCAGAAGATGTTTCTAACATAAACTAGAAGGATGTAAAAGCTATGTTCAAAAAAGAAAGGTTTAGTCTATTGGTTCAGAAAGGTTATTCAGTAAGGTGTTCTCAAACTTATGATTTCAGAAAGATAAACTTCTTCAAGAAAGTTAGCTCATGTTTCTAGTCAGAGATATGAATGTGAAGGATCATGGCATTTTTAGAACATAGGAATATGTTTGTAACTTCCCACTTAGCCACATTGTCACTGTCTAATGAAGCGGGAATTCCAAAACCTTTTTGCTCACCAAAACAAGACCATTTTCACTATGAAATCATTCATATTTCAATGATCTTTGATTATTTTCATTAATCACCAAATCACTTTACACTCTAAAACACCTTCTCTTTTAGAGAACCCTAGCACTATTTGAAACTATTCACCTTCAACCTTTAAGATTCACACTTTCACATTCCTCATTCTCTTTATACCAACAGTTTTTTAATTTTTATGGATTCTAAATGTTTCTGTTTTCCTTGCCTCTTTGATGTTCTATTGTTCTAATGCTTTGTAAATATTTGATGGCTCCTAATGTGGTATTATATGACATGTACTTTATAGCTTTTGATTTCAGGTATATGTGGCTACCTTCAAGTCCCTTGGATATTGGAAATTCTTGTGTTGGCTGGATGTTTTAGAATGTTGCTATGGCTGAAATTTTAATTTCATGTGGCTATAATTGTAGTTTTAATCTTAGTTGATAATGTCTTAGACTTGGAATATAGTTTGGTATTTGGTTGTTGTTGTATATTTTCATTTTGGAGTTTGGATTAGTTTGTTACTAAGTTTGGATAATTATATTGAGTTTCATTATAATTTGGATTTGAATTCTATTCTTGTATCTCTAGATTCTGTTCTTGCAGATTTTTTAATTACTACAGAATTTCCATCTTATTGCAATAACAATTTAGCATATCATGCAGAAATTTAGCATATATGGCAGAATATACAGTAGAAATACGCTGCATTTAGTATATGATGCAGAAATTTAATGTATATCGTATAATATACTGCAGTAATATGCAAAAACTTAGTTTATGATGCTGAACTTTAGTATTTCTACAATAACTTAGTTTTAAAACCAAAAATCAAACCGAACCGAACCAATAAAAATCGATTGGATGGTGATGTGTAGGAACTGATTGGTTTGGTTTGGTTGGAATTTTTCTAAAATCAAACTAAACCGAAGTGCGAACACCCCTAGTTATTATACTTCTATATCCATATTTTATATATTTATTTGTTATTATTTTCAAAACCCTAAACCACCACTCACAATCATAATAAATCTTAAAAACTCCTCAAACAAATGCTGCACTGTCCCCTTTCCTGCTGCTAGGTTGCTTCCAGATCCAGAGACAAATAGTGCCTCCCTTGAACCGTCCCCCCAACCTTCTTTCTTAGATCAGATCGCCGTCGCCTGCGACACTACCACTGCATCCACTATGTCCACCCTATGATGCCACTGCTGTCCCCTGTGTCCAGATCTGAGACGCTAGGTTCACCTCCACTGCCGCATCTAGCTCCTCTGCCACCTCCCTGACCCTAACCTTCACTCAGACCCTAGATCTTGTTCACCTTGAAGCTCTTGTATTCATCATTTTATTTTAAACTGTAAGCATGGATTGACTGCTAGCAATGTTTGGTTGCATAACTTGTCTGTGGCAATCTTACTACTATCTAAGTTTCATATGGTTCTAACATATCTTATTGTAGCAATTTTTATGATGGATTCAGTATTTTGTGGAAGCAAATTTCTCCAACTTTCAACTACTTTATCTAACCTCTAAAGAAAGAAATATGAAATAAAGGGAATGGCAAATAATTATATATTGACTATGTAATTAATTGGAAATATCTAATAGTAAAAAGATGCTAAATAAATTTCCAAGTGCTATTGGTACTAACCAAATGATTCAACAGTCAAACTTGTTACTCTTGTTGATACGCTAAACAAAGTTCCAAGTGTTGAATTCCAATTTACTATTGCTGATATAAGTTGCTTTAATCTATTTATGCAAAAATAAAACATTGAATTTAAATGAAATGAAATGAGATGTTTTAGCTAAGTTGAAAGTTGTTCTTTCTATTATGACAATATGTGAAAGTTAGTAGATTGTTAATGATTTTTTTTAGTTGAACATGATACCAGACCTCAGTCTTCCTTTGGAACAATACAATGTGAGACAATCAATGTTGGGAATGGGAAAATTCTATAAGTTCCCACCATTTTGAATCTGTTTGTGATAGTTATATTAGAATTGTTATTTTTATTCTTTAATCTCACTTTGCTTGTATTGTTGTATTGCTATAGATTTGTGGATTGTTAGATATTAAATTTCTCTTATTGTGAACTTATGAAACATTAGCATATTAGACTTGTGGTGATAATATATTCATAAGCTATGAAATTTTTTCTTGATAAATAGTGTGTTTAAACATGTCCTGTTATAATGGAGATGTATTAAAGTAATGTGGTTTTGTTTTGTTTTAGGCATTATGGTACTATAGATCTTTTTTGAGTTATC
The DNA here is from genome assembly GCA_031439595.1 of Pterocarpus santalinus. Lineage (NCBI taxonomy): Eukaryota > Viridiplantae > Streptophyta > Magnoliopsida > Fabales > Fabaceae > Pterocarpus > Pterocarpus santalinus. Next base: position 42,402,245 of record CM062527.1, read on the forward strand.
TTGAGCTATAATCACTACAGTGGAACATAGAAGTAGTAGCAGTATCATGATGAAAGCAAGTAATGGAGCATAAGCCGAATGTTTGAACCATTGGTATTTCATACTTTGCTCACCACACTAATATATATATATATATATATATATAAACATTGGTTCATAGACTGACAATTAAGTTTATAAATTCTTATTATGATATTGTTTAACCCTTTTAGTTTTTGTTTATTCAAAGGCTTATGGAATGTAGCTTATTCATCATTTCAAATGTAATAAAACCATGCGGCCAATACAATATAATAAAGTGATCATATGTATTTGTTTCATGGTTTGAGTTAGTATAGGTGATGATATATCACTTTTATCATTTAATTTTTCTGTTTTAACAAATTTTTTTATGGTTATTGTGATACAAGCCTGGCCTATTTAGGGCGTGGCCTGACCTGTTTCCATCTCTAGAAATATAGGAGAACTGCAGAATGGCACAAGAAACAAGGGAACATAACACAACCCCTAAACCCTAGTCGGTGGCTGAGTGGTTTCTCTCCCACGACTGCCGCCTAAACACAGCACATCGCCATCGTCTATTGTAACACCCTAATAAACCCATATTACGCTTAAGTCGTATTACAGCATCTTATTGGTTGTTACTTATGCTCGCAGAAAACTAAACTTCGCCTTTAAATTAAGTTATGTGGAAAATACAGTAAATTTTTTTTTTTTTAAATACATTGTCACTTTGCAGTGTTTTGGAAAGTAAAGCCTTGAACAAGAATTTAGATATAGAGAGAGTGTGTCATGTAACATCCCCATATAACGAATAAGAAATAATGAAACATCCATGGGCAAATTTCGATTATTTACAACATTGCCCAAAACTTTTAGTAATTACAATTTACCCCTAAAGATCTTTTCTATAATTACCCCTAAACTTTTTAGAAAATGACATTTAGATCCCTATATCAATAAAATTAGCAGAATAAAGTTTTAAACGAAGCAAAACCATGTAGCGGAATTGTAGAAAACCAATTCTTGGCCAATTGGGCCAGGAGGTGTCAACATGTGAAACAACATGGGATGCCCCTAGACTTGCTCAAAATTACGGAAGTGCCATTAGTTATGGAAACCAAATAGTTCAAGAAATATTGGGGGCGGCCAAAAGTTGCTATCAGACAAGGTTCGTTCAAGTAATAGTAACAACTCTTGAGTGTGGTGCTATGACTTAAGCATAGTACTGTACTTGGGAGGGTGTTACATGTCGCATGAGAATCCATAACACAATATCATAAAATATGAGAAAGATAAATATAATAATCACAAATACATCACATTACATAGATAATCATTACATCCATATGGGTTCATAATATATATATATATATATATATATTACATCGAAGGAGCCTCATGGTCATGCCATGACCCAAATACTAGATACCAAATGCAAACTTAAATAACAAAGCTCATCACAAAAAGGAATATGGGAAGGTGCAGAGCAAATGTAACTACAAGTCCAAAACAGCATAGTCTAGCATCTCTCATCAGACGTCCGCTCACAGTGCAGGGGATCCATGCTCCACTCCATCGGATGCACCATCAGATTCTGGTGATGATATGAAAAAATAACTAGGGTAAGAAATAAGATTTCTCAGTAGCACTCGAACCCGACACTAAAATGTCATCGTCATCATCCGAGACACTTCGATTTTAGTAATGAAAATAGTGAGAATGCATAAGGTCCAATTATTAGGTTTTTCGAAACATGAATATCCAAAGCGGATTCAATTTTAAGTACGTATTATCATTATAACAACAACATCATGGTATACATAAGAGCTTATATAACAAACTTATCATGCATGAACATCTTGAGAGTTTCATTCTTTACTTGGGTCGGATCGAAGTCCCTTTCTTTTCTTAACTTGACTTTATTTTAAGTCTTTTTCACCCACTAAACATAAGTGGTACTGAGCTCATATCGTGGCCGTCGCCACTATAAATTTTCGGTACTTACACTAGCTAGGTCAAGCCATGTCTCATGTAAGCCTTATCCCCTATCCTGACACTAGCTAGGTCTATGCCATGCCTCATGTGAGTTGTGGGTGGAAGGGGAGTTAATTCGGGTCACCTTTCCTTTTGAAAGATTACACCCCAATTTAATCTCTTCTTATTAAGGCTTAAGATGCAAAATTATTCTAAGTCCACAATTTTTGTGGAATTTCTGCAGCATAACGGTTGAACCGAAACTTCCCAAAATTTCGCCAAACAAAGAATCGAATATCACATATCATTAAGCATCATATCATCATCATATCATATTGATATCATCATCATTCATTATCATATTATCATCATATCATTATCATGTCATCATTATCATTATCATCATCATATCATTGTCATCATATTGACACATAGAGGCATACATAACACACAAAGTCTTATGAGTTTAACTTAGTAAACTTGGTGCCAGCTTTGAATTAAATTTGCCTTTTGTGACAATTCTTTTATTAGGCATAGGGCCAATTTTGAAGCTTTTGTGACAATTCATCTATTATTCTTTTTGAAGCTTTTAAGTTGACTTATGAAGGTTTCCAATATCTTAATATGAGGGCCTTAATGTCTTTAAGCTTATTTCTTATTAGCCTTTAAACTTAATCATAACTAGTTTTTACCTTTATAGGGGGCAGTAAATTCAAAAATTCACCATAATTTCACCTTTTACTCTTTTGATTTGAATTTTGGTACAATTATACTTCTCTGAGTCTATTTTTAAATAATATAAACCCCATTCAAAATTCATTTTTGTAACTTGAGATATACACATTTTATTTTGACTGCTCCGTCTGTTAGATTCATTCCGGAATAGTGAATTTTAAACTTTACTGGGAACTCCTCACAAGGAATATGCCAAAACTGTTATATGAGGATGTTCGTCTATGTCTTAGATTTCTACCAAACTTGATTGTAACACCCTCCCGAGTACGGTATTATGCTTAAGTCATAATACCTCACCTGGGAGTTGTTACTGTCACTTAATCGGACCTTGTCTGGCAACAACCTTCGGCCACCCTCGATCTTATTAGTCAACTCCGCCTTGGAGGACCTTCTTCGAGACTTCTGAACTATCTGGAGATAATACGGAAATAAATGTAGGAGTGCGAATTATAAATTCTCAGTAAGATTTATTAAACTAACATAAACTGCGTCATCGTTATTATCTCCGGCTGCTTCGATCTATTATGAAAAAAATGAACATGTTAATAGACTTTTTAGTTTTATAGTTTGAAAATGTATTATCTGAAGCAGGGTTCATTTTATTCACGCGCATGAGTTCTCATTGGCAATATTTCATATTTAGAACATAATCACAGCATACATAAATAGTACAAATTTTCAAAGATCAATTAAACATAGGATGTCATTATGCAAATTCTCATCTTTGAATCCATGCAGATATCCTGATGCCTTTCTTTAACTTTCTTTGCTCTGTAATGAGTTAATGTCATGGATGTTGCCACCATACATTTTCATTGCTTACACTAGCTGGGTCGTGCCACGCCTCATGTAAGCCTTATCCCCTATACTCACACTAGCTGGGTCACGCCATGCCTCATGTGGGTGAGGGGAGTATATTTTCTAGAGTACGATCGCCATGTCATACCCCGTCATAGCGTGATCGCCATGTCACGTTCCTTAGGAATATATTCATCCTGCCACATCCCAGAGTCTGATCGCCATGTCATACTCCATCGGAATGTGATCGCCATGTCATGCTCCGTCAGAGTGTGATCGCCATGTCACGTTCCTTAGGAATATGAGATCTTCATTATATCTTTTAACTGCCTTCACGGGGAGGGATTCAAAGTGCAACTACCTCCAGGTGAAGGGATTCACATCTTTATTTTATTTAACTGCCTTCACAAGGAGGGACCTCATAACTACCTCCAGGTGAAGGGACCCACATTCAATATGTTCATATGCTTTCATACATATACTTTGCCATTTACTTTCATATACCCTTGCATATAAGATTCCATATTCATAACTTAAAATTTCATAACACAAGTTATTATAACTTCACATAATTCTGCCGAAAATTCGCAAAGATAACTAACGTGTCCGCTTCCCCATGAATAGTGCCAGCCAACCAGTACATCAATTTATCACAAAGAACACAACATCATATTTATATTCCAACATTAAACTCATATTAACATCAAATTCATTAAGGCAGAATTCTTGCCTCAGCATATTCAACCAACCCGTTTTTATAATTCAAGCCATAATTTCTATTTAATTCCTTTGGACTTCAAATTTGAGTATGTTAAATTGTTAGGTGTCTATTTTCTAACCTCTTTGGTCCCATATAATTTTGATTTCTATAACTCAAGATATTTGGATTTTATCTCGGCCTGCCCATTGGCTAGCCAGAATCAGGCAACTAAAAGTAAAAATCCACTAAAAATCGAAAACTAACTCAAATAATACGAAATTGGTCTCTTATTAAATCTAACAGAACCAAGTTTCGTTTAGAAAAAGTTCCACTCAATTTGGCTTAGTAGGACTCGAGTTACAAGCCCCGAATTCGAACCTTCTTACACTGTCCTGTTCTAGCCTGGTGTGGACATAGGGCGAATTGCGTGGAGCACTGGGAGCAACTGGGACCTTATCAAATTCTGAAATTTTTATGGGACATTCTCCTATATGTAAGCTTTCTAAAAAAGTTAGTTTCACTCATTTTTAACTAGTATAGGTCGAGTTCTACCCTAAAAAACCTAATCTGCCCAGAGCCAGAGTCAAAACCCTATGTCGAAATTCAAAAATTCATATCTCCCTCAATTCTAAGCCAAAAGCCTTATATGATATGTCTATGGAAAGCCCTAGATGTATAGTTTAATATAAAAATAGTTTCATCTAATTTTATCTGTTGTAGGTGGATCCGTACACTCCACCGTACGGACTGCCGAGGGGTTTTGGTTCTCCAGCCCCTCAGCTCTTCTTATTTCTATTCTTTCTTGCTTCAAATTCGATTTTAACCAAACCAACAACCCAAAGCCAATCACATATCATCATAATCCTCCATTTAACACATCAAAAATCATAAAAATAATCCAAGCTCAGCCAGCCAATATCACAAATTTGATGCAATTATTGAACTCCTACCTTTGATCCAAGTGTTTGTGCTGGATTCTTGAAGCTTGGATGAATAAGGCTGGAATTGGCTTGAGTTTTTGGGTGTGTGAGGGAGAGAGAAAGAGAGCTGAAGGAGAAGAGAGAAAGTGGCATGAATGAGGGTCAGAATAAGTGATAAGGCAGCAGAAAATCTGATCACATGGTGGTGTGTAGGTGGCCTTCTTCTTGCATTTTGATTGGTCCATAATGCTTGGCTGAAATTCAGCCAAGCTTCTCCATGAAATGTGGCTAGTGGTGTGCCACTTTTGGCTGGTAAGTGGCTGAGCTATCAGCCACTCAAAATAGGGTTTAGAGCTTGTAATTCTATTGGTTCAGTTCCGACAGTTTAAAATACCGTAATGTTACCGATTTCCTTTAAATCGGTAAATCGGTTTTGAAGAATTGTGTGAGGTTTTTATGAGTTTCTATCTTAGCTCTAACTTCTCTAATTTAACCTCTAATCAACCTCTAGTTAACCTCTAATTAACTTTTTAATTAACTCTACAAACCCAATAAAATCGAGTAAATCGATTAATAGTGTACGTTAAATGTTTTGCAAAATTTTAGGGACTTCTGTTTCTGTTTTTTTCAAAGCTAATGGCATTTTCGTAATTATGGATAAGTATAGGGGTACCCCATGTCATTTCACATATGGATACCTCCGTGGCTCAATCGGCCGAGGTTTAGATTTCTACGTTTTCGCTACGTGATTCTACTTCGTTTAAAACCCTATTTTACTAATCCGGTTGATATCGGGACCTAAATGTCATTTTCTAAAATGTTCAGGGGCAAGGCTGTAAATGATATATAAGGACCTAAAGTCCATTTTTTTAAAAGTTCGGGGGCAAAGTTGTAAATAATGAAAGTTTGCCCAAGGACATTTTCATTATTTCCTATAACGTTATATGGGGATGTTACATTGATCCCACTCAAAAAGTTTTGTATAACACGAGTTATTAAGATTTTATTACGTATTGCTCGAACAGAAACACATCTAGGGATAACACACTTTGAAAATTCATCTCCCTCTTGTTTTAAGCCAAAACTTATGTATTTTATATGTATAAAAAGCTCTATGAGTCTATTTTCATTTAAAATTAGTTTCAAAGCATTTTGAGTTTTATGGAAAGAGTTATATTGCTTGCATTAACCACTACCAAAAACCCAGCTTCAACCATTTATGTTTTTCTTGAGTTTTCTCGTGAAACATTAAGTCTCTTCACTCAAGTGACCACTTTTCTCTTCCAATCCATTCTTATACTTTGAGATCTTGATAATAACTCAATGTTTTAGATTCTAAAAATTTGGTTCATCAACAATAAATATACCAATCGAAAATTTCATGCCAAAGAGAAGGACACAACACATGAAAACTCATCATATCAACAAGCATGGCCATGAGGCCTTGGAACAAGTCCTAGAACCACCTAGCTATGGAGAGCGTAGGAGTTCAAGGGCTTAAAGAACACATAAAAGAGAAGGGTTAGAGTCAATACAACAAAGATGCTCTTGAAAGCTTGAAGGGAAAGAAAGGTGTTGGAGATTACCTCCTTTTTCTTGAGCTTGATAATGGGGCTAAGAGTGTTTATTTTGCTTCTCCAAAGACCAAAGAAGGTGGTCCTTGAAGGGCTTCTAAGTGTGGTGAAAGGAAATGAGATTGATAAAAGTGGAAAAGTAAGAAGAATAAGAAGGGAAATAGGAAGAACAAGGAATGGTTGAGAGGAAAAGAATGGAAATAAAAAATGAGATAGTGAAGGGGGCTATTTTGGGGCACAAATTTGGGTGAGGGGGCTGATGGGTTTTGCCTCCTCCAACAAGCAACAAGGAGTAGGTGAGCTTTACTTTTTTTTCAAGAAAAAGGCTAGGAACCTTGGGGCAAAAGGGTAGGTTGTGTTTTCTTTGAGTCTTGGAGCATGCTATAGACCATTTTGTGTTTTCTCAAGTGGACAAAAGCAGTGCCTACCCACTCTTTTAACAAGATTCAAGTGAAGACTAGCTCTTCCTTAGGTTAGGCTTGGTTAGAGAATAATGCCAAAATAGGCTTGATCTAATGGTACAAGATTAAGAAGCAATACATGGTTAGATCTTGCTCTTGTCTTGGCCGAAATTTTAATGCAACAATTTGGAGAAATTTTTAAATTTTTAAAGCTATTAGAATTATCTAAGTTGTTAATTAATTTGATTAGTTTAATTTCTCTTTAGCCGATTTCGGTTAATTACACTTTTAAGACGTTTTTTCCTCTAAAAGAATTGCTCTTATGAATTATGTAATTAGGGTGTAAGCATTAATCTATCTCAATTGATTAAGGTAAAACAATTGTCATGTACTTAATATATAAGATTGGATTAGCTTAATTATACTTCTAAGTTACGAATTAATGAGGTTAGAATAATTAGGCTTTAATTAAAATGTTTAATGCATTACAATTCAATTATTGACTTGACTCAATTTACTAAGCTCTTGCTCATCGAGATTCGGCGATTAGTCCTTCATTAATTGTTAACCTCTCTAATTAGTGAGGGTCACTGAGCTAATTAGCTTAGACAAAATTGGGGATGCTATATTTCTCCCTTCCTTAAAAAGAATTTTGCCCTCAAAATTCGTTACTTGTAAACAGGTATGGGTGATCTCTTTTCATTTCTGACTCAAGCTCCCAAGTGTGCTGTTTGCCCTTAGAACCTTCACCGTGATAGGGCTTCTTTTGTGGGGGCTGCTTCAGGTGTTGCCCTTGAGACTCCTGTCTCCTCTTATGGGCTTCCGATTTCTAAATTGCCAACTTCCAATTACATTCTTCTACTCCACCGCTCTTATTAACAAGCGCCGCATAGTTCCTTATCTCCAATGGGGCCATCAATGCCAGAATGTCAGCTTACAGTCTTCCTTCATACTTCATGCATTTTGTAACATCCCCATTTTCACCTAAGTTAATTAGCTCGGTGTTCCCGGCTAATAAGAGGGGTTAGCGATTAATTGAGAATTAATCGATTAATCTCAAGAGCAAGAGCTTAGTAAATTAAAGGCAAGTCAACAATTGAAACATAACACATTAAAAGTTACAATTAAAAGCCTAATTACCCAATCCTTATTTATTCGTGATTTAGAACATAAAATTAAGGTGGTCTAACCTAATTAACTAAGAGAATATAAGTATCACATCTTAATCATATTAACCCTCACATCTTCTTTACATAATTAATGAGGAAAATCCTTTTCATTGAAAATGTGCTAATGTGTAATTAAGCCAATTGAATTAAGTAGCATTTAGATAATTGTAACAATTATAAAGATGTAGAAACTTTCTTTTAATTATTGTTTGAAAGTTTGGTCAAAACAAGAGCCATATCCAACCATTTAATTGCCTTCTCATCATACACCACTAGATCAAGAGTCCATATTAGTAGATTCCTTGAGGCAAGACAAAAGATCTACTCTCCTCCATCAAGATTGTGACACTTGGAGTGATCACAATCATCCAATGCCAATCCTAAGATAGCTCATGCTTTTAACCACTTGATAAACACTACAAAGTCTTTACCCAAGTGCCAAGACTCAAAGGAAACACAACCCAATCTTTTACCCCAAAGTTCCTAGCTTTCTTGCTTGAAAAAGAAGTAAACCTCGCCTACTCACTCTTGCTTGATGGAGAAGCAAAAGCCATCAGCCCCTTCACCCATTTTTGCGCCCCAAACTAGCCCTCCCACTCTCTCATTTGTGACTTTCATCCTCTCACTACAAGCCCAAGCTCCCACCTCTCTCTAAACTTCATTCTAGCTCTTTTATTCTTCCAACCTTTCTTGTTCCTCTTCTCTCTTTCTCACCTTATCCAACTCTCTTTCCTATCACCATTCTCACAAGCCCTTCAAGGACCACCCTCTTTGGTTCTTGAAGAAGCAAAACAAACACTCACTTAGCCCCATCATCAAGCTCTAGGAAGAGGAAGGTCATCTCCAACCCATCAACTCTTTCTACTCCTCAAGAAACCCATTTGGTAGTGACTCTAACCTTCTTCTTTTATGTGTTCTTCAAGCCCTTTAACTCCTAAGCTCTCCATGGCTAGGTGGCTCTAGGACTTGTTCCCAAGGCCTCATGGCTATGCTTGTTGATATGATGAGTTTTATGTGTTGTATCCTCTCTTTGGCATGAGATTTTCTGTTGGTATGTCTATTGCTATTGAACCAAATTTTTAGAAGTTAAAACATTGAGTCAATACCAAGATCTCAAAGCATAAAAGTGGTTTGGAAGAGAATAGTGGTCACTTGAGGAAAAGACTTAATGTTTTTACAAGAAAACTCATTGAAACCAAAACCGTGGAAGCTGAAAAATTCTGGCAGCCTGTAATGCGTACTGTATAACTCATTCTAAAAAACTCAAAATGTAATGGAACTAATTTTCTGTGAAAGTAGATTCAAAGAGCTTTTCATACATATAAAATATACAAGATTTGGCCTTAAAACGAGAGAGATATGAATTTCCAAAGTTTGCTGCTCCTGGATGGGTTTCTGTCCGGGCAGTAGGTAATAAAACGTGCATAACTCAAGTTATACAGATCATTTTTGAGTGAGACCAAGTTTTTTAGAAAGCTAAGACATAGAGGAATATCCCCATAAAACAGTTTTGGCAGATTCCTTGTGAGGAGTTCACAGTAATGTTTAAAAGTCACTGATCCGAGATGAGCTTTCATGTCTAAACAGTCAGAATAAAATGTGTATAACTCAAGCTACAAAATGAATTTTTAAGTGGGGTTTCTTTTGTTAAAAAATAGACTCAGAGAAGTATAAGCATACCAAAATTCGAAATAAAAGAGTAAAAGATGAAATTATGGTAAATTTTTGAAGTTACTGCCCCACTATAAAAGTAAAACTGATTAGGGTAAAAGTTAAAGGTTAATAAAGAATAAGCTTTAAGACATTAATACCCTTACATTAAGTATTGGAAAACCTTCATAATCCAACATAAAAGGTTTTAAAGAGGACAATAGATAAGATTGGCCCCAGGCCTAATAAAAGAATTTATACAACAGGCAACCTCAATTAAAAGCTTGCACCAAATTTGCTAAGCCAAGCTCATAAGACTTTGTGTGGTATGTATGCCCTTATGTGTCCATATGATGACACTGATATGATATGATATGATGATGATGATTATGATAATGATATGATGATGATCATGATACGATATGATGATGAGGAATATGATAAAATGATGATGATGGTATGATGATGATGGTATGATAATGATGCTAAATGATACTGTGATGTTGGTTTCTCTGTTTGGCAAGATTTTGGGAAGCTTCGGTCTAGCCGTTATGCTGCCGAAATTTTGTAAAAATTGTGGACATAGAAATATTTTGCATCATAAGCTTTAATAAGAAGAGATTCAATAATGGGGTGTGATCCTTCAAAAGGGAAAGTGACCTAATTTAAGTTCCCCTCACCCATGACTCACATGAGGCATGGCATCACCCAGCTAGTGTGAGTATAGGGGATAGGGCTTACATGAGGCATGGCATGACCCAGCTAGTGTAAGTACTGAAATTTTATGATGGCGACGGCCACGGTATGAGCTCATTACCACTTATGTTTAGTGGGTGAAAAGAAAAGGACTTAAGATAAGTCAAGTTAAGGAAAGAAAATGATTTAAGAGAAAGTCAAGTTAAGAAAAGAAAGGGACTTCGGTCCGACCCAAGTAAAGAATGAAACTCTCAACATGTTCATGCATATTATGAATTGTCATATAAGTTTTTATGTATACCATGATGTTGTTATCATAACAAGAATACGTACTTAAAATTGAATCCACTTCGGATAGCCATCTCTTCGAATATCTAAGAATTGGACCTTATGCATACTTACTGTTTTCATTATAAAACCGAAGTGGCTGGGATGATGACGATGACACCTCCGTGTCGGGTTCAAGTCCTACTGAGAAATCTTATTTCTCACTCTAGTTACTTTTCCGCATAGTCACCAGATTTTGTTGGCACATCCAATGGAGTGGAGCCTGGAGCCACCGCACTACGAGCGGATGTACGACGTGGGATGCCAGACGAAGCTATTTTGGGACTCAGAGCGACCGTCACTCTACCTCTTCGCATATTCTTTTTGAGAGGAGCTTTGTCCTTGAAGTCTGTAGTTAGTACCTAGTACTTGGGTTATGGCACGACCATGAGCTTCCTTCGATGTAATGCTGTTATATATATGTATGTATATATAAATATTATGAACCTATATGGATGTAATGATGAGTTATGCAATACAATGTATTTGTAAATTACTATTTATTTATCTTCCTCTTGTTTTATGAGATTGGGTTATGTATCTTATGCGACACGCTCTTTCTTTATCTGACTTCTCGCTCAAGGCTTTACCTTTCAAGATGCTGCAAAGTGATGGCGTATTTCAAAAAAAAAAAATTCCTACCGTATTTTCCGCATAATTTAATTTCAAGTGAAGTTTAATTTTCCACGAGCATAAATAACAACTAATAAAATGTCGTAATACGACTTAAGCGTAGTATGGGTTTATTAGGGTGTTACATTATGGTATCAGAGTAGTTCATCCTGTTAAAGCCTGGGGTTGGACTGACTATGCTTCCAAGCATAATTCTACGTACGCTATGTTAAGTCGTGCTGTGGATCCTGTCTGTATGATGGGATGTAGGACTTAGAATGCATGACCGTCATGTGAGATTGCCTTTAGTTGCTGCCATGCATATGCTTAATATTGGGCCTGATCAACTCGATATCTTTGTATGGTGTGTTCAGGAACTAATGGCAATTCGCAGACGTACCTCCAACGAGAACAGTGATAGCGCGAACCTTGCCGAGTTCATGAGGACTTTCCGGCAGATGGCAAACGCAATGCAAGCTCAAGCTACAGCTGCTGAGCATATGATGGACCAATTAAACCAAAGATCCAAAGAGTCTGTTGGTCGAAATGGAGTTGATGCCGAGTATCAGAAGTTCTCGGAGTTTCGTAAGGCGAACCCACCTAGTTTCAAGGGGGTTTTCAACCCTGACGAAGCCAACGAATGGATCAAGGAGATTGAGAAGATCTACTCCGTGCTAGCTTGCTCAGAGACCTAAAAGGTGGCCTTTGCCACTTACATGTTGAAGGCGGATACCGAGTTCTGGTGGAAAGGAGCGAAAAGCTTGATGGAAAGTGATCAGAGGAAGATCACATGGGATGCATTCAAGGTGGCTTTTTATGAGAAGTACTTCCCGATGTCCGTAAGGAACGCGAAGGAGATGGAGTTCCGGAGGCTCTACCAAGGAGGTATGAGCATTGCCGAATACACAGCGAAGTTTGAGGAGCTGTGTAAGTTTTCCACGTAATATCAGCGGAACCCGGATGAACATTGGAAATGCATGAAGTATGAGGGAGGATTACGGGCTGACATTTTGGCATCAGTGGCCCCATTGGAGATGAGGAACTATGCGGCACTTGCTAATAAGAGCTGTGTAGTAGAAGAATGTAATTGGAAGTTGGAAATTCAGAGATCAGAGACCCGTAAGAGGAGACAGGCGTCTCAAGAGCAACACCCGAAGGAGCCCTTGCAAAAGAAGCCCTACTACAGTGAAGGATCCAAGGGCAACCAGCCACAAGAGCCCTCCGCCAACCCTCCAAGACCCGCCGACCAGCCCCCGAAGCCTGCAGCGAATCCCACCTGCCCAAAGTGTGACAAGCAACACAAAGGGATTTGCTATGCCAGACAAAATGTCTGCTTCAAATGTGAACTGCCTGGGCATTTTGCAAAGTACTGCATCTAGGGCATGCACGCCTTCGACTGCTTATTGCAACGAATTTTGTGGGCAAATTCTTTTAAGGAGGGGAGATTGTAACATCCCCATTTTCACCTAAGTTAATTAGCTCGGTGTTCCCGGCTAATAAGAGGGGTTAGCGATTAATTGAGAATTAATCGATTAATCTCGAGAGCAAGAGCTTAATAAATTAAAGGCAAGTCAACAATTGAAACATAACACATTAAAAGTTACAATTAAAAGCCTAATTACCCAATCCTTATTTATTCGTGATTTAGAACATAAAATTAAGGTGGTCTAACCTAATTAACTAAGAGAATATAAGTATCACATCTTAATCATATTAACCCTCACATCTTCTTTACATAATTAATGAGGAAAATCCTTTTCATTGAAAATGTGCTAATGTGTAATTAAGCCAATTGAATTAAGTAGCATTTAGATAATTGTAACAATTATAAAGATGTAGAAACTTTCTTTTAATTATTGTTTGAAAGTTTGGTCAAAGCAAGAGCCATATCCAACCATTTAATTGCCTTCTCATCATACACCACTAGATCAAGAGTCCATATTAGTAGATTCCTTGAGGCAAGACAAAAGATCTACTCTCCTCCATCAAGATTGTGACACTTGGAGTGATCACAATCATCCAATGCCAATCCTAAGATAGCTCATGCTTTTAACCACTTGATAAACACTACAAAGTCTTTACCCAAGTGCCAAGACTCAAAGGAAACACAACCCAATCTTTTACCCCAAAGTTCCTAGCTTTCTTGCTTGAAAAAGAAGTAAACCTCGCCTACTCACTCTTGCTTGTTGGAGGAGCAAAAGCCATCAGCCCCCTCACCCATTTTTGCGCCCCAAACTAGCCCTCCCACTCCCTCATTTATGACTTTCATCCTCTCACTACAAGCCCAAGCTCCCACCTCTCTCTAAACTTCATTCTAGCTCTTTTGTTCTTCCAACCTTTCTTGTTCCTCTTCTCTCTTTCTCACCTTATCCAACTCTCTTTCCTATCACCATTCTCACAAGCCCTTCAAGGACCACCCTCTTTGGTTCTTGAAGAAGCAAAACAAACACTCACATAGCCCCATCATCAAGCTTTAGGAAGAGGAAGGTCATCTCCAACCCATCAACTCTTTCTACTCCTCAAGAAACCCATTTGGTAGTGACTCTAACCTTTTTCTTTTATGTGTTCTTCAAGCCCTTTAACTCCTAAGCTCTCCATAGCTAGGTGGTTCTAGGACTTGTTCCCAAGGCCTCATGGCTATGCTTGTTGATATGATGAGTTTTATGTGTTGTATCCTCTCTTTGGCATGAGATTTTCTGTTGGTATGTCTATTGCTATTGAACCAAATTTTTAGAAGTTAAAACATTGATTCAATACCAAGATCTCAAAGCATAAAAGTGGTTTGGAAGAGAATAGTGGTCACTTGAGGAAAAGACTTAATGTTTTTACAAGAAAACTCATTGAAACCAAAACCGTGGAAGCTGAAAAATTCTGGCAGCCTGTAATGCGTACTATATAACTCATTCTACAAAACTCAAAATGTAATCGAACTAATTTTCTGTGAAAGTAGATTCAAAGAGCTTTTCATACATATAAAATATACAAGATTTGGCCTTAAAACGAGAGAGATATGAATTTCCAAAGTTTGCTGTTCCTGGATGGGTTTCTGTCCGGGCAGTAGATAATAAAACGTGCATAACTCAAGTTATAGAGAACATTTTTGAGTGGGACCAAGTTTTTTACAAAGCTGAGACATAGAGAAATATCCCCATAAAACAGTTTTGGCAGATTCCTTGTGAGGAGTTCACAATAATGTTTAAAAGTCACTGATCTGAGATGAGCTTTCATGTCTGAACAGTCAGAATAAAATGTGTATAACTCAAGCTACAAAATGAATTTTTGAGTGGGGTTTCTTTTGTTTAAAAATAGACTCAGAGAAGTATAAGTATACCAAAATTCAAAATAAAAAGAGTAAAAGATGAAATTATGGTAAATTTTTGAAGTTACTGCCCCACTGTAAAAGTAAAACTGATTAAGGTTTAAGTTAAAGGTTAATAAAGAATAAGCTTTAAGACATTAATACCCTTACATTAAGTATTGGAAAACCTCCATAATCCAACATAAAAAGTTTTAAAGAGGACAATAGATAAGATTGGCCCTAGGCCTAATAAAAGAATTTATACAACAGGCAACCTCAATTAAAAGCTTGCACCAAATTTGCTAAGCTAAGCTCATAAGACTTTGTGTGATATATATGCCCTTATGTGTCCATATGATAACACTGATATGATATGATATGATGATGATCATGATACAATATGATGATGAGGAATATGATAAAATGATGATGATGGTATGATAATGATGCTATGATATGATGCTAAATGATACTGTGATGTTGGTTTCTCTGTTTGGCAAAATTTTGGGAAGTTTCGGTCTAGCCGTTATGCTGCCGAAATTTTGTAGAAATTGTGGACTTAGAAATATTTTGTATCATAAGCTTTAATAAGAAGAGATTCAATAATGGGGTGTGATCCTTCAAAAGGGAAGGTGACCTAATTTAAGTTCCCCTCACCCACGACTCACATGAGGCATGGCATCACCCAGCTAGTGTGAGTATAGGGGATAGGGCTTACATGAGGCATGGCTTGACCCAGCTAGTGTAAGTATCGAAATTTTATGGTGGCGACGGCCACGGTATGAGCTCATTACCACTTATGTTTAGTGGGTGAAAAGAAAAGGACTTAAGATAAGTCAAGTTAAGGAAAGAAAATGATTTAAGAGAAAGTCAAGTTAAGAAAAGAAAGGGACTTCGGTCCGACCCAAGTAAAGAATGAAACTCTCAACATGTTCATGCATATTATGAATTGTCATATAAGTTTTTATGTATACCATGATGTTGTTATCAAAACAAGAATACGTACTTAAAATTGAATCCACTTCGGATAGCCATGTCTTCGAATATTTAAGAATTGGACCTTATGTATGCTCACTGTTTTCATTATAAAATCGAAGTGGCTAGGACGATGATGATGACACCTCCGTGTCGGGTTTGAGTCCTACTGAGAAATCTTATTTCTCACTCTAGTTACTTTTCCACATCGTCACCAGATTTTGTTGGCACATCCAATGGAGTGGAGCCTGGAGCCACCGCACTACGAGCGGATGTACGACGTGGGATGCCAGACAAAGCTATTTTGGGACTCAGAGCGACCGTCACTCTACCTCTTCGCATATTCTTTTTGAGAGGAGTTTTGTCCTTGAAGTCTGTAGTTAGTACCTAGTACTTGGGTCATGGCACGACCATGAGCTTCCTTCGATGTAATGCTGTTATATATATGTATGTATATATAAATATTATGAACCTATATGGATGTAATGATGAGTTATGCAATGCAATGTATTTGTAAATTACTATTTATTTATCTTCCTCTTGTTTTATGAGATTGGGTTATGTATCTTATGCGACACGCTCTTTCTTTATCTGACTTCTCGCTCAAGGCTTTACCTTTCAAGACGCTGCAAAGTGATGACGTATTTCAAAAAAAAAATTCCTACCGTATTTTTCGCGTAATTTAATTTCAAGTGAAGTTTAATTTTCCACGAGCATAAATAACAACTAATAAAATGTCGTAATACGACTTAAACGTAGTATGGGTTTATTAGGGTGTTACACATTTCCATTGCTCATCAGGGTTTCACTGATACAATGTGGAAAACTTACACAGCTCCTCAAACTTCACTGTGTATTCAACGGTGCTTATACCTCCTTGGTAGAGCCTCAGGAATTCCATCTCCTTCGCGTTCTTTACAGACATCGGGAAGTACTTCTCGTAAAAAGCCGCCTTGAAGGCATCCTAGGTAATCTCCCTCTGATTGTTTTCCATCAAGATTTTCATTCCTTTCCACCAGAACTCGGCATCTGCCTTCAGCATATAAGTGGCAAAGGCCACCTTTTAGGTCTTTGAGCAAGCTAACATAGAGTAAATCTTCTCAATTTCTTTGATCCACTCAACGGCCTCATCAGGGTTGAAAGCCCTCTTGAAACTGGGTGGGTTCGCCTTACGAAACTCCGAGAACTTCTGATACTCGACATCAGCTCCATTTCCATCAACAGACTCTTCGGACCTTCGGTTCAGTCGGTTCATCATGTGCTCAGCAGCTGTAGCTTGAGCTTGCATTGTGTTTGCCATCTGCTGGAAGGTTCGCATGAACTCGATGAGGTTGACGCTGTTGCTACTCTCATTGGAGATACGTCTGCGAGTTGCCATTAGTTCCTAAACACACCATACAAAGATATCGAGTTGATCAGACCCAATATTCAGCAAAAGCATGGCAGCAACTAAAGGCAATCTTACATGATGGCCATGCATCCTAAGTCCTACCTCCTATCATACAGACAGGATCCACAACATGACTTAACATAGCATATGTAGAGTTATGCTTGGAAGCATAGTCAGTCCAACCTCATGCTTCAACAGGATGAACTGCTTTGATACCATAGTGTAACACCCTAATAAACTCATACTACGCTTAAGTCGTATTACGGCGTTTTATTAATTATTACTTATGCTCGTGAAAAACTAAACTTCAATTATGCGAAAAATACGATAAGATTTTTTTTTTGAAATACGTCATCGCTTTGCAGCATTTTGGAAAGTAAAGCCTTGAGCGAGAAGACAGATAAAAAAAGAGCGTGTCGCAGAAGATACACACACCAATATCATAAAACAAGAGAAAGGTAAATAAATAGTAATTCACAATTACATTGCATTGCATAACTAATCATTACATCCATATGAGTTATATACATATATATATATATATATATATATATATATATATATACATATATATATATATATATATATTACATCGAGGGAGGCTCATGGACGTGCCATGACCCAAATACTAAACACAAACTTAAATTGACATTGTTCATCACAAAAAGGAATGTATGAAGATGCAAAGTTACGGCAACTTCAAGTCCAAATTAGCATTGTTTAGCATCCCACGTCATACTTCTGCTTATAGTGTGGGGGATCCATATTCCAGTCCACCAGGTACACCATCGAGATCTGGTGACGATAAGGAAGAATAACTAGGGTGAGAAATAAAATTTCTCAGTAGGACTCGAACCCAACATAGAGGTGTCATCGTCATCGTCCCAGCCACTTCAATTTTATTAATGAAAACAGTGAGCATTCATAAGGTTCAATTCTTAGATTTTCGAAAACATGAATATCCGAAATGGATTCAATTTTAACATACTCTCTACTCATTTATATCATAACATACATGAGCATAAGTATAATCACATAAAACTTACATGACTGTGCTATAAGCTTCTCTTAACTTCTTCCCTTCAAGGGCTTAGACCGAAGTCCCTTTTCTTTTCTTTACTTGACTTTATCTTGAGTCTTTTTCTTTTCACCCACTAAACATAAATGGTAATGAGCTCATACCGTGGCCATCGCCACCATAAAATTTCGGTACTTATGCTAGCTGGGTCATGTCATACCTCATGTAAGCCCTATCCCCTATACTTACACTAGTTGGGTCATGCCATACCTCATATGAGTCGTGGGTGAGGGGAGCTTAAATTAGGACACCTTCCCTTTTGAAGGATCATACCCTTAGTTCATTCTCTTCTTATTAAAGCTTATGATGCAAAATTATTCTGATTCTTTCCCACATTTGGGCATTACATATCGCCGTCCCTAAATGTGATTCCTTTATCACATATCATTAAGCATCATATCCTCAACATATCATATTCATACCATCATCATATCATATCATTATATCATATCATCATCATCATGATCATCATCATATCACTATCATAATCATCATATCATATCATCATTATCATTATCATATCATCATCATTATGATCATCATCATATCATGTTCATGTCATCATTATCATCATCATATCATTGTCGTCATAATGACACATAGAGACATACATATCACACAAAGTCTTATGAGCTTAGCTTAGTAACTTTGGTGCAAGCTTTTAATTGAGGTTACCTCTTATGTAAATTCTTTTACTAGACATGGGGCCAATTTCATCTATTATTCTTTTTGAAACTTTTAAGTTGAATTAAGAAGTTTTCCAATACTTAATGTAAGGGTCTTAATGTCTTAAAGCTTATTATTCATTAACCTTTAAAACTTAACCATAACCAGTTTTACTTTTACTATGGGATAGTAAATTTAAAAATTCACCATAATTTCACCTTTTACTCTTTTGCTTCGAATTTTGGTATGATTATATTTATCTAAGTCTATTTTTAAACAAAATAAACCCCACTTAAAAATTCATTTTGTAACTTGAGATATCAACATTTTATTCTGACTGCTCAGCCTTTAAGTTTATTCTCGATCCAGTGACTTTTAAACCTTACTAGGAGCCTCTCATAAGGAATCTGCCAAAACTATTTTATGGGGATAATTCTCTATATCTTAGCTTTCTAGCAAACTTGGTTCCACTAAAAAATGTTCTGTACAACTTGAGTTATTAAGATTTTATTACATACTACCCGAATAAAAATACATCCGGGAACAGCACACTTTGAAAATTCATATCTCTCTCGTTTTAAGACCAAATTTCACGTTTTTTATATGTATAAAAAGCTCTATGAGTCTATTTTCATTTAAAATTGGTTTTGCTCCATTTGGAGTTATATTGGAAGAGTCATTAGTCACACCATATAGACTACCAGAATTTTCCAGTTTCCACAGTTTTGTTTTCAATGAGTTTTCTTGTAAAAACATTAAGTCTTTTCTTCAAGTGACCATTTTACATTTTCAAACTATCTTTAAACTTTGAGATCTTGGTAAAAATCAGTATTTTAAGTTCTAAAAAGTTGGGTTCAACATAAAACAAAATGCACAACCAAAGACATTTTCCAAGAAAAGAGCAAAAATCCCAAACAACTTCATATAATGAAAACATGGCCATGAGGCCTTTAGTGTAAGTTCTAAAACCACCTAGCTTTGAAGAGCTTAGGACTTATAGAGCTTGAAAAACATGAAAGAGAAAGGGGTTAGAGTCACTACCAAATGGGTTTCTTGAAAGCTTGAAGAGTGAAAATGGTTGGAGATAGATGGCCTCCTCCCTCTTGAGCTTGACAATGGGGCTAAGTAAGTATTTGTTTTGCTTCCTCAAGAACCAAAGAGGGTGGTCCTTAAAGAGCTTGTGATGGTGATGAAAGGAAAAAGAGTTGGATGAGGTGAGAAAGAGAGAAGAAGAATAAGAAAGGTTGAAAGAACAAAAGAGCTAGGATGAAGTTTAGAGAGAGGTGGGAGCTTGGGCTTGTAGTGAGAGGATAAAAATCACAAATGAGGGACTTGGGAGAGGGCTGTTTTGGCACAAGAAATGGGCGAGTGGGCTGATGTGTTTTGCTTCTCCAACAAGCAAGAGGAAGTAGGTGAGTTTAACTTCTTTTTCAAGCAAGAAAGTTAGGAACCTTAAGGTAAAAGGGTGGGTTGTGTTTCCTTTGAATCCTGTCATTTGGGTAAAGACCATTTAGTGTTTTCTCAAGTGGTTAAAGGCATGACCACTCTTGGGATTGGCTTGGGTGAATATGATCACTCCAAGTGACATAATCCTAAGGGAGGAAGGTACTTCTCTTATCTAAACTAAAGAGATACTACTAATATAGACCCTTGATCTAAGAATGCATGATGAGAAGGCAAATGGATGGTTAGATTTTGCTCTTATCCTTGGCCGAAATTTGGTGCATCAATTAGGAGAAATTTTTAAATCTTCAAAGCTATTAGAATTACCTAAGTTGTTAATTCAATTTGATTAGTTAAATTGCTCTTTAACCGATTTTGGTTAATTACACTTTTAAAACATTTTCCTCTAAAAGAATTGCTCTTATGAATTATGTAATTAGGGTGTAAAAATTAATCTATCTCAATCTATTACGGTAGAACAATTGTCTTGTACTTAATTAATAGGATTGGATTAGCTTAATTATATTTCTAAGTTACGAATTAATGAGGTTTGAATAATTAGGTTTTAATTAAAACATTTGGTACGTTATGATTCAATTATTGACTTGACTCAATTTACTAAGCTTTTGCTCATCGAGATTACTTGCTTAGTCCTCAGTTAATCGTTAACGTCTCTAATTAGTCAGGATCACTGAGTTAATTAGCTTAGACAAAAATTTTGGATATTACAACTTATGCTTGCGGAAAACTAAACTTCGCTTTTTAAATTAAGTTACATGGAAAATGTAACATCCTCAATTTCATGTCATGCTAAATTCCCTCAGTAACCCTGAGTAATTAGGCACGTAATGAGAAATTATGAGATTAAAGCTTAATTAAGGGATTAACAAAGAGTTATGAGTCAACTAGGATGAGAAAGGTCAAAAGGATGCTTAATCAAGATTAGAAAATCTCTAATTGAACAAGTCAGAGCCTTAATAGTTTAATTAAGTACTAATCCCACTCAATTAGCTTAATCAAGTTTAATTAAGGATAATTAAGCTTAATCATAAGATTAATTTTTATTAATCATGTTCTTGTATGTTAATCACTAATCCTTGCTTAATCATGTTAATTAAGTTGCAAGAGCACTTAATCACATGATAAAATTCAAATTTAGTCAACTAGACAATAAAGTAAAGAGTGATATCACTAAAGCATAAAGTATTAGACAAGACTACTTTATGTAAGAGTTTGACCATGTTTTGTCTCCCCATCATCCCATTTGCCCTCTTAATCACTAATTAACACAACATAACACAAAGTGAAGGAAAAATATCGCCCCCCACCCTCATGTATGTTATGCCACTTTTTCTCTCTTCCACACTCATCCATTTCATTTTCACTCTTCTCATTATCACTCTTGAAACCAAATTCTCCTACTTCTCTCTAAACTCTCTCATCTTCTTCTTCTTTTCTTCACCACCAACACCCAAAATCTCTCACTTAGCCCTCAAGGACCTCATCTTTGGGTCTTTGAAGACAAGATCTAAACACTACTAACATCATTTCAAGAGAACTCAAGAGTTCCCTCATTTTCCAAGAGCAAACTGCCACCATCTTCAAGGAAGGAGCCACCACCATCTTCTTCTTCTTCTTCTCTTGTTGTAGCACCATCTTCAAAGTAGAGTAGTGATCTTTATCTTTTTATTTTGTTTACTCAAGAAAGCTTGAAGCTTGATTCTTCTCATGACTAAGATCTTTGAGTGAAAACTTGAGAAAATTTTTCATGCTCTTCATAAGCAAAAGTTTCTACTTTTGGAAAAATATGTTCTTGTTCTTCTTCAAGTGTTCTTAATGTTTCTACTTTTGGAAAAATATGTTCTTATTCTTCTTTAAATGTTCTTGATATTTTTACTTTTGGAAAAATATGTTCATGTTCTTATTCTTGAATGGTCTTGATGTTCTTGGTGGTATTTTACTTAAAGTTGTTCTTTTTCTTATGATGAGTTTATGATTAGAAAAGCTTCATCTTTACATGTTTTTCATGATTTGATAAGACTATGAACATCCTAAAAGGCTTAAAGCTTTGAAAAGTTTGCTTCTTGATGCATAAAAAGTGGCGCAAGTTTGGTGCCTTCATAAAAGCCTTATTTTGTTTTGTTTTGAAGACAAGACTACATGTAAAAGTTTAAGCTTTTTGGAATAATAAACCTTTTTGAGTTAGAAAAATGATGCCTTGTCACTTTATGTTTCAAATATTGATCCTTGGAAGCAAATCCTTTCATAAAGTTTTAAACTTTAATCAAGAAGGTAAATTTAAGTCATAAAGTTATAAGCTTGCATACTAAGTCTTGTAAAGGTGGAATCTTGAGATGAGTATATTAGTAAAGTTCCAAGCTTTGAGCAAAAATAGCAGTTTTGAGTCATAAAAGTGTTAACTTTTGTAAAGATCAAAACTTTATAACTCTAAAGCTAATGTGTTACTAGTTCATAAAGTAGGAATTTTTAAGACTTTAAGACAAATTTAAATCATAAAGTTGAGACCTTGATGGTCTTAGAGTAAATAAAAGTGTCAACTTTCATAAGGAATAAAACTTTATGACTACTTTATAAAGAATGATAACTTCTATAATACTTAAGGTAAGATCTTGTTATGTTAGTGATAAAAGCTTGAAACTTTGTAACTTAATTAAGTTAAAAATCACCCTTGGTGTTTAGTGAACATGGTGTTGTTGGGTTCATGATGTGGTTATACCAAGGATTAGAGGGATCTTGAACTCCTTAGGAACAAAAGTATGATTAGGGTCTCTGAGCATACCATGAACCTAGGAATCACTACGTGCACTATCTCAAGGAAAGGAAACAATCACTTAATTAATTTGAACAAGTGTTCTATAAGACATGAACTCAAGTCAAGAATAATTTCATATGAGAACTAAGTAACTAAAAGACCACATACATATATCTTAACTATGTGATTCTCTCATGGGTAACCACGAGAAATCATGTGATAATTCATAAGATTCTTCACAAAGAATAACACAACTATAAACCCCTTTAGCATATGAATGTATGATGTCATTTGACGTGATGAATGACAAGTTTGATTGAGCTTTATCTCATGATTGAATGATGAGTGTGATGATATGATATAGATATGATGAACTATTGGTTGAAAGTTGATGATTGGCATTTTGGGGAAGCTCCGGTCTAGCCGTTATGCTGCCGGATTTCCATCAAAATTATGGATTTAGTCATATCATTGCATATGTCTAGCAGAAGAAGTATTATGCATGTAAAGTATAATGATAAGGAATGAAAGAATGGGACATAAACCCTCGATCACTTCCGGGAAGTGAAAGATAATGATCCACAAAGACTCAAGGAACCTCTGTGGAGGAGGCAAGGGTGATATGGAAGACCCTCCAACTTAGAGGTAACCAATATCGGCTTAGTACTACGTGACGATGGTCACGAAATAAACTCATGTCCAAAAGCAGTTTATTTCAAAGGAAAAGTAAAAGAATGTTACGCACGTGCTAAAAAACGAAAGTCAAAGTAGGACCATGGTCAAGTTGATGAGTTGCATAATCAAGCATGTTCTTATATTCCTTATGTGCATTATGAATGTTTATTTCGTGTATTAGCATGTATGCCTATGTATGATGTTATGGATATGATGATAAACTTAAAAGCAATCAGCTTCGAGATTTATGTTTTCAGAAATTGTTAAAATTGAACCTATATCTATCCACTATTTTTATATTAAACCCAAAATAACTGGGATGATGATGATGACATGGTGTTTGTCTAGTCACGATTCTACTGAGAAATTTAGTATTTCTCACTCCTACGTTTCCGTGCCATCTCTAGAGGATGCCAGTGTCGGGCACGGTGGTTTTGGGAACAATTTCCTTTCACTTGATGAGTGATGTGGTGATTGCATGCAGAGCTGAGCACAAGGATAGCCCTTTTTGGTTGTAGTTATAGGGATTATCATTTTCCATGGACATGTATGGGTGGATGAGATTTTAGATGTATTTTCCTTCCCCTATATTCAGTTATCTTTGTTTTGTAGGGCCGATGGTAAATATCGGACCCATCATTATCTTCATATATGACTCTTGTCATTACTATTATTATTATTATTATTAACTATGATGGCTATGGAATGAATATAATATTTACCTAAGATATTCATTATTCTTGTTGCCTCTATTTACTTTACTCGCACTGTATGTATGACATAGCGATGTTTGTATTATATGTTCACGATGCGCTCATGGCCTTTGATTTTCAAAACATTTTATTCGTTATTATTCAAAAAAATTACCCCTATTTTCAAGTAAAAGTAATTTCAAAAAAGTAATGTTAGTTCTGCGAGCAAAAAGTAACAACTAGTAATTCCACATTATAACTTAAGCATAAAATGGAACTATTAAGGTGTTACAGAAAATACAGTAAATTTTTCTTTTGAAATATGTCATTGCTTTGTAACATTTTGGAAAGTAAAGCCTTGAGCAAGAATATAAATATAGAGAAAGCGTGTCGCACGAGAATCCGTAACACAATATCATAAAATATGAGAAAGATAAATAATTAGTAATCACAAATACATCGCGTTACATAGATAATCATTATATCCATATAGGTTCATAATATATATACATACATATATATAAAAATTACATCGAAGGAGGCTCATGGTCGTGCCATGACCTAAATACTAGATATCAAATACAAACTTAAATAACAAAGCTCATCACAAAAAGGAATATAGGAAGGTGCAGAGCAACTATAACTACAAGTCCAAAATAGCATAGTCTAACATCCCTCATCATATGTCTGCTTATAGTATGGGGATCCATGCTCCACTCTACCGGATGCGCCATCAGATTCAGGTGATAATACGAAAAAATAACTAGGGTGAGAAATAAGATTTCTTAGTAGGACTCGAACCCGACACTAAAGGGTCATCGTCATCGTGCCAGCCACTTTGATTTTAGTAATGAAAATAGTGAGCATGTATAAGGTCCAATTATTAGGTTTTTTGAAACATGAATATCCGAAGCGGATTCAATTTTAAGTACGTATTCTCATTATGACAACAACATCATGGTATACATAAGAGCTTATATAACAAATGTATCATGCATGAACATCTTGAGAGTTCATTCTTTACTTTGGTTGGACCGAAGTCCCTTTCTTTTCTTAACTTGAATTTATCTTAAGTCTTTTTGACCCACTAAACATAAGTGGTAATGAGCACATACCGTGGCCGTCGCCACTATAAATTTTCGGTACTTACACTAGCTAGGTCAAGTCATGTCTCATGTAAGCCCTATCCCCTATATTAACACTAATTGGGTCTATAACATGCCTCATGTGAGTTGTGGGTGGAAGGGGAGTTAATTCGGGTGACCTTCCCTTTTAAAGGATGACACCCTAGTTCAATCTCTTCTTATTAAGGCTTATTAGCTGGGTCTATGCCATGCCTCATGTGAGTCGTTGGTGGAAAGGGAGTTAATTCGGGTGACCTTCTCTTTTAAAGGATCACATCCTAGTTGAATCTCTTCTTATTAAGGCTTATGATGCAAAATTATTCTAAGTCCATAATTTTTGCGGAATTTCGGCAGCATAACGGCTGAACCGAAGCTTCCCAAAATTTCGCCAAACAAAGAATCCAATATCACATATCATTAAGCATCATATCATCATCATATCATATTCATATCATTATCATTCATTATCATTATCATATCATCATCATCATTATCATCATCATATCATTGTCATCATATTGACACATAGAGGCATGCATAACACACAAAGTCTGATGAGCTTAACTTAATAAACTTGGTGCAAGCTTTTAATTAAATTTGCCTCTTGTGACAATTTTTTTATTAGACATAGGGCCAATTTTATCTATTATTCTTTTTGAAGCTTTTAAGTTGACTTATGAAGGTTTCCAATATCTTAATGTGAGAGTCTTAATGTCTTGAAGCTTATTTCGCATTAGTCTTTAAACTTAACCATAACTAGTTTTTACTTTTATAGGGGATGGTAAATTAAAAAATTCGTCATAATTTCACCTTTTACTCCTTTGATTTGAATTTTGGTATGATTATATTTCTCTGAGTCTATTTTAAATAAAACAAACCCCACTCAAAATTCATTTTGTAACTTGAGATATACACGTTTTATTTTGACTGCTCAGTCTTTTAGCTTCATTCTGGAATAGTGAACTTTAAACTTTATTGGGAACTCCTCATACGGAATCTGCCAAAACTGTTTTATGAGGATGTTCCTCTATATCTTACATTTCTAACAAACTTGGTGCCACTCAAAAACGCTTTGTATAGCACGAGTTATTAAGATTTTATTACGTAATGCCCGAACAGAAACACATCTGGGGACAGCACACTTTAAAAATTCATATCTCTCTCGTTTTAAGTCGAAAACTTGTGTATTTTATATGTATAAAAAGCTCTATGAGTCTATTTTCATTTAAAATTAGTTTCAAAGCATTCTGAGTTTTATGGAAAGAGTTATACTGCTCACATTAACCACTGCTAGAAACCCAGCTTCAACCATTTATGTGTTTCTTGAGTTTTCTTATAAAACATTAGGTCTCTTCACTCAAGTGACCACTTTTCTCTTCCAACCCATTCTTCTACTTTGAGATCTTAATAATAACTCAATGTTTTAGATTCTAAAAATTTGGTTCAATAACAATAGATATAGCAATCGAAAATTTTGTGCCAAAGAGAAGGAGACAACACATGAAAACTCATCATATCAACAAACATGGCCATGAGCCCTTGATCCAAGTCCTAGAACCACCTAGTTATGGAGAGCTTAGGAATTCAAGGGTTTGAAGAACACATAAAAGAGGAGGGTTAAAGTCAATACGACAAAGATCCTTTTGAAAGCTTGAAGGGAAATAAAGGTGTTGGAGATGGCCTCTGCAACACCCTAATAAACCCCTACACTTAAGTTGTATTACAGCATTTTATTAGTTGTTACTTATGCTCGTGGAAAACTAAACTTTGTTTATAAATTAAGTTACATGGAAAATATGGTAAATCTTTTTTTTGAAATGCGACGTCGCTTAGCAGCATTTTGGAAAGTAAAGCCTTGAGCGAGAAGATAGATACAGAAAGAGCGTATCGCATAAAATGCATACCCCAATATCATAAAACATGAGAAAGATAAATAAATAGTAATTCACAAATATATTGTATTACATAGCTAATCATTACACACACACACATACACACACACACACACACACACACACACACACACACACACATATATATATATATATATATATATCAGTATTACATAAAAGGAGGCTCATGGTCATGCCATGACCGAAATACTAGATACTAAATACAAACTTAAATAACAAAGCTCATTACAAAAAAGAATATGCAAAGGTTCAGAGCGACGGTCGCTGTAAGTCCCAAAACAGCTTCGTCTAGCATCCCCCATCATGCGTCCACTCATAGTGTGGTGGCTCTAAGCTCCACTCCATTGGATATGCCATTGGAATCTGGTGACCATGCGGAAAATAACTAGAGTGAGAAATGGGATTTCTCAGTAGGACTCGAACCCGACACTAAAGTATCATCATCATCATCCTAGCCACTTCGGTTTTAGTAATGAAAATGGTGAGCATGCATAAGGTCCAATTATTAGGTTTTTCAAAAATATAAATATCCGAAGCGGATTCAATTTTAAATACACATTCTCATTACAATAACAACATCATGGTATACATGAGAGCTTATATGACAATGCGTATTATGCATGAACATCTTGAGTTTCATTATTTACTTGGGTCGAATCGAAGTACTTTTCCTTTCTTAACTTAACTTTATCTTAAGTTTTTTTCACCCACTGAACATAAGTGGTAATGAGCTCATACTGTAGCCGTCGCCACCATAAATTTTCGGTACTTACACTAGCTAGGTCATGCCATGCCTCATGTGAGTCGTGGGTGAGGGGAGCCTCTTATTACAGATCACCTTCCCTTTTGAAGGATTACACCCTTAGTTCAATCTCTTTTTATTAAGGCTTATGATGCAAAATTATTCTAATTCTTTTCCACATCTGGGCATTACGTATTGCCATCCCCAAATGTGATTTCTTTATCACATATCATTAAGCATCATATCATCAATATATCCTTATCATAATCATATCATTATCATAAACATCATCATCATTATCATATCATTATCATAATCATCATCATCATTATCATCATCATATCATTGTCATTATATTGACACATAGAGGTATACATATCACACAAAGTCTTATGAGCTTGGCTTAGCAAATTTGGTGCAAGTTTTTAATTGAGATTGCCTCTTGTGTGAATTCTTTTATTAGACATAGGGTCAATTTCATATATTATCCTTTTTGAAGCTTTTTGAGTTGAATTATGAAGGTTTTCAATATTTTAATTTAGGGATCTTAATGTTTTTGAGCTTATTTCTCATTAACCTTTAAACTTAATCATAACCAGTTTTTTTTCTTTTACAGTAGGGTAGTAACTTTAAAAATTTGTCGTAATTTCACCTTTTACTCTTTTGACTTAAATTTTGGTATAATTATACTTCTCTGAGTCTATTTTTAAACAAAATAAACTCCACTCAAAAATTTATTTTGTAGCTTGAGATATGCATATTTTAATCTGACTGCTTAGCTTTTAAGTTTATTCTCGATACAGTGATTTGTAAACTTTACTAGGAGTCTTTCATAAAGAATCTGACAAAACTATTTTATGGGGGTGTTCCTCAATGTCTTAGGTTTCTATCAAACTTGGTCCCACTTAAAAATGTGAAGTATAGCTCAAGTTATGCATGTTTTAATACAAACTGCCCGAACAAAAACACATCTGGGAACAGCCCATTTGGAAAAGTCATATCTATCTCGTTTTAAGGCCAAAGTTTACATATTTTATATGTATAAAAAGTTATATGAGTCTATTTTCATTTAGAATTAGTTTTGTTGCATTTGGAGTTATATTGAAAGAGCTATTAGTCATGCCATATAGACTGCCCAAATTTTCTAGCTTCCACGGTTTTGGTTTCAATGAGTTTTCTTGTAAAAACATTAAGTCTTTTCCTCAAGTGACCACTTTGCTCTTCTAAACCACTTTTATACTTAGAGATATTGATTGAAAATCAATATTTTGTGTTATAAAAAGTTTGGTTCAAAATAAGAATAAATGCACAACAAGTCAATTTCCAAGAAAACAGCAAAAATCACAAACAACTTCTTATAATGAAAGTATGGCTATGAGGCCTTTAGAGCAAGTTCTTAAAACCACCTAATTATGGAGAGCTTAGGAGTTCTAGAGCTTGAGAAACATAGAAAAAAGAGGGGTTAGAGTCACTACCAACGAGAGCTTCTTGAAGAATTTGGAGTGTGGAGAAGGTTGGAGAGAGCCTTCCTCCTTGAAAAGCTTGGAAATGGAGCTTGTGTGTGGGTTGTCTTGTTTCTCCAAAGACCAAAAATGATGGTCCTTGAAATGGTTGTGATGGTGGTGATGGAAATGAGGTAGGAGATAGTAAGGAGATTGGAAGAAGAACAAAAAGAGTTGGAAGAACAAGAGAGTGAGGATAAGACTTGGAGAGAGGAGAGAGCTTTGTGTCTTGAGAAAGGAAATGAAAAAAATGAAATGAGGGGGAGAGAGAGGAGGCTGATGGCGCAAAATTAAGGGGGGAGAGTGATGTGATTTTGCTTCTTCCAATAAGCAAGATAGTAGGGAAAACCTTAGGGTAAAAGAAGGGTTGTGTTTCCTTTGAGTCTTGGCACTTGAGTAAAGACCATTTAGTATTTTTCAAGTAGTTAAAGGCATGACTACTCTTGAGATTGGCTTGGGTGAATATGATCACTCCAAGTGGCATAATCTTGATGGAGGAAAGTACTTCTGTTATCTTGACTAAAGAGATACTACTACTCTAGACCCTTAATCTAAGAGTGCATGATGAGAAGGCAAATGGATGGTTGGATTTTGCTCTTATCTTTGGTCGAAATTTAGTGCATCAATTAGGAGAAATTTTTAAATTTTCGAAACTATTAGGATTACCTAAGTTGTTAATCAATTTGATTAGTTAAATTGTTCTTTAACTGATTTCGGTTAATTACACTTTTAAGACGTTTTACCCTCTAAAAGATTTGTTCTTCTGAATTATGCAATTAGGATGTAAGAATTAATCTATCTCAATTGATTAAGGTAGAACAATTTTCTTGTACTTAATTAATAAGATTAGATTAGCTTAATTATATTTCTAAGTTACGAATTAATAAGGTTCGAATAATTAGGCTTTAATTTAAATGTTTAATGCATTATAATTCAATTATTGACTTGACTCAATTTACTAAGCTCTTGCTCATCGAGATTAGTCGATTAGTCCTCAGTTAATCGTTAACCTCTCTAATTAGTAGGATCACTAAGCTAATTAGCTTAGACAAAATTGGGGATGTTACAGCCTTCTTCATCTTGAGCTTGATAATGGGGCTAAGTATGTTTACTTTGCTTCTCCAAAGACCAAAGATGGTGGTCGTTGAAGGGCTTGTGAGGGTGGTGAAAGAAAATAAGGTTGATGATAGTGGAAAAGTAAAAAGAACAAGAAGGGAAATAGGAAGAACAAGGAGAGGTTAAGAGGAAAAGAAGTGGCTATTTGGTGTCTTTAGGAAAGAATAGAAATGACAAATGAGAAAGTGAAGGGGGGTTGTTTTGGGGCCAAATTTGGGGTGAGGGGGCTGATGGGTTTTGCCTCCTCCAACAAGCAACAAGGAGTAGGTGAGCTTTACTTCTTTTTCAAGCAAAAGGCTACGAACCTTGCGACAAAAGAGTAGGTTGTGTTTTCTTTGAGTCTTGGTGCATGCTATGGACCATGTTGTGTTTTCTCAAGTGGACAAAAGCAAGACCTACCCACTTTTGTGACAAGACTCAAGTGAAGACTAGCTCTTCCTTAGGTTAGGATTGGTTAAAGAACAATGCCAAAATAGGCTTGATCTAAGAGTGCAAGATTAAGAAGCAATGGATAGTTGGATCTTGCTCTTGTCTTGGTCGAAATTTTAATGCAACAATTTGGAGAAATTTTTAAATTTTCAAAGGTATTAGAATTATCTAAGTTGTTAATTAATTTAATTAGTTTAATTTCTCATTAGCTGATTTTGGTTAATTATACTCTTAAGACGTTTTTCCTCTAAAAGAATTGCTCTTATGAATTATGTAATTAGGGTGTAAGAATTAATCTATCTCAATTGATTAAGGTAAAACAATTGTCATGTACTTAATTAATAAGATTGGATTAGCTTAATTATATTTCTAAGTTATGAATTAATGAGGTTCGAATAATTAGGCTTTAATTAAAACGTTTAATGCATTATAATTCAATTATTGACTTGACTCAATTTACTAAGCTCTTGCTCATCGAGATTAGCCTATTAGTCTTTGATTAATCATTAACCTCTCTAATTAGCCAGGATCACTGAGCTAATTAGCTTAAATAAAATTGGGGATGTTACATCTATCATGCACCCACCCACTCACTCCCTCACTTTCCTCTCTATTTTTTCCATCCATCCAACAACAACAGGTATCCATATTTTTCTATGCTTTCCTCTCCTTTCATCAAAATAGTGTCACAGCTCCCATTGGTATTCTTTACTCTTTGCTCTACTTCTTTTTTTTTTCAATTTCTTTTTTGTTGGGTTAAGCATAGCTATGTTTAGCAAATTAGCACATGAAATTGAATTGAGGCCTTAATAATGATAGGCAAGTCAATATTCGATATTTGTCAATGTATTTAGCAGTGAACAATCATGGAAAGTGTTATGGATTGGGATTCGGATGTGTTATGCTTGGTATGTTGGTTGTTTGAGCTTGAGCTTAGATATATCAATTATATTTTTTTCAAAAAAAATAATTTATCTAAATGCATTTGAGGTTATATGATTCCCTTGTAATTCATTGGCTCAACCATGTTGCCCCAGTTTCTCAACTTTGAAGACTTTGAACTAATTGAAGATGACTCGCGGGACAAAGCATCGTATGAAAGCCAAGAGAAAGAATAAGGTTCAATTTTGTGGCCTAGTTAAACCCTTTTACAACCTCACTTAACTTTTGTGTGATCCTCTTGGTTTTTTTTTCCAATTGATTTAAGGGGAAAAAATAAAAAAAATCAGGGCTTAAAGAAAGGAGATGGGTTTTCTACATCTTCTTCGGTGCCGCAGCTTCCAGTGAAGGTGTGGCAACCAAGTGTGGACAAGTTGCAGGAAGGTGAGGAGCTCTAATGTGATCCTTTTGCTTACAACACTCTTCACTCCTTCCGCATTGGATGGCCCTGTCTAATGTAAGTTCCTCGTGATCCTTTTATTTTTCAGTTTGCACCCTTGAAAGTTAAAAAGAACAAAAGTTTAGGCATTTTTTGTCCTCCTAATTTTGGTTTTGTAATCTGTTTAGCAATTTACAAGGATAAACAAAATCGATTCATTTTTAACAAAACTATTGTTAATCTCCGATCAAAGAATTGTTAAGTATAATTCCTTTGTCACCAGTGTAACATCCCCAATTTTTGTCTAAGCTAATTAGCTCAGTGATCTTGACTAATTAAAGAGGTTAATGATTAATTGAGGACTAATCAGCTAATCTCGATGAGCAAGAGCTTAGTAAATTGAGTCAAGTCAATAACTGAATCATAACGCACTAAACGCTTTAATTTAAAACCTAATTATTCGAACCTCATTAATTCGTAACTTAGAAATGTAATTAAGCTAATCCAATCTTATTAATTAAGTACAAGACAATTGTTCTACCTTATCAATTGAGATAGATTAATACTTGCACCCTAATTGCATAATTCATAAGAGCAATTCTTTTAGAGGAAAAAGTCTTAAAAGTGTAATTAATCGAAATCGGTTAAAGAGCAATTTAACTAATCAAATTGAATTAACAACTTAGGTAATTCTAATAACTTTGAAGATTTAAAAATTTCTCCTAATTGATGCACCAAATTTTAGCCAAGGACAAGAGCAAAATCCAACCATCCATTTGCCTTCTCATCATGCACCATTAGATCAATAGTCTAGGTTAGTAGTATTCCTTGAGTCAAGCCAAGAGATGTACTCTCTGTAACGTCCTCCTCTATGCAGTACTATGCTTAAGTCATAGTACTATGCTCTGGAGTTGTTACTATTACCTGAGCTGACCTTACCTGACAACAACTTCAGCTGTCTTAGAATCTTCTCGATCTATCTGGAGATAACACGGAAATAAGAGTGAGAATTTTAAATTCTCAGTAGGGTTCGCTAAGAAATTCTGTACGGTGCCATCATTATTATCTCCAGCTGCTTCGGTTTATAAAAAAATATGAGCATGCTTACTAGACTGTTCAGTTTTATAGTTCAAAAAATACATTGTCCGAAGCAGAAATTATTTTATTCATGCACTTGTCATTTGGGAGAGCCAATACATGAAAAAGTCATGAAGCATATTACACATAATAACTATAACATATTAAAATATAATAACACTAACATACTAGAAACTTGAAATTTTCAACTACCTTCACTTGTACTTGAACTTATGCAGATATACATGATTGTTTTTCCTTTCTTGGTCTTTCTTTACTTGTCATGCACATTCCAGAGTATGATCGCCATGTCATACCCCATTGGAGTGTGGTCGCCATGTCACATTCCTTAGGATGTGGTCATCATACCATATTCTAGAGTATGATCACCATGTCATACCCCATTGGAGTGTGATCGCCATGTCACATTCCTTAGGATGTGGTCATCATACCATATTCTAGAGTATAATCGCCATGTCATACCCCATCGGGGTGTGATCGCCATGTCACATTCCTTAAAATATTTTCACCCTACCACATCCCAGAGTATGATCGTCATATCATACTCGCTCGGGATGTGATCACCATGTCACATTCCTTAGGGGTGGGGTCCTTATGCCACATTCCGGAGTATAATCGTCGTGTCATACCCTATCAGAGCGTGATCGCCATGTCACGTTCCTTCGGAATATGGACTCATCATCATATCTTTTATTATAAAGTCATAAATACATAGGCTTCGTGCCTTAACCGCAAACAAAATTACTTGCTTAATATTCATACACATCACAAAACAACATTCACACAACAACCTTTAGGATTATCACTAACTTCTGCCGGAAATTCGGCAGCATAACGGATCGAGTCCGCTTTCCCATGAATAGTGCCAGCCAACCAGTACAATTGTACAAATTACAATTCAATATAATTCAGCAATCATACATATACATCCATAGATTCATTCATTAGTTTCAACAAAGCATCAATGGATCTTTTAGTTCATCCTGCCTTATCCTGCCCGATTATGATATATCCCACCCTTATTTCAATTAAATTCATTTGAACCTAATTTTTTGGATATGTTGTAGCCTTATGTGTCTAGTTTCTAACCTCTTTGGTTCCATCTAATTTTGATATCTATAGCTCAAGATATTTAGATTTTATCCCGGCTTGCCCAATGGCTAACCAGAATCAAGCAACTAAAAGTAAAAATCCACTAAAAATCAAAAACTGACTCAAATTACATGAAATTGGACTCATATTAAAGCTAACAGGGTAAAGTTTCATTTTCAAAAAGTTCCATTTCATTTGACTTAGTAGGGCTTGAGTTACAAGCCCCGAATTCTGACCTTCCTAAACTGCCCTGTTCTGGCCTAGTTTGGACATAGGGCAAATTTCTTGGATCACTGGGAGCAACTGGAACCTTATCTAATTCTAAAATTTTTATGGGACATTCTTCTATATGTAAGCTTTCTAACAAAGTTGGTTCCACTCATTTCTAAATAGTATAGGGCGAGTTCTACCCTAAACAACCTAGTCTGCCCAGAACCAGAGTCAAAACCTTAGGTCGAAATTCAAAAAATCATATCTCTCTCGTTTCTAACCCAAAAGCCTTATATGATATATCTATGGAAAGCCCTAGATGTCTAGTTTCATATAAAAATGGTTCCACCTAATTTAATTGGCTGTAGGTGGATCTGTACACTCCGCCATACGGACTGCCGAGGGTTTTTGGTTCTCTAACCCATCAGCTCTTCCTATTTTCATTCTTTCTTGCTTCCGCTTCGATTTTAATCAAACAAACAGCCCAAAACCAATCACATATCATCATAAACATTCATTTAACATATCAAAGAAGGTGAAAATAATCCAAGCCCAGCCAGCCAAGTCCACATATTTGAGGCAAATATTAAACTCCTACCTTTGTTCTAGGTGATTTTGCTGGATTTTTGAAGCTTGGATGAGCAAGACTTGATGTTGGCTGGAGTTGTGTGTGTGAAGAAGAGAGGAAGAGAGCTGAAAGGAGAGGAGGAAGGTGGCGCTGGAAAGTGATCAGAATGGGTGAAAGAGAAGCAGAAAAATCTGATGGGAAGAGTGTATTTATAGGTGGCTTCTTAGCTTATGATTGGTGGAGCTTGTATGGCTGAAATTCAGCTAGCCCTCCTTCTCTTTGTGTGGCCAAAGTGGCGCCACTTTTGGTGCTAAGTGGCTGAGTTATCAGCCACTCAAGGTAGGGCAAATGATTGGAATTCTATTGGTTCGGTTCCGACAATTTAAGATACCGTAATTTTACTGATATCCTTTAAATCGGTAAAAATGGTTTTGAAGAATTGTGCGAGGTTTTTATGAGTTTCTATCTTAGCTCTAACTTCTCTAATTTAACCTCTAATCAACTTCTAGTTAACCTCTAATTAACTTTTTAATTAACTCTACAAACCCAATAAAATCGAGTAAATCGATTAATAGTGTACGTTAAATGTTTTGCAAAATTTTAGGGACTTCTGTTTCTATTTTTCAAAGCTAATGGCATTTTCGTAATTATGGATAAGTTTAGGGGCATCCCATGTCATTTCATATATGGATACCTCCGTGGCTCAATCGGCTGAGGCTTAGGTTTCTACGTTTCTGCTATGTGATCCTGCTTCGTCTAAAACCTTATTCTACTAATCTTATTAATATAGGGACTTAAATGTCATTTTTTTTAAAAGTTTAGGGGCAAGGTGGTGAGTAACAAAAGTTTGTTGTCATTATTTCCTATTACATTATATGGGGATGTTACACTCTCTTCCATCAAGATTGTGACACTTGGAGTGATCATATCCACCGAAGCTAATCCCAAGAGTGGTCATGCTTTTAACCACTTGAAAAACACTAAATGGTCTTTACCTAAGTGCCAAGACTCAACAAAAACACAACCCGCCCTTCTACCCCAAGGTTCCTAGCTTTTTTGCTTGAAAAAGAAGTAAAACTCACCTACTCACTCTTGCTTGTTAGAGAAGCCAAACCAATCAGCCCTCACCCCCATTTTTTGCGCCCCAAACAGCCCTCTCTCTCATTTGTGATTTCTATTCTTTCCCAAAGATACCAAGTAGCCACTCTTCTTCCTCTCAACCTCTCATTGTTCTTCCTACTCTCATTCTTGTTCTTTTTACTCTTCCACCACCACCACCCTCATTTCCATAACCATTATCACAAGCCTTTCAAGGAACACCCTCTTTGGTTCTTGAGGAAGTAAAACAAACACTCACTTAGCCCCATCATCAAGCTCAAGGAGGAGGAAGTTCATCTCCAACCATTTCCATTCTACAAACTTTCAAGAAAATCCTTGTGGTAGTGACTTTAACCCCTTTCTCTTCCATGTTTTTCAAGCTCTATAACTCTTAAGCTCTTCATAGCTGAGTGATTTTAAAACTTGCACTAAAGGCCTCATGGCCATGTTTTCATTATATGAAGTTGTTTGGGATTTTGCTCTTTTCGTGGAAAATATCTTTGGTTGTGCATATTCTTTTATGTTGAACCCAACTTTTTAGAACTCAAAATATTGATTTTTACCAAGATCTCAAAGTTTAAAGATGGTTTGGAAATGCAAAATTGTCACTTGAAGAAAAAACTTAATGTTTTTACAAGAAAACTCATTGAAAACAAAACCATGGAAATTGAAAAATTCTGGCAGTCTATATGACGTGACTAATAACTCTTTCAATATAACTCCAAATGGAACAAAACTAATTTTAAATGAAAATAGACTCATAGAGCTTTTTATACATATAAAATACGTGAAATTTGGCCTTAAAACAAGAGAGATATGAATTTTCAAAGTGTGCTATTCCTGGATGTATTTCTATTCGAGCAATATGTAATAAAATCTTAATAACTCAAGTTATACAGAACATTTTTAAGTGAAACTAAGTTTGTTAGAAAGCTAAGACATTTCATAAAACAGTTTTGGCAAATTCCTTGTGAGGAGCTCGCAGTAATGTTTAAAAGTCACTGTACCAAGAATAAACTCAAAAGCTGAGTAGTCAGAATAAAATATGCATATCTCAAGTTACAAAATGAATTTTTGAGTGAGGTTTATTTTGTTTAAAAATAGACTCAGAGAAGTATAATCTTATCAAAATTTGAAGCAAAAGAGTAAAAGATGAAATTATGGTGAATTTTTGAAATTATTGCCTCACTATAAAAGTAAAATTGGTTTTGGTTAAGTTTTAAAGGTTAATGAAAAATAAGCTTTAAGACATTAAGTCCCTTACATTAAGTATTGGAAAACCTTCATAATTCAACTTAAAAGTTTCAAAAAGGATAATGGATAAAATTGGCCCTATGCCTAATAAAAGAGTTTACACAAGAGGCAACCTCAATGAAAAGCTTGCACTAAATTTACTGAGCTAAGCTCATAAGACTTTGTGTGATATGTATGCCTCTATGTGTCAATATGATGACAATGATATGATGATGATGATGATGATGATGATGATGATGATATGATATAATGATGATCATGATGATGATGGCATGATAAGGATAATGATGAGATGACATGATGATTATGATAGTGATATGATGATGATAAGGATGATAATGATATGATGACGATATGAAAATGAATGATGATGATATGAATATGATATATTGATGATATGATGCTTAATGATATACATTAAAGGAATCACATTTGGGGACGGCGATATGTAACACCTAAATGTGGAAAAGAATTAGAATAATTTTGCATCATAAGCTTTAATAAGAAGATAATAAACTAAGAGTGTGATCCTTCAAAAGGGAAGGTGACCCAAAGTAACCTCCCCTCACCCACGACTCACATCAAGCATGGCGTGACCCAGCTAGTATATGTATAGGGGATAAGACTTATATGAGGCATGGCATGACATAGCTAATGTAAGTGCCGAAATTTTATGGCGGCGACAGCCATGATATGAGCTCATTACCACTTATGTTTAGTGGGTGAAGAAAAGGACTTAAGATAAGTCAAGTTAAGAAAAGAAAAGGGACTTCGATCTAAACCCTTGAAGAGAAGAAGTTAAGAGAAGTTTATAGCATAACCATACATGTTTTATGTAATTATACTTGTGCCTATATATGTTATGATATAAATGATTAAAGGGTATGTTAAAATTGAATCCGCTTTGGATATTCATGTTTTCAAAAATCTAAGAATTAGACCTTATGCATGCTCACTATTTTCATTTATAAAACCGAAGTGGCTGGGACGATGACGATGACGATGACACTTTAGTGTCGGGTTCGATTCCTACCGAGAAATCTCATTTCTCACTCTAGTTACTCTTCCGTATCGTCACCAGAATCCGA
Organism: Pterocarpus santalinus; assembly: GCA_031439595.1. Classification (NCBI taxonomy): domain Eukaryota; kingdom Viridiplantae; phylum Streptophyta; class Magnoliopsida; order Fabales; family Fabaceae; genus Pterocarpus; species Pterocarpus santalinus. The sequence goes on from CM062527.1 coordinate 42,441,346, forward strand.
CGGCGCATCCGATGGATTGGAGGATGGATCCCCCACATTGTGAGTGCAAGTATGACGTAGGATACCAGACAATGCAGATTTGGACTTGAAGTTGCCCTAGCTCTACATCTTCATACATTCCTTTTTGTGATGAACAATATCAATCTAAGTTTGTGTTTAGTATTTGGGTCATGGCACGTCCATGAGTCTCCCTCGATGTAATGTTTATATATATATATATATATATTATGAACTCATATGGATGTAATGATTAGCTATGTAATGTAATGTATCTGTGAATTATTATTTATTTATCTTTCTCATATTTTATGATATTGTGTTTCAGACTCTCTCACGACATGCTCTTTTATATCTATCTTTTGGCTCAAGGCTTTACTTTCCAAAACGCTGCAAAGTGACGACGTATTTCAAAAAAATTTACCGTATTTTCCGCGTAACTTAATTTCAAGTGAAGTTTAGTTTTCCACGAGCATAAGTAACAACTAATAAAATGCCATAATATGACTTAAGCATAGTATTGATTTATTAGGGTGTTACAACCAGCGTTTTAATCAAAGGAAACTCGTGGCCACTTTTTTGGGCACTTGTTATACTTTCTGCTTAGTTTCACTAATCTAAAGTTATAAATATGTTTTTACAGCTTTGATATTGTACGTGACACACTGGGCTTAGTTTGAAATAGAATTTCCCTACACAGTATATTTCATGGTAACAACACAAGCTAGCATAATTTTTTTTGAGAAATAATATTTTGACATAGTCCACCTCATATTCCGAGCCGACATACCACCCATCTACCATTGGATGGGTGTGTGGCCCTACTTAGATTACATCCATCCAATGGTGGATGGATGGTATGTTGATCTAGAGCATAAGGTGGGCTATGTACAAATAATACATTTCATTTTTTTCTTTTATTAATGATTTTTCCTTAATCAACCTGCAGATTGTTACTGCTAATTAGCATTGTCAAATGGGGGTAACAAAGAAGTTGATAGGCTTTGTATGACTAATATTTAGGAGGCAAATTTCCCTTTAAAGGACTTTTGAGATTTGGATTCTAGTTATTACAATTATCCACTTGTTTTGTTTCTTTTGTCTTTTTGCATTTTCACTTCATTTTTTTGACAATGTCATATTGTTATGATGGTGGATGCACTAGACACAGAGAAAGCTTCTTGGAATTCTATTGGGATTTTTAAATTATCAAATATTATTGGGAAAAGACGTGAGTTTGGTGCCTAAACATGAAGCTGATGTGGATGGTGAGGATAGTGACAGTGAGGATGATAGTGAAGATGAAGATGAAGAAGAAGATGGTTCTTGGGGTCCCACTTTGCAGGCAACAACCTTCTGGGGTGATCGCATGCAAATATGCTATTTATATGTTTTTTTATTGATATTTGTATAATATTTTGATCTTAAAACATGGCAATTTCGCCTCATTCTAAAGGGTTTTTGAAAAAAAAATCATAAATTTCTTACATTCATTAAGGATAATTAGATAAACATAGAATGGTTCATAGTTTTAAAAGTGCATAAATTATTCACTGTTCTTATATTTTATGTGAAAAAGAGTATTATTATTAGTACTAAAGTGGTAATATAACACATTAAACTCAATTTTTTTTAGGATTGTCTTCTCCATATTTTAAACTTCGGTGCCATCTACAATACTCTTTGCTGGTCAAGGAGCATGATGCATCTTACAATTTGATGGTGAAGATTGTAAGGTGTATCAATGCACCAATCACCTATGATACACTATAGAAATATCTAATTTTAAGAAAATTTAAAAATAGGATTAAATATATTTTAAAAATTAATTGTCATACAATGATAGTGTAAAATTATATTGACAGTATAAAATAATTTCACACTATCAGTTAATAAAATTTCAAAGAAATTCTATTAGTGTAATTTTAAGAAAATTTAAAAATAGGTGTATTGATGCACCAATCATCTATGATATACTGTAGAAATATCTAATTTTAAGAAAATTTAAAAATAGGATTAAATATATTTTAAAAATTGATTATCATACAATGATAGTATAAAATTATATTGACAGTATAAAATAATTTTATACTGTCAACTAATAAAATTTTAGAGAAATTATGTTAGTGTAATTTTACACTATTTAGAAAAATTCTATCAGTGTAATTTTACATTAACAGTGTAAAATTATACATATAATATAAAATTATTTTATACTGTTAGTATATGATAATTAATTTCTAAAATTTATTTAATCATATGTTTAAATTTTCTTAAAATTAGCACCATAAATTATTAATACATCGATACACCTCACAAATCTAACCTATCAGATGCGCTACAGTCACAAGGTGCACTCTGCACCTTTCACTGTGAAACGCATAACAGTCGAAGCCTTAAACTTCATCCATTGTTCTAGAAATGGACTTGCTAATTACTGCACATAATCCATATTAGTTAGGGTTTCCATTCTCTTGTATTCGATAATCCTTAATAAATGTGAGAAATTTATGATTTTTTTTTAAAATACCTTAAAATGAGGAGAAATTGCTATGTTTTAATATCAAAATATTGTACAAATTTCAATAAAAACATATAAATAACATATTAGCATGTGATCACCCAAAAAAAAAAGTTGAAATCAAATATTTACATTTAGGAATACCAAAGTATCAACATTATTGTTTGGCAACATGGATGCAATGCAATCCTTGTTATTGGATGAAATTTAAAAAATAATTTCCATGAGAATATGGAAGTTGACACAAATAACTCAAGTATAATAGCTGCTTAGCTAATTATAAATGAATTTACATTTAATATACTATTAATATAATTTTTAATTATCATTTTATTATATACTATCACATTATAAAAATATTGAACCTTCATAATAATCATTCAAAAATTATATAAAATAAAATATATGATTGATTCAACTCAACCAAAAATGCAATAGATGATATATATTGTTGAATAAAAATGAAAGTCACCCGTATTCCAACCGAAGTGTTACTATTAACATTAATAAATAAATATATTAATTAAGAGTTAAAACAAAGTAAAATCTTATGGATTATGTAGGGATAGAAACAGGCCAAATGATTTGACAGGGCTGTGACTAAGTATGTTTAACAAATAAGTCAAGCTTAGGCCTTTCTTTAAAGCCTATTTATATAAATAGGCCAGATTTAGGCTCATTGTGAAGTTTATTGGCCAGACAAATTAACCTATTTATGTATATACATATATTATTATTCAAAATGTTAGTTTTGCCTCACCTCACCAGGAATCAAACCCACATTTTCCACCATTGTTATGGGCCACCTCTCCCACCTAGCTAAGCCTAGTTATTATACTTGTATATGCATATTTTTATATATTTATTTGTTATTATTTTTGGAACCCTACACCACAACGGATAGTCACAATTAGGGGTGTGTACAGTTACGGGTCAACTCATGAACTCAAAAGACTCGACCCGATCCGATCCATATAAAAAAATTCGATTTGAGTTAAATATTCAGATTAGTTCGGATAAAACCTAATTAACCCATCTATTATTCGGGTTGGGTAAATTAAACTCGTTGCCAACCGGTTTCCGAGCCCCCACTTATTTATTATATGTTTTTTATTAATGAGCGACCCCTAACTTGCCACTTAGTGCTGGCTCTGTCACTTAGCCCTAACTTCCTTTTCTTTCCCCCTCACCATACACCAACTCCACTGCCGCTGCTCCCCTCCCATCTTCGGTCTTCACTCTTCCCTACCCCTCCGCCGCGTCCCGTCTCCGTTGTCGCCAAAGCCCCGTACGCAGCGGAAGGAAGACGCCATCTGCACGTCACGCCGTCACGGAGGAAGCTGCCGTTCGCGCCTCCATCAGCCCAGTTCGCGTCCTCGAAGAAGGAAGCCATTAGCCCACCACCGAGAAGGAAGAGGCCATCGCCATCACGGATGTATGTTCTCTGCTTCTCTTTACATTCAAACTTCAAGATTTCCTTTGTTTTCTGTATATCTACTCCGATTCAGACTATAGTTGTTTATGTTTAAATAAAATTGCATAACCTTGTTTAGTTGTTTGAATGCTTATGCATCTGTAGTTGATGAGTTTGGTTTATTTGATTTACAGTCACAAAGGAAGGATTATTGAATCATTCCCGAGAACAAGGTACAGGTCAAGGAGCCGCAGTCCCAGGAGAAGGTGTGTTCTGCTTTTTTGATAGCTGAAACCCTCTTTTGAATCTTAGTTGGTACATTTGAATGCATTCATTTCTTGTCCAATCGACATTCAAGCCTTATTTGACACCTCAATGATACATTAATGTCACTTTTCTGATCTAAGCGTGGTAACTAGTCTAACTGGGAGAATCTTGTACAGCATAAACTGGGTTGGGTGTAGTGTTGGCACCATGCTTATAGTAGAAATTTGAAGCATTTGAAGGCTGTGAGTTGTGACTTCGGTTTTTGAGAAGATAAATTGCTCAAGAATTTGTGTTGTCTTTTTCTTTCTATGGTTGGAACTTGCTCAAGAATTTGTCTGTTATGCTCTATTGGTGTTTAAGAGTGCTGTATTAGTTGCAACTCGAGTCTGTTATGCTTTCTAACTTGGAACTTGCTTAAGAGTGCTGTTATGTTGTTAGATTATTGATATTGGTGTTTCTGACTTTCTGTAATTTGGGAGAGGCCTTTGGATTTGAATTGCTTTTTATTTATGTTAGTGTATGGTTAGATTTATTGATGATTGATATTGTATAATGTATATTTCACAGTTATGATTATGGAATTATCAATTATGTATGTATTTTTTTAAAATATATTTGATTATACTCAGATTTCAAAAGCACAAAATTCACAAGTTTCAAAATGTATTGTCGGGGGTGTTTTTCAATCTGTTTTTCACCCCCTCCCCAAAAAAAAGGTAGAGCTGAACACCTACCTGAATATTCGACCTGATCCAACCCGAAAGTGCTCAGGTCGGGTTGGTTCGTGTTGATGGGTAAAAAAGCTAACACCCGACCCAACTCAACCCGAGCTTGTTTGATTGGTTTGGGTATTCTTTTTCCTCTGGAACCCAACCCAACCCGATCCGTGCACACCCTTAGTCACAATAGATCTTAAAAGCCCCTCAAACAAATGCTGCGCCGTCCCTTCCCCTACTGCTAGGTTGCTTCCAGATCCAGAGACAGAAAGCGCCTCCCTTGAACCGTCCCCAACCTTCTTCCTCAGATCAGATCACCGCCAATGTCCGCTTGCTTTAATCTATTTATGCAGAAATAAAGCATTTAATTTAAATGAAATGAAATGAGATGTTTCAGTTAAGTTGAAAGTTGTTCTTTCCATTATGACAATATGTGAAAGTTAGTAGATTGTTGATGATTTTTTTTAGTTGAATATGATACCAGACCTCAGTCTTCCTTTGGAACAATACAATGTGAGACAATCAATGTTGGGAGTGGGAAACTTCTTTAAGTTCCTACCATTTTGAATCTGTCTGTGATAGTTATATTAGAATTGTTATTTTTATTCTTTAATCTCACTTTGCTTGTATTATTGTATTGCTATAAATTTGTGGATTGTTAGATATTAAATTTCTCTTATTGTGAACTTATGAAACATTAGCATATTAGATTTGTGGTGATAATATATTCATAAGCTATGAAATTTTTTCTTGATAAATAGTGTGTCTAAACATGTCCTGTTATAATGGAGATGCCTTAAGGTAATGTGGTTTTGTTTTGTTTTAGACATTATGGTACTATATATCTTTTTTGAGTTATCTTGAGCTAAAGTCATTGTAGTGGAACATAGAAGTATTAGCAGTATCATGATGAAAGCAAGTAATGGAGCATAAGCCAAATGTTTGAACCATTGGTAGTGCATACTTTGTTCACTACTATATATATATATATATATATTAACATTGGTTCATCGACGGACAATTAAGTTTATAAATTCTTATTATGATATTGACTTCCAATTTAGTTTTTGTTTATTTAGTGGCCTCATATTATGATATTGACTAACCCCTTTAGCTTTTGTTTATTCAATGGCTTATGGAATGTTGCTTATTCATCATTTCAAATGTAATAAACCATGCCAGTACATTATAATAAAGTGATCATATGTATTTGTTTCGTGGTTTGGGTTAGTATAGGTGATGATATATCATTTTTATCATTTAATTTTTATGTTTTAGCAAATTTTTTGATCGTTATTGTGAAGGCTTGTTTATAGCGTATTCAAAGGTTTGGGCTTGTTTAGGCCTACATGTTGGCCTAGGCCATCAGGCCTATTAAAAGAGTGTTTTTTTTTTTTTTTTTTTTTAAATTAACAGGCTTTAGGCCAAGCTGGGCTAGGCCGAAAATAAAGCCTTTAGCAGGTAATAGGCTAGGCTCAGGCCCAATAATTATGATACAAGCCTGGCCTATTTCCATCCCTAGTATATAGGAGAACCGCAGAACGACACATGGAACAAGGGAAGAGAACACAACCCCTAAACCCCAGTCAGTTGCTGAGTGGTTTCTCTCCCGCCACTGCCATCTAAGCATACCTATGTTTAGCAAATTAGCACCTGAAATTGAACTGAGGCCTTAACAATGATGGGCAAGTCAATATTGGATATTTGTCAATGTATTTAGCAATGAACAATCATGGAATGTGGTATGGATTGGGACTTGGATGTGTTGTGCTTGGTATTTTGGTTGTTTGAGCTTGAGCTAACATATATCAATTATATTTCTTTTTAAAAAAAAAATTTATCTGAATGCATTTGAGGTTATATGATTCCTTTGTAATTCATTGGCTCAACCATGTTGCCCCAGTTTCTCAACTTTGAAGACTCTGAACTAATTGAAGATGACTCGCGGGATAAAGCACCGTATGAAAGCCAAGAGAAAGAACAAGGTTCAATTTTGTGGCCTAGTTAAACCCTTTTACAACCTCAACTTTTGTGCGATTCTCTCAGTTTTTTTTTTAGTTTCCAATTGATTTATGGGACAAAAATTAAAAAAAAAAATTAGGGCTCGAAGAAAGGAGATGGGTCTTCTACAACTTCTTCAGTGCCGCAGCTTCCGGTGAAGGTGTGGCAACCGGGTGTGGACAAGTTGGAGGAAGGTGAGGAGCTCCAGTGTGATCCTTCTGCTTACAACTCTCTTCATGCCTTCCACATTGGATGGCCCTGTCTGAGGTATGTTCCGCGTGATCCTTTTGTTTTTCAGTTTTGCACCCCTGAAAGTTAAAAAGAACAAAAGTTTGAGCTTTTTTTGTCCTCCTAATTTTGGTTTTGTAATCTATCTAGCAATTTACATGGATAAACAATACTTATTCGTTTTTGATGGAACTATTGTTAATCTCTGATCAAAGAGTTGTTAAGTACAGTTCCTTTGTCACCAGCATTTTAATCAAAGGAAACTTGTGGCTACTTTTTTGGGCACTTGTTATGCTTTCTGCTTAGTTTCAGTAATCTAAAGTTATAAATATGTTTTAACAGCTTTGATATTGTACGTGACACACTGGGCTTAGTTCGAACAGAGTTCCCCCACACGGTATATTTCATGGCAGGGACGCAGGTTAGCTTAATTTTTTTTCTTTTTCTTTTATTAACTATTTTTCATTAATCAACCTGGAGATTGTTACTACTAAGCAGCATTGTCAAATGGGGGCAACAGAGAAGTTGATAGGCTTTGTATGACTAATATTTAGGAGGGAAATTTCCCTTTAAAGGACTTTTGAGTTTTGGATTCTAGTTATTACAATTATCCACTTGTTTTGTTTCTTTTGTCTTTTTGCACTTTTACTTCATTTGTTTGACAATATCATATTGTTATGATGGTGGGTGCACAACAGGCAGAGAAGGCTTCTTGGAATTCTATTGGGATTTTTAAATTATCAAATATTACTGGGAAGAGACGTGAGCTGGTGCCTAAACATGAAGCTGATGCGGATGGTGAGGATAGTGATAGTGAGGATGACAGTGAAGATGAAGATGAAGATGGTTCTCAGGGTCCCACTTTGCAGGCAACATTCTTTTGTTGAGTTTTCATTTATTATTGACTGTTTTAAAATTTGATCTTACTAGCATTGTCATTCTATTCACATCTACAGTTGCGAAAGGTAACTCATGAAGGATGTGTCAACCGTATACGCTCCATGACACAAAATCCCCATATATGTGCAGCTTGGGCAGATACTCATTATGTACAGGTCATACTTTCAACCATATGTTTTAGTTTTCTAATTTAGGCAAATTTCAACAAGGTCTTCCCTTGTTAAGACAAAAAGGGCAGAATGTACAACACAAAAGTGTCCATAGAGGGGAAAAACATTTAGTTAAATACATCATTGCAGTAGGACTTTACTGGTTTATGCTTTTGTGCACATTGCAGACATATAATTTTGAAAAATATTGAATCATAAAATTTTGGCTCCACTTCATAAATTAATCTTTTAATTATGGCCCCATGTTTTCTGTTTCTTTGAGAAACCAAATAGGACCACAGGCCTGAAATTTGTTTAGCGTTTGTTATAAAAACCAAATGGGACTACAAGCTTGTTTAGTTGGCTTTATAACAGTTAGAATTATAAATTTATAATACTTCTGACAAACTTCAAAGCTAGTAACTAGTCGGATTAGATATGATAAATTCTTGCTGCAGGCAAATGTGATTGCTTGGTCCTAAGTATTGTAAAATATTTAAACTTCTGAAAACTCCTTAATTACTAGCAGCAACCAAGGTCAAAGATTGCAGTTAATGTTTTTCTACATAATCTATTTCAATCAGAAAAGTTAAATTCCGATTCATTCTTACTACAAGTCATACCTCCTTCTTTCTAGTATACAGTTTGATACTTTGACGTGTCAATCTGTAGGTTTGGGACTTAAGCTCTCATCTGAATGCTCTAGCAGAGTCAGAAACAGAAGGTGTCCAAGGAGCTGCTGCAGTTTTTAATCAAGACCCACTATATAAATATAAGCACAAAGATGAAGGCTATGCTATAGACTGGAGTCCTCTTGTTCCTGGAAGGCTTTTATCTGGTAATCTTTGATTATATTTTTCTTAGTTTAGCTATATTTTTCTCTAGCATGTCTTCACGTTTAGTTAGCGCAGAGATATGAGGCCTGACAATGGTGTTCATTTTTGAAGGGGATTGCAAGAATTGTATTTATCTGTGGGAGCCTACGTCTGCTGCAACATGGAATGTTGACAATAATCCATTTGTTGGACATACTGCTAGTGTCGAAGATCTGCAAGTATGTACTAAAGCACAATGCATTAGTTGCCCTTCTTATTGTTTGAATATTTCTGCAGTCCTATCTCTAATTACAGTTTTTTTCTTCATCTATCAATCTAATGAGATGTATTGTTCAATTAATCCCTGCAGTGGAGCCCTACAGAACCTCATGTTTTTGCTTCTTGTTCTGTGGATGGAAGCATTGCAATATGGGATACCCGATTGGGGAAGTCACCAGCTGCGTCTTTTAAAGCACATAATGCTGATGTGAATGTAATGTCATGGAACAGGTATTAAGGCATTCACTTTATTATGCTCCATCAACTTTGATGCCATTCTATATCTCTTTCTCATTTTGTACTTCATTGTACTGAGTAGGTTGGCTAGTTGTATGTTGGCCTCAGGGAGTGATGATGGGACTATTTCCATCCGAGATCTCAGATTGCTCAAGGTATCAGTTGTCTGACTGTAGGATCCCCCTTTCTCCCCATAAAGAAAAACAAAAACACATTACACATGCTTCATTCGTGACAAGAAGATGTGATGTTCTCTCATATCAATGGTGTTTCAAGTTACGGCATATTTGGCTTCAATTTTCTCATCACCCTTTTATCTTTATGTCTCAGTAGTATAGTCGTTATTTGTAAATCTACCTAAGATGACTTTATTTACCCTTGATTCATGATCTTTTCTTTCTATATGCACTATGAGGAGAAATTTTTATGGAAACTTTCACAACGTCTGATGTCTTTCTGCTGATTATTTGGGTTTTGTTGTCAAACTCATGTGAAAAGTGCGCTGATTTGTGGGTAGGAAGGAGATTCTGTGGTAGCACATTTTGAATACCATAAGCACCCAATCACATCCATCGAGTGGAGTCCACATGAAGCCTCTTCATTGGCTGTTTCATCATCTGATAATCAGCTTACGTAAGTGAACATAATGTTTATAGCTCTATCTGCCAAATGTCATTAATCAAATTCCAAACAGATTTTAGGATTAATTTTTTCCTTTTATTTTATCTGAGTCTGATCTTTCTCTGGACATTGCACGTGAGCTTCCTCCTTTTTTGATTTGATCATTATCTGTGTGTTGGCCACAGGATATGGGACCTTTCATTAGAAAAGGATGAGGAAGAGGAGGCTGAATTTAAAGCTAAAACAAAAGAACAAGTCAATGCTCCCGAAGATCTGCCTCCCCAACTATTGTTTATTCACCAAGTATGTCGAAATACTCACACTCAACATTTATCTGAGTGTTAAGACGCCTGGTTAACTTAATTCATGTATTTTCTTTAAACTTACAACAGGGACAGAAAGACCTTAAAGAACTACATTGGCACGCTCAGATTCCTGGAATGATTGTATCTACCGCAGCAGATGGATTCAACATCCTTATGCCTTCAAATATTCAGAGCACCTTGCCATCAGATGGCGCTTGATTGATACATGGCCTCACTGTTCAGTCTTCCACCAATACATTACAGAGGCATCTATTTATTATAGGGATTGCTACCATAGTCCTGGGTGCAAACGTTTTGAACCTACATGAATGTGGAAGAAATTTTCCTTTTTATACTTTTTACAAGTCTTTTTTTGTTGATTTTTATTTATTTATTTCTTCTCCCGTCAAGTTTTGTCGTATTTGAGTTGAGCTTTTGCAGATGCTATTGGGAGCTAGGTACAAGTGTTATATCATTTAAAGCACTTTGCTTGCATAATTTACCTGTTGTGTTAAAAGTTTGTGGTCGATGTTAAAAATGATATTGAGCAAACCTATTTTAACTATAAACCTTAGCTGATTTACTCAGAAGAAACCTTACCTGATTTTCCTTGGGGGTTGGTGGGGAAGGAGCGGGGTTGGGACGTGACATGTTGTATGATTAATTTCTTTTACTACTACTACAAATTATTAAAGCTGCATTTGGTTTAACTTTTTGGCAATGTTAAGAAAATGGAGCTCGGTGTCAAACCGGTCAAGGTACGGGTTTAAAAGTTCAGAGATCTAGCTGGCTCGATCGGAGGATTGATTGAAACATATATATAATGTAAAATTTTAATTATTTATATACATAAATATTTTTATAATTAACTAAAATGTAAAAAAATTATAACATAATTAGTATGAAATGTATATAATTATTTAATTTATTATTTTTTAGAAGAAAAGATAAAGACAACATTTTATGAATAAACAAAATGAAAAATCAACCAAATTGGTGAATCAATGAAATTAGTTTGGTTCACACCAGTTTTAACGATTCAATTTGATTCAATTTAGTTTGTCATCGGTTTTTGAAGCTATCAATTTAAGGATAATGATTGGATTGGCCTAGTGATTGATTTTTGGTCTAGTTCGGTTTTCTCTTCTAAGCTTTTAGGAGGATCATTTTTGAAAAAAAAAAATTTTAAAGAAATTATTTTTAGAGAAATTATTTTTTAAAAAAATAATTTATATTTGGTTTGAATATATAAAAATAAGTTTAAAAGAATGATTTTTATTTGAATAAGATAAAATAAAATTAATTTTGATTGTTGATTGTTGATGTAAGAATAATAAGATTTCCTCTTATAAGATTTTTTTCTAAAATAAAAAGTAATTATAAGGATACTTATCCTAAAAAGTTTTTTGAGTTTCAAAAGTATGGTTAAAAAAAATATCTTTATGCATATAAATATATTAGTTATCATATATTTTTATTTTCATGCCAATAAAAAGGCTTTTTAATCTTTAGAAACTCCAATCTAGAGGGGCTCTAACTCTGTCCCCATAGAGAGAGCAACGTAGACATAGATCTTCATAATACCTTCTCATAAATTATTTTTACATTTAAATTATTAAATTTAAATTTCTTTTAATAGTTATGATTAACTTCATTTGAAGGATTTTTTTAATTTAATTATGCATATTTTCTCTTCCAATTTTAAACATTTTTTAAATTTATCTTTCTTTTGAAAGTACGAGTTCTAATTAATGGTTTGTGTCTTTATCTACATACCTAATCCATTGATTCGCCCGTCGAACCCTCCAACGATCATGAACAAAGTAATATAAAATTGGGTTCGACTCTAAGTAACAGTTGCTAACCACTGTTCTTCTTGAGTAATTCAGCAAGGTAATCCTTGGATGATTAAACTTGAAACGAATTATATATTATCTGACACATGCTAGGTATGGCAAGAGGGCTATAAGATATATAAACTCAATGGAAGTTGATCTTATAGCTGCTGAGGCAACAGTTAACTGTAGACGACGCCAAATGTGCTCACGTGGACCTTCTTGGTTTAATCATGTATATGAGATCGATCTTGCCCTTTTCATTTCTCTGCTTTATAATAAAAGTATTGATATTTGAATTCATAAAATTGGAATTTATTATATCATACATCCTCACAAAAGATTGTGAGATCTATTTTCGAATAGTATATCATATACTTTTGTTCAATAACTTTCTCTTTTTAAATAAATCAGGTAGTAAGTTAGGTAATCTGATAAATACAAATATCATTTTTGTTATAATAAAATGCTGCTGCCTTAAAGTATTTAATATTTTATAATATTATTACTTAACTTAGTAAATGAAATATATTGATTATTTAAAAACTATTAGTTTTATGATTTTTCAATATCACATATCAAATATTTATATTTATGTTAATTTTTTATTTTAATTCATTAATTAATATTTTAAGAACACTTGACAGTAACACTCAGCTAACAGCATGCGCTGACCATTGCCAACCTTTACTTACGCAGCCTTCTTTCTTTATTTTAATTAATAATAATAAAAACAAGTTGGGTTCTAGTATTGTTAAGTATCCCACACTAAAGTCATTTGTTCCCATGTTGACGGTGAAAATGAAATGATCCACCACTAAGGTCACGCAGACAAGCTTGAACTCTATAGATCCCTATTCTGCCATTTATTCTACGACTAATAGTTAACATGAATCAAATGTACATAAAATTAACCTAACACCTCCTTCCAGTTTCCGTTATAATTAAAATTGTTCAGTTACAGGATCTAAGTTATTGATTTCTCACATGGCAAATTGTATAATACAGCATTTACATAAGCCTTAATTACATTTAAATCGGTCTTAACGTGTTAAAAAATATTTGGACAATATATGAAATGCTGTAGTTAGGCGACGACAATTCAGATAAAGCTTAATGAGAGAGCTGCAAATGAGAGAGAAATTAAAAACAGTTAAACAAATTGGTACTCGAGTTATAGAGAGAAGTGAATAATGGTGTCTTGAATGTTACTCCAATTTACGCAATTCGGATTACTAATTAATACTTTTCTGCAATAGAAGTGCTCAATTAAGAATAAATTATTCTTCATTTACATTAAGGGTATGTTTAGTACGGGGGTAAAAATAGAAAAGAAATTTTCATGAAGTAACTTTATATTTAATTTTATATATGAAGTTTGTAACACCCAAGTCAAGAGTGCATGAACGGTGATGTTTTGTCCTGTTGGATCCCGCGAAAATTCTAAGTCTGGACCCTATGCCTCTTTGGAGGATTATATGCTTGGGATATTTTCAGGAGATCAAAAGTCCCGGTAATTATTCCTTTAATATCAAAGAATTGAAGAGTGATTTTTAATGAATTTTAGAAAGTCATTAACCCTTTCGTTTTCAACCTTGAAGTTTAAGAAAATGCAAGTTTTCAGAGAGTTGTACCAAATCTAAAAGTTGGATTTTGATTTTTAAATTTTTCGAATATTTTTATTGGATTTAAATGGAGGATATTCCCTTATTTATATTTATATTTTAAAGTTAATAGATAATAAAATAAATGAAGATATTAACTTAAAATTAAAAATTGGACCAAGCGTTCACTGGGCGAAAATAAGAAGGGGTTCTCGAGCCCTCTTATTCATTCTTCCTTGTCTCTCTTCTTTCTCTCTCATTCTTCTCTTCCCCCTTATGAACCCATCAATCTTTCACTAATATTTATTCAAATCCTTCACCAATCCATTTTTTCATCATCATCATCATCATCATCACTTTAGCTTGGTTCTTCTTGGAGTTCTCTCTCTCCCCCCTCTTCTATTGAGAGAAACCACTACTCCCCTCATGCTCCTTTTCCTTCCTCCACTCTCTAAAGTAATCTTTGAGGTTGATCCTTGTTATTATACCATGGATTAGTTAGTTTGTATATGAAAATCAAGATTTGAGCTCATGAGGAAGGGGTTAGGTTCAAGAATTGGGGGGTTTTTGCCCTATAAGACCAATCCTACTAAATTCTTATAATAGTTAAGTTATGGGAGTCTAATATATGTATTTGTCATGTTAGATGATCTCTGGAATCCCTTGGAGGCTTCGAGGCTTCGTAGAACTGGAGCTTCTTTTTGTTTGGACTAATATGTGAGTGGATAATTATATTTATAGTTATTCTTAAGTGAAATTATGCATGTATTGAATCATATTGCCAGTTACTTTGAGAAGTATTCAAATTTATTTTATTTTCAAGATTTAGAAAGTATTTCAATACATATTAACAATTGAGATCCCTTGTTTACTAGTTACTAAATTATTTTACATTTGATCTATGAAATTTTTACTAACACTTGACTATATGCATGATGACATGAACAAGAAGGTAATTGAATGAGATAAAGAAGAGTTATGGTGCTAATTATTAATAAAGGAACATCCTGGGGATGGCAATATGTAACGCCCAGAGGTAATTAATAACGGAACCACATTGGGGGCGACAATACGTAATGCTCAAATATGGAAAAGATTATATTATAGATTATGAATAAGAATCCTCCCTTAAATTAATTATGAAATTTAATTTATCATTTACTTCCTTTGTTATGGAGAGATATGTTATACTTTATATATGATTTTTAGCATTGTTTTTAGAATTGATGAGCTTATATTATATTGAATGTAAGAGTAACTGTATGCTATAGATTTTCATGTAAAGTACACAGGACTAGCTTATTTGGGTATAGTTTTCATGTTTAATTTGATATGGTCATAAATTTCTAAGTTTTATGAAAGGATGTTTCAATGAGATTACCAAAAGTATAGGAGGGCTCACATGATGCATGACATAGACTCAGCGAAGTGTGAGTACATGGCATAGACCCAACTAGTGTGAGTGCTCTAAATGCTACCCTAAATGCCATTTTTCTTCTTTCCAGTAAAAACCAAATGATTTGTTTTGGGTTATTCTTAAATTTTTTTACGGATATGTATGTAAGAAGTTTATGCCTTGTTGAATTCAGTAAGATATAATGAGTTATGGATATTTTAGAAGCTTAGTACATATCAAGTATGCTTATAGAAACCTTTATGACAATTTCTATGTATATGAGTATTTATGCTTTAAAGAGATTATGAAAAGTAGAACATGGAAATTTCAAGAACATATAACTATTGTTAATGGAAATTGTGGTTCAAGTTTTAGAGGTTACAAATCTTTAAGAATATGCTATTTTCAATATATATATATATATATATATATATATATATATATATATATATATATATATATATATATATATATATATATGCATATGATCTATGAAAATGTATGTTTAAGCATGTCCTTTTT
The DNA here is from genome assembly GCA_031439595.1 of Pterocarpus santalinus. NCBI lineage: Eukaryota > Viridiplantae > Streptophyta > Magnoliopsida > Fabales > Fabaceae > Pterocarpus > Pterocarpus santalinus. Next base: position 42,457,153 of record CM062527.1, read on the forward strand.
TTTTCTATAGGTATATTATCTTTTACTGACTCTATATGACTTACTCCTCTCTCTCCATGTTTTTAGATAGGTGCAAATCTATGTCTGAGCGCCTCTTGTTAGCTGAACCCATTAGATTTTTAGTGGTTCCACACTCTTGATCATGTGGTTTCCTATTATCCACATTGAGATTTATGTTGGTTTGTATATAATTGTATTTGCTCTTTAGTGACGCTCCATTATTCCACAGGTAAGGTCCTTCCTGTATGGGTTTATGTATTGTAATGAAAGTGTAGTTGTTTTTAGTTATGATCAGTTTGATTAGTAATGATTATGGATTGATATACATATTTTCATAAGCATATTATGTCTTATACTCCTACGTTGTGTGCTATGGGATGCATTTTGAGAATGTCTAGACTCCAATGATTTTTATATAGTTGTATTATTTGTGCAGGTAGAGGATCCTCATTTCGGAGTAGTCCTAAATTCAAAGAAAACTCTGCCTGATTTTCTGTAGAAATGGTCTAATGTAAGCTTGCTAAGGACGTGTCCCTATGCACCAATCATGGCCTGGGTTGGGTCATGACAAAGTTATCCCATGAAAATTTCGGCCTATTTTAATCCTTATACCAAACACATCTTAAGTAAAAAATATATTAATTTTAAAATTTAAAAATAATTTTAAAATTATTTAAAGGTTTTCATGGAATAAAAACCTTTAAATAACCTTCATGTAATGATTAAAGGTGAAGACTTTATTTTTATTTTTTGTTGTAAAATTTAAGTCAACCCTAAAAACAATTTCACGCAAGGCAAAATGATTTAGTTGTTGAAGACTATTGGAATGCGCTATTTGATGAGTTAATTGAGTTGGAAAAGGAAAGATTAAGCACATTAGAAAATTTAATTTGACAAAAGCAGTCTATTGCAAAAAGTTACAACCGTCAAATTAAACCAAAAATCTTTGATGAGGGTGAATTGGTATGGAAAGTTATCTTACCCATGGATAAAAAGTCAAGAATGCTTGGAAAGTGGTCCCCAAATTGGGAGGGACCATTTAAAATCGAAAAAAGATTTTCGGGAAATGCATATGCGTTGATCAATGTTAATAGTGGTTTAAGAATTACATCAATAAATGGAAAAAATTTAAAGCAATATAAACCAACAATATCTGAAATAGTAGTGAGTTAAGCTGCCGGAAGGCTGTAAATTGAGAAATATAAGTCTTTACAAGATCAACGCCAAAAGGCCGCTATACAAAAGGAAACAATAAAAATCCTAAACTATGCTAGGAAAGTCCTAATGGTCAACTTCAACTCCTCTTGTTGCTTGGCCGCCCTATCCCTAACTGCTCAAGCTTCTTCCAAAGACTTGTGAGCCCTTTCAACAAGCAAAGCCTTTGCTTGACGCTGGGACTGTTTCTTTGAAAGTTTGCTCTCTGCCTTGATAATGTCGAACCTTAGCTTTCCTACAGCTTGGTCAAGAACATTTTTGTTTTCTTTCAAAACTCTCAACCTTTCCTCAGCAAGAGCAGTCTCTGTGGCCATGTCTCGCACCATAGCCTTTCCTGCAGCCAATTTTGTCAAAGCTAAATCCTTAGCCTTCATAGAGCTTTCGAGTTCCTGATCAAAGACTTCCAGTTGTTGTGAAGCCTTAGAAAATGAAGTTTTGGTAGCATTAACTTTCGGCATTTGTTCCAAAAAGCCCTCCATAAATTGACAAAGGGATTGGCAAAGAGGCCGAACAGAGGAAGGCAGGGTAGCCTTACTCAAAGTAGAGATGGACTCGATCAAAGACTGTTTGGCATCACTATCAACAGCCAAAGCACCCAAAGGATGAATCAAGAGGGTCAAGATCAAGCTGAAGAGATTGACAGGAGCCTCGATGGCAGGTATTGGAGTCGGTGGGGTAGTATGAGTTGGAGTCGAAGAAGAAGGCTTCCCGAATGATTTCTATATCTCTGAGCCTGATACAGTTGAGACTTCCTTTTTAGGAACAGTAAAACTAGCTAATAAAATATCATTGAAGGCATTGAGGTAGCCAAAATCGACTTCATCGTCATCATTGTCATCATCAGCTACGGGGAGCGGGGCCTGGATAGGTTGTGAAGTCGGTACTTGTGTTGACCCAAAAATGAGAATAGGAAAAGAAGGGATAGGAACCTTTTCTAGCTGATCGACAGCCTCTTCCTCATCATCTACAAGAATGACATCCTTATCAATAGTAGGAGAGACTACACTATCATCCTCATAAGGATTTTTCTGCCCAAAGTTAGTCTTCAATTCTTCTGCTAATTTTTCTTTTTCAACCTCCTCGCTATGCAGCAAAGCATCATCCTGTAATTAAAAAGGGATGAGGAATTTGAAACAAATTTAAGAATAAGCAAAGTTGGAAATACCTTCGTGCCTGATGATTCCTTGTCATCTTGGGGTCCCGTCGGAGTAATAGAGGGAGAGTTACTCGAGACTCTTCCTACCCCCAACTGCAAAAAAAAAAAAAAAAGCAGGGAGAAGATAATTAAAATTCTATCAAGATTCGAGAAATCAAAATCAAAAAAAGGATGGAAAGGTTACCCTGGCAGAAGGAGCCTTCTTCAAAAAAATGGTTTGATAAGAAGGGATGCTTCTTAGCCTGGCCCTCCTTTTCTTTTCCCTTCTTTGGAGCAAGGGCTTTTCTTTTTCGACCCTTAATAGGACCCTCCTCTTCATCTTTAGGATCATCCTAGTTCTTAATAGGCTTGGACGGGTCCAGGGCGACATCAATAATCTTAATCAACTTGGTGGCTTCAAGAGAGAGTTGCAATAAGAAATCAGAAAAATCGAGTAGCGAGAAAAAGTGAAAGAAATAAAATACCTAGTGGAGGGTATTGCATAACCCTTGATTAAGACTGAACAAAGTGTTTAGTTATGTTCGACAAATAAAAGATTAGTGAAGGTCACAGCTTTATGTCGAGGATGCAAATAAAGAACCCCACAGGGACCTTGAGGCAGATGCGGATAGTTGTCAGCAATGCCAAATGAAGCATTTGGCAATGGAGAGAATAAAAAAGGAGTCATGTAGGGCTCTTGTCAAGCAAAGGGGTTAATGGACTTAGCCTCCTCGAAAGCATGCGAACATCAACCCTCATACTATTCTTTCTTCCGTTTAAAAACATCCATGACTTCCTAAACCACCCTCAAGACTGCCAGTGGATTATATTTAACTTTAAAGAAATGCTCGAATTGAAGGATTTCTCGAACATGTGTACCTTTGGTTTTTGTCGAAGCAGCTTTTTTTGCAAAGAAACACCAGGAAGTTTAGTGACCAATATTTCTTTGCAAATTGAAATTCTTTGTTGCTGGGATTTGTAATACTCAAGCCACCAATTAATAAAGGATGAGGTTACTAAGAAATTGTTTTGAAAATCAAAAGGCGAATACAAGCTTCATTTCTCCTTGATTTCACTCAAGAAATATTCTAGATCAAAAAAAGCCTCGAGTGAGGCACCACATAGTTGAACAGATGTGTCAAGTGAATAGGGTGCTGGTATAGCTTGAGAAAAGCCAAATTATCGAGCAATAAGAGAAGGATTGTGAAGCTCGATATTTTTATTTTTGGACTCCGGGAGACCTGTGGGGAAAACTCGACAACATAGGAAATTTGACCAAATCTCATTCAACTCCATCTGGACTGTGGGAATTAAAGCTATTTGAGAGCAGGTAAACCACAAAGGCCCTATAGTATGATCGCTATAGGGAGAAAGGTTTAAACCCCTAGTGTTGGAAAAGGATAATTAGTGCAAATGCTTAAAAAAATAGTAGAATTCATCTCACTGAGGTAGATCGTGGAGCTTTCCTGCTAAAATAGCAAAGTGGAGGTCCATCTAAGTCCATTGAGAGGTTTGATGGTGCAGAATTATGAAGAAAAGGTTTAAAATGGCGTTGGCCCATAATTGAAGGAACCATATAGGACCTCCAGGGTTGATCAAAGTATCATGCTGAAGCTTAGTTATGATAGAACCCATTTCTTCATACAACTGAGTAATAATCAGTTTGGACAAAGAAAAGTGGTGACCTTCGAGGAGCATCATAGCTAGAGCATAATACCTTTGTTGCATCTAAAGGCTTCGACTATAGAAAACTATGGCATTTAGCCAATAAGCAAGGAATGCTACATGCTCAGTGTCGGAGACTAGGGATGAAGAGTCACCCATACTATTGCGAATAAAGGCTGAATATGAGGGCTCAGAATCATCAAAGTTACAGGCCTTCACGTAATTAGGGACAATATCAAAATGAAAGATTTCACCTGTCGGTTAAAGACTAGTAATAGCAGCTAACTAGACAAGAGTCAGGGAAATCATACCATAAGGAAGTTGGAGAGTGTTAGTAGTTTTCTTCCAAAAATAGAATATAGGCCTTAACATCGAGGGATTAAAAGCGATTTGATGACAAAAAAGCTACATAAAATCAAAGATGCCAATTTCTTTCCAAAAGCTACCCTTGACTGTTTGTATTATATCTAGCCAACTCATAAACTCAGGGGTAGTCTTGGGAGGATTTCTAAGGGGATGTTTGGATAGCACGAATTGCTTAATAAAAATCTCTTCTTGACTAGCAAGGATAGAATGGCCATCAGCACAAGGGAAAAAAGGGCAGCATGTTTCGGATTCTTCAAGAGTAAGGAGAGGACCAAGAAACGCGTGCGTTGCAGAACCAAGGGTTAAAGGAAGGATTACCTAGCTGTGAAGAAGTTTGCTTTCCTCAGGATTCGGTGCCATGCTGTTGCCATCAACAAGAGGCTTCAAGGTAGAAGCCACAATGCATGGTCTAGAATCTTTAGACATTTTGAGATAAAGGAAAAGAGAATGCAAGTAGGAACGATGGAACCTTAAGGAAAAGCGGAGAAAGAACAAGGGTCAAAGAAGGAGACGAGGGGTTAGAATCTGGAAGAAATGTGTAGAGAAAAGGGGAAAAAGTGAGCAAAAAGGCTATTTATAGGGATAAGCATGGAACAAAGAAAGGGAAACATTAAATTGAAGAGACAATTGAAAGGATAGAAGTTTAGGGGGGAGATGACATGTGTAGTAATGAGTACAAGCTTGAAAATGGTAATAGAAAAGAAACCGTTTAAAGGAAAATTTTAAAGATTTGAGGTTTTTACTAAAAACCCAAATCTTGGGGGGCATCATGTTAGGAAATAAATTGTAAAGACCCTGAGTATAGTTTGGCACGAAATGTGGTATATCATGACTAAGTTGAAATAAAACAAGAGAAAGAAAGGTTGATAAAAGGAAAGTCTTAAGGGTAGTTATGTTGAACTTGGAAGTATAGAGTGTTGATTGTCATTAGACTTTGTTGATAGACTAAGGAATAAATGTCAATAAAAGACATTTGAGTATAGAAAAAATGAGTAAGGATCGGAGGGAAGTCAACTTATTATCAAGGTTTAAAGGGATATTAAAGGTTGGAACGAGTCAAGAACCGGAGCATAATATTTTGACCGGGATCGAAAATCATCCATGGAAATAATGATGGAGCAAAAAGTAATGCTCCAAGACAGATTAAATTCTAGAAAGAAGCAAATGGACCCACACATGATCCTAGGACGTGGGAAGAGAATATGGGATAATGAAGAAAGCAGGGTGAACATGGGCTTCAAAGAAACGAACTACAAAACATGGGGTTAATTGGCCTAATTTCTAGTGATTCGATTGGGGTATAAATAATAAAATCGGGTAGCATTTTAGGGGACTTTTGTATACTTGAAATCACCTCTAAATACTCTACCCAAATGCTCACCCTAACATTAAGGAGTATCGAGGAACTCAAGTAATAGTCCTTTTTCTTTTCTAATGCATTTATTCATTTAATCTTGTTTCCTATATTTGATGCTAATATTTCATGCTTGCTAATACATTGACTTGGTTCACAATGTTTAATTTTAATTTAGATTTAATTAAATTTATGATCATTCATCATTTTTTATATTTTTAATTTATGAGAATCCATCAGAGGAACCGTTTTCGTTCCCCAAATTGAGATCTATGAAGCCAACTGATATAATTGCTTTATTTGTTTTGTCGACTAAAAACCGAGTAAACAATGTGTTAAAATAATTTACATGCAGTTGAAATAGTAGAAGTTGTAGCATTGTTTTTCAACGTTTTGTGGAATGTTTCGTTTTGCCGTTGTCTCTCTGCCTTTGTAGCAGATATAGGGGAATTGTCAATTGAACCTCACCGAGACTGCATGAAGTTTCTCCGTCAATAAGATCAACTTCGTCTTCTTCGATTTCGTAATTGATTATTGTGATCGAGCCTCCACTAATATAGTTCTACCTCCTATATTATTAATAATTTGAATATGGCCGTGTGCTAATCGAATAAAAAAATAATATATTCAAAGCTGGTATAATAAAGCTTTGAAGGATAACTAAAAAGTGTCATGTTATCTTAAAAAAAAAATGTTATCTTGACATAATATTTTAGGCGTCAAATAATTATTAGGGATTTATATATAAATAAATATAGAATTTACATAAAAAATGAAATTTTGAATGACAACATTATCATTTATTACTGTACTCATCTGATTTTTCAGTCAAATATGAATATTCTCCACTTATTATAAATCACCAATAATCAATTAACACCTAAATTATTATGTCCTAATAATAGGACTCTTTTCCAAAACGGACGTACTGTAGGTAAACAGAAAGAGAAGAAATTAAATATATATGGAGGGAAACGACGAGAATAAATGAAAAGCTTGGTTATTATCATGATGTATTTTTTTTTTTTTTGGTACATACACTAATTAATTTATCTAAAAATAGTTATTACCATCGTAATTTTTTTTATGACACACCAATATTTGAAGATTATTAATTAAACTCTAATTAATTTGACTCAAATCAAGTTGAGTCGATCCATAATGAAAATAGGAATAAAACTTTATCATTGCTAAATTTTTTTATTTACATAACTCTAATCTTAGATTTTACGTAAAAAAAAATAAATATCAAATCATTGGAATGAATCAAACATCAATTACTACCTTAATTGCCAATTCTAGCAATAACAGTCAACAATTTTGTTCTGAACCAAAAGGGTTGTATATGATAATTTTTGACTTTTCCATATAATGAAACCAAAGCAGACTTTTGTATTAAATTTCATGATAAACTCTATACCTTAAATTTCCATATAATTAAATTTCATGTGCAAGTTGTCCTTCAGCAGTCCCTAGGCATGGCAAGCTATTGACGAGCCAACTAGTGGACAGAGCCCCCAAAAAAAAAAAAAAAGGGGGCTGCTGACTAATCATTAAAGTTGCAGTGCCAACTATTTATAATGGCAAGTGTACATATATAATTGTACGAGTGCTTTTCAGTTGCCTAATGGGATCTTCTGGTTTCTAGTGATAAGCAGATAGTATTAGCTGGTGTTATTGAAAGATCTTCATGAGATTTACTTGATTTAAGACTCCACATATAATATTTGTTAAAATTATAAAGATAATGTTAAATCTAGACTTCTTTATAAAATACAACAGGAGACCGTTTAACGTCTTCTAAAGCCTACAATAAAATCAAAGCATGCATCATTCAATTTGTAACCTTGCTAGTTATTGCTCTAGCCTAAATTTTCTTCTCAATATAATAAGAGCTAAAAGCAAATTAAAACATCGGTTTTATATTATTAGCTGTAAAATTAAATAAGAAAAATAGAGATTCCATGTTCCAATTCGATGAGATTATTCAAATTCTCTTCCATTGCGGGGAGCCCTATTCCTCCACATTCGCAAAATGGGTTAAGATCATTATTTTAGAAAGTTTCAACCTAATTTTGTCGGTTTCCCAAACTGCGAGCATAAAGTAAAGAATAAATGTTAGTTACGGCAAAAATAATAAAAAAAAATCCCAAAGAGTTTTGGATATTTATAACTTTTTGCAATTTTTTTAATTTAATTTTTATATATTATTAGTATAAAAATATTTATTATATATATATATATAATTATATATTATCATATTAATAAAAATATTTAACTTAATAATTCACTATTTTAAAATATTATAAATAAAAATATATTATAAATAAAAATATGTGATTGGATGATAATATAAAATTTTTTTACACTGATGATATATCAAAATTAATTTCATTTTTTTTCTCAAAGATGTAAATGAAAATGTTAGTATAAATTTTTGGATATTTCAATTTATAGCAGAGGACAAAATCATTATTCTTTGTATTTTTTTTTTTCGATAGTTATTAGAAAGGGTTCAAAACTCTCTTAAAAGGGAGGAGCAATTTTTTCAACATTTTCATGTTTCATACTTTTTTTATTTATGGATTTAAGCATCAATCTATGAAGATTTTAGTATATCGATTAGAAATATAATACCTCTCTCTCTCTCTCTCTCTCTCTCCCCCTCTCTCCCTCTCTCTTCTATTTTAAAATAAAAAAAAAGAAAGTGATTTTTGCATCTCCCATTAATCTATAAAATTTCTGAAACTTTACTTATAGTTCTTTAGTAAAACAAATGTATGGGTTACAAGAAGTGAAAAGAGAATAAATTTTACGTCTCTATTACTTAGCTATGATCTCCATAAAGTTATAAATGAATTTCTAGAGTTATTTTTGGGAGTACCATGCTCCATGCATGACTCTGACGATGGTAGACTTGTCCTGGAAGAATTGGTACTGCGTAAGCGAAGCATGTCAACCCGTTGAAACGTGCATTAACTTTCTATCGATGAGCTAAATATATAGCAGTATCAAAGCAAAGCCTTATAACTTACACAAGACAAATGAACCAATTAATGAAAAATATTATCGTCAAAAGCATATTTTCATCATCATAATATTATACAATTTTATTTTTTTTCAACTCTGAAATTATTTGTGGCCGTGGGGAATATGAAGTTGGGCTGTAAAGTAATCGCAGGAAAAATGCTGCAAGGAATTTCATTCACATTTCTCTTTTAAAAGGGGATCCAGAGAGGTGTATATGCCTCTCTCTCTCTCTCTCTCTCTCTCTCTTCTTTTTGAGCAATGAGGAAGCAAAGGAAGTTTCAGCACATCAAGAAGGTCCAGATGGGAGGATAACATAACCTTAAATTCCCATATTAGGAAAAAATGAAATTTGAGAAAAAGGAAACTCATTAGGAACCTGCCTAAAAGAAAAAGCCTTTTTAGCCTGGAGCTAGCCAGTACTAATGTACCACTGTACTAATACAACATCACAAAGTTCATTTTAGGTGCCCATTTCATGGCATACAGATTGATCCAATGGATTAATTACATGTGGGTTCTTATAGGCGTACCATTCGGCAGCTGCATTTTTGTGGTATCTGGCCTCTCACAAGCAGACAAAGAATGAACACAATGTCAGTTTGTTTCTAAACTTTTGGTGGAAATTAGTTCACTTTGCCCTCACCACCTGCGTGGGTCGGAAACGTGTTTATTTCTTTTGGCCAGGGGTGCGGAATGTGAATCATCACGGTATGGGTATTTTTCATTAAATTTGTGGGTTAAAACGGGGCTAAATACATATATATTTGAATTGTAAAATATATATTGGGAAGAATCAGGGGCAGCGATTGGCCTCCTACTCAATTGTTTCGCAGCAAAAATTATTGGACCCGGTTGACTTAATAGAAAGGATGATTAGAGGGAGCCGTAATGGGAATAGATCAAATGAATTTGGTCATTCGTGCTTTTGAGTCATTGTGTGTGCTAAATTAACATCTTCTATACTATGCCACCATTCCATTCCTTAACGTAGTGACTAAGTGAACATACTCATTTCAACGCCCAACGTTGGTTGTTAGGATATGTTTACTCAAATCACTCTCTGAAAGGTGAATTTACTGTTCTAGTAATGCTTGCATCAGCCATTAAAAGAGAAGTCTAACGAATGATCTAATAATGTCAGCACCGAACTTATTTGGAAACGATCTACTAAGCTCAGGAGATTTCCATTTTCTCTTTGAAGTACAAATACATGCACGCAACTAGCGTTTTGTTTGTTTTGAGACGTTCTCCCCTTTAATACGCAATTTCATTTTGGGTCGTTTTTAGGTCTTCAAACTTTTTTATCCCACTTTGCCTATGAATGAGTTTAAATTAGAAAGGAACAAAATTAAAGAAGGGGAAGAGATGGGCCTTACCATATAATTTAAAATAAACAGCTGGAGCCTGGAGGGGACCCTCTTATAGTGCTTTGTCTCTTTCTAGATCGAATAGTATTGGAATTATTTTGGTAAATGGGGCCCTTAACGCCCCCTTAAATGGCCAAAACTTGAGGGCACTTTTTGGATTCTTTAGGATGTATACATTGACATGATGTGAATGAAAGTGAAAAGACCTAGGCTCGCAAAGTAGTGTTCAATAAGTTCATCTAACACATTAAAGTTGTGATGCGGAACCCCGTGGATATAAAGATCGAAGCAAGCGGCGTATTTGATAGAAAGCAAGGCGTAGAATAAAGCACTCCTCTAGCGCGAAGCTGTCTTTGGAAGCGTAGATAACTTGAGGGAAAGATAGAAACGATTACTGCGTCACTTGCTTGAGACAGCGTGAGGAAAAACCTCACAACTATCTCGGTAGTTAAGCAATAAAAAAATATGATCAAAATTCTCTGTTGTCACATAAGTAGATTGCTTTTGTTATCGTAAATCCTAAAATTGGGAATTATCTAATCCCCATCTAACATGTCTAATTTCATGACTAAAATTTAAAAATTAAAGATATGATTATTCTAAAAGATTTATTACTGGCCCAATTTAAATCCAGTTGATCTTTATAGATTAGATCGTATTTGATTTAAATCACCAAAAACAAATTGAATCGATTTAAATCTAAACAAATCTAAGTCAAAGCGAATAAAAAATGACTCTACAATCTAAACATATGTATTTCAACGTTATCAAATTCTTTCTTGCTCTCAGATTCTTTAGCCAAGAGCAGTTAAACGATCTCAAAGTAAGCTTGAAATGAGCTCTCCGGATTTGATCTCACGAGCAAACCAACACTTTATAAAGTAGCTCTTTCAATGTTGAAATGACCAATTCTGCTCACGAGCATGTCATATCATTCTCACCTCTTCAAAAAGATTCGTCCCTGAATCTTAATATAATCTTCAAAGACAACTCCACCATTGCCTTTCCTCCATGAAGCCATCTAAGAACCTACAGTTGAAGAATCTCACTAACACTGTCTCTTCTCTCTTTTTTTTTTTTTCTCTCTCTTTTTTTCTTCTTTCTTTTTCTCTCTTTTTTTTTCTTTTTTTTCGCTTTTTTTTTTCTTCCCTTTTTTTTTTGCTTTTTTTAGCTGAATATACCTCCAATACCAAAAAAAAATGTGACAAAGTAGAACCAGCGATTAAAACAAGACTCAAAACATAAGGAAAAAAAAAACTAGGAAATAAAATTATAAAGTGGAAATGAAATAGAGCAAAGGATAATGCGTAGGGGTTTCTACTAGACTCTAAGAAACACTTGTTCTTGTAACCTGGAGTCACCAGGAAATGGATTTTCCTACTGGAACCTCTATGAAACTTGTCCATGTAGCAACCTAGATCAAGGAAAGAATTTCCCTACTAAACCCAAGAAACCTGTCCTTGGAAAGCGTAGATAGCAGAGGAAAAAAAATTATCTTATAATCTCACCTTTTCTAATTTCTTCTCCTTTTTTTCTCTTTTTTTTTTTAAGCGAGACTAGCAACAAAAGATTGAGCATAAAGCAAGAGAAACACAAGATGGAACAAAGATGTGGACACAAAGGATAGAATGCAAAAATATGAAAAACAAAACTATTGCAGACAAGAAAAGAAGATAAGCGGAAAGAAAAGATAAATAGAGAATTTATCTGACTGCTTTCACGATCTTAAATAATCTTTGGAACCCCATGAATATAATGATCCAGAAACCCCAGGCATACACTTTGATAGAAGATAAGATGTTGAATAAAGGCCTCCTTTACTAAACTTGCAAAGCATGTCAATAAACGTAGATAACGAGGAACATAATAGAAGATTCTGCATCACACAGAACCAAGTGAGGAAAACCTCACAATCATATTGGTTATCAAACCAAGATAAAAATAATATGATCAAAATTCTCTGTTGTCTATAGGCCAAGTTCTTTGTTATCACATAAATCTAGAATTGGGAATTATCTAATCTATCTAACATATCTCCCAATTTGCAACTAAAATTTAAAAATTAAAGATATGATTATTAAAAGATTTATTCTTCTTAATTTAAATCAGTTGATCTTTTATAGATTAGATAAGTATTTGATTTAAATCCTAAAAAACAAATTGAATCGATTTAAATCTAAACAAATCTAAGTAAGTTAAGCGAATAAAAAATGACTCTGGAACATCTAAACATATTTTCCGCATTATCAAATTGCTTTGCTTGCTCTCAAGGATTACTTTAACTAAGGCAGTTCGCGATCCAAAGTAACTTGAAATGGGCTCTCGGATTGCTTGATCTCCAAGGCAAACCAACTTGCTAAAAGTAAGCTCTTTTCCAATGTTGAAATGACCAACTTACCCTCCTGAACATGTATCAAGTTGCGTCCCACTGCTTCAAAATCTTGTGCGGCAATTAGCCGCCAGAAACCCTCAGCCACGTTACAGAACTCACTGTTTTGCTTCTACACTTTGGCATTCAAATTGTTAACAATATAAGGGTTAGTACCTGTATGCAGGGCAGAACCAAAGCATACGATTTACCATCTTCAGATATTAAACATAAACAAATTGTGGAACGTACTATTTGAATTTCCTAGGAACACTCAAGTCGTAAATAAGGAAAGCATCTAGTTTATGAAACCCGGAAAAAGGAAAGCGTCTAGTTTTGTGAAATATTGAGACTAAATCAAGTTCTTGTACTAGAATCTGTTTATGCAGACAAGTCACATTTCTTCCACTTAATACAATTTATCTGAAGTTCTTATTCAAGTTGCAAGCTGAAGGATAAGGCAATACTTTCCTCGAGAACGAGGTTTAGTTGCGATAAATTAAGTATGTGACTAATCAACTTGACAACTTGTATTAACCACGGATTTTAGGTTTTGTTTTATAGTACAAGATGTCAACATCAATCCCATGGGATTGGTTTAATGTGTTTAGGACTGGCGATTACTGAAGCAAATATTTGTTACTTGAACATTCCTTGAACATTATTTTGCCGACTTGTTTGGCCGCCATGAGAGTAAAATCAAGTTTGAGTGTAAACTTGATTCTAACATGCTAATCCTGAAAGCGATATTTGTTACTTTTATGTTTAAGGGAAACATGTAATATATTTTGATATTGTAAAAATCTTTGTTAATATTTAAATAATTTTTTAAAAATTTTATTATAATTATACTCCAAGTAGTTTTATTTTGCAATACTCAAATAATAAATTTAAGATTTAAAATAAATTAGTTTAAAATATTTTTTACAGTTAATTTCTTTACATTAATTTATAGACAATCTGATTCAAAAGATTTGTCATTTCCTTTTCACTAAGGACATATATAAATAATTTTAATTAACACTATCTAAACAACTTTGATTTTGACAAAATTAACTTTTGAATAAGATTTTCGAACTTAAATTATTGCACTCATCTCAATCAAACTAAAATTAAGATGTAGAGTCAATTCTTCTCAAATAAAGTTTACAAGCTCTAATCTAAATACACACTTAAAAAATATGACTTTTTTTTTGGTAAATATAATCAATTTAAATGTTAATTATATTAATTAATTAGAGTTATGATTAGAAATATCTTTTTTCATTTTTTCTTTCTTTCGGTGTAAATTATTTTTTTATTAAAATGAATAAATTAGCTATAATATGCGCAAAAATTGAGCAAGATCACTTAATTGCAAATAAAAAAGAAAGTCCAATTCAGTTTAATACTAGAACTGAAAATATAAAATATTTTAACAATATATAAATATTAATTTACTCCACCCAGAATTTTCAAAATTAAAGAATAATACCACTTTCTTATATAAATTACAAGTACCATGTATTCCATTATCCAATGTTAATCCAAATGCTCATAGAATAGGGAGTGGCAATTGCCACACCCAATTGGTTATTATCATACTCTTTTCATTATTTTAACTTTAATATTGCTAAAATATCTTTCATTAAAAGTTATGTTAATTTTTTTTCCTTTTTTTAGGTACAATAGTGGCAATAAAATTTGAATCTATGCTATCATACAAACTACTTAAACTCGTCACCATTAGACTATACTTAGTAGCTCAAAGTTATTAAACTTTTGTTTATTATTACTCCCATATTTTAAATAATGTTTAAGAATTATACTAATTAATATTAGATACATAAATTAGCTATATTTAATTTAATAATTTTAAAATAAAGTCAACATATTAAATTATGTTTCTGATGGAGTTACAATATAATAAAATTTGGATGTCTTATTCTTGCACAAATATGGTATGAAGAGAGTGCTATAGTTTTGTTTAATCAAACTTGACAAATTATTTAAATTTTATTTTACTACATTTTTAATACAAGGTACTTATTAGATTCAGTTAGGATATTTTTGGTACTGTTGCATTAAGAGTTTAATTATAGTCAATTTTTATATCTAATATTTAATATTAATTAGTAAGACTAATAAATATAATCTTGGAGTATGAGAGTGGCAATAGATAAAATTTGAAATAAATTTTAATCTCAAAAATTGAAAAATAAAACAGTACATAATACTCAAAATATATGAGAAACACAATCTCAAAGAATTAAATATAAATAAATACCTTTGAGTTATCTAAATTATAGGTAACACCTCTACAATATTACCTTGTGTTAAATGGCGAAAGAAATATTACTTTCTTTTAATCTAAAAAAAATAAAGAGTTTATGAGACTAGTAATATAGGAGACATATGACAACAGGAAGATAAATACTATAGAAATATTGTTTCACAAAATGTATCAAATAAGATTCTATTACAAAAAGTTTTGATTAAGGCTGTGAACAATTTGGGTTTAGTATGAGCTTAATTTAATAGATTAATTTTATTTTAAAGCTATCAAATTAAAAATGGCTCATTTTTGCATTTAATATTAATCAGTATAATTATTACATATCATTTAAAATATGAAATGGCAAAACAAAAGTTTAACATAATTTTTAATTAAAAATATTTTAGAAGTATCAAAATAAAAGCAATAGAAAAGGTATAACTATAGACAATAACATATGAAAATATCCAGTATAATTTTAAATATAGTTACATTACTTAATAATTTTTTATAAAATACATTTTTTTATCAATCTAAGCAGTAAATTATAATTACCTACCATAAAAATCATTCGTATCGAATTTTTTAAAAATTGAACATCAAATAACTCTTATTCTTATATTAAATATATTATGTTGATTCTGATGTACATAGAAAATATATTAAATAATTTCAGATTAATATAAAATTTTATAGAGATGACATGTAAGATATAAATTTGTAATCCAATAGTGGGTTTTGTAAAAAATTGTACTAATTAAAAATTATTAATAGAATAAAATTTATTTAAAGTTATACTAGTTATACGGATGTAACTTAATCTTAACTATATATACATACATATATAATTGACAAAATGATAAAAGTAATTCATCTATGTAAAATTTAACAAACATGTCATCTTATTTTGTTAAAAATTCTTAAGATAAAATTCTACCTGACGACCTATCGTATATTTAATTTTTCTATAATCTATGATTGTTTCAGTAATTTGCGGCGCCTGCATTCTCATTTGTGTGCCCGCATTATACTCATGATTATTTTCAATGATGGAACCTATCTTCATTATAATTATATATTTGAATTATATCTGAATCATATTGGCTTTTATACCTGTTTCGTGTTTTCTTATGAATTCTTTCAAACATTTGATGATGGGTTCTCGAACTTCCGCTTTCTTTTCAATTCCAAGTATCATTCATTTCAGACATTTATTGAATAGAATCAACTCAACTGTTCCAGTACCTCAGGCAATATTTGGCAATTTAAAAAATTAAGTTAACATTATATAAAATAAAATTAGTTATGTTAATTTATACAAAAATAAATTTGTTTTATACAGTATTTAGTTCAGAATTAACTTAAAATTTAATTTTGATATATATATTGTCTGATATAAAATGATTAGAGATAAAAATTTTATTATCATATAAAATAAATAATAAATTCTTATTTTATTAGTCCTAATATTATTGAACAAGTATTTAATCAAGACCCAGAACACATTGTTTTGCACAGTAATATCTTTATACCTAGATTGTCATTAAAAAAAAAATGTGTTATTTATATTGGTATCCTCAAACTTTGCTTATCCACAATCGATAAAATCAATTTATTATTCAAAATACTATATATGATCTTAGAAGTATAATATGATGAAGTGGTTATTTCTCAAGACTACAAGATTTTTTAATACAGGACAACTTTGTCTTACCATATATTGTAGATAATGACTTAAAAAGTAAAGAGAAACTACCTATTTTGATCCTTGATGAAAATTTTAGGAGACAAATTAGTTCCTCAAAATTTAAAAATCCATAAGTAGTTCCTTACCATTAGAAAAAGGAGACATATTAGTACCTCTGTAAAGATTCATACTATAAAAAATCCTTAAAATTAATATATAGAGGAATAGTATGTCCCCCTTTTAAAATGGTAAGAAATTACACATAGATTTCTAAATCCTGAGAGACTAACTTGTGCTCCGAAATTTTTGTCAGAAATTAAAATAGGTATTTTGTCAAAAGTAAATAAGCCATGAAAGAGTATAAGTTGAGTTCTAAAATCAAGAGCCAAATTGCAACCAAAAATGTAGATGATAGAGAAAATTTGTGAAAGGTGAAAGAACAAGAAAAATGAAAGAAGATGAGATCAAAATGTGTTGAAAAGATGGAAAAGATAAAGAGAAGAGAGGACACAGTCATTGGAAAAGGAAAAAATCAGAGAAAAGTCGGAAGATAATATAACAAAATAGAAAGAAAAAATTTAAAATGAAATAAAACTAATTTAAAAATTGCATTTTTTAGAATTGGTTTGGAGCTAAAATTAGTTTGAATAAAAATTAATTTTTAAATATTTCGTTACTTATTAAACAAAATTTATATGAAACCTAACCTTACTACCAAACACTTTTTAGGAAATCATAATTCAGATGTTGATAAAATATCATTGGTCATATATGTGGATGAACAGCTTAATAGGAAAACTTGAAAAACAAAAAGGATCTTATTTTCTTCTTATTCTGCAATTTTTTTTCCTCCTTTGCCCCAAAAGAAAAGGGTTTGTCTATAATGCATCAAGTTATAAATTGTGCTTGATGTACCTTATTATTATCTTAATCCAAATTGATAGACTATTTGTGGTGATGCACCCTAGTAATAACTTTATTTCTTAAGGACACCCATTGGTGCTGCCCGCCGCTCGCCACTGCCCACCATATACCACCACCACCATGTGCCTCTGCCACCCCATCCACTCCTCTAACCTTTCCCTCCACCCAACCACAGATTGACGAGCATCACAACACTAGAGAGGATGCAAGTAAGATTGAGGAATCCATAGATTCACCATGCTGCATTATCATGTGTCTTGCTGGTGTTGTTGTTGTTCCTCCACCAATTGGCCTCCTTTGTATGTTGATCTTGCACTCCTTCAAATTGGGATTGGTGGAATCTTCTAGAGCTTTGCTTTGGCAGAGAGCAGCAACGACATCCAGGAGGGTTCAAGCGATGGTGGGCTATGATGGCGGTGGCTCTGTAAAATGCAATGTGGGTGGCGGTGGCGTGGGGGTGGACATCATGACATTATGAGTGTAGAGAGAAAGAGAGAACGAAGGAAGCTGGGATTTTTAGTTTGGTAGACCAAAAACAGTAGGGGGTAATGGAGGAAAGAGCGAAAAGAGAGCCATTGCAACAGTAAAGTTCAATTTGGGGGTGATTGTGAGAGAGAGTTCCTTTTACAATGCTTCGCATATTATTGGTGTATCAATACACTAGCAAGATTTTGGTGGTTCAAATTCAAAATACATCGAGCATCATTTATAACTCAATATATTAGAGTCAAACCTTAAAGAAAAAGGTTACTTTAAAAAATGTATTTGTGAAGGCCACATAAAAAATTAATGTACAATGTTTTAATTCATCTTCGTTATATTCCAGCGAAGTTAGGAGAGGGAATATAGAATTAAATAGGAACAATTTTTTACTTTCTCTTTTTCACTTTCCTCATCTAATAGTTTGAGTAAAAATTATATTCTTCTATTTTTAAGTAGATTTCATAGAAAGAGGATAAAAGGTTAAAAAACATGTGAACTAACTGAAGTAGTTTACGCTAACAAAGTTACGTATTATGTGTTAGTTATGAGGAGAAAAAATATCTTTTTTTTTCTGGGGATATTTATTGTGTTTTTATTAGGATTTTAAGTGTCCCTAAACTTTTACTTGAATGGATTTTAATATATGATAAAAAAAAAGAAATAAAGAGAAGGACAAAATTGAGGAAGCAACCACCATGCTCCCTTATCATCAATAACTATCTGTAATATAATTAAATTGAAAAACATGTATAAATATGTGATTTATGTTGACATTTAAGTCAAAGTTCCACATCAAATGTGAGTAAAAGTCTCATAAAAGGATTGATCTATAAACAAGGCATTTGGTATTTTGGTTTAAGCATCCTCCAAGATAATAGCTTTAGACTATTGGATTGGGAGTTATCAAGTTATATGGATAGTCTTGGGTGTGGCAGAGACATGATCGGGGTGTTTTTTGTAACATCCCGATTTCCGACTTCCTTACACACATCTTCTCGATTTCCGACTTCATCTTCAAATTTCACATAAAATGGGATAATTACCGAGTTCCGAGTTCGTCTTACTTCATGTCATGCCCGATTTCTGATTTCCTCTTCAATTTTGATTATTCCTGATTTCCGACTTCATGTTCTAGTTTCGAGTTAAATGGTGCGGCTTCCGAGTTCCGACCTTAAGCATACCGGCATCCTCATTCGACTTGACTTGACCCAAGTTGATACTTTAACTTACAATGGTGCAAGTGCCGACCTCGATTTTAATATATGAGTTACCTGCCTTAGAGTTGAACTCAATGGACATGAGTTTGAATCTTTGAGTTAACTACCAGTCATACGAGTTCCGATGTCGAGTTCATTCCGTGAACTTTCCATTTCTGTTGGTGTTCTGAGTTCAAATAGGAGTTAGGGATTTTATGATTATCGCCACATGACTTCCAGACCTCGGACCTTGATCTCCAGTCTCGAGAATAAACAAGAATTCCTCAAGTCACAAACAACATGATACGAGTTCCGACATAGCTTCAACTTCAAGCAATGTAGAAGGGACGAGTTTCGATATCCGACTTCAGACTATGAACTCAATTAAATATGGCATGAGTTCGACTTCAAAGCGAGAATAGAGGCGAGTTCCGATTTCAAATAGTATGGCGGTGAGTTCCACTAAAAGGGAGACGTAGCTAAATTTTTGTCCACAAGAAATTCAGACAATCAAAGCCCTCCAAGTTAACTACCACCTCAAGCTTATAAACTCATCTCTTTCTCTCCTTCAGCCTCATCTTCACGTTACCTCTCCCTTGTTCAGCTCTTTCTCTCTTTTCTCCACTCACATAACCCCATCACTCCTTCAAGACAAGATTCTAACAATTTAAGCTTCAACACTTAGCTCAAATCACGCTCCAAGGAGATAGGATTCTATTTCTGTTCTTGAATTACTTGGACTATGATTGCATGAGATTGTGTTCTTCCTTATGTATCTGATGAATTATTGGATGTATTATGATGAATTATGATTGAATCAATAGAAGATTTTGAGTTAGAATTAGAATTAGAAGAAGAAAACTAAGAGAAATGAATGGATGAGGGTGCTATCTTGGTGGAGATTTCACGGCAGTTCGTACGGCGGAGTGTACGGCGCCGCCTACAATCGGTCAAATTCGATGAAACCATTTTTAGATGAAAGTAGACCTTCAGGGCTTTCCATGGATATATCATATAGGGTTATTGGATTAGTATTGAGAGAGATACGAATTTTTGAAGTTTAACCTAGGGTTCAGGATTTTCATCTGAGCAGGGTGACATGAGGAGAGTATAACTCACCCTATACAACTCCAAATCGAGTGAAACTAATTTTGTTAGAAAGCTTACACACAGGGGAACATCCCAATATAAGATTCCGAGTTTGTTATGGTCCCAATTGTTCCCAGTGATTCGAGAAAATTGTCTTATGTCCAATCTAGGCCAAAATAGAATAGTTCAGGAAGGTCGACTTTCAGGACTTATAACTCGAGGTATACTTATGCAAATGGAATGAAACTTGTGGAAAATGAAAGGTTGTCCTGTTAGCTTCAATATGAGGCCAATTTCGCATGATTTGAGCTTAGTTTCGATTTTTAGTGAATTTATACTTCCAGGAGTGTAACTCGGGCTAGTGACTGAACAGGTTAAGGTAAGATTTGAATATCTTGAGTTATACGGATCAAAATGATAGGGGACTAAAGAGGTTAAAAAGTAGACATATAGAGCTATGACATATCAAAATTTCAGATTTAAATGAGTTGAATAAAAATAGAGGTGGGTCATATGAAATTCGGGCAGAACCGAATAGAATGTGGCAGAATAGCCAAAGTAATAGTCTCACAAAATGACCTAGTTAGAGATTTCACAAGTATTAGGGAAATATATAAAGTTTGAATGGAGGATTGCCAGTTTGACATTGATATATATATATGTGTTAAGTTGATTATGTTGCTATGACTGAATTGTCATGTGAGTGACACTATTGTGGGGAAAGCGGACACGATCCGTTATCTTGGGATTCTGAAGTCTAAGAAGCTATGAATGTTTAGATGTAAGGATGAATTAAAGTATAAATGGGTATATAGAAACCTATATTCAAAAATGACATAATTATGTTATGAGGTATGTGAGGGTAAGTGATGTAGCATATGCATGAGTATCGGTAAATTGGTAAGGAGGCTACGGGCCTTTATATGTAATGAACATGTACGTGAAAATCATGTGTGCAATGATACATGAAAATAAATGAAGTATATGTATGAGTACACTCAGTATGACTATGCTTGAACATGTATGAGAATGAAAGAATGTGAATATATTGAATGTGAGCCCCTTTACCTGGAGGCAGTTATTTGAAATCCCTCCCTGTGAAAGCAGTTAAATAATAAAGACATGGGTCCCTTCACCTGGAAGCAGTTGCACATGGGTGCGTGGTCGTGAAGGCAGCTAAAGACTTGGGTCCCTACATGTTGGGCGATTGCACATTGGGTCCCTCAACCTAGAGTGGAGTCCCCCTTGTGGGTGAGTCGGTGTGACTGACGGTCACGGGTGAAGCTGGCGAGCTCACTCAGGTTAGGCTACCCAAGGGCAGTAAAAGAAAGCACCCTAGGGACGACAATACGTAACGCCTAGGTGTGCCCAATAAAAGACTAAAGACTAAAGATTAAAGTATATGCAAGCACCCCAATCACATGAGGCATGGCATCGACCCAGCTAGTGTGAGTATAGGGGACAGAACTTACATAAGGCATGGCATGACCCATTGGTGTAATAGAATGAAAGAGAAGTAAATTTTATGTATATGTATGAATTCAAGTGCAAGGTTAAGTTAGATGGATGTTATGTTTCGATGAGATTAATGCTATGTGCGTTTTATATGTTGAAGTTATTATCCATGGTATTATTCATGAATTAATCTTGTGTACACTTCTCCAAAGGACCAGTATATGAGTAAAAATGAACTTTGCTTCAGATAAGAAATTTTTCGAAATGTAAAATTAAACAGTTTGTGCAGCATGTTCATCTTTTTCAAAATAAACCGAAGTAAACTGGAGATGACCATGATGACACTATGTATGAAAATTAGAGAATCTTACTGAGAATTTTATAATTCTCACTCCTATTTCCATGTTGTCTCCAGATGATTTTAGAAGTTTAGAAGGCAATTTGAAGTTCTTTGTGTGAGATTTATAAGCTCGGTGTGATAACATCTCCAGGGTGTGGTACTATGACTTAAGCATAGTACTGTACTTGGGAGGTTGTTACATTTTTAGACTCGAAGTTTGGAGCCTTGGGTGTGGCAGAGTCTATGTGGAGTTTGTGTTTGATGTGGTGGTTTTTGGGATGCCCTTCTTGTTGATGGAATGTTTTTATTTGGCTGGATTATGTTTTTTCATTGTGTCCTCCATGAGTTGTTCCCCTCTGTTGGAGGGTGTTGAGCATTCTATAATCATCAAAAAGAAGTTGTATGGATAGTCTTTAGAAGTTGTCCATATGATTCAATTGTTTAACTCATCCATATAATGTAATTTGTTGTAAGGATGATTTACAATTTTAGCCATGCAAAAGTTGTTGATAGTAAAAAATATTTGGTATTCCTTGAATGGGTCGTAGATATAGATTGAAAATAATTAAACTATGTTAAATTTTGTGTGTTGTCTCTTTTATGTTATTTTCTTCTTGTAGTATTACCTTTAATGTGAAAGGTTTTGTTAGTGTATTTCTTATGCTTCCGCCATCTAACAATTTGTAAGAGAGAAAAGCCAGCGAGCAACTATGGTAATTGTAGTTTGCATTCAGGATATTGACTTGAACGATAAAAGAAAATAAGTAATAAAATTTCAACTTTTAACTTGATAAAAAAGTGAAAACCATAAGAAAAATTGTTATACTTTGTGCTCAGAATTTTTATTTGTGATTTAAGTCTACTAAACAAAATTCAAGACATTACTTAAAGTTAATTTATAAGTAAATAAGTAAAGTTCTATTCACGTTTGATATCATCCGAAGTCCATCATTTTCTCAACTTATAAAAAATATAAAGGTAGATACTCTTTTATTTGTTCGATTAATTTATTTATGAACTTATCTTTTGAAGGAGTTTTATCTACTTAATCATATAGAGAAAAGGCAATAATGTCAAATTAAAGGATAATATAAAAAATACTTTGGAAAAAAGGTATAATTAATGCTTTCAGAACATGAATTAATAAATCAGACATATAACATAACCTATGTTGCATATAAAAATATATTATATTCACATATTCGCCCTGGCAATTTTCATGCCTAGTATACCGGACCAGTTTCGAATTGTCACGAGCCAGCTGCATCATAGTATATAATATAAAAATGGTAATAGTTAAAGTAGACAGACCTATTTTATTGGTCCATCTCCTCTTAAAAGAAAACTAATTAGTTCTTGTCTCATTAGTAGTCGATTGTCTTAGCCCTAATCATGCAAGACAAGGATATTAAGAAAATGACACAAATGATAACCCTAACTTCTGTGCATTCCATAGCAGTGAGCGGTGTGAGAACCACAGCCATCACTTATGACAGGGTAATGGGCCATTCCAAGGGAGAAAATTCATTTAAGCTTTTAGATTCCATGCAAGTGGCATGCCACATCGCGTCGCTGTCGACCGTGACATGCTGCAATGAGCTCGCACAGTCAGTGAAATTTACGGACAAAACTTTATTTGATGTGATTGCTAATTTTAGACCACAATGCTTAATTAATATCTGTCATAACAAGGAAAGATTAATATTATTTAGGTTAGTAATTAGATTCTATTTTGGCTGGTAAATTCATTCATAGATTGAACGCTTAAAACAAGAACAAAAGTTGTAAATTAGTTAAGGTACAATTAATCTTTCTACTTGTGTACAACAAATATCATGGTTTGATATGGCTCCAAAACTACCTGAATTTATCAAAACAATATATATGCTCGCAATCAACCATTCTCTTCTTACTCTTACCAACCTTAGTTTGTACATTTTAATTCTTATTTAATTTAACTACATTAAGGTAAAATGTTGGCCTGGAATCAATAATTTTTTTGCTATCACCAGCCATTAGTCCATGCCTTCATACTCAAGAGAGGTGTTATTAGTTAAGTAGTTTTTGGGATTTAGCTTCTGCTTTTTATCAGTTTGGTACATGAGATGTTGGTAGGGTGTTCCCGCTTGTATTTTTTCTTCTTTCATATGGTTCCTTGTATCGGTGGTTTCTTGCTGCTCCTCTCACTCTGAGAGTATTGGGCTTATTCAGCATAATCGGAAAAAAAATTTCAAAAGTTGCTATTTTTATATGTAACTATTTTACTTAAACAATTTCAAATAAGTCTACACGAAAATAGTTGTGGCTAGTCATTATAAATCCTAAAATTATAGTATGATAGACCATCATTTTATAGAAAAGCGAATAGGTGGTTGGAAAATTTTTGGTTTATATGTTGAATAATGGGTAAACAAAATACTTGATCTTTTGATTTTAAAGTCCGTGTGCATCTTGTGAAATAACGTTTGTGCATTTACCAGCACTCTTATTATACATATAGAATGGAGTAAATTGTTTTTCTTTTAAAAAAATCAGATTTAAGCAAAAATACAAAGGCGCATTGCTTAGTTTTAATTGATTACTGGGACTAATATGTTTTATTCTATCATAAAAGTTATTTTTACTTTATAGCAATATATTTTGGTTTTAAATTAAAAGGTGTTAATTTTCAATGTCGAAAGCACAGCTTTTTAAGAAAACATTTATTATTTGACCATTTTATTTAGAATCTGTTGTGATTGTTACAAGGTTACAAGAAATAAATACTATTTTGCCTTAAACCAAAGAACGTTCTATATCTTTTTATTATGTCATGATTAATGCATACAGATAAGTTTCTATACAGTTTAAACATAATTGTACTAAAGTAGATTATAAATTAGCAGAACAAGAGATAAATTACTTCTTTTGATTAAACTTTTTTAAAGACCACAGATATTCTTTTAGGTTCGATTATCCTCTTAAAAAGTCAAAATTGCTTATCATTTTAACCAATTTTTTATGTATGTTATTACATTTTTTTAAATTATGCATAGACTCAATTATTAACTTTTTTAAATTATTAATCTAAACACACACTTTAGCTGGGCTTGCCAATATTCAATCCAGGAAGGAAAAAATTAAAAATATGAAATTCAGTGAGTTAATTTGAAGTTACTTATTTGATATTTGTTGTTGGTCGACAATTAACTCCTACAATCGTTGTGATACTGATGAGCTCATATATAGCATGATTTATCATCACTTGTCAATTCTAGTCTTAATCTTTCTTTTTCTCTCTTCTCTTTCTTTGATCTTCCTTTATGTGAGTACTGTTGAGGGGGTTGCTATCTTTCTTCTTTGGTGGTAGCCCTATCTTTTTTTATTTTTTGTTGTTGCTTTAATAATTAGCAAGCCCAACTAAAGGGTGTGTTTAAATTAATAATTAAAAAAAAAGTTAATAATTGTTTCTATGCGTAATTTAAAAAAATCTAATAACATCAACAAAAGATTAGTTAAAGTGGCAAGCGACTTTGACTTTTTAAGAGAATAATCGAATCTATAAGAATGTATGTGGTCTTTAAAAAAGTTTAATAAAAAAAAAAGTAATTTATGTTTTGTTCTGCTAATCTATAATCCACTTTAGTACAATTATGTTTAAATTGTATAGAAACTTATCTGTATGCATTAATCACAAAAAAACAAAAGATATAGAATGTTCTTTGGTTGATAACTCCGCATAATGAGTTATTTTTATTTTATTTTATTTAGATTTAGGCTTTATTACATAAATATTCTTGAGTATTTTAGTTATTTGTAGTTAGTTATTTTGGTTTAGGTTCTTTTCTAGTTTACTTGTCATTTTCTCATATTTTAGTTAACTATTTATATTTTTATTGTGTTTCGATTATGTACAAGTACTTAAGTAGGGAAGAGGAATTCAATTGGAGTCTTAAGGAGCCTATTTTCTGAGATTTCAAGATAATGTTACATGAGAAAATCCATATCTTATTCTTTGAAAGTCGAATTGACATGATTTAGGACTCTTTGGAAAGATGAGAAGGAGATATCTAACTTTGATGATAGATATTTTTTCCAATTCTTGAATCTTCTAAGATAAAAAAGCAAAACAAGATGAAGTTGCATCTTTTTGTCTCTAATACTGTTAAGCCTAACCTTTCATCAATATTTCACCCATATCTTAAGCTATAAAACTTCGATTAAGGTGGTTTTTATTGTATTGGAAAGCTTACTCAATGATTTACAATTGCTATTTCTACCTCTTAGCGCAAATTCCAACTATCCTAATCCCAATTGAGCTTGAAAATGAATAAAAGAGGCAAATCTACAGAGTTGCTATTTTGGCATCATGCTACAGTGTGGGATTTTATGCTCGAGCATGGTATTTTATGCTTGAGCACAGTCGAGGGATAGAAACACCCATTTTGGAGCATAACCTATGCTCAAGTATGCTCTGTGTACAACGATGGTAAATTAAGAAAGTCTATTTTCGAAGTAATTATGGAAAGAGATGATTTGAGGCTCTATTTAGAGGATTCGAATGACCTTTTTGACACATTTTGACACTTGAAACACTAAGAGCAACCCTAGAGGAGAGACTTAGAGATTCAAGGAGCTTTTGTGGAAAGTTTGTAAAGAGTTGGAGACATTTTTCGCTCTCAAGATATTGAGATCCTTGTTTTTCTTCATAGCTACTCTTTCTTTTGTTCTTTCTTCTACTTTTTTTGTTGTTTGTGATTCCATCATAAATTAAACCCCATTCTAGGACGTTGATGGATCCAACTATGTGATGATATTGCTCATGAATTGATTTTATTTATGTTTTTATCTTAATTATTAAGTTTTTATTATTGTTCCTACTGCTTTTAAGTGATTAGTCACCATTCAATTGATTTGTTAGTTTGTAATAACTAAAGATAAGGTTTGTAAACAATGCTTCTTATCATAAATACCGTGAGTTATGGAAAACTAGATATAGACAAATGTGACTCATGTAGTTATCTATAGACAAACGCGACTCATGTGGTCATTTTAAGAATTCATAAAGTTTCAACCTTTTTCTAAATTAATTTGTAGCTAAAAGATTAGGCAATCAATTTCGAATAAAAAGAATTTCTTGACCTTGAGAAAGATTTAAAATTAGGTTAGGAAATTCGACCATTAATCAATTAAGGTAAAAACTAGATAATTGAAATCTATGGTAATTAAGTCTATAGTTAGATGAAGTCACTTAGCCCTAGTATCAATCCCAATGATCCAAGTCATCTTTAATTACAGTTTTATTCTCTTATTCATTTAATTTTTAACTTTTTTTAATTATTTGATTTATTTTGGTCCAAATAGTCATTCCTGTTAGTTATTCAGTACTTGGTCTACCCTCGTGGGACGATAACTCTCTTATCACTTTATTACTTATACGACCCGGTATACTTGCCGGAGCCACATCATTGGTTTAAGGCAAAATAGTATTTATTTATTGTAACTTGTAACAATCACAACAGATTCTAAAAAAAATGGTCAAATAATAAAATTTTTTCTTAAAAAAAAGCTACTTTTAACATTGAAAATCAACACCTTAGTTTAAAACCAAAATGTATTGCTAAAAAGTAAAAATAAATTTTATGATAGAATGAAACATATTAGTCCAAGTAATCAGTTAAAACTAAGCAATACGCATTGCATTTTTGCTTAATTCTAATTTTTTTAAAAAGAAAAACAATTTACTCCATTCTATATGTATAATAAGAGTGCTGCTAAATGCACAAACGTTATTTGACAACGTGCACGCGGACTTTAAAATCAAAAGATGAACTATTTTTACCCATTATTCAACATGTAACCCAAAAATTTTCCAACCACCTATTCGCTTTTCTGTAAAATGATGGTCTATCATACTATAATTTTAGGATTTATAATGACTAGCCACAACTATTTTCGTGTAGACTTATTTGAAATTGTTTAATGAAATAGTTACATATAAAAATAGCAACTTCTGAAATTTTTTTCCGATTATGATGAATAAGCTCAATACTCTCAGAGTGAGAGGAGCAGCAAGAAACCACCGGCAAAAGGAACCATGCGAAAGAAGAAAAAATGCAAGCCGGAACACCCTACCAACATCTCATGTACCAAACTGATAAAAAGCAGAAGCTAAATCCCAAAAACTACTTAACTAATAACACCTCTCTTGAGTATGAAGGCATGGACTAATGGCTGGTGCTAGCAAAAAAATTGTTGATTCCAGGCCAACGTTTTACCTTAATGGAGTTAAATCAAATAAGGATTAAAATGTACAGACTAAGGTTGGTAAGAGTAAGAAGAGAATGGTTGATTGTGAGCATACATATTGTTTTGATAAATTCAGGTAGTTTTGGAGCCACATCAAACCATATTTATTGATGTACATAAGTAGAAAGATTAATTGTACCTTAACTAATTCACAACTTTTGTTCTTGTTTTAAGCGTTCAATCCATGAATGAATTTACCAGCCAAAAAAGAATCTAATTACTAACCTAAATAATATTAATCTTTCCTTGTTATGACAGATATTAATTAAGCTTTGTGGTCTAAAATTAGCAATCACATCAAATAAAGTTTTGTCCGTAAATTTCAGAGACTGTCTGTCATGACCCCACTCATGACATGATCGGCGCATAAGGGACACGTCCCCTAGCAAGCCTACACAAGACATTTTCTAAAAAAATTGGGCAGAGTCTCCCTTGTATTTAGGACTATTCCCAAATACGGATCCTCCACCTGTACAACAATCCAAACACACAGAATCATTGGGGATCCAGGCATTCTCCGAATGCACCCCACAGCACATATATGGAAATTCAAAACATAATCATACTTATGAAAATATATACACATATGTATCCAGCATGAACCTTAACCCATAATCATTAAAATGCAACTTGACTTAGCTAAAAACAACATGCTTTTAATTACAAATTAAAGCTGATACAGGGAGGACCCTGCCTGTAGGTTATTGGAGCACTTCTAGAGATTTTACACTTAAACTTAGATGCTGAAACTTCTAATTAGCTGTGGAAGCTTGAGCACAATCTCGCACCTGTCTAAAAACATGGAAAGGAAGAAAGGGTGAGTCATACAGACTCAGTGAGGCATAATATATCTATAACAAGAGTGGAACAATTCTAAATATACGGTTTTAGTAACATATAATTTATAAGTGTATTTAAAACTCCTACGTTGTTTCTCAAGTAAAATACTTTGTCTATGTAGTAAAATCACTATAAAAACTTCTGGTAAGGCATATCTGATATTCAATCTATCTTTAAAATCTCTTTATGGCTCATTAGAGCACCTTTTAGTTCAACTGAATATAAACTTCATTATATCAACTCATATGTATCCTTGCTCATGACTTCAAACACATGATAACTTCAAGGAATTTCTTTAAATTTCAATTTCAACTTCAACTAAATACAGTTTCAACTAGTAAATATAACCTTAAACATAGATGCATAATATAGAAATACTTTCTCAAAACATAGAAAATAAATACTTGTTCAACCTCATGAAAAACTTAGGGGAGGATTCTATTTCAGAAAATAACTGCCTGACTGGGTGGCCCTGTGGCCAATTCCAGCAGTAAAAGTTAATCTCACGTGTAAGGTGTCTATATATTCCGGACATGTTGGCCGACATGCCGGGCTAACAATCACCCTGCAAGCTGGGTCATACGAGGTGCACCAAAGCTAATGCTACTGTCATTAGTAAACAGTTCTGTTACAGTTTCCCCCCTTAGAAAGGCACTCACACTTGCTGGGTCTTTGCCATGCCTCATGTGAGTCCTTGAAAACACATTTCCTTCTAACTCCTTGACAATAATATTTTTCTTTATTTCAAATCATATCGTTTCTTGCTTATAACTTTAAAAGGATAATAAGATTCAAGAATCTTCGTATTCTTAGTAAACATAGTTATCAAAATTCATCAAATATACAAAATAACTATACTATCAAATATAGTTTCAAAGTATAGTACTTTCAAACTAAAGCATCTAGAGCTCTTTCTCAATTATCGAAATGTAACTGTTCTTTCTATCCAATAACTCAGAATATTGACTTTAAGAACATAAAAATTTCTAATAACTAGAAACTTCATATTATTTAGATACTATAAATTAACTTCTATAAGAGTTTGTCCCACACTTCTATGCTTAAACATATATATATATATATATATATATATATATATATATATATATATATATATATATATATATATATATATATATATATATACACATAACTAACATGATTATGTTAAGAGTCCTATAAATATGGAGTAAAACATATTAATTCAATTCTTTCATAAGCTTCACTAAATTGCATTTTTGGCATGTAGCAAGGAAATTAAGAATAAGAACAAGCTATAAATATACTAGCACTCACCTATCAAGTTTGGAAAGAAAGGAGCCCAACTCTACGAAGTCTTAGAGCCACCGAGAGACTCCAGAGAGTATCTAACATCATAAAGAACACAATTCAAGCACTAATTAGTTTCTAAAACTAAGGATTAACTTAAATTACCTCCCAAAGTACAAAATCCCTAATTTAGAACCCTAGGTTCCCAAACCTCAACCTTGAACTTAATCCTGCAAGAAAAGCCTTCCTTTCCCATGAAATAGAAGAAGATTTGAGCTTGGAGAGTTACCTTGGGTTGCAAAAGAAGGAAGAAATATGATGGAAAACTTGGGTCTCCTCCCACCTTAGTTTCTCTCTCTAAAAGAGATGAGAGAGAGAGAGAGATAGCTTCAAGGAAGAAGAAGATTGATGATGATGATGATGAAGAGGGATTTGTGGAGGATTTGATTAGAAAATGGTGAAAGAGTCATGGCATCCATGAGGAGAGAAAGAGAGAAGAGATAGAAAGAAGAGAGAGAGGAGTTGAGGAAGAATGAAGAAGAAGGAATGGAATCCTTCTTTTAAATTTTGTCCAGCGGGCGCCTGGGAGCCGCGACCTGGCCGCCTGGGGGCCCAACCACCTGAAGCGGCATCACTTTTGCAGCACAGCTAGCGCCTGGACGCTAGCCTTGGCGGCTAGGCGCCCGATCTTTGTTTTTTTTTTTTCTTCCTCCTTCATCTACACTTCTCAACTATCATCATATACTTATTTAATGTCCTCATTAACTTTATTCTCCATTAACTTTAAAACATAAATGTAAATAAGAGAATATCCCCCATTTGAATCCAATAAAAATATTGGAAAAATCAAACTCCTTAAGAATTAAAATCCAACTTTTGGATTTTAATACAAACTTCTGAAAACTTACATTTTCTTAAACTTCAAGCTTGAAAATGAAAGAGTTAATAACTTCCAAAAATTCGTTAAAAATTGCTCTTCAATTCTTTGATATCTAAGGAATAATTACCGGGACTTTTGATCCCATGAAAATGCCCCAATCCTATAGCCCTCCAATGGGACATAGGATCCAAACTTAGAACTTTCACAGGATCTGACAAAACAAAGTGTCACAATTTGTGTGGCTCTTGACCCGGGCATTACATTCTTGAGCACATTACAACATGTCATGGTCGATAGCGACGCGATGTAGCATGCCACTTGCATGGAATCTAAAAGCTTAAGTGAATTTTCTCCCTTGGAATGGCCCATTACCCTGTCATAAGTGATGGTTGCGGTTCTCACACCACTCACTGCTATGGAATGCGCACAAGTTAGGGTTATCATTTGTGTCATTTTCTTAATATCCTTGTCTTGCATGATTAGGGCTAAGACAATCGATTACTAATGAGACAAGAACTAATTAGTTTTCTTTTAAGAGGAGATGGACCAATAAAATAGGTCTGTCTACTTTAACTAGTACCATTTTTATATTATATTTTATGATGCAGCTGGCTGGTGACAATTCGAAACCAGTCTAAAATTCCGGTATACTAGGTATGAACATTGCTAGAGCGAATATGTGAAAAAAAAGTTTTAT
This sequence comes from Pterocarpus santalinus, assembly GCA_031439595.1. Classification (NCBI taxonomy): domain Eukaryota; kingdom Viridiplantae; phylum Streptophyta; class Magnoliopsida; order Fabales; family Fabaceae; genus Pterocarpus; species Pterocarpus santalinus. The sequence goes on from CM062527.1 coordinate 42,489,055, forward strand.
ATGCAACATAGCTTATGTTATATGCCTGATTTATTAATTCAGTTACGAAAGGATTAATTATACCTTTTTTCGAAAGTATTTTTTATATTATCCTTTAATTTGACATTATCACCTTTTCTCTGTATGATTAAGTAGATAAAACTCCTTCATAAGATATGTTCATAAATAAATTAGTCGAACAAACAAAAGAGTGGCTACCTTTATATTTTTATAAGTTAAGAAAATGATTGACTTCGTATGATGTCAAACGCGAATATATCTTTACTTATAAATTAAGTAATGTCTTGAATTCTGTTTGGTAGACTTAAATCGCAAGTAAAAGTACTAAGCACAAAGTATAACAATTTTTTCTTATGGTTTTCACTTTTTTACCGGGTAAAAAGTCGAAATGTTAATACGTTCAAATCATAAAGAGTTACCGCAGTTCAAGGGATCTTTGGTTAGTCAGTATTATTATTAGGCGTATTTGTATGTTATACACACTTCGTTTAATATTAAATATATACTTAAGTGGTAAAGTTTATATTAATTGTACATATCAACTATTCATTGGCATGCTTAAAAACGCCGAGCAAAAACAATTTCAACACCTAAAGCCATCACTTTCTGCCCTGATTCCACGTTTATGCACCCCATTAGATTTTGGCCCTGCGGTGAGAAATGGATTTCCTTTTTCTAAGAATTCCTTCTCTTTGCATGGCAGCGGTATATTGCATCATAAATCATAATGAAGGGGTGGAAAAAAGTATGCGTCACCACTTATGGCAGCCAATCCATATTGAGTTATCTTTCAAGTCACATATCCTGAATGCAAACTACAATCACCATAGTTGCTTCTGGGCTTTTCTCTCGTACAAATTGTTAGATAGCGGAAGCATAAGAAATATACTAACAAAACCTCTCACATTAGAGATAATAATACAAGAAGAAAAATAACATAAAAAAAGACAACACAGACAAAATTTAATATGATTTAGTTACTCTCAATCTTTATCTACGACCCATTCAAGAAATACCAAATTTTTTTCACTATCAACAACTTTTGTATGGCTAAAATTATAAAACATCCTTACAAAAAATTAGATTATATGAATGAGCTAAACAATTAAATCATAGTGATACGTTATTTGGACCCCAAAAAAGCAAGGTGTCCATGGACATATACAACAATCCACCATTAAAACTCAATTTTATTTATTTTTAATTTTTAAAAAATTTTTTTTATATCAAATCTATTGGTTGTCAGCGACTATGTCGCGACAACCGATGCACAATTAAAGTCTCTGTAAATCATATAGATAACTTCTAAAAGCTAGCCATACAACTCCTTTTTGATAATATAGAATGCTCAACACCCTCCAACAGAGGGGAGCAACTCATGGAGGACACTATAAAAAAACATGATCCACCCAAAAGAACTAAAATAAAATAAAATGATAAAAATATTCCATCAACAAGAAGGTCACCCCAAAAACCACCACATCAAACACAAACTCCAGACAGAATCTGTCACACCCAAGGCTCCAAATTTCAAATCCAAAAACACCCTCATGCCTCTGCCACACCCAAGACTACCCATATAACTTGATAACTCCCAATTCAATAGTCTATATCTATTATCTTGGAGGATGCATAAACCAAAATAATGAAGACCTTATTTATAGATAAAATCTCCTATGAAATTTTTACTCACATTTGATGTGAAACTTTGGTTTAAATGTCAACATAAATCACATATTTATACATATTTTCCAATTTAATTATATTACAGACAGTTATCGATGATAAGGGAGTATGGTGGTTGCTTCCTCAATTTTGTACTTCTCTTTATTTCTTTTTTTTTAATCATATATTAAAATCTATTCAAACAAAAGTTTGAGCACACTTAAAATCCTAATGAAAACACAATAGCTATCCACACAAAAGAAAACAAAAGATATTTTCCTCCTCAAGACTAACACATAATGTGTAGCTTTGTTAGCGTAAACTTCTTCATTTATTTCACATATTTTTCAACCTTTTATCTTCTTTCTATGAAATCTACTTAAAAATAGAGGAATAAAATTTTTACTCAAACTATTAGATGAGGAAAGTGAAAAAGAGAAAGTTAAAATTTGTGCCTATTTAATTCTAGATTCACTCTCTTAACTTGGCAGGAATACAACGAAGATGAATTAAAATGTTGTACATTAATTTCGATTAGTAGATAACATCCGTTACATTAATTCTGAAGAACGAGAGTGATAATCTAACAAAATTAATACTAAATAAATCGTTCATGAAATTCTAAAGAGTTAAGATCTGCGGTGACCAATATTTGGATATGCTTTGAAGGAAGAGATTTGAAGGGGTAAAAAAAGGGGGAAAATATATTTTCATTTTAAATTTTGACAACTCTGCAATTTTTATAAAATTAAAAATAAGATGATAGAAAAATTTTGTGATGCTAATTTATTATTTTATATTTTGATAAAAAAGAATCATCCTTTCTCCCAAACACCAAAAAAATAAAAAATACACTCTTCCAAACATATCCTCAAAGGGTGCCTTTTCTCATAGATATGCTTGCATGTTATGGGAAAAAGAAAGAGAAAATAATCATTTTGGTCAGTAAGATTGTATATATGCTTCACTTTAATTTTTGAAATTAAAAAAATTAATAATTTAATTTCTAAATTTACAAAAGGTGATTGAAGCTAGTTACTAGGGTAATATTTGTAGGAACTAACTTGAATCACTAAAATGATTAATTTGAAATATTTTTTACAATTTTATGAACTAAATCGTTAATTTCGTAATTTTAGATATTAAAATGAAATGTACAAATAATTTTAAAGACCAAAATGAATATTTATTTGAAAAAAGAACTTTCTTCCTCACGAATTGAATATGTTTATTGAGACTTTATATATTCATGTATAAAATATTTCTGATCTTTTATAATTTTTGTCTAATAAAGTTTTGTATCCATAATTTTCTAAACTATAGTTTTGCAATATACAAAAGAAAATGACTAATATCTAAAGTTATTTGAGAAATAGATTTCTTCCTCCATATATGAATTTTTCCACCACCCCACAAATTGAATATGTTTATTGAGACTTTATATATTCATGTATAAAATATTTCTGATCTTTCAGAACTTTTTTTGTATAGAGAAGTTTTGTATACATAAGAATTTTCTAAATTATATAGTTTTGCAGTATACAAAAGGAAATAACTATTGTCTAAAGTTATTTGAGAAATAGTATAATTTTAAATTATGGATATATAAATTTAATTAGAACGAAGAAGGTACAACTAATTTCGATTCAATTTTGTCCCCTTCAAATTATAAAAACTCAGAGGTTATAAAAACTTTTTACATTGGTACTGTATTATAATCAGAGATTAATTTCTATTCATGGTTGGTATAAAATATCTTTTTATATTAATATCTAATTATGTGCTGCTATATAGATAAAATAGTTTCCTTTTAAGATAGTAGATGTGAGAGTTAATCACTTTTGTCTATGTGGCACTACATAATTGAATATCAGTGTAAAACTCTTTTACAATGACATTGTATAGAAATTAAACTCAAATAATTAAACTTAACTTTATTATAATATTTGTGGTCTATAACAAAAGAAAGCACATGATTAGTCAACATTATAATATCAAAATCTCAGTATGCATTCATTTAAGTATCATGAACCTTTCGGTGCTTTGAAATTAATTTTAGAAATGTGAATAAAATGATTAAATAAGTTATTTAATAAAAAGGTTAAATTAAATTTTTAATTAAGGATTGATCTTCATGGTTTGAAACTGTTCCAGTATAAAGCCTTGAGGAGCATAAAATCTAAATTATAAAAGCATAAAATCCAAAAAATAGTGTAAAAACCAAAATTCAAAATAATAAAACTATAGGAATCAATTGCTAAGTTTAACCCCACCCACAAAAAAAAAAAAAAGAAGACTAAAACTATCATCTATAAGGGAGAGTTTGGTATGGGAGTAAAAGTTTATGAACCTAATCTATGAATTCTTCACTCCCACTTTTACCCATATATACCAAAAAAGTAAAATATTAATGAAATTATACATTCAAACCCGGAAAAAAAAAATTAAAAATATGAAATTGAGTGAGTTAATTTTAAATTGCTTATTTGATATTTGTTGTTGGTCAACAATTAATTCCTACATTCATTGTAATACGAATGAGCTTGTATTTAGCATGAGTTATCATCACTTCTCAACCCTAGTCTTATTCTTTCTTTTTCTCTCTTCTCTTTTTCTCTTATTTTCCTTTGTATGAGTATTATTGAGAGGGCTGTCAAATTTCTTCTTTGGTGGTAGCCCTATCTTTTTTTTTGTTGCTTTGGATTTTGTGCTTTTGTTTTGTTTTTGTTGTCCCTTTTGTGGGTATTTTTATTGTTACCCTTTGTGGGCATCTTTGTTGTCCCCCTTGTGTAACATCCTTACTTTCGTAAACAGAACATCATGAAAACTTTGAATTATTTCTCTTAAGCAATGTGAGAATTTCTCAAGTGGCGTTATGTCATGACGATATTCACATTTAGAATTATAGGATAGTGTAACACTGCCATTGAGAATATGGCACTGTCATATGCTAAAAATTAAGAAATGACAAAAGTACCCCTGCAAACTTTTGTTAATTGCAGTGATACCCTGAATTTTTAGAAACTATATTTTGAGCCCAACGACTTATTCCCACAATGACCCTATAACTTTTCATGAAATGATCTTTATATCCCTACATCTGTAGAATTAGCAGAATGGAATTTTAAATAGAGCAGAATCACGTGGTGAAACCATAGAAGTTTAAGTCTTTGCCGATTGGGCCATGGAGGCAGTCTGGTGTGAAATAATGTAGGGTATCCTTAGACTTGTTCAAAATTACAGAAATACCATTAGCTATAGAAAACACAAAACAAAAAGGCTTCGAATTTGCGAAAATGTGTAATTTACGTCATTAGTTCATTTATTCGATTTCAATAGTTATGTAAGGGCAATTAGAAGTTAATTAAATATTAATTAAGAGTTAATTAGATATTAATTAGAGAGATTAGGCTTAAGAAAAAATTAAAATAAACATGTAGATATTTTACAAAACTATTAAGTAACGTTTTACCGATTTGGAGAAAATTGGTAAAGATTCGGTGTTTTAAATTGCTGGAGCCGAATCAATAGAACCATACACCAAAAACCCTAACATGAGTGGCCAAGATTTAGCCACTCCTCCCCCCATGTAAGGCACCACTTTGCTTCCCACCTTGTGAAAGAAAGTGGCCAAACACTCATCACAAATACAACCACCAATCATAAGTCAAGCTTCCAACTACCACCACCACCAAATAATTATTTTTTTTCTTTCTCCCCCACTTTTGTGCCACATACAGCAGCTTCCTCTCCTCTTTTTCATCTTCTTCTCCTTCCTTTCTTCTTACCTCCATGACCAAAAGCTTCAAGCTCAAGATTGGAAGCCTTCTTGACCTCAAATTCTCTTGCTCCTTTTATGAAAATTAATTCCTATCCTCTCCTCTACAAAACCCCTCTAACAATTTCATGATTTAGCATCAAGTGGTGTCCCTCCACCACTATTTATGGTGCTGCCATAAGAGGGGAAGAAGGTTAGTATGTTGCTCTTGCCTTCCTTGCATCCATGGTTTCAAGGATTTTGAGGTAGGTAACTCAAATCCTTAGTTATTTGATGTATCATGTGACTATGTGGCTACTGTGTTCCTCTTATGCCATGCTTGCATGATGGTGTTTTAATGTTTTTCTAGTGATTTGAGATGAGAAAATTTAGTTTAAGTTGAGGAATTTATCAAAAACTCAAAAAAGGAGCTAAGCAGAATCTATTTTGTGAGAAAACCCTACAGCATCCATATCAGCGGAGTGCAAGGCTCTGCCTATAGCTGTTTAAATTTGATGAATCCATTTTTATATGAAACTAGACATTCAGGGCTTTCCATACACCTAAATTATAAGGTTATTGGATTAGTATTGAGAGAAATATGGATTTTTGAAATTTAACCTAGAAATCTAGGTTCTCATCTGGGCAATATGAGTTAAGAAGGGGTAACTCACCCTACACAACTCTAAATTGAGTGAAACTAACGTTGTTTGAAAGATAACATGTAAGAAAACATCCTATAAAAATTTTAGAGTCAGATTTTTTGCCATTTCTTGCCAGCACATCAATGAAATTTACTTAAGTTCAAACTGGGTTAGAATAGGGTAGTCTAGTAGGGTCAAGTTACAGGGCCTATATCTCAAAATATACTCTGCAAATGATATGCAACTTATTTCATTTGAAAGCTTTTCTGGTATATTTAAATTGATATAAATTTTGTATAATTTCACCATAATTTCTAATTTTAGTGAATTTTCACTTATAAGGGCGCATTTCTGGCTAGTTACAGGGTAGTCTGAGGTAAAATACTAATAACTTGAGTTATACAAATCAAAATGAGATGGAACTAAAAGGGGTGGAAACTAAACACATAGAGCAATTACACATCCAAAATTCAGGTTTAAATGAGTTGAATTGGACTAAATGTGGATCATACAAAATTTGGGCAGAATAAATAAAATTGGCAGAAATGACCAAATTGATGCTTTCACAAGTATTAGTGTACATATAAGGCTTGGGTTGAAGGTTGCACGTTTTACATTAATAGATATGTTAGATTGATTATACTGCTATGATTGATTTGTCCATGAGAGTTGGCACTATTCATGGGGAAGCAGGTTTGATCCGTTATACTGCTGAAATTCCGGTAGGAATATATGAATTATACGAATGTTATAAATATTTATATGTTATGCTTGTAAGATTCATATATGCAAGAATAATTTAAGTATGATATAAAGTTATGAGAACTTATGCTATGGGTGATTATGCTTTGAATATAGTTACATTTACATGTTATATTTATGTACATCATGCAAGCAAGCATAATTAGAATATGATATGAAAGGTAAGGTGTGAGACATATCCATGACTGCGCAAAGCATCCGCATGATAAGACATGAAAAAGAAAAGATAATAAGAACTTGCAAGAGGGACGTACTAAGCTACCATGTGAGGTATGGCGTAGACCCAGCTACGTGGGGCAAAGTGGTACTGTCTAAGACTTGGGCCAACCCTTGACTAGAATTAATGGGAATAGACCGGTGTGAGGGTCGGGGAAAGTAAACCCATCACTCATGTATAGGTATGAGATCGGACCTGAAAAGCAGGTTATTATCCAAGGGTGAGAGAGGCCATTCACCTCCGTGGGACCGAGTATAGAAGAGCAAGGTTAAGTTGTAAGTTAAAGAAAGATACGAATTAAGTCAAGTGCACTTGCATACAGTCAAGTATAAGCATCTATATGTGCATCTTCAATTATCTTGTTAAGTCATAATGTTATTATGATTCTTGTTGAAGCATATTATACTATTCGTATTTCTATGTCTGTCATATGATATGGCAAGTGGTTGTTAAAATATGACCCGCTTCGAGAAAGGTGTTTTCAACTAAAAATTGAACCACTATTTACGTATATGTGCTCATATTTTCATAATAAACCGAAGCGATTGGAATGTTTATGATGACATTGTAAAAGTGATGGTTTGAGTTTACCTACTAAGAATCTTAAGTTCTCACTGCCTGCTTATATGTTTTTCTTTTCCGTAAACATTCTAGCATCTAAGTTGAAAATCAAGTGTGAGGTAGAGTACTGGGACATTCATTGAGCAAGACTCGGGTGCAAACTAAACCAAGAGACTACTGAAGCTAGTTGATGATTAGTCAGAAGCCAGATCTGTATATTATGTTAATTGCAATTTCTTTTAAATTGTAATTATTTTATTCCTTATATATCAGAGATGATGAAATTTATGAACTACTATTCAGTAATAAAGTGTGTCGTCAAAAGGGCATATATTATATTTTTCACATTTTAAAGATTCTTCTAGCACAGTGACAATCTCATAATTTAACTCCATGACTCGAGCATGGCTTATATAATAGAGGGTGTTACATTATTGGTATTAGAGTAGTTCGTCCTATATAGGCCCATGAATGGACTGATTATGTTTCTGATGCATACTTTGAGAATCTAGATAAACCATGCTTTAGGTCCCCATATGACAATTGTAATATCCCCCAGAATTTTCTTATCGTTTTTTTTTTGCCTATTTGTTTGGTTTTTTATCAAATAATTGATGTTAATTAAGGTTCAACTAAAATGTACCCGAGTTCCGACCTCATAATTGATGTTCAAGATCAACTAGAGTGGACAGGAGGTCCGACCTCCGAAGTGATCTAAAGGTGCATGACTTCCGAACTAAGAATTGATGTCCAAGCAACACACGAGTTCCGATTTCCAAAACTATTTTCAAGAGCTTTTCATTTCTATTGATGCTCCCGAGTCTGAGCTTGGGACCGACTTCCGAAATTGAATTGAGCTCCGGGATTAAATAAGTTCCGACTTCCCGGTTCTTAAATGAATGTTTTGATTTCCGACTTCCTGAGTTGTGAATTGATCTCCGAGATTGATTATTAGACCAAGTTTCGGAATTATATGTATAAGAGTTTTATGGGCCATTTCTCAACTTCTGAGATGCAGGTGTGAGGTCTTATGTTTTGGTACTAACTTCCAAGTTTATGATAATATCCTCGACTTCCAAGTTTAAGTATTTTAGGTTTCACCTTCTTGTCCTTGACTTTCGATTTTGAGGTGATTATGTGTTGTATGATTTCCAACCTTTGCCCTTATGATTCAAATAAATTGTGTATGATTTCCAACATCAGACTTTGTTTCCAAGTTTTGAATAAAAAGACAAGGTTCCCGATCGAGTTCCGACTTTAAGTAGAATCGAGACGAGTTCCGATTTCAGATATAATGGCAGCGAGTTCCATTTTTTAGGCGACATAGAGAATAATTTAGCCACAAAAGAGGAAGACATGGCTGAACTCTACCTACAAAATTTCAGCCAATCAAAATTCACAAAGCCAACTACCTCTTCAATGTTTAAATCAGATTTTTCTCTCTTGTTCCCATACTGAATTGCGCCAGTCTCTCCTCTAATTTCAGCCTTCTTTTTCTCTCCTTCTCTCAACCAGCTTCATCAAATCCTCAAGCTTTACAAGGTTCTATCAATTCAAACTTCAACATCTAGTAAAAATCACACTCCAAAGAGGTAGACGTTCAATTTTGTTCTTATTAATCTGATTATTGGTGATTGATTTTGGCTTTATCTCCTCACTTATTGATGTGATTAGTGAATTAACATGATGATCTTTGGCTATTTTTATACCTAAATTTGATTAAGAAGTAGGAAAGAATGAGAATAGGAAAATGTGAGGGGTTGGGAGACCAAATTCTCTCGGTAGTTCATACGGTGGAGTGTACGGCTCTGCCTAAAGCCAGTTAAATCCAATGAAACTATTTTTATATAAAACTAGACATTTAGAGTTTTTCGTACATATATCATATAAGGCCATTGGATTAGTATTGAGAGAGATATGAATTTTTGAAGTTTGACCTAGGAATCAGGACTTTCATCCCGGCAGTGTGACTTAAGAAGGGTGTAGCTCACTCTACACAACTCCAAATTGAGTGAAACCAAAACTTTGTTAGAAAGCTTACACTTAGAAGAATATCCCACAAGGAAATTCCAAGTTTGTTATGGTCCCGTATGCTCCCATTAGTTCAAAGAAGTTACCCTATGTCCAAACTGAGCCAAAATAGGGCAGTTCAGGAAGGTCAAATCTCGGGGCTTATAACTCGAGCCCTACTAAAGCAAATGAAATGAAACTTTTTGCAAATGAAAGCTTGTTAGCTTTAATATGATACTAATTTCGTATGATTTGGACTGGTTTTCGATTTTTAGTGGATTTCTACTTTTAAGTGTGTAATTCTAGCTAGCTGCAGGGCAGGCCGGGATAAATCTTGAATATCTTTAGCTATATAAGTCAAAATGAAATGGGACCAATGAGGCTAGAAAATAGACACATAACACTCTAATATATCCAAAATTGAGGTTCAGATGAGTTGAAATGAAGTTATGGCCTGATTTACAAAAACTGGGTTGAACGTAAGTGTTGAGATAGCAACCATGTTTTTAATTACAATAATTGTGCCATAAATTTAATATGTGAAATATGAATAAAATCTTATGAGATTTCTGAGAATTTAGTATTCTAATTACTGGCACTATTCATGAGGAAGCGGACACGTTCCGTTATGTTGCCGAAACTTCGGTATGTTTTGTGCATGAGTTATAATATATTGAGATCCATGTGCATTTCGCATGAAGTTCACAAAGGCTATGTTATGATGAACATAAAGGTTATGTTTTGATGAGCATAAAGATTATGTTATGATGAAAGTTCCATAATGCTTGGGCCAGCCTCGGATTAAAGTTAAGGGGAATAAATCGGTGGGGAGGTCGGGGAAAGTAAACCTGGCATTCCTATATAGGAACAAGCTCGATCCTGATAAGCAGACTATTACCCAGAAGTCTAAAAGTGGCCAAGAACTCCCAGAAGACCAAGTAATGGAAAAGTTTATGAAGATCAAGTTGCAAGTTAAAGAAAGATACGAATTAAGTCAAGTGTACTTGCATACAGTCAAGTATAAGCATTTTATGTGCATTTTCAATTATCTTGTTAAGTCATAATGTTATTATGTTTCTTGTTGAAGCATATTTTACTATTCATATTTTTATGACTGTCATATGACATGGCAAGTGATTGTTAAAATATAACCCGCTTCGAGAATGGTGTTTTCAACTTAAAATTGAACCACCGGTTGTGAATATGTGCTCACATTTTTTTTAAGAAACCGAAGTGGCTGGAATGTTTATGATGACACTATATGATTTGAATTTATCTACTGAGAACCATAGGTTCTCTCTGCCTGCTTGTATGTTTTTCTTTTCCGTAAGCATTCCAGTACCTAAGTTGGAAATCAAGTATGAGATGGAATACTGGGATGTTCACAGAGCAAGACTCAAAAGCAAACTAAATCAAGAGACTACTGAAGCTAGTTAATGACTAGCGGAAGCAAGTTTTATGTGACATGTTAGTCACAAATTTCTTTTAAATTGTACTTATTTTATTATCTTGGTATCAGAGACAACGAAATTTATGAACTACTTTTCAGTAATAAAGTGTACGGTTGAAGGGCCATGTATTATATTTTCTGCATTTTAAAGATTCTCTTAGCACAATAACAATCTCTTAATATACTCCGTGACTCGAGCATGGCTTATATAAGATAGGGTGTTACAACAAGGACATAGAAGATTTTGCATGGTAGTCTTGCTATGAGTGTTATGGACTATCTATTGCACTTGATTGAATATTGAGCCTAATCACCTCAATATAAGGTTTTGTGTATGCAGAGGCCTATGACACCTTGGAAGCTTATTAGGAACCTTTTAAACATAATTATGAGGGGCGAAACTCCTAGAAAGTAGCGATGGCATAAAGGGGTAGACAATTGAGCAAGTTAAGGAGTGTAGAGAATGGGGGATTCAATCAAAGGAATTGTGCCAGACGATTTGCTATGGACATAGTAAACCTAGTTATATCGAAAGGTTGTTTGTAAAGTGTTGCTGGGAAGTCGAAGATTTCCCATCATCAAGGGCATGATCTTAGTTAGAGACGAGCTGAGTAAGAATCTTCTTCACCTTGATGGGGCCTATTTCAAGCTTCATTGCGATTACTCAATCCAGGCTATCTTCTCTAGATTAAATCTAGAGGATTCTTCTACCTGGTTTTGTAACTTTAATACTCGACAGGAGTAAGGCGATTACCCGCTGATGAGGTTATATAATGTGGCATGGATAATACCCTTATTTTCTTCATAAATGAGACTACCCAAAGGTACCTTGCCAGCAAATTCAGTCTATGGTTTTTATTCTAGATTGTGGCAATACCACATTATAAAGACCCGATCCTTCATTGAGAAATTTGTAGAGTGGACGAATCAAGCAAAGAATTAGTAAAAGAAGCTAAGGGTAGAAGTTTCAGTTAGGTATACAGGAGACCTTTTAAGTCCCCGTCCAAAGAATGGAGTGGTTTTTTCCTTAAGGGTACAGGGAACTAGCCTTGTAACGATTCCAAATTGGAAGAGTACTAAGTGAAATCTTAGCTACGAGGGGGAAACAGTTGAGCAAACTGTAAAGAGACCCATCTAACTATATATTGAATCAAGATAGAGATATGGTTATATACAGTATGTAAAGCAGATGAAGTTGTAAGTGTAACAACAGAGAGAGGCAGTATATCTCCTACTAACTGCGGCTATTCATAGAAGGAAGACGAAGGTTAATGATCGCGTTTAGGCACCATTGTGTATGTTGTGTGAGGAATAATTTGATGAGGAATGTATTCAGATTCTAGCAGGAATGACAAAGACTTAAAGTGTGCAGTTGATTCCGATAGCCTGAGATAGTGTTAAAGTAGGAGGTCCTAATAGACTAAGATGAAGATAAACTTCTATAAGGACAACGGATATTATGGGAAAGAAATAGAAGAAGAGAAAGTTTTGATTTCAAATGGTCTATTGAGGAAAGAAAAGCTACCTAGTATGTGATTACGGTGCAGATAAGATGGTGTATGAAATACCAAGCAGGGTTGCCTTGGCACCGATCATAAGTACAACAGATCCAATGCACCCTAAGCAAGACCAGATGATGCACCAATATAAAATCAAAAAGGATTTGGAAACATGCACCATGAGGGGCAAGGTTATGATGTCAGAATTAGAAGCAGTCAGAAGAGTCTCTATACGTTGGGCCAGATTCAATGCAATCATCACTAATGCACTAGGTTCCATTAGAGTTCCGTAGTTAAGTGTGCTCAGACGAGAGTAATATTGAGGTGGGTGAACTTCTGGGAAGTCCTCATATTGTAACTTTAACAGAGTAGCAAGACTATCATTTTCATCTCTCATAGCAAATGGCTTACATCCTAGGGACAAGATGTTACAGGGGATAACCAGAAGGCCCAGTAGTGAGAGTAATGTAAAGCTTAACCATAAACTTGATTATGTATTGTACTAGGATTGACCATTAATGAGAAACATAGTCCTCGTAACCATGAGATTCCTTAAGTTGGTATTTAAAGTTTAGAAGAAGGTGGATGTCAACATAATAAATGAGGGAACTCCTCACCACCAAATTGAAGAAGATAGGAGAGTGATGGAATCTTATCAGCTCAACAATCCTTTTTCTCAGATTAAATTGATCACATTTTGGGGGAAAAGATATTGCAATAGTCATTAAGAAGCTCAACAGGGACAACACGAAATCCGACTAGTAGATAATGAGAAAAATGGAATAGAGCCCAGAAGAAGAGGAGGGATTTCAAAGTAAGACCTATAGTTACAGTTTATGAAAATATTCTAGTCCTATACCCTAGACTCAAAATAAGGAAACTCATTACTGATCAAAAGTGATCAAGTGGACCAAAAACCTTGGAAACGGCTAAGAGTTGGTGTCGAAGACTCAAGACACAAGTAATGAAGAGTTTACTAGAAATCACAATGCAATAGTAGTCAGACACATGGCAAGAAAAATTAGTAACTTTCTCCGCAAGCTCGCTAACGGATCAGGCCATCATCAAGATAAAGTGTAGTTTTGGTGGTCACACAATCTAAGGGGACTCTCGACGTGTTAGGAAGGTATCTCATAGAAAAGAAATAGGATAAGGAAGAGCCTGCAGCTTTGCTATCACATATACCTTGATAGCTAAAAATCAAGAAGAATAAGAGGATGGTAATAAGAAGAGCTATGAATCTTATAACCTTTAACCATACAGTAGGAGTGACCTGAGATCTTCCCACAAGTAATGGAGCATGAGGTAAAGTTTATAAGGAAGAGGAGTTTTAAGATAAGGCTCCTAGTTATAATTTTGAGAAGAGGCCTGAGCCTATGTTTCTAAAGAACCGTATTGGAGGCGAATTTATTATTGAACTAAGGGTAGCTGAGCGAATAAGAATCCTGGGCAAGGATATATGAACCTCCTAAAACTTGACATATGTATTATCATAACTACATATTGATGTCAATTACGACAATAGCTGCTAATCATTGCAATTGCAAATCTTCATGAGTTGAATCTCTGAGGTCTCATGTACAGGTGGCAGAAGATTTAGCAGCTACCACAAAGCAGGAGTAGCGAAATATAGAGCAAGGGAGATGAGCAAGAGTCTCCAATAAACTGAACAATGATTCAAAGCGTCATAGAGACAAGGCAAGCTTGGGCACTAACATAACGCTTATGGATCCTTTGTACGTACTAAGACAATACCTCATATCTACCGGCAAGTAATCTCAAGATAAGATGAAACTCAAAAAGAGGAGTGTCCTTATAAGTTAAAAAGACTTTTCCTTGACCCTTCTTAATCCTAGAATTTTGAGTATAAAATTATTTTTAAGATGGATAGAATGTAACATCCCTGCTTTCGTAAACAGAATATAATGGAAACTTTAAATTATTTCTCTTAAGCAATGTGAGAATTTCTTGGGTAGCGCTATGCCATGATAATCTTCACACTCAGAATTATAGGACAGTGTAACACTGTCATTAAGAATATGGCATTGCTATATGATAAAAATTAGAAAATGATAAAAGTGTCCCTGTAAACTTTTGTTAATTACAATGATACCCTAAATTTTTAGAAATTATATTTTGACCCCAACGACTTATTCCCACAATGATCCTATAACTTTTCATGAAATAACCTTTATATCCCCACATCTGTAGAATTAGCAGAATAGGATTTTAAATAGAGCAAAATTACGTGGCGAAATCGTAGAGGTTTAAGTCTTTGTCGATTGGGCCATGGAGACAGTCTGGTGTGAAATGACGTGAGGTGCCCCTTGGACTTGCTCAAAATTATGGAAATAGCATTAGTTATAGAAAATAGGACACAAAAAGGTTCCGAATTTGCAAAAATGTCTAATTTACATCGTTAGTTCATTTATTCGGTTTCAATAGTTATGTAATGCCAATTAGAAGTTAATTAAATATTAATTAAGAGTTAATTAGATATTAGTTAGAGAGATTGGGCTTAAGAAAAATTAAAATAAACATGTAGATATCTTACAAAACTATTAAGTAACATTTTATCGGTTTGGAGGAAATCGGTAAAGATTCGGTGTTTTAGATTGTCGGAGCCGAATCAATAGAATCACATACCAAAAACCCTAACATAAGTGGCCAAGATTTAGCCACTCCTCCCCCATGTAAGGCGCCACTTTGCTGCCCACCTTGTGAAGAAAAGTGGCCAAACACTCACCACAAATACAACCACTAATCATAAGTCAAGCTTCCAACTATCACCACCACCAAATAATCATTTTCTTTCTTTCTCCCCCACTTTTGCGCCACATACAGCACCCTCCTCTCCTCTTCTTGTTCTTCTTCTTTTCTTCTCCTTCCTTTCTTTCCTTACCTCCATGACCAAAAGCTTCAAGCTCAAGATTGGAAACCTTCTTGACCTCAAATCCTCTTGCTCCTTTTATGAAAATTAATCCTTATCCTTTCCTCTACAAAACCCCTCTAACAATTTCATGATTTAGCATCAAGTGGTGCCCCTCCACCACCATTTATGGTGATGTCATGAGAGGGGAAGAAGGGTAGGATATTGCTCTTGCCTTCCTTGCATCCATGGTTTTAAGGATTTTGAGGTAGGTAGTTCAAATCCTTTGTTATTTGATGTATCATGTGACTATGTAGCTGCTGTGTTCCTCTTATGCCATGCTTGCATGATGGTGTTGTTTTTTTAGTAAGTTGACATAAGGAAATTTAGTTTAAGTTGAGGAATTTATCAAAAACTCAAAAAAGGAGCTAAGCAGAATTTGTTTTGTAAGAAAACCCTACGGCATCTGTACCAGTGGAGTATATGGCTCTGCCTACAACTATTTAAATTTGATGCATCCATTTTTATAGAACTAGACGTTAAAGGCTTTCCATATATATAAATTATAAGGTCATCGGATTAGTATTGAGGGAGATATAAATTTTTAAAGTTTGACCTAGAAAGCTGGGTTCTCATCTGGGTAGTATAAGTTAAGAAGGATACAACTCACCCTACACAACTCTAAATTAAGTGCAACTAATGTTGTTTGAAAGCTAACATGTAAAGAAACATCCCATAAAAATTTCAGAGTCAAATTCATTTCCATTTGTTCCCAGCATATCAATGAAGTTCACTTAAATTCAAACTGGGCTGGAATAGGATAGTCTAATAGGGTCAAGTTATGAGGCTTATATCTCAAAATATACTCATGCAAATGATATGCAAATTATTTCATTTGAAATCTTGTTCTGTAGCCTTAAATTACTATAAATTTCTTATGATTTCACCTTAATTTCTATTTTTAGTAAATTTTAACTTATAATAGTGCATTTCTAGCTAAGTACAGGGCAGTCTGAGGTAAAATACTAATAACTTGAGTTATAAAAATCAAAATGAGATGGGACCAAAAGGGTTGAAAACTAGACACATAGAGCAATGACATATCCAAAATTTAGGTTTAAATGAGTTGAATTGGACTAAAGATGGATCATACAAAATTCAGGCAGAACTAAATTGAAATGGCAGAAATGACTAAATTGATGGTTTCACAAGTATTAGTATACATATAAGGCTTGGGTTGAAAGTTGCAAGTTTTACATCGATAGATATGTTAGATTGATTATACTACTATGATTGATTTGCCCGTGAGAGCTGGTACTATTCATGGGGAAGCAAGTATTATCTATTATGCTGCCGACATTCTGGTAGGAATATGTGAATTATATGAATGTTATAAATATTTATATGTCATGCTCATAAAATTCATATATGCAAAAATGATTTAAGTATGATATGAAGTTGTGAGAACTTATGCTATGGGTGATTATGCTTTAAATATAGTTACATTTACATGTCATGTTCATGTACATCATGCAAGCAAGCATAATTAGAATATGATATGAAAAGTAAGGTGTGAGATATATCCATGACTGCATAAAGCATCCACATGCATGATAAGATATGAAAAGGAAAAGATAATAAGAATTTGCAAGAGGGACATACTAAGCTACCACGTGAGGCATGGCGTAGACTCAACTACGTGGGCTAGAATGATACTGTCTAAGATTTGGGCCAACCCTCAACCAAAATTAATAGGAATAGGCCAGTGTGAGGGTCGGGGAAAGTAAACTCGTCACTCATGTATAGGTACAAGGTTGGACCTGAAAAGCAAGCTATTACCCAGGGGTAAGAGAGGCCATTCACCTCCGAGGGAGCAAGTACAAAAGAGCAAGGTTAAGTTGTAAGTTAAAGAAAGATACGAATTAAGTTAAGTGCACTTGCATACAGTCAAGTATAAGCATCTATATGTGCATCTTCAATTATTTCATTAAGTCATAATGGTATTATGATTCTTGTTGAAGCATATTATACTATTCGTATTTCTATGTCTGTCATATGATATGGCAAGTGGTTGTTAAAATATGAACCGCTTCGAGAAAGGTGTTTTCAACTAAAAATTGAACCACTATTTACGTATATGTGCTCATATTTTCATAATAAACCAAAGCGGCTAGAATGTTTATGATGACACTATAAGAGTGATGGTTTGAGTTTACCTACTAAGATCCTTAGGTTCTCACTGCCTGCTTGTATATATTTCTTTTCTGTAAACATTCCAGCATCTAAGTTGGAAATCAAGTGCGAGGCGGAGTATTGGGATATTCATTGAGTAAGACTCGGGTGCAAACTAAACCAAGAGACTACTGAAGCTAGTTGATGACTAGTCAGAAGCCAGTTCTGTATATTATGTTAATCATAATTTCTTTTAAATTTTAATTATTTTATTCCTTATATATCAGAGATGACGAAATTTATGAACTATTATTCAGTACTAAAGTGTGCAGTCGAAGGGCCATGCATTATATTTTTCACATTTTAAAGATTCTCCTTGCATAGTGACAGCCTCATAACTTAACTCCTTAACTCGAGCATAGCTTATATAATAGAGGGTGTTACACCTTGTAGATATTTTCACTTTTTTCCTTCTGTGTACTTCTATTTTGATTGTCTTACATGCCGGGTTGGGCTCTTTCTTATGTAGAGAAAAGGCCTAAACTTTATGTAAGCCTATGGGTTATGCTCACTTAAGTGAGGTGAATGTTAAGGGCCACATCAAAAGGCATATTGCGAGTAAGAGTGTGTGAGAAATTTCATAGAAAGAAGAAGAAGAAAAGAGGGAGAATTTGGCTGCCCTTGCTACTATTTTATGGTATAAGCAATTTTCATCAAATTAACAATCGAAAGGTCTTTCATGATCCGATTGAGTTGAAATTTGGACCATGTTCTCAACACATTACTCTTTGATCTAAACAATGCAATTGTTGAAGGGATTCTCCAAACTCATAATGCAAAGCTTGCATTGCTACTTAGTTTTTGGGGGAATTTCTCATCTTTTTTCTTCATATTTATCAAGTTTGTAGCTTATTCTTATTGTTGGGTTTCTATAACCATTGAAGGCTGAAACTTGGTGATTGTAACAACTCTTAATTATAGTGATGCTTGCTTGTTGGATTATCAAGTCCTATGGTTTTTGTTTCTCACATTGAGGGGGTTTTCTATTTCTATGTCAAAATCTTGGTGCCTTGCTTTGGTTTTTCTGGTTCACTTTTTTGCCACTATTTTGTGTGTATTATTGCTCCTGTTATTCTTGCAAGCAGGGATTGTGTGTTTTATCCTCAACATTATAGATGACAAAGATATTCATATTTACTTTTAAAAGCAGGTGTAATATATTCTTTAAACTACAACACTTTCTATATTAGTTTCTAAAATGAAATACTAATAGTCTTTGGGCAAGGAATAGAGTCATATATAAGCACATATTGTTCATTAGTTTAAAATATAGAATGCATTTGTTTTTTATTAAACTAGCATATTTCACCTGTGCAATGCACTGGTATAGGATAAATTAGTCATTCAAGATTTAAAAGTGGTCGGATAATCTCTTACTATTCAAAAAGAGGGACACATTAGTCATTCCGTATAATTTCGTCATTAAAAAATTCTGTACTATGGAATTACTGTGTCTCCCTTTTTTAATGGTAAAGAACCATCCAGAGATTTTTAAATCTTAAGAGAGTAATTTATCCCTCAAAATTTTTGTCAAAGACTAAAATGAGTATTTACTCTATAATCTAATATAATAATTTATTATAGGAATTTTATTTCATTTTATAAATTTAACAAAGAATTATAAAAATCATTGTAGCATTTATGAATAACAACTCTAGATGCAATTTATATTCAAAAGTAGATACTGTAAGACTTTGAATATTGAAGTAGATATTTTTTTTTAATTGCTAAACCTTAAAGAAATTTGAACTGTATTATTTACTCTTCATTGAATAGTTTTGGTTGTAGGAAATGCAAATCTCTATAATTATGGTAGACAAAGGGTTTAACGAATGAATTGAAAGCATGATGCTTGAAAGAAGGGAAAATTTGGAATCCGAAGAGTTGCAGCAGGTATTGGGTTTAGAAACTTCAGTCTTGGAAATAAAATGGACAGCTAGAAAGCATATATGAAATAAATTGAAATTAAAAATTTAATCAAATTGCACTAACCAATAATAATTTACCGAAATCATGAAAAAGATAATACCGAAATCTATATATCATTAGTATATCAAGAATTATGAACCAAATAATTATAAGTTGGAGACAATAGAATTAATTTAAATTAATGGATGAGTGTTTTGGGAAGATGAGTAGAAATTTAATGAATTGTACATATTTTAACCAATAGAATTAATTTAATCATTTTGATTTTTTTAAGAGAGAATAGATACTTGAATAATTTCTTTACATAGAAACTATTTAAATTTTAAAAAGAAGTAGCAGCATAGGAAGCTGTCACTTAGCAAAACTTTTCAAATAATGCTTCTGAAATATTATAGTAGTAAAAGTAGATTTGGATATGATATATCTTTTTGATTCATAGGTGTCATTAGGCTTTTCTATGAATGAATTTTTTTTTTTTTGAAAAAAAAATGCTTCTCAGCCCTCTAAAAAGAGAAAAAAAAAATAAGGAAGTAAAAATTAAAAAATGACAATGAAACTTCATTTTAAGAATAAAAAATAATTTTCTTAGTCGCGATAGTTTCCAAGAATTTAATCTCAAAATAATTCCCATAAAAATACTCTAAAGACAAAAAAAAATCCATTTGAAGAATAAAATCCTAACTTTATTTTCAAAATAGTTAGTAGTGGATGGCATTAGCTCACGCAAAATAAAAATAAAAATAAAAATTAGGTCCCGCTAGTAAACATATTAATTTCAAAAATAAATTAATTAATATAATTGACGTTTATATTTTTAAGAATCATATTGATTTTTTTTCTTGAAAATAATGTATCCATTTCTAAATTTTTTTTGTTGGGTGAGGGGGTGGGGGGATTTAAAGGATACTCTTATTTTAATAATCTGCTGTTAGTAATAGCCCTTTAATGAGTATTAAGTTAAAAATTAAGTAATCAGGTATGAACATTGTCACGCACGCATATGCAGCTGTTTGTAGTGTGTACATATTGGTGCTCAAGCATCCATGCATACATCCGCGCACTAAACGCACAAAGTGTTGAAAAAACCATCACTTTTTTCTTCATCTTTTAGAAAACACTATAGGAAGTGCAATCGAATGTGTTGGCATGAGTCATGTATATAATTGTGCTATAATTATGCTATCATATTTATAATTATAGAAATTAGCATATCTATAATTATAGGAATTAGAGCAATTTTAGGGATTGTAGTTATGCCTAATTAGGAAAATTGTTAATAAATTTGTACATATATATTGCCTCACATAGAGAAGAATATATTTGCTCTGTTTTTACCTTATTTTGAGTTGGTATCAAAGCCACCCTCAGCTCTATGGCTGCTACCATGAGTGATTCATCTAAAATCCCTTCAATCCCTTCACATGGGATTACATCTTGTATCAAGGCTACACATGTTTCTAATGTCCAAACTATGAGTCTTGGACCTGAACCTATAGCCATCCCTTATAGTATGAAGCTTAATGGTGTAAATTATTCTCCTTGGTCTCAAGTTGTTGAGACCTTTGTTGCTGGCCATGATAAATTGGGATATTTAATAGGAAAAATTCCAGAACCCTTTACAAATGATGCTTCATATGACAAATGGAGTATGGAGAATGCTATTGTAAAAGGTTGGCTCATTGGTGCTATGGAACCTGATGTAATGAACTTGTTTGTTCGTTTGCCCGCAACGGAGAGCATTTGGGCTGCTGTATCATAAACCTATTATGAAGGGGCTGATAGCTCAGCTATCTATCACTTATCTCGATAAGCAATGCAAATGAGGCAAGATGGTAGACCAGTTTCCATATATTATGCTGATTTGAGTGCCATATGGCAAGAATTAGACTATCTCAAGCCAATAACATTTTCTCAGCCTAATGTCAAGTGAACTTGACAAAAGGAAATTGATGAAGAACGTGTTTACACTTTTTTGGCTGCTCTAGATGACTAATATGATCGTGTTCCGAGTGATATTCTTCATATGGAACCTTTTCCCAATCCAGAGAATGTGTTTGTTGTTGTCAGAAGTGAGGAGCAGAGGAGAAACACTATGCTTCACAATCAAGTAACTCCTAGCGTGGCTATGGTAGCTAAAACTCCTCTAACTTAGAATTGGACCTTTCATTCTAAAATTTAGGGTGGCAGGGAGGGTGGTTGTAGTCGTTGTGATAATCCTAAACATGTTGAGAATTGCTTCAAGCTCCATGGATACCCAGATTGGTAAGATAGCTTCAATGAACGAAAATCCCGTGATCGATGTAATCAGAAGGGTGTAGATAAGAAAGATGGCAAAGTTATAGTGATGGTGTCTCCTTCCATGTCATCATCCATTACACTAACTGCAACATCAGTAGCAATTCTGTCTACCGGTTCTGATTTTGATTTACAGTAAAATACTTAATCATTAGGTAATATTAGGTTTGCTCTTGTGAGTACTTATTCTACCAAGGACACTGGATGGATTGTCGATTCATGTGCTACTGATCACATGACTTTTGATCAGCCTCTCTTATGAACTACAAGTAAAACTCATCGTACACATTTATCTAATGCTAATGGCATGTCTTCTCTAGTGACTAGTGTGGGCACAATCATGTTGACACCTTCTTTATCATTAGAACACACTTTACTTGTTCAATCTCTCTCTAATAATCTCTCATATGTACCCCAAGTAACTAAACAATTAAACTGTCTAGTATTAATGTATCCTCGTTTTTGTCTTCTTCAGGATCTCAACAACAAGGAGATTGTTGGGCATGATACTAAGGGACGGGGCTTTATTATGTGGATGATATTTGTTCTGGAAATGCATTAACTAGTCAAAGCTCTACATGTGCTAAGAAACATTTGATTTGGATGTGGGATCGTTGGTTTGGTCATGCTTCATTTGGTTATATTAAGAACTTGTTTCCTTCCTTATTTTTAGATTGTAACCCTTCAAATTTTCATTGTGATGTATGTACATTGGCTAAAAGCCATCAAGCTAATTACCCTTTGAGTTTTAATAAGATGACTGGGCCTTTTACTTTGATACATTATGATGTGTGAGGTCCTGCCCCTGTCTTTACCTTATCTGGATATCATTGGTTTGTGATCTTTGTTTGTGATTGTAGTCGCATGACTTGGCTTTATTTGATGATCAATAAAAGTGATGTGTATGAATGCTTCCACTCCTTTCATAAGATGGTACAAACACAATTTTCTGCAAGGGTGAAAGTACTTAGGTCTGATAATGGCGGTGAATTTGTTAGTCAAGTATTACAATCTTATTTTCAATGGTATTGTTCATGAGACAACATGCCTATATACACCTCAGCAAAATGGTGTGGCCGAAAGGAAAATTGACATATCCTTGAGATTACATGTGCATGTCTGATTGGTGCTCATATGCCATCTACATCTTGGGGAGATGCTATTTTGTATGCTGTTTACCTTATGAATCATATACCTAATAGTGTTCTCCAATTGAAAACACCTTTAGAAAAACTCTCTGCTTATGTTGATATACCTTCTAACTTAATATTAGCACCACAAGTTTTTGGCTGTATTGCATTCACATCCATAAACATCAATGTACCAAGCTTGACCCTTGTGCTTTAAGATGTGTGTTTATTGGATATTTGCCTTATAAGAAAGGTTACAAGTGCTATCATCCACCTATTAGGCAATTTCAAGTGACTATAGATGTTACCTTCTCTAAGACAGAAATGTATTTCTCATCACCTACATCCACTTCTTTTCTTTAGGGGGAGACATGTCATGACCTAACGTTAGTCGTGACCGGCGCGTAGGGACACGTCCCTAGCAAGCCTACTTTAGGCTTTGTTCTAATAGAAAATCGGGCAGAGTCTCCTTTGTATTTAGGACTATTCCCAAATAAGGATCCTCACCCTCCATAGAACACATAAACATACAAACTCATTGGGGATCCAGGCATTCTCTGAATGCACCCCACAGCACACAAAAATGAGAATTTAAATCATAATCACTTGTAAAAAAATGTTTACCTAACTATTCAAGAAGCTTAAATACATAATCATTTAGATTAAACTAATTACAACTCAAAACAATTTACATAAGACCCAACACAAGGAGGACCCTGCCTGTAGGTTAATGGAGCACTTCTAGAGATTTTACAATTAAACTTATATGCTGAAACTTCTAATTAGCTGCAGAAGCTTAAGCACAATCTCGCACCTATCTAAAAACATGGAAAGGAAGAAAGAATGAGTCATACGACTCAGTGAAGGATAATATATCTATACCAAGGGTGGGACAAGCCGATGCACAACATTTGCAAAACAATAATTTTATAAGTTTCACAAAGACCTCGTACCACATTTGCTATTAGAAATACTTCGTCTATGTATATCAAATACCGTAAGATTTTCAGCAAACCTATATAATTCATTAAATCGCCTTTTCAATTCGACTGGATAACAACTTCATTACAAACATATGTATAGGCATAATACTTTTAAATCTAGCTGAAATAAATCATAATAAAGCTTAAGGGAGGATTCTATTTCAGAAATAGCTACCTTACTAGGTGGCCCTGTGGCCTAACTCCAGCAGTAAATGATAACTTCATGCCTATGCGTATCTATATATTCCGGACATGTCGGCCAAACATGCCGGGCTAGCAATCACCCTGCTAGCTGGGTTACTTGAGGTGCACCGAGGCTAATGCTGCTACCATTGGCAAACAGTTCTGCTATAGTTCCCTCCCCCTTGAAAACCTTTGCTCATTTCTAATTTGTTATCATTAAAATTCCTTAGTAACTTTACTCCAGACATCAAGTCTGGATTCTAAATACATTGCTTAAGCTTTTAAAACATCAACATTTCATAGTTCTCAACATATCAAGCTTTTAAAAACAACAACATCAATGTGAAAATGATTCACAGAAATCAATATTAAGCTTACTTCATAGAAATCTATAATTTCTAAACATCATATCAACTTCAAGCCTTTAAATAGCTAACATTTAATAACTTGAAACCATATCTTTCTCTATCAAACTGTTCAAGTATCAGAATTCACCTTTAAGGTGCTTGTCCCGCACACATACATAATCATATATATATATATATATATATATATATATATATATATATATATATATATATATATAAAAGAGTAATATCTTTTATCTTTCAAGAATTCACTAAGGTCATTGTTAAAATGCTATTTCAATTTCTTTGATCTTTAATAACTTAAACCACAAACATAACATTTATGAAATTATGGACATACTTAAAACAAACTATAAATTATACATATACTTAAAATAAACTAGCTATAAATATGCTATCCACTCACAGCCTATGCTTGGAAAGGAAGAAGCTCAAACTTTGCGATGCCTTAGAGCTGCCAAGAGATTCTGGAGAGCATCTAACATGACAAATATAACTATTAGGCTTCCACAACATAACTATTCTAAGAATTTACTAGGATGAGCTCCATAAGGCAAAACCCCCTAATTTCTAGAACCCTAACCCTTCCTTCATAACCTTAAACATGGAATTCATGAAAAAACTAGCTAATCTATGGTCTAATAAGGAGGTTGAGCTCAAGAATTACCTTAGAGAGCGGAGGAAGGTGGTGGAGCATGAGGAGAGTGGTGGGTCTTCTCCCACCATCACTTTCTCTCACTAGAAGATGAGAGAGAGAGCTCCAAAGAGAGAATCAACCTCCAAAGCTTGGATAATGATGAGGAAAGAATGGATTTGATGATAGATTGAGTAAAAATGGGTGAAGGATTGATGGAATCCATGAGGGAAGAAGAAGGATGAGAGAAGAAGGAAGAGAGAGAGAGGTTGGTGAAGAATGAAAGAGAAGCTTCGAGCTTCTTCTTTTAATTATGTCCAACGGGCGCCTGGGCACCGCGACCTGGCCGCTTGGGCACCCACCCACCTGAAGCTACATCATTTTTGTAGCACAGCCAGCACCTAGGCGCTGGCCTTGGGTGCCTAAGCGCCCAGTCCCCCTTTTTTTTTTTTCCCTCCTCTTCCAAACACTTTTCAAACATCATCATATACTTATTTTTATTTTATTTTCCATTAACTTTAAAACATAAATGTAAATAAGAGAATATCCCCCATTTGAATCCAATAAAAATATTGGAAAAATCAAACTCCTTAAGAATCAAAATCCAACTTTTGGATTTTAGTACAAACTTCTGAAAATTTACATTTTCTTAAACTTCAAGCTTGAAACGAAAGGGTTAATAACTTCCAAAAATTCGTTAAAAATCGCTCTTCAATTCTTTGATATCTAAGGAATAATTACCGGGACTTTTGATCCCAAGAAAATGTCCCAAACCTATAGCCCTCCAAGGGGGCATAGGGTCCAAACTTAGAGCTTTTACAGGGTCCGACAAAACAAAGTGTCACAATTCGTGTGACTCTTGACCTAGTCATTACAAGACATATTATGAAGAGATGAATTGGATGGTTGTTCTTCCTGATGTTGTGTTGACTAGTAAAAATCCTTCCAATACTAGCATAGGTTCTGCTCAAGAGTTTTCTGTTGGCATAGGTTTTGCTTAAGAGTTATCTACTAGTATAAGTTCTATTTCAGCAATGTAGAATGATACCACCAGCCCATTGGCACCTCAGAGTCTTACAAGACCCTCTTCTACTTCTATTGTACCTGCCAGTAGCTCCTCTGCTGCAGATGTTCCTGAGTTATGTATAGATTCTGAGGTTAATACTAATAATTTAATTAATGATGATGTTTCAGTTTGTAATGGGAGCAAGTATCAACTACTTCCTCGTAGTAATCAGGGAAAACTACCAGAGAGATATTCACCTGATAATTCTAAGACCTTGAAGTATCTTATTGCTCATTATGTTTCAACTGAGCTTATTCTATTCAAGCCTTTGTGAATCAAATGTCTACTATCACCATTCCTACAAGAGTTCAAGAAGCATTAAATGATCCAAATTAGGCAGCATCCATGACTAAAGAGATGCAAGCACTAGAAAGAAATCAAACATGGGACATTGTGACCTTACTAGAAAGAAAGAAACCAGTAGAATACAGATGGATATTTACTGTGAAACACAAGCCAGATGGAACAATTGATCGGTATAAAGCAAGGTTAGTTGCCCGCAGCTTTACTTAAACATATGGTGTTGACTATCAAGAGACCTTTGAACCTGTTGCAATATTGAATATTGTCCGAGTTCTCTTATCTTTTGCTACAAATTTTGATTGGCCATTGCAACAGTATGATGTAAAAAATGTCTTTTTACATAGAGATCTCTCTGAAGAAATCTATATGAGAATGCCACCTGAGTACAACTTCTTTGGTGATACTAGTTTGGTGTGTAAGCTGGCGAAAGCATTGTATGGGCTACAACAATTGCCAAGAGCATGGTTCGGAAGAGTCCGATTGGCTATGAAAAAATATGGTTACATTCAAAGCAATGCAGACCATACTTTGTTTTTGACATGACAAGATGGTAAGATAACTATTCTTATCATATATATGGATGACATGATTGTTGCTAGTAATGATATTGATGAAATGACTAAATTGAAGACTTATTTGGCATCTAAATTTGACATGAAAAATCTTGGAGGTCTAAAATATTTTTTGGGCATTGAAGTTGCTAGGTTAAAACAAGGTATATTCTTGTTACAACAAAAATATGTTTTTGACCTTTTGAAAGAGACTGGTATGCTTGGTTGCCAACCTATTAATAAGCCAATAAAGCAAAATCATGGCCTTGAGGAACTTCTAAATCAAGTTCCTACTGATAAGGGAAGATACCAAAGACTAGTCAGTAAACTAATGTATTTATCACATACTCGACCAGATATTGCTTATGCTGTTAATGTGGTAAGCCGTTTTATGCATAATCCAAGCGAAGTTCATATGAGTGCTGTTTTTAGAATTTTGAGCTATTTAAAGTTAGCACATGGGAAAGGTCTTAAGTTTTCCAAGCATAATCATGCAGCTATTAATGGATACTGTGATTCTGATTGGGGTGCTAAAGGAGAAAGATGACATTCAACAACTAGGTATTTCACCTTTGTTGGAGGTAATCTAGTTACTTGGAAGAGTAAAAAACAAAAGGTTGTTTCGTTATCAAGTGTAGAAGCTAAATATAGGGCTATGGTCAAAGGTATACAAGAGTTATTATGGCTAAAAAGGCTTGTAGAGGAGCTCGATTTTCCTATTGAAGGGGCTATGAAAT
Organism: Pterocarpus santalinus; assembly: GCA_031439595.1. Classification (NCBI taxonomy): domain Eukaryota; kingdom Viridiplantae; phylum Streptophyta; class Magnoliopsida; order Fabales; family Fabaceae; genus Pterocarpus; species Pterocarpus santalinus. Next base: position 42,516,900 of record CM062527.1, read on the forward strand.
TATATTGTGATAATCAATCAGTTATCAAGATTGCAGAAAATCCAATACAGCATGATCAAACTAAACATGTTGAGATTGACCACAACTTCATATATGAGAAGTTTGAAGAAAAAATTGTTGAAGTACCATATGTTAAAACCACAAAACGGCTAGCTGATATTCTGACCAAGGCGGTTGCCAGCCGAGCTTTCCCTGACTTTCTTGGCAAGCTGGGCATGAATGATATCTATTTTCCACCTTAAGGGGAAGTGTTGGCATGATTTATATATATAATTGTGCTGTAATTATGCTATCATATTTATAATTATAGAAATTAGCATATCTATAATTATAGGAATTAGAGCAATTTTAGGGATTGTAGTTATGCCTAATTAAAATTGTTAATAGATTTGTACATATATATTGCCTCACATAGAGAAGAATAGATTTGCTCTGATTTTACCTTATTTTGAGTAGATGTCCCTTTTTTTTGATAGTTTGATATGACACAACTCACAGAAGAAGAGAGGAGCCACAAGAAGAACCAGAAGAAAAAAAAAACCATAGAAACAATGTAAAAGGAAAAAGACAAGAATAAACAATCCTAGTTCAAAAAGAACAACAATAATCAGGCAAACACTAATGATTTCTAAGATGCTATCTCCAACAGTGCATGAAATCCAGGCAACTAATGTTAGAAGGAGACCATTCCAATGACCAAAGATAACCTGCTGCAAATACTCCTAAACTCAATAGTGCAGAGACTCCATCACAAAACCTTAGAAGAATCCTTTGCTTATCACCAAATTGCATGATCATACAAGATGCACAAGACTTGGATATTCTAGGGATAATGCAAAAAACAACAGCACCATACCATAGCTGATTGCTATCACCAAATCACATCGAAATATGCTAACAAGCCCATTCTACTATGAATCCAAACACTGAGGAGGTGAACAATCCTAAGCTAACCACATTGAAATTTGACTACTTGAATTAATATATAGAGACCTCCACTTAGATAGCCATTTGAACTTAGCTTTTCTTTCATACTTGACTGAAATATTGCTGAACCAATTTTTCATGTTTTGAGCTCCATTGTATGTAAATCTTTGCTCCTACTTCAGACAATAATCTCCCTTGAGCATGTTGAGCAGCGTGGTAGAGTAAGTTAGCACCTGAATATCTAGCTCTGATCTCTGAACCTCTTCTAAGAGAAATTGTAATGCAGTCTTTGATGCTTTAATTTCTGCCATAGATATTGATTCTGATCTGATTACTCCTTTAAAAAACAATTCAGATTACCACCTAAATCTATCTTATAGCCCCCAATTAAGTAGTTATTCAATACTGCATTATACTCCATGCAGAGTCACCAAGTATGCTTATCTTTACTGGCTGCTCCTTCATCACTAGAACTAAGAAAAATATATTGATGATAAGTCTCCAATATATTATGTAGAGACTCATTACCACGTTTCAGTTTTGTCCTAACATTGGATCGTATGCACCACTGATTATATGAAGACTGCCGTCTAAATCTGATTGATAGCTAAATCTTTGCTAGTTAACTGCTTTCCCTTCAAAAATGACCTTATTCCTATATTGCCAAATGGACCAAATGACCACAAAACTAGAACACTTCATCTATTTTTCCTCACCATCACAGTTTCTATCTCCAACTAGTAATCAAATAAGGATTTTAAGTCTTGAGGAGTAGCCTAAGAAGTGCTACCCTAATTCAAGCAAATACACCATGTAACATCCCAAATTTTATCTAAACTAATTAGCTCAGTGACCCTAGCTAATTAGAGAGGCTAACGATTAACTGAGAACTAATCGGCTAATCTTGACGAGCAAGAGCTTAGTAAATTTAGTCAAGTCAATAATTGAATTATAATGCACCAAACATTTTAATTAAAATCTGATCATTCGAGCCTCATTAATTCGTGACCTAGAAATATAATTAAGCTAATATAATCTTATTAATTAAGTACATGACAAATGTCTTACCTTAATCAATTGAGATAAATTAATTCTTACACCCTAAATACATAAATCATGAGAACAATTCTTTTAGAGGAAGAACGCCTTAAACGTGTAATTAACCGAAATTATCTAATGAGCAATTAAACTAAGCGAATTAACTAACAACTTAGGTAATTTTAATAGCTCTGAAAAATCAAAAATTTCTCCTATTGTTGCATGAAAATTTCAGCCAAGACAAGAGCAAGATCCAACCATCCATTGCTTCCTAATCTTGCACCCTGAGATTATGCCTATTTTGGCATCATTCTCTAGTCAAACCTAACCTAAGGAAGAGCTAGTCTTCACTAGAGTCTTGTCACAAGAGTAAGTAGACCTTGCCTTTGCCCATATGAGAAAATACAAAATAGTCCATAGCATGCACCAAGACTCAAAGAAAACACAACCAACCTTTTTACCCCCAAGGTTCCTAGCCTTCTTGCTTGTAAAAGAGGCAAAACTCACCTACTTCCTCTTGCTTGTTGAAGAAGCAAAGTAACCAGTCCCCCTAGCCAAAAGTGGTGTTCCCCCTTGCCTCATTTGGCATCAATTGCAAGCTTTCATTCTCCCACTTCAAAGCAAAAATCTCTCACCTCTCTTTACCACTCCTTGTTCTTCCTAATCTCCTTCTTGTTCTTCTTACTTTTCCACTCTCATAAACCTCATCGTCTATCACCACCCTTACAAACTCATCAAGGACCACCCTCTTTGGTTCTTGAAGAAGCTAAACCAAACACTCACTTAGCCCCATTAGCAAGCTCAAGAAGAAGGAGGTCATCTCCAACACCTTTCTTTCCCCTTAAGCTTTTAAGAAAATATTTGTGGTAGTGACTCTAACGCTTCCTTCTTCTATGTTTTCAAGCTCTAGAACTCCTAAGCTCTCCATAGCTAGGTGATTTTAGAACTTGTTCTAAAGGCCTCATGGCCATACTCTTATTCTAAGAAGTTTACTTGTGGTTGTTGCTCTTCTCTTGGAAAATGACTTTGGTGGTGTCTTTATTTTATTTTGAACCAAACTTTTTAGAACTCAAAATATTGATTTTTCATCAAAGATCTCAAAGTATAAAAGTGGAGAGAAAAGTGATCACTTGAAGAAAAGACTTAACGTTTTTACAAGAAAACTAATTGAAACAAAAACTGTTGAAGCTAGAAATTTTGGCAATCTATTTTACATGATCCATAACTCATTCAATACAACTTCAAATGCAATGAAACTAATTTTAAATGAAAATAGATTCATAGATCTTTTTATGCATATAAAATACGTAAATTTTGGCCTTAGAACAAGAGAGATAAGAATTTTCAAAATGGGCTATCCCCATATGTGTTTCTGTTTGGGCAATTTGTACTAAAATCTTAATAACTAGAGTTATACAAAACACTTTTTAGTGAGACCAAGTTTGTTAGAAAGCTAAGACATATAGGAACACCCCCATAAAACAATTTTGGGAGATTCCTTGTGAGGAGCTCTCAGTAAAGTTTATAAATCACTGTTGCGGAATAAAAGATAGAATAGTAAAAGGAAAACGTGTATATCTCAAGTTACAAAATAAATTTTTGAGTGGGGTTTATTTTGTTTAAAAATGGACTCAGAGATGTATAAAAAGGGTAATAGTTAAAATTGGCCCTATACCTAATAAAAGAATTGACATGAGAGGCAATTTAATTAAAAGCTTACACTTAATTTGTTAGGCCGTCCTCATAAAATTTTGTTTGTGATATATCTATGCCTATGTGTAAGTATGATGATATGATGATATGATGATGATGATGATGATGATGGATATGATGAATAGGTTAATGATGAGTATGATGTATGTGATGTTGAATAACATATGATGACGACTTGTGACTAGATTTCTTTGTTTGGCAATTGTGGGGAAGCTTCGATCTAGCTGCCGGAATTCCATAAAATTTATAGACTTAGAATAATTTTAGTATTATAAGCCTTAATAAGAAGAGATTGAACTAAGGGTATGATTCTTCGAAAAGGAAGGCGGCCTGTAATAAGAAAACCCCTCCACTCACAACTCGCATGAAGCATGGCATAGACCCAGCTAGTGTGAGTATAGGGGATAGGGCTTACATCAGGCATGACATTGACTCAGCTAGTGTAAGTATTGAAAAGTTATGGTGGCAACAGCCATGGTATGAGCTCATTACCACCTATATTTAGTGGATGAAAAAGACTTAAGAAAAAGTCAAGTTAAGAAAAGAAAAGGGACTTCAGTCCAAAACCCTTGAAGGGACAATGTTAAGAGAAGCCTAATACACACCCATGTATGTCTTATTTATACTTATATTCCATGCATGTTATGATATAATTCCCATGAATTAGAGAGTATGCCAACAATTGAATCCACTTCGGATATTCAGGTTTCGAAAACCTAATAATTAGACCTTTTGAATGCTCACTATTTTCATTAATAAAACTGAAGGGGCTGAGATGATGACGATGACACTTCTGTGTTCGGTTTGAGTCCTACTAAGAAATCTTATTCTCACCCTAGTTATTTTTCCATATCATCACCAGATTCTGATGGCATTTCCAATGGAGTGGATCCTGGAGCCACTACACTATGAATGGACATATGATAAGGGTTGCCAGACGATGCTGTTTTGGACTTGGAGTTACCGTTGCTTTACACCTTCATATATTCCTTTCTATGACAAACTACGTCGATTTAAATTTGTAATTGGTATTTAGTATTTAGGCCATGGCACGACCATGAGCCCCTTCTATGTATTCTTTAACATTATGAACCTATATGGATGAAATGAGTAGCTATGTAATGCAATGCATTTGTTATTACTATTTATTTATTCGCTTTCATGTTTTACGATATTGTGATATGATTTGTATATGACATGCTTTCTCTATATCTATATTCTTGCTCAAGCCTTTACTTTTCAAAACGCTGCAAAGCGATGACGTATTCAAAAAAAAAAAAATTTACCGTATTTTCCATATAACTTATTTTATAATTGAAGTTTAGTTTTCTGCAAGGATAAGTAATAACTAATAAAATACCATAATACAACTTAAACATAGTATGGGTTTATTAGGGTGTTATACACCAAACTTTACGAGAAAATTTATAGTGAATAAACAAGTGCTCATTACTTTCCATAGAATAATCACAAAATACACACCTTGAATTGTCTTCATTCAAGATCTTCATTTTCTTTAGCCTATCTTTAGTGTTCAGCCTTCCCAAAATCACGAACCACACCAACAGCTTAGCTCTAGGAGGAGCCAAGCCCTTCAAATATTTTTAAACATGTGCTGGATCTCTAATTAAGATTTCTGAAGTGCATATACTATTGTGATAAAAGATTTCATAGAGAATTTTCTAGAGCAATCATTCCTCCACACCACATGATCACTGTTACCTGCATTAAGAGTAACCTATAACAAAACTTGATTTAATTCGTTAAGAGTGTTTCTCTGCCACTCAAAAAATTGACAACTTCATTGGAGACTTCAGTTCTACACACACCCATCCCAAAACCCATACTCACTAGTGGAGAGACCCCACTGACAGGAAATTGCAAACAGCCTAGGGGATTTGTCTTTAAGGCATTGATCACAAATCCATAAGTCTTCCCAGAACAAAGTATTACTCCCATCACCAATCGTAAACCACAAACCTTTTTTAACCACAGATTCAACTTCTTTGTTTATTTTCCAAATATTGGAAATTGTATTCCACAGGCTACTATTTTCGACCCCCACTTGATCTCCAACCCATCTATCCATTTGAAGGTTATTACAAGAAGCAACAAGTTTTTTCCAAAGTGGCTTTCTTTTGTGGAAAAATGCCACCACCACTTGAAAAACATCCCTGCATTTTTTATTACAATGGTCTTTCTTTTTTAACCTGCTCCCAGGTCACTGTGAGAAAACCTTTTGTTTTTGAGCTTTTACACCAGAAAAATCTAGACTGCAACATAATTATTTTCTTAGCCACTAATTTTGGTATTTTGAAGAGCCCCAAATAATACATCGGAAGGCTATTTAAAACTGTTTTGATAAGAACCAACTTTCCTGCTTCTGATAAAAAGTTTGACCTCTACCCACTTTATCTTTTTTCAATATTTTCAATAATCAATCTCCACATTTTTGTTTTTCACGGGTTTGCACCCAGTGATATTCCCAAATACTTGATCAGTAGTGCTGCAACTGAACATCCCATGCACCTTTTCAACCTTTGAGCCTTTTCCTCTGAGCAATTAATGGGGATAATGGCAGATTTTTCATAGTTTATGGACAGCCCCGAAGCAAGACCAAAGTATTCAATTAACCTTTTATAATTTCGAATTGTCTTCAACTTTGCCGGGCAAAAAAGAATAGTATCATCCACAAATTGAAGATGTGAGAGTTGTACTCTTAGGCTACCAATCTACAGTGATTTCACCAACCCAAACTCCACAGCTTCTCTCACCATTCTGTTTAAGACTTCTCCCACAAGAATAAACAAGAAAGGCAAGAGGGGATCCCCTTATCTTAATCCCTTCTCCATATGAAACAGCTTGGTTGGTGACCCATTGACCAAGATAGACATACTAGCTATAGATAGAAAACTCAAAATCCATCCTCTCCAAACATCGCCAAACCCCATCTTCAATAGAACATGATCAATAAAAAGACCATCTAACTGAATCATAAGCCTTCTTAAAATTGAGTTTAACAATAACTCCTTGATTTTTCTTTCTTTTAAGCCAATGTACAGTTTCACAAGCGATCATAGCCCCATCTAATATTTGCCTTCCATGTATAAATGTCGTTTGTGATTCCCCCACTAACCCTCCCATCACCTTCTTCAATCTGCCAGACAATATTTTTGCAATCACTTTATAGATGCTACCCACCATGCTTATCGGTCTAAAATCATTCATTTCCCTTGCACCTTCAAACTTGGGAATTAATGTTACCCACATCATATTTATATTTACCGGCATAACTCTAGTGTTAAAAAAAATCCAGGAATGTCACAACATGCCCGAAGGGTGCCATGATGAGAGGCAACAAAAGAATATTGAAAAATAATTTCAATGGAGCCGCCACCAATTTTTATTATGAGAAAAATCAGAAAAACCTTTTAAATTTGCAAAACCAATCTTTTAAATGAGATTAAGTTCGAGAGTCCAATTATACATAGGAAAGGGTGGAAACTTAATCCCACTGCACTCTAAATACATCTGTTTTAAAATGGTAACCCTAGAGCTTGTTATGCAAATTAATTTAAAACTATAATAATATTTATTTTTCCCCTTTGAAAATATAAAACAAAAAGAAAGAAACTATTTACAAAAGAAAAAGAAAACATAATTAATATGATAACTATTTACAAAAGGAAAAAAAAAAAGCAAAATTGATATGATAATTATTCCAAAAAAAAGATTAATATACAATTATTTACAAAAGAAACAAAAATTAATATAACAATTATTTTCAAAAGAAAAAGAAAGTAAAATTAATGTTATAATTATTTAAGGAATTAAAATTGAACCAAATTTAAGAAAATTTAACTTTTGATTTGATGGAGATTATCCGCTCCTACGTATCCTCCGGTGCAATGAGGAATTCAAAATCACATAGTTCTTGTAGAAAATATTTGTGTGTTTGGTTGATTTTATTTACAAAAGAAAAGAAAAGGAAAAATTAATCCACTCTTGCACAGGATTTAAAATAGCATTAGCTATACAATAAACTCTTATAATTCTCATAACCCTTGAGGATGGTTAAACCATACATCAATATTAGAGATTGTTGCATGGATTTTAAAGATAAAAAAAATATTTTGTGTATATTTACAAAGGTAAAAATCAAAAGTAAAAAAGAGAAGAAGAAAAAAAATAAAGCCCAAAAACAAGGAAAGCGCCGACAATTAAAAAAAGCAACAGAACCCAAAAAAAAAAAAAAGAAAAAGAAAGAAGACACATGAGAGCACCAGCATAGTAATGCACCATAGGCACACCCTAGGTAAGAAAAAAAATAACGTTGTGACTATTGATTCCAAGTATCCATCTTATTGTTGATGTTTAATACCTATTTATAGATGCTTGGAAATGAATAGAATTAATGACAAAATAATTTAAATTGATACTGATTATGAAATTTGATTTGATTGACACTGATTTAAACTAATTAAAATATGTTGATTGACACTAATTGATAAATTAAGATATACTAATGGACATTAATTGACACTAAATAAAGGTGATTTTGATGCAATTTTGATTTATTTCTTTTATTATTTTTTTAATTTTATCTTATTATGGTTTTTACTTTTTATTTTTATATTTATTAATTATTGGACTAAGATACTACTTGGACATGTCGAAAGATTGGGCTTTTTATTTTTCTTGTTTTTTTTGTCTCTTTATTTATTTTTTTATTTATTTACAAAAGGTTCAGACAAAATATGGTGTTCACAGTTGCCTCTCTTTACTTGTTTTTTACTAGAAAATACAAAATCGCAAGGTTTAATATTTTCGTGGTAAGGGATTAGTAAAGATATGCACACATACTTTTGTCCAAATAAGGAAAGTGATGGAAGTAGATGCCTTGTGAAAATGAAATGCAATCATGCAAATGAAATGTAGCCTTGCAAATGTAATGTGGCCTTGTAGCCATGCGAATGAAATGAAATGCAACTATGCGAATGAAATGCAACCTTGCAGTATTGAAATAGATTTGAAATACAACTTTATAGAATTGAAATAGAATTGAAATTGAATTTGGAGATATAGATTTGTAGAATTGAAATAGATTTGAAATTGAATTTGAAAATGCAGCTTTGCAGAGTTGAAATTGATTTGAAATTGAATTGAATTTGAAGATCCAGCTATGAAAAATTGAAATTGAGGATGCAACTTTGTAAAATTGAAATAGATTTGAAATTGAGAACGTAGTTTTGCAGATGAAATGCAGTCTTGCGGGCTTGCAGATGAGATACAGCTTTGTGGCTTTGCGAATGAATGCAGCCTTGTAGCCTTGTAGATGAAATGCAGCCTTACATCCTTGCAGATGAAATAAAATACAGCTTTACAGCCTTGCGAATGAAATGCAGCCTTACGGATGAAATGCAGCCTTGCGAATGAAGGCAGCCTTGTGGCCTTGCGGCCTTGCAGATGAAATGCAGCCTTATGGCCTTACAGATGAAATGAAATGCAGCTTTACAGCCTTGCAGATGAAATGTAGCCTTGCGAATGAATGCAACCTTGTGGACTTGTGGATGAAGATGAAATATAATGCAGCTTTACAACCTTGCGAATGAAATGCAACCTTGCAAATGAATGCAACCATGTGTCCTTGGGGATAAAATGCAGTTTAACAGCCTTGCAAATGAAATGAAATGAAATGCAGCTTTATAGCCTTGCGGATAAAATGCAGCCTTGTGGCCTTGCGGATGAAATGCAGCCTTACGGTCGTGCAGATGAAATGAAAAGCAGCTTTATAGCCTTGCGGATGAAATGCAACCTTGTGACCTTGCGAATGAAATGTTTTGTAGTGCAGGAAAGCATACGAAATGGTAAACGCCTTGTGATAATTGTTTGAATGTAAAATGATAGTGATAATTGCTAAAAAGTAAAATGATGGTGATAGATGGAAAAAAGGTAAAGTGATAGTGATAATGACTGAAAAGTAAATGATTCATGATATGGGATATTTACAAAAAGGAGATGATTTGTGATAACTGTCAAAAATAAATGATTCATGATATGCAATATTTACAGAAGAGTGATTTGTGGTGACTATTTGAAAATGAATGGTCCATGACATGCGATATTTATAGAGGAGAAAATGATTTGTGAAGTAAAAATGCCCAAGGATGATGATGTGACAATGATATGATGAATGATGTCATAATTTTGATAATGTATAAAAATTGAATGATCAATGATGATGAGATATCTTTACAAAGAAGATTGCCCTAGTTTGTGAAATGATATGAAAGGTGAATGATATGCTGATGATGATATGAAGAATGAGATAGTGAGAATGACAAATGTGTATTGATGATGAGAGCTAGATGATGAATGACTTTACATGAGGAAAAAGAGAAAGAAAAAAAAAAATTGCCCCAGTTTGTGATTTCCAAACATCTCACCCTTAGGAAGATCTTCGTCTGACCCAAGTAAATCATTTCCCTTCTTTTTTTTTTTTTGGAAGGGTCATTGCACTTCACTTCTCTTGTGAACTGTTTGCCTCATCCTGGCTCCTAATCGATTCTTGGCCTTGTCATGTTTTGGATTTTTGCTTCTTTTGTCAACTGCGTATCCCATGAATCAATGACTTAATCTCCATTTTCAATTGATTCTTGGCCTTGTCATGCTTTGAATTCTTCCTTTTTGATTCTGCTCTAACTTTTTTCTAGACTGCCATTTCCTTTTTCTTTTCTAGTGAGCATCTTTTTTATTTCTTTTTTTTTTTCTTCTTTTATGCTCTAATTTTTGCCTAGACCGCCCTTTCGGGATTTCAATCAAGCGAGCTTTTTTTTTTCGCTCTAACTTTTGCCTTTATTCAATATTCAAGATACATCAAATTAGATCAAGATTCACATCACTATTTGTCTAATGCCTCTTTATTGCAATAAACATGTCTCTTCATATCTTCCAAAGCTTTGATGGACTCATCAGGATCGAGTGTTGTAGCTTCTGCCAACGCTAGGAATAACTTCCACATATACTTGATCAATTTTTGAATATGCAGAATCTTCTCCTCAGTGTTTTATTGGGTCATGTTTCTTTTTTCTAATTTTCTTATTTCCACCTTATCTCTTTTTCCCCTTTTCTCTTTTTTTCATTTTCTCTCTCTCCTTTTTTTTTTTTTTTTTTTGCCCATGACACTCAAACACAACTACTTGAATTGAACAAAGTCTTCCTCAAGTGAGTGATGTTTAAAGAGCAAAATGGTGCATCATATTTTCAAAGTTATTTTTCATTGAAAAAATGCATGATAGAAATGAGAAAAGGTCTATGATATGCATGAGTAATATGGAAGAGATAAAGGAAAAAAATACAAGTTAGATGAATTCTTCCTAAATGCTTATTAATGTGTGCCATTATGTACGAGAAAGATGAGGAAAAAGTACATGTTATGAATGTCTAAGGTTAAAAGAAAAATGGATTTTTTTTCATTTTCTTAATGCATGTCATGAAAGTTTATGGGCATAAGAAAAATGCATGTTATATGGACCTTTTCTTTTCTTTTCTTCTCTTTTAATGCATATCATGAAAGAAAGATGCATGTTGTGAATGATTTTTTTTTTTTTTGGGCTTTTCTTATCTATGCATGTCATGAATGTATGGAAGAGGAAGAAAAAATGCAAGCTCCAAAATTTTTCTCTTAAATTTGTGCATGTTATGAATTTATGGAAAGAATACAAAGGAAAGAAAGAAATGCATGTTCAATGATTTTTTTTTTATAGTTATTTATGTATGTTATCATATGTGATAAAGAAGAAAATGCTATGCATGTTACAATGAATGATGTGGAAGAGGAAAACTCAAGAGAGCTAAGAGTAGAATATGCATGGCATGTTATTCAGATGCATGATTTGAAATTCAAGTTACAAGATAAGAGGAAGGAAAGTATACAACGTTACGACTGTACCCTTTTTTTTTTGCACGTCATAAAAGAAAGATGTATGTTATGAATAATCCTTTTTTTTTTTTTTTTGCTTTTTCTTATCTACGGATGCCATGAATGTATGGAAGGGGAAGAAAGGAAAAATACAAGTTCAATGAGTTTTTTTTTTTTTCATGTATGCATGCTATGAATTTACGAAAATGATAGAAGGAAAAAGGAAATATGCAATGTTATGAATAAGATTTTTTTTTTGGCTTTTCTATGCATATGGTGAATGTATAGAAGGAGTAGAAAAGAGAAAGAATGAAAAATGCAAGTTCAATTTTTTTTTTTTTTTTGCTTATGTATGTATGCTATGTTACAATTTAATAAATGCATGGAAATGATAGAAAGGGAAAGGAAAAAAAATACATGTTTAATGAGTTCTTTTTTTGTTATTCATTTATGCATATTATGAATATATGGAAATAATAGAGGAAAAAAAAGAAAGATGTAATGTTATGACTAAGCCTTTTTTTTTTTTTTTTTTTTGCTTTTATATGCATGTCATGAAAGACAAATGCATGTTCAATGAGATTTTTTTTTGCCCATTTATGTATGTTATGTTGCAAGATTTAGATTATGATGAGAAAAGTATGCTCCTTTATGTCCTAGAAAGGTAGGACCTAAAAGTTAGGTATTTCTAAGATCAAGACCCTAATTTGGATAGCTGCAAAGCTCAATCTATTAGTGTATGGTTCTTGGGATGGATCTAGATACCCTAAAAGTCAAGGTCCCCAGATTACCCTAATCCCTAGGATAAAGACCTAGACTTATGAGCAAAGCCATAGGGACATAGAAGTCACAATATGGTAGCTCATAATCCCAGTAACAATCTGAGCAGAGAATTAACAACTATCAGGAAAGTATAAGCCTTCACAATAACCTCGTCAAAACTCATTCTAATCCAACTACTTTCCAAGGCTCGGGTACAGAGCCCAAATGATATGTGAGGAAAGTGACGGTAAAGTGTGTGCTAGGAGTATAGAGACCTAAACCCTAAAACTAAACAATAAAGCAAAAAAAATATGTACAAAAAGTTGACTATCCTAAACTTTGAGCTATGCAAATATAGAAAAGATAAAAATAAATCTACTACCCTAAGGTTTGAGTGACAAATAATTACAAATAAAATAAATAGCTACAAATAAAAATTATGCACAAAAATAATTGTTTACAACCAAAAAAAATGTAAAGCAATAAGAAAGGGGAAAAATAAATATTATTTTAGTTATATAATTTGTATAATTTACTCTAATAGGCTTGACTCTCTAATCGTCCCCAATGGAGTCACCAAACTGTCACAACATGCTCGAAGAGTGCCATGACGAGAGGCAACAAAAGAAGATTGAAAAGTAATTTCAATGGAGTCGCCACCAATTTTTATTATAGGAAAAATCAGAAAAACCTTTTAAATTTACAAAATCGATCTTTTAAAAGAGATTAGGTTCAGGAGTCCAATTATACATAGAGAAGGGTGGAAACTTAATCCAACTACACCCTAAATACATTCATTTTAAATGGTAACCCTAGAACTTGTTATGCAAGTTAATTTAAAACTATAATAATATTTATTTTTCCCCGTTGAAAATATAAAACAAAAAGAAAGAAACTATTTACAAAAGAAAAAGAAAACATAATTAATATAATAACTATTTACAAAAGGGAAAAAAAGCAAAATTGATATGATAATTATTCAAAAAAAAAGATTAATATACAATTATTTACAAAAGAAACAAAAATTAATATAACAATTATTTTCAAAAGAAAAAGAAAGTAAAATTAATGTTATGCTTATTTACAAAAGAAATAGAAATTGCTATAGCAATTATTTACAAACAAAAAAAAAGTAAAATTAATATTATGATTATTTACAAAAGAAATAGAAATTGCTATAACAATTATTTACAAGCAAAAATGAAAATAAAATTAATATTACAATTATTTAAGGAATTAAAATTGAACCAAATTTAACAAAATTTAATTTTGATTTGATGGAGATTATCCACTCCTACGTATTCTCCGATGCAATGAGGAATTCAAATCACAAAGTTCTTGTAGAAAATATTTGTGTGTCAGGTTGATTTTATTTACAAAAGAAAAGAAAAGAAAAAATCAATCCACTCTTGCACAGGATTTAAGGATAGCATTAGCTATATAATAAACTCTTACAATTCTCATAACCCTTGAGTATAGTTAAACCATACATCAATGTTAGAGATTGTTACATAGATTTTAAAGATAAAAAAATATTTTTATTATTTGAGTAAAAATATTTTGTGTATATTTACAAAGGTAAAAATCAAAAGTTAAAAAAGAGAAGAAGAAAAAAAATAAAGCCCAAAAATAAAGAAAGCGCTGACAATTAAAAAAAACAACAAAACCCAAAAAAAAAGAAAAAAGAAAGAAGACACATGAGAGCACCAGCATGTTAATGCACCATAGGCATACCTTGGGCAAGAAAAAAATAAGGCTGTGACTATTGATTCCAAGGATCCACCTTATTGTTGATGTTTAATACCTATTTATAGATGCTTGGAAATGAATAGAATTAATGATAAAATAATTTAAATTGATACTGATTATGAGATTTGATTTGATTGATATTGATTTAAACCAATTAAAATATGTTGATTGACACTAATTGATAAATTAAGATATACTAATGGACACTAATTGACACTAAATAAAGATGATTTTGATGCAATTTTGATTTATTTCTTTTATTTTTTTCTTATTATTTTTTATTTTTTATTTTTATATTTATTAATTGTTGGACTAAGATACTATTTGGACATGGGTCAAAAGATTGGGATTTTATTTTTCATTTTTTTTTCTTGTTTCTTTTTGTCTCTTTATTTATTTATTTATTTATTTATTTACCAAAGGTTCAGACAAAATATGGTGTCCACAAGGACCATTCTTGTAAAGTCATTACCAATAACATCCCACATTCTCCTGATGAAGTTCAAGTTAAAGCCATCCAAACCCAGTGCTTTTGATGGGTCACATGACCAAACAATAGATTTTATTTCCTCTTTTGTTGGAATACTTTCCAAACTATAGCATTTTTTGTAGAAAACCTATTTACAAACCCTTCCTCAATCTAAAAACTGAGGCTTTGGTTTTTGGTGATAAAGTTCTTTGAAGAATCTTCTAGCAATTGATTTGATTCTCCTTCAATCTTTAAGATTCTTACCATTAACATGCAATTCCGTTATTTTTCTTCTTCCTGTTCCTGATAGTGGCTATAGTCTAGAAGTATCTCAAGCTTCAATCAATATCTTTTGCATACCTATCTTATGAAAGCTGTTTCTAGAAATCACTTTTTCTAGCATACCATGCATCCAATTGGCTGAGCAAAGCATTTCTTCTAGCCAACGCCACTTCAGATAATTCCCCATCTTGCATGCTGGAATCAACCTTTGCAACTTCTTCCTTAAGTTGAGAAATTTTTTTGTCAATATTCCCAAAAATTTCAAAGTTCCATTTCTTCAAAGGGCCACGAATCTATTTCATTTTTGATGATATATCCCCACTTTCTAACTTGCACTATTCATCTTTTACCATTTGCTTGAATTTTGGATAAAAAAACCAAATATCTAGAGATCTAAAGGGCTTAGGTCCCCAGTTTACCTTATAAGACTCCAACAAAAGGGGAATATGATCAGATCTTGAGCATCTAATTGCCACTACTCTTAGATCAGGATACTTCATGCACCAAAGTGAATCAATAAGAAACCTATCTAGTTTGCTACAAGACTTTCCCCTCCTCTAAGTGAATTTTCTCCCTACAATCAGCATATCTACCAAGTTCATATCATTCACCCATTCTCCAAACTCAACCATGCTGGTAGTAAGAGCTTCATTCCTTTTCCTTTCACCAATCTTTAGTATTTCATTGTAGTCACCCCAATTTAAGAAATGGCACCATCCACTTATCTTTGGCCTCCATTAACTCCTTCCATACTACAAGTCTTTCCTGTCTATTATAGGGGCCATAAACTAGCCCCATTGCACATTGAAAATTTAAATCTTTAATAGTCCCCTTGATATAGATCCATCTTTCACTTTTCTGAACTTCATCATGTTTAAGCAACTCCTTGTCCCATACACACAATAATTGCCCGCCACCATTCACTACATTTACAGTTGCCCAATTGAAATCATAAGGTGCCCAAAATCTACTTATAGTATTCTCCCCAATTGTGGTTGCCTTTGTTTCAAGTAACCCAATAACACTAATATTGTGCTTCCTTATTACCTCTCTGTAACATCCACCGTTTTTTTGCCTAATTATTTGGTTTTATCGAATAATTGAGAATAATTAAAATTCGGTTAAACAATTATTTAGACTCAATTAATTAGCAATTACTTGAGTTTAGATAAGAGAGAATTAAGTTAGAGTATAGGGGATTTCAAAAATTTTTATTGAAAACCGATTTACCTATTTAAAGGAAATCGGTAACATTACGGTATTTTAAACTGTCGGAACCGGACCAATAGAATTACAAGCCTAAAACCCTAGAATCTAAGGCTGATAACTCAGCCACTTTGCCCCATAGAAGTGGTGCCACAAGGCCATACTCTATGGAGAAGCTTGGCTGAATCTCAGCCAAGCATTTTGAACCAATCAAATTCAAGCCAAACCACCCAAAAAGCAATCAGATTTTTCAACTCCTTTTGACTCCCATTCCAACCACATCCAACACCACTTTTCTCTCCTCTCACTCAACTCTCTTTCTCTCTTCTTCACACACCAAAAACTCTAGCCAATTCAAGCCTTGTTCATCCAAGCTTCAAAACTCCAGCACAATCACTTAGAACAAAGGTAGGAGTTTCATAATTGCATCAAATCTGTGGTATTGGCTGGCTGAGCTTGGATTATTTTCATGATTCTTGATGTGTTAAATGGATGATTATGATGATATGCGATTGGTTTTGGGTTGTTGGTTTGGTTAAAATCGAATTTGAAGCAAAAAAGAATAGAAATATGAAGAGCTGAGGGGCTGGAGAACCAAAACCCCTCGACAGTCCGTACGACGGGGTGTACGGCTCCGCCTACAGCCGATCAAATTGGATGAAACCATTTTTATATGAAACTAGATATATATATATATATATATATATATATATATATATATATATATATATATATATATATATATATATATATATATATATATATATCATATAAGGCTTTTGGATAGAATTGAGAGAGTTATAAATTTTTGAATTTCGACCTAGGGTTTTGACTCTAGCTCTGGGTAGATTAGGTTTTTTAGGGTAGAACTTGGCCTATACTACTTGAAAATGAGTGAAACTAACTTTGTTAGAAAGCTTACACATAGGAGAACGTCCCATAAAAATTTCAGAATTAGATAAGGTCCCAGTTGCTCCCAGTACTCCATGAAATTCGCCTTATGTCCACACTGGACTAGAACATGACAATTTAGGAAGGTTCAAATTCAGGGCTTGTAACTCAAGCCCTACCAAGCTAAATAGGATGAAACTTTTTTCAAATGAAACTTTAACCTGTTAGCTTTAATATGAGTTCAATTTCGTGTAATTTGAGTCAGTTTTCGATTTTTAGTGGATTTTTACTTTTAGTTGCCTGATTCTAGCTAGCCAATGGGTAGGCCGAGATAAAATCTAGATATCTTGAGTTGTAGATATCAAAATTAGATGGGACCAAAGAGGTTAGAAAATAGACATATAACACTTTAATATACTCAAATTTGAGGTTCGAATGAGTTAAATAGAAATTATGGCTTGAATTATAAAAACCGGGTTGGTTGAATATGCTGAGGCAAGAATTCTGCCTTAATGAATTTGATGTTAATATGAGTTTAATGTTGGAATATAAATGTGATGTTGTGTTCTTTGTGATAAATTGATGTACTAGTTGGCTGGCACTATTCACGGGAAAGCGGACACGTTCCGCTATGCCGGCAAAATTTCGGTAGAATCTATGCACAAGTTGTGAATTTCATGATAATACATGTTCATTTCAAGGAAAGTTATGAAAGTGTATTAAGAATCATATTATTATGAAAGTTCCATGCTACTTGGGCCAGCCTCGGATAAGAAGTTAAGGGGAATAGATCGGTGGGAAGGTCGGGGAAAGTAAACCCGGCATTCCTGTATAGGAACGAGCTCGATCCTGAAAAACAGACTATTACCCAAGAGTCTAAATGGCCAAGAACTCCCAGGGGACCAAGAGATGGAAGATGATGAAAAGTAATGGAAAAAGCTTATGAAGGAAGAATCAAGAATGAGCATGCATGATTATATGAATGCATGATTACATGGAATGGTTATGTTAAGATGTTTACAATTATTTATCATGTTTATTCACTGTCATTTATTCATTTATACTGTTCATTATAATCTGTTCTGTTTCTTATGTCAACTAAAGTAAAACTGAACCTTGCCTCGGACTAGACTTTTCCTTGAACTCATTAAAGCAGATAGCCTAATTTGTACACATGTTTTTATAATTAAATAAAAATCGAGGCAACTGAGAATAAATGTGACATCAGAAGAACGTTATATATAGACCCTACTGAGAATTTCTTGAAATTCTCACCCCGTGTTGTATTTCCGCACCATTCTCAGACGCAGGCGCAGGGCTCAACGGCCGCTCTTTATGTAACATCCTAATAAACCCATACTACGTTTAAGTCGTATTACGACATTTTATTAGTTGTTACTTATGCTCGTGGAAAAATAAACTTCACTTGAAATTAAGTTACGCAGAAAATATGGTAAAATTTTATTTTTTTTTTGAAATACATCGTCACTTTAGAAAGTAAAGCCTTGAGCGAGAAGGTAGATAGAGAAAGAGCGTGTCGCCTAAAATAAATACCCAAATATCATAAAACAAGAGAAAGGAAAACAAATAGAAATTCACAAATACATTGCATTAATTAACTAATCATTACATCCATATGAGTTCATAATATATATATATATATATATATATATATATAAACATTACATCGAAGAAAGCTCATGGTCGTGCCATGACCCATGTACTAGGTATTAAATACAAACTCTAATGACAAAGCTTCTCTCAAAAAGAATATGCGAAGATGTAGAGTGACGGTCGCTATGAGTCCCAAAATAGCTTCGTCTGGCATCCCACATCGTACGTCTGCTCACAGTGTAGGGGATCCATACTCCACTCCATCGGATGCGCCATCGGAATCTGGTGACGATGCGGAAAATAACTAAAGTGAGAAATGGGATTTCTCAGTAGGACTCGAACCCGACACAGAGATGTCATCGTTATCGTCCCAGCCACTTCGGTTTTATAATGAAAACAGTGAGCATGCATAAGGTTCAGTTCTTAGGTTTTCGAAAATGTGAGTATCCGAAGTGGATTCAATTTTGACATACTCTCTAATCATTTATATCATAACATACATGGGCGTAAGTATAATCACATAAAACATGCATGATTGTGCTATAAGCTTCTCTTAACTTTTTCTCTTTAAGGGTTTGGACCGAAGTCCCTTTTCCTTTCTTTTCTTGACTTATCTTAAGTCCTTTCTTTTCTTACCTTTCTTTTCACCCACTAAACATAAGTGGTAATGAGCTCATACCGTGGCCGTCGCCACCATAACATTTCGGTACTTACACTAGCTGGGTCATGCCATGCCTCATGTAAGCCCTATCCCCTATACTCACACTAGCTGGGTCATGCCATGCCTCATGTGAGTCGTGGGTGAGGGCAAACTTAAATTAGGTCACCTTCCCTTTTGAAGGATCATACCCTTAGTTCATTATCTTCTTATTAAAGCTTATGATGCAAGGTTAGTCTAATTCTTTTGCCACATTTAGGCGTTACGTATCGCCGTCCCCAAATGTGGTTCCTTTACCAATCACCTCTGGGCGTTCATGTATCGTAGTCTCAAAGGGGTGTTCATATTTATTAATTCTTTCAAGTACATCGTTAAGCATCATATCATCAACAGATCATATTCATATCATTATCATTCATCATCACATTGCCATCATATCGTTGTCATTCTTATCATCATAAAATTATCATAATCATCATCATCATAATTATCATCATATCATGTCGTCATCATCATAATCATCATCATATCATATCATCATCATCATTATCATATCATCATCATATCATTGTCATCATAATGACACATAAAGGCATATATATCACACAAAGTCTTATGAGCTTAGCTTAGTAAATATGGTGCAAACTTTTAATTGAGGTTGCCTCTTGAATAAATTCTTTTATTAGGCATAGGGCCATTTTCATCTATTATCCTTTTTGAAACTTTTAAGTTGAATTATGAAGGTTTTCCAATACTTAATGTCTTAAAGCTTATTTCTCATTAACCTTTAAGTTTTACCATAACCAGTTTTTACTTTTACAGTGGGACAGTAACTTCAAAAATTCACCATAATTTCATCTTTTACTCTTTTGTTTCAAATTTTGGTATGATTATACTCCTCTGAGTCTATTTTTAAACAAAACAAACCCCACTCAAAAATTCACTTTGTAACTTGAGTTATGCACATTTTATTCTGACTGTTCAGAATTGAAAGTTCACCTCGGGTCAGTGGCTTGTCCACTTCACTGCGAGTTCCACACATGGAATCTGACAAAACTGTTTTAGGGGGATGTTCCTCTATGTCTTAGCTTTCTAAAAAACTTGGTCCCACTCAAAAATATTATGTGTAACTTGAGTTATGCATATTTTATTACATACTGCCCGAACAGAAATCCATCCGGGAACAGCCAAATTTGAAAAATCATATATCTCACGTTTTAAATCCAAATTTCATGAATTTTATATGCGTGGAAAGGTCTATGAGTCTATTTTCACAGAAAATTAGTTTCATTACATTTGGATTTATATTCGAAGAGTTATCAGTCGTGCCATACAGACCGCCAGAATTTTTCAGTTTCCACGGTTTTGGTTTCAATGAGTTTTCTTGTAAGAACTTTTAGTCTTTTCTTCAAGTGATCACTTTTCTCTTCCAAACCGCTTTTAATATTTGAGATCTTGATATTAACTCAATGTTTTAACTTCTAAAAATTTAATTCAACAACAATAAACATTCCAACCAAACATTTCATGCCAAAGAGAAGGACACAACACATGAAAACTCATCATACCAACAAGCATAGCCATGAGGCCTTGGAAGCAAGTCCTAAAACCACCTAGCTATTGAGAGCTTAGGAGTTCAAGGGCTTGAAGAACACATAAAAGAGGAAGGTTAGAGTCACTACCAAATGGGTTTCTTGAGGAGTAGAAAGAGTTGATGAGTTGGAGATGACCTTCCTCCTCTTTGAGCTTGATAATGGGGCTAAATGAGTGTTTGTTTTGCTTCCTCAAGAACCAAAGAGGGTGGTCCTTGAAGGGCTTGCGGAATGGTGAAAGGAAAGAGAGTTGGGTGGGGTGTGGGAGTGGGAAGAAGAGCAAGAGGAATTGGAAGAGTAGAAGAGATAGAATGAGGCTTAGAGAGAAGTGAGAGCTTAAGCTTGTAGTGAGAGGATGAAAATCACAAATGAGAGAGTGGGGGGCTGTTTTGGGGCGCAAAAAATGGGGCAAAGTGGGCTGATTGCTTTGCCTCTCCAGCAAGCAAGAGAAAGTAGGTGAGTCTTACTTCTTTTTCAAGGAAAAGGGCTAGGGACCTTGGGGTAAAAGGGTGAGTTGTGTTTCTCTTGAGTCTTGCTTGGCTAGAAGGACCATTTTGTGTTTTCTTAAATGGTTAAGAGCATGACCACTCTTGGGATTGGCTTGGGTGGATATGATCATTCCAAGTGTCACAATCCTAAGGGAGGAAGGTACTTCTCTGCAGACTAAAGAGATACTACTAACATAGACTCTTGATCTAAGAGTGCATGATGAGAAGGCAAATAGATGGTTGGATTTTGCTCTTGTCCTTGGCCAAGATTTGGTGCATCAATTAAGAGAAATTTTTTAAATCTTCAAAGCTATTAAAATTGCCTAAGTTGTTAATTCAACTTGATTAGTTAAATTGCTCTTTAACCGATTTCGGTTAATTACACTTTTAAAACATTTCTCCTCTAAAAGAATTTATCTTATGAATTATGTAATTAGAGTATAAGAATTTATCTATCTCAATTGGTAAGGTGGAACAATTGTCTTGTACTTAATTAATAAGATGGGATTACCTTAATTATATTTCTAAGTTACGAATTAATGAGGTTCGAATAATTAGGTTTTAATTAAAACATTTAGTATGTTATGATTAATTATTGACTTGACTCAATTTACTAAGCTCTTGCTCATCGAGGTTAGCCAATTAGTCCTCAGTTAATCGTTAACCTCTCTAATTAGCCAGGATCACTGAGCTAATTAGCTTAGACAAAAATTGGGGATGTTACACTTTACACTGAGATCCCAGTCTTGCAGCTTCGCCATGACTCCTAGTTGGACTCGTTGGACACAGCCGGCTCCTGCTAGTCTGTCTCTGTTTTTTTAGTAATAGGAATTTTGCTGTTTCTTTATTTCGTCTGCTTTTAACATATATATGTATAGATATATAGACTAAATGGTTAGCTTCCAACCGACATATGTACGTATACAGTTGACAATATATCACTTATTCGTACCTTTTCTGTTATATTATATTAGACTTTATTACGTCTTATAACGCTATTCATGTCTATTATGTAACAGCGCGCCGCTTCAACGATTTAGTGATAATAATCACGAGGTTTAAATAGAACGTTAACACGGCAACACAGACTACCTAATTTAATGCTATGACTTAAGCATAACATCAAATTAGTAGGGTGTTACACTCTCCAACAACCCCCACCTTCCCAATGCCACCTATTCCCTTAATATTCCAACATAAGAAATTCATGGGGAACATATTTGCACCACTTGTGGCCTTAGACTTGGGTTTTTTCTTCCCATGACCCTTTCTTTTCTTGTTGGATTTGTTCTTTATTTTTCTATCCATTGCATCTTCTACTAGTTCCTAATTTGCAATGTTGTCATTATCGGCAATCACCCCAGTTTTCTTTCCAACCTTTCATACTTTTCATGCTTTTAACCACATCTCATTCTCTTCTTCGGAATCATCATGGGACCCCCTGTCTTCAGAATCTGTTTTTGATTGCACTATCTTTTTTCCTTTCCCACTTCTTGGTTCCTTACTTGGTATCTTAGTCTCTCTGCATTTCATGTTGCTGTCTTTGCACAGGTCACCTATTCCACATGCCTTCTTCTTCGGCCCATTCTATATTGATTCTTTTACAATAGTCTGCACTGAATCTTCCTGGTTGGGTTCAAATCCAGGTGGGCATGTGGGGCCTAGAGGAGCATCCATCACCATGGCCACAATGGATATTAGAATCCACTACCATTGAGCCCATTTCCAAAATAGGATAGTCACACTTTGGGCTAGGGCCAAATGGGCTTACTTGATGTAAATGTTCACTTTCCTGCATATTTAGGCCAGCTACGTCCCTTGTTTGTAAGGAACCCATTATAGTCACTGTTTTCTTTTCATGTTCTTCATTCAGACAGTTCCCACGACCATCATTTCCTCCTTATTCAAAACTGGCATCACCTCGGTTATTCATCCCATTACATTTACTAGCCGCCTCATGATTAATTGCTTTGTCCCCATGATCACATTTCTCATGCCACGTATACCCTTTTCCGTGGTCCACGTGGATATCTTCATCCTCATCTTGTTTATTCTGCAATTCACAGCATTTCTCTGACTGCTCATCCTCATTCAACATACTCTGAATTGCTTTTTCTTTATCTTGCTCTAAATGGAGATTGAATAAGCATACGTTGTCCCTACCCACTTCCTTAACATAGATGTCAAAACCAGTACCATCCACTGAAAAGTAAATCCACCCTTGGATGAATGGAAAATGGCTGGTTTCTATAAGGATTTTTGCTAAACTAAAATCCTTTCCTTGCTCAATTTTACTATCCATACAAACAACTAATCCGCAGACACTGCCAATCCTTCTCATATTTTTCGTAGACCATGCGTGAGGGGGCAAACCAAAACTTCAACCTAAACTCATCTTGTCTGGTTGCATTCTTCTTCGAACCACCTCCAAATTTCTTCAAAATATATACCTATAAAATCTGCACCTATAGTTAGAGCATCTTCCATATCCTCTTTAGTTTCAAAGGTTATTACTATTTTATAAGGTCCCATTTGCTTAACATCAATGATTGAGATCCAGTCTTAAAGCAATCTTTCGGCCATGACTTCAATATTAACAGGGTAAAGTGTTTCCCCAATAATGCTTCGTTAAAGCTTCTCCTTCATATCTTCATTAACCTCACCATAGACCACTATTATTTTTTTTTTTCTTGGCTTCCTTCTTTTACTGCCTCTTTTTGACCATGTGGGATTTCCCATTTCACCTAAGCTTTTTCACCTTCAACATTATTTTTAGGGACAGGATGTTATTTTTAGGGACAACAACATCCTTGTCCGATCTCCCATCAAATGCACTTATACCTGTCCTTCTTTCCTATTAAACTCTTTGTGGCTTAAAGACATTGTTCCGCGGAGTTGTTTGGTTGTCAGAGAATCACTTGTACTTGGCTTCTTTTATGTATATTGGACATCCCCTAATCACCATTCCATCAAGTTTTGTCATTGCATCTTCCGCTTCATGCCTACTTGACAATCTGACAAACGCAAATGGTAGCGGATTGTTCAATCTTCTTTTCCTAGATAAGTAAACATCTATTACTCGTCCTTCATGCCCAACAATTTGCCATAGCCACTATGCCGTCATGGATAGTGGAAGGTTATCCACAAAGACAGTGTAGTACTCTAATTTGATTTTGCTTAGCATCCTATGTTTATGTCTTGGATTACTTTGATAGAAATCTCCCCTATGTTGATTGTAATGTCCTGAAATTACAATATGTTTAAAATTTTGCTATTAACTAATGTATTTGATTTCAATAGATATATAAACGTAATTAGGCGTAAATTAGGGAGATTAGGGGTAGAAGAATTTGAAATAGTTATGTAGAAAATTCAAGAAGATCATTAGCGATGTTTCATGAGTTTGAAGGAAATTGGTTAACTTTCGGTATTGTATACCTCAAGAACCGAGTCAGTAGAAACTTATACTATTAAATCTTTGATTTTGAGGGTTAGGATTGAGCCACCATGACTGTTGGGCTGGTGCAATCTTAACCCTTAGATGGCCAATCTAAACCAAAATTGAAATAACACACATATCCACTAATTACCATTGAGTGAGTCATCTTTTTAATTATGACTCCAAATCATGAAATCCCCTTTTTCCCGTTGTAATTTCATCCAGTAGACACTGACCCTCCCTCATTTTGGTTTAATTTTGATTTCCTCAACCTCTCCTCTTCATCTCCTACATAGCTTTCTTGAAATCAAGATCTTCACTTACAAACTCAAACCCAAGTTTAAGGTAGGATTTCATGACTTTTCTTGTGAGTAGAACTAATATACCCGATTAGATTTTTTAGTTTCTTTCTTTAATATGATGATATCTTATGTTTTTATGATTGATTTTGGTTGAATTAATATATGGAAACTCTTAGTTTGGATTGAAGATTTGAGTGAAACTCAAGAAAAGGTGAGAATAGAAATGGCTAGAGATAAAAACCCTAAGACCGTCTATACTGGTAGAGTGTATGGCTCTGCCTACAACCACCAAAATGGAATGAAAAAATTTTAGATAAAACTAGACATCTAGGGCTTTCCAACCATATAAATTATAAGACCATTGGATTAATATTGAGAGATATATGAATTTTTGAAGTTTGCCTTCGTTTCTATTTTTGAATCTGACCAGAGTAAGGTGAGCAGGGCATATCTCGCCCTATACTCCTTCAAATTGAGTGCAACCAAATTTTTTAACCATAAAAATTTCATAACTAAATTTAATCCCTGTTATTCCGAGTAATTCAGGAAAGTTTGTAACGTCCGAAAAAAATTTTATCGTTAACAACTGAGTTGTTCGGTTTTATCGAATAAGTGAGTTTAATCAGAATCTCATTAGGCATTTACTTAAAGCCAATTAAGTATGATTTAGATGGATTAGGCTTGATGGAATTAGATTAGGAGCATAGAAAACCCCACAGAAAATTTTCAAGCCAGTTTACCGATTTAAGGGAAATCGGTAAGATTTCGGTATTTCAAACTGTCGGAACCGGACCAGTGGAATTTTTCTATGAGTGCCCTAGAATCAACGGCTAAGATTTAGCCAAATAACTCCCTCAAGTGGCGCCTTGACAGCCCTTGATGATGGGAGGTTAACCAGATTTTATGACCAAGTTGGAATCCATCAATCAAAATCAAGTAACCTCCAAATATCTTCACCTTTTTCTCCTTTTTCACTTCATGAAAATTTCGGCCACCTTCTATCTGCTGAAGCTCTTCTTTTTCTCTCCTCTCTACTCTCATTTCCACTCCATTCTCATCCATCTTCAAGTCTCATCCTAAGTCACCACCATCAAAGACACAAAATCAACACAAATTGCATAAGATAAGGTAGGAAATCCTACTTCTCCTCTTATTTTGTATGATTTGGGGCTACATGGTGAGCATGCATAATTTGAGATATGGATGTTTTGTAGAGTGATGATGATGTTTTATGACTGGTTTTGCATATATGTTGTGATTAAAATTGGAATTGAGGGCAAATAGCTTGAAGGAGGAAGACAAATCTAGAAGCTGTTAGGGTTTTCCTCGGTGGTCCATACGGCGGAGTGTACGGATCTACCTACCACCATTTAAATTGGATGAAACCATTTTTATATGAAACTAGACATCTAGAGCTTTCCATACATATATCATATAAGACCATTGGATTAGTATGGAATTAGTTACGAATTTTTTAAATTCAAGCTAGAAATCTAGATTTCTATCTAGGCAGTATGAGTTGAGAAGGGTATAACTCACCCTATACAACTTCAAATTGAGTGAACCAAAGTTTGTTTGAAAGATAACATGTAAAGAAATATTCCATAAAAATTTTAGAACCAAACTCATAGCCATTTGCTCCCAGTGCACCAAGCAATTTGGCTTAAGACTAAACCAAGCTGAACCAGGATAGTTTAGTAGGGCCAAGTTTTGAGACTCATAAGTCAAAATATATTTATGCAAATGACATGAAATTTAATTCATTTGAAAGCTTATTCTGATAGCTTTAATTTGATATAAATTTCGTATGAATTCACTTAGTTTTCTATTTTTAGTGAATTTTTACTTATAAGGACCCAATTTTGGCTGAGAATAGGGCAGTCTAAGGTAAATTGTTTATATCTAGAGTTATACACATCAAAATGAGATGGGACTAAAGGGATTAGAAACTAGACATACGAGGCTGTGTCATATCCAAAAATTAGATTTAAATGAGTTGAATTGAATAAAAATTGGGGCACGCCAAACTTGGGCAGAACAGGGAAGAATAAACTGAAACCTTACTGATGCTTGATTTGAAATTGTTGAATAACGTTATGAATGTATATATATATATATATATATATATATATATATATATATATATATATATATATATATATATATATATATATATTTGCTGGTCTATACTGAAATTACAAGTTGTGCAATTGTACTGGTTGTCTGGCACTATTCATATGGAAGTGGACTCGATCCGTTATGCTGCCGAAATTTCGTTAAGAAGTTCATATATTATGAAAATTTATGATAACTTGAGTACATCATATGTAAAGAATCAAGCTAGATTTGCATTCATTTCATGATATTATAAAAGATCCCATATCACTTGGGCTAGCCCTAGAATAAATTAAGGGGAATAGATCAGTGGAAAGGTCTGGGAAAGTAAACCCGGCCATCCTGTATAGGAATGAGCTCGGTCTTGAAAAGCGGACTATTACCCAGGAGTATATGGCCAATGACTCCCAGGGGACCAAGGATGGAAATAAGTTCTAATAGGCGAAAGCCTCCAAGAATAAGATGCATTTTCTAATTGCACATGCATGTGTATAGTGTAATACTTCTCTATTGATTATTCTAGATCCCTATTTATTATTCTTAACATGCTATTGTTCCACCATGGTTACTATTTGAATATATTAGTGTATATGTTAACAAAAATTGAAATTGTTTCGGTGTATGCTTTACAAACAAGTATTTAAGTTGAATATTATCATGTTACTGTACTATTTGAAAAACATTGCACGACCGAAACAACTAGGAATGACCATGATGACAGATGTATAGAAGTTAGGAATTTCCACTGAGAAATATTCATTTCTCACCCTATTGTATGTTCTGCGTCATTCTCAAACCATGCAGCACGTAGTGATCGGGGTGCTATTCATTGAGTTCCTTGAGCTACATATACACCTTGACCCGTTTTTGGATTCTATATATATCTCCGGCCGATGTTAGTTCCGCCTCTACTTCTTCTTCCAGCGAGATTCCGCCATCCTGCTTATGCACCCTCTCTTTGATTCTGCTGTCCCATACATTGTCGTACCCCTCCACATGGCCCATCCATTCCCACCACCACCACCAGCACTAGCAGCTCCAGTTCCCATGGCCCCTCCTGCTTCACCATCGCAGCCAATATCGTCAGCCTTGATCTTGGAGGAGGATCCGTTCAAGGCGGCGAGTTCTTCTTCATCATCCTCTGTTCCAGTGTCAGTCACCCTCCAGTTGATGCTGCCATGATGAATGGGTTCCTTTCTTTAGATTCTGTTTAGATAGCGTGCATGCTATAGTAGGGTTAGATGTACAGAATGACCCTCTTTTGATAGTCTAGGTCATGGGTGGATGGATAGATTTTAGGAATGTACATGAAATGTCCCATGGGGACCACTTGGGATGCTGTTCATAGAAATTGGCCATTTTGTTTTGTATTAGCGGCCTCATTTTGTTATCCTGTATCATTTTGACAAACCTTAAAATTAGATGTTTATGTATATATTTATGATGCCTTTTGCAGTAGTTTTGTCTTTATTGTATTTTTAGTAATGTTACATTATTTATAGTATTGCCGATTAACTAACATCTATTCTGCCATCATGCAGAAAATTTTGCTACGCAATTGAGCATTTTTATGCGAGTAATTAACACTAATACAGAAAATAGAATTTAACCAGTATTACACGTAATCACTTATCAGATAATTTATTATGACTTAAGCATAGTACTTTATCTGTTAAGGTGTTACAAAGTTGCCCTAAGTTCTAACAAGGTTAGAATAGGGCAATTCAAGTTAGTTAACTTAAAGAGCTCATAACTTGAGTTATACTTATTCAAAAGAGATGAAACTTGTTGGAAATAAAAATGTTCAGTTATCTTTAAAATCATATAGGTTTCATATAGTTTCAATTAGTTTTCCAATTTTAGTGAATTTTTACTTTTTAGAGCTTAAATCTGTCTAGTACAGGGGGCAAGCCTAGGTAAATCTTCAATAACTTGAATTTTATATATACATATACACACACACACACACACACACACACACGTATATATATATATATATATATATATATATATATATATATATATGTATATAAAACTTCAATGGGACTAAGAAGGTTAGAAACTAGACACATAAAACTTCAACATATCCAAAACTCAAGCCTAAATGAGTTAAAATGAATTTATGGCTTAATTTACAAAAAAACTGGGCAAAATTGGAAGTAGTGGCAAAAACCCAATCCAAGACCAAGGTTATGAAATTTTGGTTTGGTTATTGAAATATATACACCTTGCATTGAATTTTTCTATGTGAATGACGATCTGGTTAATTGATACTATTCACAGGGAAGCGAACTTGATTCATTATGCTGCCAAAATTTTGGTAGAAGCTATGTATAACTTATGATACACTTGCACATGCATGAAATTTTCAAGTCAAGTTATCATTCACTATGAAACTTATAAGGATTTTAACAAGTTTCATATTACTTGTGCCAAGCCTGGAATAAAGTTAAGGAGAATAGATCGGTGGAAAGATCAGAAAAAGTGAACCCAGCATTCATATATAGGAACGAGCTCGGTCCTGAAGAGTAGACTATATTTCCCAGGAGTTATATGGCCAAAAACTCTCAGGAGACTAAGTATAGATTAGAGATAAAAGCAAAACATTCTAGGGACGGCAATACGTAATGCCTAGGTATGTTGAGTAAAGTATAAAAAGACTATAGTGTATGGGCAAGTAAAGACTCATGGAGACAAAGTGCATTCCATTTTCATGTAGACATAGTGGATTCCATTTTCATGTAGTAGTACATTTATGAATACATGTTGATTGATTGTGATTTGAAGGTGTTATCTATATATGAGCTCTTTGAATGTGCTATTTATATTCATGCTCTTGAATGATTATTATCGTTTACTATTGCTACATCTTATTCTATATGATATTGTGCCTGATATGGTGGTTGACACTCATTCTGTTCCTTACTGTCATAAGTAAAATTGAACCTTACTTCAGGCTATGTTTTCTTAAATCCAAATGATTAAGGCTATTAGATTTATTAATCATATTTTTATTAAGTAAAACCGAAGCAACTGGAGATGAATACGATGACAGGCTAGTCTAGCTAATGGAAATCCTACTGAGAATTTTGAATTCTCATCTTTTATATCCTCTCATCTCCAGATGGTAAGGATGGCAGCAACCATCATTTTATATGCTGAGGTGCTAGAATGGCAGTGGCACTACGATGTCGCACTGGACTCACTGTACCCAATGGCCATTGCTTGATTTGTCTTTATGTTTTCTTCCACCGAGCTTTTTGTTGTTCCTGTATTTAGCCCGCTATTTGACTCTACCACCCCTTACTTAGCAGTCCCCGTGTATGTGGCACATCCACCCGCACCACCACCACCTCAGCCTGTCCACCAGGGTTCCTCAGAGAGTGATCCTTCAGAGCCTATGGACTTGTCTTCTTCCTCCTCTAGAGCTCTTGATGACAACTACACCCCTACCGACTCTGGCATGGCAATTGGATTCCTCTCGTTGGAGTTTGTTTAGTGATGTAGCTTGCCCCTGCGGATCATGGCTGCATAGGATGACCCCCTTTTAACATCTTGGGCCATAGTTACTACTTTTTTCTTTTTGTATTCTCATGTATCCATGATAGTGAAATGTCCTCTAAGGACCTATGTAAAGATGCTTACACTGATATGGGCCTTTGTCTTTTTGTGTTCGGTCCAACTTGATGTACTTACCACTGTAACTATATGAATACATGAGATGGCGGTGTTTGTATGTTTCAGGTCTCTTTATTTTTTTCATTATCTATTTCTTTTATTTAAATTTTTGTTTACATTGTGACATGCTTGGGAATTATGGTCTTACTCTATAATTGAATTTTAGTACCAATCAAATTCACTAGACTACCATTTACTGCAACTAAATTAATTAAATGAAAAGTAAGACAATTAAAAATTGTAGTCTTGTAATAATCTACGGAATATAATACTATAGCTTAAGCTTAGTATTACTCTCATAGGGTGTTACACTTATCTTGATTCCTCCCCTGAAAATGAATACTATTCCATTGGTTACACCTCACCACTCTCCAATGTGTTTTCTCTCTCCACTCACTATTCTCTCTCACATGATATATTCTCTCTCCACTCAATACATTCACTGCAATCGGATGTCCCTTTCAAATAAGGGGCTGATTTAGGGTGCGTTTGTTTCAGTTTTTAGAAAACTGATTTTTTTTCATAAGTTACTCTTTTTAATTTCTCTAAAAAAGATAAAAATAGATTTTTTTGAGAATCTGATTATTTCTAAAAATTTATTTAAATATATAAAAACTGATTTTTTTAATAAAAAAGTGATTTTTTGTTGAAACAGTATAAACAAACACACCATTAGTTGATGAAACTATTGTATCTTATCTTCCTTATTGGTTCAGCTGCTACTAGTGGATTATAATCAGAGCCTAGTAATTGTGCATAACTTTTTATGATTATTTCTATTGTTTTAATTTTTAGATTCACAAATTATTTAATATATGTCTAAATTGCGTTTAAAAAGTGATCATCCTGTGAAGAAAATATTAGCAAATAAATTAGAAAATATTTCCTTAGCAAGATTTATATGAAGCCCACTACAATCACGGTGAGTTGGTTACCTAAAGAAATTCTTATAAGAGAGGAGTCTTCTTAAATTCTTAATTATTTATTGTGCACAAATTGGTCGAAAGTCACTCTCATAAACGATAATGGCATTGGCATGGGAATGGTTATTCTCAGGTATTGTTTGGAAGCGGGTTACCTGAGAAGTTTCTGAACTATAGATGGGATCTCAAGCTGCTTGAAGGGTGTGTTTCCACGGCGATGATGGGTGTACCTGCAAGGACTCTGACGCTCAAGTCAGTGAGTGCAGGAATATGTGAGAGGTAGGTCAAAAAGATACCTGTAGCTCGAAATTGGACCCATTTTATACTGGTGAGCAATTGAGAAGAAAGGGGGATTCGGTCCCACCTTTGTAGGGGATAACTCTGGACGTCCGTTATCTCGGGGATATCGGATGAGTCCGAGTTTTCCGGCCGTAGGAGGGAAAGTCGTTCCGCGAAGCCAGGGCGCAAAGGGTTCGGCCCAAGTTTGGGCCCCAGCTCGGATAGACGATTAGGGCCAATCTCGGATTATAAATCCTCCATCTGTTTGGGCCTGGCCATTAGGCCGAGTTTGGCTCTTACGTTATAGTCTGGAACAGTGCCCCCAACTCGATGTCCGATGTGGATTCTTCAAATGCCGAGTTCTTTGTGAACCTCCGAGTTAGCATACTGCTTTCCGACCTCGGGTTGCCATTTAGGTGATTTGACGTTTACCTGTAGCGATGTCCTGAGTCTTCGCGAACCGGTGACGTCCTTTCGTCTCATAAGTCGCGCCTGATAACCCCGAGCGGACACGTGCTGTTTTGGTGCCTCGTTCAGAGCGCCTCATTATTTGAACTAGGGCGTTCTTTCCATTTCTGCCCCCACTCCTTTTACGTGAAAAGACGGGTCGCACCCTTGGCGACGTTTGGGATGCGCGGCAAAGGGCGTTTCCGTTCCTATAAAAGGGGCGTCGTGTCTTTGCAACCCATTTCTGTTGTCTTACCCCAAAGAGACTCGTCTTGAAAAGGAGACGAAGGAGCAGAGTAGAGATTTAGTTGCTCGCACCACCATTGCCTTGCTTACTGACAGGTATGCCTTGCCCCTTTTGCTTGCTGCTTCTGTTACTTGGCTTCGTGGGATAGTGTGTCAGTGGGGGGTTTTGCTTCCACTGATCTCTTTTGATTCATACTTCTGGGGAGGTTTTAGTGTTCATTTTGCTTCAGTTTTTGCTTCCGCCGCGTATC
Organism: Pterocarpus santalinus; assembly: GCA_031439595.1. Classification (NCBI taxonomy): domain Eukaryota; kingdom Viridiplantae; phylum Streptophyta; class Magnoliopsida; order Fabales; family Fabaceae; genus Pterocarpus; species Pterocarpus santalinus. Next base: position 42,549,890 of record CM062527.1, read on the forward strand.
GGCAGCTTTTCGTAGAGGGAAACCACCGTAGAACGCTTGTCTTTTTAGTTTCCATTTGGTCTTTAGGGGTTTCCGACTTAGGATTTTTCCGAGTTTGTGACGTAGTGGTGGTTTCCTGTGTAGGTTGTCTGGGATCGCGAAAAAATGGCCAAAAAGAGGGCTTTGACCTTTCCTTCCGAAATCAATTTTATCTACCGGTGGGTCGATCCCGAGGTTCTGGGGACTCCATCGGTCGTAACCCCGGAATTCCTGACTCATTTCAGAGAGGAGAACCTTATCTCGCTAGAGGGCGAGTACGAGGAGGAGTACCATTTGGAGGCTCCGGGTCCAAGTGAGAGGGTGAGCGACTTTAACCTTGAAAGGGGGCCTCGGTGGATGTGGTGTTATGATGTCCTCATCTCCAAGCTCGGAGTTCGGATCCCCTTTACCCACTTTCAAATGCAGATCCTACGCCAAACTGAGGCTGCTCTGTCCCAACTACATCCGAATAGTTGGGCGATGATCCGGGGTTTCGAGATCATTTGCGAGTATCTCGGATTGACGCCATCTCCGGATGCCTTCTTTTTCCTGTTCACTCTGACCCGACCTGCCGGTGGAGGATTAACCTCGGGATGGCTATCCTTCCGGGCTCACGCCAATCGGAAGATATTCCTTCTGTACGAGGAATCCTTCCATAACTTCAAGCCTATTTTCTTCAAGGTCTTCAGGGGTCCGAACTCGATCCCCTTTTGGGAGACCTTGGAGGGGGAGCTTCGATTTAACGTCTTCTGGTGTAAGCATTTTAGCGCTCCCCGGATAGAGGAGAATTCTCTTAAACCCGAGGAAAGAGCTGTTGTCGGCTTCCTTTTCGAATGCTTCAAGAAGAATCATCTAAACTTGAAGAATATAGTCGGTGTAGATCCTGGGGAGGCCAGGCGGTATTTAGGTTGTTATTTCTCTGTTATTACGTTATCATATGCCCCCTCTATCAGGTGCTTACCGTTGATGTTTCTTTTGCAGACAAGATGGCTCTGAAGTCTGCCCTTGCCGAGTTTCGCCGAAGGATATTGAAGAGGTCACACGAGGGGGATGGGAGTAATAGTCCGAGGTCGGCGGGATCTGGAGAACCGGTGTTCGCCTCTATTCCTGACAAGGCGGCTCCCGAGGCCCAACCTTCCAAGAAACTGAAGTCGAAGAAAGCGGCCAAGGGGAAGTCCGTGGTTGCCGACCCCGAGGCCCCTCCTTCGCCGAAGGATAGGTCCGACGTCCATGTGATAGACAAGGATTTTCCTTATTCCGACTTCATGGATAAGGAGCTGATGGTTCCTGCCCTTCTCGAGCGCTTGCAGGGTGATGATGAGAACTTGGCAGCGAAATTCCAATGGGCGGGGTGCGCTATGCTGAAGTCGGTGGCATTACTCAGATACTCCGAACCAGTCATAACTTCAGGTGTCCGAGTTATAGAGGAGGTAAAAACCTTGAAGTCCCAGCTCTCCGCTCTTCAGGCTGAGAAGTCGGCTTTGGAGAAGTCCAAGGAAGAAGAGATCACCAGGTTAAAAGGGGTGCTTGAGACAAGGGATCAGGAATTGGAGGATTCCCGTTCCCTGGTACTGGAGCTTCAGAAGGAGTGTGTCAATTTATCGAAGGCTGCCGCGAGGGCGGAAGACGAGGTGGTTCGGGTAGAGTAGCTGTGGGCTAGGTCGGCCGGAGAGATTAAGTTGTCCCTCCTGGAGCAGTGCCAGGTTATTTGTCTTGACGCTGATTTTAGCGAGGTCGGCCTGGACAAAATTGTGGTTGATGGTCGTATCGTGGTCGCTCTTGAAGAGGACGACGGCGCCGATGACCCTGAAGCTGATCCGATGGACTAGACTTCCATCCTCAGATGTGTTTGTAATTGTATTGCCCTGTTAGGTTTAGGGGCTCCTTTCGAATATTTGTCCGATGTTTCGAACCTTAAATGAAATTTATTGCGATGTTATTTGTTTGTTACCCTCATTGTAAATTTACGCGCTGGTTATTCGCCCAAGTTATACCTTGAAGGAAATTTTGGTGGCACTTTTATTGTTTTACCGAACTAGAATTTTCCGAGTTGGATTTAGCTAGAACTTAAGGTTGTGCTCAAGTTAGTGTGGTGTAAACTGACCCGAGGTTTGACACCGGACTTTAATTGTATTCGAGATTGTGTCCGAGTTATCGTACCGGGGTTCTTTTTTCTCGACTAGGGGGTGATCAATCCCTTAGGAGAATTAAGGCGGGTTGATCGTCAACCGTGGTATGCAATAAAGATAATGGAAGTAATGGAAACCAAAGAAATAGCCGATGACATAAAAATGATAAAAGTAATATTAGGTCAAACAAAATAAAAGTAATATGTAAAAGCGAATACAAATACCGAGAGGGATTTTCTAGCTACTACTCGGCCCACGGAGTCCCGCCTCATTAAAACCTCCTTGGGAAAACCCAGTGGGACAAAACCCGGTATGGCAATCTCACGTGGTATATACATCAAATGAAAAATTTCCGGAGGTTGGAGGAGTTCCACGACCTCGGAATCTCTGTGCCCGATAATGTGGAGAGTTTGTATGCCCCTTTCCCCAGGACGTCGATAACTTTGTATGGGCCTTCCCAGTTTGCAGCTAGTTTCCCATGGCCCACGGGAGGTTTTCCGATGTCAACTCGTCGGAGAACCAATTCTCCTCTGCCGAAAGCCCGAGGTACTACTCTAGCATTATACCTTTGGGAGATTCGATGCTTTAGCGCCTTCTCCCTTGGGTGAGCCATTTCCCTTGATTCACTTGACAGATCGGACTCCTCCCGGAGTGCTTGGTGGCCTGTGGGTCGGAACGCGATGCGCGGGCTTATCTCCTCGACTTCTATTGGTATCATTGCGTCCATCCCGTAAGTCAGCTTGAAAGGAATTTCCCCCGTTGTTGAGTGCGGGGTCATTCTGTAGGACCATAGAACGCTTCAGAGTTCGTCAGCCCATGCCCCCTTTGCCTCATCGAGTCTCTTCTTCAGTCCTCGGAGAATGACTTTGTTGGCAGTTTCAGCTTGGCCGTTTGCTTGTGGGTGCTCGACTGAGGTAAAGTGGTGCTTGACCTTGTGGCTGGCGAGAAATCCTCGGAACTTCTGATCTATGAACTGGGTTCCGTTGTCTGTGACGACCGAGTTAGGTAGTCCGAAGCGAGTGAAGATATTCCTCCATACGAACTTCCGAGCTTGGGCGGCAGTGATGGTGGAAAGCGGTTCCGCTTCTATCTACTTCGTGAAGTAATCTATGGCTACAATTAGGTATTTTATTTGTCCCGAGGCGAGTAGGACGTGACCTAGGAGGTCAAGTCCCCACTTGCTGAAGGGCCAGGGGGACATGATTGCCGTGAGTTCGTCAGAAGGGGCGAGGTGGAAAGTGGCGTGTTTTTGGCAGCTGGAGCACTTTCGTGCATACTCTATTGAATCCATCATCATCGACGACCAATAGAATCCAGCTCGTAAAACTTTTAATGCGAGCAACTTTCCCCCAAGGCGATGGCCGCAAGATCCTTCGTGGACTTCCTCAAGAATAGGGGGAACCCGATCCGGTCTGACGCACTTCAGCAGTGGCTAGGACAACCCCCTTCTGAATAGTTGATCATTGATGAGAGTGTAATAGGAGGCTTCTCTGGCTAGCCTCTTGGCGTCGACGGGATTTTCCGGTCTGGTTCCATTCCTCAAGTACTGAATAATCGAAGTCATCCAGTTTGGAACCCCTTCAACGGACAATGTCGGGAGGGTATCTGATATTGAGGGAAGCTTCAAGGTTTCTTGGATCAAACTCTGATTGTTCCCTCCGGGTTTAGTCTTTGGAAGACTTGGAGAGATATCTACGACATTCTCTTCCCTTGGAACATGTCGGAACTCTATCTGCGGGAATTTTTCCACGAGTTCTTTCACTTTCGTTAGGTACTTCTGTAGTAGAGCATCTTTGGCTTGATAAGCCCCGGTGACTTGGGAGGTCACGACTTGGGAGTCACTGCACATCTGAAGTCGGGTTGCACCGATGTCCCTGGCTAGCTTGAGGCCTGTGATGAGGGCTTCATACTCGGCCTGGTTGTTGGAAATCGAAAAGTCGAATTTAATGGAGAGCTCGAGGACCATTTCCCCTTCTTTTTCGAGAATGGCCCCAACTCCGCTCCCCTTTGGGCTGGAGGCTCCGTCCACATGCAGTGTCCAGCCAGATTCCGATGTATCCGCCTCGTCCACCATTTCAACTAAGAAGTCTGCCAGCGCTTGAGATTTAATGGCTGCCCTCGGTTCATATTGGATGTCGAACTCCGAAAGCTCCACAGACCATGATACCATCCTTCCTGCCAAGTCTGGTTTTTGAAGGATTTACCGGATTGGCTGGTTAGTTCGGACAATGATGTTGTGGGCTTGGAAATACTGGGGAAGCCTTCGTGCTGCGATGACTAGGGCTAAGGCGACCTTTTCAATCTTCCGATATCTGGTCTCTGGTCCCTGAAGTACTTTGCTAATAAAGTATACCGGGTGCTGTTGTCGGGAATCCTCCCGGACCAGCGCCAAGAACAGCGATGTCAGCGACGATAGATCACGAGAACAGTGATTTTCCAGCTTCAGGCTTACTCAGTATTGGCGGGCGGGATAGATAGTCCTTGAAGTGGGCGAAGGCGGCTTCACACTCCGGCGTCCACTCGAAAGTATTGCCCTTTTTCAGGAGGGAAAAGAAGGGGATAGCTTTCCTGGCCGATGCAGCCATGAACCTTGAAAGAGAAGCGATTCTTCCGGTGAGGCATTGCACTTCCTTTATTGTAGTTGGACTTTTCATTTCGAGTATTGCTCGGCATTTGTCGGGGTTTGCCTCGATACCTCGATGCGTGAGCATGAATCCCAGGAACTTGCCGGCTTCTACTGCAAAAGCGCACTTGTGCGGGTTGAGTCTCATGTTGTGTTGTCGGACTCGATCAAATATGACTTTCAAGTCGGGTAAGAGATTTTCTTCCTGGCGGGACTTGACCAGCATGTCGTCGATGTATACTTCCATCATATCCCCGATCAACTCCGCGAACACCTTATTCATGAGCCTTTGGTATGTTGCTCCCGCGTTCTTCAACTCGAAAGGCATGACCTTGTAGCAATAATTGGCTGTTGGGGTTATGAATGCCATTTTCTCTTCGTCAAGCTTGAACATCGGAATCTAGTTATATCCCGAGTAAGCATCCATGAAGGTGAGCAGTTTGAACCCGGAAGCAGTGTCCACTAATCCGTCAATGCTCGGCAATGGATATGGGTCCTTTGGGCAGGCTTTGTTCAAGTCGGTGTAGTCGACGCACATTCGCCATTTCCCATTGGATTTTTTTACCATCACGACGTCGGACAACCATACCGGATACTCAATTTCGCGTATGAAACCGGCTTCCAGGAGGCTCTGGACTTGCTCTTGGACGGCTAGGGCTCTATCCGGGCTCATTCTTCTCCTTTTCTGGGTAACCAGTTTTGAGCCGGGGAAGACGAAGAGTCGATGGGAGATGAATTCCGAATTGATTCCCAAAGATGTCGCGCACTGCTTAAGCAGGTCTATGTTGGTCTTGAGGAGGTCGACTAGGTCTTGTTTCAGTGATGGCGGAAGGTTCTTGTTGATCCCCGTTATTTTCCAGTTTTCCTTCCCGATTTGGATCTCTTCTAATTCGCCATCCGGTTCGAGTCTTTCTCCTTCAACTTTTCTCACATCCAGGTCTATTATCATGACGTTTGAAGAATTAGGGGGTCTTGCGTCAGCCTGGGGCACCACTTTTCGTCTTTTCTGTATTTCCAGGCTGGCATTATAGCATCATCGAGCCAAGGCCTGGTCAGCTTTCACAGTGGCAATTTCCCCTTGGTCCGTGAGGAACTTCATGGTCAGGGAAGCCGCCGAGATAATAGCGCTTATCTTGTTCAACGTCGGTCTTCCAAGTATGGCGTTGTAGGCTGAGGGGCAGTCGACAACAAGGAAGTTAGCTTTGACCGTCCGAGTTTTAGGTTGAGACCCCAAGGTTAGGTGAAGGGTGACGTAACCCTGGGGGAGGACTTTTTCTCCGGAAAACCCGATCAACTCTTCCACATGCGTTTGGAGGTCGGCGTTGCATAATCCGAGCTTGTCGAACGCATCTCGGAATAGAATATCGGCCGAGCTTCCTTGATCTATGAATACCCTTTTTACCTCGGCATTGACCATAACTGCGGATATTACCATTGGGTCGTCGTGTCCCGAGATCACGCCTTCGAAATCGGAACTCGAGAAGATGATGTTTGGTATTGGGCGAGACGTCGGCGCTGGCTTTTTTATCTTCCTAGAAGAAACGTTAAGAACCTCTTGCAAATGCTTCTTCCAGGCTGACTTCGTCGTTCCGCCACTTGCAAAGCTGCCAGCGATGACGTTGATAGTCCTTGTGATCTGTTCCCGTCATTGCCTTGACTTGCTTCCAGCTCCGAGGTTCTCTGGCTCCTCGGGTTCCTTCTTTCTTCGTCTCCATGGTCGGGAACTCGTCTTCTTTGTGGACTTCTTTGGTAAGCCACGTACTTCGCCAATCTTCCTTCCCTTATCAACTGTTCCACAGCATCTCGGAGGTCGTAGCAGTCTTCAGTTTTGTGTCCAAAACCGTTGTGATACTCGCAGAATAAGGACTTGTTAATGTTAGCTCTCATCTTGAGGACCTTTGGCTTAGGGAACCTCTCGACTTGGCCGATCTCTCGGAACAGCTCGGATAGGGATACGTTGAGGGGGGTGTAGTCATTAAACTTACCGGCCCTGGAACGTACGTCCTTCCTCTGGTGTTTATCTTGGCTGCCGAATTTCCTATCGAATTGGTTCCTTGCGGGGTTGGCTGTGGCCTTCTCAGTTTCTTCGAGAAAGATGTATTTACCGGCCCTCGTTTGTATTTCTTCCGGGGATTTTGGGGGTCTTTTGGACAGCGAACTTTTAAACGATCCCGACCGTAATCCATTTAGTAACGTCAGAATGGCCGCCTGAGTCTGCACTTCGCTGACAAGCAGAGATTCGGCATTGTATCGCTCGAGGAAGTCTCGGAGCGATTCATTTTGCCTCTGGTGAAGGAGGAGAAGAAGAAGAACATGGAGGAGGAGAGGCAAGAGCGAGAGATCCGAAAAGTAAAGGACCAAGGGGGGTTTATTGAAGTTAAAATTGAAAGTGGTAGTTGGCTAGGAGGCATAGGATTGGTTGCCCGATTGAGTGGCTACGCTTCAACGAACCCTCCCCTCCTTGCGTGGTTAGTTTGGATGCCACTTAGGGGAACAAGGTGGCCAAGCTTTTGGCGACAAATCTTAGGATTTCCAATACGTAATTCTATTGATTCGGTTCTAGCAATTTAAAATACTGAATCTTTACTGATTTCCTTCAAATCGGCAAAACATTACTAAGTAGTTTTGTAAGAGTTTCTATATGTCTATTTTAATTCTTCTTAATCCTAATCTCTCTAATTAACTTCTGATCAACTCCTAGTTAACCTTTAATTAACTTTACAAACTCAACAAAACCGAATAAATCGATTAATGGCGTATATTAAACGTATTGTAATTCTGCATGTTATACTAAATAATTTTTTATAGTCTTTTACATAACAATCTAAATTTTCTTTAGCTCTAGTTTTTATAATTCATCCCCAACTACTGTTATTTTTTTAATAAATTGATTAACAGTGCAAATCAATTGCACCATTTCTTTGCAATTGTTATATTTTCGCTTTTTTGTAAATCCTTTAGAAATTTCTGTTTGGTTTCCATAACTAGTGGCATTTTCGAAATTTTGAGCAAGTCTAGGGCATTTTATGTCATTTCAGATATGGATACCTTTGTGGCTCAATCAGCTAAGGTTCAGGTTTCTACATTTTTGTTACGTGATTCTGTGTTGTTTAAAATCTTATTCTAAAAATCCTATTGATGTAGGGACATATATGTCATTTTCTAAAATGGTCAAAGGCAAGACTGTAAATAATAAAAGTTTGCCCAAGGACGTTTTCATTATTTCCTGTAATGTTATATGGAGATGTTACATTATACAAATCAGTTATGGCAAGACAGACACTTGGTTCTAGATGAGGTAAGGGTAGACCGAGGAAACATGGTCTACCCCCTCGCACCCATGCCCCACCCACCATATCCACTGCACCTGTGTCCACTGCACCCGCAAGTGATAGCTTCTCTATCCTTCCTGGTCCACATACCCAGGAGTTTGTTATGATATCCAACCTTGGGTATCATAACTCAGAGCTTCAGCCATCATTCCCATAGTAGCTTCTCCACCTCCACCTTCACCTCCAGGAGGTGAGCCCCGCAGTTAGCCTGCTTTTGTGCCTTTCCCTACCCCCAGTCAACCTGATTCGTAGGTTGCTTGGGCCTCCTTATCTACTCCCTCATAGGGCTCTACGAACCAACGAATGAAACTTAGATATGACAGTAAATCTTGGTAAATAATTTAAAATTTAACTAACATATATTTGACATAATCTATTATTTTATGATGCAGCTAGATTCCACCAAGGCTGGGGCTATGTAGGATTATTGAGATATTCGAGGAGAATTTTTGCACCCCACATCCTAGTTTTTTGCAGGCCCCTAAGGCCATATAGGAGTTTATGGTAGAAAGAGTAGAAGGTAAAATAATTATTATTTGTTATTCTTATTATTAGTTTTAATTTTTATTGCACATGCTAACTATTGTATTATATTTATGCAACGTGTGTTTATTATAGATCCATGTGAGGAGGTTGCCATCTACAGGGTTTGGAGAACTAAGGCCTGGAAGGGCCTTTGCGATATGTTTTATGACATTCGCGAGAGCGGCGTGAGCACCCGTTGGCACACGGATGACATCCTCCAGACCTTGAGGGCCCACTAGACATATCTGCATTTAAGGCGAAGCAGGTGAAGGCCCCGACAAGTAAAGGATCAGCTTGCAACGACTCTCTATATACTGGAGGCTTAACCACCATCGAGGGTACGCGATTGAGGATGGTAAGTATCATTTTCTTCTAATTTAGTTTTTCTATTTTCATATATAATCACGTGAAAATTCTTTGAAATGTAGGAGAAGATGATGAGTAGGCTGCCAACTCAAGGGGAGCTATTCCGAAAGACCCACACTCGGAAGCAGGATAAGTCCTAGTAGGTTGATATGCAGTCAGAGACCATATACGTAAGTAATTATAATTTTAGTTTTCAATATTTTTAATTTATATTTATTGTTATTTAAATCTAATATTTTTATTTCTTCTAATTGCAGCATGAGTTCATCCAGTGGCTAACTGAGGCCCGATCGCAGTAGGGGGATGGAAGCACTCCTGCTAGTCCACCTGTTAGCAACGATGAGGTTTGGGTCCAGATGCTCGCCAGCTACTACAAAGGGTAGATCTATGGGATGGGAACCTCCTACAGCAGGTCATATTCTCCAAGCTTTTATGTATGGAGCTGGGCCTGTTGGGACCGATCTAGAGTCCATCCGTGATCAGGTCCATGCACTAAATGAGTCAGTGTAGACACAGCTTGAAGAGGTCGACCAGAGGTATATGGAGCTGTATGAGTTCCACGAGAGAGATAAACAGAAGTGGGCATTGCAAATACAATCCATAGAGTAGAGGATGACGACTCTATACAACTTCTATGAGTAGATATAGAGTGGCAGTTCTTCATCCTCTGCAGCACTTTCGCCTCACCTCCACCACCTCCGCCCCTACCTCTACTGCTTCAACTTTCTCCATGCGGTCACCCATTTGGAGTTTGAGACGACGACGACGCCATCTCGAATACTGATGATGATCAGTATTTGTAGATTTTAGGTTTTTTTCTTTTTAAGAATTGTATTGTAAATATGTTTTGAATGACTTTTATTTAATTAATATTTTTTTATTTCTCCTGCATTTAAAACAAAAAAATTCTTTATTCAAATAATGAAAATATTAAATTATTTATAATCATATTTATTAACAATTTAAAAAGTAAATAAATATTTAAAAATAATAATTAGTCATTTTACCGATGAATTTTGAGTCGGTAAATTTACAATATAAAATACTATTTTTTTAATATCCATTCGTAAATATCACAAAATCGCCGGTATTATATTGCCAATGATGCTTTTAAAGTTATTATTACCAACGTATTTATTTTATTACTAACGGAATAGTTTCATCGGAAAAATAAAAAATTTATCGACGGATCCTTTCTCTATTAATATTTATTGTTACTCATAGATTGTATCCGTCGGTAAATTTAATACCGACAGATTTTTTTTAATTTTTCCGTCGGTAAATCTGTCGGTAATTGACGTATTTCTAGTAGTGTTGGGTGCTAGCTTGGTAAACAACAAATTCAATTTTTTTCATTCCACCGCTTGGTTACTGAGACGCTAGCGCCTGGAGCCCCAAATGGCTAAATAATGTTTTCCTGTTGTCCACTAACCATAGTTGTTTCATAGCCTAAGAATTCAATTAAAACTCATGCTTAGACCACAATCAATCCCAAAACAGGTCTAATAAGCATACAAAATATCAAACACTAAAGTTTCAACAAAAAACGCCCATCAAAGGTTCAAATTAAAGGGATTGATGCCCGTGAGCTCTTAAAATTTGCACAAATAAATGGAAAATCAATTTTTCCTTCTCTATGTTCTAAAATTTCTTCAGCCACTTACATCATTAAAAGTGTGTGTTTTTAGTTACTGAAATTTACAAAATAAATATATAATCAAAGGTTACTAATGTAATTAAAATGTATGTTAAAATTCAGCATGTAAATATTTGAAACAAGATTAGGGAAACCTTTTTTATTTGTTGTAAGAAACACTTTATTTAATAATATTATGACCTGCAATTTTAAAAATATGGTCAACTAAAAGTTAATAATGTAATTAAATGCATTGTTTCCCGCATAAATTATAGCCATATCCATTAAAAACGAGGGTAAGTCATTTTGCACTTCTTAAAAAATATAGCTAATCAACAATCTTGAGTAAATAAAGTACACTTTTGTAGTATTAGCTTAATTAATTTAATGATCATCAATTCTGATATTGGAGGTCTATTTCTTAGCTGACTGGATGGAATGAAAAATGCTTATTTATTCTACCAAATTTGATGAAATTTACAAAATAATAAAATATAACAAGTTATTACTTACAAATATCTTATTCATTAGTAAATACAATTTCTAAATAATTTAATCATAAATAAAATTAATTAACAATTATAAACTTTCATAATCCTGATAATTAAATTATATGTTGTTAGACTGCATCCACGATGCGCTTCTTCTCGATAACATCATGCATGAGTTTGAGTGATTCTTCTAAATCATCGCAAAGGAGATACGGATCTGGAATGACACTTGGGTCCACTGATAGAGAAATGGTCATCTTATTAGCATAACTTTGGAAATGCATGGTCAAGGCCTGCAGAAGAAATCATAAGTGAGTGGATTAATTTATTGAACTCTGCTAATTAAGGTAACTCCCATATTTCATTCCCATATTTCATTTTTTCAAATCTTTGGCTATCTCGCAAGTTACATCATGGTGGTAACCATAATTGTGAGTAAGTCATCACGTACCTGTGGGTGTCCATATACACTGGGAGCAATGTATGCCACGGGATGACCATAGAAGCTAACTTCTTCCAGGGGACCAAGCAGGTTAGAGAAAGCCAAGGTAGTATTAAAGAGAAGTCTTCGAATTATGGCAGCAGCGACCTGTAGGCAAGCAAATATAGCATTATTTTGTCGAAGATGAAAAATTCAGCTATTCTAATGCATGTTTTTCTAATTAAAGCAGCTTAACATGACAGATACTTTTCTAATATACTAGTTTTTGGTTGTAAACTAAGTTTTGGTTTTTTATTCTTCTTTCATTAAGATATCGCTGTAAACATGCAATATGAGCACTTTCAGTTCACAACTACATTTAATCTTATTTGAGTTATAAAAATTTATGTTACGAAGCTATAGATATGATCTTGTCAACAAGTACCTTAACTCCAAATAAATTGAGAACCAATTTTGCACAAGCGTAAGTGCTAACAGCTTCCAATGAGTGTTTCTTCCGGTCAATTGTGGCCTTTGCTTGACGAACATATTCCAATGGATCTTCTTGTAAAGCAATGGAAAAAGGGAGCATGATGTATCCAATCCAATTGCCCCATTTGACTTCGGATTTTTCAGCCATCAAATCTGCTAGATCCTGATTAATATAATGTTTGAGATAATTAAGCACAGAAATTAATTCATTATTTAGAACTTAGTTTTGCGCCAGAAAGCAAATAATCATGCAAAGAAAAAAGGCAGAGAATTATGTAACTACTTATGAAACATTTTCAGATTCATATATATAAGTATATGATGAAATTTGGATTAGTTTGGAAACCAAATTCACCTGGATTCCAGCAGCTGGTCGAACATTAACAAGAACTGCTGCCCTAAGGCGAATGTTCTTCAGGACCCTACTTGGTCCCTGCTTCGCTGCACTTCCATTTGCATCCACACTCGCTTAAAGGACAACGTGGGTACAAAAGCGTTATTGAAAAGCCTTTGGTTTTGGTTTATATTCATTTTCTATTTTCTTACAAATCATATGCAACATTATGTTAGTTTAGTAAATTATGGTATACAAGTTGGAGAAAGATGAAGCACGATAGAAATTAATGAAAGGGAAAACTTGTCACAAGAAAAGATAGAAAACACATAACAAACAAACTTACCGAATTCCCGATTCAAGTAGCGAGTGAGACCAGCTTGTGTTACTCCCAACAAAACATCATTGACGGTCTAATTATCGACATTTGAAAGAAAAACAATAATCAAAACACCTCCTTACTTGTTTTTCTATTAAGTAGGACTATTACCTGTAAATTCAGTAAAAATAGAGGAATAATACGATTACTTCTCCACAGTTATGATCTGTAATGAAGTTTAAATGTTATGTTTAATGTTTTTAATAGTGAAAAATTATTATTTATTTACTAGAAAAAAATAATTTTTATTTATTGGTAATATAAAATAATTTTATACTATTTATCAAGAATATTAATAAACTATTATGTTGTGATGTTTAAAATTAAGGCTATAGAATTACTCAAGATGACATAACAGTTTTTTGAATTTTTATTGAATAATAATGTATAGTTGTTTGGCACTGTGTCCTTTGAAAAATTTTCTAAATTCTAGGTTGCACATATATAAAATTGCTGAAACAAGGTGTCTCGTTGGAGGGTGCTCGAAGACACTTAAATTGCTAAAAGAAATCCAGTCAGAACATTTAATAAAGACAGATGGAGTCTAACAATGGAGAGAATCACTGCGCCACCATCCAAGTTTTCTCCGTTTATTCAAAAGTTTTCTTTTTTTTTTTTTTGGATTAAATTTACTGTAAAGTTATCGATAACAGTGTAATGTATAATTACTTTAACTTCGAATACCACTATTTTTCAAGGAAATAAATTTCTAAATATGTATATACTTTTTGATGAATATTTGAAGAATATAATTTTGATATAATTTCAAGAGTTTAATTTTGATATATTATCAGTATAAATAAGTTTTACATTGTTATCCATTTATATGTAAGACTTTAAATTAGTAAGTATTGATAATGTATTAAAATTAAATTTTATTTTTAATATTAAATTTTTGTATATTATTATCTAATTATACTTTATAACATTATTTAAAATATTTAATTTTTAATTAATTATTTTAAATTTTATATAAAAAATGTATAATAAGTTGACAAGCTAAATATTTTCAAGTATAATATGTTTTTTATCCTTAAAAATATAGTAAATTTTATTTTCAATCCCTACAAAATTTTTGGTTTGGTTTTGATCTAAATTTGTTTTAAATGTTTGGTTTTTTATCCATGTTATTCTAAATAAGCATTTAGTATTTATAAAGATGTGTTGGATATAGAAATAAAAATATGAGGTAAAATTTCATAGTTCTCATTCATATACAAAAATTACACATAAACAAGATCTATAAAAATTTACTCCCTATTTTTACTCCTATATTAAACTCACTTTTGATATTGGAATTTGGTCTTTGCAAATATTTTAAAAATCTTTCTTTGGTCCATTATAAATATAATTACTTAGCAACTAGGCTAATGCAATAAAGACCAAAATCGAACATTTAAAAACAATGAGTCGAAATCAAACTAAATTTTATGAGGACCAAAACCGGAATTTCATATGTGTAACCATATTTTTTATTAATAATTTACCAAAATTAAATTTACGTTTGAATATAGATTCATCAATGAGAAAAAAGTTGGGAGCGGAGTTACCGTCTTCATTTCATTCTTCACAAGCTTGATGTCATCCATGCTAACCGTTCGGTGCACGAACCGCTTCGTATTGAGCTCAACCCCTGGTGCACCTTTCAAGGGAGTCCGCGTGTCCTTGATGAAAAAAATGGTCAAAACAAACATAATCAAGTCCAACAAAGTGTGCCAAATCAGGCGCAGGCCCCACCACAAAGCCAGCAAAGGCCACAATAAAAATGAGCTTGAACGATGGTCCGAGCCAGCCTTCTTCTTCTTCTTCTCGGCTGGCACCGTTGGTAGCGCATCAGGGTCAGAGGTTTTGCGAGTACTGGCAAGAAGTAGCGACATGAGAGATGCACCATCCCCCATGGAATGATGGATCCGTAAGATGCCAACTGCTTCTGCATTTGAGGTTCTGATGTTGAGGAGGTGTAGCTCCCACAGTGGCTTGGAGGAGTTCAGTGGAGTTTTGGTACAATTGGAGATGTAGTCTTCAACGAATCTATCTGGGAACTCTATTTCGGAATCTATTTCGGGAACTATGACATGGCTGTCTAAGTCAACTGTAGTTGGGGCCCATCTAGCTTTTCGTCCCTTCTCAACCTGAGATAGATCGAAAATGATTAGGGAATGGATTCATCTGTATTTAACTAATGCAGATATAAATATATATACATGGGATGAGAATCAAAATGAGACGATGCATTATGATGAGGAGGGGTTTTATGGGGATCATTGGTCAAAAGTCTTGGCGAATGTTAGAAGTCAAACAGCTACCATATCTAACAGCCGTAGGACTGAAGACTTAATACAAGAGCTTGGGTTGAACAAATATGGACCTATTATGGTCGGTCTTGCAAAGAATGGTCTCAACCACGTGATTGAATCTGAACTTGTTGCCAGCTCACCTTGTCAACTCCAATCAGATTCAAATTCTCTTGAGGTTTCTATTGGGCTCAATTTAGTGGGCTCAAGTGTAGTGCAAAGAGGAAAACAAAATGGAAACGTAAGCAAGCATTGGGCAGACGAGGAAAGTGATATGGATCATGCAGTAAATACAATTGGGGGGTGCGTGTGAACAATCTGGGAAGTCTGAGGAGAATCTAGATAATTTAGAAATGAATACACTAAATAATGAGGAGGATTCAAGGAGCTTGAGTTGTGAAGAACACAGTGAGCATGACGTTGATGGTGATCTCAACTCTAAGGCTCAGTAGGTTTGGAGTTTAGGTAAGATTATTGGGTTAGTAGTGGACCATGAGAATGTGGCGGTTCAAGCTATCCTGGAGGACTATATGTTAAAAAAGGTTGATGGGAAACCAAATAAGAAAAGGAATTGGCGAGGAAGAAAAAGGAAATCTTCATCTCGCCCCAAAGGTGAGTGCCATATTTCATCATGAGCTTTATGTGTTGGAATATTAGATGTATGTGGGGTGCTGGGAAGTGGCCTATGGTGCGTAAAACGGTAGCTGAAAATAATGTTGGCACTCTGGGTCTGGTTGAAATAAAATCCACAAATATCAATGATTTTTTTTGGTTAGTAAGTTGCGGGGTTCTGCTCAGTTTGGGTGGGTGGTTGCACTGGCAGTAAATATTGGAGGTGGGATTTTGTGCGCATGGGATAAAAAGGGCTTTAAAAAAGAATTGATACTAAAGGGCAATCGATGGATATGTATGAAAAAAGGTTGTTGTGGAAAAGAATTTTCCCTATGCAGTTGGCTTTGTTTATGGGCCACATGATAGAATTGAAAAACAAAAATTATGAAAAGAGCTTGAGGAGCTACATATGAGCATTGGTGCCCCTGTACTTATGATGGGTGACTTGAATGAAGTAATCAAACCAAAGGAAAGAAAGGGTGGGTTATGTCTAATTGGTAATATGGTGGAGTTTGAGAATTGGGTTGACGAGATAGGTTTCATTGAACTACCTTAAATGGGGCGAAAATACACTTGGAGAAGGGGTAACTCATGCAGTAGGATTGATTGAGCTTTTGTTCAGCCAAATTGGATTTTGTTTTTTCCTGATTTGAAATTAAGAGAATTAAAGTCATCAAGGTCCGATCATATACCTCTTTTGGCGGAATCTAATTGTACCAATTGGGGTCCTAAGCCTTTTAGGATCCTTGATACCTGGTTCTCTCATCCTACGTTTAAGAAGTTGGTGCAACGGGAATGGAAGAACCTGAGGAATCTCGATCTAGCGAAAAAAATGCGGAGGCTCAAAGGGCCAATTAAAAAATGGAATGTACATGTATTTAGTAACATAGATCAGGCAATAAAAAAATGAGATGGAAGTGGAGCTAGTGGCCAAAGTTTGGATGGTGATTATGACAATCGTAAATTATTGTGACAGCTCTCAGTAGCCAACTTGATGCATGGTATAAGCGAATGGGAGAGTATTGGAAGCAACCCTTGAAGGAGAAATATTTGAAGGACGTTGATAGGAACTCAAAGCACTTTCACACTTTGGCAAGTATGAGGAAAAGGAGAAATCAATTGCGGGAATTGCGTATTGATGGGAGGTCTTCCAAGGATCCAAGAAAGATTAAAAAAAAAGAAAAAGAAAAAGAGGTTAGAAAGTATCTTAAAAGGCTATACCAACAAAAAGTGCTACCTTGCATCAAGATATAGGATGGGTTAGTTAACAGGCTAACACAAGATAAAGCTAATAGCAAGGAAACTATTCCAAGTAGTGTGGAAATAAAGGAAGCAATGTAGCCGTGTGACCCCTCAAAAGCTCTCGGGGTTGACGGTTATAATCTGAAGTTCATAAGGAATATGTTGAGCACGATTAATGAAGACTTTTCTGAGATGGTTTTGAAGTTCTTCCACAATGGTGATATGCCAAAAAACCTGAATATGACATGGATGACTTTAATTCCAAAGTTTGAAGGAGCAAAGGAAATTAATGAATATAGAGCAATATGTATGGTGGGGTTGTTTTATAAGGTTATTGCTAAGATCATGGCAAGAAGGTTGCAGGCAGTGATGGGTGGTCTACTAGGTGAAACCCAAACAGCTTTTGTTTAGGAGAGACAAATCCTTCATGGTGCATTGATAGCTTGTGAAATAGTTCATTGGTTGAAGAAACATAGGAAGGATGGAGTTATTATAAAACTTGATTTCAAAAAAGCTTATGACTCGTGGTAGAGTTTCGTAGATCATGTTCTAGACAAGATGGGCTTTGGTAAGTTGTAGAGGGGCTAAACAAGGTGACCTGTTATCTCCATTCCTCTTTGTTTTGGTTGCTGAGATGTTAAATAAATTAATGGATAGAGGAAAGGAGTGTGGCCTTATTGAGGGTTCACTTGTTGAGGCAAACCGGATAGAATTATCGCATCTTCAATTAGCGGATGATACTATCCTGATTTGTCCTGCTAAGGAAGAGGTGATAAAGAATTATAAGAGAATTTTGGATTATTTTGGGGTTATGTCAGGTCTAAAGATTAACTCTGTGAAGTCTGTACTTATTCCATTTAAATGTTTAGAAACTTTGGTGAATAGGGTTCAGGCAGATTTGGGATGTCAAGTTGTGTCTCTGCCAATCATATATTTGGGCATTCCATTTGTAGCAAACCCAAAAAGACTGACGACATGGAGGCTTGTCATCAATAAAATTGAAAAGAAACTTAGTAGTTGTAAGGCAAACCTTCTTTCTCAAGCAGGAAGGCTAGTTCTTATAAAGTTTGTCAATAACAGCCTGCCTATGTATTATTTGGGTTTCTTTAAGATGCCAAAAGAGGTTGCGAAGAAGATTATTTCCTTACAGTCTGAATTTTTTTAGGGGGTAAAAGGAGAAAAAAGGGGTATGGCAACTGTTAAGTGGAACACTATCCAGCTATCAAAAGAAAAAGAAAGATTAGGGGTGGGGGATATATTGTCGAAGAATGTGGCTTTTTTGTATAAATGGTGGTGTAGGTTTTTCTATGGAAGTTGAGGCTTTACGGAAAATTATAATCAACTCATGCAATTTTGATGAGCATAACAGACTTTTAATAGATCCTAAAAAATAGAAAAATGGGGGTCCATGGGCTTCACTTTGTAATATTGGGAGATTTGATATGGAGGTAGAAAAGGTTGTTAATAGTGGGTTATGGATCTTGGTTGGAAACGGGCAAAAAACTCTTTTCTGAGAAGATCCTTGGTTGGATGACCAAAGATTGAAAGATAAATTTCCAAGGTTGTATGTCATGTCCTCTCAAAGACATTATATTATCTTTGAGTGTAGGTTTTGGGATGGATTAGAGTGGGTGTGGAGCTTTCATTAGAGGAGACAATTCTTTGAGTAGGAGAGGCAAATATTTCTAGACTTACAGCTTTTTCTTTCGCAGGTTGTTTTAAACCAGGAATTGGAGGATCAAGCAGTGTGGAAGCTTAATGATAGTGGTGTATATTCTGTGAAGTCCTTTTCATATGCGGCTAGTGGCAACATAGCATCACAAATGGAGCCCCAGGACACCTTCAAAAATATCTAAAGGAGTTTAGCACTACCAAGAGCTGAGCTTTTGGTGTGGTTCACAATTATTGGAAGAATGAAGATCAAGGCTCGCTTACATAAGCTTATCATCTTACAGCATGGTGACTTGAGGTGTGTTTTTTAGTAATAGTGGTGATGAATCTATTGATCACCTATTTTTGAAGTGTGTGTTTACTTGGAATTTATGGAGTATGTGTCTGAGTTGGAGAAATATGTCTTGGGTAGTACCTAATAACCTTAACTGATGTTTGGGTCTTGGTGTGTTGTTGGAAGCTTAAGAGTGCAGAGGAATCTTTGGTGATCTCTGTTTTTTCTATTATTTGGTCCATATGGGGCTATAGAAATAGATTAATTTTTGAAAATATATCTATTTGTTGGGAGGAGCTTGGTCTAATAATCAAGTAGAGGTGGGCCTCAAGGAATGCAGAAGATGCACTTGGCTCTGATTATAGGTGGCAAGCTAAGGGTTGTTGTGGTAATGCTAGGAATATAATAGCAAGTGTGAATAACGAAGCAAGAAGGAAATGGTGTTGGTGGTTATTTGCGGATTTGGTGGCAGGGTCAAACAAGTTTGCTATAGGTGGTTGTTTATTCAAGGATGATAATATATTGTATTGTAGCTTAATTGATCTTGTTAAAGCTAATTCACAAGGAAAGGCTGATGTTATTGCCTTAAAAGAGTCAATTGAGTTTGTTATTCAATAGGCAAATATTTTGGAGTTTGATCTAGAAATCTGCTATCATTCCAATTTCCTGCATTTGTGGATATTTAATAAAAATATACTCAACTGGGATCTTAGATTTCAAAGGACCCCTCTTCAAAATATGAAGGCATAGTTGAAGAATATATCTCTTAGATTTTGCTCTCGATTGCAAATCCCGGAGTGTGAGTTATAGGGTTAGTTAAATGCTCTGAATTCTTAAAGAGCTATTTTTGGTATTCATAATTATTCTCACTGGGGGTGCTGCAAATCAGTTCTAGGAGTGCTTTTAACTATGTGCATTGAATGTTGATTTCTTATTCTGGCTTTTAATGACTTTGCCTTCTACGTCTTGGCATGAATTTATGGTTTGCTGATTAGCTGCATGATGTTTTTATGATGCTGTGAGAATGCTATATTGATGGGTTGTCTACTAGTTCAAGCTCATGATGGTGGACCAATGGAGTTTATCTTGAGAGGTTACTATTTGCTGTGTTGTTGTGTTAGTGATAAGCTCTTTTTATTTCTGCTATTTGGTTCTACTTTCTATTTGGATACTTGTTGGTGTGTTTGCTCTTTACCTCTTTGGGGTGAGTCGAGTATATTATAACTATCGGAAAAAAAAGCTGGCGATTGCTTTAGTTGGCTCTGAGTGCCTAAAACTTGGATTCACTAGGTTTAGTACTACTTTTGAGTAGAATAATGCATCTTATAATGATTTATAGCATGCTTGTTTTTTTGCTTGTAAGGTTCTAAACCATAGTTTGCACAAAATTTATAAGAGTAGCTTTTAGTTTCGACAAAACGTATTACTCTTGGTTTACATTATAGAAGATGCAAAAGGCTTATTTACGAAAGCAAGAAAAATCTTATTTCCTATAAAACCTAGTGGTCCACTCTTAGTATACTTTATCCATTCGTCCAGTTCTCCCATATAAAACTGCACCCTTTGACCTGTGTTTTCAATATGGTTCTAAAATGTTAGTAACTCTCTTTCTCTCTCTCTCTCTCTCTCTCTCTCTCTCTCTCTTTGATAATTAGAAAGGCTCAACACTCCCCAAAAGAAAGGAGCTAGAAGAAAACATGGGGAAGACCCATGAAAACCACCACTAGGATAGCACAAGTAGAACAAGCACACAAAAAATACATAATACATAGGACAAAGGAAACCAACACTCAGAGAAAACTACGCAGCACTATGTTACTTAGCAAATTGGGGATAGAGAGACCCCAATAGAAAGCCATGAACAACACAAAAGAGACAAATTAAGCAAAGACCAACATAAAACACACAACTATTTTGTTGAATTTTTCCTTCCTCTACGTCTCTTTTCCAAGCTTTGGTTCTCCTCCACTTTCATTCACTTGCAATTCACTACGAGAGATTTAATCACTTCATCTAAACCTTCATTTAAATCACTCTCAAAGGATCCCTGAGCTCTTCTAGATGCATTGACCCTAAAAAACCTCACTTCTTCCTTCTATGCTTAACTCTCTTTTATGCTTTTTTAGTTTTGTTTTTTTCTACCAAAGCCACAATCACTTGGTCTTCATCCAATGAAGATATATCAACCTCCTCACC
The DNA here is from genome assembly GCA_031439595.1 of Pterocarpus santalinus. Lineage (NCBI taxonomy): Eukaryota > Viridiplantae > Streptophyta > Magnoliopsida > Fabales > Fabaceae > Pterocarpus > Pterocarpus santalinus. The sequence goes on from CM062527.1 coordinate 42,570,925, forward strand.
AAAGATCCAAGTTTTAACATTATCACTAGGAGGTATAGTCTCAAAGTCTCTCCCACATGTCTCAATTTCTCCTCCATCACATTGAGCTTTGGGTATGTTTGCCCCCCCTCTTCGCAATAAACTCTTCAGTGCCTTGGTCATTCACATGATAGGTAGTTTGGCTTTCACTATTAGCTTTAGCTTAGAGCAAGGCATTAATTGGCTGCTTCTCGTTTAACTCAAGTAATTCCTCCATTATCATTCACATTCACCAAAGCTATTAGGAGCTTCTTGTAGCAAGGATTTAGAAGCACTCTTAATCGTTTTACTGTCTCTAGTCATAGCAACCAACTTTTCAAATTCCATTACATGGAGACCTTCCATAGTCCTTCCTTCTACATGTCCCTCCGCACACGGTGCTGGAGAACAAATAGGGAGAGCAACTCCACAAGCCTTAACATAGTAAGACCAGTATTCAACACTATTAACATATACAATGCCACATTCTTTAACAAAAAATCAAGGGATAAAAAGATCCATCCTCTAATAAAATGTCTAATACGAGAATCAATAATAATTTTGGCTACACCGAGAAAAACTCCATTCATTGTATTTTTGTCAAAACCAATAGCATAACCCCACATTCTCCAATTTTACATAGATTTGATAAAGACCAAGGGGAGATATGCCATGACATTCAAACCAAACACATCTTGAATAAACCCACTTAGACTTAAATTGCGATCTAATCTCCAAGAAAAAAAACATCGACAAAACTGACACCATAGCTTAAAGCTTCATGCATGGCTTTTTATGAATCAAAGTAACAAGAGCCAAGAGAGAACCCATTTCTCTGATAACATAATTGTCACTCAACATCCCTAGCAGCCATTATACAAGGTGATGAAAGTTGATTGATTTGGGTGACTTTGCCACGATACTCTTTGATAACCACTCCAAGTTTTCTTTGCACATTTCACCTTGCACCACTATTACACTTTTTTCTTCATGTTTCCCCTTCATTTCATGGTGAACACTCCTCTATGAAGATTTATCATCTAGTAGACTCTATGTTTTTGTATTACTAACTCATCCCCTAGTGCAGATGGGGACTTTTCTTTCCATAGAGTTCTAGTAGTTTTCTCACCAACTATTTTCGCCTGCCTGTTCTTTTCTCTTTCTAGCCCTTGCTTGAGAGATGAATAGTTTCTAGAACTCTACCTCCTTATCATTCATTGCAAGAATCACCTTATCTGCTTCTTCTTGGTGGCAATACCTCATGAATGTAAAAGGAAAAGGATTAACAAGCTTGGCGATACCTCGCAGATAGTCTTTGAGCACATGAACTATCGATTCCTCTTCATATCCACATGACAAGCAGCTTAGAATGCTTCCTGCCCATTTGCTTATTCTTGCCTTTGTATTGAGCTTGCCATGCACTGACCAAATGAACATTCTATTCGTCTCTAGGTTCTCTTTCACTCGCTACCATTTCTTAGTATTATTTTGACCCCTTGTGAGAATCTCATAAGCACTCTTCATCATGAACTACCCATCATCTTATCCATTCCAATTGTCATATTATTTGTCTTCCTTAGCTTTAGCAGAAGGTGCCAATAGAGCATAGTTACCCTTTCCTACCTTAGCTGGTATCATTTCCTCAATAGTGTCTTGTCTATCAAATTTGAAACTTTCCACTTACCACCTTCATCACTTATAATCCCTAATCCCCAATCCCCACATGGTCAATTAGGATCAGTTCCTCACATCGTTCCCTAACCACCTATCATTCCATACCTAAACTCTCTCACTATCTGAATAGGCCCCACACAGGCCACATCCAAGTGAGTATGTTGCTTTAGGATCTCCTTTGTCCAAGCAATATTCTTCCAAAGCTTAGAGTCCCCTTTACTTCATAGTTCACACTCTATGTTTTAGACTACATGCCCTCTGCCCCTCTCCTATTGACCTTTCAACATATCAATCCACATTCTCTTCTTTCCCGTTGTAATTTTCCACCCCATTTTCATCAACTACATCATATTTATTATCGACAAACATTTGATTGCCAGTCCCCTTTTTCTTTTTCCTAAGACAAATCTTTCCATTTGACCAGCTGGCTCTTTTTGTCTTCCTATTCAGTCCCTACAAGCTTCTTTATTTTTTGTCACTATCTATCACTTGTCTATAGATTATCGTTGTTAAGGTGGCTCTCCCTACCGAGGATAACTCTGTTACCTTCCACCAAGGAAGTACTGACACAGACACAAGACATGACACAAACGCAGATATGAAGACACACCAAATTCATAAAATTACAAAGCATAAACACAATATATATACACGCACACATATACAAATATATATAAAGCCAAGATTTACAATACTTTTACATATTTATAGATATCAAATTACCAATTTTTTTTTTTTAACCCCTCTCAAAAAACATAGGGTATTCTTGATATATGCAATGTGCATTTCCTATTTCTAAGACCCCTTCCCAAAAACAATAGATTATTGTTGCATTGGAAAGAAAGGAGAGATGAATAGGATTAGGGCTATTTAAAATGAAAAAAAAATACATATTCTCAACTTTTTTTTCTTGAACTTTTTTTTAATTATTTTGAACTCATTTTTTTCCTTTTTTGGTCAAACTAAACGGGCTCATTGGATCTTTTTGCTTCTTGTTGGTCCATCAAATAAATGAAACAAAGAAAAAAAAAGGGCTGTGATTGGATATGTCCCAGGCATGTCCATGTTGCATTTAAGTCATGTTTAGCTATGTTTGACAGTGTCTGAACCCAAAAAAATATTTTCTTTATCTAGACATGTACAAACACGTGTTAGAAATGTGTCGTGTGGATATCCAATAAGTGTCCGTGTCCCATCTATGTCGGACACACTTACACATTGCCAAATTTGTGTGTCTGTGCTTCATAGCCTTCCATTCAGTAAGTCTCTTTGGTGAAGTGTAACATCTCCAATTCTACCTAAGCTAATTAACTCAATATTATTGACTAATTAGAGAGATTAGTGATTAGTCAAGGATTAATCAACTAATCTCAAGAGCAGAAGTTTAGTAATTAGGGAGCCATTATTTTCTTAATAAATCTCCAAGTTCATCCTTAAGAAAATAATGTCATACACATTAGTTCATGTGGAAAGAAAAACTTTAATATAATTCCTAAAAATTATAAATCTTAGTAATATTATTCCTTGACAAAAATTGATGTGCTAATAACTAAGAACTAGTATAATCAATAGACTTATAAGATCAATTAGGGACCTTTTATTACTAAAGAAATAATGTATTTGTCGCTAAATTTCTCAAGATGAAGTTGGGAGCCTTCTCTTCCATTTATTAAAAGAACCCCAAATATTCCTTCGTATTACTAACTTTCACAAATGCTAAGATTTGTTTGATCTCATTTCTTGGCCCTGAATTATCATTCTTTGAGAAGCAAATCCTAGTTGCCCCCTTGTTGATCATTTGTCCTCTCCTACATTTTGTATAGCCACTCTAAGCACCTCATTGTACACTATCTTTGTTCCACATTGGCTACCACCCAAACAGAAGACGGTCTACAAACATCAAGTGCGAGATTAAAGGTCCACTTCTCCCAGTTTAGATTGGTCTCCAATTTCCTTCATCTACTTCCTATTTTATTTTGGGTGATAATGAGTACATAGCCATGTATATCACAAGAAAAGGTAAGGAGATATGGATCAACTCCTCATGTTCCCCTTTAAAACCAAAAGCTTTCAGTAATTTCTCCATTCTTCTTCACACTTATGTAGTTTATAGTCCCAACCTTGCCAATACTATTGCTCCAAAGTTTCAACTTCATCTATCATAAGGTTTGGCTAGATCTACTGTGATTACAGAGATCTCTCTTTTCCCTGCATTCTTCTATCTCTCTTTTCCCTACATTCCTCTCTTAGTGTTGAGCATCTCTTGCGCCATGATCAGATTCTCAAGAATGATTATGGAATTAGTAAGGGGAATCACTTACTTCTCCCCATATTTGCTTTCCTTTTTTGTATACCTCCTATCCTCGCTAGTAGTCTATTACTTCTCTTCTTAATATGATGAAATATATTTAAGTTCCAATCTATTAGTGTCTCTTAAGCATATGCAATCTTCCTAACTACTCTCTTCTCTTACCTCCAAGCTTCCTTTATCACATTATTTCAGTTATTTGGTGGCTAGTGGTTCAGCTAAAGAAAAGGGTGTGTTAGAAAGTTTTTCCAAGGATTTAATCGATAAGTTCAACTAATACAAAACATAATTGACCCCAATATTCAAGAAATTCCACCAAGAAGAAAAATCTACTACTCAATTATGAATTCCTAAACTACTACAACATTTGGCAGGTGTAACACCCTCTATCATGTAAGCCATGCTCGAGTCATGAGTTATATTAAGAGGTTGTTACTGTGTTAGGATATCTTTAAAATACAGAAAGTATATTATATGGCCCTTTAACTACATACTATATTACTAAATAATGGTTCATAAATTTCGCCATTTTTGATACATATAGAATAAAATAATTACACTTTAAGAAAAAGTTTTGTAGCTAACATTATATATAGAAACTACTTTCGCATTGCATCTGTCGCCCTCACTAACTTTAGCCGGTCTCCATAGTCTCCCGGGCCGGCTTATGCCTAAGTCTTGCATGATGAATTCCCCAAGATTTTTGCCTCGTTATTAAGTTTTAGCCTTGGCACTGGAATGTTTATGGAAAAGAAAAACCTACAAGCAGGCAGTGAGAACCTAAGTTTCTCAGTAGGTAAACTCGAACTATTACTCATACAGTGTCATCATAAACATTCCAGCTGCTTCGGTTTCTTATGAAAATATGAGTACATATACGCAAGCAGTGGTTCAATTTTAAGTTGAAAACATCTTTCTTGAAGCGGGTTATATTTTAACAACCACTTGGCATATTATGTGACAGACATAGAAATAAGAATAGTGTAACATACTTTAATAAGAATCATAACAACATTATGACATAATGAGAAAATTAGAGATGCACATGTAGATGCTTGTACTTGACTTAATTTATCTCTTTCTTTAACTTGCAACTTGATCTTGCTCTTCTGTACTTGGTCCCCAGAGGTGAATGGCCTCTCTCACCCTTGGGTACTAGCCTGTTTTTCAAGTCCGAGCTCGTACCTATACATGAGTGATGGGTTACTTTCCCCGACCCTTACACCGGTCTATTCCCTTTAAATCTGGTCAAGCACTGGCCCAAGTCTTAGATAGTACAGCTCTAGCCCACGCTAGCTGGGTCTATGCCATGCCTCATGTGGTAGCTTGGTACGTCCATCTTGCAAGTCCTTATAATCTTTTACTACCTCTTGGATATACTCATGCACGCGAATGCTTTATGTGTTCATGCATATATCTCATATCGTTCCTCAATCCTATTTGCATGCATGATTTTCATAGACATGGCATTCATATGAACACATGTATCCTTATAATCTTAGCACAATTATTCATAATATAAGTCCTCATAAACTCCTGCCAAAAATTCGACAGTATAATGGACCGAGTCCGCTTCTCCATAAATAGTGCTAGACAACCAGAAGGATCAATCAAGCAACAAATCCAACATAGAGGATCAAGTTTTATAACGATGATATCAATCATATAATATGTCAACATAAACACATAACTTAGGTTTTCTACTCATTCTACTCAATTTTCCCTGCTTTTGTAAAATTCACCATAATTTCTATTCAATTTAGTTGGACCTAAATTTTGAATATGTTATAGTGCTATGTATCTAGTTTCCAAATCTTTTGGTCCCATCTCATTTTGATTTATGTAGCTCAAGTTATTCAAAGTTTACTTCTATCTGCCCTACAACTAGCCAAAATTGCACTCTTAGAAGTAAAAATTCATTAAAAATAGTAAACTAGGTGAAATCATATGAAAATTATTCTAAATTAAAGCTAACAGGATAAGCTTTTATTTGAAATAATTTGCATCTCATTTACATAAGTATAGCTTGAGTTATAAGCCCCGTAAGTTGACCATTCTAGACCACCCTATTCTAGTCCGGTTTGGACTCAAGGCAACTTCATTGAATTAATGGGAATAATTGGGATCAAACCAAACTATGAAATTTTTATTAAATGCTTTGCTATATGTTGGCTTTCAAAACCAATTGGTTGCACTCAATTTAGAATTTTGTGGGGTGAGTTACACCCCTCGAAACTCATACTGCCCAGAAGAGAATCCAGAATTTCATATTAAACTTCAAAAATTCATAACTAATTCTATACTAATCCAATGACTTTATATTTTGTATGGTTGGAAAGCTGTAGGTGTCTAGTTTCACATAAAAATAGTTTTATTGAATTTAAACGGCTGTAGGCAGAGCCGTACACTCCACCGTACGGATTATCGTAGGGTCTCCCAGCTTATCCTATTCTGGTTGTTCTCCTTCATGGATTTTCATGCAAGTTTCAACCAAAACCCAAGAGTTTCATGCCAAACCAGTCATGAATCATCATATGTATGTGATATATCATCTAATAAAGGGTGGAAATCCCAACCCTCATCAGCCACACAGAAGAGAACTATGGGGATTATTGAACCCTACCTTTAATTTTTGATGCAAGACTAACTAGTTTTGAGCTCCTCTTGATGGGGAAGTGATGGAAGCTTGAAGATGAGATGAAATAAAGTGAAATGAAGGAAGAAATGGTGGAGAAGAAGCAGTTGAAGGGGCAGCATGAAAATGAAGGGATAAGGAAGGAAAAGACTCACCCAAAAGCTAGATGAAGTGCTTAGCAAGCTTCATTCTTATTGGCTAAAATTTTTGTGGCTGAATTGCAGCCAACTTCACTCATTTTGGGGCTGATTTGCACCACCAATTGAGTGGTTATATGGCTGTGTATTTAGCAATTAAACATAAGGATTAGGGTGTGCAATCATATTGATTCGGTTCTAATAGTTTTAAATATCGAAATCTCCTTGATTTTCTTTAAATCGGTAAATCGGTTTTGGAAAAATCCTATGAAGTTTCCTATGCTTTCAATCTAATTCCCTCATATCTAATTTCTCTAAATAATACTTAATTGGCTCTAAGTAAATATTTAATCGAATACTAATGAATCTCAAGTAGTTGATAAAACCTAACAACTTGCTAAAAAAAATGATAGAATGTTTTTGGACGCTATACTAAATAATTTCTCATAGTATTTTGCATAACAATCTAAATTTCTTTTAGCTCTTGTATTTATAATTCATCCCTAATTACTCTTATTTTTCTGATAAATTGATTAGCAGCGTAAATCAATCGCGCCATTTCTTTGAACAGTTATATTTTCACTTTTTCATAAATCCTTTAGCATTTTCTGTTTGATTTTCGTAACTAATGGCATTTTTGTAAATTTGAGCAAGTTTAGGGGCACCCCATGTCATTTCATTCTTGACTACTCCTGCGGCTCAAATGGTCGAGACTTAAACTTCTACGGTTTCACCACGTGATTCTGCTCTACTTAAAGCCTTATTCTGCTAACTCTACAGATGAAAGGACATAGATGTCATTTTCTAAAAAGATCTAGGGTCCTTATCCTTATGAAATTATGCTTGTGGGGTCAAAATGAAATTTTTTAAAAATCCTAAGCAACCCTACAAATACCAAAAGTTCATAGGGGTATCTTTATAGTTTTCTAATTTTTAACATATGGTAGCGCCATATTCTTATTAGCGATATTCAGAACGAATTTAAAATTTTATCGTTATTAACCGAGTTATTCGGTTTTTATTAAATAAGTAGGTTTAATCGAAATTCGATTAAATATTTACTTAAAGCTAATTAAGTGTGATTTAAGAGTAATTAGGCTTGGTGGAATTAGATTAGAAACATAAGAAATCTCACAGAATTTTTCTAAAAATCGGTTTACCGATTTAAGAGGAATCGGTATGATTTCGGTAATTTAAATTGTTGAAACCAGATCAATAGAAATTATACTATGAGGACCCTACGATGGATGGGCAAGATTTAGCCAACTTACCCATGCAAGTGGCGCCATCTTAGCCCTCCAAATGGGCTGCCAAACTAAGTTACATAACTTGCTCAAAATCCACTAATCACATGTAACTTACTTGAGAAGTTTTTAAATTTTTCCTTTTCTACTCTTACACATTTTCGGTCCATATATTTGACCCCTCCCTATTCATTTTCCACCGTCACACCTCATCTCAACACATATCATTTTCCTTTCCCACAAACCTTCAAGTCATCACCAAACTTCTTCAACTCCCACCACAAACTCAACAAGAATTATACCTAGCAAAGGTAGGAATTCTATTTCTTTTTTCTTATTTTTCGGGGGTTTGGAGTTGTGTGTGGGTTTTGATACTTTGTGCTACTGATGATATATGAATTGATGATGATGTTTTATAGTTGATTATACGTGTATGTTATGATTAACAATGGAATTGGTAGGAAAGAACTTAAAAGAAAAGAGAAAACTCAAGAAGCTGTTAGAGTTTTTCCTCAGCGGTCCGTACGATGGAGTGTACGGCTCCACCTACAGCAGCTTAAATTTCCATGAAACTATTTTTATGTGAAACTAGACATCTAGGGCTTTTCATACATATATAATATAAGATCATTGGATCAATATAGAGGTAAATATGAATTTTTGAAGTTTAACCTAGAAATCAGGACCTTCATCTGGGCAGTATGAGTTGAGAAAAGTGTAATTCATCCTATACAAATCCAAATTGAGTGAAACTAACTTTGTTAGAAAGCTTACACATAGTAGAATATGCCATAAAAAGTTCCAAGTTAGATAAGGTCCCATATGTTCCCAGTGAGTCGAGAAAATTGCCCTATGTCCAATCCGGGCTAGAATAGGGTAGTCCAGTGGGGTTAAGTTCCAAAGTTTATATCTCGAAGTATACTTATTTAAATGATATGAAACTTATTTCATTTGAAAGTTTGTTATGTTAGCTTTACATGGATATGATTTTCGCATGTTTTCACCCATATTTCTATTTTTAGTGGATTTTTCCTTACAAGAATGCAATTCCGGCTAGAAGTAGGACGAGTTTAGGACAAGATATAACAACTTGAGTTAATGTCAGAAGTCGGGACTTAGTAAACAGAGAGCAAGGTCGATACACTTAAAAATTGAACTTTAAACTTAGTAGATAGGGTTGAACTCGGGAGAAATGTACTTAAGGTTAAACTCGGGAAAGTATACTTAAGATTGAACTCGGGAGAGGTTACTTAGGATTGAACTCGGAAAAGTACACTTAAGGTTTAACTCGGAAGGTATACTTAAGGCTGAGCTCGAAACTTAGCGAATAGAAAATTATATCAAATGTAGTCCAGGTCCGGAACTTAGAATTTAGGAAACACTCAAAAGTCTTCAAAGATCAAATTGTGGGTTTAGATCAGAGGTTAGGATCATAGGTACACAAAACCCTTATACACGTAATTCCGAGACTCGACCCAGAACTAATCTCGGGAGATTAAACATAACCCCCGGAAGTCATAAATTGTATAATCTCGGAAGGTTGAACATAACCCCGGAGGTCGGAACTTGTATAATATCGGAACTCGGAATTCATTCAACCTTGAAAATGAACTCGGGAACCTAGTTAGAAATTAAAAGCTTGCAAGATAGATTGATACTTAAGATTATAAATCTTGCACTTATTGATATTGTTATGTTTTTGGTATGAATATGATGTTCGGTATCTAGTTGCTGTTAATTACAATTTCTTGGTTGTATGGCACTATTCCTGAGGAAGTGGACATGATCCGTTATGCTGAGATTTCAGCAGAAAATACAATTAATATGAATTTACAAGTTATGCATGCTTGGGTCAAAGGGTTACCCAAGTAATGTTACCTTATAAGCATGAGACAAGTAATGCTACCATTATAAGAATGAGGAAGGATTTCCATATGAATTGGGCAGCCCCTGAACAAATTTAAGGGGAATACGTCAGTGGGAAAGTCGGGGAAAGCAAACCTGACGACCTTATATAGGAACGAGCTCGATCCTGAAAAGCGGACCATTACCCAAGAGTCTTATGGCCAACATACTCCCAGGAGACCAAGTGTGGAAAAATATGAGATAAGATCAAGAGCATCATTTTTCATGTATCACCACATTTTCAATTATCATGCATTGATTTAATTACACCATTGGATATATATATATATATTATTGCCCATTTTATAGTTATTATTTATCTATGTCAATGCACTGATTTGATTGTTTACTTTCTATTTAATTTCCTTTACTTCCTTAAGAAAAATAGAGCTGTGTTTCGGGCTATGATTTATACAACCAATTGAGTAGGACTTCATAGTGATGTAACATTTTCTTTACCTAACCAAAGTCTAAAACACCTGAGAATGATGGCGATGATAATTATATATACTTAGGATTTCCTACTAAGATATCTTTATTTCTCACCCTAATATACATTTCTACGTCATTCTCAGAGCATAGAGAACGCGCGGCTACTGGCGTCTTGTTCATTGAGTTTCTAGAACTCCACATCCATCTCGACCCGTTTATAGATTCCGTGTACATATCTGGTAGATGCCAGTTCCGTCTTTACTTCTTTTTTCAGAGAGACTTTGCTGTACCCCTTATGCACTTGCTGTTTGACCCTGCTGTCGCTTACATCGCTATCCCTCTCCACATGGCTCATCCTTTTCCACCTCCACCCGCAGCAGCAGCACTAGCCATGGCTTCACCACAGCCGATCCCTATTGCCTCTATGTCTGAGGAGCATCCTTTGGAGACAGCGAGCTCGTCGTCCTCATCTTCTACCCCGAGTATAGACTATACCCCTGCTGATGCTAGCATGGCGAATGGATTCCTTTCTTCGGAACCCAACTAGTTGGAGCACCCGCTGTAGCAATAGTAGATGCACAGGATGATCCTCTTTTGGTAGTTTTGGTCATAGGCATATGGGTGGGAATTAGTAATTATACCTGAAATATCCCATGGGGACCAGTAGGAGGGGGCTGTTTAGATAGTCAGGCCAATTTATTTTATGTTAGTAGCCTCATTTTTTATACTATACTGTGTTATATTTCTTATGACAACTTTAAAAACACATGTATATATGCAGTTTGGTTATTTTACAATCTAGTTTGTGTTACCTTATTTCCGGTACAATGACTGTTTAGTGTTTATCTCACCACCAATCCGAAACTAGTTAAAGTAAATGGATAATTCTTGGTTCACCACACGTAATAACTTATCAGGCAATATACTATGACTTAAGTATAGTATTATATCTGGTAAGGTGTTACAGTTACGCTACCCTATAGTTTTAAGTGTAAGGATCGTCAAGGTATAGCACTGCCTGAGAAATTCTCACACTGCCTAAGGGAAATAATTCAATATTTCTATTATTCTTTATTTAAGAAAATGATGATGTTACAATCTACCCTCCTTAAAAGAATTTTGTCCTCAAAATTCCGTGGCTAGGAATGGTTGAGGAAAGACCCTTTAACCTACAAGGGTAACTCTTTTTTTCGAGGTTGCTTGCCGATAGCTATGAGGTATTGTTTTAATAAGTACAAGGATCCCTAGGAAGTATGTTGGCCCCTAGCTTGTCTAGTTCCTATGACACCCGAAACCAACATCCAGTTTATTAGAGACTACCATTATCTTCTTTACTTTGTACTCAACTACTTTTGCTTAGTAGTGGCCGTCAAACTTTCTATTGTTTGTACTCGAGACTCCAAATATCAATTCGTGAAGATTCGCCATTTTTAAAGACTACCAGTTGTCGCCATGTTCGATGTCAGTATGTCACGATTACAATGGCGACATTGAAGTATATGTTAATTTGATAACACCCTGATCCATTACTAAGTTCCTTACAAAGGTACTTGCCTTCTTTATTACTCCAAGCAACCTTATGATTTCTGCTGCTATTACTTATACCAATGGTCAACTTCAATATGTGTCAATCATAGTAGCTATGTTAAGTGCTGGGAAGCTGGTTTCGCTATTGTTAGAATTTCTACTTACTTGATCACCCTTAATCAAACGAAGAAGCTTTCTATGCTGAGTCCCACTTGTAGGGTTATAGTCTTCCTTAGGTCTTGAGTAGTGATTTTGATCTACAATTACTTTTCGCAACAATTCTCTAACCGTGTTGCTGAGCATGGTTGCCTACTCCTATCTACTAACTCCCAAAAGATCTAGGGCATGCTCATTCCTCTGCAATTGACATATTGCTAAGGAGTCACAAGATTAGGCTGGGAAATTTCCTTGTGAAATCTTCTTATATTTGCGACTTAGCCTAAGTTATTAGATACCAGAGGTCGCAAGTGGAGCTCCAACTTGTCTAATGATGATTGTCCTTTGCTATGCGACTTTTGAGGAAATCTTGTACTAATCATGAAGAAATACGTGGCACTTATATTGGGTCTACAGCACAAGTGCCTCTACCTCTGGGTTAGTTAGGAAATTCCTTTCTGGTCTTAGTTAAAGATATTAGAGTAAGATTCCATGAATCCAGCTGTTCTCGACATTCTCGATCAACTCTACTGCTAGTTCGGATGCACGACCCTTATGAAGGCTTAAAGTTCTCTTTGGAATTACAGCTAGGAGTTTTGTCTTAGAACTTCTTTTTTCTTATAAACTTTACCTCGTGCCCCGATACTTATTAAGAAGACCTTAGAGTGTCCCTACTATTGAACTTCTTGATACTTATCATGAATTCTATTCCCAAAATATAATCAGCTCATTGTGAGAAAAAGGATTATTAAGCTGCAAGAGTTCTGCCATATTCCTACTCTCCTCAACTTGTTAGCAAAGAGATTCCTCATCTGTTCTATTGATGTCCACCCCCTCTAGATTTTAAATACCAACTGAAGAAATCTTACGGTCACCATTGTTACCATTCTCATTGGTGGTTAGCCTTAATAAATGATGTGCCAGTCTCAGTAGTCGGACTTTATATCGCTCTCACTATGAGCCTTCTCGCTATTCATCGTAATATTTGGTTTATGTAACCTATTCAATGTAAGAGAAAGAAATGATAGTTTCGTTTCTATGTCAAGGTTGCAATGCGAAGACTTTCTAGAAGGTCACCTATTTTAATATTACTCTAACACAAGCACACTTAACTGCGGAGTTTTAATGGGACTCGGTACGTTAGCGCTGCTATGCGCGTACCTAATCTAGCTTCGAGTATGGAGAGTTTTTTTTTTTTTTGGCTGCCTCCGATCTTGCATTGTAATCATCACCAGCATGGGACATATTTCCAAATACTTTGATTTTATATTGATACATTACCCAGTCCTGCTTAGGGTGCATCGGGTCGGTTTGCACTCATTTCTGGTGTCAAGACAACCCAATTCATTACCTCTTACAAACTCTTGTTTGTGTCATAATTTCATACTAGGTAACAAGCCACTTGGAATCAAAACAGCCTCTATCTCTTTTCTTGTAATGTCATATCGTTTATGCAAAACCTTATCTTGGTCTTAGTCTGTTAGGGCCTTCTATTCTACTATTATCTTGGTCTTTCGGGATCTATTGCACACTCCAAGTCCTCGTTATTCTCACCTGAATTCGAATAGATTTCTCCACGAGTTATCCTACTCACAGCATTTGCAATGATGTTCGAAGATGACTATTATATCTTGTATTTCTCCTCCAGATAGCTGCATCTCTTTACTAATAACATATTGAAGATAGTCGCATCATGTGGTGCCTATGATAACTAAGGTTGATGGAGTTTCAGTATAACTTGATCTTCTGACACCCCTTTTACCTTTAACGGATAGGAAACACCAAGCTTGCTTCGTGTGCTATCCTAGTCCGAAAGTGTCCTACTTCTGGTTAGTAGGAAATATCCTACTATTGTTTCCAAGAATGCTTTTGGGTTTATTCGTATAACTTCACTTCCTTTCTGCACCATGAATAACCGCATCCCTACCATGATATATACTTAGATGAATTTCTTCAAAGTTTATTAACATTTTCCCTTATACCTGACTAAGGCTCTTGCTCTTAATTCCCTTCACTAAAAATTTCTCAATGAAGGATCGGGTCTTTATAATGTGACATTACCATAATCAATAATAAACATCATTGACTGAATTTGCCGGTGAAGTACCTTTGAGGAAATCTTAAGAAAATAAGGATACTATCCACGCCACTCAAGATAACCTGATCAACGGATAATTACCTTACTTTTATTGAGCATTAGGTCTACTAAACCAGGCAAAAGAATTCCCTAAGTACAATCTAAAGAAGATAGCCTAGATCGGGCAATTGCAAATGAAGCTTAAAATAAGCCTCATCGGAGTGAAGAAGATTACTACTCCACTCATTGCCAATTAAGATCCTGCCCTATAACACTTAAGAAATTATCCTTCTTCGTTATGACTAGGTTTTCTGGATCCTTAGTAAATTGTCCGATACAATTTCTTTGATTAAAGATCCAATTCTCTACACCCCTTAACTCGCTCAATCATCTGTCTCCTATTGCCATTGCTACTTTCTAGGAGTCTTATCCTTAATAAATATGTATAAAAGGTTCCTAATAAGCTTGTAGAGTGTCATAGGCTTCTGTTTACACAAAATCGTATATTGAGGTGATCAGGCTCAACATTAGTTAAGTGCAATGATAGTCCTCAATACTCACAGTAAGGCTACCATGCACAATTATCTTTGTCCTTAACATGCAAGGACTTAAAGCATGGCTTATTTAGATTCTCAAAATATGCTTCAAAAGCATAGTCAGTCCATCCACGGGCCTATACAGGATGAATTGCTTTGATATAAAAAATGTAACACCCTCTATCATGTAAGTCATACTCGAGTCATGAGTTATATTAAGAGGTTGTTACTGTGCTAGGACATCTTTAAAATACAGAAAGTATAATATGTGGCCCTTTAACTGCATACTATATTACTGAATAATAGTTCGTAAATTTCGTCATTTCTGGTACATATAGAATAAAATAAATACACTTTAAGAAAAAGTTTTGTAGCTAACATTATACATAAAAACTACTTTCGTACTGCAGCTATTGCCCTCACCGACTTTAGTCGGTCTCCATTGTCTCCCAGGCCGACTTATGCCTGAGTCTTGTATGATGAATTCCTCAAGATTTTTGCCTCGTTATTAAATTTTAGCCTTGGCACTGGAATGTTTATGGAAAAGAAAAATATACAAGCAGGCAGTGAGAACCTACGGTTCTCAGTAGGTAAACTCGAACTATTACTCATGCAGTGTCATCATAAACATTCCAGCTGCTTCGGTTTCTTATAAAAATGTGAGCACATATACGCAAGCAGTGATTAATTTTAAGTTGAAAATATTTTTCTCGAAGCAGTTTATATTTTAACAACTACTTAGCATATTATGTGACAGACATAGAAATAAGAATAGTGTAACATACTTCAATAAGAATCATAATAATATTATGACATAATGAGAAAATTAGAGATGCACATGTAGATGCCTGTATTTGACTTAATTCATCTCTTTCTTTAACTTGCAACTTGATTTTACTCTTTTATACTTGGTCCCCTGGAAGTGAATGGCCTCTCTCACCCCTGGGTAATAGCCTGCTTTTCAGGTTCGAGATCATATCTATACATGAGTGATGGGTTTACTTTCCCTGACCCTCACACCGGTCTATTCCCCTTAAATCTGGTCGAGGGCTGGCCCAAGTCTTAGATAATAACACTCTGGCCCACCCTAGCTGGGTCTATGCCATGCCTCACATGATAGTTTGGTACGTCCCTCTTGCAAGTCCTTATAATCTTTTACTACCTCTTGGATATACTTATGCACGTGAATGTTCTATGTGTTCATGCATATATCTCATGTCATTCCTCAATCCTATTTGCATGCATGATTTTCATAGACATGACATTCATATGAACACAAGTATCCTTATAATCTTAGCACAATTAGTCATAATATAAGTCCTCATAAACTCCTGCCAAAAATTGGGCAACATAACGGATCGAGTCCGCTTTCCCACGAATAGTGCCAAACTACCAGAAGGATCAATCAAGCAACAAATCCAATATAGAGCATCAAGTTTTATAACAATGATATCAATCATATAATATGTCAACATAAATATATAGCTTAGGTTTTCTGCTCATTTTACTCAATTCTACCCAATTTTATAAAACTCACTATAATTTTTATTCAATTCAATTGGACCTAAATTTTGATAATGTTATAGTGTTATGTGTCTAGTTTCCAACCCTTTTGGTCCTATCTCATTTTGATTTATATAGCTCAAGTTATTCAAAGTTTACTTCTATCTGTCCTACAACTAGCCATAATTGCACTCTTAGAAGTAAAAATTCACTAAAAATAGTAAACTAGGTGAAATTATAAGAAACTTATGCCAAATTAAAGGTAACAGGACAAGATTTTATTTGAAAGAATTTTCATCTCATTTACATAAGTATAGCTTGAGTTATAAGCCCTGTAAGTTGACCCTTCTAGACTGCCCTATTCTAGTCCGGTTTGGACTCAAGGCAACTTCATCGAATTACTGGAACTAACTGGGTTCAAATGAAACTCTGAAATTTTTATTGGATGCTTCCGTATATGTTGGCTTTCAAAGCCAATTGGTTGTACTCAATTTAGAGTTTCGTAGGGTGAATTACACCCTTTGAAACTCATACTGCCCAGAAGAGAACCCAGAATTTCATATTAAATTTCAAAAATTCATAACTAATTCTATACTAATCCAATAGCCTTATATTTTATATGGTTGGAAAGCCCTAAGTGTCTAGTTTCACGTAAAAATAGTTTCATTGAATTTAAATTGCTGTAGGCAGGGCCGTACACTCCGCCGTACAGACTATCATAGGGTCTCCCAACTTATCCTATTCTGGTTGTTCTCGTTTATGGATTTTCTGCAAGTTTCAACCAAAACTGAAGAGTTTCATACCAAACCAATCATGAATCGTCATATGTATGTGATATATCATCTAATAAAGGGTGAAAATCCTAACCCTCATCATCCATACACAAGAGAACTATGGGGATTATTGAACCCTACTTTCAATTTTTGATGCAAGACTAACTAGTTTTCAACTCCTCTTGATGGGGAAGTGATGGAAGCTTGAAGATGAGGTGAAATAAAGAGAAATGAAGGAAGAAATGGTGGAGAAGAAGCAGCTGAAGGGGCAGCACGAAAATGAAGGGACTCACCCAAAAGCTAGATGAAGTGCTTGGCAAGTTTCATTCTTATTGGCTGAAATTTTTGTGGCTGAATTACAGCCAACTCCACTTATTTTGGGGCTGATTTGTGCTGTAACATCCTCCTCTGTATAGTACTATGCATAAGTCATAATACCTTACCTAGGAGTTGTTACTGTCACTTACTCGGACCTTGTCTGGCAGCAACCTTCGGCCACCTTCGGCTTGAAGGGCTTTCTTTCAAACTTTTGAATTATCTGGAGATAACACGGAAATAGGAGTGAGAATCTCAAAACTCTTAGTAGGATTCATTAAACTACCATATGCTGTGTCGTCGTTGTTATCTCCAGCTGCTTTGGTTTATTATGAAAAATGTGAGCTTTCATAAGGTTCAGTTCTTAGGCTTTCGAAAACATGAATATCCGAAGCAGTTTCAATTTTAACATACATTCTAATCATTTATACCGTAACATACATGGGTACAAGTATAATTACATAAAACATGCTTGGCTATGCTATAAGCTTCTCTTAACTTCTTCCCTTCAAGAGTTTGGGTCGAAATCCCTCTTTTTTTTTTTAACTTGACTTTGTCTTAGGTCTTTTCCTTTTCACCCCAGTAAACATAAGTGATAATGAGCTTATACCATGGCCGTCGCCACCATAACTTCACGGTACTTACACTAGCTGGGTCATGTCATGCCTCATGTAAGCCTTATCCCCTGTACTCACACTAGTTGGGTCATGCCATGACTCATGCGAGTCGTGGGTAAGGGGAGCTTACTTTGGGTTCTTTTTTTCCTTTATCTTCCTTTACTCGTTACACATATTCCAGAGTACGATCGCCAGGTCATACTCCATTGTAATGTGATTTCCATGTCACATTCCTTAGGAATATGTTCTTTTTGCCACGTCCCAGAGTATGATCACCATGTCATACTCCATTGGAATGTGATTGCTATGTCACATTCCTTAGGGATATGGATTCGTCAAGGCATAAATAAATAGAATAGGCTTAGCATTAATAAAATATTGGATATAATTACGCAAATGCTCATACTTAAATTCATACAAATGCATTGGCGTTCTTCTTTAACATTCTTTACTTTCTTTACTTGGCACACCTAGGCACTGTCCCTAGGGTGCTTGCATATGTTTTAATCTTTAGTCTTTACTGCCCTTGGGTAGCCTGATCTAGGAGTGAGCTTGTCAACTCAACTCGTGACCGTCATCACACAGACTAACCTATAAGGGGATTTACGTGCCTCTAGTCTTGGAAGGATCTCATTTTGGCCACATGCCTCTAAATTGAAGGGATCTCTTCTAGTCACGTGCCTCAAGAATAAAGGGATCTTAGCTGACCACTTGCCTTCAATATAGAGGGATCTCATCTGACCACGTGCCTCCAAGGTAGAAGGATCTCATAGTTTTATACTGCCTTCACAGGGAGGGATTCAATATGCAACTGCTTCCAAGTGAAGGGACCCAATCTTATCTTATTTAACTGCCTTCACAAGGAGGGATATCATAACTGCCTCCAGGTGAAGGCATTCACATTATATATTTATATCCTTTCGTTCTCATACATAATCATGCATAAACATGCTGAATGCATTCCTACATATGCTTCATCATTTGCTTTCATATATTCTTGCATATGGAACTTCTATATATATATTCATAACACATAAATGCTCATAACCTTCTTTATAAATCTAATGAAAATTTGGAAGCATAACGAAATGTGTCCGCTTCCTCATAAATAGTGCCAGTACTCAGACAATCAATTTTAAAGAAAATTCACAATACTTCATTCACAATTCAATATCAATTTCATAGGAACATTAGTAGCATTTAAAACATAGTTGTTATCTTAGCACTTTTACTCAGCCTGGTTTTTGTAAATCAAGCCATAATTTTTATTTAACTCGTCTGGATCTAAATTTTGGATATGTTAGAGTGTTATCTGTCTATTTTCTAGCCTCATTAGTCTCATCTCATTTTGACTTGTATAACTCAAGATATTCAAGTTTTATCCTAGCCTACCCTGCAGCTAGCCAGAATTACACACTTAAAAGTAAAAATCCACTAAAAATCGAAAACCAGCTCAAATTATGCGAAATTGGTATCTATTAAAGCTAACAGGATAAGCTTTCATTTGCTAGAAGTTTCGTTTCATTTGCTTTAGTAGAACTCAAGTTATAAGTCTCGAAATTTGACCTTTCTGAACTACGCTGCTCTAGCCTGATTTGGACATAGAGCAACTTCTTCGAACTACTGGGAGCAAATAGGACCGTATCAAACTCAGAATCTTTTTATAGGATGTTCTCCTATATGTAAGCTTTCTAACAAAGTTGGTTTCACTCAATTTGAAGTTGTATAGGGTGAGTTATACCCTTCTCAAGTCACACTATCCGGATGAAAGTCCTGATTCCTAGGTCAAACTGCAAAAATTCATATCTCTTTCAATATTATATATGTATGGAAAGCCTTAAATGTCTAATTTCAAATAAAAATAGTTTCCTCAAATTTGAATGGCTGTAGGTGGAGCCGTACACTCCGCCGCATGGACTGCCGTGAGGAATTTGGTCTTCCAGCCCCTTACTTCTTCCTACTTCCACCCTTTCTTACTTCTAACGTTAATTCCAACCCACAATTTCACGTTAATTCAACCATAAACCATCAAATACATCTAATACTTCATCAAATAAATTAAGAAAAGTAGAATTCCATACAGCCACAGTTCAGAAAATCAAGAATAGAAAGTGAATCCTACCTCTTTATATGTGATTTTTGCTAAGTCTTGGAGCTTGAATTGATAGAACCTTATAAAGCTTCAAAGTTTGATAGAGTTGGTTGAGAGAAAGAGAGAAAAGGAGAGTGAAATCAAAGGAGAGAGTGGCGTAAATAAGAGAGAAAAATCTGATTTAAGCTTTGAATGGGTAGTTGGCTTTGTGAGTTTTGATTGGTTGAAATTTTGTGAGTGAAGTTTAGCCATGTATCTCTCTTTTGTGGCTAAATCATTCTCCACGTCGCTTAAAAGTGGAACTCGCCTCCACTCTATCTGAAATCGGAACTCGCCTCCATTCTGCTTAAGGTTGGAATTCGCATCCATTTTATTTGAACTTGGAGCTGAAGTTGGATGTCGGAATTCGTACCCATCCTATTCGAAACTTGGATATAAATCCGGAAATCGGAAATCGTGTCCGTTTTATTTGAAACTTAAACTTCGGAATAAATTAGGAAATCGGAATTCGTGTAAATTCTAGTCGAACTTGGAGATCAACTCTGAGATCGAAGCTCATGTCCATTCTAATTCAGCCCGAGGGTCGAAACTCGTGATAATCATAAACTCAGAGGTCGGAAATCATGAACATTTCATTTGAATTGGAGATTAGGTCGGATATCGGAAATCTTGATCATTTCATTTAAAGCTCGGAAATAAGGTCGGAAATCGGAAAATCATATAACTTGAAAATAAAGTCGGATATCGGGAATCACGTTCATTTCGTTTGGACCTTGAAGATTAAGTCGAAAGTCGGAAATTATGCCCATTTTATGTGAAATTCGAAGATGAAGTCGGAAGTCGGAAATCATGGAAACTTGAAGGTGAAGTCGGAACTCATGGGGATGTTACATGCGCCACCAATTGAGTGGTTATGTGGCTGTGTATTTAGCCATTAAACATAGGGTTTAGGGTGTGCAATTATATTGATTCGGTTCTGATAGTTTTAAATAGCGAAATCTTACCGATTTCCTTTAAATCGGTGAATTGGTTGTGGAAAAATCCAATGAAGTTTCCTATGCTTTCAATTTAATTCCCTCATATCTAATTTCTCTAAATGATACTTGATTGGTTCTAAGTAAATATTTAATCGATTGGTAATTAATCTGAAGTAGTTGATAAAACCAAACAACATGCTAAAAAAAACATGATAGAATATTTTCAGACATTATACTAAATAATTTCTCATAGTATTTTACATAACAATCTAAATTTTCTTTAGCTCTAGTATTTATAATTCATCCCTAATTACTTTTATTTTTCTAATAAATTGATTAGCAGTGTAAATCAATCGCGCCATTTCTTTGAACTGTTATATTTTCGCTTTTTCATAAATCCTTTAGCATTTTCTGTTTGATTTCTGTAACTAATGGCATTTTCATAAATTTGAGCAAGTCTAGGGGCACCCCATGTCATTTCACACTTGACTACTCTCGTGGCTCAAACGCTCGAGATTTAAACTTCTACGGTTTTACCACATGATTCTGTTCCGCTTAAAGCTCTATTCTGCTAACTTTACATATGAAAGAACATAGATGCCATTTTCTAAAAGATCTATGGTCCTCATGGAAATATGCTTGTAGGGTCAAAGTGAAATTTTTTAAAAGTCCTAGGCAACCCTACAAATAACAAAAGTTCACAGGGGTATCTTTGTAGTTTTCTAATTTTTAACATATGGCAGTGCCATATTCTTAATGGTAGTGTTACGTTACCCTATATTTTTAAATGCAAGGATTGTTAGGGTATAGTACTGCCTAAGGGAAATAATTTAATATTTCTATTATTCTTTAGTTAAGAAAGTGGGGATATTACAGTAGGCAAATTAATCGAGTGACTCTGGCTACCTGGTGTATCACAAAGCTATAGGAACTAGACTAGGATACAACATGAATTCAATAAAAACAGGTGAATGTAAAAAGGACTAAAAATTAAACAAAATATGTAAAATTGTGAAAGTAAGGACTAATTAATATAAAAGCAATAGAATGGATAAATGTCTTCTTGTGTTAATGACATCATGTCTGCCTTCCTTTATACAAGGCTATTTATAATCTTTACAAACACAGTTGTTCAACACTTCACCACTAGACCCATTTTTCTATCCATGATCTAAGTTTATGCCACTAGTCAGTAGCATTAAGCTTAAATAACTGTTCTTAGGCTAATCATCTTTCGACACATTTTGGCTAGTCCTTCGTAAATGGCTTTCAATTTCTTAGGAATCACTTTCTTTTAGCCTCAACATTCTTCCTTTTCTGATTTTAACCGCCTTGGCCCTCATTTGAATTAGGAACTAACTCTTTTTCCTACAATTCTCTTCTCATTTCCTGATCATGACTTACATATGTGGTGTAAAAGCCATTCCCTTCATTCTATTTAATAGAAACATGCAAAACTTGAAAGTTTCTTTACATTGGCCTATTTTAACTCAACATCGATACCAAGCCAATGCCTCCAACTAATCCCCTTCCTTTGACAATGGTTTTTCAGATCAGTCCTTAATTCCATTAAGAGCGTAATGGTAGGTCCATAAGTATTTGCATGCTGTTTACATACTTCATTTAACCTCCTATTTGCTGCTCTCCTACAATTCCAGAGGAACATATCTATTTTTCTTCTATTCAAGCAATTTTCGTAAAAACTAAAATCTTGGAAGGATCATTTTCAGAGTGGGAGATATGAGAAAGAGATTTTCTAAAATTTTTAATATTTTACTTGTTGAACATTAAGCTGTTGTTAATTTAATTTTTTAGGGAACAATTTGAACAATTTTATATACTTTCAGTCAATAAAAATGTAAAAAATTATCAAATTATGATAGATCTTTTATCATATTAAATAATTAATTAGTATGATTTAATATCTTCTTATATTTTTATTAATTAACTGTCATTAGATGGATATTTTTTTTTTTGGGACAATATAGAAATTAAAGTCTTTAGTTTAACACTTTTAATCATAGTTCTACAACAACCAGGACTGGCCCAACCGGTTGTACCCAAAAAAGCCACAAACCACATTTTGGACCAACCCGATTTAAATCTAGATTCGGTTGATTCTGCTGTTTATTCTAAAAAAGTTACGTATTCACTAGTCTTTCATCTTATGGATTTGGACACTGACACGTGGGGAGGGTAACGTTTTCGAACTATTAGAGCTGTCATTATTGACTTTCATCGAAAATTTAATAAAGAAATCGCTGTTTATAAGGGAAAAATAATAATGTAATTTATGCTATTATTATTATTATTATTAAAAATGTAAAATAAAACGAGTACGACAAAAAAATCATATACCCAGGGAGCTTCAGAAAAAGAAAAAGGAGTATGCTTCATGCGTGCAAGCAAACATTTCTGAAACTCCCTGCCGAGGAAATGAGGAATCGAAATGTTTGCAGACTAAATATATAAAGGAAACTCCAAAAATAAATTTGAAAAAAAAAAAAACAATTTTAACTGATTAATGAAGCAGAATATATACGCAGACTAGATCAATTATGGGGAGTTCAACCTATCTTATTCCATGAATCCACTATATAACTAAATATTTCCAAAATAATAGTATTTCTTAAAAAAAAAAAGGAAAATTAAATTACGCATAGTAATAGATTTAAGAGAAAAATTGTGGGATAGAATCACTTACCAGCTTGCTAGTGAACCTTGGGTGCTTAAGGAGAGTTTGACGTAAGCCTTCCTTAATGACTTGAGGATTGATGCTCGTTTTGCAGCCAATGATGGCAATCACATGACAGTTGAACGTTGACGAATGGAACAGCTTCGACGCCGGACTCAGCGGTTCACCGCCTCCTGATGCCATCTTTGGTTCCCCCATCTCCTTTTTCCTCCTTCTGCCACAGAATTGTGAATGTCTAACTAAACAGTCGCTGGATGCCTATTACTTTTATAAAGAATTTTACGACCCTCAAGGCCTGTGGAAAGCAGGGGAAGATGGTTGAAGAATGTAATCAATATACCGAAATTAATAGGTTTGTCAGAGGAAGAGAGTTTTTTATTTTTTATTTTTTTAATATGATTCTTCCGAGTGTGGGTGGGCGCTTGTGCCGTTGTGCGTGCAAGGTTGTAAAGTGGATGAAGGAATACTTGACACAGGATCAGTGCTCTTCTTTCTCTCTATGATGCACAAGGCTGCAAATAAGAAAGCTGAATATATATACTTGCTAATTTTGTTGATTTTCCATAAACCGTTTTAGGAATTTATCAATTGTTGTAATGAAATATAATTCTTTTGATTAATTTGTCGTTAACCACATGCGTGCCCCTCTGCTCTGGCCGACAGATGATAGAAACAGTTAAGTTTGTTTTAATATCATGTCGCTCACAACCTAATGCGAAGAAACAGTTATGATGCGTATGACTACTTTTCTTTTTCTTTTTTTAATACGCAACATAAAAAGCATTGATATCCCTTCACCAATAATTGCTTAAGCATTTAAAGAAGTTAAGTCTTATCACTTGTATTTATATTGATTTCTCTTAAAACATTAGACTTTTTCTTTCCCCCACAAAAAATCGTATATGTGTCAAAATATAAGGTTTGCAAGATAAAGGATAGATTACCAGTTTAGTAGGGAAGAGAATTGAAAGAGAAACGATCAGAAAGTAGAGTTTACTCTTAAAGATGCCATCCGCTGCCGCAGCCCATATGGGGGATCAGGAAGAACATGTAGTGATGGGAGAAAACTGGTCCGCGGATGAAAATGAAAAACAAGTGGTCAATTCACTCCAAGCTGTGCCATGAAATTTTGATGGATCTCCCTGTTCTCTTTGCTCAATCTGTTTTCTTACTGTCCCGTGAAGATCCCCTGCAAGTGTAGGCCATTAAATACTTGCCTCCGTCTGATGTAAACATGAGTCAACATGTTTGACCAAACCTACGCAATTAACCTCAAAGGATTGAGATCTAATATTTCAAGCACGATGGCCTCTGCAACATGATCCAGGTTTCTGGCCATGTGCGAGAAGTGCACAAGTAGAAGCTAGTATCTTATGCCGAACTTGTCTGCGTGAGCTATAACCTATTGATTGCCCATTTCTGTATATGTATTAAAGTAGGTTGTTTTACAAGAAATGGATACGGAGAACATGTTCTGATTTTTATCTTTTTCTTTAAATTTTGCATTTTTTGAGTATTATATGAATAAAATTAGCAGTTAGGGAACTGATGGTGCTATCTTATCTTTGTCCACTGTTAAACCCAAAAAATATGACACCATTTGACGAGAGAAAGGGGAGATATTTCCCTTTCTTTTATACGTTGCGTGTTACTTGATCTTTCTCGATCTTATGTATGGTGTGTATCAATGATTATGATCTGGCCGGCCTATACCACCACGTGTCTCCTATACTTTATTGTATCCATCTGTCATTGCTCGTGTTCCATACATTTTGAATTAAATATTTTTCATTCGCAAAAGCCAAAATCCAAAAACAAGAGGCAAGGTCAATCGCCGAGCCCGGGGGCATTTGCGAGACCGGGAGAGGGAA
The DNA here is from genome assembly GCA_031439595.1 of Pterocarpus santalinus. NCBI lineage: Eukaryota > Viridiplantae > Streptophyta > Magnoliopsida > Fabales > Fabaceae > Pterocarpus > Pterocarpus santalinus. The sequence continues at coordinate 42,596,396 of CM062527.1, forward strand.
CGACCAATTGCCCCGCCAGCGGTGTTTGCTGAATTTATTATCTATAATTAAATAACCTATCTGTACTGATGAGTGTATAGCTCATTTGGGAGAGAATTGTGTTAACTTAATTAGAGATTTTGATTATACAGTTAGATTAAAATTTGAGAAGAGTTTTATCTTTTAAATAATTTTATTCAACTTGAGCAGAATTATATTTAATAGAAAAATAGCTATAGTTTTAACAAAAAAAAAATTAAATAAATTATCTCTAAATATCATATGATAACTTTAAATTACAATTAAAAAAGTTATTTATATCAAAACATCTTATCTATTTATTATTTATAATTAAATAGACTACCTTTATGTGCTACATGATAACTCCTAATCTATTGTCTTTAACTAAATAGATTATTTTTAAGTGCCAAGTAGTAACTCCTAATCACAATATAAGAAAAATTATTTCCGTCGAAACATCCTATCTATCTATTATATATAACCAAATGGACTACATCTAAGTGTCATGTGGCAACTTCTATTCTATTTCTATTATCTATAACTAAAATACACTATATCTAAGAAGCACTTGGTAACTTCTAAAATTATTCATGCCAAAACATCCTATCTATCTATTATATATTTACATCTAAATGAATTACCTCTAAGTGTTATATGGCAACTCCTAATCAATTATGTATAACTAAATTGACTACCTTTGGATGCCATGTGGCAACTCTTAATCGTAATTAAAGAAAAAAATATTCTCACCAAAATATCTAGCTTATCTATTATCTATAACTAAATGAGCTATATCCAAGTGCCATATGACAACTCCTAATCCATTATCTATAATTAAATGGATGAACTCTAAGTATCACATGATGACTCCTAATTGCATTAAAGAAAAATTGTTCCCGCCAAAATATCCAAAAAATTTTCACTTTCTTCCTATTGGTAATCATTAGATTTTTTGTCAAATGATCTTTGCACTATATTAACTATACATATTTAATTTGCATTTCATTTTGTTGCTTTTATCCTAATTAGTTTGCTCATAGTGGATCATTAGTTTGCTGTATCACCCACAAACTTTAGTTAAGTTTTAAAAATGTATAGTGTTTCCGCTCCTAGAGATATCGTGTTAGAATTGCACTTTTTTTTGCCTATTATAGTAATTAATATAAGAGTTGTGACTATAATTTCAAGTTTTTTATTTTTATTTTAAGTTTCTTATTGAAAATTTCAGAAATATTAGTTGATCTAAGATGTTTTAGACTTTTAGCTTGATAGTTTAAATGTTTAATAATGTTGACTCACTTTAAAAAATGTTTTCAGCCATAATTGTGACTCAAAAAAAATCTCCTCCCATCTCTTTAATTTGTGTAATTAAAAGTCTTCACTCTCTTATATCAAGATCTTTCTTTTGCTTCACACACAATTCCACTACTTTTCAATTATCTTCAACAAATTATTCAATGCCTCATTTAATTTTAAAGTTGCTATCAAGAGGTCATGATACATTTCAATGCATGAAGCCTATTTTGTTTTCATAATAAATGAAATAACATATGGTTTATTTTTTTTTTTTAAAAAAAAGCTAAGTAAACAAACATAATGAGAAAAATAATAAAAAAAATAAAAAACCAGGAGTGCAAAAGGAACCTGTAACATTACGGGAATAAATACTAGTGACGAATATAAGGGTTAAAGAATGAACTCTCTTGCACAAGTTTTGTAGAAGGATGATACTTACATATAAAAGTTTAGCCCCAACAAATAGAGTTTAATTGTTTGAAGCTATATTTTTAAACACTAAAGGATCACAATTTTAAAAGTAATACGACATTTAATAGTATGGCCCAATTTAATAGTGTGGTGCTCACAAAAGCTTTTAATTTTTCCGTGTCCAATTTGGTGTCAACATAGAGAAAATTAGAAGTTTTTGTGGGTTCCAAACCTCTAAAACGGCTAACCAGTCAAAGATCTCCAATTGGTTTACAATCTAAGTGAGAATATTTAGCGCTATCTATGGGAACACAGTACAATGATTCCTACCCCAATCCAAGAATCCACAGCCTCACAATGGAAAATGAAAGTGGCATTAAGCCACCAACATGGCAATCCTATCCACATCACCAATGATTTGATAGTTCAAACTATCCTTGCAACCGCATAGGTCTTGCAAGATCAAAATCAATTAATGGATGTCGAAGTGATTGGAGAAATTTAAAACTTGCACAAGCATGAGAAAAGGAATGGAATTGTGCCTGCAAATTCTGAACTCAATCTTGAAAGTTAAACAAAAAATTTCAAGTTTCTCAACTTAAACACTAGTAGCAAACTTAATTTCTTGAATTCTTTGAGAATTGCTTTTAAGAAGACTTCCTTTTATAATTTATGAACTTTAAAGTTGTTGAGAAATGGAGAGAGTTTCGAATAGAAATTACTTTCAAAAAGATAAATCAATAGATAGAAAATAACAAGTAGGTTTTGAAAGCAATGTAGATGGTTTATCCTACTTTGGCCAAAATCATATGACTATGTCCAATTCCTAGCAAGCAGACAAGATATTTATATGAATGAGTAGTTTTGTTCACCCCTATCCTCTCCCTGCTAGTTTTCAAGTATTGTTTGATCAATACCAGCCTCTTGGGGTTGAGCAACAAGTATTCTTTTATCTACACTAGTCTCTCTAGTATAAGCAGCTAACAATGATACCTAATTGATCAAAGTTAAATAATTTGCTAAGGGTTTGTGTTTGTATCTCTCAAAAATAATCAAAAAGTGGATATGAACTTTGAATATGAGGAGATACAAGAGATAGATATTTCTTAACTCTCAAGGAGTGAATATATGCAAATACAATCAAAATCTCAAAGTAACAAGATGGAAATTTGCATTGAAAGTTCTTCATCTTAGTTCCACAACCCTTCAGAAGCCACCATTATCGCTCTGAATGCCTATTTTGTGAGATACTTAGTGGTTTACTAATGTTTGTTGAGTGATGATCATATAGACAATATCTTTGTCATGAACAAAGCTTTCTTAATCTAAACTTTAAGTACATTTCAATCACTTTAAGATAATTTGGAATGATCAAAGAAAGGATTCCAAATTTAGAAGATCATTTCTAAAGATGAGACAACATGAACCCTAAGAATTTCAAAGCCAAGTCATTCTCAAAAGGATGACAAAAGAATCAGAAGACAAGAAATGTCTTAGAAAACAAGATTTTGAAAGCAACCTACTTTAAAAAGATACTATCCTCAAAAGCCACTCTCATAAGAAAGACACATCTCAACAAGGAACCATCCAAGGAAATCATCTCATGAAGAGTATCTTACAAGCTAAAGATTGAAACTTCCAAATGTTAGGAAAGCCTAGAGTCATGTTGAAGCAAGTACAATGGACAACTGGTACCAACAACTAGTTTCTTATTTTGGCTACCTGATTGTTTAACAAGACAAAAGCTTGCTTGATATTATATGTCGACAAAATAATGACTAGTATCATGTAAAGACTAACGGTCAGCTCATGATCACCTATAAATTCATCTCAAAGTGGATTAAATGCAAGTTGGTTAGAGAGAAATAATTTTGAATAACTTATTACTCAAAGCATTTACTCTTTTGCAACAATCATTTGAACAATCTGCTAAGCTTATACCTTTCTAAATACTCTTTAGATGGTTATGTTTGTAACATCCCTACTTTCATAAATAGAACGTAATGGAAACTTTGAATTATTTTCTTTAGGCAGTGTGAGAATTTCTCAGGTAGCGCTATGCCATGACAATCCTTACACTTGGAATTATAGGGTAGTGTAACACTGCCGTTGAAATTATGGCACTGCCATATGTTAAAATTAAGAAATAACAAAAGTGCCCCTATAAACTTTTGTTAATTACAGAGATGCCCAAGATTTTTAGAAATTATATTTTGACCCTAAAGAATTATTTCCTCAATAACCTTAGAACTTTTCATAAAATGACTTTTCTATCCCCACATCTGTAGAATTAACATAATGGGATTTTAAGCAGAGCAGAATCACGTGGCAAAACCGTAGAAGTTTAAATCTTTGCCGATTGGGCCACGGGAGTAGTCATGTATGAAATAACATGGAGTACCCTTGGACTTGCTCAAAATTACGGAAATACTATTAGTTATAGAAAATAGAAAATAAAAAGGCTCCGAATTTACGAAAATGTCTAATTTACGCTGTTAGTTCACTTATTCGGTTTCAATAGTTATGTAAGGGCAATTAGGAGGTAATTAAATATTAATTAAGAGTTAATTAGATATTAGTTAGAGAGATTAGGCTTAAGATAAATCAAAATAAACATGTAGATATCTTACAAAACTATTAAGTAACGTTTTACTGGTTTGGAGGAAATCGGTAAAGATTCGGTGTTTTAAACTGCCGAAGCTGAATCAGTAGAATCACACACCAAGAACCCTAACATGAGTGGCCAAAATTTAGCCACTCCTCCCCCTACGTAAGGCGCCACTTTGCTGGCCACTTTGTGAAAGAAAGTGGCCAAACACTTGCCACAAATATAACCACCAATCATGAGTCAAGCTTCCAACTACCACCACCAATAAATGATAATTTTCTTTCTTTCTTCCCTCACTTTTGTGCCATATTCAGCAACCTTCTCCTCTCTTCTTTTTCTTTTTCTCCTTCCTTTCTTTCCTTACCTTCATGATCAAGAGCTTCAAGCTCAAGATTGGAAGCCTTCTTGACCTCAAATCCTCTTGCTCCTTTTATGAAAACTAATCCTTATTCTCTCATCTACAAAACCCCTCTAACAATTTCATGATTTAGCATCAAGTGGTGTCCCTCCACCACCATTTATGGCGCTGTCATGAGAGGAGAAGAAGGTTAGGATGTTGCTCTTGCCTTCCTTGCATCCATGGTTTCAAGGATTTTGAGGTAGGTAGCTCAAATTCTTAATTGTTTGATGTATCATGTGACTATGTGGCTGCTATGTTCCTCTTATGCCATACTTGTATGATGGTCCTTTGATGTTCTTCTAGTGATTTGAGATGAGGAAACTTGGTTTAAGTTGAGAAATTTATCACAAACTCAAAAAGGAGCTAAGCAGAATCTGTTTCTGTGAGAAAACCCTTCGGCGTCTTTACCGGCGGAGTGTACGGCTCTTCCTACAGCCGTAGAAAATGGATGAATCTATTTTTATATGAAACTATACATTTAGAGATTTCCATACATATAAATTATAAGGTCATTGGATCAGTATTGAGGAAGATATGAATTTTTGAAGTTGGACCTAGAAATCTAGACTCTAATCTGGGCAGTATAAGTTGAGAAGGGTGTAACGCACCCTACACAACTCTAAATTGAGGGCAACCAACGCTGTTTGAAAGCTAACATGTAAGGAAATATCCCATAAAAATTTTAGAGTCAGATTCATTGCCATTTGTTCCCAGCACATCAATGAAATAGACTTTAGTCCAAACTAGGTTGGAACAGAGTAGTCCAGTAGGGTCAAGTTAGGAGGCTTATATCTCAAGATATACTCATGCAAATGATATGTAACTTATTGGAAACAAAATTTTGTTTAATTTGTTATAGATTTTGTATGGTTTCACTTAGCTTCCTATTTTTAGTGAATTTTTACTTTCAAGAGTGTAATTCTAGCTAGTGACCGAATAGGCTGAGGCAAAATTTAAATATCTTGAGTTATACAAATCAAAATGAGATGGGACCAAAAGGGTTGAAAACTAGACACATAGGCTATGACACATCAAAAATTCAGGTTTAAATGAGTTGTATCGGACCAAAGGTGGATCATACAAAATTCAGACTGAACTGAATAGGATTGGCAGAAATGACCAAATTGATGGCTTCACAAGTATTAGTGAACATATAAGGCTTGAGTTGAGGGTTGCAAGTTTTACATTGATAGATATGTTAGATTGATTATACTGCTATTACTAATTTGTCCGTGGGAGCTGCACTATTCATGGGGAGGTAGGTCTGATCCATTATGTGGGCAAAATTCCGGCAGAAATATGTGAATCATATGAATGTTATAAATATTTATGTTATGCTCATAAGGTTCATTTATGCAAGGATGAGTTTAAGTATGATATGAAGTTATGACAACTTATACTATGGGTGATTATACTTTGAATATATTCACATTTACATGGTATGTTCATGTACGTCATGCATGCAAGCATAATTAGAAGCTGATATAAGAAGTAAGACGTGAGGCATATCCATGAATGCACAAAGCATCCGCATGCATGATAAGATATAGAAAAGAAAAGATAATAAGAACTTACAAGATGGACGTACTAAGCTACCACGTGAAGCATGGCGTAGACCCAGCTACATGAGCTAGAGCAGTACTGTCTAAGACTTGGGCCAGCCCTCGACCAGAATTAATGGGAATAGACCGGTGTGAGGGTCGGGAAAAGTAAACCCGTCACTCATGTATAGGTACGAGCTCGGACTTGAAAAGTAGGCTATTACCTAGGGGTGAGAGAGGCCATTCACCTCCGGGGGACCAAGCATAGAAAAGCAAGGTTAAGTGGCAAGTTAAGAAAAGATACGAATTAAGTCAAGTGCACTTGCATACAGTCAAGTATAAGCATCTATATGTGCATCTTCAATTATCTCGTTAAGTCATAATGCTATTATGATTCTTGTTGAAGCATATTATACTATTCGTATTTCTATGTCTGTCATATGAAATGGCAAGTGATTGTTAAAATATATCCTACTTCGAGAAAGGCGTTTTCAACTTTAAAATTGAATCACTATTTGTTTATATATACTCATATTTTCATAATAAAATCGAAGCAGCTGGAATGTTTATGATGACATCGTAAGATTGGTTTGAGTTTACCTACTGAGAACCTTAGGTTCGTACTGCCTGCTTGTATGTTTTTCTTTCCCGTAAACATTCCAGCACCCAAGTTGGAAATCAAGTGAGAGGCAGAATACCGAGCCTTTCATTGAGCGAGAATTGGGCGTAAGCTAGACTAAGAAACTATTGAAGCTAGCTAACGACTAGTCAGATGTAAACGCTATGTACTATGTCAGTTACAATTTCTTTTAAAGTGTAATTATTTTATTCTCTATGTATCGGAGATTATTAGTCAGTAATAAAGTGAGTAGTTAAAGGGCCATGTATTATATTTTCCATATTTTAAAGATTTCTTAGCACAGTAACAACTTTTAATATAACTCCATGACTCGAGCATGTCTTATATGATAGAGGTTGTTACAATGTTTCTCTATGTAAGCTTTATTAGCAAGCATCCTCTGTAACACCCTACTACTAACTATTATTATACCGCTTTAATTTCCTTTACTTAAATTGGATAGTAGTTAGCCAGTAAGGTATTACTAATATTACTAAACTTACTAGTTTAATTTTGCTGCGGGTAAATTTTTTTCGCCGTTTGTTATCATTAATCTTACTTATTGATTAATCATTTCGCTCGGCAGAGATAATGCTATCACATACTAGTCGGAGTTACTACTATTTACTAGTTTGAGAAATTCACTTATAAGGTAAACCACCATTTACAGAAAACAGACATCATAACTACTGCATCATAGAGTACATAATATAGTCATAATACAGGACCCAAAATATCAAAAGGGGACAGGATGCCTATACTACTAATCATATTCACCTAACCTATATACATCCCACCAATACTCAAAATAAATATGTCGGATGAAGATGCCAAAAAGGAGCATCCTAAGCTATATTATAGCATCATAAAACAAGTCATTTATTATAGTAATAGTAAGGACACGATCTATAGCATGCAATATAGCTCTATTATTCAGTATATCAGGCTCGCAAACAATGTCTATCTTAATATTGAGGATGATCCATGCCATCTGAAAACACCACAGAAAAGGGGTGAGAGAAGTCTCCCAGTAGGGTGGTGTTCCCAGCGGAATCCCGCTTCATCCCAAAAATGCTAAGAACAAAGGCGGGAGTGCAACAATATGTAAGCCATATAAACAAACACTGTTAGAACATTTAGCAGCAAAATGACAGATATCTAGACACAATAATTAACAAAACAAATTATTATTCCCAGCTACTATTAGTGTCAAACAAGATGAAAATGTGTCATAATATTAAAAATAGTAAAGCAGTAATATAATCTAGCAATATATAAATTTAATAATCACAAGTATACTATCGATCCTTTTACTATTTCCTTTTCTGGTGACTGAAGTCTATAAGGCCTGCATTAATAATAGGGATCTATGAAAGCTCTCTTTGCTAGGGTGTCCCCTAGTCAGATCAGTGAATTACCAAGTTCTTATAGGCTACCTTGGCGGGGCCCAAGGTATTCACATAACAGACACCAAGTCCTTGTCCGCTAACTTAGCAAGGCCCAAGGTACCGTTTCAAATCCACTGTCAGACTTAATGATCACCAAGTCTTGATCCACTAACAAGGCAGGGCCCAAGGTGTCACTTAGTGAAATGCATGGCTTGTCCACTATACGGTGGGGCCCACACATTCACTTATTCAATGAATCATATATAACAGCCAGACATAAGTGCACATATGTAATTTCCATTCAAATGGTGCATAGTTTCATTTCTATCACATAGTGCACATAACATAAACTATTTTGAGCATATTTTAGTGCACTCATAAAACTTATAATTGCACCAAAAATGTAACAACCTCCATCATATAAGCCATGTTCGAGTCATGGAGTTATATTAAAAGGTTGTCACTATGCTAAAAAAGCTTTAAAATGTGGAAAATATAATACATGACCCTTTAACTGCATACTTTATTACTGACTAATAGATCATAAACTTTGTCATCTCTGATATATAGAGAATAAAATAATTACATTTTAAAAGAAATTGTGACTGACATATTACATAGAATTTGCTTCCGCTAGTTGTTAGCTAGCTTCAATAGTCTCTTGATTTGGTTTGCGCCCGAGTCTTGTTCAGTGAATGTCCCAGTACTTTGCCTCGCACTTGATTTCCAACTTAGGTGCTAGAATGTTTACGAAAAAGAAAAACATACAAGCAGGCAGGCAGTGAGAACCTAAGGTTCTTAGTAGATAAACTCGAACTATTATTCATACAGTACCATCATACACGTTCCAGCCACTTTGGTTTCTTATGAAAACATGAGCACATATAGGTAAGCAGTGGTTCAATTTTTAGTTGAAAACATCTTTCTCGAAGTGGGTTATATTTTAGCAACCACTTGGCATATTATGTGATAGGCATAGAAATAAGAACAGTGTAACATACTTCAATAGGAATTATAATAGTATTATGACATAATGAGAGAATTAGAGATGCACATGAAACACTTGACTGAATGCAAGTGCACTTGACTTAGTTCATCACTTTCTTTAACTTGCAACTTGATTTTGCTTTCCTGTACTTAGTCCCCCAGAGGTGAATGGCCTCTCTCACCCCTAGGTAATAGCCTGCTTTTTAGGTCCGAGCTCATACTTATACATGAGTAACAGATTTACTTTTCCTGACCCTTACGCCGGTCTATTCCCCTTAAATATGGTCGAGGGCTGGCCCAAGTCTTAGACAGTACCGCTCTGGCCCATGCTAGCTGGGTCTATGCCATGCCTCACATGGTAGCTTAGTACATCTCTATTGCAAGTTCTTATTATCTTTTTCCTTTCGATATCTTATCATACATGCGGATGCTTTGTAAATTCATGGGTATATCTCGCACCTTACTTCTCATATCATATTCTAATTATACTTGCATGCATCACATACATGAACATGACATGTAAATGTAAATATATCCAAAGTATAATCACCCATAGCATAAGTTCTCATAAATTTCTGCCGAAAATTCAGCAGTATAACGAATCTAGTCCGCTCCTCATGAATAGTGCCAGGCTACTAATATAATCAATTAAGTATGCAATTCAATGTAAAATAGCAAGTTACAACAACATTATGAATGATATAGTATGTCAAAATCAATAGAAATATCAACAGAGTTTTCTGCTCACTCTACCCTCTTCTGCCCGAATTTTGTAAAGTCCACCTTTACTTCTATTCAACTCATTTAGACTTGTATTTTGGATATGTCATAGATCTATGTGTCTAGTTTCCAACCCTTTTAGTCCCATCTCATTTTGATATGTATAACTCAAGTTATTAATATTTTACCTCAGACTGCCCTATACTAGCCAGAAATGCACCCTTATAAGTGAAAATTCACTAAAAATAGAAATCTAAGTAAAATCATATGAAATTTATATCAATTTAAAGCTAACAGAACAAGCTTTCAGATGAAATAAGTTTCATATCATTTGTGTGTGTATATTTTGAGATATTAGTCCCATAACTTGACCTTATTGGACTACCCTATTTCAGCCCTGTTTGAACCTAAGTCAACTTCATTGATGTACTGGGAATAAATGGCAATGAATCTAACTCTGAAATTTTTATGGGATGTTTCCTTACATGTTAACTTTCAAACAATGTTCATTGCACTCAATTTAGAGTTGTGGAGGGTGAGTTATATCCTTCTCAACTCATACTGCCTAGATGAGAATTTAGATTTCTAGGTCAAATTTCAAAAATTCATAACTAATTCTGTACTACTCCAATAGCCTTATATTTTATATATATATATATATGAAAAAATCTGAATGTTTAGTTTCATATAAAAATGGATTCATCAAATTTAAATTGCTGTAGGTGGAGCCGTACACTTCGCCGTACGGACCATTGAGGGGAAAACTCTACCAACTTCTTGAATTGTTCTTGAATTCATTTTTTTCTTAAATCTATCCGTCCAATCTTCAATTCAAACTCACATATACACCTTAAACCAACCTTAATTCATCATCCCCACCTATCACAACATCAGAATCATGGATGAACAAGGGACTCTAGGTACTGCCAATTCAAAGAAAAGAAGGAGAAAGTTGAGATTCCTACCTTAGTGGTGTGAAATCTTGGTGGAACTTGATCTTGGAGTGAAGTTGATGGTTGGAGCTTGAGCATGGGGATGAGAGGAAGTGGAAGAAGATGAAGGAAAGTGGGAAAATGAGGCTGGTCTGCACCTATTATGGGGAGGCCGAAAATTTAAAGGGAGAAGGAAGAAAAAAATGAAAACTTATGAAGGAAGTTAGCTTTTGATTGGTGGACTTCATCTCACATTCAAACTCAACTTGGCTGCCTTCTTTTAGGCTGATTTTTGGCGCCACTTGTGAGGAGTGTAACATCCCCATGAGTTCTGACTTCATTTCTCATGATTTACGACTCCCGATTTCATCTTCAAGTCAATGGATATTGCTTCCGACTTCAAGTTTCAAATATGGTGTACATAATTTCCGAATTCCGACCTAATCTCAAGAACATCGAGATCCAACCCTCGGGTTGACTTAGAATGAACAGAAGTGCCGATTTCAAGGTTGATCTTGACTAGAATGGGCATAAGGTCCGATCTCCGAGATTATATGCAAGTTCAACGAGAATGAACACGAGTTCTGATCTCAGAAGTTACTTCCAAGAGCTTTTCGTTTCTATTGACATTCCTCAGTTTGAGTTTAGGACCGGCTTCCAATATTTCCGAGTTTCAGGTATAAGTTTCGATCTCCAGGCAAATAAGGATAATGTACTGATTACCGACTTCCATAGTTGTGCCTGTCTTGACTCCCGACTTTCGCGGTCATATTTATACTAGTTCTCCAAGATTGATTCTTGATCAAGTTCCGAAGTTACGGTTTACTGAAATGCCGAGTTTAGGAATTTTGGATATGAGTTTGAGTATCCTAGTTTCCCGATTTCCTAGATTCGGGTACAAGGTTTCATATTCTGATCCCACTTCCTATTTTTGATATTAAGAATCTTCCAAAGCTCTTGTGTTTCCTAAGCTCCGAGTTCCACATTAAGTATGAAATGGGCATTATTACCGATTTTCGACTTCATCTATAACACGACGTGATTCCCGATATCCGACTTTACTTCCAAATTTCAATGTGAATAAATTCGATCTCCGACTAATTCCTGATCTCCAAATTCAGGTTATAATATGGATACGAGTTCCGATCTAATCATTTATTTTCTAATTTCAAATATGATGGACATGAGCCCGACCTCCAAATTGATATTCAAGTTCAAATAAAATGGGTATGATTTTCGACCTTAAGCAGGGTAGAGGCGAGTTCCAATTTAAGGCAGAAGGAAAACAAGAATCAATTTTTAGCCACAAAAAGAGGGAGACATGGCCGAAAATTGGCCACTAAGTATAAACCAATCAGAGTCCCCCAACTCCAACTACTTCCTCAAAGCTTTAATAACACGTTCCTTTCCTCTTCCCTTTAGTTGATTTTGTATCCCTCTCCCTCTTGTTCCAGCCTTCTTCTTCACTTCCCCTCTCAATCATCTCCATCAAATTTTCAAGCTTCACAAAGTTCCATCAATCCAAACCCAAATTCAGCAAGATTTCGCCTAAAAGAGGTAAGATTCACTTTCTATTCTTGATTTCTCTGAACTGTGGTTGTGTGAAATTCCACTTATCTTCAATTATTTGATGAGATATTGGCTGTATATGATGGATTATGGATGGATTAATAATGGAATCTTGAGTTGTAATTAAGATTAGAAGAAGAAAGCTAAGAGAAGTGGAGGATTGGGATGCTGTTTAAGTGAGAAGCCCCACGGTAGTCTATATGGCGGAGTGTACGGCTCCACCTACAGCCAGTTAAAATGGATGAAACCATTTTTAAATGAAACTAGACAATTAGGGCTTTCCATCCATACATCATATAAGGTCATTGGATTAGTATTGGGAGAGATATGAATTTTGGAAATTTGACCTAGATTAAGGAGGTTGATATTAGGCAGACTAGGTTTTTCAGGGCATAACTTGCTCTATACAACTCCAAATTGAGTGAAACCAATTTTGTTAGAAAGCTTACACATAAGAGAACCTCCCATGAGAATTTCCAAGTTTGTTGTGGTTCTAGTTACTCCCAGTGATTTGAAGAAATTGCCTTATGTCCAAACCGAGCCAAAACGGAATAGTTCTGGAAGGTCAAATTTCAGGACTTATAACTCGAGCTCTACTAAAGCAAATGAAATGGAACTTCTTGCAAATGAAAGGTTGTACTGTTAGCTTTCATAGGATACTAATTTTGAATGATTTCACTTGGATTTCTATTTTTAGTGAATTTTCACTTATAAGAGCACAATTCTGGCTAAGAACAGGACAACCTGAGGAAAAATACTTATCTCTTGAGTTATACAAATCAAAATGAGGAGGGACCAAAAGGATTGGAAACTAGATACATAAGGCTATGACATTCCAACAATTAGATTTAAATGAGTTAGATTGAAATAACGGTGAAGTATACCAAACTTGGGCAGAACAGGGGAGAATAAACCGAAAACTCTATTGATGCTTGAATTGAACTTGATGAACGATTCTATGAATATCTATATAATTGCTGATCCATATTGAATTGCAAGTTTGAAAGATTGTACTGGTTGTCTGGCACTATTCATGGGGAAGCGGATTTGATCTGTTATGCTGCTGAATTTTCGGCAGGACTTTATGAGAACTTATGCTATAGGTGATTATGCTTTGAATATATTTACATTTACATATCATGTTCATGTACATCATGCATGCAAGCATAATTAGAATATGATATGAGAAGCAAGGTAAGAGACATATCCATGAATGCTCAAATCATCCGTATGCATGATAAGATATGGAACGGAAAGTATAATAAGAACTTGCAAGAAAGACGTACCAAGCTAGCACATGAGGCATGGTATAGACCCAGCTAGCGTGGGCCAGAGCGATACTATCTAAGACTTGGGCTAGCCCTCGACCAGATTTAAGGGGAATAGACCGATGTGAGGGTCAAGGAAAGTAAACCCGTCACTCATGTATAGGTACGAGCTCGGACCTGAAAAGCAGGCTATTACCCAAGGGTGAGAGAGGCCATTCACCTCTGGGGGACCAAGTACAGAAAAGAGCAAGATCAAGTTGCAAGTTAAAGAAAGATACGAATTAAGTTAAGTGCACTTGCATATAGACAAGTATAAGCATCTTTATGTGCATCTTCAATTATCCCATTAAGTCATAATACTTTTATGATTCTTATTGAAGCATATTATACTATTCATATTTCTATGTCTGTCATATGAAATGGCAAGTGGCTGTTGAAATATCCCGCTTTGAGTAAGGTGTTTTCAACTTAAAATTGAACCACTACTTGTTTATATATGCTCATATTTTCATAATAAACCGAAGTGGCTGGAATGTTTATGATGACGGTGTAAGATTGATTTGAGCTTACCGACTGAGAACCTTAGGTTCTCACTGTCTGCTTGTATATTTTTCTTTTCCATAAACATTCCAGTACCCAAGTTGGAAATCAAGTGAGAGGCGGAGTACCGGGCCTTTCATTGAGCGAGAATTGGGCGTAAGCTAGACCAAGAAACTATTGAAGCTAGCTAACGACTAGTCGGATGTAAATGTTGTGTACTATGTTAGTTACAATTTCTTTTAAAGTGTAATTATTTTATTCTCTATATATCAAAGATTATTAGTCAGTAATAAAGTGAGTAGTTAAAGGGTCATGTATTATATTTTTCATATTTTAAAGATTTTCTTAGCACAGTGACAACTTTTTAATATAACTCCATGACTCGAGCATGGCTTATATGATAGAGGTTGTGATAAGGAGTGTTGGCTAAATCTTGGCCATCTATCCTAGGGTTTTCACAGTATAATTTCTATTGCTTCGATTCCGACAATTTAAAATACTGAAATCTTATTGATTTCTTTTAAATTGGTAAGCCGATTTTAGAAAAATCCTATGAGGTTTCCTATGGTTCTAATTTAATTCCATCAAGTCTAATCTTTCTAAATCACACTTAATTGGCTTTAAGTGAATGCTTAACCGAATCCTAATTAATCTCAATTATCCGATGAAAACCGAACAACTCAGTTAATAAAAATAAAATTTTTCGGACATTACACCCTCTACTTACTTGGCAACCAATTGGCGCCATCCATAGGGGTAGAAGTGGCTTAATTTTCAGCCACTCAAACTAGTGGTGTTAGCGTGAAATTTTGCTGATTCGATTCTGGTGGTTTAAAATACCAAATCTTCGTCAATTATCTTCAAATCGGCAAAACTTTAATAAATGACTTTGAGAGAATTTCTATACTTCTATTATAATTGTTCCTAAGCCTCATCCCTCTAATTAACAACTAATTAACTCCTAATTAATACTTAATTAACTCCTGATTGCCCTTACATAACTATTGAAACCAAATAAATAGATTAACGACATAAATTAGACATTTTCGCAAATTTGGAGTCCTTTTGTTTTTTGTTTTCTATGACTAATGGTATTTCCGTAATTTTGAGTAAGTCTAGGGGCACCCCACATCATTTTACACTAGACTGTCTCCATGGCCCAATCGGCAAAGATTTAAACTTCTATGGTTTTACCACATGATTCTACCTCGTTTGAAATCTCATTATGCTAATTCTACCAATGTGGGGATATAAAAGTCATTTTATGAAAAGTTCTATGGTTATTGTGGAAATAATTCTTTGGGGTCAAATTATAATTTCTAAAAATTATGGGCATCACTACAATTAACAAAAGTTTACAAGGGCACTTTGGTCATTTCCTAATTTTTAACATATGGCAGTGCCATATTTTCAACGGCAGTGTTACGCTACCCTATAATTCTGAGTGTGAAAATCGTTATGGTATAATACTACCTGAGAAATTCTTATATTGCTTAAGAGAAATAATTCAAAATTTCCATTATATTCTGCTTACGAAAGTGGGGATGTTACAGAAAGCACATAATATCTTAGCGGATATGCATGATATTGTGCATACTTAATTCATGGTAAAAATTTCTCATAATCTTGATCATACATAGCAAAAAGGAGCTTAATCATAGATTACACATAAGCACGTATTATAACACTTTATTCACATAAGTTCAAAGTGCATAAGGACACACATGATTCACATACATATTCATGCATAAATTTCGAAATTCACTTATATAAATAATCATATTTATATGCCAATCAAAGACTTCACAAATACTTCAAAGACTAGTTCAAAATTCTTATTTTTAAACCAAAGTTTAGAAAAACTCTTCAAGCAAGGAGCTAGATAGTTCATGTGACATTTCTAATGGGACCGTTAAATTAAATCTTTATGTTTAAGGTTATTTAATGTGATTAATAGTGTGATTTAGTCCATAGTCATAGTCCAAAGTCCATCGTCATAGTACAATGTTCCATAGTTCAAGGTCCATGGTTCATGTTCAAGTAAAGGTACTCCATGCATAGGTATAACCCAAAGAGGTCTCAAATAAGTATCATATAAGTCTCATAGTCTCATAAAAATTCAAATGAGTTCATCTAAACATAGGTCAGGGTCATGAACTCCAAGCAAAGGTAATGATTCATTTTATTAAGTTTTAGTTAGCTTTTAGTGTCTTATTGGTCCCAAAAAGAAACTATCACATAACTACCCTAATTCAATCATGCTCGAAGGTTTGAAAACACTTCAATGTAACAAACTAATTAAAATAACTTACTTATAGAAAGGTAATCCATGGCCAAAATATACATGAGGCCAAAAACAAAGCATTTGATTCAAAACTTCTCTTGCTTTTGCACAAAGCTTAATTAAGTGAAATTACATGATTTAAGGCACCAAATGAAGTTTATAAAACATTAAATCAAGAGAAATAGAAATGATAAACATGCTGTCCAAAACAGGGAAGAAAATACAATCTAACTTTTACTTAGAAAACCAACTCAAAACACAAGAAACTTATCATACAATTACTTAATATGATCACATAGATTCTCTAACATCAATACAACATTTAAGGGCTTAAAAACACTTACAAAAGCCTGCTGGAAGTGCACAGCCAATGGGTGCAGAATTTTGAACTCAAACATTTTCAAGATCATCAAGTTATTTAGGTAGAAAAATAGCTTATAATCTTACATACACTAAATCAAAATTTATTCCAGTGAAAACTTATTAATCAAGACATAAAATCAACCATTTAGATGCTTTAGATATATGATATAAATTAACTTAAACTGTTTTGGGCAGCTTATGAAACCCATTGAAACACAAACTTTCATGCACCAAAGTCATGTAAAATTAGCACATAAGCACATATAATTAAACTATAGATTATGTGACACCAATATAACAAATTTTCTCACTTCAATCATTCAAGAAACATGTTGGAACATTAGGCACAAAACAGGACAACCCAACTCTTTCACGTACAGCATGCATAACCCTTACAAAACATCACCATAATCATGTATTTTCATGTTCTTATGCTTCACAAACAAAAGGATACATATCTATATGATCTAACACTTAAATTTCATCAAAATACAGCTCCTAACATCTCAAGAACATAACTTACAGTGGCTGCCCTATACATGGCCGAGATTGAGTTTTGTGACAAGTTATGGTTATTTAGCTTCTAAACTTCAAAGCAAAGCACACAAGGCTTCTACACATAAAAATACAACATCTAAGGCATCAAACCAACACTTTAATATCATAAAATAGATGAGAAAGAATGAGAATATATTCTGCCCAAAACAGGACAGCAACATCTTTAAATGAAAATCACAAGTTGCATGAAAACACAAGTGAACATCATTAGAAACACAAATCCTTTCAAAAATTCATCATAAACCCAAACAATCACTAACTATTAGAAGTTCAAAATAACATCATATATTCTGAAAATAAACACCCAAAGCTTCAAATAACATCACAAGTTAGCAAGAAACTCATGCATGAACCTAAAAGAGTGAAAGAAAAACCCTACTTGAGTTAGCTCTTGAAAACTCCAACTGCACCAACTGTTGGGCAGCAGCTAACCACGTGAGATTGATGGTGTATGAGGCTAGTTGGAAAGAAAAACCCTACTTGCTTCTTTTTGAGGGATTGAATATGTGTTTCAATGATGAAGATTGATGGTGTATGAGGCTAGTTGGAAAGGGTGAAGATTTGGTGGTGTTTTTGTGAAGAACTTGAGAGAAAATGGAGGAGGAAGGGGGAGAGGAAGGCTGCACATTTTGGAGGTGCTTGAGGCTGAGGTAAAGGGTTCTAAAGTGTGTGTAGGTCTGATGGGGTGAGTCTTTTTATAGAAAAATGGTGGTTCTAGTTAGTCTTAATCATTTAATTAGTTATTGACTTAATTAGGTAGTTTTGTTAGTTAATTAAGATATCAATGGTTAATTACTCTAACCACCACAACAAAATTATTTAGACATGATATAATACTCATATTATATGGTGATTAAGGTTTAAGAAAAGATTAAAATAGTTTAACCCTTAATTAGTGCATAATTAGTGTTTTTGCTAAAAACTAGTTTTTGCAATTCAAGCTTTAATTAATAAAATACTTAGCAAATAATTAAATTTATTTAATATACCATTAAATCTATGTTTAATTATGTGTTAGATGATACTCAGAATTTTTTCAGAATTTTGTTATAATTTTTACTATTTTAGTGAATTTTAGCCTTAAATATGCCTATTTTGGGTTAATTAGCCTAATCAATTATCTAATAATTAAATGAAAAAAAAATCTCTGCTGATCCATGTGAAGTGCTGCGCCTATGTATCAGATTTTGGGTGACAAAATCTGTTATAACATGGTTAAGTCAAAAAGGTAAGGTAAATTAGTAAAAGTAATTTAATGAATTGTTGACTATTTGATGTCTTGGTTAGAATTTTGCTAATCCTTGTTCACATTTTGTTTGAAACTAATTATAGGGGCTGGAGGACTGTAGGGGGCATCCTAGGGCTGAAGGTTAGGCTTATTTGATTTTTTATTCAATTTATTTAATTTATTTTATGATTTATGACTTATTTTAGGCCTTTTTGATGTAACTAAGTATAATTAAGTCCAAAATAAATTCAAAAACTGTTTCGCCTAAGGTTGCAGCTGCCAAGGCCCAATTTGAGGTCCATTCACGTGGTCCTTCAAGCCCAAGCCCAGAACTTCAGTGATTCTTTGCCGTACTGCAAGTTAAAGTGGTCTTATATGGTTTTCGGTGTCCATTTTATACCTTCATAAAGTTATTTTTGTGTAATTACGTAAATATTGCTCAAATTTATTAAAATTTGATATTTATACTCAAAATTATGTTAGAAATGTATTTGTAATATTTTTGAGAATTTTTCAGGGCATTCTGGATAGTTTTTGACCTTCTGTAAGCCTTTTAGCGTTTTCTGTCATAGTTTCCTTTGTATTTTCTATTTTTTTTTTATAACTAATGATATTTTCGTAATTTTGACCAAGTCCAGGGGCATTCCTTGTTATTTCACACTTGGATACCTTTGTGGCTCAGTAAGCTAAGTCTTAGGTTTCTACGGATCTGCTATGTGGTTCTGCTCTATTTGAAACCCTATTCTACTAATTCTACGGATGCGGGGACCTAAATATCATTTTCTAAAGTCTTGGGATCAATAGGGAATTATTATCTGGGATCAAAGTGTAATTACAAAAAGCTTTGGGCAAAACTATAAATAACCAAAAGTTTACACTATAGGGGCATTTTCATCTTTTCCTAATTTTTAGTATATAGCAGTGCAGTAATTTCAACAGTAGTGTCATACTACCTTATAGTTTTAAGTGTGAGGATTGTCATGGCATAGCGCTATCAGAGAAATTCTCACATTGCCTAAGTGAAATAATTCAAAATTCCTACTACGCTATATTAAAGAAAACGAGAATGTTACATCCTCTACTAGAGTAACTAGAGAAACCCTTTTCACTTGAAAAATATTGTAACTCCATACTCTTGTGTGATTTTCAGTAAGAGAACGTATACACCAAACTTGTTGTTTCATTGTAACTTGACCCAGTAGTGGTTATAAAGTTAGCTTGGAGAGGCTGGTACAATACTACCCAATTTAGTTAGCTTGGATGGAGAGACTTGTAGAATACTACTTAGACAGTGAAGAACTCAATTGGCCATTTAGGCTTAGGTTTAGCTGAACTATTATAAATCTCTGTGTTTGTGTCTTTATCTTTCTCGTTTGCTTTCTAAAGTTCACATCTTTCCTTCTCATCTTATTAACTTAAAAAGTAAGTTTTTGAATGAAAGATAAGTATGCTTTTAGTAAATTCAATTCTCAAAGATAAAAACAAGATTCATCTAAGTCATATGCTTCCACATTCCATGTTGAAACGCACTTGGCAATATCTGTTTGAGTTTTATATTTCTCAAAAGCGCCCGAAAAGCATGATTTAACCCCCATTCTCATACCAATTGTCATCCACACTTCAAACTTAGTGGACTTACTCAAAGAATATGATTTTTGGCTCTAAGGGATATTAGAATGTTAATAGAAATAAATTGTTCCTTCTTTTCCCAATCATAGACCAGTGGATCAGTGACAGAAGGCTCAAGATCTATAAGCTCTAACGATAACATCTATAAGTCTATATAAAGCTAGGATACAAAGAAGAAGATAGAGATGCTATTCAAATATTTCCTAAGTTATAATAGTTTCATATGTTCATCCTTCTCGACTCTCAAATCCTCCAGAAAGTTACTCTTTGTAACTTCTATTTGAAGAAAATCTCTACTATTTTGTAATAGATAACATTTTCATTTTGAGGATTTAGAGAAGTCACTCACTGTACCTATTGAATTAAAACTCTAAAAAGAGCATTGAATCTGAGTGTAAACACAAATCTTGATTATATCTTTTGTAATCAGATCCGATAGTGGTCAAAATGAGTTTGGAGAGGCTAGGACAAATATTACTTGTTTAGCTTGGAAAGGCTTGGCAAAAATTACTCAATTGTAAAGCTTGGAGAAGCTAGAGAAAGACTACTCAACTGTAAAAGCTTAGAAAGGCTTGAAAAAGAACACTCGTAATATAAAAATCTCAACGAGGAGTTGGGGAGTGGACATAAGCATTTGGTTTGCCGAACTAGTAGAAAATCTGTTGTGTGATCTTTCTATCCCTCCTACTTTGATTTCTTCATTTACCACGTTTATAACATTGTGTGCATAATCGAATTTTTTTGAAACTTACTCTTGAACGCAAATATCTTTTAAGACTAATCGAATCGCTTCCGTAATCCAAGTTTTGGATTTGAGAAAGTTGCCTTACTAAAAATTTCAGGTTTCAAAATATAAATTGAAGCATGATTCAACCCCCTTTTCTCATGCTACCTTTCCCAACACCTTTAACCTCTGAGAACGTCACACATGCAAGAATGTTTTGAAAGTAAGATATGAAGCATGTGCATAAGTACATACAGCATCCTCATGCATGACCATGTATAAGAATGTATAAGGTAACATGAACTTGCAAGTTAATGAAGAGACATATCGAGCCTTCATCTAGTAGTGGGTTAGGGCGATATTGTCACAAATGATTACTTAGGGATAGCACTTGAGTAGATTAAAGGGAATAAGTTGGTGCGAGAGTCAGAGAAAGTAAACCTGGCAATTGCATATAGCAACAAACTCGGTCTTGGAAAGCAGGCTATTACCCAAGAATGGGAGAGGCCATCTACTTCTAGGGGACCAAGCATAGATGTTCAAGTTGCAAGTTAAAAAAAAAAAAAAAGACAGATGCACCTGCATGATTCAGTAAATGTGCATGCTACATATGCATTGATCCATTTTCTCATTATACCATACAACTACTATGATTATCATTGGGAATCATACTTTTACTGCTATTATACGTGCTCTAAAGATGTCAAGTGATTACTAAAAGTAATTTGCTCCAAGAAAAATGATTTCAAACTTAAAAATTGAACTTGTACCTATATGTACTTGCCCACATTTTTATAATAAATCAAAGTAGTTGCAATACTTACGATGACACCCTATGGGCTTAGTGGATTGAGTATACCTACTAAGAATTTAAATTCTCACTACCTGTTTTGTATGTCTTCGTAAATATTCTAGTACAAAGAATAGGCTTCAAGTCTATAGGAAGATTTTAGGACTTCTACCAATAACGGAATATAGGCTTGAGTTCAATACCTGAAATTCCAGCTGAGTGTCAGGGTGGGCTACTGGTATAACAAAGTGAAGACTACAAAATGAGACATATTCTATGTATAATAGTAGTTAAGTTTGAGCAAATTGTATTTTAAATTATATACCCATCTAACACTTCAGACGATAAATCCTTATGTATTAAGTAAATATTACACTGTAAGGGCTACATATTATATTTTTCTCAATTTTAAAAGTTTTGCAACACCTATAATAATCTTTACATATAATCTCATGACTCGAGCATGGCGTATATGTTTGGAATGTGTTATGAATTGTGTGGCATAATTTTTATTGCTCATATTATTATGAAGTATTATTTTCCCTAAAGGTGATTTGATATGATTATAATATAGTATCCATGTGGTTTTCCATGTTAAGAAACAGCTGGAACCACTATAATTCAAATACTTTACAACTATTTATTATCTACTGAGAATTTTCAATTCTCATTTTATTTCTAATGGTTTCAAATTAGTTAAGTAATGGTCCAGAGGAAGACAAACTCTTCCCACTACCAGGAACATGCGAACGTGTATTTTAATAAATTGTAGTTTCTTTTATTAGCCTATAGCCAATAGAACTTTACTTTTGCTCATGAATACTTTAGTGTATTTATGTATATTAATGTTTAACCTTGAACTTCCTGTGTAAATTTGTGCCCCTAGCTTTATTATGGACATGTGTAACATTTTTCATGAGCAATAGCTATTGTACGAATAAAATACTAAAAGACAAAAGAGTTTTTCGAAAAACTTTTGGAGAGTGCAATGTAAACTAAAAGGTATAAGAATGGTAACTGTATTATCTACAAGAATGGTAACTGTATTATCTACAAACATTTGAAAGCTTCCAATGACTATATTAAAGAGGCTCTATAAATTCAAGCATTTCAACCAGATGAAATGATGTTTTTCCAATGATGCTTTTTAGATATGTGTTGTCTTTATCAAGTAGAGCAAGGGTACTGTAGAAAGCAGCAACTAACCTAGTATAGACATCATCAAAGATCCTTAGGAAATTATTCCATTCTTGGAACTCGAATATTTCAACAATTTGAGGGAGGGAGGCGAAGTTTTCCATGGCAAAACTCCTTCAATAGTAGTGGGCCTGATAAAGAAGTTTCTGTGGAAGTTTTTCTGCATCTATTCATCATCGAATATGTAAGGAACGCTGTAATGTCCCTTTTTTGCCATGATGGTTTGAAATGGCAGAAGGTTGAAAATGGATGAGGGAATGTGTATAGGTTAGGTATATAGAGGGAAGTGTGAAGGTTAAAAAAAAAATCTTTGAACCAAGAAGATGAAAAGTGTGAGGTTTTTCTCTATGACTTGGAAAATGAAGGTTTGAATGAGAAGTTGGTGTTATAGGTAAGGGTTAAAGAGGGTAACTGATGGTTAAAGCATACGAACAGTTTTCAAGGTGAAAATGACATCATTCGAGTCTCTTTATTTTCTTGCTTGTTTAGATAGTGTCATCGTGCCAAGGAGAGAAGTAACCAATTAACCCACATTCTAAAATTGGTTTATGAGCTGAGGCATGAATCAACTTGCTAGTTATAAGAACCTTTTTGATACCAAGAATTTTATCCATTTTCTGATTTAATCATTTTGAATTCTTCTTTCTGAACCACTTCTGATACCATATTTATCTACTTATATTGCACACCATTCTTTCTCAACCATGTTAACAACCAATTCTAAGATAACGTTTTGAGATCGTTCTGAAGCACACTTTGATATTTAGGAACTTTCTCCAGAAAGCAAATTCAATTGGGATACAACAATCTCAACTTTAAGCTTTTGCTCAAGAGAGGGAGGTACGAGATGCAATATGAATGTATGTTCAAAAGCTAGTCATGTTCAGGAGGTTCCTTATATGATAGAAATGATCTTCAGCTAAGCGTTTAGTAAAAATGTCAGCAATCTGACCTTCAGTATTTATGAACCTTAGCTCAATATCTCCTTTCTGAACATGATTTCTTTTAAAATGATGCTTAATATCTACATGCTTAGATCTAGAATGCTGATTGGGATTCTTTGTGAGATTGATTGCACTAGTGTTGTCACATAATATAACATCCTCAATTTCGTGTCATGCTAAATTACCTCAGTAACCCTGAGTAATTAGGCACTTAATGAAAAATTATGGAATTAAGGCTTAATTAAAGGGTTAACTCGAATGAGAGCCAAAAAAATTCTTAATCGAGATTAGATAATCTCTAATGGAGCAAGTCCGAGCCTTTATAGCTTAATTAAGCACTAATCGCCCTTAATTAGCTTAATCGAGTTTAATTAAGGTTAATTAAGCTTAATCGTAAGATTAATTTTTGTTAATTGTGTTCTTGTGTGTTAATCACTAATCCTTGCTTAATCATCTTAATTAAGTTGTATGAGCACTTAATCACATGATTAAATTTAAATTTAGTCAACTAGACAATAAAGTAAAAAGTGATGTCATTAAAGCATAAAGCATTAGATAAGAGTACTTTATGTAAGAGTTAGTACATGTTTTGTTCCTCCATCATACATTTTGTCCTCCTAAATCTTAAATTTTCACAAGATCTCAAGAGCTTCTCCTTCCTCCAAGCCAAAATCGCCACCATCATCACAAGAGGAGCTATCATCTTCTCCTTCTCCTTCCTTGTTGTAGCGCCATTTTTGATAAAGAGGTAGTGATCTTCATCTTTTATTTTGTTTACTCAAGGAAGCTTGAAACTTGGTTCTCTCCAGGACCAAGATCTTTGAGTGAGAACTTGAGGAAATCTTTCATGCTCTTCATGAGCAAAGTTTCTATTTTTGGTTAAATATGTTCTTGACATTCTTCAAATATTCTTAAGTTTCTACTTTTAGAAAAATATGTTCTTGATGTTCTTCAAGTGTTCTTAAGTTTCTACTTTTGGCAAAATATGTTCTTGAATGTTCTTGATTGTATCTTGCTTAAAGTTGTTCCTTTTCTTATGATGAGTTGATGATTAGAAAAACTTCATCTTTTTATGTTTTCATGGTTTAATAAGACTATGAACATTCTAAAAGCTTTAAACTTTAAAAAGTTTGCTTTTTGATACACGAAAAGTGGCGCAAGTTTTAGTGTCATCATAAAGTCTTCTTTTGTTTTGCTTTGAAGACAAGAATACATGTAAAAGTCTTTGCTTTTTGGGATAATAAGCCCTTTTGAGTTAGAAAAATGATATATTGTCACTTTATGTCTTAGAAATCCAAACTTAAAGAAAAGACCTTTCACAAAGTTTCAAACTTTAATCAAGAACGAGACCTTTAAGTCATAAAGGTGTTGTTTTGCAACATTTAATTCATAAAGTTTAAATCTTGAATGAAAACAATGCAAAAAGATGTTAACTTTTATAAAGATCAAGACTTTTTAACCTTAAAGTTGATATTTCATACCCCTAGCTGACAAAGTAGGAATCTTTTTAATGTAGAGACAACTTCAAGTCATAAAATGGAGACCTTGATGGTCTTAGAATAATTAAATGAGTCAATTTTCATAAAGAACAAGACTTTTTAATTAAAAAGCTAGTAACTTGTATCACTTCAGTAAGGGAAATGAGAGATGGCGGTCCACAAAGATTCAAGGAATCTCTATGAGGGAGGCAAGGGTGACATGGAGGACCCTCCAACTTAGGGGTAACCAATATTGGCTTAGTCTGATTTGATTCAGTACTGCATGCCGACGATCACGGAATGAGCTCATATCCAAAAGCAGTCTATTTCAAAGGAAAGTAAAGAATGTTAAGCATGTGCTAAAAATGAAAGTAAAGTCAAAGTATAACCATGGTTAAGTTTATGATGATGCATGTCTTTGCATGTGTTTGTATTGTCCATTTGCATTATGAATGTTGATTCTATGTTTTAGTATATATGTTAGTTATGATGATGTAGTTATGATGTTAAGTTTAAAAGCAACCCGCTTCGGAGTTTAAGTTTTCAAAAACCATTAAAATTGAATTTATATCTATCCACTGCTTTTATAATTAAACCCGAAGTGACTGGGACGATGACGGTGACACTGTGTTTGTCTAGTCGCGATCCTACTAAGAAATTTAGTATTTCTCACTCCTACGTTTTTCTGTGTCATCTTCAGAGGATGTTGACGTCGGGCACGATGGTGATCTACGTTGAGTTCCCGGTGTGGCGTTGGCACTTTGACCCGGTGCTGAATTGTAACATCCCGTATAACGTAATAGGAAATAATAAAAATAAACTTTTATTATTTATAACCTTGCCCCTAAACTTTTTAGAAAATGACACTTAGGTCCTTAGATTAACAGAATTAGCAGAATAAGGTTTTAAACGAAGCAGAATCGCATAGTGAAAATGTAGAAACCTAAACCTCGGCCGATTGAGCCACGGAGGTATCCATATGTGAAATGACATGGGATGCCCCTAGACTTATCCATAATTACAAAAATGCCATTAGCCATAAACAACAAAAACCAGAAAGGGACCTCAACTTGCAAAACGTTTAATTTATACTGTAAATCGATTTATTCGATTTTATTGAATCTTTAAGCTTGATTAGAAATTAATTAAGGGTTGATCAAGAGTTAATTAGATGTTAGATTGGAGATAATTAGAATAGAAACATATAAACTTCACAAATTTCTTCACATCCACCGTTTTTCGCCTAATTATTCGGTTTTATCGAATAATTGAGAATAATTAAAATTTGGTTAAACAATTATTTAGAATCAATTGATTAACAATTACTTGAGTTTAGATATGAGAGAATTAAGTTAGGAGTATAGGAGATTTCATAAAATTTTATTGAAAACCGATTTACCGATTTAAAGGAAATTGGTAAAATTACGGTATTTTAAACTGTTGGAAACGAACCAGAATTCCAATTCTTTTACCCTACCTTGAGTGGCTGATAACTCAGCCACTTAACCCCCAAATGTGGCGCCACTTTGGCCACAACTTATGGGGAGGCTTGGCTGAATTTCAGCCACACAAGCTCCACCAATCACAAGCCAAGAAGCCACCTATAAATACCTCTTCAATCAGATTTTTCTGCCTCTCCTACACCCATTCAGACTGCGCCCTTCTCTCTTCTCTTTCAGCCCTCTTCTTCTTTTCTTCACTCACATAACTCCAGCCAACATCAAGCCCAATCAAGCTTTGCTCATCCAAGCCTTCAAAAATTCAGCAAAATCACTTAGAACAAAGGTAAGGGTTTAATATTTGCATCAATTCTGTGGTATTGGCTGGCTGAGTTTGGATTGTTTTTATCATCTTTGATGTGTTAAATGAATGCTTATGATGATATGTGATTGGTTTTGGGCTGTTTGTTTGATTAAAACCGAATTGGAAGCAAGAAAGAATGGAAATAGGAAGAGCTGATGGGTTAGAGAACCAAAAACCCTCAGTAATCCGTACGGCGGAGTGTACGGCTCTGCCTACAGCAGATTAAATTGGGTGGAACCATTTTTATATGAAACTAGACATCTAGGAATTTCCATAGACATATCATATAAGGCTTTTGGATTAGAATTGAGAGAGATATGAATTTTTGAATTTCGACCTAGGTTTTTGACTCTGGTTCTGGGCAGATTGGGTTATTCAGGATAGAACTCGCCCTATACTACTTGAAAATGAGTGAAACGAACTTTATTAGAAAGCTTACACATAGGAAAATATCCCATAAAAATTTCAGAATTAGATAAGGTCCCAGCTGTTCCCAGTGATCCAAGAAATTTGCCCTATGTCCAAACCGGGCCAAAATAGGGTAGTTTAGGAAGGTTAGAATTCGGGGCTTGTAACTCAAGCTCTACTAAGTCAAATTGAATGAAACCTTTTTTAAATGAAACTTTACCCTGTTAGATTTAATATGAGTCCAATTTCGTATAATTTGAGTCAGTTTTCGATTTTTAGTGGATTTTTACTTTGAAGTGTCTGATTCTAGCTAACCACTGGGCAGGCCGAGATAAAACCTAGATATCTTGAGCTATAGATATCAAAATTAGATGAGACTAAAGAAGTTAGAAAATAGACACATAGCACTTTAACATATCCAAAATTGAGGTCTAAATGAGTTAAATAGAAATTATGGCTTGATTTAGAAGAACCGAGTTGGCTGACTATGCTGAGGCAGAAGCTTTGCCTTAATGAGATTATTGTTATTATGAGTTCCATATTGAAATATGTATGCAATGTTGTGACCTTTGTGACAAATTGATATTCTGGTATACTGGCACTATTCACGGGGAAGCGGACTCGATCCGTTATGTTGCCGAAATTCCGGCGAAAATATGTGAATTATATGAATGTGATAAACATTTATGTGTTATGCTCATAAGATTCATATATGCAAGCATGATTTAAGTATGATATGAATATATTGAATGTGGATCCCTTCACTTGGAGGTAGTTGCACTTTGAATCCCTCCTTGTGAAGGCAGCTACCCTCTACCTTGGAGGCACGTGGTCAGAAGAGATCCCTCACTCAGAGGCACGTGACCAAAATGAGATCCCTCTAGGGCTAGAGGCACGTGAATCCCCTTGTGGGTGAGTCGATGTGACGACGGTCATGAGTCGAGCTGACGAGCTCACTCCAAGGTCAGGCTACCCAAGGGCAGTAAAGGCCAAAGACTAAAGACTCAAGACTAAAGATTAAAGCATATGCAAGCACCTCGCTCACATGAGGCATGGCATCGACCCAGCTAGTGTAAGTACCGAATGAAGGTCGCATATTCCTAAGGAATGTGACATGGCGATCACGCTCTGATGGGGTATGACATGGTGATCATACTTTGGAATGTGGCATGTTAAGATTTTATGATGAAAAGGAAGGAAAAGAAAGAAAAGTAAACTTTATGTATATGCATGAATTTAAGTACAAGTAAAGTTATGTGGATGCTATTGTATTTTATTATGTTTCAGCTACTATTCCTAATACAATTCATGAAATTTGTTTCATATGGGCTCTTTCAAATTGCTAAGTGTGTGAGTAAAATGAACTTTGCTTCGGATATTATATTTTTGAACTATAAAATTTAGCAGTTTATATAGCATGTTCACCCTTTTCATAATAAACCGAAGTAAACTAGAGATGACAACGATGACATAGCTTATGTTAGTTTAATAAATCCTACTGAGAATTTATAATTCTCACTCCTATGTTTATTTCCATGTTATCTCCAGATAGTTCAGCAGTTTCGAAGAAGGTCCTTCGAGCCGGAGTTGACTAGTAAGATTGAAGGTGGCCGAAGGTTGCTGCTAGACAAGGTCCGATTAAGTGACAGTAACAACTCCTCGGTGAAGTATTATGACTTAAGCATAGTACCATACTCGGGAGGGTGTTACATGAATGCCTCTATGCTGTCGGCGAATGTAGCGATGAGGGTCTACATCTTCCACAATCGTCAGTTTCAGACTCTCGTGAAGAGCCTATTTTTCCGACTGCATTAGCCATTCGACGAGGTTACTATGGATGACATCTACCCCTACTTTCAGCCACCGGGATACCCCACCGACGATGATGATGAGATTGACTCGGATATCCGTTTGACTCCGACTGTTTCATTGGATTCTGATCCCTCGGAGCCGTCTTATCCGAGCTACCATATGGAGACCAACCTCTCTGAGCCTTTCTATCTGACTCGTTTT
This sequence comes from Pterocarpus santalinus, assembly GCA_031439595.1. Classification (NCBI taxonomy): domain Eukaryota; kingdom Viridiplantae; phylum Streptophyta; class Magnoliopsida; order Fabales; family Fabaceae; genus Pterocarpus; species Pterocarpus santalinus. The sequence goes on from CM062527.1 coordinate 42,626,094, forward strand.
GTGGGATTTTACTGCTTGGGTTTGTCACAGTCTTTGGTGATTTGTCTATCTTCTGATTCTTCTGCTTCATTTGCTGGCCCAGCTTCACCTTTGATTCATGGGCATGGGTTCATTCATACCCGCGCTGTGCCCTGTGGACGAGGACGTGCTCGAGGAGGAGGACATGGTGGTGTTTCTCCCGCTGGATATGGGAATGATTTGCTCCCGCCTGATACCTGATGTGACGATTGCATGTGGAGCTAAGCACGAGGATAGCCTTTTGGTTGTAGTTATAGGGTTTTTATTCTGTTGTATGGTATGCTTGGGTAGTAGGGTTTTCTGATGTATTTCCTTTTATCATGTATTTGGTAGGTTTCTCGTGTGGCGTCGACGGTAGATATCAAATCCATTATTATCTTATGTGTGACTTTGGTATGACTATTATCATATTATTATGGATGGTCGTGGAATGAATGTTATCTTTATCTAAGATTGTGGTTATTCTCATTGCTTCTATTTATGTTAAATGTGATGTATGAATGAGATAGTGACATTTGTATTATATGTTCATGATGCAATCATAGCTCTTGATTTCAAAAACGGTTTACTTGTTTTGTAAAAAAACAATTTACCCTTATTTTTGTTAAAAGTAATTTTTAAAAGGTAATGTTAGTTCCGCGAGCAAAAGTAACAACTAATAATTCCACAATATGACTTAAGCATAGAATGGAACTATTAGGGTATTACATTTTGGGATCAGAGCAGATCATCCTTGAAGAGCTTGGGGATGGACTGACTATGTTTCTAAGCATACATGTTAGTTAAGTCATGCCTTGAGTCTCGTTTGTATGATGAGATGTAGGAGTTACATGTGCATAATCGTCTATTCTGAATGTGGTTAGTTGTTGGTTCACTCAACATAAATATTGAGCCTGATCAACTCAATGTCTTCTATTTTGTTTACCAGGAACTAATGGCTTCAGGAAGACGTGGTAGGCCCCATAACGAGCTAAAAGGTCCCGAGGAAGTCATGGGGATGCTCCGTGAAATGGCTGCTACCATGAGGGAGCAGGCTGCTGCTGCCCATCGCATGATGGAGTGAATGGAGCAAAGGGATAAGGAGAATCTCAAAGGGCATAATGGAGGAGCTGAGGTAGATCTCAAGTACCTCAAGTTTGCTGAGTTCCAGAAGGCAAACCCGCTGAGCTTCTGAGGAACGTACAACCCCGATCGAGCTGGCGAATGGATTACGGCCATTAAGAGATTTTCACGGTGTTGGCCCATACGAGGGAGTAGAAGGTAGCCTTTGCTACCTGGATATTGGAAGCTGATGCCGAGTTCTAGTGGGTAGGCATAAGGAGGCTATTGGGAGGAGCCCAAACCCATATCACCTGGGAGATTTTCAAGACGCACTTTTATGAGAAGTATCTTCCCGCATCTATGAGGAATGCGAAGGAGCTGGAGTTCATGAGTTTGCGATAAGGAACCATGAATATTGTTGAGTATATGGCCAAGTTTGAGGAGCTGTGCAAATTCTCGATGATCTATCAAGGGAACCCGGATGAGTGTTGGAAATGTGTGAAGTTTGAAGGGGGATTGTATGAGGAGATATTGGCATCTATAGGACCAATGGAGATCTGTGACGATGCTACACTCGTCAACAAGTGCCGTTTGGTGGAGGATTGCAACCGCAAGCTATCTGTTGCAAAGTTCGAAGCCTATAAGAAGAATTTGGCACAGCAAGGGTGGAAGTTCAAGCCCCAACCCCCCGAGGAAATCGTTTCAAGGTGGAGGTTTCAAAGGAATGCAACCCCAGAAGCCTACTGGGAATCCACCTAAGCCAGTGAATGGTCAAGCTTGCCCTAAGTGTGGCAAACATCATGGAGGACACCCTTGTTTAGCTGGCCAGAATATGTGTTTCTGATGCGAAAAGCCTAGGCATATGGCTAGAGACTGCACTATCAAGCTATTATCCCCTGCCAACAAGCCCTAACACCAAGGAAGGGTCTTTGCCCTTAATGCTGAAGAGGCCACTCAGTCTGATAATATGATCCAAGGTAAGTACGAGGTTAATGGTAGGACCTTAACTGTGTTGTATGATTCTAGAGCTACACACTGCTTTATTTCTCATGATTGTGTAGATAGATTAGGATTCCCTATGTCTGAATTGCCTTATATGTTAATTGTTTCTACTCCTGCTGGGAAACCAGTTAAGACTTATCATTGTTGCTTGGGTTGTCAATTCCAAATTGATGGTAGGTCTTTCTTAGCGAATTTGATTTGCTTGCCTTTGTCGAGTTTGGATTTGATTCTAGGCATGGATTGGCTTTTGGCTAACCATGCTATGATTAATTGCTCTGAAAAATCTATTATTCTTACCCCTATACCTATTAGGCCCGTGGAGCCTGTTAGTTTGTTTTTGAACTCTGTTAAGGTAGGAAGTAGTGAGTCGGGTGATCCGGGATATGTTCTCTTTATGGCAAGTGAAGTAGAACTCGAGTAGTATTGGATGGGATCCCCATAGTCAGGGAATACCCCAATGTATTTCCTGATGACATACCCGAGTTTCCCCCAGAAAGGGAAATCAAGTTTTCTATAGAGTTGGTGCTGGGTATTGGGCCAATCTCTATAGCACCCTATAAGATGTCCCCAATGGAGTTGTCAGAGTTGAAGAGACAATTGGAAGAATTGTTGGAGAAGAAGTTCGTATGACCTAGTGCCTCTCCTTAGGGAGCCGCGGTGTTATTTGTGAAAAAGAAGGATGGCAGTATGAGGCTATGTGTGGATTATAGGCAATTAAACAAAGTGACTGTTAAGAATAAGTATCCCTTGCCTAGAATAAGAATAAGGGTAAAGGAGGAAGATATACCCAAGACGACTTTTAGAGCAAGGTATGGGCATTATAAGTTTACGGTGATATCGTTTGGATTGACTAATGCCCTTACTGTTTCTGTGGATTATATGAACAGGATCTTTAGACCCTACTTGGACAAGTTTGTAGTTGTTTTCATAGATGATATTCTCATCTATTCAAGAACAAAGGAAGAACATTTGAGGGTTATGTTAAGGATCTTGAGGGAAAAGAAGCTTTATGCCAAGTTATCTAAGTGTGAATTCAGGATGGAGGAAGTAAAGTTCTTAGGGCATGTGGTGTCACAAGGGGGTATTGCTGTGGACCCAAGTAAGATTGAGGCTGTGACGAATTGGTAGAGTCCAACCTCAGCGACTGAGATAAGGAGTTTCTTAGGTTTAGCCGGTTACTACTGCAGGTTTATAAAAAGATTTTTCCCAAATATCTTTACACTTAACCAAGTTGGCAAGGAAGGATGCCCCGTTTATGTGGACGATGGACTATGAGAAGAGCTTTCAAGAGCTAAAAGGTAAGTTAACCTCAACCCGGTATTAGTTTTGCTGAACCCTAGTAGACTATTTGAGGTTTACTGTGATGCCTCTAGGAGAGGTTTAGGTTGTGTCTTGATGCAGAATAGGAATGTGGTGGCTTATGCCTCAAGATAGTTGAAGCCTCACGAGGTGAACTACCCAACCCATGACTTGGAATTAGTGGCAGTAGTGTTTGCCCTGAAGATATGGAGGCATTATCTGTATTGTGTGAGGTTTGAGGTGTTCTTTGATCATAAGAGCTTAAAGTAGCTCTTTGATCAAAAGGAGTTGAATATGAGCAAAGGAGATGGATGGAGTTTTTGAAGGATTATGATTTTGGGTTGAACTATCATCCTGGGAAGGCCAATGTGGTGGCTGATGCATTAAGTTGAAAATCCTTGCATGCGACATGGATTGGTCAAGGAGGATGAGCTAGTAAGGAGCTTTAGAGACCTTAACCTTGGAGTTATGTTGAGCCCCCATAGTTTAAGATTAAATTAGCTTAGGGTGACGAGCGATTTCAAGAGTCAAATTGCTCAAGCCTAAGGTGAGGAAGAGGAGTTCTTAAAAACCCTAGCATTAGTAAAAGAAGGAAATTTTAAGGGTTTTACCCAAGGTATAGATGGACTATGGAAATTTGAAGGAAGGGTCTGTGTATCCGCAAGTGGTGACCTCTGAAAAAGGATTTTGGAGGAGCCTCATAAGAGCCATGTCACCATACACCCCAGTATGACAAAGATGTATCAAGACATTAAGAAGGTGTTTTGGTGGCCAGGTTGAAGAAGGATGTTGCGGAGTTGGTAGCCAAGTGTTTAGTCTGCTAGAAAGTAAAGACTGAGCACCAAAAGCCCTCTAGTATGTTGTAACCATTGGAGATCCTAGAATGGAAATGGTAAAGTATCTTATGGACTTCGTGATGGGTTTACCCAAAACGCAAGTTGATTTCGATGCGATATGGGTAATTGTTGACAAATTAACCAAGCTGCTCACTTTTTGCTTATTCGAGCTACTTATCCTTTGAAAAAGTTAGCCCAGCTGTATATTCAAGAGATAGTAAGACTGCATGGCATACCTTCAACCATAATCTCAGAAAGGAACCCGAGATTTATGTTTAGATTTTGGGGAGCCTTGCAAAAGGCATTTGGGATGAAGCTTTGCCTAAGTACAGCTTGTCACCCCTAGACAGATGGATAGTCAGAGAGGACTATCCAAACTTTGGAGGATATGTTGAGAGCTTGTGTGTTGGACAATCGAGGAAGTTGGGACAAATACTTACCTTTGATTGAGTTTGCCTATAACAATAGCTATCATGCAAGTATTGGTACCACACCCTATAACAATCTCCCCTGTGTTGGTTTGAACCGGGTGAGCAAAGCTTATTAGGACTTGATCTGGTGAGGTAGACCATAGAGCAAGTCAGAAGGATTAGGGATAGAATCCTTATAGCCTAGAGCTGTCAAAAAATTTATGCAGATAAGAGGAGAAAGCCTCTAGAGTTCCAAGAAGGAGAACATGTGTTCCTGAAAATCATTCTTACGACTGGTATAGGTAGAGCCATGAAGGTCAAAAAGTTAAGTCCCCGTTTTCTTGTCCCTTTTCAAATTTTAAAACATGTTGGGTCAGTTGCTTACCAAATGGTCTTACCTCCAAATTTGTCAAACCTTCACGATGTCTTCCATGTGCCTCAATTGAGAAAATACCATTCCGATCCTAGTCATCTACTTGAGCTTGAAAGTGTACAACTAAGGAAGAACCTAACTTTCAATCTACTGCCGTCTTGAATCGTGGATTGTGGGGCAAAACAGCTAAGGAGTAAGACGATACCCTTCGTCAAGGTGGCTTGGGGTAGAGGAAATATGGAAGAGTATACATGGGAGCTAGATGCCGAAATGAAGAACGAATATCCAGATTTGTTTATAGGTAACGAATTTGGTCGGGAAAATTCTTTTTAAAGGTGAGGAGAAATGTAACATCCTCAATTTCGTGTCATGCTAAATTACCTTAGTAACCCTGAGTAATTGTGCACTTAATGAGAAATTATGGAATTAAGGCTTAATTAAGGGATTAACTTGGATGAGAAAAGTCAAAAGGATACTTAATCGAGGTTAGATAATCTCTAGTGGAGCAAATCCAAGCCTTTATAGTTTAATTAAGCACTAATTGCCTTTAATTAGCTTAATCGAGTTTAATTAATGTTTATTAAGCTTAATCGCAAGATTAATTTTTGTTAATCGTGTTTTTATGTGTTAATCACTAATCCTTTTTTAATTATTTAATTAAATTGTATGAGCACTTAATCACATGATTAAATTCAAATTTAGTCAATTAGACAATAAAGTAAAAAGTGATATCATTAAAAAGCATTAGACAAGAGTGCTTTATGTAAGATTTAGTGCATGCTTTGTTCCCCTATCATCCATTTTGTCCGCCTAAATCTTAATTAACACAAAATGAAGAAAATATCTCCCTCCTTCCTCCCTTTATGTTGGATGCCACTTTCAAGCACACACACACACATACTCACATTTTCATTTTCACTCATCCTATTCTCTTTCCTCAAAGCCAAATCCTCCAACTTCTCTCTAAACTCTCTCATCTTCTTCTTTATCTTCTTCTTCCTTTCTCCACCACCACCACCCAAAACCACTCACTTGGCCCTTCAAGGACCTCATCTCTGGATCTTTGGAGACAAGATCTAAACACTACAACCTCTAATTTCAAAAGATCTCAAGAGCTTCTCCTTCCTCCAAGCTAAAACTGCCACCCTCATCACAAGAGAAGCCATCATCTTCTCCTTCTCCTCCCTTGTTGTAGCGCCATTTTTGATAAGGAGGTAGTGATCTTCATCTTTTATTTTGTTTACTCAAAGAAGCTTGAAACTTGGTTCTCTCCATGACCAAGATCTTTAAGTGAGAACTTGAGGAAATCTTTCATGCTCTTCATGAGCAAAAGTTTCTATTTTTGGTTAAATATGTTTTTGATGTTCTTCAAGTATTCTTAAGTTTCTACTTTTAGAAAAATATGATCTTGATGTTGTTCAAGTGTTCTTAAGTTTCTACTTTTGGCAAAATATGTTCTTGATGGTATCTTACTTAAAGTTGTTCCTTTTCTTATGATGAGTTGATGAGTAGAAAAGCTTCATCTTTTTATATTTTCGTGATTTGATAAGATTATGAATATTTTAAAAGTTTTAAACTTTAAAAAGTTTGCTTCTTGATACACGAAAAGTGGCGCAAGTTTTAGTGTCATCATAAAGTCTTCTTTTGTTTTGCTTTGAAGACAAGAATACGTGTAAAAATCTACACATTTTGGGATAATAAGCCCTTTTGAGTTAGAAAAATGATATTTTGTCACCTTATGTCGTAAGAATCAAACATTAAAAAAAAGACCTTTCACAAAGTTTCAAATTTTAATCAAGAACGAGACCTTTAAGTCATAAAAGTGTTGTTTTGTAACATTTAATTCATAAAGTTTAAATCTTGAACCAAAACAATGCAAAAAGGTGTTAACTTTTATAAAGATCGAGACTTTTTAACCTTAAAGTTGATGTTTCATATTCCTAGTTGACAAAGTAGGAACCTTTTTAATGTAGAGACAACTTTAAGTCATAAAATTGAGACCTTGATGGTCTTAGAATAATTAAATGAGTTAGCTTTCATAAAGAACAAGACTTTTTAGTTAAAAACTAGTAACTTGTATCATTATTATATAAAGATCGAATTTTTAAGACAAGAGCTTAATTTTAGAGGCACTTACTTTCATAAAGAATAAAACTTTATGACTACTTTATACAGAATGATAACTTTAATAATGTTTAAGGTAAAACCTTGATATGTTAATAATGAAAGCTTGAAACTTTGTAAGTTGAATAAGTTAAAAATCACCCTTGGTGATTAGTGAACATAGTGTTGTTGGGTTCATGAGTATGGTTATGCGTTGTCATGACCCAACGATTAGAGGGATCTCGAACTCCTTAGGACAAAAGTATGATTAGGGCCTCTGAGTATACCATGAACCTAGGAATCACTAAGTGCACTATCTCAAGAAAAGGAAACAATCACTTAACGTAATTAATTTGAACAAATATTCCATAAGACATGTACTTAAGTAAAGAATAATTTTATATGAGAACTAAGTAACTAAAAGACCACATACACATATCTTAACTATGTGATTCTCTCATGGGTAACCATGAGAAATCATATGATGATTCATAAGATTCTTCACAAAGAATAACGCAATTATGAATCCCTCTAGGGTATGAATGTATGATGTCATTCGATATGATGAATGACAAGTTTGATGGAGCTTTGTCTCATGATTGAATGACATGATTATGATGGATTATTGATTGAAAGTTGTGATTAGCATTTTAGGGAAACTCCAGTCTAGCCGTTATGCTGCCGGATTTCTATCAAAATTATAGACTTAGTCATACCATTGCATGTGTTTAGTGAAAGAAGCATTACGCATGTAAAGTACAATGATAAGAAAAGAATTAATGGGACATGACCCTTCAATTACTTCGGTAAGGGAAGTGAGAGACGGTGATCCACAAAGATTCAAGGAACCTCTATAAGGGAGGCGAGGGTGACATGGAGGACCCTCCAACTTAGGGGTAACCAATATCGGCTGATTTGGTTTAGTACTGTGTGACGATAGTCACAGAATGAGCTCATGTCCAAAGGCAGTCTATTTCAAACGAAAGTAAAGAATGTTATGCATATGCTAAAAATGAAAGTAAAGCCAAAGTATAACCATGGTTAAGTTTATGATGATGCATGTCTTTGCATGTATTTGTATTGTCCATTTGCGTTATCAATGTTGATTCTATGTTTCAGTATATATGTTAGTTATGATGATGTAGTTATGATGTTAAGTTTAAAAGCAATCCGCTTCGGAGTTTAAGTTTTCAAAACCATTAAAATTGAGCATATATCTGTCCACTGGCTTTATAATTAAACCCGAAGTGGCTGGGACGATGATGATGACATTGTGTTTGTCTAGTTACGATCCTACTGAGAAATTTAGCATTTCTCAATCCTACGTTTTTTCATGTCATTTTCAAAGGATGTCGACATCGGGTACGGTGGTGATCTATGTTGAGTTCCCAGTTTGGCATTGGCGCTTTGACCCGGTGCTGAATGTCTCCGTGCTATTGGCGAACGTAGCAATGAGGGTCTACATCTTCTGAGACCGCCAGTTTCAAACTCTTGTGAGGTGCCCATTTTTCCGACCACATCAGCCATTCGGCGAGGTTACTATGGATGATATTCGCCCCTACTTTCAGCCACTTAGATAACCCATCGACGATGATGAGACCAACTTGGATACCTGTTTGACTCCGACTATTTCATTGGATTCCGATGTAACATCCCCACTTTAGTAAACAAAAAGTAATGGAAACTTTGAATTATTTCCCTTAAGCAGTGTGAGAATTTCTCAGGCAGCGCTATGCCATGACGATCCTCACACTTGGAATTATAGGGTAGTGTAACGCTGCCGTTCAAAATATGGCACTGCCATATGTTAAGAATTAGAAAATGACAAAAGTGCCCCTATCAACTTTTATTAATTACAATCTTGCCCAAAAGTTTTGGAAATTATATTTTGACCCCAAGTGAATATTTCCATAATAATCCCAGAACTTTTCATAAAATAACATTTATGTCCCCACATCGGTAGAACCACTAGAATGGGGTTTTAAACGAAGCAGAATCACGTGACGAAACCATAAAAGTTTAAATCTCTGCTGATTGGACCATGGAGGCAGTCTGGTGTGAAATGACGTGGAGTGCCCTTGGACTTGCTCAAAATTACAGAAATGCCATTGGCTGTGGAAAATAGAAAATAGAAAAGCTTCGAATTTACAAAAAATAATTATTTCACGTTAACAAGCAATTTATTCGATCTTATTGACTAAGTAAGGTTAATTAGGAGTTAATTAGAGGGATTAAGCTTAGGAACAATTAGAACAGAGATATATAAATTTTCTCAGAATCATTTAATAAAGTTTTGCCGATTTGAAGAAAATCGGCGAAGATTCGGTATTTTAAACCACCAGAACCGAGCTAGTAGAATTTTCTACTGGAATCCTTCACTTAAGTGGCTGAAATTCAGTCACCCCTACCACATATGAGTGGCACCAAGTGTTGCTCAAGATAGTGGAAAAACTTGGCCTTACCTTCATCAGATTTTTATTATTTTCGCCTTGCTGCTCAGTTTTATCAAATACTTAAGATTAATTAGCATTCGATTAAATTTTTCTTAGAGCCAATTAAGTATTATTTAGAGAAATTAGATATGAGAGAATTAGATTGAAAGTATAGGAAACTTCATAGGATTTTTCCAAAACCGATTTATCGATTTAAAGGAAATCGGTAAGATTTCGGTACTTTGAATTGTCGAAACCAAATCAATAGAAATTATACTACAAAAACCCTAGGATGAATGGCTAGGATTTAGCCAAACCACCCCGTCATGTGGCGCCTTGATCAGCCATTGAGGGGGGGGAAGTTAAACCAAAATTTATGACAAAGTTACATCCACCAATCAAAGCAAAGTGCCTCCAAAATATCTCTACCTTTTCCTTCTTTCCCTTCTCATCATTTTTGGCCTCCCCACAACCAGCCTCATTTTCCCACTTTCCTTCATCTTCTTCCACTTCCTCTCATCCCCAAACTCAAGCTCCAACCATCAATTTTACTCCAAGATCAAGTTCCACCAAGATTTCACACCACCAAGATAGGAATTCCAACTTCTTTTCTTGTTTTCTTTGAATTGGGCTGATTAGAACTCCACTTTCTTCCCTCCTTCTTGTATGATTCTGATGTTATCTTGGGTGATGATGATGAATTAAGGCTGGTTTAAGTTGTATATGTGAGTTTGAATTGAAGATTGGGTGGATTGATTTAAGGAAAACATGAATTCAAGAAGAACTCAAGAAGTTGTTAGGGTTTTCCCCTCGACGGTCTGTACGGTGGAGTGTACGGCTCTGCCTACAGCCGTTTGATGAATCTATTTTTATATGAAACTAGATATTCAGAGCTTTCATACGTATAAAATATAAGGCCATTGGATTAGTATAGAATTAGTTATGAATTTTTGAAGTTTAACCTAGAAATCTAGATTCTTATCCGGGCAGTATGAGTTGAGAAGGGTATAACTCACCCTATACAACTCCAAATTGAGTGAACTCAAGGTTGTTTGAAAGCTAACATGTAAGGGAATATCCTATAAAAATTTTAGAATGAGATTCGTTGCCATTTGTTCCCAACACACCAATGAAATTGACTTAAGTTCAAACCAGGCTGGAGCAGGGTAGTCCAGTAGGGTCAAGTTTCGGACTCATAACTCAAAATATACTCATTCAAATGATATGAAACTTAATTCATTTGAAAGCTTGTTCTGTTAGCTTTCATTTAATATAAATTTTGTATGATTTCATCTAGATTTCTATTTTTAGTGAATTTTCACTTATAAGAGCACAATTTTGGCTAGGAACAAGACAACCTAAGGAAAAATACTTATATCTTGAGTTATACAAATCAAAATGAGATGGGACGAAAAGGGTTGAAAACTAGACACATAAAGCTATGACATATCCAAAATTTAGACTTAGATGAGTTGAATTGGGCAAAGGGTGGATTATACCAAAATCTGGCAAAATAAGAAGGAGTAAACTAAAAACCCCATAGATGCTTGAATTGAACTTGATGAATGATGCTATGAATATCTATATAATTGCTGATCCATATTGAATTGCAAGTTAAAGATTGTACTGGTTGTCTGGCACTATTCATGGGGAAGCGGACTCGATCCGTTATGCTGCCGAATTTTCGGCAGAAATTTATGAGAACTTATGATATGGGTGATTATGCTTTGAATATATTTACATTTACGTGTCATGTTCATGTACATCATGCATACAAGCATAATTAGAATATGATATGAGAAATAAGGTATGAGACATATTCATGAATGCACCAAGCATCCCCATGCATGACAAGATATGAAAAGGAAAAGATAATAAGAACTTGCAAGAAAGACGTACCAAGCTACCACGTGAGGCATGGCATAGACCCAGCTAGCATGGGCCAACACGGTACTGTCTAAGACTTGGGCTAGCCCTCGACCAGATTTAAGGGGAATAGACCAGTGTGAGGGTCGGGGAAAGTAAACCCATCACTCATGTATAGGTATGAGCTCGGACCTGAAAAGCAGGCTATTACCCAGGGGTGTGAGAGGCCATTCACCTCTGGGGGACCAAGTAGAGAAGAGTAAGATCAAGTTGCAAGTTAAAGAAAGATATGAATTAAGTCAAGTGCACTTGCATATAGACAAGTGTAAGCATCTTTATGTGCATCTTCAATTATCCCATAAAGTCATAATGCTTTTATGGTTCTTGTTGAAGAATATTACATTATTCGTATTTCTATGTCTGTCATATGAAATGGCAAGTGGTTGTTAAAATGTATCCCGCTTCGAGTAAGCTGTTTTCGACTTAAAATTGAACCACTATTTGGTTATATGTGCTCATATTTTCATAATAAACCGAAGCGGCTGAAATGTTTATGATTACGCTGTAAAATTGGCTTGAGTTTACCTACTGAGAACCTTAGGTTCTCACTGCCTACTTGTATGTTTTTCTTTCCCGTAAACATTCCAGCACCCAAGTTGGAAATCAAATGCGAGGTGGAGTACTGAGCCTTTCATTGAGCAAGGATCGGAGTAAGCCAGACCAAGAAACTATTGAAGCTAGCTAACAACTAGTCGGATATAGACGTTGTGTACTATGTCAGTTATAATTTCTTTAAAAATGTAATTATTTTATTCTCTATGTATCAAAGATTATTAGTCAGTAATAAAGTGAGTAGTTAAAGAGCCATATATTATATTTCCATATTTTAAAGATTTCTTAGCACAGTGACAACCTTTTAACATAACTCCATGACTCGAGCATGGCTTATATGATAGAGGTTGTTACATTTTTGGTATCAGAGCAGTTCGTCCTGTATGGGCTCGTGGATGGACTGATTATGCTTCTAATGCATACTCTGAGAATCTAGATGCACCATGCTTTAGGCCTTTGCGTGAAGAGGGCATAGAAATATTATGCATGGTGGCTTTGTTGTGAGTGTTGTGGACTACCTGTTGCACTTGACTGAATGTTGAGCTTGATTACCTCAATATAAGGTTTTGTATAAACAGATGTAACACCTCTATCATATAAGCCATGCTCGAGTCATGGAGTTATATGAAAAGGTCGTCACGATGCTAAGTAAACTTTAAAATGTGAAAAATAGAATACATGGCCCTTGTACTGCTTCCTTCATTTCTGACTAATAATCTATGATACATGGATAATAAAATAATTACCCTCTAAAAGAAGTTGTGATTAAGATAACTCGCTCGGCGCTTTTGATTTGGCTAGTGCCCAATTCTTGCTCAATGAGTGACCTTGTACTCGGCCTCGTGTTTGACCTCCACTTGGGTACTGGAATGTTTACGGAAAGAAAAGCATACAGCAGCAAGTGAGAACCTAAGGTTCTCGCAGAGGTAAATTTAAACAAATCTCATAATGTCGCCATAAACATTCCAGCCGCTGGTTTATTATGAAAATGTGAGCACAGATACATAAACAAAGTGGTTCAATTTTAAATGGAAAGCATCTTTCTCAAGGGTTATGTTTTAACAATCGCTACATATTATATATATGACAAACATAGAAATACCAGTGTGCAATATGCTTCAACAAGAATATTAATGATCTTATCATTTAACGGGATAACCGAGGATGCACATGGAAATGCTTGTACATCTCAGTATGCAAGTGCACTTGACTCAATCAGATCTTTCTTTTCCCTGCATTTGGTCTTACTTCTGCGCTTTGGTCCCTGAGGTGAATGGCCTTTCTTCACCCCCTGGTAATAGCCCGCTGTGGTTCGAGCTCGTACTCTATACATGAGTGACTTTTATTTTCCACCCTCACACCGGTCTATTCCCCTTAAATCGGGTCGAGGGCTGGCCCAAGTCTTGCCACAAGATCGCTTACACCACGCTTAGTCTATGCCATGCCTCACGTGGTAGCTAGTACGCCCTTCTTGAAAGTTCTCGCCATCTTTCCTTTCCATATCTTGTCATGCGTAAATGCTTTTTGTGCATATATGAATATGCTCCTCATATCTTATTTTGCATATCATATTCTAATTATGTCGCATGCATGACATACATGAACATAACATGTGAATGTAATATATTCAAAGTATAATCTCTCATAATTCATATAATACTTAAATTCATACTTGTATATCTAAACCTTATGAGCATAACATTCATAGATTTCGTAGCAAATTTGAAAGATAACTATCAGATCTCAAGCTTCCCTCTACTTAATAGTGCCAGCTTACTACGGGCAGTTCAACCATAGTAACATAAATCAATTTAACACATATATATATCAAGATTAAACTGGTCATCCTCAACTCAAACTTTGTATGTCCACCGACTCTTGTGAAGTTATCATTTTGGCCACTCCTGCCAATTCTATTCGGTTCTGCCTGAAACTTCTATAATCCTTCATTATCTCTATTCAACTCATTTAAATCTGAAATTTGGATATGTCATAGCCCTATATGTCTACTTTCTAACCTCATTGGTCCCATATCATTTTGATCCATATAACTCAAGATATTTAAATCTTTACTTCAACTCGTTCAGTCACTAACCCGAGTTACACTCCTGGAAGTATAAATTCACTAAAAATCGAAACTAAGCTCAAAACTTACTAAATTGGTCTCATATCAAAGCTAACAGGACAACCTTTCATTTGCCACAAGTTTCACTCCATTTGCTTAAGTACACCTCGAGATATAAGTCCTGAAAGTTGACCTTCCTGAACTACTCCGTTTTGGCCTAGATTGGACATAGACAACTTCCTCGAATCACTGGGAACAATTGGGACCATAACAAACTCGGAATCTTATATTGGGGTGTTCCTCTATGTGTAAGCTTTCTAACAAACTTAGTTTCATTCTGATTTGGAGTTGTATAGGTGAGTTATATTCTCCTCAAGTCAAATCACCCTGCTCGGATGAAGATCCTGAACCCTAGGTTAAACTTCAAAATTCTGCATCTCGCTCAATACTAATCCAATAACCTTATATGATATACCTATGGAAAGCCCTGGATGTCTACTTTCATCTGAAATTAGTTTCATCGGATTTGAGGGATTGTAGGCGGCGCCGTACGCTCCGCCATACGGACTGCCGTGGAATCTCCACTCAAGACAGCACCCCATCCATCCATTTCTCTTGTTTTCTTCTTCTAATTCTAATTTAACTCAAAATCCTCTATGAATTTAATCACAATCCATCATAATACATCCAATAATTCATCACATACGCAAAGAAGAATTCAATCTCATGCAATCATAGAGGAAGGACTTTAAGAGTAGAAGTAGAATCCTACCTCTTGGAGTATGATCTGCTGAATTTGAATTTGAGTCAAGGAAGCCTTGACAAAGCTTGGAGGTTTGAGAGAGTAGATTGAGAGAGAAAGAAGCTGAAGTGAGGAACGTAAGAATGATGAGCTGAAGAGGAGGAGGAGGATACATATATATAGACAAAGCTTCAAGTGGTAGTTAGAATAAGTGGCTTTGATTGGATGAAATTTTTAGGCAAGGTTCGCCATGCCTCTCCCTTTTGTGTTAAAATTGCTTTCACGCCGCCCCAAAACCGGATACGCCGTTTCTATCCGGAAGCTCGGAGCTCGCTCTATTACACCTTTAAGCTCCGAACTCGTGTTATCCCGGGGCTTGAGACCGGAGCTGAAGTCGATGGTCGTAACTTGTCCCATCCCATCGTGACTTGAGGAAATCTTGTATCGAGGTCGGAGGTCGGGAAGCCATGCACTGGCAATCCTATAATCTCTGAACTCCTATTTGAACTCGGGAATGCCAATGCTGGATGTAAAATCTGATACCGTGAATTCGTGGTGGAAATTGGCTCAAGGGTCCTAACTCGTATCCACCCCAATTGAGTTTAACATTACCTAACTCGAATTCAATCACATTTCCAAACCCAAATAGTTAAACTCAAGTCGTGGACTTATACACGGTGCGACATCTAAGTCGGGTATATTTTCCTTGAGACATGAAGTCGGATCTCGTGGAAATAGTTCATGTTCTGATGAGAGGGCCAAGTCGGAAGTTGTGAAATGACTAAAATATAATAGTTTAAATCGGAGGTCGGAAATTATACCCAATATACTTGAACTTCGTGAGATTGGAACTTGGAGTCCCTAAATTGGAATATGAAGTCAGAATCCTAATAATCAAAATTGAAGATGAAATCGAAATCGGAAGGACATGAAGTCAAGACTAACTCGAACTCGGAAATAGTCATCCTATTGAAATCCAAAATGAAGTCGAAATTGAATTGGTCAATCCTGATGGCTGAGCTAAACTCTAAATCGGACGTTACATTACTACCCTTCCTTAAAAGAATTTTTGTCCTCAAAATTCTAGGATTAAGAAAGGTCAAGGAAAACCCTTTTAACTTATAGGGATACTCCTTCTCTCTAATTTGCATTTGGTCATGAGATTGCTTGCCGCAGCTATGAGGTATTGTCTTAGTACTGACAAAGGATCCATAAGTGGTTATGTTACGCCCAAGCTTGTCTTATTTCTACGACGCTTTAAATTACCTAACTTATTGGAGACTCTTACTCATCTCCCTTGCTCTATACTCTGCTACTCCTACTGCGGGTAGTTGCTAGGTCTTCGCCACTTGTACATGAGACCTTGAACATTCAACTCAATTTAAGATTTGAAATTGCAAAAGATTGGCGCTATTATAGCAATTGTCCCAGTCCAGGAGGTCCGTATTTTCTTTCCCAAGATTCTTACTTGGTTCGCTACCTCTAATTTGATAACAAATTTGCCTCCAATATGGTTCTTGAGAAACATGGTCTTAGGCCTCTCCTCATTCATTATAACTAGGAGCCTTATCTTAAAACTCCTTCTTTTGGTAAATATATATATAGTGTCTAGTATTCGTAGGAGCATTTTAGGTTGCTTCTACTATATGGATTGAGTTCTTTCTCTATTAGTCTGATATCCTCCTTGATTCCTAGTTATTGAGATATAGGCAATTTGATGTAAAAAGAAACCAAGATCAAAAGTCAGATCCTTCTTATTGAAGTCGAGAGTTCCTCACTATACCGCCTTACAAAAGGCCTTTCGAATATCCATGCAGAGTTGTCGAGATCATATGGATGCCAAAATATACTTTGCTTTTACCGACATTCTAATTCATCATCAAGTTCATCGAAAGTAAGTTCCTTCCCTTATCATATGTCTCACCACTTGCACACTATGTTTTCTAGTAAACTGCTTAATACTTGTGTCTTGGGTCCTAAATACCAAACCGAAAAAGTTCTCATTACGAAAAATCATTGGCTATCGCAGTAATCAATGTCAATAAATAGTGATCATAGTGGCTTCGCCAAAGTTTTTCGAGAAATTTATCAAGCCATAACCAAACTCTTGCCTACCTGATTTTCTTTGATCGTTGACTAATCCCCTTCCGTTAGGTTTTAGGTGCAAGGCTAGAATTCTTCTAAACTATAACTATGGTCCTTGCTTCAAATCCTTCCTTCTCTTGGCGGACTTTATTCTACTTTTTCATTATTTGCTCATTAGACCTTGTGTCGCCCTTGTTGAATTTCTCAATGATTATTGGGATAGCCAAAGTCCTTGCCATTCTTTCTACTTTCTTCAATTGGTTAGCATGGAGATTTCTCAACTATTGTGTTGATGGTTGCCTCCCACTTTTATGGGCACTGGTAACACTCGTTGGGGGTTTGTCCTAATACCATGTATGCAGATGCATTTTGTAATGGCTAGATTTTATATTACCCTAACTCATAAGCTCCTTGCCTACTTTTCATAACTTCTACCCTAGGATATAATCCATTTGTTGTGAGAAATGGAAACAATGGTCTCGCTATCCTGTCGAAGTTTCCAATACGATGGTTTCCCATATGGTCACCCATCTCCCTTTACTGTCTGAGCACGCTAACTACCGAGTTCTAATGGAACTTAGTGCGTTAGTGATGATTACATTTAATCCGGCCCAATGGATGAAGACTTTTCCGACTGCCTCTAGTTCTGATGTCGAAACCTTGCCCCTCATGGGGGCACATTTCTAAGTCCTGCTTTGGTCTTATATTGGTGCATCACCTAGTTTTGCCTAGGGCGCATTGGGTTTGCTGCGCCATGACCGATGTCAAGGTAGCCCTCGCTTTAGTATTTCATACACAATCTTATTTGCACCATGATCTCGCATTAGGTAACTTTTTCTTTCTTCAATAGGCTATATGGAAATTAAAACTTTCCTTTCTCCTATTTCTACCTTATAGTATCCCTCGTCCCTATCTAACTTTATCTTCATTTTTGTCCATTAGGACCTCCCACTTTAATACTATATCAGGATAACGGCATTAGCTGCATACTTTAAACCCTTGTCATTTCTAGAATCAATACAATCGCTTCGTCAAGTTACCCATAGCATATATATAATGATACCTAAAGCCAATTAGTAGTCCTTACTTTTCTTCTCAAAATAGCCTCATTCCTCTGCTAGTAACATGTTCGAGATAATCCTATCATCCAATTCCTATGGTGGCTGAGGTTGATAAAATTTGAACATGACTAGGTTTCCTAGCGTTTCCTTTGTTCCCTGAAAATAGAAACACTAGGTCCTTATGCCTCCTTTTGTATGAAGGTGTTCCTACTTTATATTAGTAGGAGATATACTGCCTCATCTCCTTGTTACACTTATAACTTCATCGGCCTTCCTTACCGTGCACAACCGCATTCTATCTTAATTCAATGTACAGCTGACGGGTCCCTTTACAATTTGCCCATCCGCTTCATCTTTCTTTTTACCAATAAGACTGGAGCTCCCCATGACGACTTGGTCGATGAATCTTTTTTTTTTTTTTTTTTTTTTTTTTACCAAAAGCTCCTCAATCCATCTCTTTCGTTCTATCAGCTCTGACGGTGACATTCGATACAGAGTTATCGATATCGATTCCCACACCTGGAACCAACTTAATGGTGAACTTAATCTTTCTCTTAGGAGGGTGTTCAGGAATATCTTTTGAAAAACATCAAGATATCCCTAACAACCTAATCTCAATCGCCGCCATATTAGCTGACAAGACGATGTATCCTTGACTCTTCGACCTAAAAGAGTTCAGATAATTCAGAAGTTGAGACAGAGGAGATTACCATCGTCATATCCGAATAGTCAAGCATGACTCGATTAGTGGAAAGCCAACTGCACTGCCCACTTCAAAGGTACAATCCATAAGACTTGTCGCCTTCTTATATATTCATTATAAAGACTCGCCCTAAATGTTGAGATCTAAATGATTGTGATCACTAAGGAGTGGGTTTTTAATTATTCTGAAGAAAGCCTCACCACATCCTCTAGATGTGGACTTACAAAAGGCTTCCATATACTTAATCAAAACTTCGCCTTAGCTACTTTTACCGGTGCTCTACTTCATCCGCTCGCCTTTACAAGTTTCTTAATGGAGGATTAGGTCTTTATAATGTGGCAGCACTCACAATCCAAAGTAAAAAACCATGGACTGAATTCTATCGACAAGGCATCTTTAGGTAGTCCTATTAATAAGGATACCTTCCTTGTCGCATAAAAATGACCTCATCGTGCTTAATAATCTTGCTTTGTCAAGTACTAAAGATACAAAAGCTAGCGTAAGAATCCCCTAGATTCAATCTTAGAAAAAGATGGTCGAGTAGATAATTGCAAGAAAGCTTGAGTCAAGCCTTATCACAATTATTTTCGATTAACACTTCTGCCCTCTTGACAATAAGAAGTCTTCAACCACCTAGCAACACTTTGCAAACAACCTCCTGGATTTAACTAGGTTTACTATGTTCATAGTAAATCATTCGATATAACTCCTTTGATTTCCTCTCCACCCCTTCTCGTACTCTTCAACTTGCTCCATTGTCAATCTCTTTATACCGCCATTACTTTCTAGGAGACTTGTTCCCACATAATTATATATAGAAGGTGCCTAATAAGCCTGTTGGTGTTGTAGGCCGCTTACACAAAACCTTATATTGAGGTGATCGTGCTCAACATTCACCAAGTGCTAAGTGTAGTCCTCAACACTCACAACAAGGCTACCATGCATAATATTTCTATGTCCTCTTTACTTGAGGGCCTAACGCATGGTTTATCCGGGATTCTCGTAGTATGCATTAGAAGCATAATCACCCATCCACGGCCCATATAGGACTAACTGCTCGATACCATTAATGTAACACCTCTATCATATAAGCCATGCTCGAGTCATGGAGTTATATGAAAAGGTCAGTCACGATGCTAAGTAAACTTTAAAATGTGAAAAATAGAATACATGGCCTGTATCCGCTTCCTTCATTTCGACTAATAATCTATGATACATGGATAATAAAATAATTACCCTCTAAAAGAAGTTGTGATTAAGATAACTCGCTTCACGCCTTTTTGATTTGGCCAGTGCCCAATTCTTGCTCAATGAGTGACCTTGTACTGCCTGGTGGTTTGACCTCCACTTGGGTACTGGAATGTTTACTTTAAAGAAAAGCATACAAGCAGCAAAGGAGAACCTAAGGTTACCGAGGTAAATTTAAACAAATCTCATAATGTCGTCATAAACATTCCAACCGCTTTATTATTATGAAATGTGAGCACGATACATAAACAAGTGGTTCAATTTTAAATGGAAAGCATCTTTCTCGCGGGGTTATGTTTTAACAATCGCTGCCATATTATATATGACAAACATAGAAATACTCAAGAAGGTGCAATATGCTTCAACAAGAATATTAATGATCTTATCATTTAATGGGATAACGAGGATGCACATGGAAATGCTTGTGCTTATCTCAGATGCAAGTGCACTTGACTCAATCTCAGATCTTTCTTTTCCCGCATTCTGGTCTTACTTCTCTGTGCTTGGTCCCTGGGAGGTGAATGGCCTTTCTCACCCTGGTAATAGCCTGCTGTGTTCGAGTCGTACTCTATACATGAGTGACTGGTTTATTTTCCCGACCCTCACACCGTCTATTCCCCTTAACCGGGTCGAGGTTGGCCCAAGTCTTAGACAAGATCGCTTACACCACGCTGGGTCTATGCCATGCCTCACGTGGTAGCTAGTACGCCCTTCTTGAAAGTTCTCGCCATCTTTCCTTTCCATATCTTGTCATGCGTGTAAATGCTTTGTGCATATATGAATATGCTCTATATCTTATTTGCATATCATATTCTAATTATGCTCGTGATGCATGACATACATGAACATAACATGTGAATGTAATATATTCAAAGTATAATCTCTCATAATTCATATAATACTTAAATTCATACTTTGCATATCTAAACCTTATGAGCATAACATTCATAGATTTCTCATTGTAAATTTGGCAAAAGATAACGGATCGACTGCTTCCCCATGAATAGTGCCAGCTCTTACGTGCGCTTCAACCATAGTAACATAAATCAATTTAACACATATATATATCAGTATTAAACTGGTCATCCTCAACTCAAACTTTGTATGTCCACTGACTCTTGTGAAGTTATCATTTTGGCCACCCTGCCAATTCTATTCGGTTCTGCCTGAAACTTGTATAATCCATCTTTATCTCTATTCAACTCATTTAAATCTGAAATTTGGATATGTCATAGCCCTATATGTCTACTTTCTAACCTCATTGGTCCCATATCATTTTGATCCATATAACTCAAGATATTTAAATCTTACTTCAACTCGTTCAGTCACTAACCCGAGTTACACTCCTGGAAGTATAAATTCACTAAAAATCGAAACTAAGCTCAAAACTTACTAAATTGGTCTCATATCAAAGCTAACAGGACAACCTTTCATTTGCCACAAGTTTCACTCCATTTGCTTAAGTACACCTCGAGATATAAGTCCTGAAAGTTGACCTTCCTGAACTACTCCGTTTTGGCCTAGATTGGACATAGGACAACTTCCTCGAATCACTGGGAACAATTGGGACCATAACAAACTCGGAATCTTATATTGGGGTGTTCCTCTATGTGTAAGCTTTCTAACAAACTTAGTTTCATTCGATTTGGGAGTTGTATAGGTGAGTTATATTTCTCCTCAAGTCAGCCTGCTCGGCTTAAGATCCTCCACCCTAGGCTATACTTCCAAAATCCGTATCTCCCCCAATACTAATCCAATAACCTTATATGATATACCCATGAAAGCCCTGGATGTCTACTTTCATCTAAAATTAGTTTCATCGGATTTGACCGATTGTAGGCGGCGCCGTACGCTCCGCCATACGGACTGCCGTGGAATCTCCACCAAGACAGCACCCCCATCCATCCATTTCTCTTTGTTTTCTTCTTCTAATTCTAATTCTAACTCAAAATCCTCTATGAATTTAATCACAATCCATCATAATACATCCAATAATTCATCACATACGCAAAGAAGAATTCAATCTCATGCAATCATAGAGCAAGGACTTTAAGAGTAGAAGTAGAATCCTACCTCTTTGGAGTATGATATTGCTGAATTTGAATTTGAGCTGAAGGAAGCCTTGACAAAGCTTGGAGGTTTGAGAGAGTAGATTGAGAGAGGAAAGAAGCTGAAGTGAGGAACGTAAGAATGATGAGCTGAAGAGGCAGGAGGAGGATACATATATATAGACAAAGCTTCAAGTGGTAGTTAGAATAAGTGGCTTTGATTGGATGAAATTTTGCGGGCAAGGTTCGCCATGCCTCTCCTTTGTGTTAAAATTGTTTCCACGCCGTCCCAAACCGGGATACGCCGCTCTATCCGGCCTGAGCTCGCCTCTATTACACCTTAAGTCGGAACTCGTGTTATCCCGCTGAGACCGGAGCTGAAGTCGATGTCGTGAACTTGTCCCATCCCATCGGACTTGAGGAAATCTTGCATCGAGGCTCTGAGGTCGTGGCCATGCAATGGGCAATCCCATAACTCTAACTCCCTATTTGAACTCTGGAATGCCAATGCTGGATGTAAAATCGGGACATCAGAACTCGTGGTGGAAATTGGCTCAAGGGTCCGAACTCAGATATCACCCCAATTGAGTTTAACATTAAGGTCGGAACTCGAATTCGAATCACATTTCCAAACCCAAATAGTTAAACCCTCTAAGTCGTGGACTTATACACTGCGACATCTAAGTTCGGTATATTTTCCTTGAGACATGAAGTGGATCTCGGAAATAGTTCATGTGTTCTGATGAGAGGCCAAGCTCAAGTCGTGAAATGACGAAAAACATAATAGTTTAAATCGAGGTCGGAAATTATACCCAATATACTTGAACTGAATCGAGATTGGAACTCTGAGTCCCTCGAAATTAGAATATGAAGCCTGAAATCCTGGACAATCAAAATTGAAGATGAAATCGAAATCGGGAAGGACATGAAGTCAAGACTAACTCTGAACTCTAAATAGTCATCCTATTGAAATCCAAAAATGAAGCTCGAAATTGAATTGGTCAATCCTGATCAGGTTAAGCCTAAACTCTAAATCGGACGTTACATAAGGTTCTAAACACCCAACAGGCTTGTTAGGGACCTTTTATACATAATTATTAGAGATAAAACTCCTAGAAAGTAGTGATGGCATAAGGGGTAGACAATTGAGCAAGTCAAGGAGTGCAGAGAATTGGGGATTCAATCAAGGGAATCGTGTTGGACAGTTTGCTATAGACATAGTAAACCTAGTTATACCGAAAAAGATTGTTTGTAAAGTGTTGCCGGGTAGCCGAAGATTTTCCATCATCAAGGGCAGGATCTTAGTTAGAGACGAGCTGAGCAAGAATCTTCTTTACCCTGATGGGGCTTGTTTCCAGCTTTATTGCGATTACCCAATCCAGACTATATTCTTTAGCTTGAATCTAAGGGATTCTTCTACCTAGTCCTGAAACTTTAATACTCGATAAGAGTCAGGTGATTACCTGCTGATGAGGTTATCCTATATGGTATGGATAGTGCCCTTATTTTCTTCATAAATGAGATTACCCCGAAGGTACCTTGCCAACAAATTCAGTTAATGGTTTTTATTTTAGATTGTGATAATACCACATTATAAAGACCCGATCCTTCATTAAAAAACTTATAAGATGGACGAATGAAGCAGAGGATCAGTGAAAGAAGCTAAGGGCAGAAGCTTCGGTTAGGTGTACAGGAAACCTTTTTAAGTCCCCGTCCAGAGAATAGAGTGGCTTCTCCTTCAAGGGTATAGGGAACTAACCTTGTAGCGATTGCAAATTGGAAGAGTACTAAGTGGAATCTTGGCTTCGAAAGGGAAACAGTTGAGCAAACTGTAAAGAGACCCAACTAACTGTACATTGAATCAAGATGGAGATACGACTATACATTGTATGAAAAGCAGATGAAATTATAAGTGTAACAAGAGAGAGAGACAATATATCTCCTACTAACTTGAAGTAGAAACAATTTCAGACTAGAGGTGACATACGAATCAAGTGTAATTTTTCCTACCTTTCAAGGATAAAGGGAATGTTAGAAAAGTTAGTCATGTTCAAATTCTATCAACCTCAGCCACCACAGGAACTGGATGATGGAATCATCTTCAACATATTATTAGTAGAGGAATGAGGCTATTCAGAGAAGAAAGGCAAAGTCGAACAATCGCCTTTAGGTACCATTATATGTGTTATGGATGGAGTAACTCGATAAGGAATGTATTCAGATTCAGGCAAGAGTGATGAAGATTTAAAGTATGCAACTAATCCCGATAGACCGAGGGAACAACGGCAAGATAGGTTCTGGCGAATGAAAATAGACAAGTTTCTGCAATAACAATAGAACATAGTAGGAATGAGGTCAGAACAGAGGAAGTTTAGATTTCTGGCTAGCCGATTAAAGAGAGAAAAACTACCTAGTATGAGATTACAATGCAGACAAGATCATGTACAAAATACCAAGTAGGGTTGCCTTGGCACCGGTCATAAGTACAGCAGACCTAATGCACCTTAAACGAGACCGGGTGATACACCAATATAAGATCAAATAGGATTTGGGAACATGCCCCATGAGGAGCAAGGTTACGATGTCAGAATTAGAGGCAGTCAGAAGAGTCTCTATAACATGGGCCAAATTAAATGCGATCATCACTAACGCACTAGGTTCCATCAGAGTTCCGTAATTAAGCGTGCTTGGACGAGAGTTATATTATGATGGGTGACCTTCTGGGAAGTCCTCATATTGTAACTTCAACAGGGAAGCAAGACCATCATTCCCATCTCTCCTAGCAAATGGATTACATCGTAGGGGTAAGATATTATGAAGAATAGCCAGAAGATTTAGCAGTTAAAGTACCCACAAAAGTGAGAGATGGACATCAACACAATAGTCAAGGAATCTCTATGCTAACCAATTGAAGAAAGTAGAAAAGTGGCAGGAACTTCTGCTGTCCTACAATCCTTTCCTTACGTGAAGCTGATCACATTTTGAGGGCGCAAGTATTCCAATAATCATTGAGAAGCTCAACAAGAATGACATGAGATCCGATTAGCAAATAATGAGAAATGGAGTAAAGTCCACAAGAGAAGAAGAGATTTCGAAGCAAGGACTATAGTTATATTTAGAAGGAAACTCTAGCATTATACCCAAAACCTAACGGAAGGGGATTCATCACTGATCGAAGAGGACCAGGTAGGCAAGAGTTTGGATATAGCCTGGTCAATTTCTCAAAAGACTTCGGCAAAGCCATTATGGCCACTATTTGTCGAAGTTGATCGCTGCTGTAGCTGATAGTTTTCGTAATGGCAAGAACTTTTTCAGTTGGTAATTGGGACCCAAGGCACAAGTATTAGCAAGTTTACCGGAAAACATAGCACACAAGTAGTCAGACACATGACATAAAGGATGAGGAATTTAATTGATGAATTTGAAGATGGATCAGAACATCAGCGAAACAAAGTATATTTTGGTACCCATATAATCGACGACAACTCTCTGCTTAGATATTAGAAAGTCATCTTGTAGGACAATATGGTAAGGAAGACTTTGCAGTTTCGATGAAAGGATCTGACTTTTAACCTTAGTTTTCACATTAAACCGCTTGTATCTTAATAACCAGGAATCAAGGAGGATATTAGACTAATAGGAAGAGTCATAAGTCTTAGAACTTAATCCATATAGTGGGAGTGACCAGAAATTTTCCTATAGGCATTAGGTATGAGGCAAATTTTACCAAGAAGAATGAGTTTTAAGATAAGGCTCCTAATTATAATTTTGAGAAAAGACCTAAGCCTATGTTTCTAAAGAACTGTATCGGAGGCGAATTTATTATTGAACTAAGGGTAGCTGAGCGAATAGGAATCTTGGAAAAGAATATACAGACTTCCTTGACATAGGCATTATCATTACTACATATTGACGTCAATTACTATGATGACTGCTAATCTTTGCAATTGCAAATCTTCATGAGTTGAATATCTGGGGTCTCATGTATAAGTGGCAGAAGATTTAGCAGTGACTACAAAGCAGAACTAGTGGGGTATAGAGCAAGGGAGATGAGTAAAAGTCACTAATAAACTAAACAATGATTCAGAGCGTCATAGGGACAAGACTAGCTCGGACACCAACATAACCCTTATGGATCCTTTGTACGTATTAAGATATTACCTCATAGCTATCGGCAAGTAATCTCAAGACAAGATGTCAACTCAAAAAGAGGAATATCTCTATAAGTTAAAAGGAATTTTTCCTTGACCTTTCTTAATCCTAGAATTTTGAGGACAAAATTCTTTTAAGGTGGGTAGAATGTAACATTCCAACCTTAGTAAACAAAATGTAATGGAAACTTTGAATTATTTCCCTTAGATAGTGTGAGAATTTCTCAGGCAGCGCTATGCCATGACGATCCTCACACTTGGAATTATAGGGTAGTGTAACACTGCTGTTGAAAATATGGCACTGCCATATGTTAAGAATTAAGAAATGATAAAAGTGCCCCTGTCAACTTTTGTTAATTACAATCTTGCTCAAAAGTTTTAGAAATTGTATTTTGACCCCAAGTGAATATTTCCACAATAACCCTAGAACTTTTCATAAAATGACATTTATGTCCCTACATCGGAAGAATCAACAAAATAGGGTTTTAAACGAAACAAAATCACGTGGTGAAATCATAAAAGTTTAAATATCTGCCGATTAGGCCATGGAGCCAGTCCGGTGTGAAATGACGAAGGGTGCCCCTGGACTTGCTCAAAATTACAGAAATACCATTAGCTATGGAAAATAGAAAATAGAAAAGCTTCGAATTTACAAAAAACGATTATTTCACGTTAACAAGCAATTTATTCGATCTTATTGACTAAGTAAGGTTAATTAGGAGTTAATTAGATGTTAATTATAGGGATTAGGCTTAGGAACAATTAGAACACAGATATATAAATTTTCTCAGAATCATTTAATAAAGTTTTGCCGATTTGAAGAAAATCGGCGAAGATTCGGTATTTTAAACCACCAGAACCAAACTAGTAGAATTTTCTACTGGAATCTCTCACTTAAGTGGCTGAAATTCAGCCGCCCCTACCACATATGAGTGGCACCAAGTGTTGCTCAAGATAGTGGAAAAACTTGGCCTTACCTTCATCAGATTTTTATCGTTTTCGCCTAGCTATTCGGTTTTATCAACTACTTAAGATTAATTAGCATTCGATTAAATTTTTACTTAGAGCCAATTAAGTATCATTTAGGGAAATTAGCTATGAGAGAATTAGATTGAAAGCATCAGAAACTTCATAGGATTTTTCCAAAACCGATTTACCGATTTAAAGGAAATCGGTAAGATTTCGGTACTTTAAATTGTCGGAACCAAACCAATAGAAATTATACTATGAAAACTCTAGGATGAATGGCTAGGATTTAGCCAAACCACCCCCTCATGGGCGCCTTGATCAGCCATTGAGCGGGGAAGCTAAACCAAAACTTATGACAAGGTTACATCCACCAATCAAAGCAAAGTGCCTCCAAAATATCTCCACCTTTTCCTTCCTTCCCTTCTCATCATTTTCGGCCTCCCCACAACTAGCCTCATTTTTCCACTTTCCTTCATCTTCTTCCACTTCCTCTTATCCCCAAACTTAAGCTCTAACCATCAACTTCACTCCAAGATCAAGTTCCACTAAGATTTCATACCACCAAGGTAGGAATTCCAACTTCTTTTCTTGTTTTCTTTGAATTGGGCTGATTGGAACTCCACTTTTTTCCCTCCTTCTTGTACGATTCTGATGTTATCCTGGGTGATGATGATGAATTAAGGCTGGTTTAAGTTGTATATGTGAGTTTGAATTGAAGATTGGGTGGATTAATTTAAGCAAAACATGAATTCAAGAAGAACTCAAGAAGCTGTTAGGGTTTTTTCCTCGATGGTCCATACGGCGGAGTGTACGGCTCCGCCTACAGCCATTTGAAGTTAATGAATCTTTTTTTATATGAAACTAGAAATTCAGGGCTTTCCATACATATAAAATATAAGGGCATTAGATTAGTATAGAATTAGATATGAATTTTTGAAGTTTAACCTAGAAATCTGGATTCTGATCCCGGCAGTATGAGTTGAGAAGGGTATAACTCACCCTATACAACTCCAAATTGAGTGAACCCTTGAAAGCTAACATCAAGGGAATATCCCATAAAAATTTCAGAGCCAGATTCGTTGCCATTTATTCCCAGCACACCAATGAAATTGACTTATGTTCAAACCAGGCTGGAGTAGGATAGTCCAATAGGGTCAAGTTTCAGGACTCATAACTCAAAATATACTCATTCAAATGATATGAAACTTAATTCATTTGAAATCTTGTTCTGTTAGCTTTCATTTGATACAAATTTCATATGATTTCATCTAGATTTCTATTTCTAGTGAATTTTCACTTATAAGAGCACAATTCTGGCTAGGAACAGGACAGCTTGAGGAAAAACATTTATATCTTGATTTATACAAATCAAAATGAGATGGGACGAAAAGGGTTGGAAACAAGACACATAAGGCTATGACATATCCAAAATTTAGACTTAGATGAGTTGAATTGGGCAAAGGGTGGATTATACCAAAATTAGGTAGAATAGGAGGGAGTAAACTGAAAACTCCATAGATGCTTGAATTGAACTTGATGAATGATACTATGAATATCTATATAATTGTTGATCCATATTGAATTACAAGTTAAAGATTGTACTGGTTGTTTGGCACTATTCATGGGAGGCGGACTCGATCTGTTATGCTGCCGAATTTTCGGCAGGAATTTATGAGAACTTATGCTATGGGTGATTATGCTTTGAATATATTTACATTTACGCATCATGTTCATGTACATCATGCATACAAGCATAATTAGAATATGATATGAGAAATAAGGTATGAGATATATTCATGAATGCACCAAGCGTCCGCATGCATGACAAGATATGAAAAGGAAAAGATAATAAGAACTTGCAAGAAAGACGTACCAAGCTACCATGTGAGGCATGGCATAGACCCAGCTAGCATAGGCCAGAGCGGTATTGTCTAAGACTTGGGCCAGCCCTCGACCAGATTTAAGGGGAATAGACCGGTGTGAGGGTCGAGGAAAGTAAACCCGTCACTCATGTATAGGTGTGAGCTCGGACCTGAAAAGCAGGCCAGTACCCAGGGATGAGAGAGGCCATTCACCTCTGGGGGACCAAGTAGGGAAGAGTAAGATCAAGTTGAAAGTTAAAGAAAGATATGAATTAAGTCAAGTGCACTTGCATATAGACAAGTACAAGCATCTTTATGTGCATCTTCAATTATCTCATAAAGTCATAATGCTTTTATGGTTCTTGTTGGAGCATATTACGTTATTCGTATTTCTATGTTTGTTATATGAAATGGCAAGTGGTTGTTAAAATGTATCCCGCTTCGAGTAAGGTGTTTTCAACTTAAAATTGAACCACTATTTGTTTATATGTGCTCATATTTTCATAATAAACCGAAGCGGCTGGAATGTTTATGATGATGCTGTAAAATTGGCTTGAGTTTACCTACTGAGAACCTTAGGTTCTCACTGCCTACTTGTATGTTTTTCTTTTCCGTAAATATTCCGGCACCCAAGTTGGAAATCAAGTGCGAGGTGGAGTACTGAGCCTTTCATTGAGCAAGGATCGGACGTAAGCCAGACCAAGAAACTATTGAAGCTAGCTAACAATTGGTTGGATGTAGACGTTGTATACTATGTCAGTTACAATTTCTTTAAAAATGTAATTATTTTATTCTCTATGTATCAAAGATTATTAGTCAGTAATAAAGTGACCAGTTAAAGGGCCATATATTATATTTTCCATATTTTAAAGATTTCGTAGCACAATGACAACCTTTTAACATAACTCTATTACTCGAGCATGGCTTATATGATAGAGGTTATTACATTCGATCCCTTGGAGTGATCTTATCTGAGCTACCATGTGGAGACCGACCTCTATGAGCCCTTCTATCCGACTCGTTCTGGGGGATCTCACCGTTTGGGTTCGTCATAGCCTTCGATGATTTGTTTATCTTCTGATTCTTCTACTTCATCTGCTGGCCTAACTTCACCTCCGATTCGCAGGCGTGGGTTCATTCGTACCCGCACTATGCCCTATGGACGAGGACGTGCTTGAGGAGAAGGATGTGGTGGTGTTTCTCCCGGTGAATATGGGAACAACTTCCTCCTGCCTGATGCCTAATGTGACGATTGCATGCAGAGTTGAGCATGAGGATAGCCCTTTTTGTTGTAGTTATAGGGTTATCATTCTGTTGCATGGCATGCTTGGGTAGTAAGGTTTTCTGATATATTTCCTTTTATCATGTATTTGGTAGGTGTCTTGTGTAGGGCCGACGGTAGATATTGGACCCATTATTATCTTATGTGTGACTCTGGTATGACCATTATCATATTATTATGGATGGCCATGGAATGAATGTTATCTTTATCTAAGATTGTGGTTATTAAGGCTTCTATTTATGTTAAATGTGATGTATGAATGAGATAGCGATGTTTGTATTATATGTTCACGATGCGCTCATGGCTCTTGATTTCAAAAATGGTTTACTTGTTTTGTAAAAAAAAAATTTACCCCTATTTTTCGTTAAAAGTAATTTCTAAAAGATAGTGTTAGTTCCGCGAGCAAAAGTAACAACTAATAATTTCACAATATGACTTATGCATATAATGGAACTATTAGGGTGCTACACATAAGATAGGGATTTTGGTATTCCTCATATTGAAATCTTCCAACTGATGCTTGATCAACAAGATTTGTGTGTTATAGTTTGTAGCAGACACATATTCAGCCTCAACAGTTGAAAGAGCAATTGTGTTATGCTTCTTGCTCGACCAAGTTATTAGTGATTTTTGAAGAAAGCAGCAGCAACCACTTGTGCTCTTTCTTTTAATTCTATCTCCAGCAAAATCAGCATCACAATAACCTGTAACAATGCAAGTAGTTCATTTTTCGTACCAGAGACCAAGATTAATAGTACTTACTTAATATCTTAAGATTCTTTTAACAATGTTTAGATGAGACTGTTTAGGATTAGCTTGAAATCTAGCACAATCCCCTATGCTTAATTGTAGATCAAGTCTACTAGTAGTAAGGTAGAGTAGAGAGCCTATTATACCTCTGTATAGCTTCTCAGAAACTTTTTCACCATCTTCATCAGCTTCCAGAACTTGAGAAGGATGCATGGGAGTACTAATGCTCTTTGCTTTGTCCATATTGAACCTTTTGAGCAAATCCTTAGCATATTTCTCTAGATGAATAAGAATTCCTTTTTCTGTTGCTTGATTTGCAATCCTAGAAAGAACTTTGGTTCACCCATCATGCTCATCTCAAATTCTCTTTGCATTAGTTTAGAGAAATTCTTGCACAGATTTTGATTACTTGCACCAAAAACTATATCATCAAAATAAATTTTTACAATAAAAAAAACATTTTTCTCATACAAGATGAATAAGGTAGTATCAATCTTTCTTCTTTCAAACCCGTTTTTGAGAAGAAAAGAGCTGAGTCTATCATACCAAGCTTTAGGTGCTTGTTTCAATCCATATAGAGCTCTAGAAGTTTAAAAACATGGTGAGGAAGGTTTTCATTTACAAAATCAAGAGGTTGTTTAACATAAACTTTCTCAAATATGAAACCATTTAAAAAAGCAGATTGACATCCATTTTGGCAAGTAGCATTTTCGTTGCTTCTAGTTTTGCTACAGGAGCAAATGTCTCATCATAGTCAATGCCTTCTTGTTAGTTATAACTTTGAGTCACTAATCTTGCTTTATTTCTGATTACTTTTCCACTCCCATCAAATTTGTTTTTGAACATTCATTTTATCCCAATGGCAATTTGTCCTTTTGGTAATGGGGCTAGAGTCCAGACATTACTTTTCTCAGACTGAGTAAGTTCTTCCTTCATAGCTTCAATCTAGCTTAGATCTTGAAGAGCTTCATCAACACTTTCTAGTTGAATTTCAAAGATGAGAAAAGGCCGAATTCTATTCTAAGTGAAGTTCTGGTTCTAATTCTTTGAGAAGATTCAATAATAATTTGATTTTGAGGGACAACTCTCAAGTCTCTTCACTAGTGTATAGTCTCTTGATGGATGTGCCTTCTGGATCTTCAAAGATATTATCAAAAACATGTTGATGAGAGGGAGGATAAAAAACATCATCATCACCATTTCTTGCAGCAATCTGAAGGTTTTGCCGATGTTGGGCATTATCATTTAATGATATATTCTCCATTTCTTCTTCCAGATCAATAAGCTTCTAATTTAAGTCACTTCTTCTCTCCATAAAGCTTATATGAATGGTTTCTTCGATAGTCTAAGTCTTCTTGTTATACATCTTGTAAGTTTTTGAAACAAAAGAGTATCCTAGAAAGATTTCAGGATCAGACTTATGATCAAACTT
Organism: Pterocarpus santalinus; assembly: GCA_031439595.1. Taxonomy (NCBI): domain Eukaryota; kingdom Viridiplantae; phylum Streptophyta; class Magnoliopsida; order Fabales; family Fabaceae; genus Pterocarpus; species Pterocarpus santalinus. The sequence goes on from CM062527.1 coordinate 42,658,484, forward strand.
TGAAAGCTTGTCATTGGTATTAAGTATAAAACATTCAGATCCAAAGACATGGAAATGAGAAATGTTGAGTTTTCTTCCCTTCCATAATTCATAGGGAGTTTTCTTAAGTATAGGTCTTAAGAAAACACGGTTTTCAATGTAGCAAGCAGTGTTAACTACTTTTACCCAAAAACCTTTTGATAAACCACTTTCAAGGATCATAGTTCTGGCTATTTCTTGTAATGATCTATTCTTCTTTTCCATTACCCCATTCTACTGAGGAGTTTTAGGAGACAAGAAATTATGAGAAATGCCATTTTTATTACAAAAGTTTTCAAAAGAATAACTTTCAAATTCTCCACCATGTTTTGATCTGATGGAAAAAACCTTTTTCATTTTGAGTTCTTTTTGAAAAAGATTTGAAAGCCTCACAAGCATCATCCCTATGGATCAGAAATATAACCCATGTGAATCTTGAATAATTATCTACAATGACTAGACCATATTTCTTGCCACCTAGACTAGCAATTCTAGTTGGTCCAAAAAGATCAAGATGTAAAAGCTCAAGTGGTCTAGTAGTTGACACTAAATTTTTACTATGGAAAGAACTTTTGCTCACAAGATGACTCATTTTCAAAACTGATCTTAGGTAAACCTTTAACTAGCTCCATCTGAGAAATATCAGAAAACAACATCATATGAGCATGACCAAGCTTCTTATGCCATAGCCACTTTTCATCCACAAAGGAAGCTAACCAGTTTACATTTTGATCTAGAAGGTCCTCTAGATATAATACATAAGTATTATTATGCCTTCTAGTAGTAAGAATAATTTTGTTAGAAATAGATTCTTTAATAATAAATTGAGAAGGTTCAAACACCACTCTGTACCCTTGATCACATAAATGACTAATGCTCAGAAGGTTGTGAGCAAGTCCTTTAACTAACATAACGTCATTTATTAAATTAGAATCGTTCTTACCAATATTACCTATAATGATTTTGGATTTGATTCTGTCAGCAAATTTCATTATTCCACCATCCTTAGGTCTATGGTTTCTAAACCAGAATTTATTTCCAGTTATGTGTCTGGAGCACCTGCTGTCCAGATATCACTTCTTCTCTTTTTCGTGTTGTGATTTAAGACACATCTACATCAGGGACAATTTTTGCTTTAGGTACCCAACTCTTCTTGGCTCCTTTTGGGTTTGTTAACATCTTGGGCCTTTTCACTTTCTACTTTTTAGCTTTCCTTCTAGAGAAGCATTTTTCAGGAGTGTCTCCCTTTTTAAAACAGTAAATGCATGTAGGAATCTGATTTAGTCACTCTTTGGATGATTGCTCATCATCTTCCTTCTCAAAACCTAGTCCAATTTTATCAAGATAAGGTTTCTGGCCTCCAAGCATCAAATCCAAATTTTTGGAACCATTAACCATTTTCTCAAGATCTGTTTTGAGAAGTTTGACAGTTTTCTGAAGCTCAGAAACATCAGAAGATGATTTTTTATGAGTTTCAGAAATTTCAGTTTTTAGAGCTGTTATATTCTTTTGAAGAAGAATATTTTCATTTAGCAATTGTGTTTTTTCATGCATATCCTTCTCTTTTTCATTCTTGAGTTTTTCAAACTCAAGTGATAGTCTTTGAAAATTTTCTTTTAGAGAAGCATAGTGAAAAGCAAGAGACTTGGAATTCCAAGAGCTCATCATAGGCTTTTTGAAGATTTTCAAAAGTGAGTTCAGGTTTAGAATTAGATACCTTAGTTTCTTCTTCTTTAAAAATATTAGCCATGAAGTAGAGATTTGCCACAATCTCTTCTTCTTCTTGTGATTTGGCATTTTCTTGCCCTTTATCTAAATCTTCCCATGTGGCCATCATAGCTTTCTTCTTTGAAGTTTTCTTCTTAGAAGCTTTCTTCAATCTAGGACATTCTGATCTGAAGTGCCCAAGCTCTTTCCATTCAAAACAAATGACGTCATCTTGCTTTGTCTTACCATTCTTGTCTTTCTTGGAGACAAAGCTCTTTTTATTACTTTTAATCCACGCTTTTGAGATCTTCCCAGCCAAATGTGCAATCTCATCATCATTATCTTCGGACGACTCTTTTTCACTTTCTTCAGACTCTTTTCAAGCTTTCATGGCCTTAGAAGATGAAGTCTTTTTCTAAGTGGACTTTAGAGCAATAGACTTTCCTTTCTTAGTTGTCTCATCAAAGACTTCATTAAGTTCAATTTCAACTTCAATGACCTAAGGAGAGCATCTAAGCTAAGCATATTAAGTCCTTATCTTTTCACCATTTCTACATTAGTGTACCTTTTGCCTAAGGCCTTCAACTGATTTATGATATGCATAAATCTAGTTGTCATTTAATCAATATTTTCATGCTCTAACATGTTAAACATCTCATATTGATGCACTAGCATGATGATATTGGTCTCCTTGACCTAATCAATTCCTTCATGTAGAACTTGAAGTCTATCCCATATTTTTTTACTGAGTCACAAGATATGATCTTATCATATTCACTTTTGCTCAAGGCACAAGTGAGTAAATACTTTGCCTTAGCATTCATTTGGACTCTGGCTTTGTGGCGATCTATCCATTCATTCCTTAGAATAGCTCTGACTACTACTGGTGGTGGTTGATCAAGATCTACTACCACCTGAGGTACTAGTTGTTCAGTAGTAGGAGCGTAATCACCATTCTCTATTATCTCCCACATATCAAGATTGATGGATTCAATAAAGAGTCTCATTCTATCCTTCCACTATGGATAGTCTCACTATTAAAGTATGGAGGTCAGTTGGTGGAGTGACCTTCGGCAATATAGTTTATCTGTTGTGCCATTTGTTGGATCTTTGACCTCTATAACTGTTAGGAAGCTCAATTCTAGTGTTAGGCTCTAATGTCAATTGTTAGGGAAGATAGCACAAGAAAGGGGATGGATGTGTGGGAGGGGATGGCCAAAATTATGAAGGCAAAAAGGAAAGGAATGGTGACTTCTTTATTAAGTTGGCTTGGCTTGCTTATTAAGCTTTGTGGGTGAAATTTCATTGGTGGCTTTGGAACAAAATTTAAAATCACTTAAGCTTGAATTTTGGGTGGCCCTGATCCATCCACCTAGAGCACCGGTGTGGCTTATCTCTGGCCACATGCTCAAGTTATTCCTCTGACAGGTTATCTAGTTCCCAAGAGTTTGTTCCTTTGGATTTGTGATATCCAGAGACAACATAGGACCTTTAAGTATTAATTCAAGGCATTTGAGCATTAATTTGGGTAATCTGAGTTGCCCGAGATAATACAGATACAATGTAAGTAGTATTACACTTTTAGTTTAAACCAAGTGTAGAAAATACAATTGTAGAGTTATTACATGTATTTTAATTGTTTATTAGTGTCGTGGGGCCCACATAATCCCGAAATTGGGATTTTTTTACTTTTGCCCCTCCTGATAGCCGAAAACCTTTATTTGTAGCTTTGCCATTATAATATAAAAATTATAATTTCGCCCTTTATTTTTCTATGACTTCTTATTTACAGTTTTGCCCTTACCTCAATCCTAAGATTCCTTCTATCCTAGTCTACCTGAGCTTAGGATGTTACAGCCTTAACCTCATAAGATTACCCAGTTAGCACAATTTTGCTAAACATCTCCACCATCCTATTTTATTGTGGGCAGCTAATTTGTATAAATTCCTAAAAATTCATTTCGGTTAGATTTCCACTAAATTTTAATTGAAGGTAACCTTATGTGTTAACTCTCAAATAAAATAAGTTCCATTTAAATCTAACATTTGTAGCTCCAGAAATAATTTTCATGGTATAGGGTGTTTAGGAGAGAGGCTCATTTGCCTTCCTTTTCAAAGTTATTCAACTTAATTCCTGCGGATTCCCCTTACTCCAATTCTTCCTCAAAGACATCAAGAGACTTATTTAAGATTAACTTAACATTTATTTTATTTCATATAAAGGTAGAACACATGCACATACAATCATCAACAATCAAGTGCAAAATCAAACTCAAATCAACATTTCAAGGCACACCATCATATAATCACATCAACAACACTATATCCCAGCCAACCAACATGAAATTTCAATGAAAAACCTAGGGTTTGGGTAGGATAGAGGGCACAAGTGATTAAAGAAAAATAACCTAGGATTTGAGTTACCTATCTCAAGGTTCTTGGAGTTATGGAAGCAAGGAAGGCAAGAATAACTCTATCCTTCCTTTCCACTTATGGCTGTAGCTTTCAAGGGCTAGAAAGGCTTTATAAGTGACTTGAATCCTTCAATTCTTTGAGGGATTTTGAAGAAGAATAGATGATGATCAATTTTTACAAAAAGGAGCAAAGGGTTTTGAGGCCAAGAAGGCTATCAACTATGAGCTTGAAGCTAATGACTATGGTGGTGGTGAGGAAGAAGACGAAAAATATAATGGTGGTGGTGGTGGTGTGTGTGTGTGTAGGCCGTGAGTGAGGAAGAGAGAAGGGAGGATGAGACTATTGTGATATTTGTAGAAGGAGTGGTGGTGATTAATTTACCGGTTGGGGGTGGTGCGATACTCTTACGTCCACTCATTTACCCAACATAAGTTGTGGCTCATTTCTAGCCACTTATTCTAACTACTCTCATGACATGTCTATCTAATTTATGTAAGATTATTTCCCTAGATTTGTTAAGCCCAAAGACAATATAGGACCCTTGAGAACTAATTCAAGGTATCTGGTGATTAATTTGGGTGCTCTAAGTTACTTGAGATATTATTTATGTGTGTGAGTAATCCCATACTTTTACTTAAAATCATGCGTATAAAACATCATTTATAAAGTTATTACATGTATATTAGTTATCTACTAGTGCCATGGGGCCCCACATATTTTACTTGTTTATTATCTTTCCCCTGCCTCAAGTCTGGGCTCCTTCTGTATTGGCTTATCCTTAAAGTTGGGGACATTACACAATTCAAAATGCAGACAATTCAAAATGCAGCAAGCCTTATTAAGGTCATAATATTTTTACTTTAATTTCCCCTTTCCTCTATTTGCTTGTTTCACACGTATTTGAAAGTCTTCTCTTAGGGAAGTCTCATTCTCTAGTGTTACTGTTAATATGTGATGACAAAACGGGACCTTTACACCACATTAACCAAGGCAAGTGACATCAAAGAATCTTATATTTATCCCTCTGTCTTATTGGTGGTTAGCAATAAATCTAAAATGTCTTCTTTTTAAATTATTTGCTTGTCATTATGTATAAATTCACAATAAATCTAAAGATGCATAAATTTTAGCAGTAAATATAACTTAAAATAAAATAAATAATAAAGTTGAATAACATAAATAAATTCGTCACGTAATAAATTAAATAATTAGACATAAAATTAATTAATAGAATAAACTGAATAAAGTGTAGAATATAAAAATTGATTCATAAAATTAAAATAAATAAAGCGAATAAGAACCGAAATAGTACAATGTAATATCTCAATAAAATTTCTCAAAATATAGAGTTATCAAATCCAAATGTTAATTTCTAAAGGGACTAAATTTAAGATAATTTTTACTTAATTTCTTTTAAACTTTCTTATCATAATTCATGAGTCTATTCTTGTCATCATGGCACACTTAGTGCATAAAGGTTGTGAACATCATATTTTGTCAGAGACATAAAAGAAGACAGAAAAACAAAAAAAAATAAAAAAGGGGAATAGGAAAGAAAGCTGACCCATTTTAGAGTAAGAGCATAGTCCAATCATGAATTGTTTTAAAAAAAAAAAATCAAATCAGAATAAATAAAAACAAATTTGGGCAAATCTCTTAATTTTGGCATTTGTATCCAAATCAGATCAAATCTGCCAATCATCATAAAGGCCAAATTTGTAACATCCCTACTTTTATAAACAGAATGTAATAGAAATTTTAAATTATTTCCCTTGGGCAGTGTGAGAATTACTCAGGCAGCATTATGCCATAACGATCTTCATATTCAGAATTATAGGGAAGTGTAATACTGCCATTAAAAATATGGCACTGCCATATGTTAAAAATTAAGAAATGATAAAAGTGCCTCTGTAAACTTTTGTTAATTACAGTGATACCCAGAGATTTTAAAAATTATATTTTGACCCTAAAGACTTATTCCCATAATAACCCGAGAACTTTTCATAAAATAACCTTTATATTCCCGCATCTATAGAATTAGCAGAATGAGATTTCAAACAGAGCAAAATCACATGGTGAAACTATAGAAGTTTAAATCTCTGCCGATTGGGCCATGGAGGCAGTCTGGTGTGAAATGACATGGGGTGTCCTTAGACTTGCTCAAAATTATGGAAATGCCATTAGTTACAGAAAACAGAAAACAAAAAGGCTCCAAATTTGCGAAAATGTCTAATTTACACCGTTAATCTATTTATTCGATTTCAATAGCAAGTAAAGGCAATTAGAAATTAATTAAATTTTAATTAGGAGTTAATTAGATGTTAATTAGAGAGATTAGGATTAAGAAGAATTAAAATAGAAACATATAAAATCTCACAAAATTTTTCAAAACTATTTTATCGATTTGAAGGAAATTGGTAGAATTTCGGTATTTTAAACCGTTGGAACCGAAACAACTGAATTCCACATATGAAGACCTGAATTATGATGCTGAAAATTCAGCCACCTAGCCCTTGGATTGTGCCGCCACATGCTTCAACAATGGGTGGAGAGACTTGGTGTAACATCCCGATTTCCGAGTTCCGGCTTCGTCAGTAGGATTGATCAATCCCAAATTCCGACTTCATCTTTGGATTTCAATAAGATGATTATCTCCGAGTTCCGAGTTCATTCTTGCCCAATTTTCGACTTCATGTCCAATCCGACCTCCGACTTCACGTGATGGTTACGAGTTGAATGAGATGCTTCCGATTTCCAATATACGACTTCATGTAAACGATTTCCGACATTGGGTGATTCCAAATGGACATGAAATGCGACTTACGAGTTTTAGCTGAATTGGATTCCGAGTTCATTACCAAGGTCTTTTATCTCTTTCCTGGGATTCGATATCGAGTTGAAGTGCTGAGATCCTATAAATTATGAATTCGACTTCATCCGAATAGGTGTAATGCGAATCACGACTTCGAAGTTTAACCTTCAAGTCCGAACACATGAACATAATTCCATGAGATCCGACTTGTGCCTGGCGGGAAGTATATCCGGTTTCCGATGTCACCAACCATACAATATATAAGTTCCAACTTCCGAGTTTAAGTATTTGGGTTTGGAAATGTGACTCGAATTCACGAGTTCCGACCTTAGCGTTGAACTCAATTGGAGTGGACACGAGTTCGGACCCTTGAGCTGATCTTCAGTCAAACGAGTTCCTATATCCGATTTTACATCCAGCATTGGCATTCCCGAGTTCATTCCGAGATTATAGGATTGCCAGTTACATGAGTTCCGACCTACGACCTTGATTCAAGATTTCCTCACGTCACAAACAACATGGTACGAGTTCCGACGTTAGGCTTCAGCTCCAAGCTCAAGTAAAAGCGACACGAGTTCCGACCTTAAACGGAATATGGACGAGTTCCAACTTTAAATAGGATAAATGCGAGTTCCGATTTCAAACAGTATGGCGGCAAGTTCCACTGAAAGGGAGACGTAGCTAAACTTTGTCCACAAGAAATTCAGCCAATCAGAACCCTCCAAGTTAACTACCACTCATGCCTATATAACTCCTTCTTCTCTGCTCATTCAGACCCATTTTCTGCGCCCTCTCTTCTCCTTTACTGCAGCTCTCTTTCCCTTCTCCACTCACCCAACCCCATCACTCCTTCAAGCTTAGTAAGGCTCTAACATTCCAAGTCTCAGCACCTAGCTCAAATCATACTCCAAAGAGGTAGGATTCTACTTTTATTCTTGAATTATTTGCCCTATGGCTGCATGAACTTGTATTCTTCTTCATGTATTTGATGAGTTAATAGATATATTATGATGGATAATGATTAAGTTAACGTGAAATATTGAGTTGGGATTAAGATTAGAAGTAGAAAACTAAGAGAAGTACATGGATGAGGGTGCTGTCTTGGTGGAGAGTCCACGGCAGTCTGTAGGGCGGAGCGTACGGCGCCGCCTACAATCGGTCAAATCCAATGCAACCATTTTTATATGAAAGTAGACCTTCAGGGCTTTCCGTGGATATATCATATAAGGGTATTGGATTAGTATTGAGAGAGATACGAATTTTTGAAGTTTGACCTAGGGTTTAGAACTTTCATCCGAGCAGGGTGACATGAGGAGGGTATAACTCACCCTATACAACTCCAAATCGAGTGAAACTAATTTTGTTAGAAAGCTTACACACAGGGGAACACCCCAATATAATATTCCAAGTTTGTTATGGTCCCAATTGTTTCCAGTGATTCGAGGAAGTTGTCCTATGTCCAATCTAGGCCAAAACGGAGTAGTTCAGGAAGGTAGACTTTCAGGACTTATATCTTGAGGTGTACTTAAGCAAATGGAGTGAAACTTGTGGCAAATGAAAGGTTGTCCTGTTAGCTTCAATATGAGACCAATTTCGCATGATTTGAGCTTAGTTTCGATTTTTAGTAGATTTATACTTCCAGGAGTGTAACTCGGGCTAGTGACTGAACGAGTTGAGGTAAGATTTAAATATCTTGAGTTATATGGATCTAAATGATATGGGACCAAAAAGGTTAGAAAGTAGACATATAGAGCTATGATGTATCCAACTTTCAGATCTAAATGAGTTGAATAGAAATAAAAGTGGATCATATGAAATTCGGGCAGAACCGAATAGAAGGTAGCAGAATGACCAAAGTGATAGTTTCACAAAGTGACCCAATTGAAGATTTCACAAGTATTACGGAAACGTATAAAGTTTAAGTTGAGGATAGCCAGTTTGATATTGATATATATGTGTTAAGTTGATTATGTTGTTATGGTGAGTTGTCTGTGAGGGGCACTATTCATGGGGAAAGCGGACCGATCCGTTATCTTTGCCAAATTTACTGGCTGTAAGTCTAGGGGACCATGAGTGTCTAAATTACAAGGAATTTATGATATGAAATATATGAGAATAAATCAAGAAGTAGTAGGATGTGAGATATATGAGAAATACTGATGTAGCATATGTACGAGTACATTTATCATGACTATACTTGACGACACATGAAAATGAAAAGATATAAGTATGTTAAGTGTGAACATAAAGATGTGAATTCCCTTGTGGGTGAGTCGGTGCAGACAATGGTCACGAGTTGGTCGACAAGCTCACTCCAAGTGCAGTTACCCAAGGGCAATAAAGGCTAAAGAGTAAAGACATAAAGTCTAAAGATTTAAGAATATGCCCCACTCACATCAGGCATGACATTGACCCAGCTAGTGTGAAAATATGGGGGGTAGGACTTACATGAGGCATGGCATGACCCAGCTAGTGTAAGTACCGAATGAAGATCCTATATTCCTAAGGGACGTGACATGGCGATCACGCTCAGATGGGGTATGACATGGCGATCATATACTGAATATAGCATGAAGATCCCATATTCCTAGGGCGTGACATGGCGATCACGCTCCGACGAGTATGACATGGCGATCATACTGGAATGTGGCATGTAAAGATATAATGAAGAGTCTATATTCCTAAGGAGCGACATGGCGGTCACGCTCGATGGGGTATGACATGGCGATCATACTCTGGAATATAGCATGAGGATCCCATCTTCCTAAGGAACGTGACATGGCGATCACGCTCTGATGGGGTATGACATGGCGATCATACTCTGGAATGTGGTATGATGCACTTGAGGGCGCGTACGTAAGCTCAAGTGTGGCGAGTAATGCACCTGAGGGACGTCTGCTAGGTGTGCCAAGTAAAAGACTAAAGACTAAAGATTTTATGACAAAAAGAAGATGAAGAAAGAAAAGCAAGTCTCATATATAGGCATGAATTTAAGTACGAGTAATTTTATGTGTAGATGTTATATTCCCAGCATAATGATGTTATACTGTTTTAATATCGGCAGCTTATTATTCATCGTGTTATAATTGAATGAATTTTATGGGTTCTCCCAAATGCTAAGTGTATAATTAAGATGACCTTTGCTTCGGACAAGAAGTTTTTCGAAATGTAAAATTAAACAGTTTGTGCTGTATGTTCATCTTTTTCAAAATAAACCGAAGCAATGAGAGCGACCATACGATGACATTATGTATGAAGATTGTAGAATCCTCACGAGAATTTTATAATTCTCACTCCTATTTCCATGTTGTCTCGGATGATTTTAAAAGTTTCCAAAGGCACTGAAGTTCTTGCCGCACGAGGTCCACTCAGTGCAACAAGTAATTGACTCCAGGGTATAGTACTATGACTTAAGCATAGTACTGTGCTTAGGAGGGTGTTACACTTGGTCGTTTTGCCATCACCCATTTCAAGAGCCAATCAACACTTAGCAAACCAACCACTTTATTAAGCTTGGATCAGATTTTATTTCTCCTCTCCTTCAAGGCAGATTGTGCCCTCTCCCTTCCCTTTCAGCCTCCTTCATCTCTTCTCCCTTCAATCTACTCCATCAACCTTCAAACTTTGATGAGATTCCATCCATCTAAACTCAAAATCTAGCAAGATCACATTCGAAGGAGGGTAGTCCGAGGTAAAATGCTAATAACTTGAGCTATACAAATCAAAATAAGATGGGACAAAAAGGCTTGGAAACTAGACACATAGAGCTATGACATATCCAAAATCCAGGTTTAAATGAGTTGAATTGGACTAGAGGTGGATTATACAAAATTCGGGTAGAATAGGATGAAGTAAGCAGAAAAATCTATTGATGTTTGCATTGACTTTGATGAATGATATTGTGAATATATAATTACTGTTCCATATTAATTTGGATGTTTGAATGATTTTACTGGTAGTCTGGCATTATTCATGGGGAAATGGACTTGATCCATCATGCTGCCGAATTTTTGGCAGAAGCATATGAAGTTATGATAGCTTATGTTATGAAGATTTAAGTTATGAATATGAAATTCTAAATGCAAGAGTGTTCGAAAGTAAGTGCACTGTAGTGCACATAAACATTGCATGATGATATGATCATGATTCCTTTTATGAAAAATGGCATCTTTGCATGCAAAGGAAGAGATATATAAATATGTGAGAATGAATCCCTTCACTCGAAGGCAATTATTTGGATCCCTCTTTGTGAAGGCAGTTAAAAGATATGATGAAGATCCCATATTCCTAAGGAGTGTGACATGGTGATCACACCCCGATAGGGTATGATATGGCGATCATACTCTGGAATATGGCATGATGAGCACATCCTAAGGAGTGTGACATGGCGATTACACCCCGATGGAGTATGACATGGCGTTCATACTCTGGCATGTGACATGACAATGAGATCCCTCTACTTGGAGGCACGTGGCCAGATGAGATCCCTCTACCTCGGAAGCACGTAGCCAGATGAGATCCCTCCGAATTAAAGGCACATGGTCAAAATGAGATCCCTCCAATTAGAGGCATGTCTAAGCTTACACCCTAGGAACGGCGATACGTAACGCCTTGGTGTGCCAAGAAAAAGAAAGTAAAGAAAACTAAAGATAGATGAATGCGCTCACATCAAGAAGTTATTTGCATCCATCTCTGCATGTTATTCAATTGTGTCATATCTTATTATGAATCGTTACATTATGATTACTTATCCTTCATGTTGATAAGTTACTTGTTTGAAGTTCATCTCTATTTATTAAGTGGATGACTAAAATGAACTTTGCTTCGGATAATACGTTTTGGAACTAAAAAACTGAAAAGTCTATTAACATATTCACCGTTTTCATAATAAACCGAAGCAGCTGGAGATAATAACCATGACACAGCACATGGTAGTTTAATGAATCCTACTGAGAATTTATAATTCTCACTCCTATGTTTATTTCTGTGTTATCTCCAGGTAGTTCAGAAGTTCCGAAGAAGGTCTTCCGAGATGGAGTTGACTAGTAAGATTCAAGGTGGTCGAAGGTTGCTGCCAGACAAGGTCCGATTAAGTGACAGTAACAACTCCTAGGTGAAGTATTATGACTTAAACATAGTACCATACTTGGGAGGATATTACAGAATTTCCAATTAGAATTAATCAAATTTAGTGACAATTGATGCCTTCAACACTTATAAATAAATCAAATATTGAGAGGTGTAGGGGCTGGTTTTTGGGGGATTAGAGCAATTGCAGTAGAGATTAAGAGGGAAGAACTATGATTATGCACAAAGGGAAAAAGAGAGATAAGGATAAAAGGATAAGACAAAAATATTGCAATAATAAGGTCCAGGCAAGAAGATTTACCCAAGTGCAGTCATATCGGTATCAACATCATTCTTTTAGTTCTTGCCTATTGCACCTGATACCTTTTCTAATCTTCATCCTTCCTTGTGCATCAATTTATTTAACGTCATAGACACTGCCAAATATTTTTTTTTTCTTCTTTACAACACGGTGCTTTATTCCTTTGCCTTATGACCGAACCATTTCATTTTCTCTCACAACGCACATTTACCTTAGCTTTCACATCAAATCACACTTCTTGTCTTAGTTTAGTACACAACTCGTTTTGGGTTAATAAAGCCATTGCCTATGGTAAACTGCCATCACGTGGGAGTATTGGTGTGTCTCCTTTTTTTTTAAAATTTATTTTTTGATTTATTTCCTTTATCTTTTTTTTTTAATGTTTTGTCGTTTCTTTTCAAAATGTTGGTTTTTTTTATTGCTTTTTAGTGTTACCTTTTTTATTTTTATTCCTTCTTATTTTTTTTTGTTTTTTTTTTATATATACACAAAATGGGCTTTTTTTTACTCAAATAATAAAAAACAATTCTTTTCTAAGTCTTTAAAATTCATGTAACAATTTCTAACATTGATATATGATTAGACCATTCTCAAGAGTTGTGAGAATTGTAAGGGTTTATTATATAGCTTATGCTATCCTAAACCCTGTACAAGAGTGGATTTGTTTTCTTTCCCTTTTTTTAGATAAAATCTTTTCGTAAATAAAATCAATTCAACCCACAATCATTTTCTATAATAACTATGTGATTTTGAATTCCTCATTTCCCCAGAGGATACGTAGGAGTGGATAATCTCCATCAAATCAAAATTTAAACCTTCTTAAATTTGGTTCGATTTTAATTCCTTAAATAACTATAACATTAATTTTATTTTCTTTTTCATTTGTAAATAATTGTTATATCAATTTCTATTTCTTTTGTAAATAATCATAACATTAATTTTGATCTCTTTTTCGTATGTAAATAATTGTTATATTAATTTCTGTTTTTTTTCTAAATAATTATCATATTAATTTTATTTTTCTTCTCTTTTGTAAATAATTACTATATTAATTTTTCTTTTTTTCTCTTGTAAATAATTGTATATCTATCTTTTTTTTTCTTTTTTTGAAATAATTATCACATAAATCTTGCATTTCTTGCCCATTGTAAATGAGTATCATATTAATTTTTTTCTTTTACAAATAATCATTATATTAATTTTGTATTTATGTTATTTTGTAAATAATTATCATCTTAATTTTGTATATTCTCTTTTGTAAGTAATTATTATATTTTGCTTCTATGATCTTTTGTAAATAATCGCTATATTAGTTTTGCTTTGCTTTTCTTTTGTAAATATATATCATATTAATTTTTTTTTCTTTTGCAAATAATTGTTATATTGTTCTTTTGTAAATAAGTGTTATATTAGTTTGCTTCTCTTTCTTTTTTGTAAATAATTATCAATTTTATTTTTCTTCTCCAATAATTGTTGCACTAATCTTGCTTAATTTTTCTTTTGGAAATAATTATTATATTCTTAAGGGGAAAAATAAAAATATTATTATGTTTATTAATTAATTTGCATAACAAGCTCTAGGGTAACCATAATAAAACGAATATATTAGGGGTGCAGTAGGATTAAGTTTCTACCATTCCCTATGCATAATTAGACTCCCGAATTCAATCTCTTTAAAAGACTAATTTTGCAAAATTAAAAGATTTTTCTAATTTTGTCCATAAATAAAAATTGGTGACAACTCCATTAAAATTTTTTCAATATTTTTGTCGCCTCTTGTTGCGACGCCCTCCGGTCACGTTGTGACAGTTTGGCAACTCCACTGGGGACAATTAGAGAGTTAAGCCCATCAGAGTAAATTATGTAAATTATATAACCAAAATAATATTCATTTTTCCCTTTCTTATTACTTTTCCTTTTTCTTTCTTTTTGTAAAGTCTTTATACATGATTTTTATTTGTAAATGATTATTTTATTTGTAGCTATTTGTCACTCAAATCTTAGTGTAGCTTATTTCTTTTTTTTTTTATATTTTGTATATATCTCAAACCTTAGGGTAGTTGATATACTGTGTATGCATATTTTTGATCTTTTGCAAGTTTTATGTTTACTTTTAGGGTTAAAAGGTTTGTATTCTTCCTTCACATACTTTGCTATCGCTTACGTCACATACTAATTGGGCTCTATACCCGAGCCTTGGAAATCCATAGGAGTAGCGTAACATCCCCATATAATATTATAGGAAATAATGAAAATGTCTTTAGGCAAACTTTTATTATTTACAACCTTGCCCCTGAGCTTTTTAAAAAAAGACCTTTAGGTCCTTATATTTTATTTACAGCCTTGCCCCTGAACATTTTAAAAAATGACATTTAGGTCCCTATATCAACAGGATTAGTAAAATAAGGTTTTAAACAAAACAGAATCACGTAGCGAAAACATAGAAACCTAAACCTCGGCCGATTGAGCCACGAAGGTATCCATATGTGAAATGACATGGGATGCCCCTAGACTTATCCATAATTACGAAAATGCCATTAGCCATTAACAACAAAAACCAGAAAGGCCCTCAACTTGCAAAACATTTAATTTACACTATTAATCGATTTATTCGATTTTATTGAATCCTTAAGATTAATTAGAAATTAATTAAGGGTTGGTTAAGAGTTAATTAGATGTTAGATTAGAGAGATTAGAATTAGAAATAATTAGAATAGAAACATATAAAACTTCACAAATTTCTTCAAAATCATTTTACCGATTTGAAGGAAATCAGTAAGATTACGGTATTTTAAACTGTCGGAACCGAACCAATAGAATTTCAACTCACTAACCCTACTTTAAGTGGCTGAGAACTCAGCCACTTAACCCCCAAATGTGGCGCCACTTTGGCCACAATTCATGGGGAGGCTTGGCTGAATTTCAGCCATACAAGCTCCACCAATCAAATGCCAAGAAAGCCACCTATATATACTCCTTCAATCAGATTTTTTCTACCCTTTCTTCACCCATCAGACTGCGCCTCTTCTCCTCTCCTTTCAACCCTCTTCTTCTCTTCTTCACTCACACAACTCCAGCCAACCATCAAGCCTAATCAAGTCTTGCTCATCCAAGCCTCAAAAATCAAGCAAAATCACTTATAACAAAGGTAGAGGTTTAATTCTTGCATCAATTCTGTGGTCTTGGCTAGCTAAGGTTGGATTAATTTCACAATATTTGATGTTTTAAATGAATGATTATGATGATATGTGACTGGTTTTGGGCTGTTTGTTCGGTTAAAATCGAATTCGAAGCAAGAAAGGATGAAAATAGGAAGAGCTAAGGCGCTAGAGAACCAAAAACCCTCGGCAGTCTGTACGGCAGAGTGTACGGCTTTGCCTATAGCTGATTAAATCTGATGAAACCATTTTTATATGGAACTAGACATCTAGGGCTTTCCATACATATATCATATAATGCTTTTGGATTAATATTGAGAGAGTTATGAATTTTTGAATTTCGACCTAGGGTTTTGACTCTAGTTCTAGGTGTATTGGGTTGTTCAGGGTATAACTCACCCTATACTACTTGAAAATGAGTGAAACTAACTTTGTTAGAAATCTTACACATAGAAGAATGTTCCATAAAAATTTAAGAATTAAATAAGGTCTCATTTACTTCCAATGATGCAAGAAAGTTGCCCTATGTCCAAACTGGGCTAGAACAGGGCAATTCAAGAAGGCTAGACTTCGGGGCCTATAACTCGAGCCCTACTAGGTCAAATAGAATGGAACTTTTTGAAAATGAAAGATTGTCCTGTTAGCTTTAATATAAAACCAATTTCATATGATTTTGATCAGTTTTCTATTTTTAGTAAATTTTTTACTTTTAAGTGTGTGATTCTGGCCAGCCACAGGGTAGGCCGAGATAAAACTTAAATAACTTGAGTTATACAAATCAAAATTAGATAGGACTAAAGAGGTTAGAAAATAGACACATAACACTTTAACATATCCAAAATTGAGGTCCAAATGAGTTAAAATGAATTTAAGGCTTAATTTCTAAAAATCGGGCAGAATCAAATAGAAGTGGCAGAAAACTAATTCAAGACCAAGTTTATGAAACTTTATTTGATTGTTGGAGCATCTATACCTTGCATTGATTTTTTTTTTCTGTATGAGTGATTGTATGGTGGGATGGCACTGTTCATGGGGAAGCGGACACGTTCCGTTATGCTGCCGAAATTCCGGCAGAAATATGGGCATTATACGAATGTGATAAATATTTATGTGTTATGTTCATAAGAGTCATATATGTAAGAATGATTTAAGTATGACATAAAGCATATTAATGAAATTATGATAGTTTTTGTTATGAATATTCATGATATGAATATGAAATTCGATACGCAAGGATATATGAAAGTAAATGATGAAGCATATGCAAGCATCCTACTCACATGAGGCATGGCGTCGACCCAGCTAGTGTGAGTATAGGGGATAGGGCTTACATGAGGCATGGCATGACCCAGCTAGTGTAAGTACCGAAAAGGATATGATGAAGGTCCCATATTCCTAAGGATTGTGACATGGCGATCATGCTCTGATTGGGTATGACATGGTGATCATACTCTGGAATGTGACATGATGATTCCACACCCTGAGGAATGTGACATGGCAATCACATCCCGATGGAATATAACATGGCGATCATACTCTGGGACATGGCAGGATGGACTTATCCCTAAGGAGTGTGACATGGCGATCACACCCCGATGGAGTATAATATGGCGATCTTACTCTGGGATATGTGTAACAAGTAAAGAAAGATTAAGGATAATATGTATATTCTGCATAAAATCCGAATATAAGTAAAGGTGTGTATAGATTTTATGTTTTCAGTATATCGGTGTTATTATAAGTTAACCTATTCCAGTTATTATTCATAGCATAATTCATGAATTGATCTTGTATTGGCTTGCCTAAATTACAAGTGTATGAATAAAATGAACTTTGCTTCGGAAAGCATTTTTTCGAATTGTGAAATTAAACAGCTTGTATAACATGTTCACCTTTTTCATAATAAACCGAAGCAACTGGAGATGACAACGATAACAATATGTATGACAGTGACA
This sequence comes from Pterocarpus santalinus, assembly GCA_031439595.1. Taxonomy (NCBI): domain Eukaryota; kingdom Viridiplantae; phylum Streptophyta; class Magnoliopsida; order Fabales; family Fabaceae; genus Pterocarpus; species Pterocarpus santalinus. The sequence continues at coordinate 42,675,938 of CM062527.1, forward strand.
GATCCCTACTAAGAATTCATAATTCTCGCTCCTATATTTGTTTCCGTGTTATCTCCAGATAGCTCAGAAGTCCCGAAGAAAGCCCTTCGAGGCAGAGTCGACTAGTAAGATTGAAGGTGGCCGAAGGTTGCTACTAGACAAGGTCTGATTAAGTAATAGTAACAACTTCTAGAGGAGGTATTATGACTTAAGCATAGTACCGTACTTGGGAGGGTGTTACAAGTAGAAGGGGTTTTGATGAGGTTATTGTGAAGCTCATGCTTCCCTGACATTCGTTGATTTTCCCACTCAAATTTGCTACCGGAATTGTGAGCCTCTGCATTGTGACTCTGAAGTCCCTATGGTTGTGCTCACAAAACTAGGTCCTTATTTTTCAAATAAGGGCAATCTGGGAACCATGACTTATAAGGGTCTAAATTGTGCACAATAGAACAAACTAGTGGACTACATAATTAGGGTTCAGGCCTTAGAAGTACCCCAACCATTAGGTCTCACCTTATTAGGACAAAAGGGAGCATACTTCTTTCCTTTTCCCTTAAATTACATAATCCAACATTTAATCATCTGCATTGTGCATATTTATAATACGTCATCATGCATTTTCTTAACATGTCATCATCCTTTTCTTGTTGTTTGTATATAATCATCATGCATACCATCCAATATCTCATCATAATGCATCATACACCCAACATTGCATCAAACATTTTTGCATTTTTTCCTTCTTTCTTCTCTTCTCTGATATTTTATTTGAATTCACAAAAAGGGGATAACGGTGACACCATATTTGATAGCAAGTGATGGAAGAAGCACAACACGCTAGCAATATCACCTATAGGAAGAAGAAATCTAATGTAGCCATAAATATCAGCTCATCGGAAAATCTAAGACAATTGAGTCAGTCACTCCCTTTTGAAGAAAAGAAGGCTTTTACCAAGAAATATGGGGCTATCTTGGATTTGCTTTTCATTCCAGTCAAGATCTCTGCTCTCAATGTCTTGCCTCAATATTAGAGCCCGACCTTGAGATGTTTGGAGTTGTCCAATATTGATATTGCACACACCATTAAGGAATATGCATGTGTACCTACGCATAAAGGAGTATTTGTCTGAGATAAAAGTAATCGAGCAATATGGGGAGCTATTAGGGGTACTTATGACTCGAATTAGACTGACAGGGCATACAGACTCTCGGGGGCTGACCAAAGCATTTGTGGAAGCATATTTGACAAAGTTGGCGTATTTACCAGAATGGAAAGTCTTCACAAGGGTGTTAGCACTTGCCATCTATGGGTTGGTGATATTTCTACACCTAACATGGTGGATCAAGCTGCCATGGATGTCTTCTTCGCAGTGCAAAGGAAGAAGAGGAACCTGGTACCTGCCGTGTTAGCTGAGACATTCCTGACCTTAGATTTCTGCCAATGAAAGTCAAAGGGGAAGCTTTGATGCTGCGTACCCTGTTGTATGTATGGATTATAACACACATATATGCTAGCAATCACCTTAAGAGTACATCAGAGCCATTGGGAAGCTTTCACCGGATCCCAACAAAGTCAAGAGATGAAGATAAGTGGAGGGTTGAGTTTGATAACATTGGCACCAAGGCATTCAAGTGGGTATGCCCATGGTATGGATGTGAATGAGGAGATATCATCTATAGTTGTGAAAAATTCCCTAATATACCCCTCATGGGTCCAAGGGGGTGTGTAGCTTACACACCAGTAATAGTACTCAAGCAGCTTTGCTGGATGCAAAGGAAGCCGCAAGAAGATCGATTGGGTGGATTATGCTTCTGGTATAAAGATGGAGAACACCTCAGCTTTTATCAAGAGATATTAAGGAAGCACGGATAGATATCTAAATGGCAGGAAGAGCAGAGTTAGGAAAACCACTTGTGATTGACACTACAAAGTATGTTGCATGGAGAAAAGCAAGAAGGGTGCCACAGACCATCCCTAAGAAAGTCACAGAAAGGAAGAACAGTTCTTGCCCAATATCTCAAACAGCTGAACAGTTGGAGGTTTTGTGAGCTCAAATTCAATTTTTAGAGTAGCAAAAACAAGCTATAGAGTTAGAAGTCATTATTGCTCGAAGCCAATGTAAGAATAAGGCAAAATTGGTTGAACATCTGAAAGACAAACTGGCTGATGCCCTGGTAAAAGTTCCTGCAGCACTCACAAGAAGGATTCAAAGCCTTGAAGGTAATTTACAAATCCTTACAAGAGAAAAGGATGAATTAACCAAAGAAATTAAGCGGCAAGAAATAGTCAATGAGGAGTTAACAATGGAAGTCGACTGGCAAAGACAAGCAAGAGAAGAGCTGATAATTGAAGTGCATAAACCGAAGCAAGAGAAGAGCAAGTTAAAGCATAGATTGGAAGAATTGACCACGCTTTTAGCACAAATGAAAAGCGATCGTGATTGTGGATGGGCTTTGTCCACGCAATACCGAGATATGGTTATCCAAACAGCAAGTATCGAAAAATTCTGGAAGGCCCAAGCATTAGAATGGGAAGTACAAAATGAAGATTTGAAAGAAAGACATGCAAGAATGGTTGATGAGCTAAATTGCCACATCCCGAACTTCATTTACCATTTCAAAAAAGCGGAAGAAGAAATTTGGGCAAATCCCATGCTCCACCTTCCTTGCGAAATAAAAGATTTCATGAAGATGAGTAAGGGTCTTACAAGGGGATTTAGGAAAAAGAGAACTAATCTTCTGATGTAATTGATGGTTTTAGATTTTGCAAATTTATGATATACTTGCACTTTCAAGTGAATTTTCGAAATGAAATTATGACTCAACTTGTTTCTTTATCCTCTACACAAAACCCTCTCTTCTTAATTCATTGTTATTACTCGTACTCGTCTTATAGGATTTTTTTCTCCTTCTGTGCGAAATAAAAAGCAAAGGATTTCAAGAAGGGTTAAGATTTTGATACTGCTAGAGTGTTGTCAATAAAGTATATTGTGGAGGGAACTCTCCCCTATACTTTTTATCAACCAAGGACTCTATCTAATAAAGCATCTCCATCATCATTGCTAACGAATACGGGTGATACATTCCTTCCCCACAAAAAATAAAAAAATAAAAAAAAAAATTTCTTGTTGTCTCACTTCTTGTTGTTATGATAAGCAGGAATCTCCAAACGTTGCTCCTCCAAAGAAAACTTTGTCTAAACCTAGTAACTCATACGAGTTGCAATCCAAAGCCCTTCTAGAAGGCATGGCGAATGAAAGGAATTTGAGCCAAGAGATTGACAACTTAAAGACCATGATGCTTGAACAAGGGGAGGAGTTCAGAAAGATTCTCGGGGTCATAATCAAAACCAAAGGGACTAGTGAAAACAATGATCCTCACGATTAGCCGGGGTACGAATCAGGGAATGACAACAACCTCGAAGTGGAGAAGGAGGCAGAATGATTGAAACTAAAGGAAGAACTAGAGAAGGAGATGCAAGCACAGTTCCGGATGCTACAAGGGCCTAACCCATACGGCTCTATAATCATTAATGATCTCTGTTTAGCACCAAGCATCACTATCCCCAAAAACTTCAAAATGCTTGAGTTCATTAAGTTCGATGGCAGCACAAATCCTATGATGCACTTGAGAATGTACTACACCAAGATGGGGATGTGGTCTAAAGATGAGAATTTCATGATTAGCTTTTTCCCTGAAAGTTTGGATGGGGTTGCATAGGAGTAGTACATGCAGTTAGATCAGACTCAAATTAGGTGTTGGGAAGATCTTGCCATAACCTTCACTAATCAATACAAGTTTAATATGAATACTGCACCCACCACAGACCAACTAAAAAATTTGAGGAAGAAAGAGAAGGAGCCATTCAAAAATATGTCCAAAGGTGGAGGGCCATAGCAGCCCGAGTTAGTCCCACTATGTTGGAGCAGGAGATGTGCTCTTATTGTATTCGCACTTTGGAAGGACCATTCTTCAAGAATATGTTGAGCACTCATGTCAGAGAATTTATTAACTTAGTGGAGATTGGAGAGAGGATTGAGGCAAACATCCAAGAAGGCAAAGTAGAGCCAACAACAGGTGAAATAAGTGAATCTCAATTTAAGAAGGGACAACCACATAAGAAAAAAGAAAACACTGTCAATGTCATACAGTTATAGCCATCCTAACCCTACCAAGCCTCTTTTTAACCGATTCACCGTCCATATCAACCCCCATACTTTCCATGTCCTTCACCCTATCTACCTACCATGCCTTACCCTCCTTAGCTATACCAAGTCAATAATGTTTCATACGTCTAACCTTATACACTAGCTATACCTACACTTCACCAAACAACTTCCCCAAGTCACCAAACAGCTAAGCCTCCCATAACCCCATCACGAATGCCATCTAGAATCAATAATACCTCTAATCTACTAGCCAAAAATCGTCCCTTTTCTAACTTTCACATGAGTAATTTTGAGTTGTTTGAGTGCTTGTGTGGTCAAAATTTGCTAATGCCACACCCTGGGAAGGCTTTCACAGCAACATATCCTCGTTGGTATGATGCAAATCTTTCATGTGAATACCACTCCAACACTCCTAGGCATTCAATTGAAAATTGTTATGGCTTTAAACATACTGTATGGCGCCTCATTGATACCAAGGCTATTCAATTAGAAGAAACAGAAGGGCCCAACGTGAGGAGCAATGCATTTCTAAATCATGATGGAAGATAGGTGAATGTTATTGATTGTAATGTGTATAAGGGTGGAGAATTAGAGGATATTAAACTTCCAATGAAATGTGCCTTAGAGGGGTTAAAGGTAGCGGAGCATGAGATGATTGTTGAAAAAGAAGAAGGGAAAAGAATACTAAAAAGGATACTGAATGGAGATGAGGAAGGATTATTTTGTGAGTGCCTCGATTTTGAAAGGAAACACCATATCGAAGACTGTCCCAAACTCAAACACTTTGTCAAAAGAATGATCAAATTGGGTGTGCTTGCAGCACCCAAGTATGTTAAGGAGCAGAGTGTTAACACGATTCACCCAACACCTCCAGTCTTTAAGGTCTTACCTCAAAGGCCGGCATTAGTTTTCAAGGTACCCAAGTCATTCCCTTGCCAAAGTGACCATGCGGTCCCATGGAGATATGAGATAGTGGTGGAATCAAACACTAGAACAAATCATAGCCTTGCAAAGATGGAGTCAACAATTCCTGCTCGAGAATCACCGCTTGTTTTCCAAGTGTCAAGGCAATCTCTTTATCACATCGATCCTGCTCTCCCTGGGAGGCATGGGGCTATTGTGAAATTCAACAATAGAACAGACCTTGACCCTAAAGTGACCGAATCAATAACAAATATTATGGGAGTTGGACGGGTAACTCAAAGTAGTAGGTGTTATACTCCTGAGAAGCTCCAAAGGGCATCTGGAATGATAAAACCATCTAAAGGCCCCAAAGAAAAGAACCAAGAAGATGAAGGCGAAGAATTCTTAAAGATCATGAAACAGAGTGAATACGATGTGGTGGAACAGTTAAAGAAGACACCTGCAAAATTTCTTTGTTCTCGCTAATTATGAGTTCTAAAGCTCATCACGATGCTCTTAAGAGAGTGTTAGATCAGTCTTATGTGAACAAAGACATAACTCCTGAAATGGTCGAGGAAATTATAGGTGCAATCAGAGCGAGGAACTCGATAACTTTTATTGAGAATGAGATGAGTCCTAACACCATATTAGGTTACCCAAAAGCTCTACATATCACTCTGAAGTGCCAAGGCTATGCCATTGTGAAGGTGCTAATGGATGGCAGATCGACTTTTAATGTGCTTCCTTATTCCACCTTACAACAATTGCCTATTGATCTAGTTACAATAGAGCCAAGTGGCACAATTGTAAAAGCGTTCGATGGCACCCAAAGGGAAATAATGGGAAATATTAGTTTGCAGTTGGAAATAGGACCAACCACTTTTTTGATAGAATTCCAAGTACTGGATATTGAGCCAGGATACACTATGTTATTAGGAAAGCCATGGATTCATGAAGCTGGGGCCGTTCCATCTATCCTACATCAAAAGGTGAAATTTGTAGACGAAGGGAAGCTAATCACTATTAAAGGGGAGGAGGAGTTATTGATGTCTAAAATAGTCATAGTTCCTTACATTGATTGTGCTGAAGGCTCCTTTGAAGTCTTTTTCCAAAACCTAGATATAGCAGAGCCAAAGGAACAGACGAGTAGTGTGAATCAAGTTGTTGCTTAGATGATGCTCAAAAGTGGATTTCAACAAGGAAAAGGACTGGGAAGTCAACTACAGGGGATCAAACACCCCATTGTATTGCCCGATAACCCAGGAAAGCTTGGCTTGGATAAAAGTAGGGAAAGAAGAGCAATTGTCCTACTTCGAAGCAAAGAAGATTTCGCACATCAAGGAAACACTCCCTATGGTTGCAGCAGTTATGGCACTAGAATCGGGTGAAATAGTTAATACCCTCAGAAATGCCAAGGAGGCTTCATTGCTTATCCACCCAAGCTATAAGGCGGAAGAATTGAATAACTGGGAATCCAAACCTTTAAATGATTTGTTGTACTTTGAGTACTGGATGCTTTTATCTTTTTATTTGTATTTCAAATTTTATCAAATAATGGAATAATTATGCATGGTTTTCCCCTCATTTGTCTCTTTTTTTCCTCTTTTTCCTTTGCATTCAAGATGTACTCTTTCAAATTTATTCATTCCTAGTCTCATCTCAATTCTAGGGATTCTTCCTTTCAGGATCTCCTTCCTATGTGGATGATTATGATAAACTATTAATTGATTCTTGTATTACAACAGACTTGAATGAGAAGGAACAAGATGAAGATCCTGACCTGTGCCAATGATTTGCCAAAATGATAGATTTGCTAGAAAAAAGGATAAATCCACATGATGAGGTGGTCGAAATAATAAATCTAGGAACTGACAAGGAAAATAAGGAACTGAAAATAGTTGATAACCCAGAAAGAGAAGAAATGATTGCGCTGTTCAAAGAATACATGGACGTTTTTGCTTGGTCATATAGAGACATGCCTGGTTTGGACTCAAACATAGTGGCCCACAAAATCCCATTACTTGAAGGGATGGAACCTAAGCAACAAAGGCTGAGAAGGATGAGTCCTAAAATATCACTTAAGATCAAAGACGAAGTTACAAAGCAACTTCACACTGGCCTCTCAGAGGTACCACTCTATCGAAAGTGGATAGCAAATATAGTACCTGTGCCCAAAAAAGACGGAAAGTTTTGAATGTGCGTAGATTATCGAGACCTGAATAAAGTCAGCCCAAAAGACAACTTCCCGCTACCTCACATAGATGTTCTGGTAGATAATGCTGCCAAAAGCCATCAGTTCTCCCTTATGGATGGATATTCAGGCTATAATCAGATCCTCATGGCAAATGAAGATAAAGGAAAAACATCTTTCATCACTTAATGGGGAGTATTTTGCTATAGAGTGATGCCTTTCGGATTGAAGAACACTGGAGCCACCTATCAACGAGCGGTGGTTACGCTTTTCCATGACATGATCCACGAAGAACTAGAGGTCTATGTTGACGACATGGTAGCTAAGTCACAAGAGGGAGAGAGTTATGTTGCCGTGCTCAGAAAATTATTTGAAAGGTTAAGAACTTACAAGCTAAGATTAAATCCGGCAAAGTGCACTTTTAGGGCATCCTCAAGAAAGTTATTGGGATTCATTGTTAGCAAGAAGGGCATCAAAGTGGACCCTGATAAAGTCAAAGCCATCCAAAACATACCAACACCCAAGACAGAAAAAGAGGTTTGCGGTTTCTTGGGATGTTTGAACTACATAGCAAGGCTCATCTCTAACTTGGCCAATACATGCAAACCAATCTTCAAGTTGTTGAGGAAAGATAGCCCCAGCAAGTGGGATGGTAGATGTCAAGAAGCCTTTGATAGAATCAAGAAGTACCTGATAAATCCACCCTATTTGGTCCCACCAACACTAGAGCAACCACTCATTCTATACCTTATGATGTTGCATGGGTCCATGGGTGGTATGTTAGGTCAACATGATGAGGCTGGTAGGAAAGAGTGAGCAATTTACTATTTGAGCAAGAAATTCAATGATTGTAAATCTCGATATATAGCTATTGAGAAGACTTGTTGTGCACTCGTATGGACCGCAAGAAGATTGAGACAATACATTTTGTACTACACAACTTGGCTAATATCTCGAATAGATCCCTTAACATATATCTTTGAAAGTCCACATATTTCCATGAGAATGTCTAAATAGCAAGTGGCTCTTGCAGAATTTGACATTAAGTATATGACTAGAAAATTAGTAAAAGGGAGTGTTATAGCAAATCACCTGCCTAAGAATCCACTCGAAGAATATCAGCCAATGAAGGTTGAATTTTCGGATGAAGATATCTTGGCAGTCATGGAAGATGAGAGCGAAAACAATGAAGGGGAAGACCTGATATGGAACATGTACTTTGATGGTGCAGTTAACATCCACGGGAATGGGGTTGGAGCAGTTTTGGTGTTACCTAGCAGCAAATAATTCCCAATTGTTAAATTAGCATTCGACTGCACTAATAACATGGCCGAATATGAAGCCTGTATAACCGGCCTAAAAGCAGCAATATCTCTTGGTGTGAGATACTTAGATGTCTATGGTGATTCGGCGCTCATCATTTAGCAAGTCAATGGGGATTGGCGAGTCAAGGAACATAGACTAATGATGTATTATGAACATTTGATTAGTTTAGCAAGGGAATTCGAAGAATCACCTTCAACTATTTGATGCGTGACAAAAATCACTTTGCAAATGCACTCACCACTTTGGCTATCATGACCAAACTTGATTTAGGGGTGGAGGTTTGGCCTTTACAGGTTGTTGTTAGAAGAGAACCGCATACTGCTTAAACATCGAAGAGGAGCTCGATGGTCGACTGTGGTTCCATGACATCAAACAATTCATTAAGGCAAGGGAGTACCCAACTGGGGCAAATGAGAATGATAGAAGAATGCTCTGTCAGCTAGCAATGTCATTCTTCCTCACTAGTGATGTAGTATACAAAAGGAACTATGATGGGGTCTTGCTAAGATGCATTGATGCCACAGAAGCTTGCACTGTTATATCAAAGGTCCATTAGGGTATTTGTGGAACCCATGCTAATGGGCACACACTATCCCAACAGATTTTAAGGTATGGGTACTATTGGCTCACAATGGAAAAAGATTGTGTTGAGTTTGTCAAAAGATGCCACAAATGCCAAATCTATGCTGATCGCATTAACTCTTATCCAGTCTCATTACATAACCTTATGTCACTATGGCCATTTGCAATGTGGGCATCGATGTCATTGGCCCAATTAACCCTAAGGCCTCCAATGGGCATCGATTCATCCTAGTGGCTATTAACTACTTCACTAAATGGGTAGAAGCTACCTCATATGCCAATCCTACACAAAAGTTGGTAGTGAAGTTCCTAAAAAATAACATCATTTGTAGGTATGGATTACCCGAGATGATCATTACCGATAATGCCTCCAATTTCAATAGTGTAGAAGTGCAAACACTATGCGAACAATTCAAGATCAAGCACCACAATTCGGCTCCTTATCGGCCAAAGATGAATGGGGCAGTGGAAGTAGCAAACAAAAATATCAAGAAGATCCTAGGGAAAATGGTGGTCACATATAAAGATTGCAGTGACATGCTACCTTATGCATTACATGGATATCACACTTCGATAAGATTCTAAACTGTGGCAACTCCATACTCATTAGTGTATGGAATGGAAGCAATGACGCCAATAGAGGTAGAGATCTCTTCCTTAAGGGTCTTGGTGGAAGCTGAATTGGAAGAAAATGAATGGATCAAAATGAAATATGAGCAATTGAATATGATTGATGAAAAGCGATTGGATGCAATCTATCATAGACAATTGTACCAAAAGAGGATGGCTAGGGCATTCAGTAAGAACATTCATCCATGAACATTTCAGCCAGGTGATCTTGTTTTAAAAAGGATATTGCCAAATCATGAAGATAGTGGAGGCAAATGGTCACCCGCATATGAAGGCTCATACATTGTTAAGGATGCATTCTCTGGGGGAGCATTGATCTTAACTGACATGGAAGGCCAAGTGCTTCCCAAGCCCATCAACTTAGATGCTGTGAAGAAGTATTTCGCATAAAGAAAAGCTCGCTAGATTGAAAACCCGAAAGGGCGGTCTAAGCAAAAGTTAGAGCACAAGGAAAAAAAAAAAGCTTGCTAGATTGAAAACTCAAAGGGGCAGCCTAGGCAAAAGTTAGAGCACCAAAAAGAAAAAGAAAAGGGAGAGGCTCGCTAGATTGAAAACCCAAAAGGGTGATCTAGGCAAAAGTTAGAGCAACAAAATATCTGCTAGGTTGAAAACCCAAAAAGGCGACCTAAGCAACAAGATATTAGCTCAAAATCCAACCAAAGGGTGAGAAGCCACAGATGACATAAACTAAGGCAATTAACAGATGGAAGATAGGAGAAAGAATCAGTGAATTAAGGCAAACATTGGCACACATCAAAGGATTATATTCTTGGCCTGAAAATGCAAGTCCGGTGTAACCAAAGAATCAATGAAATGGGTTAATCATATGAAATCTACATTGCAATCCTCCTAATCTTTTGTATCTTATTTGTTTCTTCATGATCATTTGTGGTTTTTAATGCTTTCTAGATACAATAAATTTGTCTTATTCTACCGTCTTTTTTTTGTCATTCATTTTTCTCTTTTCTCTTTCCATATTCTTTATCTCAATCATCAAAGAGTGCATTCTGTTCTTTCTGTTCTCTTTTAAACCATGTATAATTAGAACATTATATTTGAAATACAATGAAAGGGATATCTGTAGATAGGGCTCAGATATGACAAGACAATTCAATATCGGATTCAAAAGCAGTAGCGTAATGAGGAAGGTTAAAAAAAAAAAAAGAATAGAAAAGAAGCAGAAGAATAAGAAGAGAGCACAAGAAAGAAAGAAAGAAAAAAGGGAAGGGTTTGCTAGATCGAAAATCAAAAGTGGCTATTTGAGCAAAAATTAAAGCGAAGGTTAGAGATTTTGAAACAAAGATCAAGAAAGGGGGATAAAGCCAGATAATACAGACAACTTCAAAGAAAAAGCTCATGTGGTGGATTCATGAAACTAGAGGGCTTGTTATGGATTAGATGTAGAATTTCCTAGAAGAACAATCTTTGGAAACAACAAACTGGGGCAATTTTTTTTAGTGTACAAATTTTCAATTTAATTTCAATTCCAATTTTCAATTTTCCAAAGCTGCATCTTCAAATTCAATTTCAAATCTATTTCAATTCTGCAAAGTTGCATTCTCAATTTCAATTTTTCATATCTGCATCTTCAAATTCAATTCAATTTCAAATCTATTTCAATTCTATCTGCATCTTCAAAATTCAATTTCAAATCTATTTCAATTATGCTTGTATCTTCAAAATTCAATTTCAAATTTATTTCAATTCGGCAAAGTTGCATTCCCAATTTCAATTTTTCATATCTACATCTTCATTCAATTCAATTTCAAATCTATGATTCAATTTCAAATCTATTTCAATTCTGCAAAGCTGTACTCTCAATTTCAATTTTTCATAACTACATCTTCAAGTTCAATTTCAAATTATGCAAGGCTACATCTCATTCACATGGTTGCATTTCATTTTCATTCGCAAAGCTACATTTCATTCACATAGTCACAAAGCTGCATTGGCTTTGCATGGTTGCATTTTATTTTCACAAGCATATGCTCTCATTATCTACCTTGTTCGGACAAAATATATGTTCATGTCTTTACTAGTTCCTTACTACAAAAATATCAAAACCTACGGTCTTATATTTTCTAGTAAGAAACAAGCAAAGAGGGGCAACTGTGAATACCATATTTTGTTAGAGACATGAAAAAGAAACAAAAAAAATAAAAAAGGGGGATAGGAAAGAAAGCTGACCCATTTTAGAGTAAGAGCATGGCCTAATCATGAATTGTTTTAACCAAAAAAAAAAATCAAATCAAAATAAATGAAAACAAATTTAGGCACATCTCTTAATTTTGGCATTTGTATCCAAATCAGATCAAATCCACCAATCATCATTAAGGCTAAATTTCCAATTAGAATCAATCAAATTTAATGACAATTGATACCTTCAACACTTATAAATAGATCAGATATTGAGAGGTATGGGGGCTAGTTTTTGGGGGATTAGAGCAATAGTAGCAAGATTAAGAGGGAAGAATTGTGATTGTGCACAAAAGGGAACAGAGAGATAGGGATAGAAGGACGAGATAAAAATATTGCAGCAATAAGGTCCAGGCAAGAAGATTTACCAGAGTGCAGTCATATCGGTATCAACCTCATTCTTTAGTTCTTGCCTATTGCACCTGGTACCTTTTCTAATCTTCATCCTTCTTTGTGCATCAATTTATTTAACGTCATAGACACTGCCAAGCATTTTTTTTCTTCTTTACAACACAGTGCTTTATTCTTTTGCCTTGTGATTGAACCATTTCCTCTCTCACAACGCACATTTACCTTAGCTTTCGCATCAAATCACACTTCCTGTCTTAGTTTAGTACACAACTCGTTTTGGGTTGATAAAGCCATTGTCTATAGTAGACTGCCATCATGTGGGAGTATTGGTGTGTCTCTCTTTTTTTATTTATTTCCTTTATCTTTTTTTTTTATGTTTTGTCGTTTCTTTTCAAAATGTTGGTTTTAATTGTTTTTCAGAGTTACCCTTTTTATTTTTATTCCTTTTTTTTGTTTTTTTATTTTTTTAAATATACACAAAAATGAGATTTTTTTTACTCAAATAATAAAAAATAATTCTTTTTTAAGTCTTTGAAACCCATGCAACAATCTTTAACATTGATATATGGTTAGACCATTCTCGAGAGTTGTGAGAATTACAAAGGTTTAATGTATAGCTTATACTATCCTAAACCTTGTGCAAGAGTGGATTTATTTTTTTTTCTTTTTTTCAAATAAAATTTTTTTCATAAATAAAATCAATCCAACCCACAATCATTTTTTACAAGAGTTACGTGATTTTGAATTTCTAATTGCATCAGAGGATACGTAGGAGAGGATAATCTCCGTCAAATCAAAATTTAAATCTTCTTAAATTTGGTTGGATTTTAATTCCTTAAATAACTGTAACATTAATTTTACTTTCTTTTCTATTTGTAAATAATTGTTATATTAATTTCTATTTCTTTTGTAAATAATCATAACATTAATTTTACTCTCTTTTTCGTATGTAAATAATTATTATATTAATTTCTGTTTCTTTTCTAAATAATTATCATATTAATTTTATTTTTCTTTTGTTTTGTAAATAATTATCATATTAATTTTTCTTTTTTCTCTTGTAAATAATTGTATATCAATCTTTTTCTTTTTCTTTTTTCAAAATAATTATCACATAAATCTTGCATTTCTTGCCTGTTTTAAATAGGCATCATATTAATTTTTTTTCTTTTACAAATAATTATTATATTAATTTTACATTTATGTTATTTTATAAATAATTATCATCTTAATTTTGTATATTCTCTTTTGTAAGTAATTGTTATATTTTGCTTCTATGATCTTTTGTAAATAATCGCTATATTAGTTTTGCTTTGCTTTTCTTTTGTAAATATATATCATATTAATTTTGTTTTTTCTTTTGCAAATAATTGTTATATTGTTCTTTTGTGAATAAGTGTTATATTAGTTTGCTTCTCTTTCTTTTTTGTAAATAATTATCAATTTTATTTTTCTTCTCCAATAATTGTTGCACTAATCTTGCTTAATTTTTCTTTTGGAAATAATTATTATATTCTTAAGGGGAAAAATAAAAATATTATTATGGTTATTAATTAATTTGCATAACAAGCTATAGGGTAACCGTAATAAAACAGATGTATTAGGGGTGCAGTGAGACTAAGTTTCCACCCTTCCCTATGCATAATTGAACTCCTAAATTCAATCTCTTTAAAAGACCAGTTTTGTAAAATTAAAAGATTTTTCCGATTTTTTCCATAAATAAAAATTGGTGGCGACTCCGTTAAAATTTTTTCAATATTTTTGTTGCCTCTCATCGCGGCGCCCTCCAGCCGCATTGTGACAAAGGTTATGTCCTTGTAATGGTCACTATAAAGTCATAGTAATGTCTATAAGTTAAGAGTTGTCATAGTGTCCGTAAGTCAAGGTTTAAAATCCAAAGGAAATGTGTAAATAATTTAATAATTCAGATTCATTTATAATAAATTTTACTTATTATATTTTACTCTTAATATTTGTCCTCCAAAGAAATTACCATAAAAATTGACAACTCAAAATAATATATCATTATATAAATAATATCTTAATAATGATAATGCGAAAAGAATAATTAAGGAACTTGTAATTAAATAATGAGCAATGTTAGTATAAAAGAATGATAAATAAAATAAATTACAACAATAAATAAATGAGCGACTTTAATGTAATGGAGCAAGAAATAAAGTAACTAGAAATAAATAATAGGTAACGTAAATATAAAGAGATTATATAAAGGAGCCTTAATATAACTAATATATTGAGCAACCTTAATATAAAGGAACAATAATTAAAATAACTTGGAACAATAAAATAGATTGCAATAATGATGAGTAATGTAACACCCTAATAACCTCGTACTACGCTTAAGTCATATTACATAAGTTATTAGTTATTACTTTTGCTTGTGTAGCTTAATTGACTTTTTAGAAAATACTTTATTACAAAAGTAGAGGTAAATTTTTTTTTTGTTAATCAATAACGGAAATAAACTTTTTGAAAAATAAGAGCCATGAGCACATCGTGGATATATAAAATCGAGCATCAATACATGCATACTTAAGATACAATAAATAATTAAAAGCAATATAAAGACAATCAACCCAAGTTAACCATAATAGTCATCCATAGCCATCATATACATATATAGTAAATATAAATATGTCTTACATAAGTAGCCAAGGGACCAATAACTACACTTGACCCAATACGACATCCATAACAAATAAGGCTCAAACATCAAAAGGAAAATACATTAAGATCTCCGCAACCCATACATGCTATAAAATGATAACCTTAGAACTATAGACAAAAAAGGGCTATCCTCATGTCCAAGTTCCGCATGTGCTAGCTCAAGTCATCCCTAACCTCAGAATAGAACGAATTCATTCCTTAATCCTCGAGGTGCATCATCTCCACATCCTCCACCTCAGGCCTGCCCACACCCACGGGGTGTAGCCCGAGTTCGAATGAACCATCATCCATGCCTTAGGGGTGGTGCCTGGCTCACAGTAGAAGAAGAAGAATCCGAAGTCAGCCGAATCATAGAAAGGTATGATGGCTTAGATGGGTCGGACTCCACTGAATATGTCGAGTTCAGGTAAGTGTCAGAATCAGACTTTCCATTAGTAGGGTACGTCAGAAGATGGAATGGAGGTCACACATCGTCCAAAGTGATATCCTCCTATGGCTCGTGTGGATAGAAGAGAGGACTCATGACAAGCACATGGAATTGATGGCTATGGAATATGTAGACCCTTATAACTGCTCTAACAGTCATCACAGACACATTTAGCATTAGGTCGAAGTGCCAACGCATAACCAGAAACTCAAGAAAGATGATCATATTGCCCAATGGCATTCTCTGAAGATGACATGGAAACATAGGAGTGATAAATACAAGATTTTTCAGTAGTATTCCAACTAGACAATTAAAGTATCATTATCATCGTCCCAACCACTTCAGGTTAAAATGTAAAAGTTGAGCTTGCATAGATTTAATTTTAGCAATTTTGAAAACATAAGTTCCCAAAGCGATTTCTTTTACTCTTAATCTTACAAGCATATCATAGGGTAACACAAGATCATAAGGTAGTATCATACATGCGAATGCATAATATAAGCATCCATAACCATGAGTATGAGGAAATAAAGATGCATGCACTTTTATGTAATTCATTGACATTGGCTTCCTTTAACTTTGTTTACTTAACTTTCATAATTAGCACATACTTAACATTCTTTTCTTTATGTGCCATTAGATAAACTGTTCTAGGACATGAGCTCATTCTGTGACTCTCGTCACACAATATTAATCTAAATTAGACTTAGCTGACAAGGGGATCAACGTGCCTTTAAATTGGAGGGATCTTGTTTGACCACATACCTCCAAAGTAGAGGGGTCTCTTATAGGTCACTTTCCCTTTTGAAGGATCCCCTCGCTTATCTTGTCTTTGTAGATCATCTTCCTTTTTGAAGGATCATGTCCAATTATCTTTTTTCTTGGCATAATACTTGATATTATATCTTTCATTTTAAATGCATAAATGCAAAGACAAGATACATATAAGCATGTAATAAATATTTCTAAGTCCACAATTTTGACGAAAATCCAACAGCAAAATGGCTAGACCGGAGCTTACCTAAAATTGCCAAGCATAAGAATTTAACCAACAATCAATCATATTCATTTCAGAACATCATATCAAGTCCTAATAATCATTCATTCAAGAGCCAATAACCAAGCAATCTTGCCAAACAATATGTAAAAGAGCAATATACATCCACACCCTAAAAGGTACCCACGGTTGTCTTGTTCTTTATGAAAAGTCTCAAGAGTCATTATAAGAATCCTCATATCTACTCATGAGAAAATCATATAACCAAGAATATGTTATAAGCTTTTAGCCACTTACATTTTAAGCGAAGTCATACTTTATTTAAGGGATTTCATGCTTCCTCCTTTATTTTTAATTTAAAGAAAATGTTCATTTATCCAATCATATACCTTAAATTTAGGTGTTTAGTATATTTCCTTCTCACTTAGTAACTCAATACTGTGGTGTGATTATAATCTTATTGAGACTTAAATTGCATATTTATGATCTAACTTACTAGATTCCTTGTCTACAAATCCTAAGGATTAGATTTATTAAGTTAAGACTTTTAGCACTTATCTTCTTCATTTTCTTTTTGTTAAAGCAGAAACTTAACATAGGGTTTTTAGCCAAAGTTTGTTTTCAAATCATTTAATCTCCTTGGGATAGAACACTAGTAATTCCTAGGTTCATGGTATGGCCATTGGAGCCCTAATCATACTTCTGTTCCCAAAGGATTTTGAGATCCCTCTAATCCCTTAGGTCATTGCAAAGCATGCCTACACTCATGAACCTAACAACACTATATGATCACCATCATCAAGAAGTGATTTTTATTTTAAATAAAGTTGCAAGATTTAACCTTTACTAAATAAAATTGTAAGGAGATTGAATTTTGCATAGATTTAGCCCTAGGTGTCCAACCTGTCTCCATTCCTCCTTATCATATGGCTCTAGTCGAGTTACGAGAGTTGAAGCTCCAATTGTAAGATATGTTAGATAAAAGCTTTTTCCACCCAAGCACATCACCATGGGAGTGCTCTAGTGCTCTTTCTAAAGAAAAAGGATGGGTCAATGCGGTTATGTGTGGATTATAGACAACTCAACCGATTACTTATTCGTAATAAGTATTTGTTGCCTATAATTGGTGACCTATTTGATCAGCTCCAAGAGCCATTGTACTTTTCTAACATTAATCTTCATTTCGAATACCACCAATTGAGAATTCGGGAAGAAAATGTTCGCAAAACTACCTTCCAAACCCGTTATGGACATTATTAGTTCTTAGTGATATATTTCAGGTTAACCAATCCTCCAGTTGCTCTCATGGACTTGATGAATCGGGTGTTCAAGCGCTTCCTAGATCACTTCATGATTGTCTTTATTCATGATATCTTGGTATATTGAAAGAGCAGGTAAAAACATGAGTATCACCTAAGGATTGTTCTGTAGACTTTGAGGAATCACTAGCTTTGTGCCAAGTTCTCGAAATGTGAGTTCTGGTTGGACCAAGTTGCTTTTCTAGGCCACATGGTATCTAAAGAAGGAATTGTGGTCGAGCCTAAGAAGGTGAAGGCTATTTAGAGGTGGCCAAGGCCCATAAGTGTGATGGAAATCCGTAGGTTCATGGGTTAGTAGGCTACTATAGGAGATTTGTCGAAGATTTCTCTAAAATTTCTGCCTCGTTGACTAAGTTGACTTAGAAGGGGGTACTATTCCAATGGTCTGATGCTTGTAAAGAAAGTTTCCAGAGGCTTAAGACTTGCTTGACCTCGGCCCTAGTGCTCATTTTGCCTTAGGGGTCTAGAGAGTATTCGGTATACTGTGATGTATCCCTTGTAGGACTTGGGTGTGTTCAGATGCAACATGGTCGAGTCATTGCCTATACTTTAAGGCAACTGAAGAGGTATGAGTAGAATTATCCCACCCGTGATCTGTAAATAGAAACTATGGTCTTGGCATTGAAGATATGGAGGCACTACCTCTATAGTGAAACATGTGAGATTTACATTGACCATAAAAGCCTGAAGTACATCTTCTAGTAGAAAAATTTAAACCTAAGGCAACGTAGGTGGATGGAACTACTCAAAGATTATCATTGTACTATCTTATACCATCCAAGCAAGCCGATGTGGTGGTAGATGCCTTAAGCAGGAAGTTTGTAGGTAGTTTGGTGCATACCATTACAAGAAGACCGTTAAATGGAAGAAATTCACAACTTATAAGCTGAGGGTGTGCACTTTGAGCTTGATAACTCCTGGCTACTTCTAGCCTATGTGCAGGCTTAGTCCTCCTTAATTAAGCAAATCAAGGCTATATAGTATGAAGATCTGAAGTTATGCAAACTGATAGAGGACATCCATAATAGGAAGGAATCAGAGTTTTCTCTCGACTAAGCAGGCATGCTAAGGTGTGGCAATCGCCTATGTGTGCCAGATATAGGCGACTTGAGAAAGACTCTTCCAGAGGAAACCTATAGTTCTGGGTACACGATTCATCCTAGTTTTACTAAGATGTACCAAGATCTGAAGCAGTTGTTCTGATATGAAGACATGAAGAGGGATATAGGAGACTGTGTCCCATTGCTTGGTGTGTTAGTAGGTCAAAGCTAAACACCAAAGACTGGTCGGTTTACAACAACAAATATAAATACTTGAGTGAAAATAGGAGAAAATTACCAAGGACTTTGTGACTGGTTTACCTTACAGTTTCAGAGGTTTTAACTCTATATGGGTGATAGTAGATAAAATGACGAAATCAGCTTATTTCCTTTTAGTTAAGACTACTTATAGCGCTTCCCATTATGCCAAGCTTTATGTGGTTGAGATTTTCTGACTTCATCGGATTTCGGTGTCCATTATTTTAGATCGTGGACTTCAATTCATGTCTTATTTCTAGAAGGTCTTCTAAAAGGCCTTTGGGACCCAACTTGATCTTAGTATGGCTTCTCATCCTCAGACAGATGGGCAATCTAAAAGGACAATCCAGATATTAGAAGATATGTTGAGATCCTGCATTCTAGACTTTGGTAGGAATTGGGATGGTTACTTGCCCCTGCTCAAGTTTTTCTACAATAATAGTTATCAAGCTAGTATCCAAATGGAACCATTTGAAACCCTTTATGGGAGACATTGTAGATCTCCTATTGGATGGTTTAAAATCAGTAAAGCCAAGTTGTTAGGACCTGACTTGGTGGAAAACTCAATTGAAAATGTTCATTTGATTTTGGAACGACTGTTGGCAGCTCAGAGTATGCAGAAAGCCTGTGCCGATCACAAGAGACGGGACCTAGAATTTTCGATGGGTAACCATGTGTTTCTTTGGGTGTCACCTATGAAAGGTGTCATAAGGTTTGGGAAGAAAAGCAAGCTCAACCCTCATTACATTGGTAGGGTTTAGGCATTATAGCTTATCGTTTAGCCCTGCCACCTAAACTATCCATGATTCACTGTGTGTTTCATGTGTTAATATTGCAAAAGCACCTCCCTAACCCTTTACATGTGCTTGCTCTACATACTATCCAACTGGATGAAGACTTAACCCATGACGAAAAGCCCATAGCCATAGTTGACTGTCACGTGAAGAAACTACAATCAAAAGAAGTAGCCTCAATGAAAGTAATATGGAGGAATCACTCTAGAAAGGAGACAACCTAGGAAGCTAAAGAAGCAATCCAAGCAAAGTATCTACACCTATTTGATTCTTAAGGTAAAGAAACTTTCCCGCTTTGTTTAGAATTCGGGGTCAAATTATTCTAAGGGGGGAGAATGTTATACCAATGCCTCAAGTTCCAAGTTATGACTATTGAGTTTGGGAGGATTGAATGAGTAAGTTTTAGAATGCTTATCTCAGAAAGGTGAATGCTAAAAGTTCACTTCTCCCTGTCAAGATCAAGTTCGGAGTTTTGGGATTGATGGATCGAGATCAAAGATCTAGGATCCTGGGTTGTGCACCGGAGGCGAGGTGGTTTAGGTGGGATGGCAAAGCATCAAGGCGAGGTCTGGGTACCTGGTTCCGGGTTTGAGTTCTGTAGTCGAGTTTCTAGTCCCAAGTTCCTTGGTATACATTTCGGGTTTCAAGTTAGAGTAATCTAACTCAAAGTGATGCGTTCCGAGTTTCGAGTTAGAGTAATCTAACTCGAGGTGATGTATTCCGTGCTCTACGTTATGGGGCATCTTAGGTTCCGAGTTTTTGGATCATGGAACCTATGCTGTAGTGCGAGATCAGTGTTATAGCATAGCATAGATTGCTTTAAATGATGAGACAAAATCTGTAGCCTTATTTCTCATTTTTCTTCTCTCCATTGCCTTCGACTTATCCCCTTCTCTCTCTCTAGAACTCCCTAAACATCACCCTCTTCCTCACCTTCCACCACCTCCATCTTCCTCCTCCTCATCACACCACCATTAGGCCACATTTAGCACGCCACCATTGCGCATTGTAACACTGGTGGTGGTGCTCCTCCTTCCGTTGCATTTTGGATTACGTTGGGGTAGTGGGGCTCGGTTTGGTTTTGACCCATTTACACTACTCCACTCTATTTTTTTCTTCTTCTTTGTCTTCAAAGGTATCCCTTAGACTCTAATCTCTCTCTATTTCAAGGATTTAACCATGTTTCTTCTTAGGGGTTGAATTTGCAAAGTTGAATGTCCAAACCTAGGGTTTAAATTTAGGAGTTTTGATATTTGTAGGTAATTTATGTTAATCTTTGGTTTTAATATCTAATGTTGGGTTAAACTACCATGTTTGTGGCAATGGATTCCTCTAAAGGCCAATTCTTAGCTCCGTTGTTTCGTCAAAGTAGGATTCCTCTATTAGGGTTAAGTTGTGAGTAAATAGTATATTATTAATTAATTTTTTAAATTAATTATCTTGTTTATATTTGTATTCTAGCAATTATCAAGGCATTATAACGTTTAAAACCCTTTCTTTATTTATATTCTTTCCAAATTTTGCACATGGGACAATGAAATATTTTTCTTAAAATTATGATAAGTGATATGTTTAAATGGAAATGAGAATAGCTTGGATGATGGTAAAAGAAAGGCTTGGGAAAGTTTGTGATAGGATCTGTAGCTAACAGCAGTAGACATTAGCTTTGATGCACCTTGGGTTATTATTTACACAGCCACTCAAGGAGCGGTGTGCTACAAAATATAGGATCACATGAAGGTAAGGCCGCTTAAGTATGATCCTAACGAACCATCCTGGAGTCGATAGCTTCCCTTTGTTTTTTTAATGCTTTAATGATGTTTTTGGAACAAAAGTTTCTATTTAACTTTATACATTATTGTTATTCTAAATTATTATACATTGTCTCATGTAGGTTAAGGGTATTTTATCTCTCACTGAGTTACATAACACACCCTGTTACCTTTCTATCTTTTTCAGATATAGGTGCAGACTTGAGAGCTGATCCTCTTGCCCCTTAGTAGTGATTACTCTATTTCCTTTGGGTGAGCTATTCTTAATTAAAGACATGATGTACTTGTAAATCTTTTGAACTTTCTAGAGTGATGTAGCTCCATGGTACTATATGCAGGGGCTGACCTTTGCCGAATTTGTATTGATGTTTCAATGTGACTTTATGTCTATTGGAATATGTGAATTTCTATTTAAAAAAAAAACAAGAATAATGTAGTTTGGATGGTTATTATATAATTGTATGTTTTATTCTTTCATTGTGTGCTGTGAGGTACATTCTGAGAATGCCTGGATCCCTAATAGATTGAGTATGTTTGCTTATTTGTGCAGGAACAAGATCCGTATTTATGAGTCATTTTAAATACAAAAGAGACTCTGTCCGATTTTTCTAAAAATGCATGGTGAGAGACTTGTTGAGGGACTTCTCCCCTATGCCCTGATCGTAACCCAAGTTGGGTCATGACTCCCAAGCCTTCATAAACTTGAAAAGGCTTAAACATGAAACATATATTCTAAAAATAAAGCATAAAATCTCCAAAGAACACAAAGAATCACACAAAACTCATGCATGGATCCTAAAAAGTGAAAAGGAAAACCCTACTTAGTCTTGGTGCTTGAACTCAAAACTAATGAGGACTGGACCTGAGCTTTTTCAAGCTTTTTAATCCTTGTTTGTAGGCTTGAATTTGCATATTAATGGTGAAGGATAAGAGTGTTTGAGGTCTAGGGAAAATGACAAGTTTTTGGTGGAGATTTTGTGTGTTTTCAAGATAAAGTTCTGGTGAGAATAGAGAAAGGGGTTTTGACTAAGGTAAGGGGTGTTTAGACTGGTGCTAAAAGTGTGAGGTGAGGTCTTGGGTGATCTATTTATAGACAACAGGCTGGGTTAGTTAGTTTAATTATTTTTCTTAATTTTGCCTTAACTAGTTAGTTATTTGGTTAACTATCAAAGATTTAATTAATTAATCAATTAAGAGGCTCCATAAAATTTTGTTTAGACTTATTAGAAATATATCTACATGACTAATAATGATTTATGAGAGGGTCATATGAGTTTAATATTTAATTAGCACAAAAATGAATTTTTTACCTTGACTAGTCAGGTGTAAGAATGCTTATTTGAGTTAATTAATCACATAATATTTTTGTTATCTTAATTAGTCATAAAAAAATATGTCAATATATGTACAAATGGAGAGTTACATAGCCATGGTTGGTTCTTTAACCTTTTTTTAATTTGTTTTACATTTTTATTCATTTACTAACTTAATTAGCTAAATATTTTATCATAGATTAGAATATTAGTTAAAATACTTCAAGAGCTTCATCTGTGGGATTTCATGATGAATGTCTTGCCTTTTTAGGTTAGATTAGGCTGAGTTGTGTTTAGGTTAACTAATATGGTAAAAAAGTGCAATTTGGCATAGTTATTTTAATCTTAGATTACTTGTTTTGACCAAAGTTTTACCATCTTGAGATTTCTTCATTATTTCCTATTTAAATATGATTTAGAGGCTGATTTGGGTGAGTGGGCTACAACCATTACATTTTAATGGCCCAAGGTGTAACGTCCGAAAAATTTTATCGTTAACAACTGAGTTGTTCAGTTTTATTGAATAAGTGAGTTTAATCAGAATTTGATTAGACATTTACTTAAAGCCAACTAAGTGTGATTTAGAAGGATTAGGCTTGATGAAATTAGATTAGGAGCATAGAAAACCCCAAAGAAAATTTTCAAGTCAGTTTACCGATTTAAGGGAAATCGGTAAAATTTCGGTATTTCAAACTATCAAAACTGGACCAATAGAAATTTTTCTATAAGTGCCCTAGAATCAACGGCTAAGATTTAGCCAAATAACTCCCTCAAGTGGCGCCTTGGCAGCGCTTGATGATGGGAAGCTCAACCAAAATTGAGAGCATGATGAAGTCCACCAATCATCATGTACCTTGCCTCCAAATATCTCCACCTTTTCTTCCCTTTTCTCCTCATCAATTTTGACCACTTCCTTGCTGAAGCTCTCTTCATTTTTCTTCTCCTCACTCTTATCTCCACTCCATTTCCATCTCTTTTTCAAGTCTCAACACAAGTTGCTTCCATCAAAGGCATAAAATCAACACAAATTGAATTAAACAAGGTAGGAGATCCTACTTCTCTTCTTGTTTTCTTTGATTTGGGGTTGCATGGTGAGCATGTATATATCTATGATGCCCTTTTGCAGTAGTTCTGTCCTTATTGTATTTTTATTTATGTTACGTTATTTACAGTATACTGATTAACTAGCATTTATCATTGTCCATGAGAAATTTTTGTTACGCGATTAAGCATTTTTATGTGGGTAACTAATGATAATACAGAAAATAGAATTTAACCAGTACTACACGTAATTACCTATCAAATAATTTATTATGACTTAAGTATAGTACTTTATCTGGTAAGGTGTTACACAAGGTTTATTTTTTGTTTATGGCCTTTTTGGTGATTTTGGCCCATGTTGGTGTTCAAAAAACATTGGGCTAAAAACACTATTTATGACCCAATACTCTAGCCCGTTTTCATGGTCCTTTGACCTAGGTCTAAAACTCAATTGATAAAATCACCTACAATAAGAGGAAGTGGTCATATAAGATTTTCGAGGCCCTTTATGCACCTTGGAATGGTTATTTCTATGTAATTATGTAAATATTCTTCAAAATTGATAAAAATTATTATTTATCTCTAAAATTATATTAAAAATATATTTATAATTTTTCTAAAATTTTTCACGATCTTTCGGGTAATTTTTGGCCTTCTATAAGCCCTTTAGTATTTTTTTGTTTATTTTTTGTTGGTAATTCTGCTACAAAAGTTGCTTATGCAAATTATTTTTATTCATGAGTAGAAAGTTAAAAAAAAAAAATAACGGCTAGAATAAAGATAGATATGGTTACACTTTACTTGTTAATTAAGAAACAATGTAATGAAACAAAGTAAGTAAAAATTAGCTAGCAGGGTATTTCATTGTGGTATCAGAGCGTGGTTCATCTCGATGAGCTTGAGGCATGGACTACCTATGATTGTAAGCATATTATAAGTTCCTATCCTTATTATGCATATTAGATTCTGTTTTGCACAAAAATATTGGCTAGCGGTTAAGAGTTAAGGCATGTCAGAAAACTATTCCAAGATAATCAAGAGACTCGGTTAGTGTAAAACACAACCGATTCTCTCGATCAAGTGATTAGTACCAAGAAAGGGACTCTGTCTCTGAGTAAATGGGTTCCTAAACTACTCCGAAGAGCATTTGGCAGGCAAATTAGCAAATCAAGTCACCAAAAAGATACTGGTGAACAACCAAAGGCTAATGAAATGGATTGAAACTTAAATAGGCTGAAAGTAAATGAAATGCTGTAAATGAAGTGCGTAAAAAAATGCTGTAAAGTACTGAAAAGTAAAGGCAAGGAATGTAAATTGCAAAAAATATAAAGATAAATGTAAAAAAGACTTGTGTTTGATCCATTTGATTGGGAGATGATTGTACAAATTGTGCTAGAGGCTATTTATGCATGTACAAAACTTAATAGTTATCCTAAGGCATCTATTAACCACATTCTCACACAAACATGGCTAGCGAACTTCCTCCTATAACATCCGAAAAATTTTATCGTTAATAACCGAGTTGTTCGATTTTTATCAGATAAGTGGGTTTAATCGAAATTCGATTAAGTATTTATTCAAAGCCAATTAAGTAACATTTAGAAGAATTAACCTTGAGGAAATTAGATTAGGACCATAGGAAACTTCATAGGAATTTTCTAAAATCGGTTTACTGATTTAAAGAAAATCGGGAAGATTTCAGTATTTTTAAACTGTCGGAACTGGACTAATAGAAATTTTCTATGAGTACCCTAGGATGGATGGCTAAGATTTAGCCAAAACACCTCCATATGTGGCACTACATCAAGCCATAGAAGGTAGCCACAAACCAAGTTGAACTACCAATACACATCCACCAATCATGTGAGACTTGCTTCAAAAGTTTGTGATTATTTCCTTCCTTCTCCCTTGTGTAATTTGGCCAACATAAGGAGCTGAGCTCTCTTCATTCCTGTTTGATACACACTCATCTCCACTCCATCTTCAACCTCTCTTCAAGTCTCATCAAGAGTTTCTTCAATCTGAGACATCAAACTAACAAGATTTCAACTAGACAAGGTATGATTCTTCAACTTCTTCTATTATTGATGCTATTGTGGCTAAGTAGAATTCCTATTCTTTCCATTAGTTTGATGATATATGGTATTTATATGGATTCTTATGGCAATATAAATGTATAAACATTGAGTTTGGATGAGAACTTGGGTGAGAATTCAAAAAAAGATGCAAAATAGAAGCTGGAACCTTGAAAACCTTACAACATCTATACTAGTCGAGTATATGGCTCTACCTATGGCCACCAAAATTTGATGAAACTATTTTTATATGAAACTATACATTTAGGGCTTTGCATACATATATAATATAAGGCCATTGGATTAGTATAGATGTAGTTATGAATTTTTGAAGTTTGACCTAGAAATCAAAACCTTCATCCAGGCAGTATGAGTTGAGAACAGTATAACTCACCCTACACAACTCCAAATTGAGTGAATCCAAAGTTGTTTGAAAGCTAACATATGAAGGAACATTCCATAAAAATCTTAGATTTAGATTTATTGCCATCTATCCCCAGTACATCAATGAATTTACCTTAAGTGCAACACAGGCTGGGATAGAATAGTCCAGTAAGGTCAAGTTTTAGAGCTTATATCTCAAGTTATACTCACTCAAATGATATGCCACTTATTTCATTTGAAAGCTTGTTCTGTTAGCTTTATATTGATATAAATTTTGTATGATTTCACCCAAATTTCTATTTTTGGTGAATTTTCTCTTGAAAGAATACAACTTTGGCTAGAAATGGGGCAATCTAGGGTGAAACACACTTAACTTGAGTTAATATCGGAACTCGGAACCTAGCAAACAGAACTAGATCGAGTATACTTAAGGATGAACTCAGAACTTAGCAAACATAGAGCTAGATCAGGTATACTTAAGGCTAAACTCGAAACTTAGTAAACATAGAGCTAGATCGGGTATACTTGAGGCTGAACTTGAAACTTAGTGAATAGAAAACTAGATCGAATATAGTTAATGTCCTCGGAATTTAGGAAACACGCTCATAAAAGTCTTGGAAGACTAATTGTAGATTAAGGTCAAAGATCGGGATCATAAGCCCATAAAACTCTTATACACGTAATTCCAAAAAAATCTCGGAGGTCAAACATAACCCTAGAAGTCGGAACTTATATAATATCGGAACTCGAACACAATTCAATATCGGAAGTCGGGAACCAAAACATTGCATAACCCCAGAAGTCGGAACTTATATAATCTCGAAACTCGGACCCAATTCAATCTCGGAAGTCGGTTCTAAGCTTAAACTCGGGAACATTAATAGAAGTTAAAAGCTAGCAAGAAAAATTAAGACTTAAGATTTTAAAACTTGCACCTAACTACTTCAGCTTTGCTTATAAGACTTTGATGTGTGTGACAACTAATGAAGATATGATGTTTTGTATTTAGATTTATTGTTTGATTAAGATTTCCTAGTTGTTTGGCACTATTTATGGGGAAACGGATCTAATCCATTATGCTACCGAATTCTCGGTAGAATTGAAAGGAGGTTATGAGCATTTATATGTTATGAATATGTATATGGAAATCATGTATGAAAGGATGTATAAAAGTAAGCAATGAAGCATATGCATGAATGCCTTCAACGTGTCTATGCATGATTATGTATGAGAATGAAAGAATATGAACATATTAAATGTGGATCCCTTCACCTAGAGGCAGCTATGAGATCCCTCCTTGTAAAGGCAGTTAAATATGATAAGATTTGATCCTTTCACTTGGAGGTAGTTATTTAGGTCCCTCCAATTGAAGGGAGTTAAAAGGCAAAGATGTGGGTCCCTTCACTTGGAGGCAGTTGCACCTTGGGTACCTCCCTATGAAGTCAGCTAAAACTTTTGGGTCCTTCTATGTTGGAGGCAAATGGCCAATTGAGTCCTTCTGACTTAGAGGCACGTGGGTACTATGTGACCACGGTCACGAGTTGAACTCACTCCTAGATGAGGCTACCCAATGGCAGTAAAGACTAAAGATTAAAACATCTACAAACACCATAGGGACGGCAATACATAACGCCTAGGTGTGCCAAGAAAGGAAAGCAAAAAAAGTTAAAGGAAAACATCAGTGCATTTGCATGAACTCAAATATAAGTATTTGCATAATTATATCCCATGTCTTATTGATACTGAGACTGTTCTATCTACTTATGCGGTGAATATTATTCTCATTATAAATAGTGTCAATGTGACTCAAGTGCGTGAAATAAAATGAACTCTACTTCAGACCGTATGTTTTCAAATTATAAAACGGAACAGTTCGTATTATATGTTCACTTTTGTTATAATAAACCGAAGCAGTTGGAGATAATAACGATGACATGGTATGAAAATTTCTTAATAAATCCTACTGAGAATTTAAAATTCTCACTCCTATTTCCGTGTTATTTCCAGATAGCTTGAAAGGTTTCAAGGACGGTTGAAGTTGCTGTCAGATAAGGTCTGCTTAAGTAATAGTAACAATTCCAGAGTGTAGTACTATGACTTAAGCATAGTACTGTACAGAGGAGGATGTTACACCTCCTGATAACCGCCTCATAACCGTCTTCCATATCTTCCTTGAATGCACTCCGCTTAGCATAATGATAACCGCTTAACGTTCTTTTCATTTTATTTGTTCCCCGTACTTTCCAAAGTAGAGACCACCTTCCTTAGTTGCTCCTACTTTCTAGGGGGTGGTCACAAACTTGGTCAAACTCTTATTCTCAGCTACTGAAGCACGTTCTTTCTCCAATCAAAGCCTAGAACTGGTATATGGATTACAAGCTATCAGAAAAAGCCCAAAGTCTAATAGGAAATTCATTCCCTCGGCTAATCGGCTAATGTCACTTGTTCGATTTTCAGCCGTTGGCTATTGATTGTTGGCTAAATCAGCCATCAAATATTGGCTTAAACCCATATCAAATGTCAAGCCTCAAAATATGAGAACAAGCATTCCTATAGGCGACTACACCTAGTTAGAATTCTAATCACAAAAGACAAGGCAAATTAGCCGAGGTAAAATAGAAAAATGGCCGAAACAATATTGAAATGACCTTTTTCCAGGCCCAAAAATGTCCTCAACCGGGCTACCCTAATTGCCATGTCAACACTCTCATCTTGGGCTTTCCATAGATATGCAATAATGGCTATTCCGACACCCAGATTTTAGCCACCGGCCAATTCAAGTTTGGCCGAGAGTCTTAGCCTATTTCAATTAATTTAAGCCAAGCAACACATTCCATGTCGGTTGTAGGTCATCTCCTATTCTTCAGCTAACTATTCTTTGGCTATCGGCTAAACTTGATCAAATATTGTCTTATCCGACTATTTCTCCTCGGCTGATGTCCATCATTGGCTAGCCACAATTTTTTGATGCCAACATAATGCCCTCTGCATCTTTCAGCAGAGTGACAAGCAACAAAGCTAAAATGATGCATTTTCCAGGGAGTCCTAATTTTTCTATCTTTCTTTTTCCTTTGCGGCTTCCAAAGATGCATTCTTCGCTAGCCAAATAGTTCACCAATGTTTTATGAATTGTCATTTAGTAAACTTTTGATCTAGTGGAATTAAGCTTGACTTGATCTGGCCTCTACTCTTCCTTCTTGGCTCGCCCCCCAAGCACATCATTCTTTTATTCTACCTCGACTCTAAAGAGGGTTAGCTATTGCAAGGTTCCCTTCAAAGTCTTACCCAGCTGACCTGTAAGTTGGGCAAGTATGTGGCTTCCTCTTGCAAGTTGCAACTGTCAGCATCTCGGTTGAAATTGAGGCTTTAGCCATCTCTTTTTCATATGAGTCATAATTGTCGGTTGAGATTAATTGTGGTCCTAAACCTCCTATTTTGTTAGTCTATGATAAACTGCTCAATTCTAGAGGCCTTGGTTATTAGCTGATTGAAATTTGCATATTCTAGAGCAGTCTCTTCCTTAACTAAGGATGCATATTGCCTATAGTGATGATGACATAATTAGCTTCTAGCAATTTGACATTGCATTTGCTCCTCAGCCTAAGAAATCTTTCCATAAAATTGGCCATCATCTCGCCATCCCATTACTTAAGGCTTATGAGATCAGTTATCGTGACTTCCAATTCAGGCCGATAAAAGCAATCATGGAATAATCATTCCATGTCTGCCTAATTTTGCATAGAATTGGGAGGCAAAGACGAGTACCAAGTAAAAGCTGCCACAGTTAAAGACAAAGGAAATTGTTGCAGCCTATGATACTTATTTGGTTTGGCTTTCCACATTGAACAGTGAATCAACTAATATGCTCTATGGTAGACTTCTCAACTTCGCTTAAGAAAATAGTAAAATTCAGACCTTAAATTCTCTCAGCAAAGGCATTGTTTTCTTTATCCATTATGTATACGGCTTTCTGTAGACAGGCCTGTTGAGTTACCTTGGCTACACCTCGAAATGCCCTTCTAATGGTCTTAGTTATCATATTTGGATATGTACTCACTTGTTGGTTAGTTGGTTGCACCAATGTGGCTACCTACCCAGCCTGCTACTGTGGTGCAAGAATCGGCTGAAACAATAGTGAGCGACTTCCTAGTGATTGAGCAATCAGATGTTAGGAAGTAAACCATAAACCATTTTGCTGATAGCTCGGTTACTAAGTCATTGGCTGATGCGCCAATAACTGAGGACTAGGTTATCGGTTAACAAGCGGCAAACTATTCTGGTAATAGCCTGAGTATTATACCACCAGCTGAGACATCGGAGATCAAGAGCTCGGTAGCTAACCAGTAAACTACGAACAATTCTGCTAACTATTTGGCTAATTAACTAACCAATCTCTCGGCTGTACAGTTTGTCGTTGAGCAACTGGCTACTGCGGTGGAATGATGTATACAGGTTGACTTGTTGCTTGAGTTGGAGATGATCCCCATAGCTACTTTGTAACAAAATCTTCTTGTGCTTTGCATTCATTTCTCTGAGGTGGGAAAGTTGAGTCTACCTGAATAGGCATGACTAAGAATACTGGTTGATCGGTTGGTAGAGATGGAACAATTGTCCGTGGCTGGCCCCTAGCATAACCCTCGATGTTTCTCGGCTGAATGTTGTCGCCAGCCATCAGCTAAGCAATATTCTCTGCACTAGTCTACACTGGAACATACCAATTTGACTAAAAAGCTGAATGAGCAGTTTTCTGAGGCTCAACACTTAGTTGCCCCCAAGCCAGAATGGCACGACATTGTACTTTTATTCGTTGAATACATACTTCTCAGTTCTTGAGCATGCATATTCCGCATCTCATTTTCGACCATTAGCTTAACAATTTTAGTTAATTGCTTTGACAACTGACATATCAAATTGTCCAAGCCCATATTAATCTGTTGGCACATGAAAGATGTCATCAAGACAATTAAGCTATAAAGGCTTTGACTTGCTTAATTAGAGATTATCTAATCTCAATTAAGCATTCTCTCGACTTTTCTCATCCGAGTTAAGCCCTAAACTCTTCGTTAACCCCTAATTAAGCTTAATCTCATAATTTCTCATTAAATGTCTAATTACTCGTGGTTACTGAGATAATTGAGTACGACATGAAATTGAAAATGTTATATTTAGCCTTCTTGGTCTTAATCAGCTAAGGAGGAGGGGTTGCTGCCTTTAATTTGCTCTTCTTCTACTAGAAGGGCAATTAAATTCAGGTCAGAAAAGGAGTGATGATATATATATAGGAAACTTAACAAAGACCAGTTCATATGACTTACCGTGCTAGTTGATTCTAGTGCTAGAAGAGTTCTAGCAGAAGGAATAGCAACCTTCGGAGAAGCCACATTAATTGGCTATCGAGGAGTCCTTTACAGCTTATGGGCACCACTTTCCTAAACTGGAGGCCTACTAGTCCTAGTGCCTTTGGATTTCTTAGGAACTTCTACAAAAAGGAAGAAAGAGTAATAAGCTAATAATCCAATGACAAAATATACAAGGAAGTAGAAAATGAGAAGAGTACTTACTCTTGGAAACCGAAGCCTCCTTAGTAGAGGTTGTTCTAGCATGAGTAGAAATGCCAGTGGCCTGTTTGCTGTTAGGGGGTGGTGAGTATAGAATTAATGCATAAGCATCCATTTGCTTGAGCTTAAGCAAGAGAACATTTGGAGACCGGTTCAGCATCTTCTTGAACATTGCCTCTTATGTAACATCCCGATTTCCGAGTTTGGCTTCGCCCTCAGGACTGATACATTCCGATTTCCGACTTCGTCTTTAAAACACTGGATAAGAGTATTCTTTCAGAGTTAGGAGTTAATTTTGTCCAATTCTGGAGCTTCATGCCTTATGCGACTTAGACCGTGTGGATTATTTCAGCGACTTGATTTAACCTTCAAGTCAAACAAGCATGAGCATTGATTCACGGTTATCCGGCTTCATGTCTTAAAGCAAATGTCCACGACTTAGATCTGTAACTTGAGATCAAGTTTCCGGCAAGATGTCTGCGAGGATTCAGGCCCTAAGACAACAAGGTTCAAAATAGTATCGTGGTTTAGATCTCGAAGTTATGGTTTAACACAATGGTGCAAATACCGAACTCCAAGTTTAATATCTTGAGTTCCGACCTTAGTGTTGAACTCAATGTAGGGATGGACACGAGTTCGGATCCTTGAGAATCGGTACCTGAGTTCGGTATCTGATTTAACAACTGGCATTGGCATTTCTGGTTCAAATGGGAGTTCGAGATTATAAGATTGCAGTTACACGAGTTCGACCTCAGAGCCTTGATACAAAGATTTCCTCAAGTCACACGAGATAGGGGCGAGATTCGACATCCGACTTAAGCCTAGTCTCAATTGGGATACGAGTTCCGACTTAAGGTGTAATGGGGCGAGATCAGATTCAGATAGAAACGAGGAGCGTATCTCCATTTTGGAGACAGCGTGGAGAGCAATTTTAACACAAAGGAGAGACATGGCGAACCTTGCCCACAAAATTTCATCCAGTCAAAGCCACTTATTCTAACTACCACTTGAGCTTTGTCTATATATATGCATCCTCCTCCTGCCTCTTCAGCTCATCATTCTTCGTTGCTCACTTCAGCTCCTTCCTCTCTCAATCTACTCTCTCAAACCTCCAAGCTTTGTCAAGGCTTCCTTCAGCTCAATTCAAATTCAGCAAGATCACACTCAAGAGGTAGGATTCTGCTCTATTCTTGAATTCCTTACACTATGATTGCATGAGATTGTACTATTCTTTATGTATTTGATGAACTATTGGATGTATTGGATGGTTTATGATTGAATTAATAGAAGACTTTGAGTCAGAATTATGATTAGAAGGAGAAGATTAGAAGGAGTGGAGAGAGTGAGATGCTGTCTTGGTGAGGAGTCCACAGCAGTCCGTACGACGGAGTGTACAGCGCCGTCTTCAATCAGTCAAATCTGATGAAACCATTTTTAGATGAAAGTAGACATTCGGGGCTTTCCATAG
This sequence comes from Pterocarpus santalinus, assembly GCA_031439595.1. Classification (NCBI taxonomy): domain Eukaryota; kingdom Viridiplantae; phylum Streptophyta; class Magnoliopsida; order Fabales; family Fabaceae; genus Pterocarpus; species Pterocarpus santalinus. The sequence continues at coordinate 42,709,402 of CM062527.1, forward strand.
ATATATCATATAAGGTTATTGGATTAATATTGAGAGAGATACGAATTTTTGAAGTTTGTCCTAGGGTTTAGGACTTTCATCAGGCTGGGTGACATGAGAGGTATAACTCACCTATACAACTCCAAATTGAGTGAAACCAGTTTTGTTAGAAAGCTTACACACAGAGGAACACCCCAATATATAAGATTCCGAGTTTGTTATGGTCCCAATTGTTCCCAGTGATTCGAGAGATTTGTCCTATGTCCAATCTAGGCCAAAACGGAGTAGTTCAGGAAGGTCAACTTTCAGGACTTATATCTCGAGGTGTACTTAAGCAAATGGAGCGAAACTTGTGGCAAATGAAAGTTTGTCCTGTTGGCTTTGATATGAGACCAATTTCGTAAGATTTGAGCTTAGTTTCGATTTTTAGTGAATTTATATTCCCAGGAGTGTAACTCGGGTTAGTGACTGAACAGAGTTGAAGTAAGATTTAAATATCTTGAGTTATATGGATCAAAATGATATGGGACCAATGAGGTTAGAAAGTAGACATATAGGGCTATGACATATCAAATTTCAGATTTAAATGAGTTGAATAGAGATAAAGATGGATTATACAAGTTTTGGGCAGAACGAATAAATTGGCAGAATGGCCAAAATGATAATTTTACAAAGAGTTAGTGGACATATAAGGTTTAAGTTGAGGATTGCCCGATTGACATTGATATATAAGTGTTAAGTTGACTTATGTTGCTATCATTGAACTGTGTCTGTAAAGCCGGCACTATTCATGGGAAAAGCGGACTTGATCCGTCATCTTGCCAGTTTCTGGCGAAGTCTAGAAAACTATGAATGTTTGTATAAATTAAAGTATAAATGGGTATATAGAAACCCTATATTTAAGAATGACCTAATTATGTTATGAGATATGTGTGGGGTAAGTGATGAAAGCATATGCATGAGTACGGTAAAATTGGTAAGGAGGCTACGAGCCTTTATATGTAATGAACATGTGCGTGAAAATCATGTGCAATGATACATGAAAATGAATGAAGTATATGTATGAGTACACTCAGTATGGCTATGCTTGAATATGCATGAGAATGAAAGAATGTGAATATATATTGAATGTAGGTCCCTTCACTCGGGCTTGATTAATTGAGGTCCCTCCTGTGAAAGCGATTAAATGATAAAGACTTGGGTCCCTTCACGGGGCGATTGCACATAGGTCCACTCCTCGTGAAAGCTGACTAAAGAACATTGGGTCCCTCTATGTTGGAAGCGGTTGCACTTGGGTCCCTCCAACCTAGAAGCGATGGAGTCCCCTTGTGGGAGTCGGTGTGACGGCAGTCACGGGTGAGCGAGCTCACTCCAAGGCGGACTACCCAAGAGCGATTAAATGCACCTAGGGGCAGCGTCAAATGCCTAGGTGTGCCAATTAAAAGACTAAAGATTAAAGATTAAAGCTTATGCAGGTACCCCACTCACATGAGGCATGGCATCGACCCAACTAGTGTGAATATAGGGGATAGAACTTATATAAGACATGGTATGATGCTGCACTTGAGGACGGCGTCATGCTCAAGTGTAAACTGATTGGAGCACCCTAGGGCGGCGTCGTCATGCGCCTAGGTGTGAAGCGACGAGAAGAAAATAAAATTTTATGCATATGTATGAATTCAAGTGCAAGTTAAGTTAGGTACAGATGTTATGTTTCCAGTAGATTAATGTTATGTGCGTTTTATATGTTGAAGTTATTATCCCTGGTATTATTCATGAATTAATCTTGTGCCCATTTCCTCAAAGGACCAGTATATGAGTAAAAATGAACTTTGCTTCGGATAATACACTTTTAAAATGTAAATTAAGCGACTTCTTGTTGCATGTTCATCTATTTTCAAAATAAACGAAGAAGCAAGCGGAGAGCGACCATGATGACACCATGTATGAAAATTAGAGAAATCCTCACGAGAATTTTATAATTCTCACTCCTATTTCCATGTTGTCTCCAGATCTTTGTAGAAATTTCGAGGCGGTGATTCTTTGTCAGGATGAGTCGCTCGAGTATCGATATGACTCCAGGGCGTGGTACTATGACTTAAGCATAGTATTGTGCTTGGGAGGGTGTTACATCTTACCATGAGGCAAATTTTGGTGTAGCTGAGGTAGCTATTCTAGACTTTTTAAAATGAAAGTTACTGATCCTTTCGTTGCTGGTCAGCTCTCAATCGGCCAACTCGTTGGCATATAGGTTGGCCCATTCGTCAAATTTGGCAAATGACTTGTAGGGCAAAGCACCCCCTTACACCAAGCCGAACTGCATAGCCAAACACCAGGGGTTGTAGGGTTCAGAGGAAGTATGATTATACCTGGATCTTGGCTCCACCCTATTGAGAAGATCACGAGCCATGAGTTGCTCCATTGGAAAGTGACCTCAGATAGCTCTGAATCAATAGACGAGATAAGCTTCTGCTGCATCCAAGCCAGCCTTTATCCTTGGTCCTGATATGGGCATAACTAAGTGGATGTAACTCTCATCTTGATGAGGGTGTTGGCCACTTCATATGTCGAGAGGGATAAGAAGGGGAAATATGTGTAGTAGTCACCATATATGGCTGATTGGATTATGTGTATAAGGGTAGCTTCAAGAAGAAACTCCAGGAAATATTGTTGGATCAAGAGCTACAAGAACCAAAATGGATCGAACATTGCCTTCACTGATTTACCTTCTTTCGTTTGATACAAAAGCGTAAACATGCCTTTGTACAGTAAAGAAAGAAAGATTACACCAATGTTGCGGTAGCTCTGGTTGAGAACAGTTGACACATAAGGAGTAAATTCTGCTACCATGGCTATTGAGCTGGTGTAGAACAAAAATCAGCAAATCCATAACAAGAGGAACACCTTGTGCTTTGTCTGCCTATGGGGCCGCTTCCCCTATTAAAGGTATTGATGAAAATGGAGTATGCATCATTCTTCTTATCAACCTAAAATCCCAAGTTAGTGCTAAGGATGTCATAGAGATACGACACTTTATCTCTGTTGACTGGTAGGCCAACAATGGCTACCACATCGAGCAGTGTGGGGCTCATCATGCTGAATGGCAAGCAAAAGGTGTTGGCTAACGTATTCTAGAAATTGAGGAAGCCGTATAGTAGCCCGAAATTTGGAGAGATATCCTTCTTGGAAAGAAAGATCTTGTTGTAGATCTTAATCTTTTTCCATTCTTCTCCCTTCTCAACGACCATCCTATCTAGCCATTGAGTTTAGAAGTCTAAGAGACTGGACCAAGTAGTGAGCTTAGAAGGACACTTGTGGATATAGAACCATGGGGCATCCAATGGCAAATCATACCCAAATGGGGAAATGAAGGAGTTAGCCTCGACCATGCCATGGTCCAAAGAATGAAGGGTGGGATCAAGAATAAAACTTCGATTCTCCTTGTCAATGACTCTAAGAGTAGAAGAGTTAGAAATTTTGGATGAAGATGCCATGGTTTTTTTCTAGTGAAAGCCCTATGGAAGAGAACGAAGAGGAAAAGAAGGAAGAGGACTCATGTATCGAAGGTCCATGATTTCCAGAAATATTGGGGTTTGTAGAATCAGATGAGATAGGAAACATGGTGAGTATGGAAGAAGGCTAGCTTGAGGAAAAGTAGTAAGTGGTAGAAGTCTAAAAAAGGCAAAAGTAGATAAAGAATGTCTACTAGCTAGATTTTATACTTGCCATGTAAATAGCCAACTAGTCGTTACTCTAGTGAGTAAATAGCTAACGGTTATTTGGATAGGTAGGAAGTAAAAATTAAGCCTTTGCATAAAACTAGCCTTAGTGGCAAAATCTGCTAGCCCAATGTCAAGGGCAATATGTTGGCATCAAAAAATTTTCAAGTGCCCTTAGCTAAGGACAAAACGTAGCCACATGTTGTTTTAACCTAGCCTTTAGCACTAGCTTATCCTTAAGCTGGCATGGCCAAAGAAGATCATTGCCGAGGATATAGCATAAGCACTAATCAGCCGAATACAAGTTCAAATGGCTAGTTGGCTAGGACAAGAAACAAATCTGGAATACAAGATAATGGATTTGAAAGAGTCTAAAAGGATTCTTGGTTTCTAAGTCTAGTGCTTAGGATGCAAATAAAGATTGTGCAAACATGTGTCAATCTCTCCGCAACATGGCCTCGAAGAGCAAGCTATCTAAGGGTACAAGCACACAGCCATGGCACTTACCAAAGGGCAGTTATGGAGAAGTTCTTGCTACAAATAGAGCAAGACTCAACCATTGCAAATGATTCATATATGCAACACAAATCCAGACTTATAGCTTTTTGCTTTACTTTACTTGTACGTTTAACTTTCCTGTTAGATTCATGCCAATTTAATTTTAGCTTTTTGGCCTTTTAGCTTTTCAGTTGTATCGATTCCTTTCATTAAGCTTTCCACACGGATTGGCCATGGGAGCTTAAGAAAGGCCTTCATTGTAATTGGTTAGAACTTCAATAAAATAAAATAAAATAAAATTTTGCTGAATGCATTACATCTACTTTTTACTTGTGGTTTTGGTTATTCTTGTTCTTGATCTTAGCCAAGTGCTTGCTTTGAATAACTTGGGAACCTATATCCAAGGAACAGATTTCCATTTTTGGAGTAATCATTTGACTCTTGGAATTGAAAGGATCTAGCTAACCAATTTCAAAGATTGGCACGCCTAGTACACTAATTCACCCATAGTCGAAAATTGCTCGAACACTTATAGTGTCCATATCTTTCTCAATTTATGTTGCAACCTGGGGAAGAGCATTGGCATGCTGCTTTGCATGTGGTCCATTACTTGAAAGGGAACCCCGGCCAAGGTATTCTCATGCGCTGAGTGTAACACCCTTTATTATATAAGCCATGCTTGAGTCATGGAGTTATATTAAAAGGTTGTCACTGTGTTAAGAAAGCTTTAAAATGTGGAAAATATAATACATGGCCTTTTAACTGCACACTTTATTGCTAACTAATAGTTCATAAGTTTCGTTGTCTTTGATACATAGATGATAAAATACCTACAATTTAAAAGAAATTGTGACTAATATAATACACAGAACTTGCTTTCGACTAGTCGCTAGCTAGTTCCAATAGTCGCTTGGTCTGGTTTGCGCCCGAGTCTTGCTCAAAAAATATCCCAGTACTCTGTCTCGCACTTGATTTCCAACTTAGATACTGGAATGTTTACGGAAAAGAAAAACATACAAGTAGGCATTGAGAACCTAAGGTTTTCAGTAGGTAAACATGAACTATTTTCATACAATGCTATCATAAACATTTCAGCCGCTTTGGTTTATTATGAAAATATGAGCACATATATGCAAACGGTGGTTCAATTTTAAGTGGAAAACATCTTTCTCAAAGCGGGTTATGTTTTAACAACCACTTGCATATTATATGACAAACATAGAAATACCAATAGTGCAATATGCTTCAACAAGAATCTTAATAACATTATTACTTAATGGGATAAGTGAAGATGCACATGAAGATGATTGTACTCGTCTGTATGCAAGTGCACTTGACTTAATTTGTATCTTCCTTTAACTTGCAACTTGATCTTGCTCTTTTCTGTATTTGGTCTCCCGGAGGTGAATGGCCTCTCTTACCCCTGGGTAATAGCCTGCTTTTCAGGTCCGAGCTCGTACCTATACATGAGTGATGGGTTTACTTTCCCCAACCCTCACACTGGTCTATTCCCCTTGAATCTAGTCGAGGGCTGGCCCAAGTCTTAGACAGTACCGCTCTGGCCCACGCTAGCTGGGTCTATGCCATGTCTCACATGGTAGCTTGGTACGTCCCTCTTGCAAGTTCTTATTATCCTTTTCTTTCCATCTCTTATCATGCATGCGGATGCTTTGAGTATTCATGGATATGTCTCTTGCCTTACTTCTCATATCGTATTCTAATTATACTTGCATGCATGATGTACATGAACATGACATATAAATATAAATAGATCCAAGGCATAGTCACCCATAGCATAAGTTCTCATAAATTCTTGCCGAAAATTCAGTAGCATAACGGATTGAGTCCACTTCCCCGTGAATAGTGCCAGATAACCTGTACAATTGTAAAAACTTGCAATTCAATATGGACCAGCAAATATATACATATATTCATAGCATCATTCATCAATTTCAATTCAAGCATCAATAGAGTTTTCAGTTTATTCTCCCCTGTTCTGCCCGAGTTTGATATACTGCACCGTTATTTCAATTCAACTCATCTAAAACTAATTTTTGGATATGTCATAGCCTTATGTATCTAGTTTCTAACCCTTTTGGTCGCATCTCATTTTGATTTGTATAAGTCAAGATATAAGTATTTTTCCTTAGGCTGTCCTATTATTAGCTAGAATTGGGCTATTATAAGTGAAAATTCACTAAAAATAGAAATCTAGGTGAAATCATACAAAATTTATATCAAATGAAAGCTAACAGAACAAGCTTTTAAATGAATTAATTTTCATGTCATTTGCATGAGTATATTTTGAGTTATGAGTTTTGAAACTTGACCCTACTGGATTACCCTATTTCAGCCTGGTTTAAACTTAAGTCAATTTCATTGGTGTGCTGGGAATAGATGGCAACGAATCTGGTTCTAAAATTTGTATGGAATGTTCCATTAATGTTAGCTTTCAAACAACCTTGGGTTCACTCAATTTGGAGTTGTGTAGAGGAGTTATACCCTTCTCAACTCATACTGCCCGGATAAGAATCCAGATTCCTAGGTTAAAATTCAAAAATTCATAACTAATTCTATACTAATCCAATGGCATTCTATTTTATATGTATGGAAAGCCCTGAATGTCTGGTTTTATATAAAAATGGATTTATCAAATTTAAATGGCTGTAGGCAGAGCCGTACACTTCGTAGTATGGACCATCGAGGGAAAAACCCTAATAGCTTTTTGAATTCTTCTTGAATTCATGTTTTCTTTAAGTCAATCTATCCAATCTTCAATTCAAACTCACATATACACCTTAAACCAACCTTAATTCATCATCATCACTCAAGAAAACATCAAATCATGGTTGAACAAGGGACCCTAGGCAGCCCCAATTCAAAAAAAAAAAGGAGAAAGTCGAAATTCCTACCTTGGTGGTGTGAAATCTTGATGGAACTTGATCTTGGAGTGAAGTTGATGGTTGAGGCTTGAGCTTGGGGATGAGAGAAAGTGGAAGAAGATGAAGGAAAGTGGGAAAATGAGGGCTGGTTAGCACCTCTTATGGGGAGGCCAAAAATGACAAGGAGAGGAGGAAAGAAAAGGTGAAGATTTTTTTTGGAAGCAAGATGCATGATGATTGGTGGATTTCACTTCATCATCCAATTTTGCTTAGCTTCCCTCCCTCAATGGCTGATTAAGGCACCACATGAAGGGGTGTTTGGCTAAATCCTAGCCATTGATCCTAGGGGACTCATAGAAAAATTTCTATTGGTCCGGTTTCGACAGTTTAAAATACCGAAATTCTACTAATTTCCTTCAAATCGGTAAAACGGTTTTAGAAAAGTCTTATGAGGTTTCCTATGGTTCTAATATAATTCCATAAATTCTAATCCTTCTAAATCACATTTAATTGGCTTTGAGTGAATACTTAATTGAATTCTAATTAATCCCAATTATTCAATGAAAATCGAACAACTAGGCAAAAAACGATAAAAATCCGATGGAGGTGAGGCCAAGTTTCTCCACTATCTTGAGCAACACTTGATGCCACTCATATGTGGTAGGGGTGGCTGAATTTCAGCCACTTAAGTGAGGGTTTTCAGTAGAAAATTCTACTAGTTTGGTTCCGGCGGTTTAAAATACCGAATCTTCGCCGATTTTCTTCAAATCGGCAAAACAAACTAAATGACTCTGAGAGAATTTCTATATCCCTATTCTAATTGTTCCTAAGCCTAATCCCTCTAATTAACATCTAATTAACTTCTAATTAACCCTACTTAGTCAATAAGATCGAATAAATTGCTTGTTAACATGAAATAATCGTTCTTGTAAATTTAGAGCTTTTCTATTTTCTATTTTCTATTTTCCATGGCTAATGGCATATCCATAATTTTGAGCAAGTCCAGGGGCACCCCATGTCATTTCACACCAAACTACCTACATGGCCCAATCGGTAGAGATTTAAACTTTTACGATTTCACCACGTGGTTCTGCTTCATTCAAAACCCCATTCTGCTAATTCTACTAATGTGGTGACATAAATGTCATTTTATGAAAAGTTCTAGGGTTATTGTGAAAATATTCACTTGGGGTTAAAGTACAATTTCTAAAACTTTTGGGCAAGATTGCAGTTAATAAAAGTTGACAGGGGCACTTTTGTCATTTCTTAATTTTTAGCATATGGTAGCGCCATATTTTTAATGGCAGTGTTATGCCACCCTATATTTCTAAGCGTGAGGATTTTCGGGGTATACCACTATTTGAGAAATTCCCACACTGCCTAAGAGAAATAATTCAAAGTTTTTATTATACTCCACTTAAGAAAATGGGGGATGTTACACTGAGACAGTGATTTGAACTTATACGTTGGTGTCACTTAGATTGGGTAAGTTTTCCTCTTACCAGAAGATCTCTTACAGGTTAGTTCATCTTTCTTGGTCACTTACCAATTTCTTGGAAGACCAAGAAGTAGCACACAGTTAAGTTGTATTATGCTCGTGAAAAACTAAACTTCATTTATAAGTTAAGTGGAAAATACGGTAAATTTTTTTTTTTAAAATACGTCGTTGCTTTGCAGCGTTTTGGAAAGTAAAGCCTTCAGCAAGAAGACAGATAGAGAAAGAACGTGTCACATAAAATACATACTCCAATATCATAAAACAAGAGAAAGGTAAATAAATAGTAATTCACAAATACATTACATTACATAGCTAATCATTACATCTATATGGGTTTATAATATATATATATATATATATATATATATATATGTATGTATTTATATACATACATATGTATCAGCATTACATCGAAGGAGGCTCATGGTCATGCCATAATCCAAATACAAGATACTAGATACAAACTTAAATGACAAAGCTCATCTCAAAAAGGAATATGTGAAAGTGCAGAGTGACGGTCGCTATAAGTCCCAAAACAGCTTCGTTTGGCATCCCCCATCATATGTCCACTCATAGTGCGGTGGCTCCAGGCTCCACTCCATTGGAGGTGCCATCGGAATCTAGCGACGATGCGGAAAATAACTAGAGTGAGAAATGGGATTTCTCAGTAGGACTCGAACCCGATACGAAAGTGTCATCGTCATCGTCCCAGCCACTGCAATTTTATTAATGAAAATACTGAGCATCCGTAAGGTTCAATTCTTAGGTTTTCGAAAACATGAATATCCAAAGTGGATTCAATTTTAACATACCCTTTAATCATTTATATCATAATATATATGGACACAAGTATAATTACATAAAACATGCATGGCTGTGCTATAAGATTCTCTTAACTTCTTCCTTTCAAGAGTTTGGACCGAAGTCCCTTTTCTTTTCTTAACTTGACGTTATCTTAGGTCTTTTTCTTTTCACTCAGTAAACATAAATGGTAATGAGCTCATACTGTGGCCGTCGCCACTATAAATTTTCGGTACTTATACTAGCTAGGTCATGCCATACCTCATGTAAGCCCTATCCCCTATACTCACACTAGCTGGGTTGATGCCATACCTCATGTGAGTCGGGGTGAGGGGAGCTTACTTTGGGTCACCTTCCTTTTTGAAGGATTACACTCTTAGTCCATTTTCTTCTTATTAAGACTTATGACACAAAATTATTCTAATTCTTTTCCACATCTAGGTGTTATGTATCGCCGTCCCCAAATGTAATTCCTTTATCGCATATCATTAAGCATCATATCATCAACATATCATATTCATGTCACTATCATTCATTATCATATCGTCATCATATCATTATCATTCTTATCATCATCATATCATTATCATAATCATCACAATTATATCATATCATCATCATCATTATCACATCATCATCATCATGATCATCATCATATCATTGTAATCATATTGACACATAGAGGCATACATATCACACAAAGTCTTATCAGCTTAACTTAGTAAATTTTGTGCAAACTCTTAATTGAGGTTGCCTTTTGTGTAAATTCTTTTATTAGGGAGAGGGCCAATTTCATCTATTCTCCTTTTTGAAACTTTTAAGTTGAATTATGAAGGTTTTCCAATATCTTAATGTAAGGGTCTTAATGTCTTTAAGCTTATTTCTTATTAACCTTTAAAACTTAACGATAACCAATTTTATTTTTATAGTGGGGCAGTAACTTCAAAAATTCACCATAATTTCATCTTTTATAATCTTAACTTGAATTTTGGTATGATTATAGTTCTCTGAGTCTATTTTTAAACAAAACAAAGATCACTCAAAAATTCATTTTGTAACTTGAAATATGCACGTTTTATTCTGACTGCTTAGCTTTGAAGTTTATTCTCGGTACAATGATTTTTAAACTTTATTGGGAGTTCCTCACAAGGAATTTGACAAAACCGTTTTATGGGGATGTTCCTTTATGTCTTAGCTTTCTAAAAAACTTGGTCCCACTCAAAACTGTTCTATATAACTTAGGTTATTAAGATTTTATTACATACTGCCTGAATAGAAATATATTTGGGGATAGGACACTTTGAAAATTCATATTTCTCTCATTTTAAGGCCAAATTTCACGTATTTTATATGTATAAGTCTATTTTCATTTAAAATTAGTTTTGTTTCATTTGGAGTTATATTGAAAGAGTTATTAGTCGCACCATACAGATTGTTAGAATTTTTCAGCTTCAACAATTTTGGTTTCAATGAATTTTCTTGTAAAAATATTAAGTCTTTTCCTCTAGTGACCACTTTTCTCTTCCAAACCACTTTTATTCTTTGAGATCTTGATGAAAAATCAATATTTTGAGTTCTAAAAAGTTTGGTTCAAAATAAGAATAAATGCACAAGAAGTCATTTTCCAATAAAGAACAAAAATCACAAACAACTTCTTATAGTGAAAGCATAGCCATGAGGTCTTTAGTGCAAGTTCTAAAACCACCTAGCTATGGAGAGTTTTAAGAGTTCTAGAGGTTGAAAAACATAGAAGAAAGAGGGGTTAGAGTCACTACCATAAGGATTCTCTTGAAAGCTAGAAGAATGAAAATGGTTGGAGATGGCCTTCTTCTCCTTGAGCTTGATAATAGGGCTAAGTGAGTATTTGTTTTTGCTTGTTTAAGAACCAAAGATAGTGGTCCTTAAAATGTTCGTGACGGTGGTGAAAGGAAAGTGAGTTGGATGGGGTGTGAAAGTGGGAAGAAGAACAAGCGGAATTGGAAGAGTAGAAGAGTTAGAATGAGGCTTAGAGAGAATGAGAGCCTAGGCTTGTAGTGAGAGAATAAAAATCAAAAATGAGGGATGGGGGGTTGTTTTTGGGTGCAAAAATGGGAAGGAGTGGGCTAATTGGTTTTGCTTCTCCAACAAGCAAGGGGAAGTAGGTGAGTTTAACTTCTTTTTCAAGCAAGAAAGCTAGGAACCTTGGGGTAAAAGTGTGGATTGTATTTTCCTTAAGTCTTGGCATTTGGGTAAAGACCATTTAGTATTTTTTTAAGTGGTTAAAGGCATGACCAGTCTTGAGATTGGCTTGATTGAATAAGATCACTCCAAGTGGCATAATCCTAAGGGAGAAAGGTACTTCTCTTGTCTTGACTAAAGAGATACTACTAACATAGACCCTTGATCTAAGAGAGCATGATGAGAAGGCAAATGGGTGATTGGATTTTGTTCTTGTCCTTGACTGAAATTTGATGCATCAATTAGGAGAAATTTTTAAATCTTCAAAGCTATTAGAATTACCTAAGTTGTTAATCAATTTGATTAGTTAAATTGCTCTTTAACCGATTTCGGTTAATTACACTTTTAAGACGTTTTCCTCTAAAAGAATTGCTCTTATAAATTATGTAATTAGGGTGTAAGAATTAATCTATCTCAATTGGTAAGGTAGAACAAGTGCCTTGTACTTAATTAATAAGATTGGATTAACTTAATTATATTTCTAAGTTACGGATTAATGAGGTTCAAATAATTAGGTTTTAATTAAAACATTTAATGCATTATGATTCAATTATTGACTTTACTCAATTTACTAAGCTCTTGTTTATCGAAATTAGCCGATTAGTCCTCAGTTAATCATTAATCTCTCTAATTAGCCAAGATCACTGAGCTAATTAGCTTAGACAAAATTGGATATGTTACACACGGTCTCCAAGTCCTTTGCCCAAGCGGAATTCCACTCCATGGCTAACACCATATGTGAATTGAAGTGGCTGAAGGATATTCTATCCAGTCTTGGTGCTCTTCACACTCAACCAATGTGCCTCTATTGCAATAGCCAAGCAGCCCTTCATATAGCTAAAAATCCTATTTTTCATGAACAAACGAAGCACATTGAGGTTGATTGCCACTTTGTGTGAGGTGAGATTCTCAAGAATATCATTCAGCCATCTTATGTCCCTACTTGTACTTAGCTTGCCGATATATTCACCAAGGCACTTGGGACAAAGTAGTTCTTGCTCTTGTTAAGCAAGTTGGACATCCAAAACTTGTATGCACCAACTTGAGGGGGGGTAATATGATGATATGCTATAATATATGTTACTATATTTGGGGGGTAATATGATGATATGCTATAATGTATGTTACTATATTTGTTTATGTAATATCCAACCATATCACCAAAGATTGGGCTGTGATTGAAGAGATATTTTTGGAGGTAGTTTAGGATGATATGTGCATATCTTTGACCTTGCTATCTTAGGATGGTGTGTGCTATATTAGCATGATACTAGGAGAATTGTGTAGGGTGATTGCCTTCCTAGGCTTGTATATATTTGCATGGTAGGATAGCGCGAGGATTGTGTCAATATCAAATGTTCCATGCTTAGACGATGCATGTAGACCATTCTGATGATACTTCGTTAGATGAATAATTAGGGAACTAGTCCCTCTTATGTTATAGGATTTATTGCAGAAATGTGTACATGACTTCAGTTTAACAATTGAACATATATATGTTTAGCATAATTATTATGCACATGATTATTATTTGGTTAGATTTGTCTAGATAACCTAATAAAGGATTGATAGAGTAGTTTCACTATATAATAAGGGCGACTCCAATTAATGAATTAGATGACTCTAGCTGTGAGAACAAACCTAATGTTGCTTTTGTCGGTGAATAAAAAAAAATCATGGCTTAAAATAGAGATAGATATGGTAATGTTTTACTGATTAATTAACAAACAATGTAATAAAATGAAATAAATAATAATTAATTTGTAAGATGTTACAATTGGTCGAATGGCCAAAGGAAATCAAACCCATGTACACCCCTTGGTCAGAAACTATAAATAGAGTTTAGGCGGACACTACGATTCACCCGTAACACGGGTTTGGGACATCAGAACAATCTGTACATATTGGAACCCCCCCCCCCCCCAACAACAAAAAAGAAAACCAAAAAAAAAGGTCTGTACATGACAGACTTGTTATTTGGTCATTGAAGCGAAAAGGTGGATCACACATAATTTAGTGCTCCTTATTTATCAAAGGGGAAGAAAAATTTAGTGCTCCTTATTGTTAAGTTTTTATAAAAAGAATTGTGGTCCTTATCTGTCCGGGTGTATCATCCACCGCTATTTAGGTGGGCATCTTCTTGTATGTCCTACTCTTTCCTTCTTCTAGAAGTCATTGTTTTGACACGAAGCAACATTGGTGAATCAAAGACAAAAGCATTCCATGAGATGCACACAAATAATGTCATCATGAGCCGTGACAGTCGCACAAATTATTTTCACTACCATATGATCAAATTTCCTTATTTAAATTATGCAGGTGTACTATCTCATATAAATACTATCACCAGAACATATAGAATTTTGATTTATTTTCTTAAAACTACTTTATTTGTCACGACGAAGGTGTAAATACTGCTTTGCCGGGAAAAAGAATACTACATACTTGTCCCGACGGAGGTCTTGATCTTTGTTACATTATCAGTTTCTGTTACGTATTTAACTTTGGAGGATGCTTTTTCCAAACTCCACGAAGGAAAGGCTATTATAACTTTCTATTGAAAAGACTTAATAAAGCTATCCGAATCTTTTATATTCGGAAAGGAGGGTCCTTAAAAAAGAAAGGAGGATAAATTATTTACTTTTAAAATATTTTAAATTTATTCTTAAATAAAAAGAATAAAATAATAAATTACCATAAAATTTTTTTATCATTACTTTTTAATTTTACAATCTTTATAATTTTTAAAGTTTAATAATAAAAATATATCTTTCTTTTTTTCTTCTAAAATATTCCTTATAAACATCATTTTAATGGGTGGTTCTTCCATGTACTCCTAAGGGTTTCTTTCTTCAGAAGCATAATAACCCTTAAATTTATGCATTTTATATTTGTAGTGGGATCTCATATAGAATTACATGAGTGATAGTCGTCTATGGAGTATGAAAAAATTCTTCTGTGTTAATGCAGAGTGCGATACATGAAAATTGATCCGAGCATCTACCTATAATGAAAAATAGAATCCTATCCACATTCACATATTTAGTTTAAAAAATAGAGATGAAAAGAATCTAATGGATTTTATGTTTGTGCAAAATGCTTTTCAATTTTTAAAATGTCAAATATATATTTTACATCTTCTACCCAAAAATGTTCAATTTTTATAAGATCTTCTTGACAAAAGTTCAAATAATGTATATATATTGGACCCTTTTGAGACAATTATAGATTTAGGGAGACAATTCTAATTGGCCAATAAAAAAAGACTTTAATTCTATCTCCTTTGGTATTTTTTTTTTTTTTGGTTTAGCCAATATATCATGAAAAGTGAAAAGGGGTAAAAGGCTCTTGTTCAATTCAAATGATTCGAAGTCTGTTGCTATTTCTAGAAATAGAGAAATTCATTTAAAAAGGGGTGGGTGAAAAACAATCTCTCGTCTATGTGAATTCTAATTTTCTTTTTTGAACAATTTTGAAAAGGAGTTAAGGCAATATTTATCAACAAAAGTATTATTAAATTTGAAAATGTTATCGAAAAAATAAAAGGTGTTAGTAAAATTTTAATAATCTTTTTATAACTATTGTATATAAGTTATGTTCTTAAAAGATTTTAACAATATTTCATTATAATTTCAAGAGATTAATATTGATGTACTAATACTCTCATCCGATCAGATGTTTCTATTGTAAGACCTTTAAATTAGTTGGTGATTAAATCAAATACTTTTACTAATATGACAATATATGTAATTTTTTTAACACTAATAATATGAATAAATTAAATTTTAATTTAAAATGTCACTAAACTTCAATAATGTTGTGTAATGATGATCGTGATCACCAGGAGTAGTTGAACATAATAAAATGCTATCATATATTTTTATCTCAACTGATATGGTTTATTCAAAATAAAATAAAAAAATATGCGTCAACGTCCACTTGAGGTTGTTTTCATCACTTTTTGCCGTGCAAACGTTGCTGAATCATCTTAGAAACTGCTCCTAAAGTTACTTTTATACCTTCTCTTTCCGCTTTCTTTTGTATACTATATTTTCTTTCAGTGAATCTCCTTAGATATGATGATCAATTACGAAAGGATTATGAATAAACTTGTGTTCAAGAGACATATAACCATTTATTCATATCGCCATAAATAAACATATAATCCACTAACATAAATGCATCCGTGTCCTCTTTGAAAATTGTTCCAACGTCGCTATCATTTTCTTCTTTCATTGAAGCAATGCATGAAATGCTAAGTCGTTATTTTTGCAAGGGGAAGAAAAGGACTTAACAGTCTAATATGACCGGTGATTTAGTTATATAAAATAACAATATATAATACGTTGCAAATAAATATTTGTCATTAATTTTTTTATTTAATTTATACTTTTTACATTGATAAGGTAGTTGCTAAGTAAATATGCATACAGCATAGATAATTTTTAATTTTCGTAAGAAATTACCTAAAATACTGTCTTCACATATCCCTTTTGTGATGGCGTGTATTTGGTTTTTTTTTTTCGTATTTTTGTTTCCTTAAACAAATACTTTTAACTCTAATTTTGTTATAGTTATCCTACTAATATCATCAGAATTTTGAAGGTGCTACCGCGGACGTTATCCTACTAAGATATTAAGCATGATCATTGTGATATTCATAAAAGTATGTGTGGAGACTTGCATAATAACATTCATAATTAATTTACGCATATAACAAGTTTTACATTTTATTTTGTTAGAAGTTTATTTTTATAACTTATTCACTTTTTTGTATTATTTAAGAAATCATTTTGATAATTTATTTGTATATTATTTATCGTATTCTATTGAATAATTAAGAATTTCTTTAAATGAACTTTGCCTATGCTATGCATTTATATGCTTTTCTTGAAAGTCTTTTACATAGCCGATCCAAAACCAAGGTAAAAGAGGAGGGTTATTGATACGATACTAAAAATAGTTAGTGGGTTGGGAATTCGTTGAGTAAAAATAGGAGAATGATCTCATTGTAACTCATAAGAGAATGATAATTGTTATTAGTGAACATTGGTTCATTTGAAGTTTTCTCTGTTTGATTCGAAGAAAAGAAATCTAGTTCCAATCAATGGTGCTCCTATTGATATGAAAGCACTAAATGTTAACTAGATCTCTTTCCTTTGAGTCAACAAGAAAAAACTCCAAATGAACCAATATTCACTAACAGCTATCATTCACTTATGAGTAACAATGAGATTATTCACCTATTTATACTCAACTAATACCCAACCCACTAGCTATTATTAGCATCATACACTACAAAAAAATCATTTAGCCACAGTTAAATGAAGTCGAAACCATCACCACGGTCGATAATATAACATCCTAATAATCTCATACGACGCTTAAGTCGCATTACGGTAATTATTTGCTGTTACTTTTGCTTTGCAGAAAACATAAATCATTTTAGAAAATACTTTATGTGAAAATAGGGGTAATATTTTTTTAATCTATTATTAAATTATCTTTTCGAAAACGTGAGCCATAAGTGCATAATAATCGTTATGTAATGGATATGTCTGATACTTACAAATTTGTATTGCGGAAATAAACACACGCATACTTACGCAAATGTCATAACATTATCAGCATGCATCATCATTAGCATAGCACCATCATATTGAGTAGAAATAAGATCAGTAACCAACATTTCACCATACACATCAACCATAGTAGCACAAGAAGTTAAAGTATCATACATGGCTTCCGACCATGCCAAAAGAAAAAGAAAATACAACGATTTGACCCCCAAGATCCAAAGATAACATATGCGCCTAAAGTGTGAAGTCTAATACTATATAACAAAAGGCACAACTAGTAATCCAAAGATTAGTTTGCACTATTGTACATCCTCCCTATTCGAACCTAACATGGATCAAAATCCTTCCCTACTCCTTCAAAAGCATCTCCATGTCCTTTGCCACAAAGCACATCCACGTCCATGCGATATGTCCCGAGTGCATATGAAGCCTTGCCCTTGCCTATTTTGTAACATCCCTCACTTTAAGTATAGCTTGGTACGGAAGGAAGCCCAGTCCCAAGGTAGTGGCAATGTAGTAAATAGTTGAGTTATGGCTGTTCAGCGGCAAACTTGTAAATATTATCCTACGGTTGTCAAGAAGGGCTCTTAGAGTAAAAATCCCAATTCTGGGAAATGTGGACCCCAAGACACTAGCAGATAAATAAAACACTTGTAATGGCACTAATAATGATAAATAATGTACAATGTTTTAAATAAAAGTGACAAACTACTTATTCACCTAGATCACAGCTGGGGTAATTTCGAATGCCCGGAAAAAACATTGGACATCTTGAATTAATCTTGAAGGATCCTAATTACAAAAGCTATGTCTTTTTAAAGCTTATTGATTCAATTTTCATATCCAATAAGTCCCATGTCATTTGAGTAAATAGAGCTCAAGTTATAATCTTGTAAAGTTGGCTAATCTAAACCGCCCTGCTCTAGTCCAGTTAGGACATAGAGCAATTTTACAAATTTACTGGGACCAACAGGTGTTGAATTTGGTTTTGAAATTTTTATGGCATATTACTCTATGTCTTCAATTTTTAGCAAAATTGGTTTCACTCAATTTAAAGGAATATAGGGTGAGTTATGCCCCTTGAAATCTAGTTTGCTCAAAATTAGGGTCAGAATCCTAGGGTAAACTTCAAAAATTCATATCTCACTCGATACTAATCCAATAGCCTTATATTATCTATGGTTGGAAAGCTATAAATGTCTAGTTTCAATAAAAATAGGTTTATAAAGTTTCGGTGGCCGTAGGTGGAGTCGTACATTCCACCAGTGTGGATGCCGTAAGATTTTCTAGGTTTCAGATTTTAGTTTGCTATCTATCTTGTTTTTCATGCAATATTCAATCTCAATCCCATCAAATACTTGATAAATCAGTCATAATTCATCACATAACCATCATATATCATCAACTACATGAATAGAGAAAAAATTTCCAACAGCCATCAACTCAATAAACTCAAGCAAAGAAGCTAAATCCTACCTCTAGTTGATGCAAAACTAGCTAGACTTGAGCTCTTGGTGTGGAAAGTGGGTGGAGCTTCGAGATTTGGGAAAGAGGAAGTGAGGAAGAAGAAGAATGGAGGGAGAGAAGTCAGCATGAAAGAGAAGCACAAAAATGAAGGGAGTTGGAGGGGATTTGCTGTTTTAAAACTTGAGGAATGACTTGTGATTAGTGGAGAAATGTGGTACATGGAAGACCAAATCTCTCTTCTCCATGGCCTGCATATGGCACCACCTATATGGGTGAAGAGTGGCAAAGTTTCAGCCACTCATGTTAGGGTTTTTTGATGTGTAATTATATTGATTCGGTTTTGGCGGCTTAAAATATCAAATCTTTACCGATTTCCTTCAAATCGGCAAGATATTACTAAGTAACTTTATGAGATTTCTATATCTCAATTCTAATCTTATCAAATTTAATATCTTTAATTATCACTTAATAAACTCCTAATTAATTTCTAATTAACTTTACTTATGCATTAAAATCAAATAAATCAATTAATAATGCAAATTGGTAAAACATTACTAGTAACCGTCTAAAATTTTCTACATAACTATTTCAAATTCTTCATTCATTAATCTTTTTATAATTCATTCCTAATTTCCTTCACACATTTAATAAAATTGAATAAATCAATTTGTAGGGCAATTTAAACATTCAAAAAAAAAAATTTCGGATGTTACACCATGAATCCCACGAATTAGGCAATCCACTTGAACATTCCTGTATCTTAGTGTCTCATGCAAAAGATTACAAACTTCATGGCTATTTGTTTCACACAAATTATTCCTAAAACCATGTTCCCAAGCCAGAGACATACCAACCTTCATGGCCTCCAGTTCTACTTCGAGGACCGAGTTGTGGGTACTGAGTATAAAGAATCCACTAATCCAAATGCCATCCAAGTCCCGAAGCACACCACCATAGCCTTCTCGACCATTTAACGGGTTAAAGCTACCACCAACATTCAATTTGACCCACCCCTCAAGAGGAGCACTCCATCGGACCAATCTCCTTCCCTCTCTATGATTCTTCATACTAGCAAAGTCTTGCATGGAAAGAAGAATTTGGCCGGAGACATAATTTAAGCTCCACCTCACAGGATCGTTAATCTCCATGCACCTCTATCTCCAAATCCGCCAAAGACACGCAAGAAAGAGAGTACCATGCTTACCAAGAGCCAAACTCTTAACCGTTATCCCATATCAGGCTGCCAAAGAGGCCATCAGAAGTGAATCCAAAATAGGACCAAATAGCAAAAGAGTGCGGGCATTCCCAAAGGCAATGGGACAGATTGTTGCTTGAGAAAGGAAATGTATGTGTGATTTGTCATATTATTGTTGGAGACAACATTGGCTCTTTTAGAACTTGCCGTTAAAATTATCGATTATATTTCCAATATAAGACTGCTGTTAACTATCTTGTTTTTTATGTTATCCCTCAACATGGATTGAGATAGGTTGCATTGAGGGATGTTGTTCGAACTGAGGGTGCATTTGATTACTTAGTTGGTAAGATTGTTGTTATCACTTACTATTTCCTAACACGTTGTTATACATTTTGGGTTTATAGTGTTATTTTATTCCCCTTGTATTGTATGTTTATATCTTATTGGATTGCTTACCGGCTATCCAATGAGAAAGAGTATGAAAAATAAAGGAAATCGACTAGGATTATTGTGATGGAACTTTGTGCTAATGGGTTAGTAACCTTCTTGATAGACAACTGGTGATTGTATATGATAACATGTTGAGATATTTTCTGCTAAAATGTGGTTTGCATTTAAGTAATGGCATGTGTTGAATATATTACTGTTAAGGCGAAAAAAGAAAGTTCTCCCTTCGGGGCACATATATTAATAAGTTGAATGCATTTATTGCTTTTGGCTATATTGATACTATAGTCGTGGTTGTCTAGTTTGCTAAGATCAAAACTTTCAAAGGTTGTTATTATCATGCTTGAACATATTTATTTAAAATAGTTTTTTTTTTCCCTATTTTGGTTGAACTTTATTTTCACAATTTTTTTTTTTGTTTTGCTAGAAAAAACTGTTTTACAAAATGTGCATGCTATGAAGCTTTTGTTTTAACCTTGAGATTGCCGAGGCCATTGCATTCCATAATAGTTTTTTATTACGTATGTTGTTTTTTATGATTACAAAGTTTTTTGTTTTTTTAATCTACCGCTGTGTTATTTATCATTAGGGAGAACACGATGTTGTCACATCACAAGTTATTTTTGTGATTTCGGATGGGACAAGAAATTCATTGGTGGAGGAGTCTATGGAGTTATATCCACAGACTGTTAAGAAACTAAAAATTTGGATGAGGTTGATGTGTGTGAAAAATACACATCCAATGGTAGTTTTGACATTGTTTTAATGGAGTTTGTGATGAATTGGCTACTTTTTATGTAATTATTTGAAAATGTGTATGCTCTCTGGAATTTATGCTTAATTGATTATTTCAGGAGAGGATTTGAGGTTGAATCTATGCCATCTTGACAATTGGAGAGGTTAATGAAGCTAAAAATGAAGTTTTTTCAAGCGCCTAGCTTGCATAAAATCAAAACATGTCATTAAGAAATCCCCATAAATTCTTCTTCAGAGATCAAAATTTGGTGATTCAACACAATTTGGAAAGTAGAGAAATAGTCCTATAATTTTGCTGTTCAGCACTTTTTTTTTTCTTCCTAATTTTCAAGCTTTCTAGGAGAAAAAAATGGACACAAAAGGAGAGCTACAACTTTTCTAAATCTTCACCTTCCTACATTAAATCATTTATATCTAGAGCTAGAAGAGTCTAATTCAAATGGTTTGAAAGGAATTAGAAAGCTAAGACTAATAGCTATAACTTTCATAGGACATGGGGTCATGTTCTCATATGTAAAATGCGTCAAATTAACTTTGACAAAACATCACATGCTCCCTGATGTCAGGAAACACTAGGCTATGTTCCTTTTTTAAAATTTTTTTGTAGATTAGGCCATGTTTTAGATATGGAAAATACTCAAACTTAATTATTTTAGATTTTAAAAAGTTTGTAGGAACATATTTTGAGCCTAATCATAACAATTAAGACTCAACTAAACCCTAAACAAGAGATAATAATATAAATAGAACTTTTTAAGAATCAATAGGGGTCCTTTGGATCTCTATCTCTTGAAAATTCAGCACTTTGGAGTTCTATTGACTATTGAGAAAGCATCATTTGCGACCGCAATGCTTACTCTTGTTACATGGCGTGCTTAGTAGTTGGGTTCTCCAAGGGATGTGTTTGATTTCTTTTTGTGCACTTAATTAATTAATTAATCAGATCCATTTTAAACCGCATAGTTATTGCAAAAATGATTTAATTAATTAGTCCATTAAATAGAACTGTGCATGCATCTGTCCATTGTATGTGATTTTGTATCACCCAATGACATTTTCTTATTAGATTCTTCTTCTTTGCAAGTGGCTTCTTCGGCACCACCTTTTCTTTAGTTTAATATTGAATTTCGCTCTCTTTTCTCTCCCTTTCTCTCTCTTTAAGCATTTGTGCTCTTTCATTTGGTAGTTAACATCACGGACCTATTTTAGAAGAAAAATAAAAAGTCATAATTTATTAAGTTAAAAAAATATTTTTTTGAAATATCTTTTAGTAAAATACAAAGTACATCCTTGAAGTTAAAAAGAGTTTTAGACTCATTAAAAGCTACCCGCATGCATGCCAATAATCAGTATGTAATATATTACAAATAAAATTTTTTGAACTTTTGCAACATGAAAAAATTGACTAAACTTAAAGTATATTTATAACGTTTTAAGGGGCTTTTTATGAAATCTGATACCACATTTAATAATTTCATAGCGTATCAAACTTCAAAAATGATATTTTCATTTCAATTTCTTATATATATATATATATATATATATATATATATATATATATATATATATATATATATATATATATATATATATATATATATATATATATATATATATATATATATATATCTAAACTTAAGGATATTTTCTGTGTTTTACAATAATTCTTCCCCGCCTTTGAAGATTGTGTTGGATGAAAATGTAATCGGCTAAATTTCTTTGAAGAAACTTATCCAAAAAATAAATTCCCAAAAATTACCAATGTTCAGATAATTAACGCTAAGGAGGGTGCTCTGCTCCTCAGCAAATGAACTCCTCAAATGGCTCACGGGAGCAAGACTTTGAGCAAGATCGATCAACGAACAATAGAATGGAACTTGAACTTTTATTAACCAACTGATGAGTTCATACTTCATATAATGCGTTGAAGATTGACAATGAAACTAAAGAAGCAACATAAAGCTAGAAGTAAATTGAACAAAGAGATGAAAAATAAAACGGATAGTTAAAATGATATGGTGTGTATTGATTTGAGTGATGCTTTTCTTCTTTGTCCATGAGCCTTTTATAATCTTCTTTAACTCCTACCATTTCTTTATTTCATGCATGTAGTGGTCTTCCATGCATCCACATTCTTAGTAGTGGTAACTGCTGCTTTATCATGGTTTCAGTCTCCAACTACTCATCTATCATCAACCATTGAACTCAATTATTTTTCTTAGCCCAACATTCCATTCAGCTGATGCAGCAATTTTAAGGCTACCATTACTTCTCAGCTGATGAACATTTGCCTTGGACCCAATTATTTTTCTTGGCCCATTCTAGCCTCTAACCAGGCCCAATTTCGAGTCATTTGTGAGCCTATAACTATCCTATAGAAGATGCACATAAAACTGCATTTCCTTAGCTAAATAGATTTGATAATACCCAGAATAACCATCCATAAAGGATAAAATTCCATTATTTGTTGTGACATCAACTAACATATCTGCAATAGGCATAACATATTCATCCTTAGGGGTAGCTAAATTTAAATTATGGAAATCTATACAAATCCTAACTTGGCCATTCTTTTTAATAATAGGAACAATATTTGAAAGCCATTATACATGTCTTGCAGTCCTAATAAAACATACTTTCAACAATATCTCTATTTCCTACTTTATCTTTGGCATTAACTCTGGATTAAATCTTCTGGACAGTTGCTTGAATGGCCTAAAACCTTCTTTGATGGGCAAGCGGTGCTCAACTAATTTCCTAGACAATCTAGGCATATCATGATAGTCCCTGCAAAATAATCCTTATACCTGGTTATTAGCTGAACTAGATGATCTCATTCACCATGGCTAAATAAGCCACTAATCTTATCATCCTTGGCTCATCAATAGTTTCAAGGTTAACTTCGATTAAGGCGTCTTGGGCTTCAAAGCTTGGAATCTCTCTCTTAATAGATGTCACAAACAAATTTGCTGCTTGGTTGTCTCTCTCTTCTATAACCCTATCATCCATCTCCTAGTTCCTGTTGAAACAGAAACTACTCAAGTCTTGCCTCGGCTGAATGCAAGGCTAGCCATTGCAGGACATAATTTGCCACTACTTCATAGCTATTCATTGATAGATTCTGGTTTAGGCCATGTCTCAGCCTTTACTATAGTTTCAAATCTGTCTAATAATAGGCCAAAAGACTTGACAGAGTCTAGTGAAACATCTTCGGGCCAAGAAATAGGCTCAATTTTTGAAGAATAGAGCATGGCATCTGCATCTTTACATTGGCTATGAAAGGGAATGGGTCTACATTCACTACTTCAACCTGGTTTTTGTTCCAAAATTGAAGCTACTGGTGGAGTGTGGAAAGCACACATTGGTTAGCATGAAACCACTCTCTACCTAGCAAGATAGTGTACCTTGGTCTGCATCTATTACAAAGAACAATGTGTCAACTGTCTTGGACCCTACTGTGAGCTTAGCAATAAGGAAACCCAATGCCAGAGGACTTTACCCAGTAAATTGGACATAGTAATATTAGTCTTTTTAAGGTCTTTATGGCTTTTCCTAAGCTTCTCAACCGTATTGTAAGGCATCACATTAAACACAGGCCCTTCATCAACTAGAACTCTACTGATAGGCTTCCTGTTCATATGAGCTGTAATGTAGAGAGGTCTGAGGTGTCTAGCTTTGGTCCACTTCTTGAATTTTATCTTTCTTAGCACTGCTGGTACCAAAGCTTCATACTCGGCTCCTTTTACCATTATATCTCCCTCCAAGTACCAAGAATTACCATCTTGATCAACAAACTCTAGAGGAATAATCCCTACTATAGCTATAGCAGTTGAATTATCCTAAAGTTCATCTGATAAGCCGTCATTATTAAGCATATTCCTTAGCAGATTTTCTAAATAGTCACTCTTTATTTCCACCTTGAAACCTTGATTAGTGAAATTTATAGCCTGAATAACATCCTAGGTGACTCTTGGAGGTCACATTATCAACTGGAATTCAGGGTGTAATACATTGTCTCGACTATCTTAACATCGGCTGAAAATGGTTTTTGTTCTGCTGGCACTACTTCTACCTTGCCCTCATTCCAAAACATCAGCTGTTGATGTAAGGTAGATGGGACACACATATTGAAGTGAATCCAATCTCTTCCTAATAGCAAAGAGTATCGTAGCTTGGCTTTAACAACAAAAAACACTAGTGGATGTTTTAGTTCCCACAGTTAATTCAATAATGTAAAATCCTAGAGCATCTGTGCTTTCCCCTGTGAAGTTTGTCATCTTCATGTTAGTCTCTTTGAGATTTTTTTGAGACTTTTAAGATTCCCACTGGCATAACATTCATGATGGCACCTCCATCAATCAACACTCGGCTGATAGGCCTTCTGTAACATCCCTATTTTCTTCAATATAATGTAATAGAAATTTTGAATTATTTCACTTAGATAGTAGAGAATTTCTCAGGTAGCGCTATACCATAACAATCCTCACACTTAAAACTATAGGGTAGTATGATATTGTCATTGAAATTACGGCACTGCCATATACAAAAATTAGGAGAAGATGAAAATGCCCTTTGTAACATCCCGATTTCCGAGTTCGGCTTTGCCCTCAGGACTGATTCATTCCGATTTCCGACTTAGTCTTTGAAACACAGATAAGAGTATTTTTCCGAGTTCCGAGTTCATGTTTGCCCAATTCTCGACTTCATACCTTTCACGATTTCCGACCGTATGGATTATTTCCAACTATCTCCGAGTTTACCCTTCAAGTGCAACCACATGAACGTAATCCCATGAGATCCGACTCCCTGCCTCAAGACAAGTATATCCGGCTCCGGTTACCAACACCATACAGATATAAATTCGACTTCCGAGCTTTAAGATCTTGTGTTTGGAAATGCGACTCGCGTTCGCGAGTTCCGACCTTAGTGTTGAGCACAAATTTAGTGGACACGAGTTCGGACCCTTGAGTAAACCTTCAAACACACGAGTTCCGATTTTATATCGAGCATTGACATTCGAGTTTATTCCGAGATTATAGGATTGCGATTACATGAGTTCCGACCTCCGACCTAAGATAACAAGCTTCAAAAAAGGTAATGCGTGGTTTCCGAGTTTGAATTGGGAATTCTGAAATTTTGTGATTGTGATCTTTCGACTCAACCGACATTGATACAAGATTTTCTCAAGACACAAACAAGCGGATACGAAGTTCCCGACATTAGGTTTCAGTCAAGCTCAAGTAAGAGCGACACGAAGTTCCGACCTTAAGCGCATTATGTAATGCGAGTTCGGTTTGAAATAGGATAAATGCGAGTTCCGATTTCAAACAGTATGGCGGCAAGTTACTCTGAAAGTGGTTCGTAGCTAAATTCTGTCCACAAGAAAATTCAGCCAATAAGAACCCTCCAAGTTAACTCCCACTCATGCCTATATAACACATCCTTCTCCTTTGATTCAGACCATTATTCACGTTGCATTTCCTCTTCTCCATCAGCTCTCTTTCTCTCTTGCTCATACATCCAAAACTCAAGCTAAGTTCAGCCTTGTTCATCCAAACTCCAAGTTTCAGCACTTAGCCAAATCTTGCTCCAAAGAGGTAGGATTCTGCTCTATTCTTGAATTCCTCACACTATGATTGCATGAGATTTGTGCTATTCTTTATATGTTTGATGAACTATTGGATGTATTGGATGAATTTTTATGATTGAATTAATATAAGACTTTGAGTCAGAATTATGATTAGAAGGAGAAGATTAGAAGGAATGGAGAAGTCAGATGCTGTCTTGGTGAGGAGTCCACGGCAGTCCGTACCACGGGGTGTACGGCGCCGCCTACGATCGGTCAAATCCGATGAAACCATTTTTAGATGAAAGTAGACATTCAGGGCTTTCCATAGATATATCATATAAGGTTATTGGATTAGTATTGAGGGAGATACGAAGTTTTGAAGTTTGACCTAGGGTTCAGGATCTTCATCCGAGCAGGGTGACTTGAGGAGGGTATAACTCACCCTATACAACTCCAAATCGAATGAAACTAAGTTTGTTAGAAAGCTTACACACAGAGGAACACCCCAATATAAGATTCCGAGTTTTTTATGGTCCCAATTGTTCCCAGTGATTCGAGGAAGTTGTCCTATGTCTAATTCAGACCAATACAGGGTAGTTCAGGAAGGTCGACTTTCAGGACTTATATCTCGTGATGTACTTAAGCAAATGGAGTGAAACTTGTGGCAAATGAAAGGTTGTCCTGTTAGTTTTGATATGAGACCAATTTCGTAAGATTTGAGCTTAGTTTCGATTTTTAGTGAATTTATATTCCCAGGAGTGTAATTCGGGCTAGTGACTGAACAAGCTGAAGTAAAAGATGAATATCTTGATTTATATAAATCAGAATGACATGGGACCAAAGGGGTTAGAAAGTAGACATATAGGGCTATGACATATCCAAATTTCAGATGTAAATAAGTTGAATAGATATAAAGGTGGATCATACAAGATTCGGGCAGAACCGAATAGAATTGGCAGGATGGCCAAAATGATAATTTTACAAATGATAGTGAAACCTATAAGGTTTGAGTTGAGATTTGCCAATCGACATTGATATTTATGTGTTAAATTGATTGTGTTGCTATGACTGGTTTGTCTATAAGAATTGGCACTATTCATGGGAAGCGGACTGATCCGTCATGCTGCGATTCTTGATTCTGAAGTCTAAGAAGCTTTAAATGTTTAGATGTAAGGATGAATTAAAGTTTAAATGGGTATATAGAAACCCTATATTTAAGAATGACATAATTATGTTATGAGGTATGTGAGGATAAGCGATGTAGCATATGCATGAGTACCGGTAAATTGGTAAGGGAGGCTACGAGCCTTTATATGTAATGAACATGTACGTGAAGATCATGCGTGCAATGATACATGAAAATAAATGAAGTATATGTATGAGTACATTCTTTATAATTATGCTTGAATATGCATGAGAATGAAAGAAGGCAAATATATTGAATATGGGTCCCTTCACTGAGGCGATTATTGAGGTCCCTCCTGAAGGCAGCTAAATAAGATAAAATGTGGGTCCCTTCACTGAGCGATTAATTGAGGTCCCTCCCTCGTGAAGGCGGTTAAATGATAAAGACATGGGTCCCTTCACCTGAGAGTTTACACATGGGTCCCTCCTTGTGAAGGCAGCTAAAGACTTTGGGTCCCTATGTTGGAGGTTGCACTTTGGGTCCCTCCAACCCAGAGGCGTGGATCCCCCCTTGTGGGTGAGTCGGTGCAGACGATAGTCACGGGTGAGGCTGACGAGCTCACTCCAAGGCGAACTACCCAAGGGCGTAAGAATGCACCTAGGGACCGTGAACGCCTAGGTGTGCCAAGTAAAAGCTAAAGAATAAAGATTAAAGATTAAAGATTAAAGCTCATGCGGTACCCCACTCACATGAGGCATGGCATCAACCCGGCAAGTGTGAATATAGGGACGTAACTTACATGAGGCATGGCTTGACCCAGTGTAAGTACCAAAGGAAGATCCCATATTCCTAAGGAGCGTGACATGGCGATCACGCTCGATGGGGTATGACATGGCGATCATACTGGAACGTGGGTACGAAAGATTTCATGATGACAAAAAGAAAGAAAGATCTGAAAAGAAAAGCAAGTTTTATGTATAAGCATAAATTTAAGTATGAGTAAAGTTATGTGTAGATGTTATGTTCCTAGCATAGTGATGTTGTGTGCGTTTTACTATGCTACAGATATTATTCATGGTATTATACTTGAATGGATTTTATGGTTTTCCCCAAGTGCTAAGAGTATGATTAAAATGAACTTTAGCTTCGGATAAGACATTTTTTTCGAAATGTAAATTAAGCGATGGCAAAGCATGTTCACCTTTCCTTTAAATAAACCAAGCAAACCGGGAGACCAGGCGACCATGATGACACTATGCATGAAGATTAGAGAATCCTACTGAGAATTTTATAATTCTCACTCCTATTTCCATGTTGTCTCCAGATGATTTTAGAAGTTTCCAAGGGCCACTGAAGATTCCGTCGACGAGGTCCGCCAGTGTAACATTGACTCAGCCTGTATGGTGCTATGACTTAAGCATAGTACTGTGCTTAGGAGGGTGTTACACCCTTGTAGTGTAAAATTTTGGTTATTTATAGTTTTGCCTCAAAATTTTTTATAATTACACATTAAACCTAGAGCATATTTCCATATTAACCCCAAGACTTTTTGAAAAATGACATTTAGATCCTCGGATCAGTAGAATTAGCATAATAGGGTTTTAAACGAAGCAGAACCACATAGCGGAAGTGTAGAAACCTGAAACTCAGTCTATTTAGCCACAAAGGTATCCAAGTGTGAAATGACATGAGAAACCCCTAGACTTAGTCAAAATTATGAAAATACCATTAGTTACAGAAAAGAGAAAATAGAAACTATAGCAGAAATTCCGACAAAAAACACTAAAAGGCTTACAAAGGCCAAAAACTACCCAGAAAACCCTGCAAAATTCTTTAAAAAATTACAAATACATTTTTAACATAATTTTGAAGAGAAATATCAAATTTTAATACATTTGAGCAATATTTATATAATTACACAAAAATAATCTTACCAGGGTGTAAAACGGGCCCCGAAAATCCTATAAGACTACTTTAACTTACAGTACAGCAGAAAATCACTGAAGTTACAGGCCTAGGCTTGAAGGACCATGTGAGTGGGTCTCAAATTGGGCCTTGGCAGCTGCAACCTTGGGCCAAACAGTTTTTGAATTTATTTTAGGCTTAATTATACCTAATTACATCAAAAGGCCTAAAATAAGTCATAAATCATAAAATAAATTAAATAAATTGAATAAAAAATCAACTAAGCCTAACCTTCAGCCCTCGGATGCCCCTAACAGTTCTCCGCCCCTAGAATTAGTTTCAAACAAAATGTGAACAAGGATTAGCAAAATTCTAACCAAGACATCAAATAGTCAAAATTTAATTAAATTACTTTTACTAATTTAACTTACTTTTTTTACTTAACCATGTTATAACAGATTTTGTCCCCCAAAATCTGACACATAGGCATAGCACCTCACATGATAATTAATTAGGCTAATAACTCAAAATAGGCATATTTAAGGCTAAAATTCACTAAAAATAGTAAAAATTACAAAAAAATTCTGAAAAAATTCTGAGTATCATATAACACATAATTAAACATAGATTTAATGATGAATTAAATAAATTTAATCATTTGCTAAGTATTTTACTAATTAAAGCTTGAATTGTAAAAACTAGTTTTTTAGCAAAAACACTAGTTATGCATTAATTAAGGGTCAAACTATTTTAATCTTTTCTTAAACCTTAATCACTATATAATAGTTTGACCCTTAATTATATTATATGATGTCTAAATCAATTTGGTATGGCGATTAGACTAGGTAATCATTGATGTCCTAATTAGTTAATAAAACTATCTAATTAAGCCTATAACTAAACATAAGATTAAAACTAATTAAACTAACCTTTTTTCTATAAAAACCCCCAACGAAGACTGAACCTAGGACACTTTATGTAACGTCCAAAAAATTTTATCGTTCTTAATCAAGTTGTTCGGGTTTAACAAATAATTAGGGTTAATTAGAATTCGATTTAGCATTTACTTAAAGTCAATTAAGTATTATTTAGAAGAATTAGAACTAAGGGAATTAGATTAAAAATATAGGAAACCTCATAGGATCTTTTCCAGAGTCGTTTTACCGATTTAAAGGAAATCGATAAAATTTTGGTATTTTAAACTGTCAGAATCAAACCAATAGAAATTATACTGTGAGAATTCTAGGATGGATAGCCAAGATTTAGCTAACACACCCTATCAAGTGGTGCCACAATCAGTCTTCAAGAAGGTAGCCAAATCAAATTGGAGAAAGGAACACACATCCACTAATCATATGTAAGCTTGCTTCAAAAGTTTCCAATTATTTCCTTCCTTCTCCCTTAGAAGCTGTTGGTTCCTCATCATTTTTCTTCCATCTCAAGTTATCTTCACTTCATCTCCATCAACTCTTCAAGCTCCACCAAGATTTCATCAACCTAAAGCACAAATCTAGCAAGAATTACACCTAGGAGAGGTAGGAATTCAACTTGTCTTCTTGTTTTGTTTGGATTAGAGCTGATTAGAACTTCTCTTTCTTTCATAATTCTAATGTTATCTTGACTAGAGGTGATAAATTAGGGTTGATTTTGTATGTATGATATGATTTGGGTTGAAGTTGGAATGGAAGAACCTGAAGATAGAAAGAAGCCAAGAGCTATTGGGTGAAAAACCCTACGGCGCCTGTGCGTTCATCTTGTACAGACCGAAATCCAGCCATCAAAACTTGATGGATCTATTTTTACATGAAATTAGACATCTACGACTTTCGAATCATATAAATTATAAGCCATTGGATTAGTATTGAGTGAGTTATGAATTTTTTAAATTTAGCCTGAAATTCTAGGCCCTTTTTTAGGCAGTATGAGTGGAGAAGGATGTAACTCACCCTACAAAACTCCAAATTGAGTGCCACTAGTGCTATTTGAAAGCTAACATGTAGATGAACATTTCATAAAAATTTCAGAGTTAGATTCATTCCCAATTGTTTCCAGTAAATCGATGAATTTGCCTTATGTCCAAACCAGATTGGAATAGGGTAGTCCAGAAAGGTCTACTTACGAGACTTATATCTCGAGTTATACTCATGAAAATGAGGTACAATTATTTCAAATAAAATATTTTCTATTAGCTTTAATTTGGCATAAGTTTTGTATGATTTGACCTAGGTTTCTATTTTTAGTGATTTTCTATTTCTAAGGGTACAATTCGGGCCAAGAGTAGGACAAACTGAGGTAAAATTTAAATAACTTGATTACACAAGTCAAAATGAGATGAGACTAAAGGGTTGGAAACTAGACATAGAGAACTATAGCATATCCAAAATTTAGGCTTAAATGAGTTGAATAGGAATAATAGCAAATTTCACAAAATCAGGCAGAATTGAGAGTTATGGGCAGAAAACCTTATTAATGTTAGCACACTACATATTTGATATTATTGTTATAGGTTTGCTACTCTATGTTGATCTTTTTGCTTGATTGGTTTTACTAGTATACTGGCACTATTCACGGAGAAGCGGACTTGATCTGTTATGCTGCCGAAATTCCAATAGAAAATTTATTATACTAAGCAAGATATTCAAATGTGTATGAAACATTCTTGATAAATTAGATATACATGTTAACTTATGAAAATTATTAAAGAATTCTATATTTCTTGGGCCAGCTCCTGAATAAGTTTAAGGTGAATAGATCAGTGGAAAAGTCGAGGGAAGTAAACCTAACAATCCTGTATAGGAATGAGCTCAATCCTGAAAAAGCAGATTATTACCCAGGAGTATATGGCCAAAGACTCCGAGGGGACCAAGAGTAGAAAATATAAGTTGCATAAGTTGAAAGTCTCCAAAGGCTACATGCATTTTTCCATTTCACATGCATATGCTCTGTTTATAAAATTCTAAGCTAAGGTCATAGTTAACTATATATTCCATGTGTTATATTACTGTTTGCCCATGGTTACTATTTCAGCTTTGTTAGTGTGCCTATTAAATATATCTGTATTTCTCTAATTTAAAATTTAGCTTTGTTTCGGGTTCTATTTTCTATAATTTAAATTAAGTTGAATATTATGTTATCATTTAAAATTAAGAAAAACTAAAACAACTGGGAATGATGGCGATGATAGATTTGTATAGAACTAGGATTCCTACTGACAAATTTTTATTTCTCACCCTTCTGTATGTTTCCATATCATTCTTAGATTATGGCAAACGTGGCGACCAGCATTCTCTACATTGGGTTTCCTGACCTGCATATCCCGTTTGATTTGTTTTTAGACTATATATATATATATATATATATATATGGGGTAGCTATCAGTTCTGTTTCTACTTCTTTTTTCGTAGGGATTTTGCCGTCCCACTAACTCACCAACTTTTTGACCCTCCGCACCTTATATTGCCATTCCGTGCTATATGGCACATCCCTTCCCACCTCCATCAGCAGCCCCTGCAGCACCACCGGTGGTATCACCTCCGCAAGCTCCCTCCATCCTATTTTCAGAGGAGGAGGACCCTTTTGAGGCGGCGAGTTCATCATCATCATCTTCTGCACCCAGTGGCGGCCATGCCCCGACAGATGCCAGCATGACCAATGGATTCTTGTCCTCAAAATCCATCTAGGAAGCTTACGTAGTGCAGCAGGAGGAGGTGTACAGAGTGGCTTTCTTTTAGTGACAAGCCAGTTTATTTTATTCTAGCAGCCTCATTTTTTTATGCCTTGTATTGTTTATGTATCTTTTTGGCAAACATTGCAACAGACATCTATGTACATGAATATAAATGACATGGCTCATTAATTTTCATATATTCCTCAGGTTTATTTCTGTCACGATATAATTCCATTACTTATTCTAAAGCCAAAAGAAAATAAATAGATAAACAGCTAACTCCATATGAGTAATTAAAATTGAATCAGAAGTTAAATTAAAGTAGACAACCATATGTAATAACTTAGCAACTAATATATTATGACTTAAGCATAGTATCTTGTCTGGTAAGGTGTTATATTTTTTGTATCCGAGCAATTCATCCTAATATAGGCTTGAGGATTAGGTTGACTACGCTTCGCATATGCTCTGTGTTCCTTAGATATTATCATGCACTAAGTCTTGTCTATCTAGATAGGATGCATGTGAGGGAATTGCCTGACTGTATGCTGTTATTTACTAGCACACTGGACTTAGTATTGAGCCTAATCATCCCAATCACTCTTATTTTGTGTGTTCAGAACTTGATGGCTTCCAGAAGACGGGGTAGGCCACGATGGATTTAGCTCAGGAGGAATCTATAGAGTTCATGAATATGATGCAGGAGATAGTGTATGCCATGCAAGAACAAGCAGCTACAGCAAACCAAATGATGGGCCAATTAGGTAGGCAGCTTGAGGTTGGTCAAGGAGGGAATCTTAATGTTCTAGGAGTAAACCTAGAATACCTTAAATTTGCTTAGTTCAAAAAAGCTAACCTGCCCAGCTTCAGAGAAGCCATCGACTCAGATAAGGTAGATGAGTAGGTTAAAGCTATGGAGAAGGACTTCTTCATTTTGGATTGCATAAACCACCAGAAAGTGGCCTTTGCCACCTACATGCTGGAAGCGAATGCAGAATTTTAATGGAATGGTGTATGATGATTACTAGAGGGGTCTCAAACGGAGATCACTTGGGATGTATTTAGAAATGCATTCTATCAGAAGTATTTTCCTACCTCTATCTGCAATGCCAAAGAGCTGGAGTTTATGCACCTCTGTCAAGGGAACATTAGCATATCGGAGTATATTGCTAAATTTGAGGAGTTGTGTAAATTTTTCACAATTTATCAACGAAATCCCAATGAGGTTTGGAAATGTGTGAAGTTTGAGGGTGGATTGCGAGAAAATATTCTTACCACCATAGGGCCGATGGAGATTAGAGATTTTCCTACTTTAGTTAACAAATTTTGATTAATGGAAGATTGTAACAAAAAGTTAACCGTTGTTAGATCAGCTGGCAATAATTTCAAGAGAGGATTGGCACTGCAGGGTTCAAGGTTTAAGCCCAACTCTCAGTCACAGAGAAAGTTTCAACCAACAGGCAATAAGGGCAAGCAACCCAGAGGCCTTTCGGGAACTAGACCTATAGCCAGTGTGGAAAGAATCATGGCAATCGCCCGTGCATAGCACGTCAAAATGTCCATTGTGGTAAGCCAGGCAACAAAATCTATGAATGTTCAACCGGAAACCTTCAATCGACTCCCAGGCTGCAACACCAAGGAAGAGTTTTCACCATGGATGCACAAGAAGTTGAAAGATCTGAAGATTTGATTCAGGATACATGTGAAGTGAATGGTAAGACCTTGACTGTTTTATATAGTCAGGTGCTTTACACTCTTTCATTTCTCATGATTGCATATCAGCTCTGCGATTGCCCATTTCTGAATTACCCTATGACTTGCTAGTTTCTAGTCCTACAAATACCAATCATGTTTATATGAATGTCCCCTGTCAGACAGGAGGTCGAACTTTTTCAGCTAATTTAATTTATCTTCCTTTGTCCGGACTTGACATTATTTTGGGTATGGATTAGCTCTTTGCTAAGTGAGCCATGTTAAATTGTTCTGATAAATCCATTGTGCTTCCCTCTGCTTCACCTTCTGAATAAGTAATCCCAACAAACCTTTATTTAAGCTCTTTAACAGTACACCACTATGGGAATAGGGGTCAAGGGTACATTTTATTATCAACCAATATAATGGAGGTTGATTAGAAGTTAGATAATATTCCAGTTGTTAGGGAATATCCCGATGTGTACTCAAGATATCCCTGAATTTCCTCCCGAGAGGGAAATTAAGTTCGCCATTGAATTGGTACCAGGAGTAGGATTAATATCTATAGCACCATATCAAAATGTCACCACTGGAGCTAGCCAAACTCAAAAAGCAGATCGAAGAACTCCTAGAAAAGGGATTTATTAGGCCAAGTGCATCACCATGGGGGGCTTCAGTTTTGTTAGTTAAGAAGAAAGATGGGGCCATGCGACTATGTGTAGATTACGGACAGTTGAATAAGGTGATGATCAAGAATAAATATCCGCTACCAAGGATTGATGACCTCATGGATCAATTACAAGGGGCAACTATATTTTCCAAGATTGATCTACGGTCTGGATATCACCAGATTCAGGTTTGAAAAGAAGATATTCCTAAGACTGCCTTTTGGACTCGTTATGGATATTATGAATACACTGTGATGTCTTTCAGAATGACAATGCACCAACAATATTCATGGAGTATATGAATCGGATATTCCAACCATATCTTGACAAATCTGTGGTGGTATTCATTGATGACATTTTTGTTGACTTGAAAATAGAGCAAGAGCATACAGAACATTTACGATTGGTTTTCCAAATTCTAAGAGAGAAGAAACTCTATGCCAAGCTATGTAAATGTGAATTTTGGATGAAAGAAGTAAAATTTCTTGGCCATGTGGTATCTCATGGAGGAATTTCTATAGATCCTAGTAAGGTGGAAGTAGTATTGAACTGGGATCGGCCCACGACAGTTATGGAAGTAAGAAGTTTCCTGGGTCTAGCAGGACACTACAGGAGATTTGTCAAAAATTTCTCTCAAATAGCTTTGCCCCTAACAAAGTTAACCAGAAAGAATGCTCCATTTGAATGGACGCTTGAATGCGAACAAAGTTTCCAAGATTTAAAAGAAAGGTTGACGACAGCCCTAGTGCTCACTCTGCCAAATCCCCATGGACCGTTCGAAGTCTACTGTGATGCCTCCAAGAAAGGGTTAGGATGCGTGCTAATGCAGAATAAGAATGTAGTTGCGTATGCTTTCAGGCAATTGAAAACCCATGAAAGAAATTACCCGACGCATGACCTCGAGTTAGCGGCGGTAGTATTTGCTCTGAAGATATGGAGACACCATGTCTATGAAGTGAAGTTTGAAGTATTTTCTGATCACAATAGCTTGAACTACCTTTTTGATCAGAGAAAATTATACATGAGGCAGCAAAGGTGGATAGAATTTCTTAAAGATTATGAGTTTGAGTTGAAATACCATCCTGGCAAGGCAAACGTGGTGGCAGATGCCTTAAGTAGAAAATCTTTAACTGTGGCATGGATGATGATCAAGGAGACGGAACTTATAGAGAGCATCCGAGACCTCAACTTGGGAACTCTATAACCCCTCATGTTGTTCAATTAAACCAAATTAAGAGAACTAGTGATTTTAAAGACCAAATCCAGTAAACATAACAATGGGATGTTGACTTCAGCATACAGTATAACTGGTGCAATTCGGAAAACTAACAGGTTTTACTCAAGTTGCAGAAGGAGCATGGCGATATCAGAAAAGGATATGTGTGCCTAAGGAAGACAACCTTAGGAAGAGGATCTTGGAGGAAGCCCATAAGAGTGAGTTCACTATATATCCTGGCATTAACAAGATGTATCAAGATCTCAAGAAGATGATTTGGTGGCCAGGCCTTAAGATAAAAGTGGCGAGTTTTGTGAATAAATGTCTAACCTGCTAGAAAGTAAAAATAGAGCATCAGAAACTAGCAAGAACTCTGCAAGCCTTAGAGATTCCAAAATGGAAATGGGGAAAATATTTCTATGGACTTCGTAGTGGGCTTACCAAGGACACCCTCGGGATATGATACTATATGGGTCATAGTGGATAGACTGACTAAGTCTGCTCACTTTTTACCCATTCAAGCGAATTATCCTTTGGAGAAGTTAGCTCGATTGTATATTCAAGAAGTTCTGAGATTGCATGGCATTCCTTTAACCATTATCTCAGATCGAGATCCAAGATTTACCTCACGATTCTGGGGAGCATTCTAGAAAGTGTTCAGCACTAGACTCTGTCTAAGTACTGCATACCATCCATAAACAGACGGTCAGACCGAGCGAACTATTCAGACTTTGGAGGATATGCTGCGAGCATATATCTTGGAGCAACACGAGAACTGGGATCAATACTTACCACTAGTCAAATTCGCATATAACAATAGCTATTATGTGAGTATCGGCATGGCTCCGTATGAGGCATTATACGGACGAAAATGTCAATCTCCGCTCTGTTGGTATAAATCAGGGGAGAAAAATCTACTAGGACCGGAACTAGTTAAGCAAACTACAGAGCAAATCAAAAGAATCCATAGCAAGATACTTATAGCCCAGAGCTGTCAGAAAAGCTATGCGGATGTCAGGAGAAAGCTCTTAGAGGTTCAAGAAAGAGACCATGTGTTCCTGAAGATCACACCCACAACCAGAGTAGGTAGAACTATTAAAGTTTGAAAGTTAAGCCCTCGCTTTATAAGCCCTTTTCAAATCTTGAAGCGAATCGGGCCAGTTGCATATCGAGTTGCCTTACCTCCGCATCTGTCAAACCTCCATGATGTTTTTCATGTTTCTTAACTCAGAAAATATCAGCCTGACCCTACTCATTTCTTAGAACCTGAATCAATTCAGCTAAGGGATGACTTAACTTTTTATGTACCCCTAGCACAAATAGTGGACAGGAGCACCAAATGCCTTTGGAACAAAGCCGTACCGTTAGTAAAAGTAGCATGGGGAAACAAAGACTTAGCAGACTGTACGTGGGAATTAGTGTTAGATATGAGGAAGGAGTATCCTAAATTATCCTCAGGTACTAAATTTTGAGGACAAAATATTTTTAGGAGGGTAGGAATGTAACATCCGAAAAATTTTATCTTTTTAATCAAGTTGTTCGGGTTCAACAAATAATTGGGATTAATTAGAATTTGATTTAGCATTTACTTAAAGCCAATTAAGTATCATTTAGAAGGATTAGAATTGAGGGAATTAGATTAGAAACATAGGAAACCTCATAGGATCTTTTCTAGAACCGTTTTACTGACTTAAAGGAAATTGATAAGATTTCGGTATTTTAAGCTATCAGAATCAAATCAATAGAAATTATACTGTGAGAACCCTAGGATGGATGGCCAAGATTTAGCCAACACACCATTACAAATGGCACCATAATCAGCCTTCAAGAAGGCAGCCAAATCAAAATGGAGAAAGGAACATACATCTACCAATCATTTGTAAGCTTGCTTCAAAAGTTTCCAATTATTTCCCTCCTTCTCCCTTAGAATTTGGGCCACTATATGCTACTGTTTCCTCGTCATTTTTCTTCCATCTCAACTCATCTTCACTTCATCTGCATCGACTCTTCAAGCTCCACTAAGATTTCATTAACCCAAAGCACAAATCTAGCGAGAATTACACGTAAGAAAAGTAGGAATTTAACTTATCTTCTTGTTTTCTGTGGATTGGGGCTAATTGGAACTCCTCCTTCTTTCATAATTCTGATGTTATCTTGAGTATAGATGATGAATTAGGGTTGATTTTGGATGTATGATATGATATGGGTTGAAGTTGGAATGGAAGAACTTGAAGATAGAAAGAAGCCAAGAGCTATTAGGTGAAAAATCCAATGGCATCTACACGTTCATCTTATACGAACTGAAATAGAACCATCAAAACTTGATGGATCTATTTTTAAATGAAATTAGATATCTAGGGCTTCCCAACCATATAAATTATAAGGTCATTGGATTAGTATTGAGTGAGTTATGAATTTTTGAAATTTAGCTTGAAATTTTGGGCCCTTTTCTAGGTAGTATAAGTTAAGAAGGGTGTAACTCAACCTAAAAAACTCCAAATTGAGGGATTTTGCCATCCCACTGACTCACCCGCTTTTTGATCCCTCCACATCTTATATTGCCATTCCGCTCTATATGGTACATCCCTTTCCACCTCCAACAGCAGCCGCAATAGGAGCCCTTGCAACACCACTGGCGACATCACCTCCACAGGCTTCCTCTATGTCATTTTCTGAGGAGGAGGACCTTTCTAAGGCGGTGAGTTCATCATCATCGTCTTCTGCACCCAATGGTAGTTATGCCCCGGCAGATGCTGGCATGACTAATAGATTCCTTTCCTCGGAATCCATCTAGGGAACTTACGTAGTGCGGCCGAAGGAGGTGTACAGAGTGACTCTCTTTTGGCAGTTTGGGCCATGGGTAGATGGTTAGTGGATGGGGGTAGCATATAAAATGTCCCATGGGGACCTTATAGGGTTTCCTTCTATAGTGATAGGTCGGTTTATTTTGTTCTAGCGGCCTCATTTTTTTATGCCCTATATTGTTTATGTATCTTTTTGGCAAACATTGCAACAAACATCTATGTACATGTATATATATGACATGGCTCGTTAGTTTCTGTATATTCCATAGGTTTATTTCTGTCACGATATAATTCCATTGTTTTTTCTAAAGCCAAAAGAAATTAAATAGATAAACAGCTAACTCCATGTGAGTAATTAAAATTGAATCAGAAGTTAAATTAAAGTAGACAACCACACATAATAACTTATCAGGTAATATATTATGACTTAAGCATAGTATCTTGTCTAGTAAGGTGTTACGTTTTAGAACACATTCCCTCGGCCCCAAATAGCCTCCAAAAGCCGCAGCCAACATCTCCTTCTTTTTCCTCCATTGTTCTTCCAAAAACACCTCAAAACCTTCATTGAAACACCTCCAAAGCCTCACCTCTTGTAACCAGTCTCATACCTCATCAATCCACACCTTTAAAGCACACATTTAAGCTTCCAAAAGAGAGAAAATTTCGTGCAAAGCTGCTGCCTCAAGTTGGTATAGTTCG
Source organism: Pterocarpus santalinus (assembly GCA_031439595.1). Lineage (NCBI taxonomy): Eukaryota > Viridiplantae > Streptophyta > Magnoliopsida > Fabales > Fabaceae > Pterocarpus > Pterocarpus santalinus. The sequence goes on from CM062527.1 coordinate 42,749,789, forward strand.
AGTTTTGCAAAGAGGAAACAAGTAGGGTTTTTCTTTCTTACACTTACGGGCTTCATGCATGTGATTTAGTTGATTTTTCATGTTGTTTGAAGCTTTTAATCTTATATTTCAGAGCATGTGTTCTTGAATGATTAGATTGTGAGTTCATGTCTTAATAAGGTGCACTTGTCTTAAAGAAATTTATTTCTCATGAAATTGTAATCTAGAGCATGTAGCTTGTGGTTGTCTCTATGTGGGTAAATGCTGTCAAGTTTTGTGCATAATCTTCTACTGTGTTTTCTTATGAACTAAAATGTGTAAATTTGATATATTGATGTCATATAACTTGTAGCTTGATGATATATGCCTATATGCTAATTATATATGAAATTGATGCATGAAAACTTGTGTTCTAGTTAATTTATATGGCTGTCCTATTTGGGGGCAGCACTTTAACCCTTTTTAATCCATCTAATTTTAGTGTTTAAATGATTGTTTTTATGTCTTAATTGATGAGTTTTAATAAAAATCTGTTTTGAACTAGTTAATACAAGATTACATGTTATTTTCTTACATGATCTAAGTGAAACACTTAAATATATGTATATGCAAATTCTGCACCCTTTGGCCATGTATATCAAGCATGTTTTAATAGCATTTTATAAGTGCATCTATTTGGTGCATGATTTCCAAGTTTCATGTAATTTGATGTTGGTTTTGCTAATTAAAGGCTAAGTATAAATTCTGTCCTATTTTGGACAGCAACCTAGTTTATTTTTGTATTATGTTTTCTTAACTTCTAAATGATTGGTTTTATGTCTTGAATGATGCACTTTTACCTAGGTTTGTTTTCGAACTTATATTTGGAAGATATATGTGTATTTATTCAATTTAACCTCTTAAAACTATATGACTATGTTGATTGTAAATTCTCCACTCTTTCTAGCCGTGACATTCAAGCATGTATTTAAAGATGTTTTCATCCCTTTAATTGTTGTCTTGAGGCATAAGAATCTATATGGACATGTTATATACCTATATATTAAATTTCATGCACTTTGAGTTGATTTAAAAGCTAAATCTTGGTTTTATTTTCTGCCCTATTTTTGGACAGCATGCATATCATGCTTATTTCTCTTGATTTAATGATTTATAGACTTCATTTGATGCTTTGATTCATGTGTTTTAATTTGATTAAGCTTTGTGCACAAGTTTAAGAAGGTTTGAGATAAAATACTTTGTCTTTGCTCCGAATCTTGGTTTCGGCCATGAATTCATTTTTTTCAACTAGAAAGTTGTTTTAATTAGTTTACTATGTTAATGTGTTTTCAAACATTTGAGCATAATTGAATTATTATAGCTATGTGATAGTTTCTTTTTGAGACCCTTAAGACTTACTAAGACACCAAAAGACACTTGAAACTTGGTAATATTGAATCATGACCTATGCTTGGGAGTTTATGACATATGAACTTGTACTTATATGCATGGATCTTTTATGGACTTGTTTAGACCATTATGAGACCTATTTGAAACCTTTATATCTATGCATTGGAGAACCTTTGCTTGGATATGGACTTATGGACTTTAGACCTTAGACATTTGACTTAATCACACTTATAATCATATTAAAGAACTCTAAACATAAAGATTTAAATTAAGGTCCCATTAGAAATGTCACATTAACTATCTAATTCCTTGCTTGAAGTGCTTTTCTACATTTTGGTTTATGAACATGAGTTTTGATTTATTCTTTCAAGCATTTCCTTTGAACCCTTGTTTTGCATAAAATATGATCATATGCCTGCATTTAAGTCTCAAAATTTATATATTAAAGTTTGATCAATTATATGAGTTTCTATGTCATAGATGGAAGTTTAATTGATTTATGTATCTTATATGTCTTCATTTGATTATGTTATGATATTAAGAATTTCTTATCATGACTTGAGTGTGCACATGAATAGATTTGTGGCCTAATATGAATGAATCCTTAATGAAAGTGATATCTCATTATCTAATGGTTGAGATTATCTAATGGCTGATATCTCATTAATGAAAGTGAATGAATCTTTTTGCTATTGCGCACTACCGTCTTGCTTGACATTATCTAATGGCTAAGATTGAACAATTATCTTATTAACTACTTGTAATTTTTTCCAACTAAATTTTCTAGTATTTGACTGATAATCTGGTTGATTATAGATTATACATATTATTGCACTCCTACTTTCCTTCGTAGCATTTTTGGGATGTTGCGGGACTCCCCTGGGAACACCATCCTACTGGAATATTTCTCTCACCCTTTTTTTTGTGTTTCTAGATTGCACGGATCATTCTCAATATTGAAATGGACATAGCTTTTGAGCCTGACTTGCTGAATAATAGGATTCTATTACATATTCTAGATTGTACCCTTACTATTACTATTATTAATGATTAAGACTAGTATGCTGTCATGTAGCTTAGGATGCCACTTTTTGGCATCTTTATTCGACATATTCTGTTAGATATTTTGATGGGTTGTATACGGGTTGGGTGGGGATGATTAGTATTAGTATAGGCGTCCCATCCCTTTTTATATTTTGAGTTATGTATTATGATCTCTATATATATACTCTATGATGCAGTAGTAGCGAGGTATGTTTTTCTGTATGTGATGGATGCCCTTAACTATGGAATTTCCAACTGGTATGTGATAATAATAACTCCACACGTAAATTATTTAACTAAAAATAGTGAGAATAGTAAGAGCAACCGGCAAAAAAAATTTACCTGCGCAAAAATTAAACTAGTGAGTTTAGTAATAGCTTATTGGCTAATTATTATCCAATTTAAGTAAAGGAAATTAAAGCGGTATGATAATAGTTAGTAGTAGGGTGTTACACCTTCCATCAATATGAGCCCTTATGTAAAGCAGCTTTAAATGTCTTGCTAGCTGAGGTTTTTCGAACTTAATGACTCCTTCTGTGTTATCCTTTTCTTCTTTTCTTTCCTGCTGATTTTTTGTTGCATCTATCTCCTCGACTAAAGTAGCCCATGCAGCCTCTTCAGCCAAGATGTCACCATCTAACCGTATCGGCTGATTCTCTCTTACAACAAACTCAGCAGGCAAAACCCCTATGGTGGTTGCTAAATTCACATCATCTTGCAAATCATCTACTAGAATACACAGATTGTTGTCATTAAGAATTTGTTCAATCAAATTCTCTAACAATTCTGCTTCAATTGTTTATAGTCTCTCGGCTGATGTTTTAGCCATTTGAGCATGACTCTGATTCTGGATTTGCCATTGTATTTCTTATGTGGCTTCATCTTTTGGACTAGAAACCTCCTTTTATTTCACAAGTTTAGCTTGATTCGACATAGTCGCTATGTTTCTCATTCTTTGGATGGACCTTTTCCATTGCATTCTCCTCTTCTGAGTCCTTGTCAATTGAACATGTTCTGGCTCAGCTTGCTTTCCCCTGTAATATTTATTCACGAACCACTCTCCCTTGTTAGACTCAACCTTTGGCTTAATCATCCTTGCCTCCTGAGTCGATTCATCATTTCTCACTATGATTCTCAGTGTAGACCTTCATTCACTATAATTTTTCTTCAACGGCTCGCTTGGAATCTTTAGGCATAGGATGATCTGTGATCTATGGGACTTACCTTTGCTCATACCATTCTTTCTTAGGTTGGTCCCTCTATTGAGGAAACTACATTCTTTGGAATACATTCTACTGAGGTTGTTCATATCGTTCTCTCCTCAAATAGTCCCTCTGTTGAGGAAACTGTATTCTTTGGAATACACTCTACTGAGGTTATTCATACTTCCTTACAGTCTCTAACTTGCCTTGGAGCTTAGGCATCCATTCTTTCCTTTCAACCTTCCTAGATGTGTCATAGCTCATGGCTCTATTCTTTTCCTTAACCACCACCGATTTCTTACAACTTTGGATAGACTGATAAGATGACATCTCTTTCCTAGTACACTTATTTTCTACTGATATGGAAACCATATGGATAGTGGCTGAAGGAAATAGATTAGTATCAACAGTTATACCACCTCCCTTTTTATCTGCAAGTTTGAATCTTCCTTCTTTCAAGGCCTTTTGAATCATATTACAAAAAACTGTACAGTTATTCGTATAATGCAAGTATGATTTATGCCACTTGCAATATTTCAAATTTTGAATTTGATCCATTGGAGGTAATTTATGTCCTTCTGTAAGCTTGATTTGTTTATCTTTGACTAAGATATCAAATATCTTATCTGCTTCTGAAATGTCAAATAGATATGCCTTCTTTTCCTTAGTTTTGACCTTTTCTTTCCTTTTGGCAAGAGTAAGAGCAGGACAAGTGTATGGCTTGCTCCCCTTAGCAATTTGGCTGTCATAAGTTCTCCTTGTACTGCACCCTTCTTCATCATTTCCTTCTTTGTCGACTAAGTCACAGTCGACTACAGCCACCAACTGGAAACCTCTAGGCCCTGCTCTGTTAGACCTTCTCTGCTCTCTTTCTCTTTATTATGAACTGTTCAGCTGGAGCTATTTTCTAAGAGAGCTGAGCCAAGTCACAGTATTTAGAAAACAATGAGCTTTTTTTTCAGCTGAGGGTTCATGTTATTTACAGCAATAGAGGCACATTCAGCCTCTGGTAATTGCATGCTGTATTTCCCTTTAACCTTTGTAAATCTTTCCAGAAACAATATCACAAGCTCATTCCCTTGTTTGATACCTAATAAATCTAGTACAGAAGCCTCTGGCTGTGGCTTATAAAATCTATTATGGAATAATTGCTCCATATCGGCCTAGCTTTGCACAGAGTTTGGGGACAATGATGAGTACCAAGTGAATGTTGCTCCAATTAAGGATAAAAGGAACAATTGTAGCCTTAAAAAGTCATTTTGACTGGCCTCAGTGCAATGACCTATGAATCGGCTGACGTGCTCCATAGTTGATTTGTCATCTTCCCCAGAAAATGTTGTAAAATGCCTTCTCATAACCTCAGCCACCATGTTTGGATCAATCAGCTGAGGCACTGCTCCCCTCGACTCAATGCACAGCTGAGGCTGAATGGGTGTTGCTTGTCGATTGACCTCTTGTTTGATTCCTTAAGGCATCCTTTGTAATGATTGCACATGTGGTGGAGGGTATATCGACTGCTGGGGTATATTCATTGGCAGAGACGTATAATTTAGTGGTTGCATATACATCGGCTAGAAAGATCCTCCAGACTGAGTCGAGTATCCACCAATTGGCTGAATATTTGGCCCCGGATTAGATGTATTCCATTGATTATTTCCCTGGGGCCAGTGTAACATCCAATTTCCGAGTTCCGAGTTCGCCTTCAGGATTGATCAACCCCGATTTCCGACTTCATCTTTGAAGCTCAGATAGAAGGATTATTTTCGGATTCTGAGTTCATCTTGCATAATTTCCGACTTCATCTTCGAATTTCACATAAACTGGTACCATTTTCGATTTCCGAGTTCGTCTTCCATGTTCAATCAATTTCCGACTTCCGACCTTAGCATTTTCTTCACTCCTGACTTGACCTACGATTTCCGGTCTCATAATATAGTGTCGAGTTTTAGGTTGAGGTACGAGTTCCGACTCCAAGACAACAAGGTTCAAAATAGTGTGCGTGGTTTCCGAGTTTGAATTGGGAGTTCCGAGATTATGTGATTGTGAGCTTTCAACTTCCGGAATCCGACCTTGCTACAAGATTTCCCCAAGTCACAAACAAGTTGGTACGAGTTCCGACATTAGGCTTCAGCTCCAAGCTCAAGTAAAAACGACACGAGTTCCGACCTCAAGCATAATAAGGACGAGTTCCGACTTGAAATAGAATAAATGCGAGTTCCGATTTCAAACAGTATGGCGGCAAGTTCCACTAAAAAGGAGCGTAATAAATTTTGTCCACAAGGAATTCAGCCAATCAAAGCCCTCCAAGTTAACTACCACCTCAAGCTTATAAACTCATCTCTTTCTCTCCTTCAGCCCCATTTCTACGCCACTTTCTCCCTTATTCAGCTCTCTTTTCTCTTCTCCAACTCCATTACTCCTTCAAGCTTAGTAAGGCTCTAACACTCCAAGTTTCAACACCTAGCTCAAATCATACTCCAAAGAGGTAGGATTCTGCTTCTATTCTTGAATTTCTTGCACTATGGTTGCATGAGATTGTGTTCTTCCTTATGTATCTGATGAATTATTGGATGTATTATGATGAATTATGATTGAATCAATAGAAGATTTTGAGTTAGAATTAGAATTAGAGGAAGAAAACTAAGAGAAATGCATGGATGAGGGTGCTGTCTTGTTGGAGATTCCACGGTAGTCCGTACAATGGAGCGTACGGCGCCGCCTACAATCGGTCAAATCCAATGAAACCATTTTTAGATGAAAGTAGACCTTCAGGGCTTTCCGTGGATATATCATATAAGGTTATTGAATTAGTATTGAGAGAGATACGAATTTTTGAAGTTTGACCTATGGTTTAGGACTTTCATCCGGGCAGGGTGACTTGAGGAGGGTATAACTCACCCTATACAACTCCAAATTGAGTGAAACCAGTTTTGTTAGAAAGCTTACACACAGAGGAACACCTCAACATAAGATTCCGAGTTTGTTATGGTCCCAATTGTTCCCAGTGATTCGAGAAAGTTGTCCTATGTCTAATCCAGACCAGAACAGGGTAGTTTAGGAAGGTCGACTTTCAGGACTTATAACTCGAGGTGTGCTTAAGCAAATGGAGTGAAACTTGTGGTAAATGAAAGGTTGACCTGTTAGCTTTGATATGAGACCAATTTCGTAAGCTTTGAGCTTAGTTTCGATTTTTAGTGAATTTATATTCCCAGGAGTGTAATTCGGACTAGTGACTGAACAGGCTGAAGTAAAGGTTGAATATCTTGATTTATATAAATCAGAATGACATGGGACTATAGAGGTTAGAAAGTAGACATATAGAGCTATGACCTATCCAAATTTCAGATTTAAATGAGTTGAGTAGAGATAAAGGTGGATTATACAAGATTCGGGCAGAACCGAATAGAATTGGCAGGATGGGCCAAAATGATAATTTCATAGAAGTCAGTGGACATATAAAGTTTAAGTTGAGGATGGCCAGTTTGATACTGATATATATGTGTTAAGTTGATTTATGTTGCTATGGTTGAACTGTCCATGAGAGCTAGCACTATTCATGGGGAAACGGACCTGATCCTACATTCTGTTTGCGATTTACTGACAAAAGTCTAAGAAGCTATGAATGTTTAGATGTAGGGATGAATTAAAGTATATGTATGAGTACACTCAGTATAACTATGCTTGAATATGTATGAGAACGAAAGAGTGTGAATATATTGAATGTGAGTCCCTTCACTTGGAGGCAGTTATTTGAAATCCCTCCCTGTGAAGGCAGATAAATGATAAAGATATGAATCCCTTTACTTGGAGGCAGTTGCACTTAAATCCCTCCCTGTGAAGGCAGCTAAGACAATGAGATCCCTCTACCTTGGAGGCACATGGTCAGATGAGATCCCTCTATGTTGAAACGCACGTGGTCGATGAGATCCCTCAATTTTGAGGCCGCGTGACCAGAAGAGATCCCTTCAACTAGAGGCACGTGACTGTAATGAGATCCCTCCAAGACTAGGCACGTGGGTCCCCTTGTGGGTGGTGTGGTGCAGGACGATCACTGCAGGTGAAGGCCGACGAGCTCACTCCAAGGCCGGACTACCCAAGGGTAGTAAAAGCACCCTAGGGACTACACGTAACGCCTCAGGTGTGCCAAGTAAAGACTAAAGACTAAAGATTAAAGTATATGCAAGCACCCCAATCACATGAGCTATGGCATCTAATTCCCGGCGAATTAGTGAGCACAGGGGATAGAACTTACATGAGGCATGGCATGACCCAGCTAGGGTAAGTACCGAATGAAAGAGAAGTAAATTTTATGTATATGTATGAATTCAAGTGCAAGTTAAGTTAGGTACAGATGTTATGTTCCCATTAGACTAATGCTATGTGCGTTTTATATGTTGAAGTTATTATCCATGGTATTATTCATGAATTAATCTTGTGTACACTTTCCCAAAGGACCAGTATATGAATAAAAATGAACTTTGCTTCGGATAAGGTATTTTTCGACATGTAAAATTAAATAGTTTGTGCAGCATGTTCACCTTTTTCAAAGTAAACCGAAGCAAACTGGAGACGACCATGATGACACTATGTATAAAAATCTGAGAATCCTACTGAGAATTTTATAATTCTCACTCCTATTTCCATGTTGTCTCCAGATGATTTTAGAAGTTTAAGGCAAAGTTGCCGCTTTGCTGACGAGGTCCGGCCAGTGATAACAAAGAATATCTCCAGGGTGTAGTACTATGGCTTAAGCATAGTATTGTACTGAGGAAGATGTTACAGCCAGTTTGTTTGACTTGCTAGATTAATCATAGGCACTGGGCCTTGTGTAAATAGGTTGTTTCCAATTACTATTAGGACCATCCCAAGACCCTGTATTACCCAACAGTAGCTCCAAGTTCCCAAGTGCATTTGAGGGCCTTTTTATTAACTGTACTTGGCCAAGTTGAGGCCCTTGATGGCCCCTAGTGTAGATAGTTGTTTTACTAATAGTCTCATGTGCATTCACATGTGTGGCGTCAACTGATTGACCATGATTTTGCAATATTTCCCTCTGTTGCTCCTAAAATAGTTGTAACTCATTTCACACCATCAACTTTACTATCTTAGCCAATTGCTTGGATACTTCTTGTATCAGATCATTCACTCTTGCTTCGATCTGTTGCCGAATAAAGGATGTAGACCTCACTAATGGCTGCCTCTCCTCGGGTCCAATCTGTAACACCCTAATAAACCCATACTACGCTTAAGTCGTATTACAGCGTTTTATTAGTTATTACTTATGCTCGTGGAAAACTAAACTTCACTTGAAATTAAATTACGCGGAAAATACGGTAAGATTTTTGTTTTTTTGAAATACGTCGTCACTTTAGAAAGTAAAGCCTTGAGCGAGAAGGTAGATAGAGAAAGAGCGTGTCATATAAGGTACATACCCAAATATCATAAAACATGAAAAAGGTAAATAAATAGTAATTCACAAATACATTACATTACATAGCTAATCATTGCATCTATATGGGTTCATAATATTTATATACATACATATATATAACAGCATCACATCGAAGGAAGCTCATGGTTGTGCCATGATCCAAATACTGGGTACTAAATACAAATTTCAATGAGAAAGCTCATCTCAAAAAGGAATATGCGAAGATGCAAAGTGACAGTCGCTGTAAGTCCCAAAAAATAGCTTCATCTGGCGTCCCACGTCGTACGTCCGCTCACAGTGTGGGGGATCCATGCTCCACTCCACCGGATGCGCCATCGGATTCTGGTGACGATGTGGAAAAGTAACTAGAGTGAGAAATAAGATTTCTCACTAGGACTCGAACCTGACACAGAGGTGTCATTGTCATCGTCCCAGCCACTTCGGTTTTATAATGAAAACAGTGAGCATGCATAAGGTCCAATTCTTAGATTTTCGAAGACATAGCTATCCGAAGTGGATTCAATTTTAAGTACATATTCTCGTTATAATAACAACATCATGGTATACACAAAAGCTTATATGACAATTCATAACATGCATGAACATGTTGAGAGTTTCATTCTTTACTTGGGTCGGACCGAAGTCCCTTTCTTTTCTTAACTTGACTTTCTCTTAAGTCCTTTTCTTTCCTTAACTTGACTCATTTTAAGTCATTTTCTTTTCACCCACTAAACATAAGTGGTAATGAGCTCATACCATGGCTGTCGCCACCATAGAATTTCGGTACTTACACTAGCTGGGTCATGCCATGCCTTATGTAAGCCCTATTCCCTATACTCACACTAGCTGGGTCATGCCATGCCTCATGTGAGTCGTGGGTGAGGAGAGCTTGCTTTGGTTCATCTTCCCTTTTAAAGGATCATACCTTTGGTTCATTATCTTCTTATTAAAGCTTATGATGCAAATTTATTCTGATTCTTTTCCACATTTAGGCATTATGTATCACCATCCCCAAATGTGATTCCTTTAATGTATATCATTAAGCATCATATCATCATCATATCATATCATCATATCATATCATATCATATCATCATCATCACGATCATCATCATATCATTGTCATCATATTGATACATGGAGGCATACACATCACACAAAGTCTTATGAGCTTGGCTTAGTAAATTTGGTGCAAGCTTTTGATTGAGATTGTCTCTTGTATAAATTCTTTTATTAGGCCTAGGGCCAATCTTATCTATTATCCTCTTGAAACTTTTTATGTTGAATTATGAAGGTTTTTCAATATTTAATGTAAAGGACTTAATGTCTTAAAGCTTATTTCTCCTTAATCTTTAAAACTTAACCATAACTAGTTTTACATTTATAGTGAGGTAGTAACTTCAAAAATTCTCCATAATTTCATCTTTTACTCTTTTGCTTCGAATTTTGGTATGATTATACTTCTCTGACTCTATTTTTAAACAAAATAAACCCCACTCAAAAATTTATTTTGTAACTTGAGATATGTACATTTTATTCTGACTACTTAGCTTTTAAGTTTATTCTCGGTACAGTGACTTTTAAACATTACTACGAGCTCCTCATAGGGAATCTGCCATAACTGTTTTATGGAGATGTTGCTCTATGTCTTAGCTTTCTAACAAACTTGGTTCCACTCAAAAATGTTCTGTATAACTTGAGTTATTAAGATTTTATTAGATTCTGCCCGAACAAAAACATATCCGAGAACAGTCCACTTTGAAAAATCATATCTCTTTCATTTTAAGGCCAAATTTCACATATTTTATATGTGTAAAATGCTCTATGAGTCTATTTTCATTTAAAATTAGTTTGTTTCATTTGGAGTTATATGGAAAGAGTTATCAGTCGTGCCATACAGACTGCCAGAGTTTTCCAGTTTCCATGGTTTCGATTTCAAGCAGTTTTCTTGTAAGAACATTTAGTCTTTTTTTCAAGTGATCACTTTTCTCTTCCAAACCACTTTTAATCTTTGAGATCTTGATATTAACTCAATGTTTTAACTTCTAAAAATTTAGTTCAACAACAATAAACATTCCAACCGAAAATTTCATGCCAAGGAGAAAGACACAACACATGAAAACTCATCATACCGACAAGCATGGCCATAAGGCCTTGGAAACAAGTCCTAGAACCTCCTAGCTATGGAGAGCTTAGGAGTTCAAGGGGTTGAAGAACACATAAAAAAGGAAGGTTAGAGTCACTGCCACAAGGATTCTCTTGAAAGCTTGAAGGATGAAAATGGTTGGAGATGACATCCTTCCTCTTGAGCTTGCAAATGAGGCTAAATGAGTGTTCGTTTTTTACTTCTTCAAGAACCAAAGAGGGTGGTCCTTGAAGGGCTTGTGATGGTGGTGAAGGGAAAGAGAGTTGGACAAGGTGAGAAAGAGAGAAGAGGAACAAAAGAAAAGTTGAAAGAACAAAAGAGCTAGGATGAAGTTTAGAGAGAAGTGGGAGCTTGGGCTTGTAGTGAGAGGATGAAAGTTACAAATGAAAGAGTGGGGGAGGCTATTTGGGGTGCAAAATGGGTGAGGGGGGCTGATTGCTTAGCTTCTCCAACAAGCAAGAGAGAGTAGGTGGGTTTAACTTCTTTTTCAAGCAAGAAAGCTAGGGACTTTGGGATAAAAAGGGGAGTTGTGTTTTCTTTGAGTCTTGGCACTTGGGTAAAGACCATTTTGTGTTTTCTCAAGTGGTTAAGAGCATGATCACTCTTGGAATTGGCTTGGGTGGATATGATCATTCCAAGTGTCACAATCTTGATGGAGGAGGGTACATCTCTTGGCTTGACTCAAGGAATATTACTAACCTAGCCTCTTGATCTAATAGTGCATGATGAAAAGGCAAATGGATGGTTGGATTTTGCTCTTGTCCTTGGCCGAAATTTTGGTGCATCAATTAGGAGAAATTTTTAAATCTTCAAAGCCATTAGAATTACCTAAGTTGTTAATTCAATTTGATTAGTTAAATTGCTCTTTAACCGACTTCGGTTAATTACACTTTTAAGACATTTCTCCTCTAAGATAATTGATCTTATGAATTATAATTGATCTTATGAATTATGTAATTAGGGTATAAGAATTTATCTATCTCAATTGGTAAGGTAAAACAATTGTCTTATACTTAATTAATAGGATTGGATTAGCTTAATCATATTTCTAAGTTACAGATTAATAAGGTTTGAATAACTAGGTTTTAATTAAAACATTTAGTATGTTATGATTAATTATTGACTTGACTCAATTTACTAAGCTTTTGCTCATCGAGATTAGCCGATTAATCCTCAGTTAATCGTAACCTCTCTAATTAGCCAAGATCACTGAGATAGTTAGCTTAGACAAAAATTGGAGATGTTACACAATCTGTGTGGAGCTAGTCATGTTAAGAGAAGTTGCCAAGGCCCTCGATGGCTGAGAGGTAGTAGCTGTATTCGATTGCTCTGAAGTCACCCCATGGGTTGTAGTTAAGACAGCTGCATACGTAGCCAATTGCCCCCTACTTTTCTGCCTTGGGGTAGAACTTCGATTTTGGTTTCTTGAACTCATGTTGCTTACCTTCCCCGATCTCAAATTCATACGCCAAGTATGGTCCAGCCCTGGAATAGGAAACTTTCGCTGATTTGATCCTTATGGTCCCATTGGGTGTGCCAATTTTTATGTTGGATGAAAATGCAATTGGCTAAATTTCTCCGAAAAACTTATTCGAAAAGCAAACTCCCAAAGATTACCAATGTTCAAATGATTAACGCTAAGAAAGGTACTTTGCTCCTCAGCAAATAGACTCCTTAAATAGCTCACGGGAACAAACCTTTATGTAAGATCGATCAATGAACAATAGAATGGAACTTGAACTTTTATTAACCAACTGATGAGTTCATATAAAGTCTTGAAGATTAATAATGAAACTAAAGAAGTAACATAAAGCCAGAAGTAAATCGAACAAAGAGAAGAAAAATAAAATTGATAGTTAAAATGACATGGTGTGTGTTGATCTGAGTGATACTTTTCTTCTCTGTGCATGAGCCTTTTATAATCTTCCTTGATTTTCGCCACTTCCTTATTTCATGCAAGTAGTGGTCCTCTATGCAGCCACGTTCTTAGTAGTGGTAACCGTTGCTTTATCATGGCTTCAGTCTCCAACTACTTTTCTATTATCAACCATTAGGCTCAACTATTTTCCTTAACCCAACATTCCATTCAGCTGATGCAGCACTTTTAAAGCTACCATCACTTCTTAGCTTATGAATATTTGCCTTGGACCCAATTGCTTTTCTTAGCCCATTCCAACCTCTAACCAGACCCAATTTCGGGTCATTTATCAGCCTATAACTATTCTAATTTATAGTGCCAACAAATTGATTGCCAAAGTACTTAATAACTAATAAGCAAAAAGGCAGAAGTATTTAGGTACAGGACAAGTACGTAGGAGAGAGCACCAAAAAACCATTCACGCCGACATGCAAGAACATCCCATAATATCATACACCAGTAATGCTTCGAAATTATTGCACATCATTTTCCTATTGTCTATTCACAAATGTATTTTATAATATTTATTTATTTTGATACTTACATTTTATAATATTTATTATTTAAATACAAATGATATTATTACTAAAACGTTTACAACAATTGAAAAACGAATTTTGTTCGCTAAAGATCTTAAAATATTGATAAAAAGTATTATCAAGTGTTTTAATAAATTGACTTACACTAAAAAAATTTCAAATTTGAAAATATTGATAATTTTACCTGTTGTTTAATATTTGTCAATGAACTTTAATTATGCTTCGACAGGAGCCACAATGCGTTACAAGGGAAAAAAGAAAACATCGTGCATTTCGTTTTGCCATGAGAAATGATGCATTCTCATAATAAATTAGCCTAATTATACTCCTAGCAACATAATAAGAACACTTGGCAAAATTTGAGATCTTTCTATTAATTATTATTTCTCTCTTCTTATAATCTTCTTTTATTTCTATTTTATCCTCAACTGTCCAAAAGACACTATTATGTAACCAATAAAATATTTAAAAATTTTAGTCCACTATATAAATGAAACTGCCATATGTTTAGGCCAGTGGTGTATCAAAACAAAGAAACTGAGGGCATTAGAAGACTAGATTAAGAAATGACAAAAAAAAAATGAAAAAGAAAAAGAAAAGGATTAAGTATAACATACTCCCTTTGTTTCTTCCTTTTTTTTTTTTTTGTCAATAGCCCTCCAACTTTGTGGAGTCCACGCCTATTTCACTGCATAGAATTCTTTCTTTTGTGTAAAATCTCGTTCAAAAAGCGTTTGAGTATAGTTTCTGACATTCTAAACAAAGACGTGTTTTTTATGAACTTGCCTACCTCCTTTTAAAAGTATTACGTCAACTTTTTTCCATAAATATTTAAACAAACTCATAATGAGTGGTCACTTCAATATTCCGTGTTATAAAATTTAAAATTCATTCAGCCAGGAGCAAATATTATCCCATTCAAGCATGTAGATTTTCCCTCAATTATTAGTTCAAATTATGCATTTTGTGATAAAAAAAAGCATCATAATCAAAAAAACCACTGGTGAGTTGTGAATTACATTAGCTTGATAATATTCCTCTTGCAGTGAAATCTCACCAAGATATAAAAACACAAAAATTGAAAATTTTTTGGCAATCTCATTTCAAGGCAATCTTAATGGCGTTAGAAATAAAAAGAAATTAAACACTTGCAAGCAAACAAATCCACATTCTTCCTTAGAAAAGTGACAAGAATGATTTCCAACAACAAATGCTCCTATAGTAAAACTACTAAACTCAGTATCCAAGGTTGCAAATCTCAAATTCGAGTTGGGGGCATTATTCCGGACTAAACCCAAACGCCAAATATCGTGGTCAACCCATTAAGGCCTAACCAAGATAGGGCACAGAAGCCCAAACCAGAAGTCGTTAAAGAATAGTGTAATGAACACCTCTTGTTTTATTTAGGCATTCAATTTAGATTCGTAACGCATAACTTTGACTCCATGACGCATACAAAGCCATTAAGGAATCCGAGTTCATTACACTAGAATCTCAAAAGTCTATTAAGTCAACTGTTATTGCCAGACTTCACCTATGAATAAGAGGGAACACTCTCAAAATCAAGTACGCTCAAATTCCTTAAACCTTATACCTCTTGCACTCTTTAACTTGAGCATTGAAGTTCTTGCATATATACTTCCCACTACCATGGAATCCAAGTCATCATTCAATTAGAACCACGAACAGCTTTGGGGTCGCAATTTTGTTCAGAGCACCCAATTTCTAGAATCTGGTGACCCACCTCCGAACACCATGTCTTGGACATACTATGTGATGGGTCCCAATAATTAGGGTGGCTTCTTCCATGTCGCTTGCCGCATCCCATGTATGATACCATCATTGGCAATGGCAAAGCCAACACTGGCAGGGATGTTGGGGAGCTTGGTGAGTCAAAGTTAAGCAGGAGGAGAACGCCTTAGAATCTTTGAGGACGGAGATGCTCCAAGACTAGGAGGTGTGTAGTGTCTTCAGTGGGTGGAACACGACAGCGTGAAAGGGGTTGAGTTGCCAACATTTTAGGTCATGAAGGGGCTTCTCCATTTTTGGTTATGAGAAAAGAGAGAAGCAGTCAACAGAGTTTAGGGTAGAGGAAGAGAAAAAGAAGTGTGGGGTAAAATATGAATAAAAAAAGATAACAAGGAGAGAGAACACAACAATTAATGGGATGAGCTCAAATCTTGCCAAATGTCTTCATTGTATTGTTAGGAGGATAATTAGGTTAATTTATTAGGGAGAAATTCTTAAATATTCTTAGAGCAAGACAAATTAAAAGTTTTTTTCTATAATATTAATTACTTTACACATCAATTATTGCATTAAAAATATAAATAAGAGATAATGATGACCTACAAAAATTAATATATTAAATCATAAATAGTATAGAACAAAATTTTTGTCTTACTTTTAAAGTATCTAAGAAATTGAGGATATATCATTTTTCATTGGGAGCTAATTAATTCTTGTATAACCTTTTTCTCTTTCTTTTTTTTGTTGATCGCCTTTTTGTGCATTTGATTGCTTAGTGCTTACCTTTGGTTTTTATTGAAGACTCACCTTTAAGCTATCTAATCTAATTCATATTTTATAAATAAGGAAAAGAAAAGAATCCACAAAGGGAAAAGTGTTTTATTACCAAAAGCAAAAAAAAAAGGGGGGGGGGGGAGGGGGAGTGTTTGGGAGGTTGCCACTTATCAAAAGACAAATCTACGATCGGAAGAACCACTTTTGCAAACCCTGTCAGATCCATAAACTAGCAATACGAAAAGAAATAAAGAATTTACTAGAGATCAAACTTAAAAGTGCTTTTGCCCAAGTATTACTCAATTCTTCTGTAAAGGTTTTAGAAAGTAATAGAAGTTTTGTCGAAGCCAATTAATTACATATTATATGAGCGTAGAATTGTACATAATTTTTAACAATATTGCTAACTTCTAAGGAAAATTTCAACAACGCCGGGTGCATGAACCGCTCGTTTGTCCTTGAAATCTTGAATTACCTAGGTAGGGTGGGTAAGCAAATTAAAACTCTCTGCAAGGGCCGCGACGTACCTATTCCACCCATTTTAGTCCTGCCACTTTTTATATTCCTCCTTGATCAGGCACTTTATTCTTTTTTGCTTCATGAATTGGAGTTCTGAATTTGCGTTCAATCCACAATTTTCTTTTCATTCCTTAAAAATCTGAGCATTTCCATAAGTATTGATTTTTAAGAAATTAAACCATGTTTAACCAAACGATTTTTCATAATTTTAAAATAGATAAGAATTAAAAGTTATTTAGAATATAATTTTGATATAATATCAACGTAAAAGAGTTTTACACAAATATTTAAATATGTATTGCCGCATCAATAAAAAATATCTGATTCAATTATCTACAATGTTAAAAGTCTTATAAATAGAAGTATGTAATTAAGTAATAGTGTAAAATTCTTTTACACTAATATACTAATAATATATCAAAATTAATTTCATTTATTTATATATACACTAATACATTTTTTCATGAAGATTTAAATAACAGGCAACTTCAATAATGAAAATTTAAATTGTTTAGTTGAGACATCTATGTTTCTTTAAATTGCATATACAGTTGGGAGTTGTGACAAATTTTGAACTTCTTTTTTCCGTTACGCCCTTTGTAATTGTTATGCTAATTTGCATTTTGATGTTACGTAAAGACTAATATTAATATCTGTATATTCTTGAAATTTGTAATAAGCAGTTGACTTCATTTGTCGGGTCAATTGTTTCTTCAGCTCTATCAACTTTTAATATTTTTTTATGCTGAATTACATTTCAAGATGATCTATTATATTTTTGTAATTAATATTAAGAGATTTACGAATTTTAAGGTTGAATTAAAACCGCAGAATAAGGAGCATCAGTTTTAGCTTTTGGACATGACTACATAAGATTTTAGGCGACAAAGATGTTGCTAGAAAGCTAGCTTAATAATTAAGAAACTCATGCTAGTCCCCCCCCCCCCCTTTTCTTTTTTTTTTCCACCAATCAACGAAGTTATAACGTATTACAATTTTCTTCATTCTTAGGCAATCTAGATTAAATATTATAAAATGAAACACAATATTAAAATATTCAACGAATTAACTCTCATCCGTTATCCATAACCTGAACTATATATTACTCAAGTCTGATACATATTGTAATTAAATTATAAATATTATAATATTCTCAGCAAAAAAAATATATATATAAATATTACATCTAACGCCCACAACAGAATATAGGGCACAAAGACGAAGGGATAACAGGACAGTGGAAAAGAGGAACGGAAAGCACCCCCTTCTGATCCCTTCCCATCCAGTGGACAACGCGCGAAGTAGCAGCCAGCTATTTCCTTCGACGTCGACCTCGTACCAACCTTCCCCTTTTTCACAACAATAACACATACTACACGCTTGCTAAAGTCACACACTCACTCTCACGCACACTCATACCCACACACACGCACACACAGAGTCTTTCCACTCCTAAAAGCACCGTCATTTATTTATAGTAGTAGTACTCCCTTCCTCGTCAATAGAAAGAAACCAACAACTACCCCTGTATCTCTCCATCTCTCACACTTACTCATTCACAATTTCAAGCCCAATTAACCTCCCTAACATAATGGAGTTCGGCAAGCTCGGAACCACCGACCAGGGTGGCTCCTCCCGCTCTACAGCTCCACTCACCGAATCATCCTCCGTCTCCTCTTCCTCCCGCAGCAAGAAGAAGCTCATCATGCTCTCCCTTCTCGCCGCCGTGCTAATCGTCGCCTCCGCTGTCTCCGCCTCCCTCGTCACCGTCATTCGCTCCCGTGCCTCCGACCAAAACTCGGCCAACCTCCGCCGCCAACCAACCCAGGCAATCTCCAAGACCTGCAGCAAGACCCGCTTCCCCACCCTCTGCATAAACTCCCTCATGGACTTCCCAGGGTCCACCACCGCCTCCGAGCAGGACCTCGTCCACATCTCCTTCAACATGACCCTCCGCCACCTCAGCAGCGCCTTCTACGGCTCCACCGGCATCGCCTTCGGCAACGTGGACCCGCGAGTCCGCGCCGCCTACGACGACTGCCTCGAGCTTCTCGAGGAGTCCGTGGACGCGCTCTCGCGGTCGCTCATGTCCGTCGCGCCGCCCTCGGATTCATCAAACGACGGCGACGGAGCTATTAAACCCGCCGCCATTGGATCGAACGAGGACGTGCTGACGTGGCTCAGTGCCGCGCTAACGAACCAGGACACGTGCTCGGAGGGGCTCGAGGACACGACGGGGGCCCTGAAGGACCAGATGGTTAATAATTTGAAGGACTTGTCGGAACTCGTGAGCAACTGTCTCGCGATATTCTCGGCTAGCGGGAGTGGTGACTTCTCCGGGGTGCCCATACAGAGCCGGAGACGATTGATGGGAAGGGGAGAGGATGTCAATTCCGATAGCTCGGGGAATAATCGTTTCCCGATATGGTTGAGTAAACGAGATAGGAGATTGTTGAGTTTGCCCGTATCGGCGATACAAGCCGATATAATCGTGTCCAACGACGGTAACGGAACGGTGAAGACAATCGCAGAGGCGATTAAGAAAGCACCAGAGAAGAGTAGCCGCCGGTTCATAATATACGTTAGAAGAGGAAGGTAATTTAGTAAATTTCTTAGTATTGTTTTGGTAATAGGTTCATAATATACGTTAGAAAAGGATGGTAAGTTAGTAAATTTCTTAGTATTGTTTTAGTAATTTAATTACTGCAAATGCTTTCTTTGAAAAGGGGCGTCTTTCTTGCTTTTTCTCCTTTTACGAGATAACGAACATCACACTTTTTAGTTACCTCTTTTTTGTTTTTATTTAACGGACTACATAATTGAAGACGGTGATATGATGTATACCAAGAAAAAGGACGCAGGGTTGGTCACGAGTTATTATCGTTATTAAAAGGTTTTTCTGCATGCATTCTCAACAGTAATCATGCGAAAAGGATTGACCATGAATTTTCTCCTGCAATAATTTTTATGATTTAATTTAAATACATTGTTAGTGTAAAAATTTTTTATACAGATATTTAATCATATGTTATCATATCAGCAAAATTTTTGATGTAACCACCTACTATTTGAATGATCATACAAATAGAAGGTTTTGATTAAATGACAATATAAAATTTTTTTACATTATCAGTGCACCTCAATTAAATTCTAATTTCTATACAATATTTGTGTCTCTATTTCCTTTAATTTGTTTTGACATTTAGTTAAATTATCTTGACCTCACATTTGGTCAACAAAAGGTCCATTTATTAAACTTTAAAAAATATTTTTATAGTGTACAAAAAATTTATTTTTATAATGTAATTTTTTAAAATATTTTAAGGAAATTCTTCTTTTTAACATTTTAAAACTTAATTGTTTCTATTTAGAGTTTTATCTTTAATAAAATTTTAATAATTAGAGAAAATTTTATATTTTAATTAAAAATTAAAAAACAAACGAACGTAAAAGTAGAGTATTTATTTTTGTTTTTCAAGTGAAATTACTAGATTAATTATATTGCTGAATTGTTGATAGAAAACAGCTTCATCAGCGTGATACTTTCAACCGAATATGTACTCGCGAATTTTTTAAATTTATAATTTAATATCACTGATTAAGATTTTCAATGAAAGAAATAAATACATGTATTTGAAGAGCACACGTCTATTTTACCTTATATAATTTATGTACTTTTTAACCCCCCCCCCCCAAAAAAACAAAAAAAAACTGGTATTATTAGAACATTGGTTAGTTTTTCCCCCATTGGATCATGGTTGATGCTGATGTATGATTGCAATAGATAAAAAGGCGTAATATGCCCACTGAGCAACATTTTGGATATGATGGAATTTTTAGGTATGAGGAGAATAATTTAAAGGTTGGGAGAAAGAAAACCAATCTAATGTTCATAGGGGATGGACGGGACGAAACCGTCATCACAGGAGGTAACAATGTTGTGGATGGCATGACCACATTCCACACGGCATCCTTCGGTAAATTCCTTTTCAACTTCCTGGCTATTTCTTGTGTTCCCTTTTGTCTAATTAGAACAATTTCAATTTGGATTTTTCACATAATTTTAGCATTTTGTACAAAGTCGGCGTTAAAAAGTAAAAGCCATGAACCAAAGTCATGCATGAGGTCTTCTTAAAAAACAATGCATGAGACAGAACAGCGCAAGTTGCACGTGGCATGCCATTCTAGTTAGTCATATTTTGTAAGATTCCTAGCTGTCTGGCGGCAAGTCTATTCCAAGCCCAAGCGAGCGTTCACTTGGACAGCATTACCTGGCACCACATGTTTTTTAGCAAACGAAAATAGCATATCCATTTATATGATACATATGTTATTAGTGCATGCATTATTAAGTCAGTATGATGCGTTTCACACACGCAGTCCAGTCATTCTTTACAAATTCCGATCTATCAAAATCACAAAGCAAAAAAGTACTAGGTGATAAACCAAAAAATGAAGTACAACGTCAATTCTACCCAAAAACAATTAGATAGAAAGACTCGGTAAAGTTTTCTAATTACGTTTAATAAATCCCATCGCGCTAATTGATTCCAGAAATATTTTATTGGTTGAAATTTAACTTATCAGATGAATGGTCGTTGGATGTTGAAGTTTCAAGCAACATGGCTCAACAGTCAACATATAAACTATAAACATGTTAAACTTTAACAACAGCGTGTGACTGAAGGAATCTTATGCATTCTCTATCTTCATAAAAGCAGATCATTCACTTCTTGACTTTAATTATCATTATTTCATATTAGTAATTGAGAACATATTATCCTCTATATTTCAAAGTGAATTAGCATACATCCAAACGTTAATAAATGCCTCCAAACAAAAATAGCAAAAAAATGTGCCATTGGAGCACCATTTACCAAAAAAAAAAAAATAAAGTAGCAAAATAAAATTATTGGTCGCGCCTCAATCATTTATTGCAAGCCGACACCACAGACAACACGATATCCTTCACATCCATTTATTATAAAATTTCCTAACTTAATTTATTCAATGTATAGTCCATACTTCTGACTCTAATCGTCCTGCAGCTGCTAGTGGTGCTGGTTTCATTGCACGAGACATCACGTTCGAGAACTACGCCGGGCCAGAGAAGCACCAAGCGGTGGCGCTCCGTGTCGGAGCCGATCACGCGGTGGTGTACCGCTGCAGCATCAAGGGGTACCAAGACTCATGCTATGTGCACTCCAACCGCCAATTCTTCCGTGAATGTGACATTTACGGTACCGTAGATTTCATATTCGGCAACGCTGCCGTGGTTTTACAAAAGTGCAACATTTATGCAAGAAAGCCCATGGCCCAACAGAAAAACACAATCACGGCCCAAAACAGGAAGGACCCGAATCAGAACACGGGTATATCCATCCACGACTGTCGGATCCTACCCGCCCCGGAACTTGTGGCGGTTAAGGGCAGCATCCCTACCTACCTGGGCCGTCCGTGGAAACAATACTCTAGAACAGTGTACATGTTATCTTACATGGGTGATCACATACATCCTGGTGGGTGGTTGGAGTGGAATGGGGACTTTGCACTGGACACGTTGTATTATGGTGAGTACATGAACTTTGGGCCTGGTGCGGCCATCGGTCAACGGGTCAAATGGAAGGGGTACCGGGTAATCACGTCCACTGTGGAGGCAAATCGATTCACGGTGGCCCAATTCATATCTGGCTCGGCGTGGTTGCCGTCCACTGGAGTGGCGTTCTTGGCCGGCTTGTCCACTTGATTTCCACAGCAGCTATGTAGGGAGGCTTGACATCGGCACAAAGTCCAAGCCAATTTGATTGGGGGAATGGCTATTAGTTTTATAGTTCTTATTTTGTTGTAATTGTGCCAAAAACATTGTTATTTTGGGCCTAATTTTTTTCCAATTGATGATAACAACAAATGTAGTTGTTAACATTGTTTTGTGTACCAGCTATTTTATATTTCTGACTCAAATAAAGGTAAGATATAATTAGCTCAAGAATTAAGCACAAAAAAGTCCAAATGACTAAATATAAGTGCGAATTAGATATCAAAATCTCATTCATCACATGGCACATAGCCTTCCAGCCAGCTCCGAGGAGCGTGAGGGCTAAGGGCTCATGAGTTTTGATTCTTGGGTGTGAGGGCATCCTAGATCTAGTGTCTTCATGGATTGGCATGTTTATTGCCCTAGTACTAAGCTCTAAAGAATGGAGGAACCAAGAACCTTTAAATGTTAACCTCTTTAAAAAGCGATCCTTAAAATTATACAATGTTAATAAGTAATAGAGATTGAATGAATATTGTTTCCATAAGAACTCTATAACCAATTACCAATTTATTTAGAACAGTAGCTATTTGAGAAATGAATAATTAAAGGTGGAATGGAAATCAAGTAATAAGCAAGTCCAAATAAAATAAATTACACAAAGAACAAAGCATGTAAACAATAGAGATAAACATTCAATGAAAATACCAATGCTAGGTATTGATTTCACTTGGTTTCCCAAGCCATGTTGCTTTACCAAATTACAATCTAAATACTAATACATTTAAATTGATGATCAAATTATCCAAAAATAATCACAATTCAATTCCTTGATGAAGTGATGTCTTACCCAATTGAACATAAGGTTTAGGCACAATAATTCAAATGATCGCATAAATTGAATACTCTACCCCTAGAATCTTCCAATTTATGGCAGTTATTATAGCAACTAAAGGGATTTCCTAATCTACTACATATGGCCAAAAATCATCAATGGGTAGCCAATCCATGAAGACATTAAGATCAATATTAATTATTTTGTTAAACGAAAAAGAAACTTGAATTAAAAATTAGAATGCATGACTTATTCAATCAAGTTACATCTACCTGACACTGAAGGAAATTTAGCAAGACATAAGAAGAGAAAAGAACTCAAACAATTGAAAAGCCATACCAACCATCAAAATCACCTAGTACTTTGGTGAATGGATCTTGATTCCACAAGTACCCAATTCCCTAAACCACACAATAATTTTTGAGAAATAAGATTCTCTCTTGCATATCTTTCTCTATCTTCCTTTTCTCCTATCCAAAGACTAATTACATAATATTTATAATAACTCTACTAACATCAATGCTTAAGCCTTGACTCCTGGTGCTTAGGCACTGTAGCACTTAAGTGGTGGGTCTTGGGTGCCTAGTCGTTGGCATCATTCCAGCAACTTTCCTTAGCTTCAATTATGTTCAAATTAACACAACAATGCCAAAATGCATCCTAACTTTTTTTTTTCTCACTTATTTTGACTTATTTCTAATATTTTATTTTTTGTCTTGGTATATTAGCTGAAGGAAGAAAACAAAAAAAAAGACTAATGTTTTACTTTGAAAACCCTATCTAATGCCACAAATAAGAGAACATGAAACAATAAAACTCAAAGCTAAACAAAAATTACACAAGAGTCAAATAATTTAAACTAAATGTGCCTATGTTAGAACCTAGGTCAAAATTAGGCAAAAGTCAACAAGGCCCCATGCATAATTTTATATATCCCATTAACAAGGGGCAAAAGCATGACAATTCTAAACACCTTAGAGTATGCTTAGGAAGCATAGATAGTGTATCCATGGGCCTATACATGACAATCTGTTCCAATACCATAAATGCATGTAACACCTCGTTAAATATAATATCATACTTAAGTCATATTGTTATTGTTTTCTTGATTTTCGTCGACAAACAAATAAATTGACTTCAAACCAATCTGCTTCACCAATCTCAATTCCAGGAGTAGAAGTAGTTTCTCTAATGAGTCCTCAAATTCTTAAAAGTGTTGACAACATGTTTGTATGCGAGTGTACTTGGATGAACGAATAGGGAAAAAGATAAAGAAACGTGAAAAATAAACAAAATGGGAAACTTTAAATTAGAAGCAAGTTAAGTATTTGCAAATAGCTTTGAAACAAATTTAACAACCTGAAGTAAGACCAAATAATGAAATAAGTACAAAATAAAGAGGACATGAGTTCCTATGAGCTCTTCAAAGTCAGAGTAGACATTTTGATAGAGTTTGGAGGTGTTTTCAAGTGTAAAAATTCTAGCCTAAACTAAACCTAGATTGCTAATATTTATAGAATCCAAAGCCCTAAAAACTCGGTGCATGATCCCACCTTCAAAAGCATCCAAAATGGTCCACCCTCATCTTAAATCACGTTCCAGTAACTGCCTTCTATCGAGCTTTACTTCTACAAGTTTTACCCACATTCTAAATAACTTACTTTATGGTCATTTGTGGGTCCCGCCACATCATGTGCCTTCGTTGATTATCTTATGTCTTTGATTAAATTTCATTCACGGTTTACTCTCCATTCGACAAAGATTTCTCTATTCCTTCGTCAGCTAGTATTGCAGGAAAACCCACTCACTTTCCTTCACTTCGATCCCCTTGGCATTCATATCCTGCTTTAATAGGCTCACACTTATCGACAAAGGTCTCATAAGTATATCCATACATCCCTCATGTCAACCCTCTTTCAACCTCTTCATCCTTCAATTATTGCTTCTTGCTTGCCTCGATGACATCTACAGGTCTTTACGTTCTGTCCTGGTGGTTCGTTTGACACCATTCATCGCGACCTTTTCATTGCATTGGATCGAAGCACCTCATAATTTCCTTGATCAATATTGATAATTATTTTCAAGCTTTGCCTTCCTATTATCGCACAATCGAGATTTTTACCCAACAATTATACCTAGAGGTTTTCACGGGTTCACTAAGCTCGTTAACTTAATTACATAATGCATTGCCCTTAAAACATTTCCTTTGTAGGTAAATTTGGGAGTTACAAAATCCAAACCGTTGCTTTTCTAGTTATAAGATATGCAACGCATTCTTAGTTTTTCAAAGTATATATATAGCTATACAAATACCAAGGGTTCTACAAGTTCTGAGCTTGTCACTAAGTGCTGCTGAAGAACACAAATTAAATGCTCAGACAACTATCTCCAGCTGCTAAGATTGAGCACGCTTTCTACGGCCATCATGAGTCCATGGTCAAGCTATAGTCTTATATACTTTTCTCCACTCTAGAGTGACACAGAAATACACATAGGCATGAGAATTTAAAGTTCTCAATAGGTAACAAAACCCCACTATTTGTGGTGTCATTCTAGCTATTTTGGTTTATTATAAAAACAGTAAACATAAATGCAGATTCAATTTTAAGTACCAAAACTATTTCACAAAGCAAATTCCTTTTAACATACACTTTCTTTTAATCAAGATTGGCCACGCATCATATGACAACAATAAGAATGGGTACATGACTCAATCAACTAATACAAGTAGGCATTTGCTTAGCATCTCTATCAATAACATTGATTCATCCTAAACTTTAACTGTAATTGTACTTGTGGGGCTTATCAGCATCTTGCAATTCTTCACAAGCATCATAAGCAGATAATTAATTGCCATATATATCCCTAATCATAGTCCACATATATCGAAACTCAACATTTACCTTAATTGCTGTCATAATTATGCTCGTAGGGGTTTTCATCATATCTTGTTTTTGATTTGTGATCTATGTGAGTGTTTATGTTAGGGCATCTCCTAATTCAGATTGGTGACCATAACATCCTAGTTACTTTTTGGAGGAGGCCTGTTACGTTTCATGTGATCGTATCTTGATATGTCACTTATGATTGTATTGTCCTAGCTCACTACTTCGTGGAGGCGCAATAGATCATTTTATTTGTGATTGTATTATTCGTGATTGCTATAAGCAAGGCCCAATACCCACTCATACCACAACGAGACTTTCTTTTGTGATCATGTTGTCCACAATTGCTTTTAAACTAGAGATGACAATGTGGGTTGGGACCATTGGATTGACTCGCTCAGCCTGTAATTTTTTGTGGGGTGGGTTGATATTTTCAACCTGCAAAATTTTTTCAACCTGCATCACCTGCTTGACCGTGGGTTGAAGCAGAGCGAGGTAGGTTTGACTCGTGGATTACCTTTCTTTGTTGTCATTTTTTTGACTTGACACTACACACAACATTTTTGCCAAGAGGCCCACATACTTACTTCACTCATACTCCAAGACACTTTAGATAAAGAGCCAAAAAAAAAAAAAAAAGAGACACTTCCAGATAAATATCTACTAGTACAATGTTAGAGCATGCATCATATGCAAAATACATGCTCAATGTAACATCTTCAATTTTTTTTTTCATGTTAAATTACCTCAGTAACTCTGAGTAATTAGACACTTAATGAGAAATTATGAGATTAAGGCTAAATTAAGGGATTAACGAAGCGATTATGAGGTAATTATGAAGAGAAAAGTTAAGAGAATGCTTAATTAAGGTTAGAGAATCTCTAATTAAGTGAGTCAAACTCTTAATAGTTTAATTAAATACTAATCACTAATAATTAACTTAATCAAGTTTGATTAAGGGCAATTAAGTTTAATTAAAAGTTTAATGTTGTTAATTACGTTCTTGTGAGTTAATCACTAATCCTTGTTTAATCAAGTTAATTGAGTTGCAAGAGCACTGAATCACATTATTAAAACTTAAATTTAGTCAACTAAATAATAAAGCATTGATAAAATCACTAACATGAAAAAGTAGAAGACAAGTTTGCTTTATGTGAAAGCATTAGGATTTGTCTAAAGTAAACCCCTTAATTAACCATTTGGTCCCTTTAATTACAACAAAAGAAAAACATCTTCCTTCCCTAAGAGAGAGAAAGTCACGGCCATACACACACATATGCACACACCCACTTCATTTTTACAAACTCACATTCTTTCCTAAACACTCTTTCTCCAAGAAGCTTTCTTCTTCTTCTTCTGCATCTCCATATCCAAAACTTCACCACTAAACCCTCAAAGACACATCTTTTGGTCTTTGGAGACAAGATCTATACACTACAAGCCTCATTTTCAAGAGAACTCAAGAGCTCTCTCCTTCTCCATTCAAAACTGCCACCACTAGCATCAAAGGAGTCTTCTTCTTCTTCTTCTTCTTCTTCTTCTCTTGCAAAAGATGCCACTTTTTGACTCTAGGTAGTGATCTCTACTCTTCTCTTTTGTTTACTCAAGAAAGCTTGAAGCTTGGTTTCTCTCATGACCAAGCTCTTCAAGTGAAAGCTTGAGAAAAACTCTCATGCTCTTTACGAGCAAAAGTTTCCATTTTTAGTAAAATATGTTCATGAGTTATTCTTGATGTTTTTGAAAGTTCTTTTCTAGAATTTCTTTAAAGTTTCTATTTTTCTTTCTTCGTGCTTGAGATCTTGATGTTTCTTATGAGTTGTTGGAAAAAGAATGATGTTCTTAGTGGTGTTTGGGTTAAAAGTTGTTTATTTCCTTATGATGATGTCTATTATTGGAAAAGTTGTCATCTTTATCATTTTCTCTTCATTTGACAAGACTAAAAACATTCTTGATGCATAAAATTTCAAAAAGTTTGTTCCTTGCAACCTTAAAAGTGGCGCAAGTTTGTGCCTTTCCAAAGTTTTGTTTTGCCCTTCTTGAAGACAAGGATATGTGTAAAAGTTTAAGCTTTTTGGAACATGAAGCCTTTTTAAGTCATAAAATGAGAACTTGTCACCTCATGTACTGAAAATAGAATCTTGAATACAAGATTTTTCATAAAGTTTTAAACTTTAATCAAAAAGGTAACTTTAGGTCATAAAGTTGTAGATTTTCACTTTATTCTTGTAAAGGTTGAACCTTGGGATGAAAATATTGAGTAAAGTTCTAAGCTTTCTTCAAGAATGTCACTTTTTAGTCATAAAAGTGTGGACTTGCAACTTTTAATTTATAAAGTTTGTATGTTGAGATAAGATAATGCATAAAGTGTTAAACTTTCTTCTAGAAAGATTCTTTTAAACTAAGATACCACTTTAACTCATAAAGTTGAGACCTTGATGGTCTTAGAATAATTAAGAGTGTCAACTTTCATAAAGAATAACACTCTTTAGTTCTAAAGCTAATATCTTGTATTATTATTTCATAAAGATTGAATCTTTAAGAGAAGATCATAACTGTAGAGACACATACTTTCTTAAAGAATGAAACTTTATAATTACTTTATAAAGAATGATAACTCTTATATCATTAAAGGTGAAATCTTGTTAAGTTAATTATAAACGCTTGAAACTTTGCAACTTGAATAAGCTAAAAATCATTCCTTGATGAATGGAAGGCACATGGTGTTGTTGAATTCATGAATGTGGTTATGCATTGTCATGATCCAAGGGACTATAGGGACCTCAAAATCCCTTGGGAACAGAAGTATGATGAGAGTCTCTAAACATACCATAAACCTAGGAATCACTAAGTGCATTGTCTCAAGATAAGAAAAGGAGATAATCGCTTAACTTAGTTAACTTGAATAAAGTACTTCATAAGATATGTACCTAAGTAAGGAGTAACTTCACTCAAGCATTAAGTAGCTAAAAGACTACATACATATTTATTTTAACTATGTGGTTCTCTCATGAGTAGACATGAAGAATCATATTATGGCTCATAAGACTTTCCACAAAGAATAGCATAACCATGAACTCTCTTAGGGTAAGAATGTACGATGCCATTAGGCATGATGTATGACAGGTTTGATCATTGTCTCATGATTAAATGATTGGTATGATGATATGAGATGGATATAATAGATTGTTAGTTGAAAGTTTCATGATTAGCATTTTGGGGAAGCTCTGGGCTAGCCGTCATGCTACCAGATTTCCATCAAAATTACGGACTTAGTTATATTATTGCATGTCCACATGTGTCTTGTCAAGAAGTACTATACATGTAAGATATAATGATAAGAAAAGAAAGAATGAGATATGAACCCTCGATCACTTGAGGGATGCGAGAGACAGCGATCCACAAAGACTCAAGGAACCTCTATAGGGGAGGTAGAGTGACATGGAGGACCCTCCAACTTAGAAGTAACCATTATCAGCTTAGTCTGATTTGGTTTAGTACTACATGACGATGGTCATGGAATGAGATCATGTTTAAAAGCAATATATTTCAAAGGAAAAGTAAAGAATGTTAAGCACATGTTAAATATGAAAGTAAAGTTAAAGAAAGACTCGAGTCTAGTCTAAGAAGTTACATGAATGTGCATACATCTTCATTCTCTCATTTGTATGGTCATGAATGTTTATATTATGCTTTCATATTTATATGCTCTTATACTGTAGCTTCAAGTTTCTTTACATTGTGTTTATATGAGGAAGATTAAAAGAAACTTGATTCAGGAACCTATGTTTTCAAACTCTTTAAAATGGAATATATGCATGCTCACTGTTTTCATGATTAAACCTGAAGTGGCTGGAATGATGATGATGACACATTAATGGTCCAGTCGGGATCCTATTGAGAAATCTTGTATTTCTCACTCCTACATTTTCGTGTCGTCCTCAGACGAAGTTGATGGCATCCATGGTAGCACTTTCAATGGTACTTGACAAGATAAGATGACGAGTTGCCACGTTTCTTCACTTAGCTAAGGAGGATCGAGATAGCAGCATAGTATTTTTACCTTCTTGAGAGTCCTAGTTGGCAATTTATGTGTAATTAAGAGCATGTGAGAAGTCATGCTACTTAATTTGACTTACTACATATGTGATAATTATTAATGTAATAATGACTCTTGATTATCTATGATTACATTATTGGCTTAAGGTATTATGCTATGTTATTTCAATTTTGTCATACATCTTTCTAGTAACTCCGCGATATGAGGAACAAAGTCCATATGTATGCGAGTAAGTAAAGGCTTAAAGACTCAGTTTTCAAGTATAAAGGTTTTATAAAAAAAAAATTTACAAGCTATTTTTGTATAATACGCTAATTTCAACTATAAGAACTTTTGCTAGTTAAGAATAATAACTAGTAATGACATACGATGACTTAAGCATAGTATGGTATTATTAGGATGTTACACTCAAGACCTCATTGTAGAATGTAGGTTTCTTAATAGTCTATTATGGATTTGCTAATTTTTGGAGTGAAGATTTGTAACATTTGTTAATGCTTTATTGCTTTGAAATTGATTTATATTATCAGCATATTATGTTTGGGTTTGAATGTAAATCAGTTAATTTAAGAATTTTTTTGTAAGTTTGTATGGATGTTACTTTTTTGTGTAACATCCTGAATTTTCCTTCGTGCTAAATTATCACAATAACCCTAAGTAATTAGGCACTTGATGAGAAATTAAAATATTAAGACTTAATCAAGGATTAATGAGATAATCATGAAGAGAAAAGTTAAGCGAATGCATAATTAAGATTAGATAATTTCTAATTAAACAAGTCAAACTCTTAATAGCTTAATTAAACACTAACTGCTCATAATTAGCTTAATCGAGTTTAATTAAGAATAATTAAGTTTAATTAAAAGTTTAATTTTTGTTAATTATGATTGTAACATCCTCAATTTCATGTTGTGCTAGATTACCTGAGTAACCCTGAGTAATTAGGCACTTAATGAGAAATTTTGAGATTAGGGCTTAATTAAGGGGTTAACTCGGATGAGAAGGGTCAAGAGAATGCTTAATCGAGGTTAGATAATCTCTAATTGAGCAAGCCAGAGCCCCTATAGCTTAATTAAGCACTAATCGCCCTTAATTAGCTTACTTGAGTTTAATTAAGGTTAATTAAGCTTAATTGTAAGATTAATTTTTGTTAATCATGTTCCTGTGTATTAATCACTAATCCTTGCTTAATCACCTTAATTAAGTTGTATAAGCACTTAATCATATGATTAAATTCAAATTTAGTCAACTAGACAATAAAGTAAAGAGTGATGTCATAAAAGCATAAAGCATTAGACAAGAGTGCTTTATGTAAGAGTTTGACCATGTTTTGTCTCCCTATCATCCACTTTGTCCCCTTAATCACTAATTAACACAAGATAACACAAAGTGAAGCAAAAATATCTCATCCTCCCTCCTTCAAAGTGGACGCCACTTTCTCTCTCTCCCTCCCTCATTCATTTTCATTTTCACTCATCCTATTCTCTCTCTTCAAGCCAAATTCTCTAACTTCTCTCTAAACACTCCTTCATCTTCTTCATCTTCCTCTTCCTTTCTCCACCACCACCACCCTAAACCACTCACTTAGCCCTTCAAAGATCACATCTTTTGGTCTTTGGAGACAAGATCAACACACTACAACCTCCATTTCTACAAGATTTCAAGAGCTTCTCCTTCCTTCTTGCAAAACCGCCACCTTCATCATCAAGAGGAGTCATCATCTTCTTCTTCCATTTCTCTTGTTTTTGCGCCATCTTCAAGAAAGGTAGTGATCTCCATCTTTTTCATTTTGTTTACTCAAGAAAGCTTGGAGCTTGGTTCTTTCATGACCAAGATTTCTAAGTGAAAGCTTGAGAAGATCCTTCATGCTCTTCAAGAGCCAAAGTTTTCATTTTTAGTAAAAATGTGTTCTTGATGTTCTTCATGTGTTCTTAAGTTTCCTCTTTTAGAAAAATGTGTTCTTGATGTTCTTCATGTGTTCTTAAGTTTCCTCTTTTGGAAAAATGTGCTCTTGATATTCTTCATGTGTTCTTAAGTTTCCTCTTTTGGAAACATATGTTCTTATTGTTCCTTGCTTAAAGTTGTTCCTTTCTCTTTATGATGAGTGAATGATTAGAAAAGCTTCACCTTTCTATGTTTCCATGATTTAATAAGACTATGAACCTTCTAAAAGCTTTAAACTTTAAGAAGTTTGCTTCTTGATTCCTTAAAAGTGGCGCAACTTTCAAGCTTCCATAAATTTTTATTTTGTTTTGTTTTGAAGACAAGAATACATGTGAAAGTCTAAACTTTTTGAGTTAGAAAAATGATATAGTGTCACCTTAGGCTTTAGAAATCAAACCTTAAAGGAAAGACCTTTCACAAAGTTTCAAACTTTGAGATCTTTAAGTTATAAAAATGTTGTTTTATAACATTTCATTCATAAAGTTTAGACTTTGAACCAAAACAATGCAAAAAGGTGTTAACTTTTATAAAGAACAAGACTTTTTATTCAAAAGCTAGTAACTTGTATCATTATTTCATAAAGGTCCAATCCTAAGATAAGAGCTTAATGTCAAAGGCACTTACTTTCATAAAGAATAAGACTTTATGACTACTTTATAAAGAATGACAACTTTAATAATGTTTAAGGCAAAACCTTGGTATGTTATTAGTAAAAGTTTAAAACTTTGTAACTTGAATAAGTTAAAAGTCACCCTTAGTGATTAGTGAACATTGGTGTTGCTGGGTTCATGATGTGGTTATGCGTTGTCATGACCCAAAGATTAGAGGGATCTCGAACTCCTTGGGAACGGAAGTATGATTAGGGCCTCTGAGCATATCATGAACCTAGGAATCACTAAGTGCACTATCTCAAGGAAAGGAAACAATCACATAATTTAATTAATTTGAACAAGTGTTTCATAAGACATGCACTTAGGTGAAGAATACTTTCATCCAAGGACCAAGTAACTAAAAGACTACAAACACATATCCTAACTATGTGGTTCTATCATGGGTAACCATGGGAAATCATGTGATGATTAATAATATTCTTCACAAAGAACAACACAACTATAAACCCCTTTAGGGTATGGATGTGTGATGCCACTCGGCATGATGAATGATGAGTTTGATTGAGCTTTGTCTCATAATTGAATGATGAGTGTGATAATGTGATATAGATATGATGAACTATTGGTTGAATACTGATGATTGGCATTTTGGGGAAGCTCCGGTCTAGCCGTTATGCTGCCGGATTTCCGTCAAAATTATGGACTTAGTCATATCATTGCATGTGTCTAGTCAAGGAAATGTTATGCATGTAAAGTATAAAGATAAGA